>JAOPSE010000004.1:44259169-45482884 GCA_029449295.1 Zea luxurians | reverse complement strand
ATGACTTCTTCACTTAATTGGTCTCACAAGATGAGTATTAAATTTAGAGCAATATTGTAAGTGAAGTGAAGTGTTAGAAAGAATAGAATCATAGTAAGGTAAAGTAAACAAGTGACACGACGATTTTTATCCCGTTGTTCGGTTAAGCGTAAAATGCTTGCCTACTCCAAGTTGTAGCATTCTAATGGACGAGGATTGCACTCAACCCCTCTCAAGTGATCCAATGATCAACATGAGTACCACAATTCTCTTTCTTATCTCAAGTTTTTCCCCGTTGTGAGGAATCTCCACAATTTGGAGTCTCTCACGCCTTACACAATTGATCTCAAATAAACCACAAGAGTATAGTGGGAGTAGAAACACACAAGAGACAAAGTTACAACAACACACGCACACAAGTCGAGAGAAGAGCATAAGAGACAATGCAACGAAGTTACAACTCAAACACGTGCTCAAACCTCAATCTATCAAAGCAAAATCGTGATCAAACTCAAACACGTGTTCAAAGGATGCTTAGTAGTCTGGTAGAGGTGGCTAGGGGCCCCTTTTATAGCTCTAAGGGCCAAATGAGTTGTTGCTCCTCCATTCGGAAGGCTCTGATTGCATTCTGTTCGAGGGCGCACCGAACTGTCCGATGCACACCAGACAATGAACAGTGCACGATTCCAATTCTTGTTTGGCGAAGCCGACCATTGCTAACTTCTGGTCCCATGGCACACCGGACAGTTTGGTGGCGCACCAGACAGTCCGATGCGACCTGGTGACCGTTGGGCGGGCACACGTGGCGCCCCGCTGAGTGCGCGGCTGGCACACCGGACAGTTCGGTGAATTTTGGCCGCGATACCTAGCATTTTGCAGAGAGCGGCCTATTCACCCGGTGTGCCAGCCAAATTTCCCTTAGCCAAACTTCCCCATTTGAATTTCTCTCGATTTGAGAAGTTCCCTAGCACTTAGTAGAACATAGTTAGTACTAAAAACAATTTACTAAGTGCTAAAATCATACCTTTGTTTCTCCAATATTGTAGAGCTTGCAATTTATTCTTACAATTCTCAATTTGCTTCTCTTTGACTCTGAGCTCATACTCACAATTGCATGTAAGTTCAAGGTGATGTGTTAGACACTTAATCACCAAAACACTTAGAAATGGCCCAAGAGCACATTGCCCTTTTAATTGAGTCGATTTTTTTGGTCGGATTGGTCAGCTCGGGTGGCCCATAATCAGGTCTATTGAGGAGCGCTATTAAATATATCCTCTATAAAATAAACAAAAAAATGTGCACATGAGCCTTATATCCCTTTGAAGACGTAATACATTGCCACCTATATATTGCCACCTCTATATAGAGGTGGTAATGGACCGTGATCTAAAAGTTTTTTCACAAATTATTATAGTCCTAAATTAATTTTAATTCAAAATGATTAAAAATAAAGTCTGATTTTAATCACGAATTTTATAGTGTAAAATTTAAGCTCATTATCACCCATACCTCTACAAAATTATATATGGCCCGCTGTTCTCAAATTAACTAAGGCCTTCTTTACAACACAAGAAACTCTTATATTTTAGGTTTTCTTGTGAAAATAAACTGATTTCTATAAACTAATTTATCCACGATTAAGGAGTGATCGGTTCGTGACTAAAGTTTGTCCGTGGCATTTCTAATGTTTAAATGTTAACTAAGAGCACTAAATATAGTTTTATTATAAAACCAATTACACATATGAGCACTAAACTGCAAGATGCAACCTATTAAGCATAAATATTCTATGATTCATTTATATGATACGACAATAATAATTTGTTAAAAATAGATTAATTAGACTTAATAAATTTATCTAATTCTTTAGTCTTCATTTATATAATTACTTTTATAGTTAGGCTATATTTGATCTTTGTATTTAAATATTTGATGTAACATGGACTAAATTTTAATAAAGTTGATACTAAAAAGATGTTTAACACTGCTCTAGGTTATAGCTTCACGGTGAACCAACGGTGTATAATAAAAAATTATAGCAGTTTAAAAAAATATATTTAATCTAAATAAAAAATAAAATGAATGTCTTATAAAAGATTGCAACTTCACCACTTTTTAACGTTCTTAGTGATATGTTTCATCAACTTCACTAATTTTGTAAAACCGAAGTGGTTCTAAGGGCGAGCTTCACCCTAGAGCAGCTCTACTCCAAAACTTCGGGTGGAGCAGCTCTGGTTCAGAGTTCAGATTGTTTATTATAACCGGTGGCAGTGACGACTAAATAACTGTAAACTTCATAACTAGGTTGTTTTTTAGAATTTTCGGAGCAACAAAAAAATACTCCAAAAAATTGTATTGTAACTCAAAAACTCCATAAAATTTACAACTCTACAGTTAGAGTGTTTGTCATATGTCCTGGCCAGCTCCTACTTAAAGTTTTGCTCTAAAGCAATGCAAAACACACTCTAAATATGCCCTAAATCCTCCCTAGAATTCTCGAGGATTAAAGAAAAATTACTCATTTTTCTCTCAATGCCAAAAAAAATCCTTATACAAAATCCTGCGTTTGCAAGGACCTGTTAATCACGGGTCGAGAAGGAAAGAAGAAAAACAAAGCGCAGGAGAGGAAGAAAACAAAGCGCAGGAGTCTAAACAAAGCGCCAGACAGCCTCCTCTCCTCCGGCCGGAAAAAAGCAACCTCGCAGATCCGCGGCCCCCCTCCGCTCACAGGTTCACCGCATCGACGCCACTACCGTTTCCACTGCCGCCTCGACCCCGCTCCACCAATTCTTGGTCAAGCCGCTCCAGCTAAGAGACGGAGAGCCCTGCGGAAAGGGGAGACGAGGGGAGGGTGCAAACCCTAGCCGTAGACCGCGGGCTCCTCCTCCTCGCCGGCGGCGGCGGGGATGGAGATGGTGGTGGCGGCGCCGGCGCTCCCCGCCGAAGTGGAGAGGGCTCTCATCCGGGACATAACCGTCGCGGCTGATGCCCACGCCAAGGAGGGAGACACTTTCTTCCTCATCACCACCAGGTCCACTATGCCTCTCCGTTCGCCGTTTCGCTGCATCCTCATCCCTGTCGATCTACTCCCTGATTCAATCCCCGTTCGCGCCGCTACGCTTGGAAGGGTCCCGCGGGGCGCAAGATCGTTTTTTCCCCTTCTTGCTGGTGTTGTTTGTTGGTGGCGGAATGCTTCGGCGCCGCCGTTGAGGTTGCGCCTCGGCGTCGGCATTGGAGGTGGGTTTAATGCGTGTTTAAGGATTTTGGAGCTTTCTCTCTGCTTACCGGTTGAGTGCGCGCTGCGCAGGAGAGTTCTTTTTTTTCAGCCGGGAAGTTCTAGAGACTGTTTTGTCAGGCATGATTGGTTTCCTTTTTCCGCCTTCATTTTGGATCAGTTGTGATTTAGGGACCTTTGAGGTTTGAGCATTCTACTACTACTCTGAATCTGAGATGCTTTGAGTATTTAGGACATTTTAAAATACTCTCTGTTTCCCTCTGGCCATTTAAAGAAGACGTTTAAGACATCCTAATTTGCGCGTATGCAGTTCATTTTGGTTGTTGTTAATGCTATCCTTTGATGAGAAGGATGACAGAAGTGAGTAATTTGACAAGATCCTTATACTAATTAAATTATTTGGTATGATGGTGCATATTCATGGATCGTGGCAGTGTACTATGTAGGCTGTGGATTGAACTGGAAAGTATCACCAATTTTGGAATGAGATCCTCTGCAGTTGGCTGCCGCCGCTGCCGCGTGGGGCTCGCGGGGTGCCAGGCCCACGCGTAGCAACGACTGCAGACTGCAGTCGACTGCAGAGGATTCGTTCGCCATTTTTGTCATGTTATTATCATAATATTTGGATGACGTTGTAAGATAATCAAGGTGTCACACCTAGTAGGATGCGTAACACGAGATATTAGATGTATTAAAGTTTCTGGTATTTTTAATCTGGACCTGGAGTGTTTTTCTCTTTTCTATTGATTGATCTGCATGTTTTACAGGTCTGCATATGGTGCTGATGAGCATAATGGAAATGTCTGTTTTAAATACACATTTGTACTAACTTATTTTATCCTCCTCTGCCAGTTGCTTCATTTGTTTACTCTCAGTTCGAATTATAAATGCAATTTTCTTTTTTTTTGGGTCAGTAGGTGGTGGCAAAGTTGGATTGATTACCTCATTCAAGATTTGACTGGTGCAACAAGTAATGGTTCTCACCATCATGAGTTTGGTTCAAAAACTCCTAGAAGGCCAGGAGCTATTGACAATACCGATTTAATTGATGATGTGCCACTTGAAGTCTCCAACATGGAGATTGAGATACATGATAACTTGGTTGAGGGTCGGGATTACATACTGCTTCCTCAGCAAGTTTGGGAAAAGTTGCATGGTTGGTAAGTCACATTCTTTTGAACTATATACTGTGGAATACGATCACCAAAAATAATAACCTTATCTGGATCTATCACTTTCAAATGCCTCTGCACCTCTTTGCGCAGTGGCTTTTTGTTTTGATAGTTTCTGCATAGCTTAATCATTGTATTTTACGATGACCTGTCTACCTTCTTATGATTCCTTGCTGTTCCATATGGAATAATGGAATATGGATAACTGTCTTTCAAGGTGGTTCTAGTTCATATACTATATTACTGTACACTGATATATTCACTTTCCTGAACACATTAAATAAAATATCAATCCTAGTCAATTTTATTAAATATTCTTTACAGTTTGCATCAATATTTGCCAAGAACACTTCTTCAAATGACTATAAATATGAAGAAAGTAGCACAAAAAAGTCAATTTTGGTCTTAAATTGAACTGAGACAATATGGTGTTGTTCAATCTCCAGATGCTTTGCATTGACTTTAAAGTAAAATCTGGAAACTAATACATGGAAGAAAGTCAATGCTACCATGTTATGAATTCAAGTTAAGAGGCTGAGCGATTTATCCTTACACAAACATGGTTCACTTATTTGTGTTCCATATGCGAGAAGCCGTGACATCTTTCCATCAACAAGAAACAAACCACCAATGTTATTAAAAAGTCGCTTAAGCGCCTTTTAAGCGGTAAAGTGCTAAAGCGCTACTGAGGGCGTAAAGAGCTGCATCATTTCACAAAAAAACATAAAGAGCTCGTTTTAAGCGCTAAAGCACCCGTTTTAAGCTTTTAAGCGCTTTGGGCTGCAAAAAGGCCACGTTTTGGTGCTTTATGGAACTCAAGCCCATCCCACGCTTGGAAAAACACTTGATCTAAAGGTCTAAAACTGTCCAGGTGTCCTCCACCTCACGCCCCCCGCCTCTGTGCCTTGCTCCTGTCAGCCACTGTGGTCCTGTCATCGCCTCCTGCCCTCCTCTGCGGCGGCACGAGCTTACCTCCCCTGCTAGTGGCCTTGGTTGTGGACATGTCATTTTGCCATGGTTATTAAGGCGGTAAGGCGAAGCGTGGCCAGGGTTTTCAAATCGTTCGATTTACCGCGATTAATCGGTCTGGTCGGTCACACGTAGTCGATTAGGGTCACCGACCCGATTAGGTGGTCTAATCGTCCAGACATCCGGTTTATCGTCCCTTAATCGCGATTAGTTGTCCAGTTCTTGTCTGTTGCGACTTGGAACCTGGAAATGGAAAGGGCGCGCATCTGGGACCTAATTTTTGGGCGCCTCCTCGTTTCCATGTAGGCGCCACATTAATTGTTGATTGGCGCGTCGCTTCCAGTTTCCAAAACCGTTTAATTGTTGATTGGCGCGCTGTTTCCAGTTTCCAAAACCGAATTTACTTTCCTTTTTTTCAGTTTTCAGTATTCATCTCTCTGTCTCGTCTGTCACTGTCTTCTGATCTTCTCCCGTCCTCCTTCCTGGCCGGCTGCTGCTCCTGTCGAACCCATCCCCCCCTTCCCCCGACCAACTTCTGAGTCCTGATCAAGAACCGACAGAGGCGCCAGTCCGTCATGATCAATTCCGGCGACTCATCTCTAACCAACTCCGGTGATCAAGAACTGAAGAAGATGAGTACCTCATCTGAAGGTACTGTGTTCAAGGCTTCAAGCATTGGTTTCAGTTTGTATCTTTGGTTTCAGACTTTTAGTTTGGTTTCAACTGATCAAGAACTCAATACAGTTTGGTTTTTAGTTTAGATCAAGAACTGCACTACTGCTAAATAACATGTACTGTTTGTTTTTGTTTGATAATTGATACTTTGATTACCTACTGTAGTGCTGTAGGTGTAGGACTGCTTTCTGCTGTTTGAAGTTAATTATATAGTATATAACTATACACTATAGTGTAACTATATAGGACGACTAGGTAGCCGATCAGTCACTGATTAATCGTCCTGGTCGACGACCTAATCGCGATAAATCGCCTAATCGGTCACAGACCACGACCTGCCGACCAGGCGACTTGAAAACCTTGAGCGCGGTGAGCCAGCACTTTGAGGCGACTAGGCGCTTAAGGCGTGCGGCTAGGCGACGCCATACAGAAGTCTTAACCTATAGTAGAGCAGCGGAAGCATACCTTCTTGATGTCAATTTTTAGAGCTCTTATCCTTCCAATTTCCCTTCTTCCATGTAGAATGTATCCCCCTAGCAGATTGTAACATACACATTACAAACATCTTGTAATGAATCATCAATCATGAATGTAAGAAACATTTCAGAAGCTATGTAAATATGGATCAAGTGTACCTGTCCTATTCCTACAGAAGCATTTCACAAACATCATGTCATCTTGATATATGCTCTCTTCAATTGTCCCAATCACCAAGCTGCAGAAACATGGAGAAATAGGAGCATGCGTGGTTAAAAAATACAGCATGAATAACATCATCAATTCATTATTATAGCAGTCCATAAACGTATATACTAGTGGCATAAGCAGTCCACACAGCCACTTAACAAAACTGCAAACAGCCAACCATGTGGCATAAGCAGTCCATTGACTGCACAGTCCACACAACCACTCAACATTCAACAATATTAAGAAGTCTACCATAAAGCTGTCATGGGCATCATAGGGAGCGAGACGCAACAGCCAGGCTGGGATAAGGCTAGAGAATAAGATTGAGATGAGCTGAGATAAGGCTATAGAATAAGATTGGGATGATAGAATTGTGGAGAGTTAGTTAGCATCAGATAAGTCCAAGAAAGTAGGAGTTAGTTGAGAGTTTGTAGGAGAAGTTGGTTAGCCATAGGGCTATTTATAAGCCGCATGGCAGCAGAGAATAAATCAAGCAAGATCATTATCAAACCAATCTCTCTCTCTCTTGCAATAGCCCTCTCAAGCGCCTAGGGCTGCTACCCTAGAACCAAGCCTGCGGCAGAGGGGTATAACCTCGCCGGAGAAGACAGCTATCCCCATGGACCGAAGGTCCATGACACTTGGTATCAGCTCCTGGTTATCCTCACCACCACCGGCCGCCCATCCCTCACCACCACCAGCCGCCGCGCCATCAGCCGCCGCAACGCCCTCCCACCCGCCCTCTCCAACTCCAGATGCATTCACTCGGCTCGAAGAGAGTTTTGGCCGTCTCGCAGAGAAGTGGGATCAGTTCGTTGTGATGTTCCACCGCTACAAGGAGAAGACAGAGAAGGAACTCCAAGCAGCGGTGCGGCTTCAGGCGGCAGCGCGAGGGTTCCTGGCACGCCGCCAGGTACAGTACCTTCGTGGGGAGAAGCACCTTGCCGTGGCCTCCAGGGCCACCCCATGGCCGTCATCACATGAGCAGGCCGTGGTGCGCCTGCAAGCCGCAGTGCGTGGCTTCCTTGTTAGGCGGGCGGTGCGGAAGCTGCACTTGCTGATCAGCTCCTCGCTGCACCAACTCGCAGCCTACGCGCCCAACCACCAGGTCTTGTCTATACTTTTTGAACCCCCCTGCAGAAGTCGAGATCTGGGTATGCAGCCCCCCTGCACGGCCAAAGAGGGTCGTCTCCTTCATTCGGGCAACTGCCTTGGTGCTGGACAGACCCAACATAAGAACGGGTAGGTTCCTCCTTCACCTTTCATCCAACGTGAAGTCCGCAGTTCAGCTCTTTCCTTGGGATCCAGGAGGACAGGAGGACATAGCTGCAGTTCAAATTTATATTTTAGTTCCACAATTATTTTGTATTTTCGTCTTAAATAATAAAGGTAAGCCAAGATGTAAAAGGCTTAACCTTATGTCGTGTCAGGTAAGTCTATGGCAGCTCGTCGCAGCTCTAGGACGAGCTGGTCCTCAAGGGAGGGGCAGATGTCATGGGCATCATAGGGAGCAAGATGCAACAGCCAGGCTGGGATAAGGCTAGAGAATAAGATTGAGATGAGCTGGGATAAGGCTAGAGAATAAGATTGGGATGAGAGAATTGTGGAGAGTTGGTTAGCATCAGATAAGTCCAAGAAAGTAGGAGTTAGTTGAGAGTTTGTAGGAGAAGTTGGTTAGCCATAGGGCTATTTATAAGCCGCATGGCAGCAGGGAATAAATCAAGCAAGATCATTATCAAACCAATCTCTCTCTCTTGCAATGACCCTCTCAACGTCCATGACACCTGGTATCAGCTCCAGGTTATCCTCACCACCACCAGCCGCCCATCCCTCACCACCACCAGTCGCCGCGCCATCAGCCACCACAACGCCCTCCCACCCACCCTCTCCAACTCCAGATGCATTCACTCGGCTCGAAGAGAGTTTTGGTCGTCTCGCAGAGAAGTGGGACCAGTTCGTTGTGATGTTCCACCGCTACAAGGAGAAGACAGAGAAGGAACTCCAAGCAGCGGTGCGGCTTCAGGCGGCAGCGCGAGGGTTCCTGGCACGCCGCCAGGTACAGTCCCTTCGTGGGGAGAAGCACCTTGCTGTGGCCTCCAGGGCCACCCCATGGCCGTCATCACATGAGCAGGCCGTGGTGCGCCTACAAGCCGCAGTGCGCGGCTTCCTTGTTAGGCGGGCGGTGCAGAAGCTGTACTTGCTGATCAGCTCATCGCTGCACCAACTCGCACCCTGCGCGCCCAACCACCAGGTCTCGTCTATACTTTTTGAACCCCCTGCAGAAGTCGAGATCTGGGTATGCAGCCCCCCTGCATGGCCAAAGAGGGTCGTCTCCTTCATTCGGGCAACTGCCTTGGTGCTGGACAGACCCAACATAAGAACGGGCTGGTTCCTCCTTCACCTTTCATCCAACGTGAAGTCCGCAGTTCAGCTCTTTCCTTGGGATCCAGGAGGACATTCCTTGGGATCCAGGAGGACAGGAGGACATAGCTGCAGTTCAAATTTATATTTTAGTTCCACAATTATTTTGTATTTTCGTCTTAAATAATAAAGGTAAGCCGAGATGTAAAAGGCTTAACCTTAAGTCGTGTCAGGTAAGACGAGCTGGTCCTCAAGGGAGGGGGAGATGTCATGGGCATCATAGGGAGCGAGACGCAACAGCCAGGCTGGGATAAGGCTAGAGAATAAGATTGAGATGAGCTGGGATAAAGCTAGAGAATAAGATTGGGATGAGAGAATTGTGGAGAGTTGGTTAGCATCAGATAAGTCCAAGAAAGTAGGAGTTAGTTGAGAGTTTGTAGGAGAAGTTGGTTAGCCATAGGGCTATTTATAAGCCGCATGGCAGCAGGGAATAAATCAAGCAAGATCATTATCAAACCAATCTCTATCTCTCTTGCAATAGCCCTCTCAAGCGCCTAGGGCTGCTACCCTAGAACCAAGCCTGCGGCAGAGGGGTATAACCTCGCCGGAGAAGACAAAAGCATAAACAGTCCACATACTCCACACCAATGTTTTAAAGTCGGCTAGTCGACTCTAGTCGCCTGAGCACCGATAAGGTGACTAATCGCGATTAGTCGACGATTTGCTCGATTAGTCGAGCCTAGTCGACTCCTAGTCGTTCACCTATAACAAGACCATGTGTGTGTATATATATATATATATATATATATATATATATATATATATATATATATATATATATATATATATATATATATATATATATATATATATATATAGCTGCCTAGCTGGAATGCATGATTGCATGAACTGTACCAGTGCCACTGCCAAAGTTCTAGTGCTGGGGCAACACAGATTCTAGGAAGATGACTTCAACATTATTATGCCACCTCCTATTCTTATGCAGTGGCACAACAATCAAGTGAAGCACAACTCCAGAGGAGGCCAAGGCGGGCACAATACTGCTCAGTTAGTGAACAGAGAACAATGAACAACCAAAATATTAGAGCAATTACCGTCTAAAGAGGTCCTCATCTCGGTCCCCGAATTCTAAATAGAGGAGTGGTCGCCTACTCGTCAGTCAGCTGCTGAACAGACAACAGAGGAGGACGGGAGCACGCTGGAGGGGGCCTCTGCAGACTACAGCCGCCACGCGATGGAGGCGGCGCAGTTGCTACTCGAGCACAGGGCTGCCAGAGCACAACAGGGCGGCAGGAGAGGAGGGCAGCGGTGATGGAGAAGGGGTGGCGACGTCGGGGAAGGGCGCACGCGCAACAGTGCGTACCGTATTGGTACAAGCAGGGGGGGAGCACGCTGGAGGGGGGCCTCTGCAGACTACAGCCGCCACGCGATGGAGGCGGCGCAGTTGCTACTCGAGCACAGGGCTGCCAGAGCACAACAGGGCGGCAGGAGAGGAGGGCAGCGGTGATGGAGAAGGGGTGGCGACGTTGGGGAAGGGCGCACGCGCAACAGTGCGTACCGTATTGGTACAAGCAGGGGCATAGGGCAAAACAATATTTGTGCTGTGTATAGATGGTGGGTCGACCCACATAATAGAGGCCGGATTATTGGGCCCAAAACAGGCATAACTAGTCGACCATAACCCCTAGTCGGACGACTAATCGTGATTAGTCGGCGACTAGGACGACTAATCGCTCTAGTCGAGTCGGAGACCCTAATTGAGCTTGGACTAGCGATAAGGCTGACTAATCGCGATTAGTCGGACGACTTTAAAACCTTGCTCCACACAACCACTCAATGTTCAACAATATTACAAATAGTCCTTAGTCCACTATAAGGCATAAACTGCAGCAAGCCAGCAACATAAGAAATTAACAAGGTAACATCACAAGTTTGAACCAAAAGCTTGATAGTGCACAGCAAAGCAACACAAAACAAAGACACTGTTGAAACTGAAATATCTCAAGTCTCAATATGCATCTTCAAACTCATCCTGGTTGTTTGCAGCTTGCATGTTTTCACCACCATCATTAGCATCATTGGGAATGGAAGCATCCTCACAATCAGTAACATAAGCATCATCATGGGGATCTCAATCTTCTTCCTCTTCCTCATTGCCTAAATTTGATTCATTTTCAACCAAGCTTGGATTTGAATTTCTTGCACACCCTCTGCTAGCATTCCTTGGAAGATTGCGGCCTCGGAGTGAGCTTGATGCACCAAGAGCTTCATGCCTTCATCAATAACCTCCCATGTAAGACCATCCTGGACACACTCACACCCACGAGTACCTTGAGGGTGTACATGTGATGAGTCAGCCCACTCATTGTCCCAATTAAACTCTTCAATGACCAAAGGGTCAAAACTTTTCCCTTTCTTCTCACGCCTTATTTGAAACCTAGTCTTCATCTTTCAGTTGTAGGAAACAAAGACAATATCATTCAACCTCTTATGCAGCAACCTATTTCTTTTCTTTGTATGAATCTGAAAAAAATAGGTAAACAACAAATAAACATAATGCTTAACATGTTGGACAGCCATGCTAAAATTGGACACAAACTAAGTAGAAGATTAGATAGAAATGGTACTCCCAAACTCAAATGTACTCCAATTTCTTTCAGAGCCAGATGATGAAGCACATAGACTGACAATGCGCCTAGCAAATCGTTGAAGCTCAATAGCACGACCACCCAGTGGCGAAGCTAGAGTGAACCGGAGGAGGATGCAAATGCCTGGTGCATATATGGTGAAAAATTGGTCTATATCACTAGTTTTTTCAAATTTTTGTGGGTGCATGTGCATCCACCATCTCCTACCTAGCTACGCCCCTGCGACCACCATATGAGCGCCACCAATCAACTTGATTACCAAACACAATGATTAATTACTACTATAGTAAGCTGCTGTAATTAAAAGGAAAACAAGTAAACAACACTTACGAGGGTTCATTTTCTTAATGTTTTGCTTTGCCATTTTGTTTGAGAATGCATCTCCTCTAAGGGATTCATAATCCAAAGATTGAGCATCAATCTTGTATTGGGTGTCTTTGTCTTCCACCATTCTTCCAAGAACTTCCAAGGAAGCGACCTTTTAGTTGGTCAACAGTGCATCATCATCGTTTCTTATGAGGATGGAATTTTCCTGGGTTCAAATACATTGCAGCCCGATACAAAGGATGATCCATGTGCTTCACCCAACGTTTCTCAATAATATCTATGACTTTCTTGAGCAAGGTTTTCTTGCTTTGGATTGCAAAGCTAAGCCTGATCTTCTCTTTTGCATGATTCATAAGTGTTGCAACCTTTGGCATTGCAGGCTTCTCATCACCATCAACTACCCTAAGAACAATAAGAAGTGGGCCTGAAGCTCTTAGGCAATCTTCAACTTTAGTCCAAAACTCGGTAGATAGCACAATGTTATGCACCTCCTCACCAGATTTTGTCTGTGCTAGTCTGTTCTTAGTTCATGCTTCACTAAGAAATAGAGCTTTCAAAGCATCCTTGTGCTTGTACAGACTTTTCAAAGTGAGGAAAGCTGTGGCAAATCGAGTCGCTGCAGGTCTCACAAGATCAGCCCCACCTGTCTTCTCCCTCATTGAACTAAGAATCTTCCATGTCGATAGATGAAAAGTTGTGATACGCGGCACGTCTTGCACGTGCAATTGGCTTCTTAAATTCCTTCAAATCTCCTATGTCTTCTAGCATTAGGTCCAAGCAATGTGCTGCACATGGGCTCCAAAACAGTGTAGGAATCCTCTCCATTAGAAGCTTACCCGCTGCCTTGTAGTTAGCTCCATTATCGGTGACAATTTGTACAACCTTGTCCTTTCCAATCTCGTTAATCTTTTCCTCCAACAAATCAGCAAGCATGCGTGCATGGTGTACCTCACATGATGCGTCGACAGACTCCAAGAAATAAGTCCTCTCTAGGCTATTCACAAGGAAGTTAATCAGATGTCATCCCCTCCTATCGGACCATTCATCTGACATGAGTGTGTAGCCATAGTGTTTCCATGCCTTCTCATGCTCCTCCCTAATTTTACTTGTCTGCTGCACAACATCCTTGAGTAATGGCTCCCCAAACTGATATGGCGAAAGAGGCTCGTAACCTGAACCAAACTGTGCTGTTGCTTCAATTGCCACTTGAAACTGCCTTGATGCTGCAGCATTGAATGGTATACCACACTCATAGAACCATAATGCCCATTGCATATCCACATAATGTTGCTGCTCCTTGGTCTTTATACTGGACTGAATTGGGGGCTGAAAAGAACCCTTTTGCCGCTCATCAACTATTTTTTCAGGTGTCTTTCTAAGCATTTCCAGAATTGTCTTGTTTCCCTTTGGTTTTTCCTTGCCTACTGCTGCACCCTTCACTGAGTAGGTGGCACACCTTTTTTAGCTGCCGTTCCTGAACTTGGTTGCACCTTCGATGCTTGGGGTTCAACTTCATTCCCAGGAGCACCTCCCTCTACCTCCACCACATCTGCTGCTTCATCCTCCACTGGCTAATCATCACTTAAGTACATTGAACGTGCCCTCTTATGTGATTCCATGCACTCTGTCATCTCTTTTCCGATTTCAGTAGTAGTTTTGCTACACATTAGAACATTTCCATATCCACCAGCCAAATGTTGCTTAAGCCTTTTATCCCACCATGAATCGTCGTGGCACATAAACTTCATGTCACCTGATCTCGGTTCTGAAGGTTCGCCCAATATGCAAACTTCCAACCTGGGTCATTGAACCTTTTGGGCTTCCTAGATGGATCAGTCCTCAGATCATATTCGCCGTTGCCAGAAGGTGGATTTGGATTCAACATCTTTTCTTGCTGACTGGTTCATGTGAAGATCCAAAGACAATTAAACCATGAGTGGGTGCTAGATAGTGGGCAGTGGGCATATTGCCATATTGTTTACTTGCTGGGCAGTAAACAATATGTTGTTTACTAGCAAAGATCCAAAGACATTGTTTACTAGTCATAGAGTAGCAGCATGGATCAATTAATGAGATTGAGATCAGAGGAAGGGAGCAACATGGATCAATTAATTAAGCCTTGAGCATCACAACACATCATAGTCATAGCAATACTAAACCATGTGAATGATACTGAGATCAGAGCACATCATAGCAGCAATACACAATTACACACTACACAAGGACAAGAACAAAGGGAGTAGAGGAAAGGGAGCATGCCAGCCGGGAGAGTCCGAGAGGAAGATAACAGAGGATGGGGAAGTCGAGGAGGTACCTGAGCTGAGGACCGAGGGAGACGGCGAGCAAGCCACCTGATGCCTAGGTCTGCCGCTGCCAGACGCCCAGGTTTGCCGTCGCCAGAACCTAAGCTGACAGCTGAGTCCGCCATCGTCAGGCGCCTAGGTCCTCTCTGGCTCTCTCTTTGCGTCTTGCCCTTCTTTCTTTCTCCTGTCGTGTGATTTTCCCTAGCTGCTACACCCGTGCTATGTATTGGCGCGTGCATTTCTCGAGCTTTCACTGCGCTGCCACGCTCCCACGCGGTTTCCCGTGCTTGTATGGTGTCGCCTTCTAGCCTTTAGGCGCTGCGACGTGGGCTCACATGCCTAGGCGATGCCATACCCTGTGAGGCGGACGCCATACGTGACCTAGGCAAGTCGAGGGCGACGCCCAGCGTCTGCTATTCGACTGGACGCCTAGGCGATGACTTTTGAACCATGCATTTTGCACAATATTATTATGTGAACTTATGTTGGTTGTTTGGTATTTAACTTAATGTTTTGTCTGAAATTATGATATATTGAGTTGGAATGGGAAACCCTAACCATAATCATGGTTGGGAGTGCATATATATAATCCTAGTAGTTGGACCAAGCCCGTTACACAGAGGGTTAAACATGTAATTACGCTGAGACTGACCCAAAACACTAACGGGATTCTAACACCCCCGTAGTCTCAACTCTATCCTGTACAGATGTTGAGACTGGATCGAAGCTTGGCGAAAACACTTGACAACAGCTTCTTGGTGAAGGTGTCAGCAAACTGCAGCGTGGTCGGGATGCTGAGAACCCAAACATCACCAGCGGCGACACGCTCGCGGACGAAGTGCATGTTGATCTTCACGTGTTTCTTGCGCTGATGCTGCATGGGGTTGGTGGAGAGACCACGCTGACGTTGTCGTAGTAGACGAGGACGACACATTGGAGGGGGTTGTGGAGCACCTGGAGAAGTTGGCGCAGCTAGGAAGCCTTGACCACACCATTGGCCACACGCGGTACTCGGCCTTAGTGTTGGAGTGAGAGACGACGGGCTGGTGCTTGGGGGCCTAGGAGATGAAGTTGGCGCTCAGGAACACGACATAACCGAAAGTGGACCGGCGCGTGCCGGTGCAACCAACCCAGTCAGTGTCAGTGTAGATCACGAGCTCCAATGTTGGGGAGGGTCTAAGGAGAAGGCTGTAGTCGATGGAGCCGAGAGTGGTGAGATGGGGCTCCCGCGGGGTGTGCATGTGAAGGTACACCTATTGGACGACGTAGGTGATGTCGGGCCTGGAGAAGGTTAGGTGCTGAAGGGTGACGATGAGGCTCCGATAGGACGTCGCATCGGTGACTAGGGGCCCGTCGTCCTTAGAGAGATTCACTTGAGTGTCGACATGCGTGGAGCAAGGCTTGCAGTCGGACATGCCAACCTGCCCTAGGATGTCGAGGGCGTACTGGCGCTGGTGTAGGAAGAGACCCTAAGACCTCCGCTCGGCGGTGATGCCGAGGAAGTTGTAGAGAGGCCCCGGGTCCTTCATCGTGAACTCGCGCTGAAGGGCGACAATCGTGCGCTGAAGAAGATCGGCGTTGGACGCCGTGAGCACGATGTCGTCGACGTAGAGCAGCAGGTAGACGGTGTCGCCGCAGTGCCGATGGATGAACAAGGACGTGTCAGACTTGGCCTCGACGAAGCCGAGGGAGGCCAAGTGGGAGGTGAAGCGATTGAACCAGGCTCGCGGCGCCTGCTTGAGGCTATACAGGGAGCGGTTCAGCTGGCAGACCAGATCTGAACGAGCTGAGTCGACGAAGCCGGTGAGCTGGCTGCAGTAGACAGTCTCTGCTAGAGTGCCATGGAGGAAGGCTTTCTTGACATCAAGTTGATGGACCGCCTAGTCCCGGGAGATGGTGAGGGAGAGGACGGCGTGAACGGTGGCGAACTTGACAATGGGGCTG
Organism: Zea luxurians; assembly: GCA_029449295.1. NCBI lineage: Eukaryota > Viridiplantae > Streptophyta > Magnoliopsida > Poales > Poaceae > Zea > Zea luxurians. Next base: position 45,466,563 of record JAOPSE010000004.1, on the reverse strand, counting down.
AAGGTCTCGTCGTAATCCACTTCGGGGCACTGGGTGAAGCCTCGAAGGACCCAACAGGCCTTGTAGTGGTCGAGCGAGCCATCCGAGGCCAGCTTGTGGCGGAAGATCCACTTGCCAGTGACCACGTTGGTGCCTGGTGTACGCAGCACCAGGTCTCAAATGTGGTTGGCCAGCAGGGCCGCGTTACTCCACCATAGCGCGACACTAGTGGGGATCGGCGAGAGCGGCGCGAACGGAGGAGGGAACTAGGGAGGCGTCCGGAGGAGCATCAGCTGTCAGTACCATGAGAACACTGGCGGAGAACTGTTGAGTGGATGGGGCGGAGAACACTGGCGGCGCGACGAGTCACCATTGAGTGGATGTGGCCGGGTCCCGGTGGATGGCGCGAGTGGTGGCGTTTGGGCCGCGCATGGCACGGTCGGGAGCGATCGGGGTGGAGAAACGGGATCAGACTCTAGGGAGTCGAGATCGGTAGGCGGGGAGGTGCTAGCAAGGGAAAAGTCATCTTCATCAAAGACGACATGACTGAGAGATGAGGATGCGATGGGTGAGGAGGTCAAGGCAACAGTACCTCTTGTGATCAGAGGAGTAACTGAGGAAAAGACAATGAGTAGAGCGAGGGGAGAGCTTGTGGGCAGCGGTGGCAGAGGTGTTGAGATAGCAGGCATAGCCAAAGACACGAAGGTGGTCATAGGAGGGGCTGTGCCATACATGGCAAAGTGGGGAGTGGGGTGGCTCACCATCTTCGAGGGAATGCAGTTGAGGAGATGGGTAGCAGTATTCAGGGCTTCTGCCCAGTAGCTAGCAGGGAGAGACGCTTGAAAGAGGAGACAGTGGATCATGTTGGTAGTGGTGCGAATGATGCGTTCGACCCGTCCGTTATGGGGAGAGGTGCAAGGGCATGAGAGACACAACTAAACGCCGTGGGAGAGAAAGTAGCGGGAGGCGGAGTTGTTGAACTCGCGGTCGTTGTCACCCTGAAGGGCACGAAATGGGCGATGGAACTGGGTGGAGACCCATGTGAAGAAGTGTGTGAGGGTGGAAAAGGTGTCGGACTTCAACCAAAGCGGGAAACTCCAAAGAAAGTGAGAGAAGTCATCCATAATGACCAGATAGTATTTGTAACTAGAAAGGATGAGGATAGGAGGAGTCCATAAATCACAATGGACAAGATCAAAGGCCTGAGCAGCCTTGGACGTGGTAGTGGGAAATGGAAGACGAGAGTGGCAGCCGAACTGACAAACATGACATAGATGCTCAGAGGAGTCCCGGCTACAGGAGATATCTGAGCGGATGGAGAGCTGGGATATCACGTTAGGTCGAGGGTGCTCGAGACGACGATGCCAAACGATGGAGGTGGTGGTAGTAGCAAGAGCATGGGTGAGGGAGCATCGGTAGGGGAAGTGGATGGCAAGTGAATAAAGTAGAGGGGGCTGGAGCTGTCATAGCGAGCGAGCACGACACGAGTGGGAAGGTGTCGTATGGTGATCCCCCTATGGATTGAACTCCGTAGAACAGTGGTTGTCACTAGTGAAGCGACGAAGAAAGAAGGGGATGTGTCACATGTGGTGCAACAAGGACGTTGTTAAGGTAGAATGGTTCTAGAAGAACCGATGCACCTACAGAGGTGACCGAGAGGGTGGAACCGTTCCCCACAACAATAGAGGATGGGAGGAGTGTGGAGGACGGGAGTGAGATAACGAGCTGGTAGTAGGAGTGGTGTGGAAGGAGGCTCTAGAGTCAACCACCCAATCGGTGGGAGAGGGACGTGGTGGCGAAGGCAAGGTGTGCGATGAGAGATCCAGGGGAGCGAGGGACACATCTGTAAGCAACAGGACTCTTACTCTCATCGAGAGGATGACACTACGAGCGAGGCAATTTTTTGTTTATTTTCTCAAACACTACACAATGCCATACCCATCTAAAGGGCAGCAGAGCATATGCTCCTAGAGATGTCGTCCTCTCTACTAAAGCAGGCTGCTGTCCTCAAGGTTATTAAAGCGATAAAACGTTGAAGCGCTCATGAGAACTTTTAAACTTTAAAACGTTTAAGCGGGTTTTAAAACGTCTTTTTAAACAACATGGACAAAATATGAATATAACAAAATTTCACAATAATGTAACATGTCCATAACCACACTACCACAAATCCACAATAACACAAGTTCAAGTGTTCAACTAATAGCAACCAGCAAGTGACAACCACAAAAAAAGCGGAATAAAATGTGTAATAGTCCACAATCACAAGCATAGCACAAAAGCGACTAAAGTGGAATGCAATGTCCACAACCACAAAGGCACAAACATAGCACAAAAGCAACTAAAGTGGAATGAATGTCCACAACTGTAAGCACACAAGTGTTACTCAATCTCCCTCTATCATATCTCAATAATCACCATCCAAATCATCTATACCACCATCATTCTTGTCTTTGTCTTGCTCATCACCATAGCCAGCACTATTGTTTGTTGCTTCATCATCATAACCAAAATTAGAGGAGATTGTGAGCAGATCAGCAGGGAAGGGGAGAAGGATGAGAGCAGGGACAGTGGCAGCAAAGGGACAACGAGCTGGAGCACTGGAGTGGCGAGCATGAGCGCTGAGCAGGGCAGATAGCCAGATACGGAGCGGTGGCGGCGAGCGTCGAGCAGCACAGGGAGGCGGCGGCGAGCCTGAGCAGGACAAGAAGCGAGCATGGCCAACATAGGGAGGCAGCGGCGCGAGCGCCGAGCGTGGCCGCGAGTAGGGAGCAACGCAGGGAGGAGGGGAGGTGGCGAGCTCAGGAAGGATCTTACCGGCGGCGGCGAAGCCTAGGGACACGGAGGGCGGAGCAAACTCACGGTCCGTGACGGCTGGGGTGCGTCCTGTGACGGCTGGAGAAGGACGTTGCATGCCAAAGGAGGACATCCCTGTTTTAAGTTAGGAGAAATGGGCTGGGCTGGAAATCTGAAAAGCGACAAAATGTGGCCTTTTACGGCCCAGAGTGTTTTAACGCTAAAAAGTGGCACTTTAGCGCTTAAAACGAGCGCTTTACGTCGATTCATGAAACATTACAGCGCTTTACCACCTCAGTAGCGCTTAAAAGGCGCTTAAGCGCCTTTTTAATAACAATGGCTGTCCTCTACCTAGAGATGCTGTCCTCTACTAAGTACTAAGACTGCAGGGCTGCTGCTGTCCTCTACTAAGACCACATGACTGTCCTCTACTAAGACTGCAGGGCTGCTGTCCTCTACATAGACTGTCCTCACCACAAACAGCAGAGATGCTGTGCGGACTGTCATCGACACCACAAACAGCAGAGATGCTGTGCAGGACTGTCCTCCACACCACAAAAGCAGAGATGTTGTGCAGGACTGTCCTCCACACCACAAAAGCAGAGATGCTGTCCTCCACAAGAAGACTACATGACTTATTCCATCAACGACAAGGTCTCGATCTATAGGTAGGCAATCACAACACTGGGGAAAACAAGCGGCCCAGACGCATGGTGGCTCGCCTGAGGGTAGAGCTCGACGCAGTCACGAAGGACATGATTCATGGCTTGATTGAAGGCCACAAAAATGCCCCGAATAATCTGACTGTCGTGAAGGGTGATGCGCACAACGGTCACGACGAAACTGGGCGAACCCAGGAAGGAGGTGGCACTGGTGGCCAGGGCAAAAGCAGGGACTCCGGTTGGGGAAGGAACGTCGCAGCCCGCGTCCACGAAAGAAGTGTCAGGCAGCGCGCTCGAGTAGGGGCGATGATGGTCGCCGCCGGAAAGGATAGCCTTGTGCGGGGCGGACGACAACGTCAAAGAGGCTGGTGGCATGAAGGGGGCGCCGGTGAGAGGGGCCCCACCGCTGGTAGTGAGATGGCGACCAACTGGGAGGCCAGTAGCGGCGTGGATGAAGGGGCCCGAGTCGGGCATGGTCACGACGATGGGGAAGGGAGCCGCCATGAGGGAGAGAGGCATCCAGGTGGTGACGGGTAGGTCTGTTGGCGCAGAGGGCCGGCGGACAGAGGCCACGACAATAGTCTGGGGCCGCGGCGGCGATCTGGCGGCAGGGTAGGGAGGGCACGGACATGCGGCTGGAGTTCCACGTAGTGGAGAGGAGAACGGGTGGCAAGCGCTGGGGCCACTAGGAAGAGGGCCAACAGTGGCGTGTCCCATGCACACAGACGTGGTCCACGACCGCGACGAGAAGGTCACCAACGACGGGCAAGCCAGGGAGTGGCGCTGGTGGGGATGGGAGAGGCGACGTCCAGCAGGGGAGGAGGAGGGAAGCGGGAAAGGGTGGCCGACGGCCAGGTGCACAGGAGCTGGGGTGGGAAAGGAATGAGACTCTGTTACCAAGTTGGAATGGGAAACCCTAAGGCCCCGTTTGTTTTGTTGGAATTGAATTCCATTTTAATAATTATAATTTAGTCAAAACTAATTAAGTTCATATATTTATATATGTAATATATTTGTATATTATTCTAAATTATATGAGAGAGATAGTTATATACTACATTTATGTTATAGCGAAACAATTAGAAGAGTATGCTATAAGTTGTACATCGGAAACATAGCATGTAAATCTATAGAATCAATTTCCATCTCTCACCCCATGAATTTGAGATAGGCTTATATGATAACTTTGGAAAGTGGTGGAATGTCACATTCTAAAAAAATAGTCTATTTTATTAGTAAGATTCCAATTCCTCAAAATGAAAGGAAACAAACGGGACCTAACTCTAATCAGGGTTGGGAGTGCATATATAAAATCCAAGTAGTTGGGCCAAACCCATTACACAAAGGGGTAAACATGTAATTACATAGGGACTGACCCAAAACCCTAACGGGATTCTAACATATTGAAATTTACCTATGTTGTTTAAAACTACGTTTACACTTCGTTTAAAATGTTTGAAAGTCAAAACTCCACCCATGAGCGTTTCAATGTTTTGTCGTTTTAATAACCTTGCAAACCGCACAAGTTTTTATTTGGTGTTTGGAATCTTAATCTCATCATTACTCAAAATGCATTAACAGGTATGGTGGAGGACCAACATTACCAAGAAAGGCAATCAATACTGGCTTTTCTCAAACTGATTTGGCGATAGAAGTTTATCCTCTACGACTGCAGTTAATTCTAATGTCAAGAGGAGAGCGAACCTTTATAAGGATAAGCAAGAAGGTATGCTGTCATCTTTAGCTATTATTGAGCACAATGTTCTTTCTTTTAGTTTGGATTTCAATAAATTGATTAGATTAGACAGAATTATGAAACCTGTGATGCAACTTTGTGAGTATAACCTACAGTTGAAGTCTTTCAATGTCTCTAATAGCTTCAATAAAGTTGGAATAGTTGAGAAGTTAAAAATCATCATGAACCTTTTGCAGGGTACAGTTGGCCAACTCCATAAAATGGCCTGTAAGGTTTTTGACTTGGCACCAGATGAGGTAGCTGTTTATTTTGATGTTAACGTTTTGTTTTACTTGCTAGGATTTTTTTGTAGTTATTGTGGACATCATTGGCAGGTATGCATTTGGGACTATTATGGTCGAACAAAGCATTCATTGATGGATAGCTTGGACAAAACCCTTGATGATGCCAACATTCAGATGGATCAAAACGTGAGTCAAACCTTCTGTAATCATCTATAATCATCGAGAAACATTCCCGTGCTGCCACCACCACCCCAATCTCAAACTATATTTGTAGAACAGATGCACTACTAGTCAATGGCTTGTCAAGTAATGACCTGACTGTACTTCTATATTGTTTTTACAGATTCTAGTTGAGGTTACCACTGATGCAAGTGGTAGTCTGGATGGTTTGGTTAAGCGAAACAATTTTTTTGAGAGTGATGCTCCGAAATCAGGATTGCCAGATGAGAATTTTGCAGCCAACAACTATGCTTCCAGAAGCTATAGCTCTAGTCTGACACCAAGCATCTACCTGCGATCACCCAATGGTGATCTGGATAATGTGCATGGTTCTAGTGGCATGATCACGAGGGGATCGCCCTTAGGTCTTACAGGGCTACTTAATCTTGGAAATACATGCTATATGAACAGTGCCATACAGTGTCTTGTGCACACACCACAGTTTACTAAATACTTCTGTGAAGATTATCATCGCGAAATAAATCGGCAAAATCCACTGGGTAATGTGGTAAGTACTTTTTCGACTCACATGTCCTGGATCACTTGATGCTTGAAGATAAAGTCATTTAGGTAGAGAAAATATGCTCTTATTCCATTACATTCATTGGGCATAATTTCTTTTTTCATCAAGATATTATTCATAGCAGCCAACCAAATTTCAGTTTATCTTTAGTTAGATTTCTCCCATTATTCTTGACATGCAACAAGTACTAAAAGATGCCAAACCCTTCATTTCTAAAATCTGTAACTTCTTCTGTTTCTGGTAAAATTTCCACACGCACATTATCTTCTCTGAAGTGTGGTATATGTTCACAGTGTTGTAGTTGCATTGATTCTTGATTAAGTTTCTGGTTCAGATTTATGATCTTGCCTTTCTAAAAGTAAAAGTCAGTTTTCTGTTAGTTTGGTAAGATAAGTAAAAAATCTAATGTTTGTTGACCTTAACGTAGGAAGGAATTTATGTTGCACATACTGGCATATGATTATTCAGAGCATTTGTGATGGACAATTTCTACAGCTATAGTAGATGAAAGTCAGGAAGGAGTAAGTAGAAAGCTAGAGTTTTGGCGTCAGACCCTGGAGTCTAAAGGATTTAGAATTAGCAGGACCAAAACAGAGTATATGGGATGTGACTTTGGTACTACAATTAGTGAGGATGGAGATGTAAGCTTGGGAGGCCAGGTAGTACCAAAGAAGGACACTTTCCGTTATTTGGGATCGATGCTACAGAGATTGTGATATTGATGAAGATGTTAGCCATAGGATCAAAGTGGGGTGGATGAAATGGCGTCAAGCATCAGGAGTCCTATGTGACAAGAGAGTGCCACAGAAGTTAAAAGGCAAGTTCTATAGGACGATGATTAGGCCTGCTATGTTATATGGGGCTGAGTGTTGGCCTACTAAGATATGACATATCTAACAACTAAGTGTCGCAGAGATGCATATATTGCGTTGGATATGTGGGCACACAAGATTGGACCGAGTGAGAAACGATGAGATACACGATCGGCTAGGAGTGGCGCCAATTGAAGAAAAGCTTATTCAACACCGGTTGAGATGGTTTGGGCATATCCACTAAAGACCCCTAGAGGCACCGGTGCACAGGGGCATCAAAGATGGGACAATAATGTGAAGAGAGGTAGAGGGCGGCCACACTTGAAGGAATGGAATATCCCAAAGGAGTTTGTCAAGGACGCCAAATCCCCGACTGGCCGGACCCCGGCTACGTAACTCGTAGCCGCTGTCCGTCACGCCGGCGAGGTTATACCCCTCAGCCGTCGGTTTGTAGAGAAGAGAGGGAGATTAGGACTGAATTATTGCTTATCCCAAATGATGTCTCGTACATGCTTATATAGCCACAGAGGGGGCAGCTATAAGGAAATAACTAACAAGGAAACAACTAGTAAGGAAATAACTAACAAGGAAACAACTCACAAGGAAATAACTCACAAGGAAATAACTAACAAGGAAACGACTAATAAGGAAATAACTAACACAGGAAACAATTGATTAGGTGGCTAACTTTCCTTCTAGCCACTTGCCTTCCCTTCCTGTGTCCTGGCTGCGCGCTCTGTTCCCCTGCGCACATCACGCGCGCGCCTGGCGTATGTGCGCCCGCACATCACAGAGTTGTGTTTGGATATGAGTGCTTGGAAAGAAGCTATCCACGTGCCCGAACGGCCGAACCGTGATTAGGCCTTTTCCCTTTTAGTGCTCTCAAAAGCTTTTCCCCCTCCCCTTTCTCTCTTTCTCTTTTTGGTGACTTCTTGTTGGGTTTCAACTCTAGCCTACCCCAACTTGCTTGGGACTAAAAGGCTATGTTGTTGTTGTTGTTTTGGTCTCTTGTTCTTCCCTTTCTATCTTTTGTGATTGTGTGAAGAACTCTTGGATTCTTGTGATAAGATTTGGTATGGGAGTTGATTGGTGGTGAGTTGCACTTCTCCAATCAAGCATAGAATTGTAAAAACTTGTTGCCACATAGTTGCTTTTTTCTGTTTTCATTTTCTCAAGCATTCTACATGTTAATTATACTGAGTTCTGATGGTAGTCATGTAGGGTGAACTTGCATTAGCTTTTGGTGAGCTATTGAGAAAACTCTGGGCTCCTGGAGGACGTGCCCCAGTTTCGCCTAGACCATTCAAAATGAAGCTTTCTCGGTTTGCATCTCAGTTCAGTGGATACAACCAGCATGATTCACAGGTTTGATCGTCTATTTAGAGTGATATATCTTATGTTGTTTTTTTTTGAGTGAAATGCACTGCAGGTCCCTAAACTTTTTCCATATTCTCATTAGGGTCCATGGACTCTCAAAATTGTGTGCCCTTCAATTTTTTGTGTGGTTGATAGCCTATGCCCAATCATGAACCTAAATTCACACATTGAATGAACCACTTGAAAAGTTAAAGGACCCAGATTATCACTTATTCACTTTGAGAGTTCATTGGCCAAGATGAGAATGTGGCGAAAGTTTAAGGATCCATGTTGCATTTCACTCAACTGAGTCTTTTTTCTTTTCTGATCTGAATCTGTACTTTGATAAAATACTGCAGGAGCTGTTGGCGTTCCTATTGGATGGACTCCATGAAGATTTGAATCGTGTGAAGCATAGACCTTACATAAATTCAGGGGATGCTGATGGAAGATCAGATGAAGAAGTTGCAGATGAATATTGGGCAAATCATATTGCCAGAAATAATTCAATCATTGTTGATGTATGCCAGGTTAGTTCTAAACCTGTGAATCACTTCCCTTACTGTTGTGATGCTTTGGCTTTAGATAAATGCTAATAGCCATTGCAATTTGGGACCATCATGTTTCTCTTGCTTGGTATTGTAAGCACCGCTAGCAGTTTCAGGCATTTACTGTATGTAATGTAAAGACCCTTCTATGGTCTTCCTGTTGTGATTAGATGTGCACAGTTTTCAAGTCGTCCGACTAGTCGCGATTAGTCGCGATTAGTCGGGCAGGTCGCCTGGTAGTGGCCGATCAGCTGGACGACTCGACTAGAGTATCACGTCCAGGTCGTCTGACTAGTCGTCGATTAGGGGCGATTAGTCGTCCGACTAGATGGTAAATCGATCAGGATTTGTCCAGGCGGCTAGGGTTTTCTAGTGGGCTACTGGGCTTCTATTTTTTCGGCCCATCTACAGTAGTCTAAAGGCAATGCGCCACCACCCCTTGTCACCCCTTGAAACTTTTCCTCTCCTCTGCTGAGTCCAGAACACAGGCTGCGGCTCTAGAACACCAGCAGCAGCTCCAGAACACCGGCGGCGTCTCCAAAACACTAGCGACGAGATGAGCTCCTCATCTCAAGGTTCCACCCTTCTCCCCCTTTCCTACCTCATTACACATGGAGCTGAATATATGTTATTTTTATGCTGAAGGATTAGCTTTGTTAGACGTACTCCCTCCCTCCCAAAATAGATGGCCTTATAACATTCAATTTTGTTCCAAAGTACTTGACCTTCTCACTTTCCAATGCACCTTTCTCTTTCCCCAATATACATTTATATTTCTGCTCCTTGACGGGCATTTTGGTCTTTTGGCTCCAGCGTTGGTTTCCGTGAGAGTTTCTAAAATGACATCTAAATATGGGACGGAGGGAGTATATTTTATCTGTATATATGTACTTTCCAGTGTAGGGTGTTTCTTACGATGTGTATAAACTCTTGTGTATCTTCCCTACACATACTACGATACATTGGAGGTGCATACTTGTCACAGGACACATAAATCTGCATGTTGCATGCAATTTGACATTTTGTCTTATGATTTAGTTCTCTTCCTAATTATTCTAAGACAAATGTTTTACTGACATTTCCTTTTATTATGTTTTTCCAGGGGCAGTACAAGTCCACTTTGGTTTGCCCAGTCTGTGGGAAGGTTTCAGTGACTTTTGACCCGTTCATGTATCTTTCCTTGCCCTTACAATTTGCCTCAACCCGGAGCATGACTGCCGTGGTGTTTTCTTGTGATGGTAGTGTTCCACCAACACCATTCACTGTGAATGTACCAAAACAAGGTAGGTGCAGAGATCTATTACAAGCCCTTGGTGCTGCATGCTCACTTAAAAATGGGGAGAAACTTCTAATTGCTGAGGTTGGTCATTAATGCCCACTTGAATTAATGTACTGGTTGGCAGGTTTGACGATTGTGTGTCCTTAAACATTTTGGTTGAATTTATCTACAGATACGGAATCATAAGATCTACCGTTTTATTGATGATCCAGTGCTTCAGCTGTCTACAATAAGTGATGATGATCATCTGGCAGTTTATAAGCTCCCAAAGTTGGAAAAGAGGGTGAATTACATTCAGTTTGTGCATCGTCATGAAGATCTGTAAGAAAAAGCAAAAAACGCTGATATATGTCTATCTTCTTGCTAGGATTACAGCTGTAATGGTCATCTTAGTTTATAATTGAAGTGAATTCAACATGTGTCATGTCAATATGCTGTTTACATGATTAACATAAATACTTCTTGCACCATCTTCTGTTAATATTATCCTTTACTATTTGTAGGGACCATGGAAACAATAACAGCTTGACATCTTGGAAACCGTACGGTGTTCCTCTTCTTGCACAAATTTCTCGCAATGAAATTGTCACGGGTTTTGATATCCATGAGTTGGTCCATAAAATGCTTGTCCCCGTGCTAAGGAATCCGGACTCTCTGCATTTGGCTGTTCAAAGTTCTGTTTCCACAAGAACTCATAGTTATCATACCGACAGCAGCAAATATCAGCTTCTGTTGGTTGATGATAGCAACACAGTCATTGAAAAATCAAATGATGCTATCAGGATCCCACAATCTTCACTTGCAACTGTATTTTTTATCAACTGGCCCAAGGCAGATCTGAAAAAGATAGACACTCATCATTTAGAGTACCTTCCAGAGGTGTTTATGTATGCTCCGCCTGCGAAGAGAACCCGTGGTGAAGCTCTGTCACTCTATGCATGCTTGGATGCTTTCTTGAGAGAAGAACCTCTTGTACCTGAAGACATGTGGTTAGTTTTCAGTTCCACATTCTAAGATACTTTTGATACTTACAAAAAAAATGATTGTTACTTCATTGGTGCATATTGTCTATTTTTGCTGGTACACTGGTACTTGATGCTCGCTCAGACACCTTGAGTAGCCTGTAAGGATGAAACTGGATTGGATATTGCAGATACCAAATATGGGTGGCTATACCCCGGTCTATTTTAGACCTTGTCTCTTTCTACTTTTAATATAATGATACGCATCTCTCCTGCGTGTTCGAGAAAAAAAAAGATTTGGGTAGTGTCAGATGCATCTAATATTAATATCTGTTCCACATACATATTAGAAACCCAAGTTTGACTATTCAGATTCGGATATGGTACAGATATTAAATTTCCAGATTCTTATACAGATTATGCATGTAGGATACATGCTTTAAACCCTTTCACGAAAGATGGAAATCTGTAAATATCCGTCCTGTTTTCATTCCTAGTGGTTACTATGTTGGTTGCACTGGCACTTGAGTTATAACTACATAAACATACTTATGAGTTTGTTTTGTTATATTTTCAAAATTTACTGGATCCCTCGAGAATCTGTACTGAGGCCCATAAAAATATATTTTTGATTGGGTTGTCTCTTTCTTTTGCAAATTTTATTGAAAATTTACCTGTGGTCCATCTGGTCCATTTTTGTGGCATATCAGCTTTTCGATTTTTGGTCTGAAACATGTGCACTGTGCAATGCTACTCTATGTTTTGCCCATGATTATTTTGCTCAAATCAGTTATATGTGATCACCCACATTAACCGTCATTTCTTAATTTGCTAAGCACTTGGCTGAAGGGTCTCCATAATCCACTTTCTCTGTCTCTTGCAACCAAATAGAAGCCTGTTTTGAAGCATATGGTTCGCTTACCTTGGATTTTTGTAGAAATTAGTTTAAAGTTTGGACATGCACTTGAATAATGTTCCTTCCTTATGTCTATAGCCTTCATTTCTAGGTATTTGATGATAAAGTTTTGCTATTCTTTTAGGTACTGTCCAAGGTGCAAGGAGCAAAGACAAGCTAGCAAAAAGTTGGATTTGTGGAGACTTCCTGAAGTACTAGTCATACATCTAAAGAGATTTTCATTTAGTAGGTCAACAAAACAAAAACTAGAAACTTTTGTTAATTTTCCAATACATGACTTGGATTTGACAAATTACATTGCCAATAAGAAGACTTCAGAGCGCCAGACCTATGAGCTGTATGCTGTGAGCAATCATTATGGCAACATGGCAAGTGGACATTATACTGCACACATTAAGGTACATTTCTAATCTAAGTTATTAATTCAGTTTCTCTGAAAAAAAACTGAGTGGTTCTGAAGTTCTATGGCTTTCTATAGCCTTTTGGTTATCTCTATTCAGTTTTCCTGTTTTTGCATTTTCTTATGGCTTCTGTAATTTACATTGTATCTTCTGTCCTGCAATTTCATGGCAATTCAGTCTGCAGTCTACCTGATTTGATTACAAGGCTGGCCAAGCAGATAGAGTGTGATTGGTGCTTGCATTAGCCTGCATTAGACTTTATGCAGCACAACCCAAGCCAGCATAATCGTATGGTCCTGTTGTTTGATTGTCCTACACAGGCAAGCTGCATTTGGTGAAATTGTGTTTGGTAATTTTGGTTGCTTAGATTGTCTTGCATGTAGTCACCTCCATGTTCTAGTAGAGGTAGGGGAGGTAAGCATATTTTATTTTTGAGGGAAGGTGTGAGGGCACGACATCCGCAGTTGCACGCCGTGGGAGAGAGAAGGTGCGAGATGTGTAGTTATCAAACTCCCGTCCATTATCACACTGAACAACCCGGATGGTGCAACCGAATTGAGTCGACTCCCACACGAAGAAATGAGAAAGACTGGTGAAGGTGTCAGACTTATGGCAGAAAGACCTGATAGTACCAACAACCGGAGATGCTTGGGATAGATGAGGACGAAGGGGCGAGTGGCTCGAGACATGGAAGAAGAGAAGGGTAAGCGAGTGTGATGCCCAAGCTGACAGGCATGGCAAAGTGGGGTGTCAGTGCCACAGGGGCAAGGGATGGCCGAGGTGGTCGAAAGTTTGGAAAGGACGTTGTGGTCGGGGTGGCCAAGACGATGGTGCCAAGTGGAGGTAGAGACAGTAGAGGCAAGGGCGTAGGGTTGGACAACATGGGCAGAGGAAGGTGGGGTGGGGAGCGAATGGGATATAGGGGTCAAGAGCTGTCACATCGAGCAACCACAACACTACTAGTAAGATCCCATATGGTGAGCCCCAGGGATCGAACTCCATAGAATAGTGGTTGTTAGTGGTGAAGCGACGAACTGAGAGAAGGTTTTGGATGATATTGGGGGCAACTAGGATGTGATTGAGGTACAAAGGACTAGGAAGGACCGTGTCACATACTGAGGTGACATGCAGAGTTGACCCATTACTGACAGTGATGGAGAAAGTTAAGGTGGGGCTATATGGGGATGGAGAAAGTCAGGAATGATGTGGAACGAGGCGCCAGAGTCGGCAACCCAGTCAGTGGGAGGACGGGAGTGGGAGCTTGGAGTGGCGAGCATGCTACAACTGTAATGGGTGGTGGAGACGACAAGGCCTCGATCATTAGAGACATTCTCGGCATTGCGAACGACAAATGGCCCAGTAGAGTGGCGGCCCTGCTGAGGGTGGATGGAGGCCAGAGGATAGTGGAGCTCGACGCAGTCACGGAGAACAGAGTTCATGACCCAATCGATTGCCACGAATGTGCCTTGGAGATGCGCACACGGTAGGGAGGCATGTGGACCACGACAGAGCGAAGGAGGGGCGTTGAGGGAACAGGGGCAGGAAGGGGATGCCCAGGAGCGGTGTAGTGGGCCACGACGGACGAGGAGCCATTCGTCGCGAAGAGCGCGGTGAGCCCGTAGGTGGGTCGCATGGCCGCGCGAGGAAGCGGTGATGGTGCTGGTGGAAGAGGTTGCGACTGCAAAGGAGGGGGCACCGACGGTGGACAACGTGGTTGTGCAGCGCGTGTTGTGTGGGAAAACGACGTCCGCGAGCTGGTGTGGTGCAGTCATAGTTATCAAAGCGTCCATAAGGCTAAGCGTCGCCTAAGCGACAAGGCGAGCTCAGACCGTAAGGCGTCCTTGTCGCCTTACGTGGGAGCGTAAGGCTTCCGCTTCGGCCATTAGGGTGTCGCCCCGGCTCCTTGGAGTGGGTGGGAGGTGTGGGGAGGTAACCTAATTTTGATGGGCTGCCTGGGCTATTGGGCTGACTTATGGGCTGTCTAGGCTACCTGGACTCTAATTTGCTAGTATAATATATCTATTTGAGACTATATTCCTATATATTCTGTTTTTATTGTCTTTTTTTATATATTACTAAGGTGTCGCCTCGCCTTAACAACTATGGGTGCAGTGGTGCTAGGCGTGTGCAGAAGGGGCATGGGGAAGCAGATGGCAGCGGGGTGGTCGTCGGCGTGCGCCGATGAAGGGAAGGACGTTGGGTGCGCCTGGGAGCACGTCAGAGAGGGCTAGCCTCACGGTGTTGGAGAAGAGACCAGCAAAGGCATTGGTGGCCGCGCCTGGGAGCACGCCGGAGATGGCCAAGCCCGCGATGCTGTAGAAGAGACTAGCGGCGGCGCTGGTGCCCGCGCCGCTGGGAGAGACAACGACGACGTTGGGTAGGACCATGGGCGCCCTGGGAGCAACGACCATCGGGGCGGCAGCGCTGGGCAGGGGTGTGCTCGAGTCCTGCAGAGGGGCGACGGGAAAGCCGGGTGGGGGAAGCACGTGCAGGCCATGGGAGAGAGAGAGCCGAACTGGCACTGTAGCGGCGACTGGGTGTGAGGGTGGGGAGAACCTAAACCTAGCTAGATACCATGATAGAAGTGAAACCCTAACCTTAAAACAAGGTTGAGTGATGTATTAATAATAGTGATAGGGCCCAATACAAACAATACATCAGTACACACACAATACATTTAATAATAAGTATTTGTTTTATGCAAGTACCAGTTTGTGCTTTTGAATCCTCATTGATGCTTCTCTATGTAGTATATAATGCTGATGTGAATTTATCTTTATGCAGCTTGTGGATGAGAATCGGTGGTACAACTTCGATGATAGCCATGTTGCTTCCATTGATGAAGATGAGGTGAAGACTGCTGCAGCTTATGTGCTATTCTATAGAAGGGTCAGAGAACAAGACATAGCAAGGGGAACTAGTAATGGATCCCAGTTATATGCAAAAAGAAGTCACGGATATAGCCATAGGTAGGCTGATCATTGCTGTGGTTCGGTGCAAGGGGGATTCTGGAAATGACACCCGCACGCCTTTAGTCATTGCCAGGAGTATATGGCTTGCTGGAAAAAAATGCTCATCACGTGCAGTCAATGCACCGTTGTCCAGTTGTCACAGAAGATATTTCGTGCAGTGCTGGTACAAGATGGGAATTTTGTATAAGGTGAGTTGAAGGAGTAATTGACTCTTATGATAACTGGGTAGCTTCAACAGGAACGCCGGGGCTTGGTGGCATTTTGTTCGTCTGTTTTCTTCTAGAAGAGAAACAAGGGGAGGCAAGAAAACATTTAGGAAACACCTTTTCGTTAATTTGATTTTTTTATTTCCATTTTTAGATTTAGCTAGTCTGTACACTGTTGTTGGAAATGGGTCCGCTGTTGTTGGTCGATGCTTGTGGTGGCCAATAATACTACACCCAACTATACCAGACTCTGCAATGGCGAATCATGGTGCACATTATGGTGCTCTGTTGCGGGAAGAATTGTAGCTGATGTTGTACTTATATACTGGCAAAAGGCCCCAGAAATGTAAAAATGTATCGATATGCTGACATCTTAAACCCTAGTGCTCTTTCCTATGGATGAAGGTGTGCGCCATTAGGGGTTGTTTCCATTCTAGGTAGGTGATCATTGTGAGACCATTTCATAATTTGGTGGAATGAACTCATTTCTCATATTATTACTTATTATTAGTCTATAACGAGGAAAATAGTGATAGACCATTTCACGAACCAAACAAAAAAGTAAGGTGTGACAAGATAATGGTCTACCTTATTCCTTAAACTAAAACACTATTAATATTCAACCTGAACCCACTTGACAATGGGGATAGAAATGATTATGTTTGTGTAAGTGTGATGTTATTTTTTTGTGTTATGAGATTGCGAATGGATTGATTAGACCTGCCTCCAAAGTTGAAACTGCCTTGAATTGCAAATCCACATTCCATCTCAAATTTCATGGTTAAAAGAAATATCGATTCCACGTGACTTCGAACTCCCGAGCGCCTACTTTGCTTCTCGCACAGGTGTTTGGTTCACTAATTTTAGGACGTAATTGGATTACAGTGTGATCCATCACCGTTATTTTTTGTTTGTCATGAATCCTCTGGATAGAGACATGGGAGCCTCTCTCTTTCTCGCCCACTTGTAACACCTACTACGAGTTTTGATCATTAATGGTAATGGTAGCGTGAGCCGCCGATGATTAGAAGTATGGACGTTATGCCTAAACCAGTATAAATCTTACGCACACACCCTCTAAAGCCCGGAACAAGCACAATAAATTTACTTATCGGAGCGAGGTCGGAAACACCGATAGATGGAGCGTCAGGAGCTGTAGAGCCACTAGTGAAAATAGCATTTCTACTGGCAGTTCTTTAAGCCAACCACTAGTGGAATAGCCCCTTTCCACTGGCAGTTGTGTTAAGGGAGCCACCAGTGGAAATAGGTTTCTATTGGCGGTTCCTTAACACAACCGCCAATGACCTTGGTAGTATAAATACCCCATCATCCTCTCTCGACAGGAGCTGTAGCTCGCAGCCAACTTCCACTGGAGGTGATTTTGAAGGTCCAGATATCACAAAATACAAGGGAGAGGTTTTGATCTTCATTTGTTTGGAAGAAGGTTGCTAAAAAGGTTGGTTTATGTTTCTCTGTGCAATTTTTGTTCATTCTTGCTCAATTTAAGCCACATTTTGGATCTAGGGTTTCACCATGTGAGAGAGAAGAATATAGTTAGGTTATTTTCTATATTTCCTCAAATGGGGTTGCTTAAGATGGTTAGATTTTGTCTATCATCTCTCCTTTTTCATGTTTAGTTGTCAAATCAGTTTATCCATGAGACATATTTAGGTTGTTAATGAATGATGCATGTGTTAATTTGTATGGAGAAAGTGGAAGATAGGTTTGGTAATTAAGTTTTTTTATTAGTTGCTACGAAAGGTTGGTATAATTATGTTTCAATTGCCAAGTATTGTTCATTTTTGCTCAATTTTAGCTACATTTTGGAACTAGGCTTTCACCATGTGCTAGAGAGAAGAGTATAGCTAGGTTATTTTCTCTATTTCGTCAAATGAGGTTGCTTAAGATGGTTAGATTTTGTTTGTTCTCCTGTTGGGGGCCTTCATCCTTCGAAGGTCCTCAAAAACTTGGTTTAACAATGTTTTCCAAGTGTAATATGTAAACAGGTACCTTTGGATATAGATCGAAGTCGTACATGACGTAAGAAGCATGGTCAGAATGAAGGATGATGCTGCTCCGAAGCTACGGGCGGAATAGCTTCGGCTCAACAACGGAAAAAGGAACCGACTTAAAGGGGAAAAGGCCATCCAGTCCTCGATGAGTTGTCCATAATACAGTAGTAAATGTGAAGAGCATAAATGTAATTTTACACAGGCTGCGCCCTGTGCCTATAAATAGATGAACAATACTCCCGTACTGTTCACGTTGACTTGTACTTGCTCGTGTGTCACGCTTGGACTCTTGCCTTCTGTCAAGCCAAAGGTATAAATGTAATTCAATATTGTTCACGTTCATTCATAATGATATAATAAAAGAATATTAATGATGTCATATGATCATTTATGTTATTTCTCATGTCTCATATGCTTCTCCTTTCATTAGTATATACTGTGATGATGAAGGTATGTCCTTCATGACCTTTGTCTAAAGATCATTATATCCTGAGGGAAATAATGCTTCGAAGGACGAAGGGCATTAACCCTTTCTGTGTTGCCTTGTTCTTAATCCATAGCATTTGAGAACAAGTCCCCAACATTGGCGCCCACCTCCGGTGAACCCTTTTTTTGACCACCTTCGGCAAGCACTGACCCTCGTCATGCCGCCGAAGAAAGCTTCAGCGACAGGGGCTGCTGCACTACAGCCACTGGACCCAAATCAGGAGAACCTTTCTCTCCGAGAGGCCCGAAGCTAGAAGAGGAAGGCCACTAGTCCAACACTCCAGGAGGAAGAGTTGGACCAAGAAATCAGAAACATGGAGATAATTCATCAACAAGTACAAAGGAAGAAGGAGAAGATGGCCAGACTGGCTGATCTTCAAAGACAGATCGACGAAGCCACTAAAGAAGTACACCATCTTGTTCAAGACGAACAAGATCGAAGGCCCAAACACAGGGAGCTTCATCAAGAAGGTTTATTCAACGTGGATGGATGGTATGATGACTTTAATCATGATACCTTTACCTTTGATGCTGCTTCTCCCTTGGCACCAGAACTGCAAGCTATCCCGTGGCCTCCATCATACAAGCCACCTCAGCTCCCTATGTATGATGGGCATTCGGATCCGAAGCAGTTTTTGATGAGTTATGAAGCGACTATATCTTCATATGGAGGCAATGCAGCTGTCATGGCCAAGTCCTTCGTCATGGCAGTTCGTAATGTGGCCCAGACATGGTACTCTTCTCTTCGGCCAGGGACTATTACTTCGTGGCAGAAGCTCAAGGATATGCTACTGCCAAGTTTCCAAGGTTTTCAGACGAAGCCGGTCACAGCTCAGGCCCTATTTCAACGCACGCAAGACCATGAGGAGTATCTACAGGCATATGTCCGAAGGTTCTTGCGTTTGAGAGCGCAAGCACCTACAGTGCCCAATGAAATTGTCATTGAGGCCATGATCAAGGGCCTTCGTCCAGGACCTACTGCTCAGTATTTCGCTAGAAAGCCTTTGCAGACTTTGGAGAAGCTGCTTCAAAAGATGGATGAATACATTCGGGCTGACAACGACTTCCGCCAAAGAAGGGAGGAGGCTTACAGGTTCTCTGAGTTGACCAGGGGCTTCGGAGGAAGAATCCACCCAAGGCATGTCAGGTCAATTCACAACTCCACTCAGAGTGACGATAGAGGAAGTCAGCCGCAGAGGCCACAATATACTTCACAATCTTCGAGACATCAACAAAGCTCTTTTCGGCTGCCAGCTCCAAGAGGCATAGGCGCTAGGGGCTTCGGAGGAAGATATGGGGATCAACCCAGAAAGATTTACTGCTTATTTTGTGGAGACGACAAGGGCCATACTACAAGAATGTGCCAAATTACTATCCAAAAGCAGAAGGAGATCGCAGAAGCCGAAGCTTCGGCAAAGCCAACCGAAGCAGGTTCTGCACACTGTTTTGTGTCACTCACCCTACATACTGGAGTATGTGGGCAATCATTCTGCAGCCTCTGTTGCTTCGGCTAGTCAGCCACAGGCTTCTTGGCCACAGCTTCCACCTCCGCCGCCACTACAACCTGCCTATTCATGAGGTCAGCAGCCAGAAGGGAGCCATTAGACCCATCAGCAGCGAGACCTAAGGGAGGAATCCGAAGCCCGCACAGTCAATAGTACTGTGCCAGAATCAAAACACATCTATTGAGACATATCCTACCTCTAAAGCACCTTTATATTCCCTGTCATTATCTTTTTTAATAAAGAACAATCAATGCAAATTTAGTCTTATTGTCATTTTCAAATAGTTTCGTTCTTGAGAAATATATCTTTTCACAGATTTACGAAGCCCCAAATTACCGAAGCTCAAAAGTTGCTCCTAAGGGAATGCAGAGCTAAAAATTGCATTGTAACTTATACCGAAGCTATAGAAAGTTGTTCCAAAGGAACACAAAGTAAGTTTGCCGAAGCTACAAAAAGTCGTTCCCAAGGGAGCACAGTGTAAGTTTTCTGCTCAAAAGTCGTTCCTAAGGGAATGCAGAGCCAAATACCGCCAAAATATAAGGCAAAGCGCGAAAAGTCAACGCGAATAACGCCGAAATAGAAGGCGAAGAAGTTCAAAAGATGTTCCTAAGGGGATGCAGAACTTACACCGAAAAATAAGCGGTGAAGCCGAAAAATAAACGGCAAAGAGATTTTGATTGTTCCTAAGGGGACGCAAAGATTGTGGTTCAGTGGGAGTATGTGTCTTCGGCATTAGCATCATTTTTTGCATCATATCATCGCATCATATCGCATAGCATCTCATCATACATCATACCACATCAATGATATCAATTAAAAACAAAGCCAATCTTCGGAGATTGCCTTACAAAAATGAAAAGGTGCTAAGACAAAAGCAAGCTAAGAATCACGACCCCATCAATTCTTATATGGAAGAAGGGACCTACTGATTACGAACTGAAGCGTCCCCAATCCTCTGGGACTTAAATGTGATACAATTACTAGTCCCAGGAGGCTAGTAAACACATTTATACATCAGATGATACCAAATCTGCTTAAACAAGACAAACCTATAAAGGTGGCGATCAACTTTAAGAGTTGGTCCACAACTCGGGACATATCATCAGAGTGGGGCTGAAGCAGCCCGATATACGCAGCGAAGCAAATCAGCTGTCCAACAGCCACAGGCAAGGTTGGGAACAATCGTAACTCTTACCCGATCTGCCTTTTCTGAAAAACAACAAATAAGCAAGGGTGAGTACAAACATACTCAGCAGCCCACCTTCACCCGCGGAATGGGGAAATTAGATATAATACATGGAATATGTGGAGCTCAGGATATTTTGCAGAAATAACAATATTTTATGCAGGGTTGTTTTGTAAAACATTTTGTATTTTTCGAAGCGCATCCTCTCCCAAAGGAGCAGGAAGTTTTTCAATATTAGAACAAAATCCCCTGGACTAAACCATCCAGGTATCTCAGCAGTTTCCCACTGGTTTTCATTTTCAAAAACAGCTACTGGACTTCCCGTCCACCATAGCTCACGGCTCAACCGCCGGACCTTTTAAAAACCACTTTTCTCAAACACACCCCTTTTTTTTGAAAACAAAACACTAATTGCCATACCACACCAGACTCGTCCATTCCTATAGGACACAGACTATTCGAATAGGTTTTCAAACTCTGCGCAGAGGTGTACACTTTACCCACTAGTCCGGCTCTGCGATCTCATGATGAATGAGATCCGAATCCGAATCTCTTTCTTTCCTCGCACGTCCTAACCTTAACGGTTATACCGGAAGGAGTCAGGCCACCTCCATGTCCAAACCGGACAAAACATTCCCCCTCCTTATCCTCCTGGTGCTCCCCAGCCTTCATAACCCTGGGGTTGGACCGTACGAGTTCAGATTGAGTGACTGCCCACACAGTCTCGAGTGGTTGTACTTATCATGAGTACAGGTAGTGAAAGATGACAAACCGGTCCTTATAAGAGGGGAAAATCCTTCTGCTCACGCCTAAACCAGCTGAGCCATCACCTTAGGCCCTCCCCTAAACTAGGGAGTCCCTGATCATCCCTACTCAAAGGTGATAAGGGTGAAAACCCTTCATCATACACATTTTGAAAAGCATTTTCTTTTGAAAACTCACACCTTTCCTCAAATCATTTATAACAAATATATCAGGGATTGATTGCAGCAAGCGGCTGTGTGGCCATAATAACTTGTCTTAAAATCATATCATGCATAAAATAACAGGCTGAGGGTTGTGGTTGTAAAACATAGGTAATTTATGCATCAAAGGGATCCAGTGAGCTTGCCGTGCTTATTCAGCGAAGGGGAAGGGGAGCTCGCGGAACTGGCTTCTGGCTCCACCGCCTGGCGTAGACTTGCAGATCTGGCCTCCACGAGACGGCACGAATGCTCCGATAACTATGCAACATGAACAAGCAAACATACAAACCAGCAAGTATACCAACAAATATTTAGTATAGTGGTCAGAATAGCGATATATGGATGGGTAGAGTCTTGAGTAGAATCTGTGTCATGTGGTGTTGAGATACTACAAGTGGTGGAGCAGAGGTGCTTACCAGGAGGGTGGACTGGAGGCGAAGCGACACTATGCATGTAGCCGGCAGAGCGGAGTAACTGAGTGGGTGAGGTGTTTGCCTTAGATGAGGGTGTTGAGTGTGTGTGGAGAGGGAGAGGGTAGCTTGGTGTATTTATAGCTGGGTATATGTGGTGTAGCACAGTGAAGTTCACTGTTGGTGAGAATAGTGAAGAATGAATCGTCTGACTTAGTATGAACAGGAGAGTTATAGGCAGAATATGGGATAAGAGTATTTTGGGAGTTTTCTAGAACATGAACCATGCTTAAGGGATGACATGGTTGGATAGGGAATAGTTTGATAAGAATTTAGAAATGAGAATTATTGGAATCTGAGTTTGGAAGCCTGGTTCAAAGGAATCTCAAAATTAAGCATGCTCAACTTGGAGAAACCTAGGATGGGCGACCAGATGGGAAGTTCCCTACTAGACGAAAAATCACAGTCATCGGAGTTCGTATGACTGGAATATGGTCTTAGGTGGACTGGACAGCATGATGGATGAGTAGTTGAAATTTGGGGTGATCGGATGAACGATGAATAGTAACGATGAATAGTAACGACGAAAAGGCTGCCATAGATATCATCGATGAACAGTAATGATGATGAATAGTAACAATGAATAGTAATGGTGAATAGTTGAGAGCACCTAGAGGGGGAGGGGTGAATAGGTGATCCTGTAAAACTTGAAACTTAAGCCACAAAAACTTGGTTAAGCGTTAGCACAATAATCGCCAAGTGGCTAGAGAGGAGTCTCAACAAAACACAATAACCACAAGAGATCAATCACAGAGATGGCACGGTGGTTATCCCGTGGTTCGGCCAAGACCAACGCTTGCCTACTCCACGTTGTGGCGTCCCAACGGACGAGGGTTGCAATCAACCCCTCTCAAGCGGTCCAAAGATCCACTTGAATACCACGGTGTTTTGCTTTGCTTTTCTTAATCCCATTCGCGAGGAATCTCCACAACTTGGAGCCTCTCGCCCTTACACTTGAAGTTCACAAAGAAGCACGAAGTAAGGAAGGGATGAGCAACGCACACAAGACACAAGAATCAGAATGTCAACACGCACACAAGTTGCAACAAGAGCTCGCAACACAACCCGACGAGTTCACAACTCAACAAGAGCTCTAGATGCTATCACGAAGAAACAAATGCGTGGAATCGAAGTCTTGGTGCTTAGGAATGCTTTGAGTATGCTTGATGTTCTCCTCCATGCGCCTAGGGGTCCCTTTTATAGCCCCAAGGCAGCTAGGAGCCGTTGAGAACATTCCTGGAAGGCAGATCTTGCCTTCTGTCGACTGGCGCACCGGACAGTCCGGTGCACCACCGGACACTGTCCGGTGCAGATATCCTTCCTTATTTGGCGAAGCCGACCGTTGGAGTCTGAGAGCTGTTGGCGCACCGGACAGTCCGGTGCACCAATGTGACCGTTGGCTCGGCCACGCGTCACGCGCGGAATCCTCGGCCGACCGTTGCCCCGGCTGACCGTTGACTCACCGGACAGTCCGGTGCACCACCGGACAGACCGGTGAATTTTAGCCGTACGCCGTTGATCAACTCCCGAGAGCGACGAGTTCGCCTGTGAACGGCTCACCGGACAGTCCGGTGCACCACCGGACAGTCCGGTGAATTATAGCCGTACACCACCGTCGAAGTCCCGAGAGCAGCCTGTTCGCCAGAGCCAGCCTAGCGCACCGGACACTGTCCGATGCACCACCGGACACTGTCCGGTGAACCACCGGACAGTCCGGTGCACCTAGACTGAGCATACTTTGGCTGAATAAAGCCATCTCATTTCCAATTCAATTTTTCTTGTTTCCAGCACTTAGACACAATACATTAGTCCATAAAACAATGTACTTAGTCTAGAAACATACCTTTTGACATGATTTGTACTTTGTCCACCACTTTACATAGATTAACACACAAGCACTTGTGTTGGCACTCAATCACCAAAATACTTAGAAATGGCCCAAGGGCACATTTCCCTTTCAATCTCCCCCTTTTTGGTGATTTATGCCAACACAACATAAAGTGACTAGAACAAGTGCAATATCAATGCAAATGAAAACCAAAAGTTGTTTTGAATCAATTTTGGCATATATGGATCACTCTTTGCCACCACTTGGTTTGTTTTTGCAAATCAAACTCAAATTCCTATCTCTAAGTCAAATTCACTTGTAGAGACATAAAGAGAGGTATTCCAAAGGAAATTGATCAAGGATTTCAAAAACTCCCCTTTTTTCCATAATCAACACTTCTCCCCACAAGAGGCCAACTTTTGACAAAAGAGACAATAAGAGAGTTTTGACAAACCAAAAGCTCTAATCTTACTATTTTCAAAATTTCTCAAGTGGTAGCTGATCCATCTATTGCTTTGGCCTTGATTTTCTCCCCCTTTGGCATCAAGCACCAAAACGGGATCAATCTTGGCCCTTGAACCCCATTGCCTCACCAAAATCTTCAAATATGAATACAAAGGCAATAAGAGTACATGGGATGAACTTGGAATAAGTTACCCTCTCATCGGAGTGCAGTGGAAGTCTTTCATGGTCCAAGTCCACCTTTTCCCTTTCAAACCTCCTTTGAGACTCCTTTGTTGAGGTCAGTGTGTCCGTTGGTTCCCATCGGTGTCTTTGCGGGCTTGGCGTCCTTCATCCCAAACCGCTTTAGCAAGTCTTGCGTGTACTTCGTTTGGGAGATGAAGGTGCCATCTTTGAGTTTCTTCACTTGGAACCCAAGGAAGTAGTTCAACTCACCCATCATCGACATCTCGAATTTCTGCGTCATCACCCTGCTAAACTCTTCACAAGACTTTTGATTAGTAGAACCAAATATTATGTCATCGACATAAATTTGGCACATAAAAAGATCACCATCGCAAGTCTTAGTAAAAAGAGTTGGATCGGCTTTCCCAACCTTGAAAGCATTAGCAATTAGAAAGTCTCTAAGGCATTCATACCATGCTCTTGGGGCTTTCTTAAGTCCATAGAGTGCCTTAGAGAGCTTACACACGTGGTCGGGGTACCGTTCATCCTCGAAGCCAGGGGGTTGCTCCACGTACACCTCCTCCTTGATCGGCCCGTTGAGGAAAGCGCTCTTCACATCCATTTGGTACAACCTAAAAGAATGGTGAGCGACATATGCTAGCAAAATACGAATTGATTCTAGCCTAGCCACAGGAGCGAAAGTCTCCTCAAAGTCCAAACCTGTGACTTGGGCATAACCTTTTGCCACAAGTCGAGCCTTGTTCCTTGTCACCACCCCGTGCTCGTCCTGTTTGTTGCGGAACACCCACTTGGTTCCCACAACATTTTGCTTGGGACGAGGCACCAGTGTCCAAACTTCATTCCTCTTGAGATTGTTGAGCTCTTCCTGCATGGCCAACACCCAGTCCGGATCTAGCAAGGCCTCTTCTACCCTGAAAGGCTCAATAGAAGAGACAAAAGAGTAATGCTCACAGAAATTAACTAATCTAGAACGAGTAGTTACTCCCTTGCTAATATCACCCAAAATTTGGTCGACGGGATGATTCCTTTGAATCGTCGCTCGAACTTGTGTTGGAGGTGCCTGAGGTGCTTCTTCCTCTTCAACTTGAACATCCTGTGCTCCCCCTTGATCATGCGCCTCCACTTGAGGTACCTGTTCATCATCTTGGGTTGGGGGATGCACCATTGTTGAGGAAGAAGGTTGATCTTGCTCCTTTTGTTCTAGTGGCCTCACATCTCCAATCGCCATGGTGCGTATTGCGGCCGTTGGAACGTCTTCTTCATCTACATCATCAAGATCAACAAATTGCTCTCTTGGAGAGCCATTAGTCTCATCAAATACAACGTCGCTAGAGACTTCAACCAAACCTAATGATTTGTTGAAGACCCTATACGCCTTTGTATTTGAATCATAACCTAATAAAAACCCTTCTACAGCTTTGGGAGCAAATTTAGAAGTTCTACCTTTCTTCACAAGAATATAACACTTGCTCCCAAAAACTCGAAAATACAAAACATTGGGTTTGTTACCAGTTAGCAGCTCATACGAAGTCTTCTTGAGGAGGCGGTGAAGGTAGACCCGGTTGATGGCGTGGCAAGCCGTGTTCACGGCTTCCGACCAAAAGCGCTCGGGGGTCTTGAACTCTCCAAGCATAGTCCTCGCCATATCGATGAGCGTCTTGTTCTTCCTCTCTACCACACCATTTTGTTGTGGTGTGTAGGGAGCGGAGAACTCGTGCTTGATTCCGTCCTCATCAAGATACTCCTCCACTTGAAGATTCTTGAATTCGGACCTGTTGTCGCTTCTTATCTTCTTCACCTTGAGCTCAAACTCATTTTGAGCTCTCCTGAGGAAGCGCTTGAGGGTCCCTTGGGTTTCAGATTTATCCTGCAAAAAGAATACCCAAGTGAAGCGGGAAAAATCATCAACTATAACAATACCATACTTACTTCCTCCTATACTTAGATAGGCGACAGGTCCGAAGAGGTCCATATGAAGCATCTCCAAAGGCCTTGATGTGGTCATCACATTTTTGGTGTGATGAGAGCTTCCCACCTGTTTCCCTGCTTGACACGCTGCACAAGGTCTATCTTTTTCGAAATAAACATTAGTTAGACCTATCACGTGTTCTCCCTTTAGAAGCTTGTGGAGGTTCTTCATCCCCACATGTGCTAAGCGGCGGTGCCACAGCCAGCCCATGCAAGTCTTAGCAATTAAGCATGCATCTAGATCGGCCTCTTCTTTTGCAAAATCAACCAAATAAAGTTTGCCGTCTAGTACACCCTTAAAAGCTAGTGAACCATCACACCTTCTAAAGACAGACACATCTACATTTGTGAATAGACAATTATATCCCATATTGCATAATTGACTAACAGATAACAAATTATATCCAAGCGACTCAACTAAAAACACATTAGAAATAGAGTGCTCGGATGAGATAGCAATTTTACCTAACCCTTTTACCTTGCCTTGGTTTCCATCACCGAATATTATTGAATCTTGGGGATCCTTGTTCTTAACGTAGGAAGAGAACATCCTCTTTTCCCCCGTCATGTGGTTTGTGCATCCGCTGTCGATAATCCAGCTTGTACCCCCGGATGCATAAACCTTCTTCTCCTTTGCCATGAGGCATGTGTGATGCTCGTTGGGGAAGAGGAATGACTTGTTGAAGGCGGTGGTGGCTAGTCCTTCATTGTCGGAGTCGGACGAGGAGCAATCCGAATCCCACTCCTTCCCGATATGTGCCTCGCCCTTGGCCTTCTTGTATGCCTTCTTCTTCTCCCTCTTGTTCCCTTTTTCCTGGTCACTTTCATTATCGGGACAGTTAGCAATGAAATGACCAATCTTACCACATTTGAAGCATGAGCGCTTCCCCTTTGTCTTGGTCTTGCTTGGCTGTCCCTTGCGACCCTTTAGCGCCGTCTTGAAGCGCTTGATGATGAGGGCCATCTCTTCATCATTGAGCCCGACCGCCTCAACTTGTACCACCTTGCTAGGTAGCGCCTCCTTGCTCCTCGTTGCCTTGAGAGCAATGGGTTGAGGCTCATGGATTGGACCGTTCAACGCGTCGTCCACGTACCTCGCCTCCTTGATCATCATTCGCCCGCTTACGAACTTTCCGAGGACTTCTTCGGGCGACATCTTGTTGTACCTAGGATTTTCACGAATATTGTTCACCAAATGTGGTTCAAGTACAGTGAAGGACCTTAGCATTAGGCGGACGATGTCGTGGTCCGTCCATCGTGTGCTTCCGTAGCTCCTTATCTTGTTGATGAGGGTTTTGAGCCGGTTGTATGTTTGAGTTGGCTCCTCGCCTCTTATCATCGCGAATCTTCCTAAGCTCGCCCTCCACCAACTCCATCTTGGTGAGCAAGGTGACGTCGTTCCCCTCATGAGAGATCTTGAGGGTGTCCCATATCTACTTGGCATTGTCCAAGCCGCTCACCTTATGGTACTCGTCCCTGCACAAAGAGGCTAACAACACAGTAGTAGCTTGTGCATTTTTATGAATCTGTTCATTAATAAATATAGGACTATCCGAGCTATCAAATTTCATTCCATTCTCAACAATCTCCCATATGCTTGGATGGAGAGAAAACAAGTGACTACGCATTTTGTTGCTCCAAAATCCGTAGTCCTCCCCATCAAAGTGTGGAGGCTTGCCGAGAGGAATGTAAAGTAAATGTGAATTTGAGCTAAGCGGAATGCACGAATAATCAAAAGAAAAGTTTGAGTTAACCGTCTTTCGTTTCTCGTAGTCGTAGTCATCCTTTTGGGAAGAAGTAGACTCGTCGCTGTCGTCGTAGTAGACAATCTCCTTGATGCGCCTTGTCTTCTTCTTCTTCCCATCATTCCGTTTATGGCCCGAGCCCGAGTCGGTAGGCTTGTCATCCTTCGGCTCGTTGACGAAGGACTCCTTCTCCTTATCATTGATCACGATTCCCTTCCCCTTAGGATCCATCTCTTCAGGCGATTAGTCCCTTTATGAAGAGAACGACTCTGATACCAATTGAGAGCACCTAGAGGGGGGGGGGTGAATAGGTGATCCTTGTAAAACTTGAAACTTAAGCCACAAAAACTTGGTTAAGCGTTAGCACAATAATCGCCAAGTGGCTAGAGAGGAGTCTCAACAAAACACAATAACCACAAGAGATCAATCACAGAGATGGCACGGTGGTTATCCCGTGGTTCGGCCAAGACCAACGCTTGCCTACTCCACGTTGTGGCGTCCCAACGGACGAGGGTTGCAATCAACCCCACTCAAGCGGTCCAAAGACCCACTTGAATACCATGGTGTTTTGCTTTGCTTTTCTTAATCCCGTTCGCGAGGAATCTCCACAACTTGGAGCCTCTCGCCCTTACACTTGAAGTTCACAAAGAAGCACGGAGTAAGGGAGGGATGAGCAACGCACACAAGACACAAGAATCAGAATGTCAACACGCACACAAGTTGCAACAAGAGCTCGCAACACAACCCGACGAGTTCACAACTCAACAAGAGCTCTAGATGCTATCACAAAGAAACAAATGCGTGGAATCGAAGTCTTGGTGCTTAGGAATGCTTTGAGTATGCTTGATGTTCTCCTCCATGCGCCTAGGGGTCCCTTTTATAGCCCCAAGACAGCTAGGAGCCATTGAGAACATTCCTGGAAGGCAGATCTTGCCTTCTGTCGACTGGCGCACCGGACAGTCCGGTGCAGATATCCTTCCTTATTTGGCGAAGCCGACCGTTGGAGTCTGAGAGCCGTTGGCGCACCGGACACAGTCCGGTGCACACCGGACAGTCCGGTGCACCGATGTGACCGTTGGCTCGGCCACGCGTCACGCGCGGAATCCTCGGCCTACCGTTGCCTCGGCTGATCGTTGACTCACCGGACAGTCCGGTGCACCACTGGACAGACCGGTGAATTTTAGCCGTACGCCGTTGATCAACTCTCGAGAGCGACGAGTTCGCCTGTGAATGGCTCACCGGACAGTCCGGTGCACCACCGGACAGTCCGGTGAATTATAGCCGTACACCGCCGTCGAAGTCCCGAGAGCAGCCTGTTCGCCAGAGCCAGCCTGGCGCACCGGACACTGTCCGATGCACCACCGGACAGTCCGGTGCACCCAGACTGAGCATACTTTGGCTGAACAAAGCCATCTCATTTCCAATTCAATTTTTCTTGTTTCCAGCACTTAGACACAATACATTAGTTCATAAAACAATTTACTCAGTCTAGAAACATACCTTTTGACATGATTTGTACTTTGTCCACCACTTTACATAGATTAACACACAAGCACTTGTGTTGGCACTCAATCACCAAAATACTTAGAAATGGCCCAAGGGCACATTTCCCTTTCAATAGTGATGGTGAATAGTTCGTATGAACGAACGATGAATGATGAATAGTGACGATGAATGAACGATGAACGATGAATAGGAACTATAAACAAACGGACGAACGATCGATTGATCGGACGAACGAACGATCGGAATTTCGGCAGCATAACGGTAGGATAAGGATTATCTGGAAGAACAATGAAATAGGGACTATGAACGAACGATGGGCGATGAATAGGAACTATGAACGAACGATGAACGATCGAATAGCAACTATGAACGAACGATGAACGATCGAATAGGAACGATGAACGAATGATGAATGATTGAATGATCGAACGAACGAATGATCAGAATTTCGGCAGCATAACGGCAGGACAAAGATTGTCTATAAGAATGATGAATAGGGACTATGAATGAACGATGAACGATGAACGATGAATAGAAACTATGAACGAACGGACGAACGATCGAAATTTCGGAAGCATAACGGCAGGACAAAGATTATTTGGACAAACGAACGGACGAACGATCGAACGATCGGACGAACGAACCATGAACAATCGGACGAACGATCGAACGATCGGACGAACAAACGAACAAACTAAGAACAGGGGGACGAACGATCGAAGAACGACCGAACGATCCTTGTGCTAGTGTGTGCTTGTGTGGAACATGGAGTGGGTGTGTGTGTGTGGGGGGGGGGGGGAGAGAGTTGCCATGAAATGGCTTGGGGTGGGATGAGAGGAGGCCCTTGCCCCTCTGTTTATAGCCATGATGCGGGGATTAGGGGGAGGGATGAGAGGATTAGTGGGAGATTAGCATGTATTTGTCTTGTATAAGTGTAATTAGCTTGTAGAGCTCACCGTATGACACTGGAGGCATACGTATACGTATGGGCATGAGGAAAGTTATGAAGAAAATATTTGTAGGGTCTTGAAAAATGATTCTGAAGGTATTTCTCAAGAGAAAAATATCCGGAGATATATCGGTGGAATATTTGGGCAGTATTTCTGGAAAGAACTTGAAGGGGATCACTAGGGAAATATCTGTAGGATATTTTGAGGAGGATTTTGGAGATAATATAGACACTATATTTTATTTGTTGATATCAACTCGCAAACAAACATTTTGAAATGAAACTTGAAATTCATTTTGAATTTAGGGCGAGTTTGAGAAAATTTCAGGATTTGAATTTTTGGGATGCTACACGAAGCATCGACGTTTTTACGAAGTCTGGATCATCTTACGAAGGATAAAATTCTTCTTTGCGAAGCATGAAAAGAAGGGAAGGTGTTTTTTCGCCAACGGCTCAAAAACGGTATGTACATAAAATTTCATGCATCGCAAAGAGTTAACTTACAAATAACTTACATATTACATTGAAAAATATAAACATCAAATATTACAAACTTAGGTCAGCAAATGTTGCACTAACACCCTAGAAATGTTTTTACAATAACTCTTATTCTTCCTTCATAACTTTCTCTGTGACTTCGTTAAGCAGTTTGGTAACAACTTCGTCGACAATGGCTTCGGCCACATTAATGACTTCTATTGCTTTCCTTGTTTCTGGGTCAGCCAATGGGTCGAACGGCTCTGGAGGAGGAGGTAGTTCAGCTGCGGTAGAAAGCGTCAATTAGCCCGAAGTCACGAAAATAAACGACAAAGCTAAAAACTATTAAGAAATACCTATCCGTCTTTCAAGTTCCACATCTTTCTCAGCTTCTTTCGTTGCTTCCCGAGCATCATGTATATCTTTTTCGCTCTTCTTCATTATTTCATGAGCCATCTTTCGGCTGCCATTTTTCTAGATATCAGTGAAAAATTTTCTGCCTATCAGACTTGCTTCAGCTGACGGGTCCTTCGTATTGTCAATAGAGAAGGCACCTTCGGCCTGGGCCAAGGATTTAACATGTTCGCAACCCGCCTTCTCCAGGACAACGGCAACTCCTCTCGCGCTAGAGAAGGCACAGACGTCCCCATGATCACTAATGATTTCCTCAAAAGCTTCGGCTTCATAACTGATCCACTCAATAACGCCCTTAGGGTCGCCTCGTATGAAATTGTCTTCGTTAGAGTAAGCGCCCACATTGGCAAAGCTAGTCTTTATCTTTTTCACTGCACTCCACAGATTTTTCGAAACATCTTTCCTTTGATGCGCGAAGCTCTGCAACTGTCTTTTCAAAATAATTTTTCTAGTACTCACTGGCATCTCGATCAGCTTCAGCGACAGCGCATTTTAATTTGGCCTCAGCCAATTGTTTCCGAAGATCTTCAATTTCACTCTTCTGGACCTCAGCTTGAACTTTCGAATTAGCTTCGTCTTATTTTATTTTGTTTATCAATGAAATTAATATTTTGTCTTTTTCAAGGCCTTCGTTTCTTAGCTCAATCACCTCTGAGCGAAGGTTGTCCAGAGCCATTCTATACCCTTCATCTTCGATATTTTTCTGTGCCCTGAGGGCATTGCTAAGAATCAAGCCCTGCAAGGGGAGTACAGAGTTAAGTATAAATAAATAAAATAGGTCGTTTTCAAATATAAGAATTGATTTTCGTTCCTTTATGCTATTATATGCTAAACTGTCAGCTAGCTCATCTTTTGACAATACAGGGAGGCTGTCTCCTAGCTTCGAAAATCCGAAGCTTCTTCCTATCTCCTGGCTGACGGATATCTCTTTGTTATCCGGGAGACAGTATAAAAAGTCTTCTTCTCCACTGCCATTAAACACCAGTGCCCCTTTCAGGTATTTCAGTCTTTGGGCATAATGCTGGGCTTCTCGTTTCTTTTCCGAAGTAAGCGTCTTTCCCGAAGCATGGCAGATGATGTAATCAATGCTCTCTTCTAAAGCTTCGGGAGCAGGAGTAGCAACCTTTTCAGGCAAAATTTGCTCTGAGGTTTTTTCTTTTGTTGCCCTTTCTTCAGTTTCCGAAGGTTTTTTCTCGGCAAGCTCTGAAAGCCCAGCTTCGGCACTAGCTTGGCCTACTGCAGCTTCGATTTCAGCCGATTTTGTTTCAGATTCGGTTTGCAGTTTTGAAACCTCGACGATTTTCCCTGAAGGAGTAGAGCTTAAAGCCTTTACTGATTCTAACACATCTAGTACATTTGCCATCCTTCTCCTTTTGGGAGTTGCGGCAGAACTTTTTTGTGCCTTCAGTACTGTTACTTCTGATGAACGGCTTAAAATTTCTAGCACTTTTGTCTCTACAATATTTGGCTTTTCAGCCTTATCTTTCTCAGTCTTCGACTCAGCCAGATCATCCGAAGCTTCCTTCGGCATTGTAGCCGGCTCTCCAGCCTTTTGCGTAGGGGGCATGGCCTCTCTTGGTTCAGCAGCTAAAGAAGTCTCCCCGCCAAACTCAGGCACCACGGCCGGTTCAATATAGCGTGGCCGGTGGGTAAGGACTTTCAACTTTTTACCCTTCAGAGCAGACTCGACTAGAGTGGCCGAAGCAGCAGTTTTCCTCTTATTTCCCTAACCTCGCAGTGGATAGCGGTAGTCGGGGTAGACAAAACCAATGACATCAAAAACTCTATTCAATCTCTTTTTTCCCCGACCTCCGAAGGCTATGGATAGTGCATTGTCTTCCGCCTTGGAATATGATCCAAGCAGTTCATCACTGGTAACTTCGATGCATTTTAGCCAGTCATCGTTTGGTTCATCGAATTTATCTTCGTATCTGAATGAGTACTTCAGCCGGACCAGTTCACCTTCACTAGATTCGGTGATGGTCTCCTTCGGCATTTCCCAGCTCTCTATAAGTGGCCATACTCTGTATGCTATGTGCTCTTGAACCAAATCTCTTGTACCAATAAAGAAGCAGACAGTACCAAATGCCTTCTGACATGCTTCGGCGGCTTCGTCAATTTCAACCTTCAGCCTTCGAAGGCCGAAGCGGGACCATATGGGACGCAAATGACCTCCTTAACATCCTCTCTCTCTGCTAAGTCATTCTTCACATAGAACCATTCCTCCATCCAATTTCTTGGCCATCTTTTCCTAAATGTTGGTACTGGATAGCTTGCGTCGGGACGGGCGGTAAATCCGTAACAACCAAAGTTGTTGTGATACTGTTCCTTTCCCGTAGCCTTCGTCTCATACGTAAGTTCATGCATGCTGCAGAAACATTTTGCGCTTGGCTCTATCCCTTGACTCTTCACTACCCAAACGAAAACTCCCATCCTCAATATGGCCTCGGGGATCAGTTGATAAAGGAAAATTTGGAAGGTTTTCAATACTTCCACCATGAACCTGCTCAGAGGGAACCGAATCCCAGCTTTGAAAAAGCTTCGAAAGATCACAACTTCATCCTTCTCAGGCATAGGAGTGGTATTGTTTTCGCCAGCCCTCACAATAGATAAATCCCGAAAGTACCTTCCCCTCATGCTCTCAAGGCGACTTTGCTTGATGGTTGACTTTTCGAAAATTGTATGGCTTGGCCTCCACGGCCGATCTTCGGAATTTTCACCCCCACTCTCTGTATCATAGCTGTCACTGTCACTAGTATCCTCAGACAAGCCCTTCAGCATTTCTTTTGTAATCTTCTCTGTATTTGATTTTGCCATTGATTCTAAAAACCTAGCTATATAAGGATCCACAGCCTTCTTCTGTTCAAAGAGCTTCTCCTCTTTGGTTAGCTTCGTCTCAACAACAACTTTCTTGTCTTGAGACATCTTCTCTTCGGAAATAATGAAAACATGCTCTTCAAGACAAAGCTTAAAGAACTCGAAAAACTAAGCAAACATTGGTGAGCAAGAGCTATAAAATTGAGCAAGTAAAGCAAGCGGCACAAATAGTGTATCAAATGTGGTCAGGGTGAGTTCTTATTTATACGCTCGATGCGCCCCGAGTGAGAGGGTACCGTCTGTCATTGACTGTTGCTATTCTAGAAAAGGGAAGGTGTTTTTTGGGACCTTCGGCTTAAGGCCTTCGTCCAGGTTGCAGTCTGAATTCGTTAACTTAAACGAATTAATACCACGAGGGGCTACTATTGGGGGCCTTCGTCCTCCTAAGGTCCTCAAAAACGTGGTTTAACAATGTTTTCCAAGTGTAATATGTAAACAGGTACCTTCGGATATAGATCAAAGTCGTACATGACGTAAGAAGCATGGTTAGAATGAAGGATGATGCTGCTCCAAGCTACGGGCGGAATAGCTTCGGCTCAATAGCGGAAAAAGAACCGACTTAAAGGGGAAAAGGCCATCTAGTCCTCAATGAGTTGTCCATAATACAGTAGTAAATGTGAAGGGCATAAATGTAATTTTACATAGGCTGCGCCCTGTGCCTATAAATAGATGAACAGTACTCCCGTACTGTTCACGTTGACTTGTACTTGCTCAGCGTGTCACGCTTGGACTCTTGCCTTCTATCAAGCCGAAGGTATAAATGTAATTCAATATTCTTCACGTTCATTCATAATGATATAATAAAAGAATATTAATGATGTCATATGATCATTTATGTTATTTCTCATGTCTCATATGCTTCTCCTTTCATTAGTATATATTGTGATGATGAAGGTATGTCCTTCATGACCTTCGTCTAAAGATCATTATATCCTGAGGGAAATAATGCCTCGAAGGACGAAGGGCATTAACCATTAACCCTTTCTGTGTTGCCTTGTTCTTAATCCATAGCATTTGATAACAAGTCCCCAACACCTCCCTCACCTTTTCACATTAAGTTTTAAACTTTTGTTAATTTTTCATCAATTTTAGCCACATTTGGATCTAGGTTTTACTATGTGTTAGAGATAAATGTAGTTATGTTGCCTCATCCAACCGTATGTGACCTTTGTTATATAAATACCCCTTAATCCTTCTCGATAGGAACTGTGGCTCGCAGCCCAACTTCCATTGGATGGCCAGATTTCACATAATACAAGGGTGGGTTGATCTTTATTTTTAGAAGAAGGTTGCTAAGAAAGGTTGGCTTATGTTTCTTTTGCCAATTTTTGTTTATCCATGATATATTTAGTAGTTAGGAAATGTTGGTTTATGTTTCTCTTGCCAATATGTGTTCTTGTGTGTTTATGTAACTTTTTTACAGGTGATGATGGAGAGGACATCCTAGATGTATAACTTATCAAAGCTAGATCCATCATGCATATCTGAGGTCCATAGGTTTATTGATGTCGCTACGAACCATGCTTGGAGAACAAAGACAAAGCGCGTCCATGTATGGACTGCAAAAATGTTGTTGTATTTGATGACAGAGAACAAATCATATCTCATCTGGTATGCCGAGGATTTATGAAGGATTACATAATTTGGACAAAGAATGGAGAGGGTAGCTCTTTGCCTTATACAGCAGGAAACCTTACGAACATCGACAACAAATTTCAGTTGGTTCACAAGGCACAACAACCTCTTCCACGGAGCGAACATGTAGTGCCAAATGATACTGATCATGCTTACGCTGAAGGAAATGAACATGATAGAACCTATGTTCTGCCAAATGTTATGGATCAGGAAGATGCAGAGTTGTTAGGGCAATATCGCGTCATCATATAGATCGATTTATGTTCTTCATGAAAGGTATGTAGTCCTTGATGAAGGCAGCAGAAGAGCCTTTGTACAACAAGTCTAAGGGTTACACCAAAGAGTTCACAATGCTACGGTCTATGCTAAAGCTTTTGATGTTAAAATCTACATATAGTCTGGTTGATGCTAGCTTCGATACGTTCTTGAGTATTATCACATACATGCTTCCAAAGGAGAACAAAGTGCGTGCTAACACGTACTATGCAAAGAAACTAATCAGTCTGCTCACTATGGGTGTGGAGAAGATCCACATGTGTAGTAATCACTGTATCCTTTATTGAGGTGATGATTATAAAGACTTGGAGAGCTGCCCAAAGTGTGGTGGAAGTAGGTACTAGACGAATAAAGACTATCGAGAGGAAGAGTGTGTTGCATCCGTGTCTAAAGGGAAGAAGCAAAAGAAAGCCCAAAAGAAGACCCAACAAAGTTCAAAACTCACGAGCAAAGAAAAAGAAGAAGTAGACTATTATGCGCTCAAAAAGATTCCTACTTTGGTGATGTGGTACCTCCCTGTTGTTGATCAATTAAGGTGTTTGTTCGCTAACCCTGAGGATGCCAACCTTATGAGCTGGCATGCTTCTGATGAACACAAAAACGATGGAAAGCTTCGACATCCAGCCGATGGGAAGCAGTGGCAAGATTTATATGACAACCACCAAGACTTTGCTGATGAACCAAGGAATACGTGGGCCCGATAATTTGGTTGGGTTGTGACAGCTGGCATCAGAACATGCACCCATTTTTGTGAATAATATAATAATCTTTTGAACATTTCTTCAAAAGAATTTGAGTCCAAATGATTTTGGGAAAACTTAAACTTGGTTACATGCCTAGTAGTAGTAGTGCAAATAGTACTATGGTTAAGCTAAGGACTTTTAGGTGGCTTAGCTTAAGATACTAACCACTAACCCACAATTGGGAAGGGTAATGCATACATTGGGCCATTCAGTTTGGATGGATCGACGACCAAGGTAAGGTGAGTTGTGAGAGCATGACTGAACAAATGTTGGTCTAGGGGAGTGCTTAAATGTGGTGCTTGACTGTATACATATTTCACATGTGTATATATGAAGGCTACGATATGGAGTATTTACTTTTCTAGGATTCGGTAACCCTATGGATGTGTATGGGTACACCAACATGGGAATATTGAGAAGTGTAATATACTTGTAACGACGCACCTACGCTTAGGTAAGAAGGTGAGTTACCACAATGAGCTACCATGTGGTTAAAGTGTGGCAGCAGCGCCAATGCGTGGCTCAGCGCTTAATGAGGCGTTGGCCTCCATATAGAGATATATGGAGTATAAACTGTGATCCAGTGTGTGAATTGCATCATGGGGAAATGGGCTGTAATTGAATCTTCTGTAGGTACACTGACTAAACCCTAGGAAATTGTGACTAGTTAACTCTGAAGTGGGTAGGATTGCCACCGTCATAAAGCATGATAGCCCTATATGTTGGCAATAGTTGAGAGGCGAATAGGAAATGAAGCATGCATCATGTCATTCACTTCTTTAATAAATTCCCCCTTCAAATTAGGAGTGGTTATCAGGATATATGTGGGTTCCAAATTATTCTTACTAACCTTATGAATCCTTTGGTCTTCTCTTTTACCTTTATTCCTTATAACCCAGAATGGTTTCTCCCAAGAAGATGCCCCGTATGCATACTGGGCCACGAGGTGTGCCCAGGCATCAGATGGCTTCTCGTGCAGTTGAGGGGGACAGCAGCAGTCGTGCGCCTTAGTCCCAGGTGGAACAGCTGCAACAACGCCGAGATGTGTCCTTCAACGAATGATGTCTAGATGCAACCCATATTCTTAAGCCACTGA
This sequence comes from Zea luxurians, assembly GCA_029449295.1. Classification (NCBI taxonomy): domain Eukaryota; kingdom Viridiplantae; phylum Streptophyta; class Magnoliopsida; order Poales; family Poaceae; genus Zea; species Zea luxurians. The sequence goes on along the minus strand of JAOPSE010000004.1, from coordinate 45,428,166 downwards.
CAAAGAAGAAACGACTTCAAAAGGATGTCCTTTGCAGTAGGAGCACTCCAGTCAATGGAGGCGTCCTTTGCCCGCGAAAACCACTTGATGGGCCATTTCCAAGACTTGGTGATAGCCTGTAATGTTCTAGAGGACTATGCCCATGAGCTGCATGAGGAAGTCCACCAGCTTTACTATCAGCCGCACCCAAATGACGCACTAGGGGCCGCAGAGGCGGAGGATGGTGTTGTGTTAGCTGATGGAGGTGAGCCTGACGCAGACTTAGACATAGAAGCAGCTCCTATGCTTGTGCCAGATGGTGGTGAGTCCCTAAGTGGTAGTGATGTTTCTGGGATAGCTACAAATACAGGAGGGTTAGTGTTGGCATGTGTTCTGGTGCCGTAACCTCTGTTGTAAGCATAGGGTTGTAATCTATGCCAATTTTGGTATTGTAATGAATAATATCCATGTACCAGTTTTAGTGTAATATATTTTGTGGTTATGGATGTATATTCATGAGCTCTGTTTTGCCTTAGATGCCTATGCATACTCGAGGTTCGGATGGGGCTAGATCATCACACGGTAGTGTGGAAGCTAATCCCAATCCTCCACCTCCACCGGTTCCGCCTACGCTGGCAGACGCTATTGCTACTCTGGTTGATGCCACCGCGGATAATGCCAAGGTATTGTGAGAGCTTGCCAACAATAAAAACAATCAGGGTGGGGTTTGTGCCCACTAGAATCAGCAAAGGAATGCTCCATATATGGAGTTCATGGAGACCCGTCCACCAATGTTTACAAAGGCGGAAGAGCCTCTTGAAGCAAATGAGTGGTTGCATGTGATCGAGAAGAAGTTTGGGCTAATCCAGTGCACTGAGGTGTAGAAGTCCTTGTTTGCAGCGAACAACTCACATGGAATGAATTCAAAGAAGCTTTCTGAGCTCACCATATCCTTGATGGAATTCTGCAAATGAAACTTGAAGAGTTTCTAAGGCTTAGACAAGGGGTAGATACTGTTATGCAGTATATTGGGAAGTTTAATCACCTCTCTCACAGTACGCTATAGATCATGTCAACACTGATATCAATAAGAAAGATTGCTTCATGAGAGGTCTCAATTCAAAGCTGCAAAAGAGATGGCCACTTGCTATGATCTTAACTTCAATCGAGCAGTAAGTGTGGCTATCGCCGTGGAAGATAAAGCAAGCATGCATTAGAATGTGAAGCGGGCATGGAAAGGTTCGAGCTCAGGGTTTTCCCGGGGATCGCCTAAACGCCAGAATGTGGTGATCAAAACTATTGGACATTCAAATGCTTCTTATCACCCAATTGCCTATCCTGTCAAAACTCCCATTTACATCCGTCCCACCAACATGCCAAGCCATCTTCCACTAGCAAATAGTCAAGTTCCTTGCTTGCCTGCTCCCACTGGTTTAAGATATCCTTGTTACAATTGTGGAAAGGCGGGGCACTTTATTAAAGATTGTCCCTATCCACGACAAAGTAACTCCAACTTTCTAAAGTTGTCAAGGAATAATTCTCGGAGTTGAAACAAGAGTGCTTCTGCGAGTAATGCAAATGGAAAGGATAATATGAGGACTGGAAGGGTATTCTATACACAAGTTGATGTGACTCCAGAAGGGCACCTGGTGCTTATGGGTACATTCCCTATTTCCCATCATCTAGCTAAGTACTTTTTGATACTGGTGCATCCCAAACATTTCTCAGTAAAGAATTTGCCATACATTATGACATTCCTATTCAAGAAGCGAGATGGGGTGTGGCAATACAATCACCTGGGGGTCGATTACTAAGGAAATGACATTCCAAGCGCCTGTAGAATTGGTTGGGCATAGCTACCATACTAATATGATAGTATTGAAAGGCCAAGACATAGATGTGATCTTAGGCATGAATTGGCTAGCTCAGCTTGAAACTACTGTTGATGCTAAGAAGCAAACCATTCAGTTAAATACCGTGTTAGGAGAAAGAAAGTTAATCCAATTGCCCTCTTTAAAAGAAGCTTCGAGAAGAGCATGTGGTGCTGTAGTTGAAGAGCTAGACAACATTCCGTGGTGAGAGAATTTCTCGATGTATTTCCAGAAGAGTTACCTGGTTTGCCGCCTGAACGTGATGTGGAGTTTTCCATTGAACTTAAGCTTGGTACAGCTCCCATCTCTCGGAGGTCATATAGAATGCCATCGAATGAGCTCGCATAGTTGAAAACTTAGTTCCAAGACTTACTAAAAAGGGTTTTATTTGGTCTAGTTCCTCTCCATGGGGTTGTCCTGCAATCTTTGTGAAGAAGGATCAAACCATGAGGATGTGTGTCAACTACAGACCCTTAAATGAAGTGACTATCAAGAACAAGTACCCTTTGCCACGGATCGATCTATTGCTCGACCAACTTGTCGGGGCAAAGGTATTTTCCAAGATTGATCTCCATTCGGGTTACCATCAGATTTGAGTCCGACCGGAGGATATCCCGAAGACTGTTTCACCACGAGATATGGGTTATATGAGTATTTAGTTATGACCTTTGGACTTACTAATGCTCCTGCACACTTCACCTATCTGATGAACTTGGTGTTCATGCTCGAGCTGGACAAGTTTGTGTAGTGTTCATTGATGACATTCTAATCTATTCCAAGAATAAGGAAGAACATGCAAATGATCTTCAAATTGTGCCGACTCGACTTTGGGAACACATTGTATGCCAAATTCAGCAAATGTGAATTTTGGTTGGACCAAGTTCCATTTCTTGGACATATTTTGTCAGCGGAAGGAGTAGTCACAGATCCTAGCAAAGTGAAGGATATTATAGAGTGGAAACCACCTACCACGGTTCACTTACTTCGAAGCTTTCTTGGTATGGCTAGATATTATCGTCAATTCATCCCCAACTTTTAAAAAATATCCAAGCCTATTATTGAACTGTTGAAGAATAATGTAAATTTTAATTGGACGCCAGAGTGCAATGAAGCTTTTGAAAGGCTAAAGGAATTTTTGACCACTACACCAGTACTAGCCCAACCTGATATTAAGAAGTCTTTTGACGTCTACTGTGATGCTTCGGCCATAGGTATTGGGTGCATATTGATGCAAGAGTGTCGTGTGATAGCATATGCTTCGCGGTAGCTAAAAAGACAGGAACATTATCCCACTCATGATCTAGAGCTTGTTGCGGTAGTTCATGCTTTGAAAATCTGGCACCATTATCTTTTGGGCAATACTTGTTATATTTATACGGATCATAAAAGTTTAAAGTACATCTTCACTCAATCCAAAATAAATATGAGGCAACGAAGCTGGCTTGAACTAATCAAGGATTATGATCTAAAAGTGCACTATCATCCCAGAAAGGCTAACATGGTCGCTGATGCACTTAGCCGCAAGGAGCATTGTTTTTATCTTGCTGCTAATCCTTTTGAAACCACACTGTGTCAAGAAATGGAAAGACTGAACATGGGGATATTTAAACAAGCATCACTAGCCAATCTACTATTGAAATCAGCTTTAGTTAATCAAATTGTGGAAGCCCAAAAGACTGATGCTGAGATAGCTCATATCAAGGAGCAAATGACGGTTGATAAAACCACATGCTTTCGAGTTGATGACAAGGGTGTTCTTTGGTTTAAAAACCGTTTAGTTGTTCCCAAAGTTCCAGAGTTGAGGAAATAGATACTTGATGAAGCCCATACTTCCCGATATTCCATTCATCCTAGGAGTAACAAAATGTATCAAGACCTAAAACAACGATTCTGGTGGACAAAGATGAAAATAGAAGTTCCTCGTTATGTTGCCAAATGTGATATTTGCCAACGAGTAAAGGCTATACATTTAAAGTTTGCTGGACCGTTGCAACCATTACATATCCCAAAGGGAAACTAGGAAGATATTAGTATGGATTTTATTATGGGGTTGTGAAAGGGAAATATGCCCTTGGGCAATTTCTATAAGTATTTTGGTGATTAAGTGCCCAACACATATTCTTTAAGTCCTAATGTGCCAAAGATTGAAAAGTGCAAATCAAGGCATGAGGTATGTTTCTAGATTTAGTACATTTGTTTTTGAATACTAATGTGGTTACCTAAGTGCTAGAAACAGTGCTGAGAAGAAGAGAATCGAATTGCAAAAAGCTTGGATGTGTGCAGCCAAACTCTGGTTTGGCCTAGCACACCGGACTGTCCGGTGGTGCACCAGATAGTGTCCGGTGCGCCAGGCTGGTCCGTGGTGAACTCGTCGCTCTCGGGATTCAACGAAGGCATACGGCTAAAATTCACCGGATCGTCCGGTGGTGCACCGGGCTGTCCGATGAGTCATCCGCGGCGAACTCGCCGCTCTCGGGAAACGAAAAAAGTGACGTGACTATAATTCACTGGACTGTTCGGTGGTGCACCGGACTGTCCAGTGAGCCAACGGTCGCCTACGCCAACGGTCAGCCACAAAATCTACGGGTGATGAGTGGCAGCTCCAACGGTCGGCAGGGTGCACCAGACTATCCGGTGTGCACCGAACAATGTCGGGTGCGCCAACGGACCCCGAGGGGCAACGGTTGGATATGCCTATTTTAGAAGGAGATCATGCACCGGACTGTCTACAGGACCTGTCCGGTGGCGCACCGGACTGTCCAGTGCTCCACTCGACAGAAGGCAGGAATTGCCTTCCAAGATTGTCTCCAACGGCTCCTAGCTGCCTTGGGGATATAAAAGGGGTCCCTAGGCGCATGGAGAAGTCACCAAAGCATTCACTAAGCATCCTAAGACTCCAAGAATCCAACTCCACGCATTTGATTCTCTGTGTTAGTGATTTAAGCTCCATTTGAGTTGCGAACTCCATGTGTTGTGTTTTGAGCTCAAGTCGTGACTTGTGTGCGTGGTTGTACTGCGTATTTGGGTCTTGTGTGTGTTGCTCTCCCAACCTTACTCTTGTGCGTTCTTTGTGGTCAATATTGTAAGGGCGAGAGGCTCCAACTTGTGGAGATTCCTCGCGAACGGGAAGAAGACTATAAGGAAGAAAGCCGTGGTATTCAAGTTGATCATTGGATCACTTGAAAGGGGTTGAGTGCAACCCTCATCCATTGGGACGCCACAACGTGGAAGTAGGCAAGTGTTACTTGGCCAAACCACGGGATAAAAATCGCGTGTTTCTTGTGTTGCTTTCTTTGTGATTGTTTTGTTCACAAGAACTCGCCTCAAAGCTACTTAGTCGCACTAACTCTTTCATAACTAAGTTTTATGGCTATTTAGTGTTTGATTTTACAGGATCACCTATTCACCCCCTCTAGGTGCTCTCAATTGGTATCAGAGCCGTACTCTTCACTTAAGGGACTAACCGCTCGAAGAGATGGATCCTAAGGGTAAAGGGATGGTGATTAACGACAAGGAGAAGGAGTCCCTCCTCAACGAGCCAAGAGACGACAAGCCTACCGACTCAGGCTCGAGTCACAAGAAAAGAGACGGGAAGAAGAAGAGGCGCATCAAGAAGATCATCTACTATAACAGTGATGCCTCGTCTTCACCACACGACGACAACTCCTCGTCAAAGAAGAAAACGGTTAATCAAAACTATTCATTTGATTATTCTCGTATTATGTACAATTCTAATGCTCATTTGCTATCAATTCCACTTGGGAAACCCCCCACTTTGATGGAGAAGACTATTCTTTCTGGAGTCATAAAATGCGTAGTCATTTATTTTCTCTCCATCCTAGTATCTAAGAGATTGTTGAAAACAGAATGCACTTTGATAGTACTGACAATGCCATATTTATTAATGAGCAAATTCATAAAAATGCCTAAGCCACTACTGTTTTGCTAGCATCTCTGTGCAGGGATGAATACAACAAGGTTAGCGGCTTGGACAATGCGAAGCAGATCTGGGACACCCTCAAGATGTCTCATGAGGGAAACGACGCCACCATGATCACCAAAATGGAGTTGGTGGAAGGCGAGCTGGGGAGATTTGCGATGATCAGGGGAGAGGAGCCAACACAAACCTACAACAGGCTCAAGACCCTTGTCAACAAGATACGAAGCTACGGAAGCACAAGATGGACGGATCATGATGTCGTCCGACTTATGCTAAGGTCATTCACTGTAATTGACCCCCATCTTATCAATCTTATTCGTGAAAATCCCAGGTACACCAAAATGACGCCCGAGGAGATCCTCGGAAAATTCGTGAGCAGGCGCATGATGGTGAAGGAAGCTCGATACGTGGACGATGCACTAAACGGTCCACTACCCGTCTACGAGCCACATCCAGTGGCTCTCAAAGCAACCAGTAGCAGGGAGGCGCTACCTAGCAAGGTGGCACAAGTAGAGGCTGCCGGGGTCAATGAGGACGAAATGGCGCTTATCATCAAGCGCTTCAAGACCGCACTTAAAGGACGTAAGGAGTACCCCAACAAGAACAAGGCAAAAGGGAAGCGCTCCTGCTTTAAATGCAGTAAGACTGGTCATTTCATAGCACAATGTCCCGATAATAATAATGACCAGGCACAAGAAAAGTATGGGAAAAGAGAGAAAAAGAAGAACAACAAGAAGGCCAAGGGCGAGACACACATCTGAGAGCACCTAGAGGGGGGGGGGTGAATAGGTGATCCTGTAAAACTTCAAAAACTTATAGCCACAAAAACTTGGTTAATTGTTAGCACAATAATTGCCAAGTGGCTAAGGAGGAATCCTCAACAAAACACAATAACCAACAAGGATCAATCACAGAGATGGCACGGTGGTTATCCCGTGGTTCGGCCAAGACCAACGCTTGCCTACTCCACGTTGTGGCGTCCCAACGGACGAGGGTTGCAATCAACCCCTCTCAAGCGGTCCAAAGACCCACTTGAATACCACGATGTTTTGCTTGCTTTATCTCAATCCCGTTTGCGAGGAATCTCCACAACTTGGAGCCTCTTGCCCTTACACTTGAAATTCACAAAGAACACGGAGCAAGGGAGGGATTAGCAACGCACACAAGACACAAGAATCAGAGTGTCAATACGCACACAAATCGCAACAAGAGCTCGCAACACGACTCAATGAGTTCACAACTCCACAAGAGCTCTATATGCTATCACAATGAAACGAATGCGCGAAATCGATGTCTTGGTGCTTAGAAATGTTGTTGAGATGCTTGGTGTACTCCTCCATGTGCCTAGGGGTCCCTTTTATAGCCCCAAGGCAGCTAGGAGCCGTTGAGAGCAATCAGGGAAGGCAATTCTTGCCTTCTGTCGACTGGCGCACCAGACAGTCCGGTGCGCACCGGACACTGTCCGGTGCCCGATTTCCTTCCTTAAATAGCGAAGCCGACCGTTGGCAGCCTGAGAGCCGTTGGCGCACCGGACATGTCCGGTGCACACCGGACAGTCCGGTGCCATCTTCTAGCCGTTGGCTCGGCCACGTGTCCCGCGCAGATTGCACGGCCGACCGTTGGCCCGGCCGACCGTTGGCTCACCGGACAGTCCGGTGCACACCGGACAGTCCGGTGAATTATAGCCGTACGTCGCCGGTGAATTCCCGAGAGCGGCCAGTTCGCTCGAACTAGCCTGGTGCACCGGACACTGTCCGGTGCACCACCGGACACTGTCCGGTGCACCCAGACTCAGCAGATTCTTGGCTGCTCGAGCCAAGACATTTCCAATTGGATTTTTCCTGTTTCCAGCACTTAGACACAATACATTAGTCCATAAAACAATGTACTAAGTCTGAGAAACATACCTTTATCCTTGATTTGTACTTTGTCCACCTCTTTACACTTAGGCACTTGTGTTGGACACTAAATCACCAAAACACTTAGAAATGGCCCGAGGGCACATTTCCCTTTCAATCTCCCCCTTTTTGGTGATTTATGCCAACACAACATAAAGCAAGTAGAACAAGTACAAAAACAATTCAAATTAGAACTCAAAATTGTTTTGATTCAATTTGACATATATGGATCACTCTATGCCACCACTTGGTTTGTTTTTGCAAATCAAACTCAAATTCCTATCTCTAAGTCAAAACCACTTGTAGAGACATAAAGAGAGGTTATCCAAAGAAATTTGATCAAGGATTTCAAAAACTCCCCCTTTTTCCCATAATCAACACTTCTCCCCACAAGAGACCAACTTTTGACATGAAAGACAATAAAAGAGTTTTGACAAACCAAAAGCTCTAATCTACTATTTTCAAAATTTCTCAAGTGGTAGCTGATCCATTTATTGCTTTGGCCTTTATTTTCTCCCCCTTTGGCATCAAGCACCAAAACGGGATCAATCTTGGCCCTTTAACCTCATTGCCTCACCAAAATTTTCAAATAAGAACACAAAGGCAATAAGAGTATATAAAGATGAACTTGGAAAAGTTACTCTTTCTCATCGGAGTGCAGTGGAAGTCTTGCATGGTCCAAGTCCACCTTTTCCCTTTCAATTCTCCTTGGAGACTAAAACAACCAAACTCAAGTACATGGTTAGTCTCAAAGGGTCAAGTTGTAGCACAGCTCCCCCTAAATATGTGCATCACTTGCAAAAAGGACTTGTGAGGTCCAGGGAGTGTTTGTACAACTTGAGCACCACAATAAGCAACAAAATGCAGAATGAACATGATTAAAGGCATAAACACATATATGCTACAATTCAATCCAAGTTCCGCGAATCTAAGATATTAAGCTCACTACGCAGCCTGCAAAAGGTCTTCTCATCTAGAGGCTTAGTAAAGATATCGGCTAGCTGGTTCTCGGTGCTAACATGAAACACTTCGATATCTCCCTTTTGCTGGTGGTCTCTCAAAAAGTGATGCCGGATGTCAATGTGCTTTGCGCGGCTGTGCTCAACAAAATTTTCCGCTATTCGGATAGCACTCTCATTGTCACATAGGAGTGGGACTTTGCTCAGATTGTAGCCAAAGTCCCTGAGGGTTTGCCTCATCCAAAGTAGTTGCGCACAACACTGTCCTGCGGCAACGTACTCGGCCTCAGCGGTGGATAGGGCAACGGAGGTTTGTTTCTTAGAGTTCCATGACACCAGGGACCTTCCTAAGAATTGGCACGTCCCCGATGTACTCTTCCTATCGACCTTACATCCAGCATAGTCGGAATCTGAGTACCCAATCAAGTCAAAGTTAGACCCCTTTGGATACCAGATCCCGAAGCAAGGCGTAGCGACTAAATATCTAAGAATTCGCTTCACAGCCACTAAGTGACACTCCTTAGGATCGGATTGAAATCTAGCACACATGCATACGCTAAGCATAATATTCGGTCGACTAGCACATAAATAAAGCAAAGAACCTATCATGGACCGGTATGCTTTTTGATCAACGGACTTACCTCCTTTGTTGAGGTCGGTGTGTCCGTCGGTTCCCATCGGCGTCTTCGCGGGCTTGGCGTCCTTCATCCCAAACCTCTTTAGCAAATCTTGCGTGTACTTCGTTTGGGAGATGAAAGTGCCGTCCTTGAGTTGCTTCACTTGGAACCCAAGGAAATAGTTCAACTCGCCCATCATCGACATCTCGAATTTCTGCGTCATCACCCTGCTAAACTCTTCACAAGACTTTTGATTAGTAGAACCAAATATTATGTCATCGACATAAATTTGGCACACAAAAAGATCACCATCGCAAGTCTTAGTAAAAAGAGTTGGATCGGCTTTCCCGACCTTGAAAGCATTAGCAATTAAAAAGTCTCTAAGGCATTCATACCATGCTCTTGGGGCTTGCTTAAGTCCATAGAGTGCCTTAGAGAGCTTACACACGTGGTCGGGGTACCGTTCATCCTCAAAGCCAGGGGGTTGCTCCACGTACACCTCCTCCTTGATCGGCCCGTTGAGGAAAGCGCTCTTCACATCCATTTGGTACAACCTGAAGGAATGGTGAGCGGCATATGCTAGCAAGATACGAATTGATTCTAGCCTAGCCACGGGAGCAAAAGTCTCCTCAAAGTCCAAACCTGCGACTTGGGCATAACCTTTTGCCACAAGCCGAGCCTTGTTCCTTGTCACCACCCCGTGCTCGTCTTGTTTGTTGCGGAACACCCACTTGGTTCCCACAAAGTTTTGCTTGGGGCGAGGCACCAGTGTCCAAACTTCATTGCGCTTGAAATTGTTGAGTTCCTCCTGCATGGCCAACACCCAGTCCGGATCTAGCAAGGCCTCTTCTACCCTGAAAGGCTCAATAGAAGAGACAAAAGAGTAATGCTCACAAAAATTAACTAATCTTGAACGAGTAGTTACTCCCTTGCTAATATCACCCAAAATTTGGTCGACGGGATGATCCCTTTGGATCGTCGCTCGAACTTGGGTTGGAGGTGCCTGAGGTGCTTCTTCCTCTTCAATTTGAACATCCTGTGCTCCCCCTTGATCATGCGCCTCCACTTGAGGTACCTGTTCGTCATCCTGGGTTGGGGGATGCACCATAGTTGAGGAAGACAGTTGATCTTGCTCCAAATGTTCTTGAGGCTGTACATCTCCAATCGCCATGGTGCGTATCGCGGCCGTTGGAACGTCTTCTTCATCTACATCATCAAGATCAACAACTTGCTCTCTTGGAGAGCCATTAGTCTCATCAAATACAACATCGCTAGAAACTTCAACCAAACTCGATGATTTGTTGAAGACCCTATACGCCTTTGTATTTGAATCATAACCTAATAAAAACCCTTCTACGGCTTTGGGAGCAAATTTAGAATTCCTACCCTTCTTCACTAGAATGTAGCATTTACTCCCAAATACACGAAAGTACGATACATTGGGTTTGTTACCAGTCAGCAGCTCATATGAAGTCTTCTTGAGGAGGCGGTGAAGGTAGACCCTGTTGATGGCGTGGCAAGCCATGTTCACGGCTTCCGACCAAAAGCACTCGGGGGTCTTGAACTCTCCAAGCATAGTCCTCGCCATATCTATGAGCGTCCTGTTCTTCCTCTCTACCACACCATTTTGCTGAGGTGTGTAGGGAGCGGAGAACTCGTGCTTGATCCCCTCCTCCTCAAGGAACTCCTCAACTTGAAGATTCTTGAATTCGGACCCGTTGTCGCTCCTTATTTTCTTCACCTTGAGCTCAAACTCATTTTGAGCTCTCCTTAGGAAGCGCTTGAGGGTCCCTTGGGTTTCAGACTTATCCTGCAAAAAGAACACCCAAGTGAAGCGGGAAAAGTCATCAACAATAACTAAACCATACTTACTTCCTCCTATGCTCAGATAGGCGACGGGTCCGAAGAGGTCCATATGCAGCAGCTCCAGAGGTCTTGACGTGGTCATCACATTCTTGCTGTGATGTGCTCCTCCCACTTGTTTACCTGCTTGACAAGCTGCACAAGGTCTATCTTTTTCGAAATGAACATTGGTTAGACCTATCACGTGTTCTCCCTTTAGAAGCTTGTGGAGGTTCTTCATCCCCACATGTGCTAAGCGGCGATGCCACAACCAGCCCATGCAAGTCTTAGCCATTAAGCATGCATCTAGACCGGCCTCTTCCTTTGCAAAATCAACTAAGTAAAGTTTGCCGTCTAGTACACCTTTAAAAGCTAGTGAACCATCACATCTTCTAAAGACAGACACATCTACATTTGTAAATAGACAGTTATATCCCATATTGCATAGTTGACTAACAGATAGCAAATTATATCCAAGAGACTCTACTAAAAACACATTAGAGATAGAGTGCTCATTTGAGATTGCAATTTTACCTAACCCTTTTACCTTGCCTTGATTCCCATCACCGAATATTATTGAATCTTGGGAATCCTTATTCTTGACGTAGGAGGTGAACATCTTCTTCTCCCCCGTCATATGGTTTGTGCATCCGCTGTCGATAATCCAGCTTGAACCCCCGGATGCATAAACCTGCAAGGCAAATTTAGGCTTGGGTCTTAGGTACCCAACTCATGTTGGGTCCTACAAGGTTAGCACAAATATCCTTAGGGACCCAAATGCAAGTTTTGTCTCCCTTGCATCTTGCCCCTAATTTTCTAGCAACTATCTTCCTATCCTTTCTACAAATAGCAAAAGAAGCATTTAAAGCATGATATATTGTAGAAGGTTCATTTACTTTCCTAGGATCATTAACAACATTTCTCCTAGGCATATTATGAACAACATTTCTCCTACCAACATTTCTATCATGCACATAAGAAGAACTAGAAGCAAACATGGCATGAGAATCAAAGGCATTATATGCATTACAATTCCTATAAGCATTTCTAGATTGTCTCCTATCATGGTACATAAAGGCATGGTTCTTTTGCACACTACTAGCCATAGGGGCCTTCCCTTTCTCCTTGGCGGAGATGGGAGCCTTATGGCTTGTCAAGTTCTTGGCTTCCCTCTTGTAGCCAAGTCCATCCTTAATTGAGGGGTGTCTACCAATCGTGTAGGCATCCCTTGCAAATTTTAGCTTGTCAAATTCATTCTTGCTAGTCTTAAGTTGGGCATTAAGACTAGCTAATTCCTCATTTAATTTGGAAATTGAAACTAAATGATCACTACAAGCATCAATGTCAAAATCTTTACACCTATTACAAGTTTCAACAATTTCTACACAAGAATTAGATTTACTAGCTACTTCTAGTTTAGCATTTAAATCATCATTAAAACCTTTTAACGTAGCAATAGTTTCATGACAAGAAGATAATTCACTAGAGAGCATTTCATTCCTTTTAATTTCAAGAGCAAGAGATTTTTGTGCACTAACAAATTTATCATGCTCCTCATATAAAAGATCCTCTTGTTTTTCTAATAATCTATTCTTGTCATTCAAAGCATCAATCAACTCATTAATCTTATCAATTTTAGATCTATCTAATCCCTTGAATAAGAATGAGTAATCTATCTCATCATCATCACTAGACTCATCCTCACTTGAAGAAGCATAAGTACTAGTATCATGAGTGCTTACTTTCTTCTCTCTTGCCATGAGGCAAGTGTGACGCTCGTTTGGGAAGAGGGATGACTTGTTGAAGGCGGTGGCGGCGAGTCCTTCATTGTCGGAGTCGGAGGAGGAGCAATCCGAATCCCACTCCTTGCCTAGATGTGCCTCGCCCTTTGCCTTCTTGTATGCCTTCTTCTTCTCCCTCTTGCTCCCTTGGTCCTGTTCACTATCATTGTCGGTACAGTTAGCAATAAAATGACCAAGCTTACCGCATTTGAAGCATGAGCGCTTCCCCTTGGCTTTGGTCTTGCTTGGTTGTCCCTTGCGACCTTTAAGCGCCGTCTTGAATCTTTTGATGATGAGGGCCATCTCTTCATCATTGAGTCCGGCCGCCTCAATCTGTGCCACCTTGCTAGGTAGCGCCTCCTTGCTTCTTGTTGCCTTGAGAGCAAGGGGTTGCGGCTCGTTGATCGGACCATTCAAGGCGTCGTCCACGTACCTCGCCTCCTTGATCATCATTCGCCCGCTAACGAATTTTCCGAGGACTTCTTCGGGCGACATTTTGGTGTACCTGGGATTCTCACGAATATTATTCACCAAATGAGGATCAAGAACGGTAAAGGAACCTTAGCATCAGTCGGACGACGTCGTGGTCCGTCCATCGCGTGCTTCCGTAGCTCCTTATTTTGTTGATAAGGGTCTTGAGCCGGTTGTATGTTTGAGTTGGCTCCTCGCCCCTTATCATCGCGAACCTTCCAAGCTCGCCCTCCACCAACTCCATTTTGGTGAGTAAGGTGACGTCGTTCCCCTCATGAGAGATCTTGAGGGTGTCCCAGATCTGCTTGGCATTGTCCAAGCCGCTCACCTTGTGATACTCGTCCCTGCACAAAGAGGCTAGCAACACAGTAGTAGCTTGTGCATTCTTATGAATCTGTTCATTAATAAACATAGGACTATCCGAGCTATCAAATTTCATTCCACTTTCCACAATCTCCCAAATGTTTGGATGGAGAGAAAACAGGTGAGTACGCATTTTGTGGCTCCAAAATCTGTAGTCCTCTCCATCAAAGAGAGGGGGCTTGCCAAGTGGAATGGGGAGCAATTGAGCATTTGAGCTATGCGGAATGCGCGAATAATCGAAAGAAAAGTTTGAGTTAACCGTCTTTCGTCTGTCGTAGTCGTCGTTGTCCTTTTGGGAGGAGGAAGATTCATCGCTGTCGTAGTAGACAATTTCCTTGATGCGCCTTGTCTTCTTCTTCCTCCCGTCTTTTCTTTTGTGGCCTGAGCCTGAGTCGGTGGGCCTGTCATCATTGGGCTCGTTGACGAAGGACTCCTTCTCCTTGTCGTTGATCACCATCCCCTTGCCCTTAGGATCCATCTCTTCGGGCGGTTAGTCCCTTTCTTGAAGAGAACGGCTCCGATACCAATTGAGAGCACCTAGAGGGGGGGGGGTGAATAGGTGATCCTGTAAAACTTCAAAAACTTATAGCCACAAAAACTTGGTTAATTGTTAGCACAATAATTGCCAAGTGGCTAAGGAGGAATCCTCAACAAAACACAATAACCAACAAGGATCAATCACAGAGATGGCACGGTGGTTATCCCGTGGTTCGGCCAAGACCAACGCTTGCCTACTCCATGTTGTGGCGTCCCAACGGACGAGGGTTGCAATCAACCCCTCTCAAGCGGTCCAAAGACCCACTTGAATACCACGGTGTTTTGCTTGCTTTATCTCAATCCCGTTTGCGAGGAATCTCCACAACTTGGAGCCTCTCGCCCTTACACTTGAAATTCACAAAGAACACGGAGCAAGGGAGGGATTAGCAACGCACACAAGACACAAGAATTAGAGTGTCAATACGCACACAAATCTCAACAAGAGCTCGCAACACGACTCAATGAGTTCACAACTCCACAAGAGCTCTATATGCTATCACAATGAAACGAATGCGCGAAATCGATGTCTTGGTGCTTAGAAATGTTGTTGAGATGCTTGGTGTACTCCTCCATGCGCCTAGGGGTCCCTTTTATAGCCCCAAGGCAGCTAGGAGCCGTTGAGAGCAATCAGGGAAGGCAATTCTTGCCTTCTGTCGACTGGCGCACCGGATAGTCCGGTGCGCACCGGACACTGTCCGGTGCCCGATTTCCTTCCTTAAATAGAGAAGCCGACCGTTGGCAGCCTGAGAGCCGTTGGCGCACCGGACATGTCCGGTGCACACCGAACAGTCCGGTGCCATCTTCTAGCCGTTGGCTCGGCCACGTGTCCCACGCAGATTGCGCGGCCGACCGTTGGCCCGGCCGACCGTTGGCTCACCGGATAGTCCGGTGCACACCGGACAGTCCGGTGAATTATAGCCGTACGTCGCCGGTGAATTCCCGAGAGCGGCCAGTTCGCTCGAACCAGCCTGGTGCACCGGACACTGTCCGGTGCACCACCGGACAGTCCGGTGCTCCCAGACTCAGCAGATTCTTGGCTGCTCGAGCCAAGACATTTCCAATTGGATTTTTCCTGTTTCCAGCACTTAGACACAATACATTAGTCCATAAAACAATGTACTAAGTCTGAGAAACATACCTTTATCCTTGATTTGTACTTTGTCCACCTCTTTACACTTAGGCACTTGTGTTGGACACTAAATCACCAAAACACTTAGAAATGGCCCGAGGGCACATTTCCCTTTCAACATCGGGAAGGAATGGGACTCTGACTGCTCCTCCTCTGACTCTGAGGATGAAGGACTAGCTGCCTCGGCCTTCAACAAATCCTCGCTCTTCCCCAACGAACACCATATTTGTCTTATGGCTAAGGAGAAGAAGGTACGTATTCAGGACATGCCCAAGTACACTTCATCTAGTGATGAAGAATCTTCCGATGATGAAATAGACTACTCTGAATTGTTTAAAGAATTAGATAGAGCTAAGATAGAGAAAATTAATGAATTAATCGAAGCACTAAATGAAAAAGATAGACTTTTATAAAAGCAAGAGGACATTTTGTATGAAGAACATGACAAATTTGTTAGTGCACAAAAAATCTCTTGCTTTAGAAACTAAGAGAAATGAAATGCTATCTTCTGAGTTATCTGCTTGCCATGAATCTATCTCTAGTTTAAAGAGTTCAAATGATGAATTAAATGCTAAGCTAGAGGAAGTTAGTAAAACAAGTTCATGTGTAGAGCATGTTAGTATTTGTAATAGATGTAAGGACTTTGATGTTGATGCATGTGATGAACACCTAATTTCTATTACTAACTTAAATGATGAGGTGGCAAGTCTTAATGCTCAACTTAAGACTTGTAAAATTGATTTTGATAAACTAAAATTTGCTAGGGATGCCTACACCAGTTGGTAGACACCCCTCAATTAAGGACGGGCTTGGTTTTCAAAAGGAAACCAAGAACTTAACAAGCCAAAGGACTCTCGTTCCCAACAAGGAGAAAGGGAAGGCCCCTATGGCTAGTAGTTCTCAAAGGAACCATGCATTTATCAATGATAGAAAAGTTGCTAGTCGTTCTCATTATAATAAGAGTTATGTTCATACTGCTTATATTGATTCACATGCTATGTTTGCCTCTAGCTCTACTTTTGTTCATGGTAGAAGTAGGCCTAGGAGAAATCATGCTGTATCTCATGCTCCTAGAAAAATGTGCAATGGATTTTCTACCATTTACCATGATTGTAATGATTCTTTTGTTCTTTCATGTAAGAATGCAAAAGTAGTTGCCAAGAAGTTGGGATCCAAATGCAAGGGAGATAAAACTTGCATATGGGTTCCAAAAACTATTGTGACTAACCTGGTAGGACCCAACAAGAGTTGGGTACCTAAAACCCAATCTTAAATTGCCTTGCAGGTTTATGCATCCGGGGGCTCAAGCTGGATTATCGACAGCGGATGCACAAACCACAAGATGGGGGAGAAGAAGATATTCACCTCCTACGTCAAGAACAAGGATTCCCAGGATACAATCATATTTGGAGATGGGAATCAAGGCAAGGTGAAAGGTTTGGGAAAGATAGCCATCACAAGCGAGCACTCTATTTCAAATGTATTTTAGTAGAGTCATTAGGATACAACCTCCTGTCGGTAAGTCAATTGTGCCACATGGGCTACAATTGTTTGTTTACAAATGTTGATGTATCTGTCTTTAGGAGTGATGGTTCATTAGCATTTAAGGGTGTATTAGACGACAAGCTCTATTTAGTTGATTTTTCAAAAGAGAATGCCGATCTAGATGCATGCTTAATGGCTAAGACTAGTATGGGCTGGCTCTAGCATCGCCATCTAGCACATGTTGGGATGAAGAACCTTCATAAGATTCTAAAGGGAGATCATGTGTTAGGACTAACCGATGTCTGTTTTGAGAAAGACAGACCTTGTGCAGCATGTCAGGCAGGAAAACAGGTGGGAAGCACTCATCACAGCAAGATTGTGATGACAACATCAAGACCACTGGAGCTTCTTCACATGGATCTTTTTGGACCCGTTGCCTATCTTAGCATCGGGGGAAGTAAGTATGGTCTTGTTATTGTTGATGATTTTTCCCGCTTCACTTGGGTGTTCTTTTTGTAGGATAAATCAGAAACCCAAGGGACCCTAAAGCACTTTCTAAGGAGGGCTCAAAATGAATTTGAGCTAAAGGTGAAAAAGATAAGGAGCGACAACGGGTCCAAGTTCAAGAATCTGCAAGTTGAAGAGTATCTTGAGGAGGAAGGCGTCAAGCACGAGTTCTCCGCTCCCTACACGTCACAGCAAAATGGTGTAGTAGAGAGGAAGAACAGGATGCTAATCGACATGGCAAGAATGATGCTTGGAGAGTTCAAGACACCTGAGCAGTTTTGGTCGGAAGCCTGTGAACATAGCTTGCCACGCCATAAACCGGCTCTATCTGCATCGCCTTCTCAAGAAGACCTCCTACAAACTCCTAACCGGTAACAAACCCAATGTTTCTTACTTTCATGTATTTGGGAGCAAATGCTACATTCTGGTGAAAAAAGGTAGACATTCTAAATTTGCTCCCAAGGCTGTAGAAGGGTTTTTACTAGGGTATGACTCAGATACAAAGGCGTATAGAGTCTTCAACAAATCATCGGGTTTGGTTGAAGTCTCTAGCGATGTTGTATTTGATGAGACTAATGGCTCTCCAAGAGAGCAAGTTGATTTTGATGACATAGATGAAGATGATGTTCCGACGGCCGCAATACGCACAATGGGGATCAGTGATGTGCGACCACAGGAACAACAGGAGCAAGATCAGCCATCTTCTTCCACAGTGGTGCGTCCCCCAACTCAAGAAGATGAACAGGTACCTCAAGAAGAAGGACATGATCAAGGGGGAGCACAAGAAGATCAAGTGATGGAGGAAGAAGCACCACAGGTCCCTCCAACTCAAGTTCGAGAAACGATCCAACGACATCACCCCGTTGACCAGATTCTAGGTGACATCAGCAAGGGAGTAACTACTCGCTCAAGAATAGCTAACTTTTGTGAGCATTACTCGTTTGTCTCTTCTATTGAGCCTTTCAGGATAGAAGAGGCCTTGCAGGATCCGGATTGGGTATTGGCCATGCAGGAAGAGCTCAACAACTTCAAGAGAAATGAAGTTTGGAGCTTGGTGCCACGTCCAAAGCAAAAATGTTGTGGGAACCAAGTGGGTGTTCCGCAACAAGCAAGACGAGCACAGGGTGGTGACACGAAACAAGGCTCGACTTGTGGCAAAAGGTTATGCCCAAGTCGCAGGTTTGGATTTTGAGGAGACTTTTGCTCCTGTGGCTAGGCTAGAATCTATTCGAATATTATTAGCCTATGCCACTCACCACTCTTTTAGGTTGTTTCAAATGGATGTGAAGAGCGCTTTCCTCAACAGGGCCAATCAAGGAGGAGGTATACGTGGATCAACCCCCTGGCTTTGAGGATGACAGGTATCCCAACCACGTATATAAGCTCTCTATGGACTTAAGCAAGCCCCAAGAGCATGGTATGAATGCCTTAGAGATTTTTTAATTGCTAATGCTTTCAAGGTTGGGAAAGCTGATCCAACTCTTTTTACAAAGACTTGTGACGGTGATCTCTTTGTGTGCCAAATTTATGTCGATGACATAATATTTGGTTCTACTAATCAAAAGTCTTGTGAGGAGTTTAGCAGGGTGATGACACAAAAGTTCGTGATGTCGATGATGGGCGAGTTGCCCTACTTCCTTGGGTTCCATGTAAAGCAACTCAAGGACGGCACCTTCATCTCCCAAACGAAGTACACACAAGATCTTCTCAAGCGGTTTGGGATGAAGGACGCCAAGCCCGCGAAGACACCAATGGGAACTGACGGGCATGTTGACCTCAATAAAGGAGGTAAGTCCGTTGATCAAAAGGCATACCGGTCCATGATAGGTTCATTGCTTTATTTATGTGCTAGTAGACTGGACATTATGCTAAGTGTATGCATGTGTGCTAGATATCAATCCAACCCCAAGGAATGTCACCTTGTGGCCGTTAAGCTAATTCTTAGATATTTAGTTTCTACACCTTGCTTCAGGATCTAGTATCCAAAGGGGTCTACCTTTGACTTAATTGGATACTCAGACTCCAATTATGCCGGGTGCAAGGTTGATAGGAAGAGCACATCGGAGACATGCTAATTTCTAGGAAGGTCCCTGGTGTCCTGGAGTTCAAAGAAACAGACATCTGTTGCCCTATCCACCGCTGAGGCCGAGTATGTTGCCACAGGACAGTGTTGCGCGCAACTACTTTGGATGAGGCAAACTCTCTGGGACTTTGGCTACAATCTAAGCAAAGTCCCACTCCTATGTGACAATGAGAGTGCAATCCGCATGGCGGAAAATCCTGTTGAACACAGCCGCACTAAGCACATAGACATCCGGCATCACTTCCTGAGAGACCACCAGCAAAAAGGAGATATCGAGGTGTATCATATTAACACCGAAAACCAGCTAGCCGATATCTTCACCAAGCCTTTAGATGAGAAAAGGTTCTGCAGGTTGCGTAGCTAGCCGATATCTTCACCAAGCCTTTAGATTCGCGTAACTTGGATTGATCTATAGCATACATGTGTTCTATGCCTTTGATCATGTTACTTTGAGCATTTACATTATTCGTTGTATATTTATGGTGCTCAAGTTGTACAAGACCTCTCCGGACCTCACAAGTCCATATGTGAATGATGCACATATTAAGGGGGAGATGTGCTACAATTTGACCCTTTGAGACTAATCTATTTGTTTGAGTACTCTTGTTGTAGTCTCAAAAGTGCATTGAAAGGGAAAATGGACTTGGACGATGCAAAGACTTCCACTGCACTCCGGTATTGGTATATTTAATTCCAAGTTCATTCTTACGCTCTATTTGCCTTTTTGCTCTTAACTGACAATTTTTGGTGAGGCAATGGGGTTAAAGGGCCAAAAGTGATCCCGTTTTGGTGCTTAATGCCAAAGGGGGAGAAATTAAGGCCAAAGCAAATGGATCAGCCAACCACTTGTGAATTTTGAAAACAATAGAGTTAGAACTATTTATTTGTCCAAAATTCTCTTATTGCAAAATTTGGTCTCTTGTGGGGGAGAATTTTGATTATGGGAAAAGGGGGAGTTTTTGGCGCTTGATCAATTTTCTCTTGGAATATCTCTTGTTTTGCCCAAACAAGTGTGTTTGACTTAGAGTTAGGAAAAAGAATTTGATTTGCAAAAAACAAACCAAGTGGTGGCAACGAGTGATCCAAATATGCCAAATAATAGTAAAAAACAATTGGATCTTCAAATTGAATTGATGTTGCACGTTTTGTTTTTTCTTTTTGATGTGTTGGCATAAATCACCAAAAAGGGGGAGATTGAAAGGGAAATATGCCCTTGGGCAATTTCTATAAGTATTTTGGTGATTAAGTGCCCAACACATATTCTTTAAGTCCTAATGTGCTAAAGATTGAAAAGTGCAAATCAAGGCATGAGGTATGTTTCTAAACTTAGTACATTTGTTTTTGAATACTAATGTGGTTACCTAAGTGCTAGAAACAGTGCTGAGAAGAAGAGAATTGAATTGCAAAAAGCTTGGCTGTGTGCAGCCAAACTCCAGTTTGGCCTGGCACACCGGACTGTTCGGTGGTGCACCGGACAGTGTCCGGTGCACCAGGCTTGTCCGTGGTGAACTCGTCGCTCTCGAGATTCGACGGCGGCGTATGGCTAAAATTCACCGGATCGTCCAGTGGTGCACCGGACTGTCCGGTGAGTCATCCGCGGCGAACTCGCTGCTCTCGGGAAACGAAAAAAGTGACGTGGCTATAATTCACCGGACTGTTCGGTGAGCCAATGGTCACCTGTGCCAACGGTCGGCCACGAAATCTGCGGGCGACGCGTGGCAGCTCCAACGGTCGGCAGGGTGCACCGGACTATCCGATGTGCACCAGACAGTGTCCGGTGCGCCAATGGACCCCGAGGGGCAACAGTCGGATATGCCTATTTTGGAAGGAGATCGTGCACCGGACTGTCTACAGGACCTGTCCGGTGGCGCACCGGACTGTCCGGTGCTCCACTTGACAGAAGGCAGGAATTGCCTTCCAAGATTGTCTCCAACGGCTCCTACCTGCCTTGGGGCTATAAAAGGGGTCCCTAGGCGCATGGAGGAGTCACCCAAGCATTCAGTAAGCATCCTAAGACTCCAAGACTCCAACTCCACGCATTTGATTATCTGTGTTAGTGATTTAAGCTCCATTTGAGTTGTGAACTCCGTGTGTTGTGTTTTGAGCTCAAGTCGTGACTTGTGTGCGTGGTTGTACTGCGTATTTGAGTCTTGTGTGTGTTGCTCTCCCAACCTTACTCTTGTGCGTTCTTTATGATCAATATTGTAAGGGCAAGAGGCTCCAACTTGTGGAGATTCCTCGCAAACGGGAAGAAGACTATAAGGAAGAAAGTCATGGTATTCAAGTTGATCATTGGATCACTTGAAAGGGGTTGAGTGCAACCCTCGTCCATTGGGATGCCACAACATGGAAGTAGGCAAGTGTTACTTGGCCGAACCACGAGATAAAAATCGCGTGTCTCTTGTGTTGCTTTCTCTGTGATTGTTTTGTTCACAAGAACTCCCTCAAAGCTACTTAGTCGCACTAACTCTTTCATAACTAAGTTTTGTGGCTAGTTAGTGTTTGATTTTACAGGATCACCTATTCACCCCCCTCTAGGTGCTCTCATGTTGTCGAAAACTTCAAAGGGGTTTGACTCGATTTGGGTAATTGTTGATCGTTTGACCAAAACTTCCCATTTCATTCCAGTCAAGAGTACCTATCAGGTGTGTTGGAACCTGCCCTTCAAGACAGGTAGATCCAACGGGAAACGGGGGAAAGAGTTTGTAATGTCAACATGGGGTGTCAATCAAAGACATTTAGACCCTCGATTACCTAGTTTATCCCCAGAATATTCCCACGAGGGGAGGTTACAGCGAGTCATTACGATATACTTTATTACAGACACGACCGAACCCACACTGCTCGCGCGGGGCCTTGCCACATGGGCTGAATTGTACATGGGCCTCTCCCTGCACTGAGGGAGGAGGTCCTGTGGTCTTCGCGGGGCCTTTGTCTTGTCTCGCCGGAGCGAAGGGGGTCGAACAGGCCTTCGCATGGTCAGCGCCCTTGGTCTGTTCGACGGGTCCTGCGGATGCGGTCTTCGTCCATGCAGCACGAAGTAGAAATCGACGAGCGAAGGGTGGCGTGTTCGCCTTCGCCCCAACACGGTGATTGCGTATGCTAAGCTGTATATTACCCATGTTTTGAGCTTACATTGTGTGCCTAAGACATTGTATCAGATCGTGTCCCTCAATTTGTAGCCAAATTCTGGGAAGAATTGCACAAATCTCTTGGTAATAAACTAATCCATAGCTCAGCCTATCATCCTCAAACTAGCGGGCAAATGAAGAGGGTAAATCAAATCTTAGAAGACATGTTAAGATCATGTTTGTTAGCCTATTCAGTAAAATGGGATGAGTGCTTGTCATTGGCTGAGTTTTCTTATAACAATAGTTACCAAGAGAGTATAAAGATGGCATCGTTTGAAGCTTTATATGGTCAACAATGTAGAACTCCACTGAACTAGTCGGAACCCGGGGAACGATTTTTATTTGGACCAGACCTGGTAAAAGATGCTGAAGAAAAGGTGAAACTCATATAACACCATTTGAAGATAGCACAACATCACCAAAAAAGATTATGTAGATAAGAGGAGACGACCTTTATTCTTTCAAGTTGGTGACTATGTGTACTTAAAGGTTTCACCAATGAAAGGAGTGACTTGTTTCGGCGTCAAGGGAAAGTTGGCACCACGCTATGTTGGTCCCTTTGAGGTACTAGAATAGTGTGGACCGGTGGCTTATAAAGTGCAACTGCCTGAACACCTTTCAGCTATGCATAATGTATTCCACGTGTCACAATTGAAGAAGTGCCTTCAAGTGCCTGACAAAGTGGTGGAGGTCTCAAATGTTAATCTTGAGCCAGACATAACTTATTTTGAGTATCCTATCAAGATTCTAGATCAAAAAGAAAGGGTCACTCGTTGGAAGACTATCAAGTTTTTCGAAGTGCAGTGGCATCAACATTCGGAAGATGAAGCTACTTAGGAATCTGAGGGGTGCCTAGATAGTCATTTTTCTAAGTTTTTAGAATCTTGTAAATCTTAGGTGGATGTAATCTATCCCTGATGTAAACCAACCGGGGCACCCACACCCCTGCCTTGTAAGAGAAATATGGAAACAAGTTTGTGACGTAT
This sequence comes from Zea luxurians, assembly GCA_029449295.1. NCBI lineage: Eukaryota > Viridiplantae > Streptophyta > Magnoliopsida > Poales > Poaceae > Zea > Zea luxurians. Next base: position 45,404,587 of record JAOPSE010000004.1, on the reverse strand, counting down.
TTCCTTTTCCATTACTTAGCTTAGTGCTTTAATCTCGAGACGAAATTCTTTTTAGGGGAAAAGGATGTAACACCCCTGGTGTTACTAGAACTAAAATTTGACATGACATCATATGCAATGACATCATTATATTTGATACATCTAGAATGCATTCACCAGAAAAAAAGCAATCTAAGTATGATGTTGTGATTAGCATAGAGTAGAAAAACTAGTTTGAAAAAAATCCATTTTGAGCCCAAAAGTGGAGTTTGTGATCTAGAAATATTTTGCCAAAAGTCAAAATACCAAAGTTATAGAGTTTTCCAAACAAAACAACTTTCATGTGTAGATATTTCCATGTTTTATAGGATAAAGTGGGAAAAAACTCAAAACTATGTTTCTGACCTAGGGTTGGAATTCTGGAAATCTTATCAATTAGCTATTTTTGGATCTTTATAACTTTCGATCTATGGACAGTTTGAGGATGATGACTGCAGCAAGTCTGTAGAACTACACTAGGTTCACATGCTTGATTAAGTTACCCAGCCCAAAAACTAAGTGGAACTGTTTGCAGAACCTGCTCAAAGATGGAATGTTTAATTCTGAAATCCAGACTTAGAGAAGTCTCAGCCCTGCAGTTTTTACAGTGTGAAGTAATTTTGGAAGCCTGAGAAGTGGTTGATCCATATGGTTATGGACCAAGTTTACTGTAACAAAGTGGAAGATCACATGTTGGTGTACGAGTTTGATAAAAGGTTCTACCCATAAAGGCATTTGGAACTGGTAGTAGAAAAGGTCCAAAGATGCTATGTTTTAATCTGGATACCAGACGATGCAATTTCAGAGGCTGAATTTGTGTATATGTCCAACTTTGGAATTCGTTTGTGCTTGATCTATGGAGTATTTAGCCCTACTCTGTGTGACAAAGTTGAAGAGCATTTATTAGTGCACAAGTTTGTTTAAGAGAGGTTGGCTTAATACTACATAAAAAGGAGAGTAAAATGCTCCTAAACCTCTACTGTTTGGGTGGAGTTTCAGTTAACTGAAACAGAGGGTTTGAGTGAGATTTACTCTACTTTGGAGCTTTTGAGGGGAGGATTCATGCAAGTTTGAACCAGTACGCCTTTAGCAAAGTGGAAGTACAGATAATAGGGAGCAAATTTGCTACAACCACTATTGGTCCATGCCACACAAAAACGGGAGTAAATGGAGCATAGATATGCACTGTCAGACCAAAACCATTCATGTTGGGGTAAACTGAATTTGTTCAGTTTGTACGTTGGTTCACTGAACCTCGCCGGCGACGTGCTTGGGCGCACTGTGATTCGAGCTCACGCCACGATTGGTGTCTGTTGAGATGCGGATTGATGAAGTGGTAAATGATCTCGAGTTCGGATTGGGACGACCTAGTCACCGGGTCTGGACACCGGCTCCACGTGCCTCCGCCGTACTCAATTTTCCGCCGCCGTGGCGAGCACTAGGTGCTCCAGCAAGCCACACAGCTGCTTGCATGCTTCGTGCCCTGGCTTGGTGCCAACATGCTCTCGGTAGTTCCGCCATGTTACCGGTCGAAGGACACCGTAAATGGGTAGCCCGGAGTTTCTGGAGCTGTGGCCGTCGCCGGGCCTTCACGGCCAAATTGGTCACCGTTGCCGTGGTCCCTTTAAAACTGAACCACCCACGATTCCGCCTCCTCGTTACGCACCTAGACCAGACCACCCCTTGACTTCCTTGAGAGTGGTCACCGGGGACGACGTGTGTGGTCCTCACGTGGGCCGAGCATCTCGTCACGTTTTGTCCCTTTTTGTTGTTCGTTCCCTACTCCTTATCGCTCCCTAGTGCTTATCAGCTTGGACGTTTGAACGCTACCAAGCAGGTGTGACCAAAACATCACCACACCGTCGCTGGTCGTCACCGTGGGCTCCTCAACGTGGACAGCCTGTGTTGCTTTCTCTTTGATTCTACCCACTGTCGTCCTCAGTCTCTAGTGAGTAGTGAGTCACTAATGCTCACTATAGCCTTGTGTTGAACTCTAATGTGTCGTGGTGTTCGAACCGGTTTTGAGCCGGCGGACAGTCCGGCCCTGAGGCCGGACGGTCCGCGGTCCGGACGGTCCGCGCCTGTGGGCCGGACGGTCCGCGCGTGCGCAGAACAGATTAGGGTTCCGAGTTTTGTGCTACGGTTGTTAGCTATATTCGCGGGATTAGCTCGGAATCAGTTGTGTAAAGGGTCCAGCCCCCCTCCTCTATAAATAGAGAGGTCTACGGCCGATTTGTAATCATCAACAATCGAATCAATACAACTTCTATTTCGCATTTTACCCTAGGAGTAGTTCTAGTCTAGTTTAGGTTTAGTCTTCCAATCCCCAAATTCTTCGTCTCTCTTCGGCTCTACGTCGATTAGAGGAGTCTAGGTCGGCCAGCCCGAGCCTAGATACAACCTAGGATCTCTACTCCCCGACGGGGTCCCTCCCGGGAGCGAGATCCAGGCGCCGTCGGCGATCTTCCGCCGTCCCTGCGTACGCGCGGACCGTCCGGCCCCAGGGCGCGGACCGTCCGGCCGTCAGGCAGGAGCCCTAGCCGCGCACCAGGCCGCGGACCGTCCGGCCCCAGGCCGCGGACAGTCCGCCCTTGCGCAGAGAGCACCACCGCGCCTCGCACCAGGCCGCGGACCGTCCGGCCCCTGCGCGCGGACCGTCCGCCCCTGTGCAGAGGGCACCGCCACGGTTCTTGTTGAGTAATTGGCGCTCCAAAAAGGCGTCAACATACTTTTTGGCGACTCCGCTGGGGAAAACACATCTAAGCTCATCAGATCGGCCCTCAATGGCCGGTTCAAAGGATAGCTCTGATATTTCTCTAAGCAACATTATAGAGCCGACTTGGGAGACCTTGCCGGCTGACGAGCAGCTCCAGTTTGAGGAGCACAAGGAGCGGATGATCCAGGAGGCGAAAGCAAAGTTCTTGGCCAACTTCAAAGTAGACAGGAACAACAAGGTCGTCCGACATCGGGCGACGGATCCGGCTTCGCTCCAACCCACGCCAGATATCCCCAATGTAAGTAATACCAACGATCTGCAATCTCTTAGAAATTATGTAGAGGATCAGCGTGAACAAATGCAGAACATCATAGGGGGTATGCAAAGCGATCTTAAGAGACTAGTACGTGCATTCGATAAATCTAGTACCGCAAATTTTCCTTCGCACGAGGTTGAGTTAGGAGATAATGCACGTAACACATCGGCTACAGGTTGTCACGAACAGTCACAACCCCTTTATGGGATGCCGATGGACACATACCCTAAGCAACCACAAATCGGCAGCAAACCAGCCGATCTGCACATGCCCGGACCGTCCGCACGTGAGCGCGGACCGTCCGGGCCAACAGTAGTCGGGCCTATTTTCAATGAGTTACCTAGATATGCGCCCGAGCCACCACATATGACGCAGAACCCAAACTACCCAGCCGGACGGTCCGCATACAATGACGGACGGTCCGCATATGACCACGGACGGTCCGGGTACGTATCCGGACAGTCCGCGCATAAGTCTTTTGAGGAGGATTATTACATGAATCCTCGCCCGTCCCAGCAACACTTCCCATCACACTATGCAATGCACCAGCCCACTAATTCAGGATCCAAAGCCCAGGAAAGCTTTCCGGCCCCACCTGGAAGGCCGGAAAGAAACGATCAAACGTATGAGCCATATAGAAATGCACCACGTAACTCAAACCAATGGGGGGAAAGACAACATGCTAATATCCAGCCAACCCCACCTATGTTTGACCAGAGAGCCGGTGGTCTCGCACCGGCTGCCATTGATATAGTAAGGGAAGAAATAGCCGGGGCGTTCCGAGATAAGCTCGGAGTAAGCATGGTCCCTGGGGGGCAATCATATCGGAAACCTTATGACAGCCGATTTGATCACCACCCATACCCACAGGGAACCAGGATACCCGAATTCACAAAATTTTCGGGTGATCAAGGAAAGAACACACGTGAACACATAGGCCAATTTTTAGCACAATTAGGAGAGTTGGCCGACATAGAGGCATTTCGCATACGTTTGTTTTCATTATCTTTAACAGGAACTGCGTTTGCATGGTACGCCACTTTACCTCCTAATTCCATTTCATCATGGGGGGATTTAGAACAAAAATTTCATGATCATTTTTTCTCCGGTGACTATGAATTGGATTTGGTAGATTTAGCGTCGTTGCGACAGACAAAAGATGAATCGGTTAATGATTACATCCGGAGATTCCGAGATACAAGAAACCGATGCTTTCAAATTCATTTAGCAGAGAAACAGCTAGTAGGATTAGCTTTTAATGGTCTGCGATATTATTTAAAAGAAAGATTAGAAGGCATCCAATTCTTTACACTAGCACAATTACACCAGAGAGCTTCGGCTTGCGAAAGCCGGAGCAAAGAAACTGCTAAAACAATGCGTCACAACGTACATATAGTAGAATACGACCAAAGTAGCTCAGATGACGAATCAGCAGAAGTGTATGCTGCTGAAATGGTTTGGCCAAAACAGGCCAAATCTTCGGTTTGTTCCTCCTTGCAGCCGGTTCAAAAGAAACGGCAAGAGGAGGTTAAGTTTACATTTAATGTTGGTAAGTGCGATAAAATATTCGACGAGCTACTCAAAAATGGCAATATTAAAATAAATCACACTGTTCCATCCGCCGACGAGCTAAAACGTCGTGCATACTGCAAGTGGCATAACTCATTTTCTCATGCCACTAATGATTGTAATGTATTCCGACGACAGATTCAATCGGCCATTAATGAGGGACGATTGAAATTTCAGGAAATGCAGGTGGATACAGAGCCATTTCCAATGAACATGATCGACTTTGAGGGCAAGAAAGTCCTGGTTCGGCCAAACACGGCCGATAAAGGCAAAGGCAAAGAGGCAATCATCGGCAATTCTAAAAAGGCCGATGAGGATCATAAAGTTTCTTGCAGGAAAGTGGTAGCTGAGAAGACTCCCGATGGAGGGGAGACTCTAAAGGTGACCATCACAGCCTCCAGTACTGAGGGGCAAGCGCAGACAGGGAGACAGATACAGGAACCCGTGCTGCGTATCCCGGACGGTCCGGCACGTAGGCGCGGACGATCCGGGACCCCACCGGACGGTCCGGAGAGCTCTGGCGGACGGTCCGGCCATGCTCAGGACTCGCAGCGACCACGTACCTTCAAACCACGACGACCAGAGATAGGTACGTGGAAAACAAATACATTTAAAGCAGCTGGTCGGCTGATCAAGCCTGGCCCGACTTTCGATCAATTGTTGTCTAAATATGTGAAAAAGAAGGCTGGCCCCAGTGACCGGCCACCGAAGCGACCCCGCTCACCCATTCATGAGCAACGTCAGGTCAGGCCGATTGGACCACATCACCAATCGGAAGAAATGAAAGGTCCTATTGTACAATTGAGACCTAACATGCCAACATGGACCCCCCCACCTCCTTATCCATCTATGCCATATCCATACACATACTTACCTCCACCATATGTCCCAAATCAAATGTGGGACATGCCACCATATCCATTTGGGATGCCACAGTACCCCGCCTGGGGGGCACCCCAAACATCCGTTTTTGATAGGTTGGCACCGCCAGTGCAAGACCGATTGAGCACTGCTGAATCCGGTCACCAGGCACAGGCCCAACAAGGTTGCCGGACTACTCGGCCTCCTAGGCCGACCAATCCGGCAGGGGGGCATATGCCTGTAGCAACTCAAAGAACAAAAAAGGATATCATCAAAATAGGCACTGCGGATGTCGTCATACAGGGAGACAATAAAAGGCCGATGATTTTCGGCGAATCGGCCAACACGACCGAAAAGAATACGGCTACCATCAAAATAGCCGATCCAAAATACTCCATGCCTCGATGGTGCCCAGCGGGATTGACGCGATCCCAAAAGAGAAAATTACAGCGCCTAAGAGCAAAGGAGAGCCAGGAGAAGGAGGCGGAAAAGACATTTAATGACACACATCCACTATACCCGCCACCACAAAAGAAATGGAGACCAAAGGCCGTTGAGGAAAAACAAACGGCCACAGAAATAGGAAGTCAACCTGCACCAGGCGCAGACTGTCCGACCCCCGCGTGCGGACCGTCCGCCGTTCACCAGGAAGGCTCTGGACAACCTGCACCAGGCACGGACCGTCCGGCCCCCGCGTGCGGACCGTCCGCCGTTCATCAGGAAGCCTCCAACAACACGACAACATCCATGGAAGAGGACGACCTGCTAGGAGAAGACCTGGTCGACTACGAGGCTTCTCCAGAACGCCCAGGTATGGATGTAAATATTATTACATTTTCTTCCGATTGCACTATCATTAGCGACGATGAACCCGTTGCTGCCCAGTTTGATTTTGGTCCTAAAGAAGCCGCCTTTACTAAACCAAAGGAATCGGTAAATCATTTAAAGCCGCTCTTCGTGCGCGGTCACATTGATGGAATACCGATTGCTAAGATGTTGGTGGATGGAGGGGCGGCTGTAAATCTAATGCCTTATTCATTATACAGAAAATTAGGTAAACAAGATGACGAACTTGTCAAAACCAACATGACCCTCAGTGGTGTTGGGAATAGTTCGATTAAAGCCAGGGGAGTCACGTCCGTTGAATTAACCATCGGGACTAAGACCCTTGCTGCTGCATTCTTCGTCGCTGATGTAGAAGGGAATTACAGTTTAATTCTAGGCAGAGATTGGATTCATGCCAATCAATGTATACCTTCTACATTACATCAAATGCTAATACAATGGGTAGGCGATGAGGTAGAACAAGTACATGCTGATGTATCGGCCTGCATCGCTGTGGCCGATGCCCCTGTGCTCTGGACTTATGAGACTGCTACATGTCTCACAGGAGTAGATTTTTCTGATTATCAGTTCATAAGTATAGATAAGAAAGGTTTCATTCCTGTAATGCTAGAGCCGATGGAGAATCGGCTAAATCCTAAATAAAGTTTAAATGATGAATGCACATGAAGTTCATGAGTCGTTGATCACGGACAATTCGGCTCTCGAAGCCGGATGGTCTGGTCTTTCACAAAACAGTTCGGGCTTTAAGACCGAACATCTACCACAGCGAAAAGACAGTATTACGGATGATCCGGTCCCTGAGTCCGGAAAGCCCGCCATCACACAAAGATCATCTAATTCCTCTGTGGGGGACATGATAGAGGAATTCAGAGATCTTGACAAACTAGGACAGGGGTTTACATCGGCTGATCCATTGGAGGAGATTGACATAGGAGATGGTAAAACTCCAAGGCCAACTTTTGTAAACAAGACCCTGGAGGCCGATCCTAGAGATGAGATGATCGGCCTATTGAAGGAGTATTCAGATTGTTTTGCTTGGAATTACACTGAAATGCCTGGACTAAGCCGAGAGATTGTCGAACATCGGCTGCCCATTAAGTCTGGTTTCAGACCTTTCAAGCAGAAAGCCAGAACGTTTCGTCCAGATCTTCTCCCACGAATCAAGGACGAAATCCACCGGCTGCTAGAAGCTAATTTTATTAGACCTTGCAGATACGCAGAGTGGGTCTCCAATATTGTGCCGGTGGAGAAGAAGGAGTCAGGTAAACTTAGAGTATGCATTGATTTTCGTAATTTAAATAAAGCAACTCCTAAAGACGAATATCCCATGCCCATAGCCGACACATTAATCAATAATGCATCAGGGAATAGAATTATTAGCTTTCTTGATGGTAATGCCGGATATAATCAGATTTTCATGGCCGAAGAAGATGCGTCTAAAACGGCCTTTATATGTCCAGGCTTCATTGGTTTATTTGAATGGGTTGTCATGACATTCGGTCTTAAAAATGCTGGTGCTACTTATCAGAGGGCTATGAATCTGATCTTCCATGAGTTGTTAGGAAACACTGTGGAAGTCTACATTGATGATATTGTAGTCAAATCGGCTAAGTTTAGTTCTCATATAGCTGATTTGCGCAAAGCCTTTGATAAAATGCGTCGGTATGGTTTAAAAATGAACCCACGTAAATGTGCTTTTGGGGTGTCGGCTGGTAAGTTTTTAGGATTTGTCATCCATGAACATGGTATAGAAATAGACCCTGACCGAATCAAGTCTATTCGGAATGTGGGGCCTCCGACTTGTAAGGTCGAAGTGCAGAGGTTTCTCGGCAAGGTGAATTATTTACGAAGGTTTATTTCTAACCTAGCCGGGAAGATTGATGCCTTCACCCCTATCCTTCGGCTTAAGAATGATGCTGAATTCACTTGGGGGGCAGAGCAGCAGGAAGCATTTGATCTCATTAAAAAATACCTGTCTTCGGCTCCCGTGTTAAAAGCACCACAAGCAGGAGCACCATTCAGATTATACATTGCAGCTGAAGACAAGGTTATTGGGGCTGTTCTAACACAAGAAACTGAGGGGAAGGAGCATGTGGTGACATATCTAAGCCGAAGGTTGGTGGATGCTGAAACAAGGTACACTTTTATTGAAAAGTTATGCTTATGCTTGTTTTATGCATGCACCAAATGTAGATGTTATTTACTGTCTAGTCATTGCACTGTTTCTGGTCAAGCCGATGTAATCAAATACATGTTGCATAACCCAATTATGAGTGGTAGAATTGGTAAGTGGGCTTATGCACTCATAGAATATGACTTGGCCTATAAACCATTGAAATCTATGAAAGGCCAAGTCGTAGCGGATTTTATTGTAGAACATCGGGTTAATGATATTCATGAACTAGACATGTCATACCTCACTATTACTCCTTGGACTTTATATTTTGATGGATCGGTTTGCAATGAAGGGCAAGGAATTGGCATTGTACTTGTTTCACCAAGTAATGTCTCCTTTGACTTCTCTAGCCGATTAAAAACTTATTGCACTAATAATCAAGCTGAATATGAGGCCCTCTTATTCGGTTTAGAACTTTTAAATAGTATGGGAGTAAAACATGTGAAGGTATTTGGTGATTCTCAGCTGGTTGTCCAACAAGTGTTAGAGGAATACCAATGTTTTGATGGTACTCTAAATAGTTATCTTGAGAAATGTTGGAGCATAATCCATTCTTTTGACGAATTCAGTATTCGGCATGTCTCTAGAGTTGAGAATCATAGAGCTAACGATTTGGCACAAGATGCATCAGGTTATCGGATAAAGAGAGGGAAATTTCACAAAACTGAAAATCTGATAACCAGTGCAGAGCCAAATTCCCAGGTCGCGGACCGTCCGCGTGACGCCGCCGGACCGTCCGGGGTTACCAGAAACGTCCTCTTAATTGAATCGGCTGACAATGAAGCCGATGCAAGTGATTGGAGGACACCTATACTTAATTATTTGCAAAATCCCAATATCAGGACAGATAAGAACATTCGGCGAACAGCCTTCAAGTATGTGTTGATGAGTGATGAACTTTACCGCCGAACGGTTAATGATATCCTGCTTAAGTGCTTGGGCCCAGATGATGCTATATTAGCCATGGCCGAAGTACATGAAGGAATTTGTGGTACCCATCAATCAGCTCCAAAGATGAAGTGGTTGTTGCGAAGGTCTGGTTTTTATTGGCCTAGTATGACAGCTGATTGTTTCAAGTACTACAAGGGGTGCCAAGTGTGTCAAAAATTCGGCGACCTACAGTTGGTCCCTGCAGCCGAATTACATCCTATCATCAAGCCTTGGCCATTCAGAGGATGGGGATTAGACTTTATTGGAGAAATTCATCCTTCGTCATCAAAGGGGCATCGGTTTGTGTTAGTTGCCACTGACTATTTCACCAAATGGACTGAAGCCGTTGCTCTAAAGAACATGACGCACAAGGAGGTAATTGAGTTCATAACTGAGCATATTATTCATAGATTCGGCATTCCCTAGACCTTGACTACAGATCAAGGTACTTCTTTTATGTCAAAGGAGGTACGTGAATTTGCTGAATTATACAGAATTAAGCTGCTTAATTCGTCTCCATATTATGCTCAGGCCAATGGACAGGCCGAGTCTAGTAATAGGACGTTGATTAATTTGATAAAGAAAAAGGTATCTGATAATCCTAGACATTGGCATAAGATTTTGTCTGAAGCTTTATGGGCTCATAGAATATCTAAGCATAGTGCTACTAAAGTATCTCCTTTTGAGCTTGTCTATGGGCAGGAAGCAGTGTTACCTGTGGAAATAAGTTTGAATGCTGTCAGGTTTGCCAGACAAAATGATCTAACTGCTACTGATTATTATAATTCAATGATGGATAATATGGATGAGGTGACCGACAAGAGGATGATAGCTTTGGGAGCAATAGAAAAGGACAAGATCATGGTAGCCAGGGCCTACAACAAGAAGGTCAAAGCAAAATCATTCCAAGTAGGAGACTTGGTGTGGAAGACCATTCTACCTCTAAGGAATAAAGACCGCAAGTTCGGGAAATGGTCGCCAAGCTGGGAGGGTCCTTATAAAGTGAAACAGGTGATGTCTGGTAACGCTTATTTACTGCAAACATTACAAGGCAAGGATTTACCTAAGGCTTTGAATGGGCGTTTCCTCAAACAGTACCATCCTAGTATGTGGCAAGATGCCTAAGAAAACCGATGTGATCACATCGAGTTAGTTGCTTTTAGTTCGCTCAGCTCCACCAAAAGGCAGGGGGGCATATGTTCGAACCGGTTTTGAGCCGGCGGACAGTCCGGCCCTGAGGCCGGACGGTCCGCGGTCCGGACGGTCCGCGCCTGTGGGCCGGACGGTCCAAGCGTGCGCAGAACAGATTAGGGTTCCGAGTTTTGTGCTACGGTTGTTAGCTATATTCGCGGGATTAGCTCGGAATCAGTTGTGTAAAGGGTCCAGCCCCCCTCCTCTATAAATAGAGAGGTCTACGGCCGATTTGTAATCATCAACAATCGAATCAATACAACTTCTATTTCGCATTTTACCCTAGGAGTAGTTCTAGTCTAGTTTAGGTTTAGTCTTCCAATCCCCAAATTCTTCGTCTCTCTTCGGCTCTACGTCGATTAGAGGAGTCTAGGTCGGCCAGCCCGAGCCTAGATACAACCTAGGATCTCTACTCCCCGACGGGGTCCCTCCCGGGAGCGAGATCCAGGCGCCGTCGGCGATCTTCCGCCGTCCCTGCGTACGCGCGGACCGTCCGGCCCCAGGGCGCGGACCGTCCGGCTGTCAGGCAGGAGCCCTAGCCGCGCACCAGGCCGCGGACCGTCCGGCCCCAGGCCGCGGACAGTCCGCCCTTGCGCAGAGAGCACCACCGCGCCTCGCACCAGGCCGCGGACCGTCCGGCCCCTGCGCGCGGACCGTCCGCCCCTGTGCAGAGGGCACCGCCACGGTTCTTGTTGAGTAATTGGCGCTCCAAAAAGGCGTCAACACGTGGTCTCGGGAACGACTTTACCGGACCTCGAGCTCCGTCGTAGCCGTCGGCAGGGTACGTCAGGGGTAGTAGTAGTTTGTGCTATGGGCTAGGTCGGATCGCCGTGCTTCGAGGGTGGTGTTGGGGAGCATGTTTCTGCTGTAAAGGTCACCGGCGAGGTGTTCGGTTGTCAAGGGCCAAGTGTTCGATCGATGCAAACATCGAGGATCTGGAATTGCAAAGAAGAAAAAGTACAGCGGCCTTGACGTAACTGTTAGTGAATGAAAGAAATAGTGCTATGGACTCTTAGGGTGTGTTTGGTTTGAGGAATGAAATGATCCATCTTCTTCTCACTCCTCACATTTTTATTTGGTTTGTTGAATAGAATGAGTTGATCCATCACTACCACATTCGTTATAAGCTAATAATTAGTATATACATGAGGAGTGAGTTGATTCCACCAAAATTAATGGAATGAACTTATGATGTATCACCTCATGAAGTATTGGGTGACTCTACAAACCAAACACACCATTAGTTAGTTAGTTAATTCTGTGGGGTCCTCGGTGTAAAGCTACGAGCGCGGGCGTGGGCATGGCTGCTGGCATGAGATCCGGTTTCCTGTGCGCGTGGTCCGAACACGTGACTTTGGCCTAGCACTATTCACGATTTCTCTTTTTCTTTTTACTGGTAGATTATAAAATCCACTAGAAAATATAGAAAATACAAAAATTGTAAAAACAATTTTATAGTCCATAAAAATGTATAGTGTCTGTTAAAATATTTTAAAGATTTTTACAGTAGAAAGAAGGTTTTAGCTAATTTAGAAAATTCTTTTGGAAAGCCAAAATGAATTTTAGAAATAAAACCAAAGCACCAAAAATTATCAAAATTGGTGGAAAAAACTATTTACCACTATATGAGCACTTGGTTAAAATCTTAATCTGTTTGGGGTTGGTTTGCCCAGAGAGCCACAAAATAGCTAAATAGGGATATTTAAATCCATAAGACTTGATACTAATATAGGTTTAGAAGAAACTTAAGCCATATAAAATGTTGAGCAGAAAGTTTGACAAACTTTAGAATATTTAGTTCTCTGGTTTGCGCAACTAAGTTCAGTTTGGTCACTTTTAGCAAATGTTTGGTGATACAGAAATATAGGTATACTTGTCATATGCTTATTTGAGAGTGATTATGCTTCCTACCTCTCTTTGTGAGAGTTTGTATTTTATATCATTACATAAGCATTCATGTACTTATAATTGACTTGTATAATACCTAGAAGAAGAATTTTAAGTGGAAGTGGAAGAGAAACCATTTCCTCAATCTGAAGCTTCTCCATCAGAAGTTGCTCCTAAAGGTCCTCCTGAAGATGCTCCAGTGGGTTTTGCTGCTAACTGCAATATTCTGGTAGAAGAGCCTGGCTCTCCTCATCAAGGCAAGCCCGGTGCATTTAATAAATTCCTTGTGCTTTCAAAACTTTTATCACTTATATGATGCACTTGGTGATAGGAGTTGAGTGATTAAACCTTTGTTGCATGACTTTCATTGAACTATTGATTATTGTTGGTCACTTGTTCTCAAATGTAGTAGATTAAGAACAAGGCAACACAATTGTTAATTATTGTGGACCTTCGTCTTCTGAAACATTATCTTCGGCTTGTTCGAAGATGAAGACGCGAGAGAGTGATTACAATTCAGTGTAAACAATAAGGTTTTATTGTTCATCTATTTATAGGCACGGGACACAGCCCGGGAAAAATTACATCCATGCCCTTGAACATTTGTTTATAACAACTTAAATTAACAAGGTCTATCTAGTCTTTTCATTCTTTGCTTGATCTGAGCCGAAGCTATCGGTAGCTTCGGCGTTTTGCATTGTTGGTCCTTCCCGAGGCCTTCATCTTGAGAACCTTCGGCAGAAAGAGGGCGGACCTCTTGTGGCACTTTGTCGAAGGTGTTTATGTCTTGAGGATCTTCGGCGGAGAAGAAGACCCCCAACAGTAGCCCCTTCACGGTGCTAGATCATTTTTCGTAATGAGCTCGGTCCACGAAAAACACGACGACTTTGGAATGCCGAAGGTCCAGAAAACACCTTCCCTGAGCTTGTTATTTAAAAACGATTAAAATATTCCGAGCACTGGTCGGTCCATCGTTCAGCCAGTGTACACATTCTGGCGGTTCGCCTTCTTCACCTGCAGCACTATATAAATAGACATGTTGGTGAGAAGTTGCCACATCATTCATTGCCATCGCACTGTTGCGCTATTGAAAATTTTAACCGAAGTCGAAGCTTTCTGCATTACGCTTTCGAACAAGTGCTTCGTCGCTCAAGATCATCTTCGTCTTAAGGAGACTAAAAACTAAAATGGCCAGAGTAAGATCCACTGCTAGGGTGTCCCGTGAGGGAGATGAAACCGAAGTAACTGAAACAGCATCGATATCAGAGGTGATGAGACGATCAGGTTTGGTTGTAAAGGAAGAAACTACTGCCGAAGGTGCTACTACCGAAACTGAACAGACTGTAGCCGAAGACGGAAGTGACAGGGAAAGTGAGGAAGACAATAGCATTCTGAGCCCAACGAAGCCTAGGCATATTGAGTTTGGAAGATCCACCGTAACAGCAGAGGATTTGGTTGTGATGAAGAAGCTGGGCTATTTTGGGGAAAATGACGATGAACTGATCCGTTTTGCTAAGGAAGAAGTAGTTCCAAAGCCAAACGAAGATGAGGTTGTTGTGTTTAAAAGCTTCTTCAGGGCAGGGCTTCCGTTCCCCCTGTATGATATGATAGGGGAGGTTTTCAAAAGGTTTGAAATATATCTCCATCAGCTGACACCGAATGCCATTGTTAGGCTTAGTATTTACATATAGGCTCTCCGAAGCCAAGGTAAAAGTGTGAATGCCGAAGGGTTCTGCTGAGTGCATGAACTTCACTATCAGATGAAGGTCAGAGTCGATGGTTTCTTGCAAATCAGCAATGTGATTTTCTTGCTTCGTGCTTTTTACTATGATATCATCAACTTATGTCAGCACATTCTTGCCAATTTAGGAGTGGAGGACTTTGGCAGTCATCCTGCTGAAGCTTCCTCCAACGTTCTTGAGCCCCTTGGGCATCCGAAGGTAGCAGTAGGTTCCACTGGGGGTTATGAAGCTTGTTTTGGGTTCGTCTTCTTTCTTCATCTAAATTTGATGATAGCCTGAATAACAATCCAATAGACTCATTAGCTCCGAAAGTAGCTGCTGCATCCACCAGAGAGTCTATTCTGGGTAAAGGGAACTCATCCTTCAGACATGCTTTATTAAGATATGTGAAATCAATGCACATTCTCCACTTTCCATTAGCCTTCTTTACCATTGCAGTATTGGCCAGCCACTCTGGATATGTTACCTCTCTGATTACTCCAGCACTCAGAAGCCTTTTGACTTTGTTTCGTGCACCTTCGGCTTTGTCTTCAGACATCTTCCAAAGCTTCTGCCTTCTTGGCCTAATATCGGGATCTACATTAAGTGAATGCTCGATGACGTCTCTGTTGACACCACAGAGATCATTGGCTGAGTAGGCAAAGACATCCATGTTGTTGAATAAAAACTTCAACAATGTTTTTTCTTGTTCATTAGACAGTTGTGACCCCAGCAACACCTTCTGCCTGGCTTTGTCCTCGCATAAAAGCATATGCTTCGGCTAGTCTGTTGAGGCAGCCTTATCTCTTTTATGTTTATACTGCTGATGAGCTTCAGCTTCATCTATGTTATGGATAGCCTTTGAATCTGCCCAATTCCCTTCGGCCCTTCTAGCAGGCTCTTGACTCCCATGCACAGCTATGGGGCCTTGGTCTGATGGTATCTTCATGCACAGATATGCTAGATGAAGTATTGCTTCGAAGGCGTTTGATGTTCCTCGCCCAATGATTGCATTGTAGGGATATTCCATATCAACAATGTCAAAGACAATCTGCTCTGTCCTTGTATTGTGAACATAGCCGAAGGTGATCGGAATAGTTATCTTACCGAGTGCCACTATCTGTCTTCCTCCGAAGCCACAGAGGGGGTGTGTTGCATCATGTATCTTGTCATCCTGCTCTTGCATTTGCCTGAAGGCTTTCGCAAAGATGATGTCTGCTGCACTGTCTATGTCTACTAGGACATTGTGAACCAGGAACCCCTTGATGACACAAGATATAACCATTGCATCATTGTGAGGATAATCCTTGAGCTGAAGGTCTTCCTGGGAGAAGGTGATTGGTATATGAGACCACTTGGACTTGATGAAGGGTCTTTGCACTCCAATATGTTGTACCCTTCTCTGTGCTTCCTTCTTCTGCTTCTTATTGGCTGGTTCAAAACTTGATTCGCCTGTGATTGGGAGCACCAGCTTTGTAGCCGAAGGTGCCACAACTTGGTTGCCTTGCGAAGCCATTGTCGCAGTCGTGGAAGTGAGTTCACCGGAGGTGGGCGCCAATGTTGGTCACTTGTTCTCGAATGTTGTAGATCAAGAACAAGGCAACATAATTGTTAATTATTGTGGACCTTCATCTTCTGAAACATTATCTTTGGCTTGTTCAAAGATGAAGACGCGAGAGAGTGATTACAATTCAGCGTGAACAGTATGGTGTTACTGTTCATCTATTTATAGGACAGGGACACAACCCGGGAAAAATTACATTCATGCCCTTGAACATTTATTTATAACAACTTAAATTAACAAGGTCTATCTAGTCTTTTCATTCTTTGCTTGATCTGAGCCGAAGCTATCGGCAGCTTCGGCATTTTGCATTGTTGGTCCTTCTCGAGGCCTTCGTCTTGAGAACCTTCGACAGAAAGAGGGCAGACTTCTTGTGGCACTTTGCCGAAGGTGTTAATGTCTTGAGGACCATCGGCGGATAAGAAGACCCCCAACAATTATCACCCATGATACCTAATTTACAAAGCTAGACATGCTTAGCTATGCTTATAACTTAGGATAAAAATGTTTTTGATATATGAATCATGTTTTTACAAAAGAAAAGTGCTTGGGATGATTAGGGCATCAAAGGCCTTGATGAATTCATCATTCGAGCAGGGTACCTCTAACAGGTACAAAGTGTTGAGAAATAGTTTAAAATGAGACCAGACGTTATTAAGTGCATATCTTTGTGGTTCTCGTTATTAAATAAATCTCATACTATTTTTTACAGTTGATGGCACGCCTTCATTTACCTACCCAATTACAAAGGAGAAATATGATTGTATTCTTACGTGTTTATGTTTTATTATATTTGGGTACTATTACTCCTCTCATACAAGCGGAAGTGTTGGAAAATAGAGAGAAGGATAAGAGTCAAAGAACTTAGAGTGAGCATCTATTCCATCTTATTCATGACAGTGATGTTCCTTATATAAGTGAGCTCTGCATGGATAGGAGAACATTTGATGTATTGTGTGAGATGCTTAGAGATGTGGCTAGTTTGAAGGGCACTAGGAATATGTTTCTAGAAGAAATTATAGCAGCATTTTTATATATCTTGTCTCATCATCTAAAGCCTAGAACAATAGGAGGCTATTTCTTTCGAATTGGTGAGACAATTAGCCGACATTTCAACACATGTCTCTTAGCAGTTTAAAACTTTACTAGCTATTACTTAAGAAACATGAACCAATACCTGATGATTGCACAGACTACAGATGGAAACATTTCAAGAATTGTTTGGGTGCATTGGACGGTACACATGTGAATGTTACTGTTCCAACTAGGTTGAAAGGGAGGTATAGGTCAAGAAAGGGAGACATTGTAACAAATGTATTAGGAGTTTATGCACCCAACATGTAGTTTATATATGTGCTACCTGATTGGGAGGGTTATGCACATGACGAGCATGTGCTTGGAGATGCTATCTTAAGGTCCAATGGTCTAAGAGTCCCTCAAGGATGCTATTATCTTATTGATGCCCGTTACACCAATGCAAATGTGAGAGCACCTAGAGGGGGGGGGGGTGAATAGGTGATCCTGTGAAATCAAACACTAAATAGCCACAAACTTGATTATATAAGTGTTAGTGCGAGTTAATCAAGTTGCTATGAAGCGAGCTCTTGCAAACAAAACAATCACAGAGAAAAACAACACAAGACACATGGTGTTTTATCCCGTGGTTCGGCCAAGTATATCACTTGCCTACTTCCACGTTGTGGCGTCCCAATGGACGTGGGTTGCACTCAACCCCTTTCAAGTGATCCAATGATCAACTTGAATACCACGGTCTTTTTGTTTAGTGTTCTTCTCCCGTTTGCGAGGAATCTCCACAAGTTGGAGCCTCTCGCCCTTACAATATAGATCACAAAGAAGCACAAGAGTAAGGGAGGGAAAGCAACGCACACAAGACTCGAATTCGCAGCACACACACGCACACAAGCCAAGACTTGAGCTTGAAACACAGCACAGGGAGTTCACAACTCAAATGGAGCTCAAATCACTAACACAACGAATCAAATGCATGGAGGCGGAGTCTGGGAGTCTTAGGATGCTTAGTGAAATGCTTGGTGTACTACCCATGCGCCTAGGGGTCCCTTTTATAGCCCCAAGGCAGCTAGGAGCCATTGGAGATCAAATTGGAAGGCAAATCCTGCCTTCTGTCGAGTGGTGCACTGGACAGTCCGGTGCACCACCGGACAGGTCCTGTAGCAGTTCGGTGCCCGATCTCCTTCCTTATCTGGCGCATCTGACCATTGGGCCGACGGTCCCATTGGCGCACCGGACAGTCCGGTGTGCCCAACCGACCGTTGGCGCGGGCCACACGTCGCTCGCTGATTGTGCTGGTGACCGATGGCTCGGGCGGCTCTGACTGATCGGACAGTCCGGTGCACCATCGGATAGTCCAGTGATTATAAGCCGCGGTGCTTTCTGATTTTCCCGAGAACGATGAGTGCGTCGCTGAAGGACTCGGGCGCGGGCGCTGAAGACTCACCGGATAGTCCAGTGCACCACCAGACAGTCCAGTGATTTTTAGCCACGTCGCCCCACTGATTCCCGAGAGCAGCCAATTCACCGCCGGGCCGGCCTTAGTTGTCCTGAGTCATATCTTCTCCAATTCTTTTCTTCTTTTCTTGGCACTGTTTCTAGCACTTAGATAAACATGTTAGTAATAAAAAGCAATTTACTAAGTCTAGAAACATACCTTGTTCTTTGATGTGCACTTATCGCCTACTTAGCACATATGTGTTCAAAACAATGTGTTGGGCATCTAATCACCAAAACAATTATAAAAATGGCCCAAGGGCACATTTCCCTTTCAATCTCCCCCTTTTTGGTGATTTATGCCAACACATTTCAAAGCAACTAAGAAGTGCAGATTTAAGATCGCATTGTTCTTCACTTAGGATTTGGCATATTTGGATCACTCTACGCCACCCCTTGGTTTGTTTTTGCAAATCAAATTCTTTTTCCTATTTCTAAGTCAAACACACTTGTTTGGGCAAATAGAGAGATATTCCCAGAGTGAAATTGATCAAGTGCCAAAAACTCCCCCTTTTTCCCATAATCAAATTTCTCCCATATAGACCAAATTTTGCAATAGTGCCAAAAACTCGCCTTTTTCCTATAATCAAATTTCTCCCCCATAAGAGACCAAATTTTGCAATAAGAGGATTTGCCACAATACACATTCTAATTATTCTATTTTCAAAATTCACAAGTGGTTGGCTGATCCATTTGCTTTGGCCTTAATTTCTCCCCCTTTGGCATTAAGCACCAAAACGAGATCATTTTTGGCCCTATAACCCCATTACCTTACCAAAATGTCAAATAAGAGCAAAAAGGCAATTAGAGCATAAGTATGAACTTGGAATTAAATATACTAATACCGGAGTGCAGTGGAAGTCTTTTTGTCGTCCAAGTTCATTTTCCCTTTCAATGGTCCTTCGAGACTACTTCACGTGTACTCAAACAAGTTAGTCTCAAAGGGGTCATGTTGTAGCACATCTCCCCCTAAACATGTGCTTCATATGCATATGGACTTGTGAGGTCTGAGGATGACTTGTACAACTTGAGCACCATAAATAAACACCGAATGATGTATATGCTCAAAGGAACATGATCAAAGGCATAGACTACATGTATGCTATAGATCAATCCAAGTTATGCGAATCTAAGATATTTAGCTCACTACGTAACCTGCAAAACCTTTTCTCATCTAATGGCTTGGTGAAGATATCGGCTAGCTAGTTCTCGGTGCTAACGTGGTAAACATTGATATCTCCCTTTTGCTGGTGGTCTCTCAGGAAGTGATGTCGAATGTCTATGTGCTTAGTGCGGCTGTGTTCAACAGGATTATCCACCAAGTGGGTTGCACTCTCATTGTCACATAGGAGTGGGACTTTGCTCAGATTGTAATCCCAGAGGGTTTGCCTTATCCAAAGCAGTTGCACGCAACACTGTCCTGCGGCAACGTACTCGGCCTCGGTGGTGGATAGGGCAAAGAATGTTTGCTTCTTGGAACTCTAGGACACCAGGGACCTTCCAAGAAATTGGCATGTCCCTGATGTGCTCTTCCTATCAACCTTGCACCCGGCATAGTCGGAGTCTGAGTATCCAATTAAGTCAAAGGTAGACCCCTTTGGATACCAGATCCCGAAGCAAGGCGTAGAAACTAAATACCTAAGTGTCGGGGACCATAATTAGGGGTACCCTCAAGGCTCCTAATTCTCAGCTGGTAACCCCCATCAGCATAAAGCTGCAAAGGCCGGATGGGTGCGATTAAGTCAGGGATCAGTCCATTCGAGGGACTCGATCACGCCTCGCCCGAGCCTAGCCTCGGACAAGGGCAGCCGACCCCGGAGGATTTCCGTCTCGCCCGAGGCCCCCCTCCAGCGGCGAACATATTTCCGGCTTGCCCGAGGCCCTATCTTCGCCAAGAAGCAACCCTGACCAAATCGCCGCACCGACCGACCAAACCTGCAGGAGCATTTAATGCAAAGGTGGCCTGACACCTTTATCCTGACGCGCGCCCCCCAGCCGGCAGAGCCGAAGTAACCGCCGTCACTTCGCCGCTCCACTGACTGGCCTGACAGAAGGACAGCGCCGCCTGCGCCACTCCGACTGCGGTGCCACTTGACAGAGTGAGACTGACAGGCGGTCAGGCCCGGCCGAAGGCTCCATAGGAAACTCCGCTCCGCCCGACCCAGGGCTCGGACACGGGCTAAGTCCCAGAAGACGGCGAACTCCGCTCCGCCCGACCCAGGGCTCGGACACGGGCTAAGACCCGGAAGACAGCGAACTCTGCTCCGCCCGACCCAGGGCTCGGACACGGGCTAAGACCCGGAAGACGGCGAACTCCGCTCCGCCCGACCCAGGGCTCGGACATGGGCTAAGACCCGGAAGACGGCGAACACCGCTCCGCCCGACCCAGGGCTCGGACACGGGCTAAGTCCCGGAAGACGGCGAACTCCGCTCCGCCCGACCTAGGGCTCGGACACGGGCTAAATCCCGGAAGACGACGAACCCCGCTTCGCCCGACCCCAGGGCTCGGACTACGCCCTGGCCTCAGACGACGATCTCCGCCTCGCCCGACCTAGGGCTCGAACTTGGGCTCGGCCCCAGAAGACGACGAACTCCGCTTCGCCCGACCCCAGGGCTCGGACTCCGCCCCGGCACCAGCCGGCAATCTCCGCCTCGCCCGAACCTGGGGCTCGGACCCGACCTCGGCCATGGAAGACGGACTCGACCTCGGCTTCGGAGGAGCTTCCACATCGCCCAACTTAGGGCGCAGACCAGCCACGTCAATAGGAGGCGCCATCATCACCCTACCCCGAGTTGACTCGGGCCGCAGGGAACAAGACCGGCGTCCCATCTAGCTCGCTCCGCCAGGTAGGCAATGATGGTGCCCCGCATACTCTGTGACGACGGTGGCTCTCAGCCCCCTTACGGAAGCAAGAGGACGTCAGCAAGGACTCAACCACCCCGACAGCTGTCCCTCCGCCAGGCTCCATCGCTCCTCCGACGGCCACGACATCACACCATCTGGGTGCCAAGATCTCTCCGGCTGCCACAACGGCATGTACTTAGGGCGCTAGCTCTCCTCCGCTAGACACGTAGCACTCTGCTATACCCCCCATTGTACACCTGGATCCTCTCCTTGCGCCTATAAAAGGAAGGACCGGGGCCCTCTTAGGGAGGGTTGGCCGCGCGGGGACGAGGACGAGACAGGCGCTCGCTGGAGGCCGCTCGCTCCCTCTCCCGCGTGGACGCTTGTAACCCCCTACTGCAAGCGCACCCGACCTGGGCGTGGGACGAACACGAAGGCCACGGGACTCCCACCTCTCTCACGCCGGTCTCCGGCCGCCTCGCTCTCCCCCCTTCGCGCTCGCCCTCGCGCTCGACCCATCTGGGCTGGGGCACGCGGCGACATTCACTCATCGGCTCAGGGACCCCCCGGTCTCGGAACGCCGACAGTTGGCGCGCCAGGTAGGGGCCTGCTGCGTGTTGACGAACAGCTTCCCGTCAAGCTCCAGATGGGCAGTCTCCAGCAACCTCTCCAACCCGGGACAGTGCTCCGTTTCGGGAGTCTTGAGTTCATGTCCCTCGACGGCAGCTACGACATGATACTCCTTCCACCGCCGTGCGACAACGACAGTGGCGACCGACAACCCGCCCGCTGGCGGCGGAATCAACGACGTCTTCCCCGCGTGGTGGAAGAACAACCTTCGAGCTCATCCTGCCCTCTTCCCTGCCGACGGAGGGGAAGACGGGGCAACCAAGGCCAAGCAGGAGGTAGCGCCTCATCGGCTGTCAAGCGAGTCGATCGCGCCGGCACCCCAACGGGGGGCGCACCGGGTATCGACTTCACGCTTGAGACGAAGACGAGCGCCGTCTCCCCGCGACACGCCAAACCCAAGCAAGCGGATGACGCCAGCACGCTCGCGAAAAGCTTGCTGGACGTCACCCTCGTACCTGAGACGACGGCGCAGTCAGTCCTCGACATGACATTATCGCCGCCCGTCGACCAAAAGGTACCGACCGATTCCCATCCCACGTCTTTCGGATTCAGCCTCGACCCGCCTAGCGGCCCCGCTTTAGCGGGCGCTCTTGTAGAGGCGAGTCCAAACCCTCTGGGGTTTCGTATGCGGTCACCTTGGGACCGGCTGACGGACGTCTCGACCTACGGGCCCTCTGGGTCCGAGGAAGACGGTGAACCCAGCATCTGTTGGGATTTCTCTGGACTTGGCAACCCCAGTGCCATGCGGGACTTCATGACCGCATGCGACTACTGCCTTTCTGACTGTTCCGACGGTAGCCGTAGCCTCGGCGACGAGGACTGCTGGCCCAAGTCGCAAATGCTTCCACGTCGATCTAGGGGGTCCCTCCGAAGGCAACCATCTCGGCATGCCAGAGGAAGGTGACCTCCCTAGGCCGGTGCCTCGCGTTGACATCCCACGGGAGCTAGCTGTGGTCCCCGTTCAGGCGGGGGACCATGACCCACAGCTCGAGCAAATCCGCGGGGTGCAGGCCAGGCTCGACGTGGGAGCAGGAGCGCTTGAGCCGATCCGTCGGGACGTCGGGCAGGCATGGGCGGGCCAACCTCCGGCCGGGGAAATACGTCATCTACCTCAGGGCTTCCAGCACCGCATCACCGACGACGTCAGGGTCAGGCCACCACCCGCATCCAATGGGGTCGGCCAGAACCTGGCGGCAGTAGCAATGCTTCTTCGCGCGATGCCGAAGCCATCAACCACCGAGGGGCGGCGAATCCAGGGAGAGCTCAAGAATCTCCTGGAAGGCGCCGCGGTCCGACGGGCCGAGAGCTCCGCCTCCCGAAGGCAGGGGTACCCCTCGGAACCTCATGCCGCGACTTCCCGATTCATGCGGGAAGCCTCGGTCTACATCGGGCGCACGCGCAACACCGCACATGCGGCCCCGGGTCGCCTCGGCAACGAGCACCATCACCGCGACCGTCGGGCCCACCTCGATGAGAGGGTGCGCCAAGGCTACCACCCCAGGCGTGGGGGACACTACGACAGCGGGGAGGATCGGAGTCCCTCGCCCGAACCACCCGGTCCGCAAGCCTTCAGCCGAGCCATCCGATGGGCGCCGTTCCTGACCCGGTTTCGACCCCCGACCACTATCACAAAGTACTCGGGGGAGACGAGACTGGAACTGTGGCTCGCGGACTACCGTCTGGCCTGCCAACTGGGTGGAACGGACGATGACAACCTCATCATCTGCAACCTCCCCCTGTTCCTCTCCGACACCGCTCGCGCCTGGTTGGAGCACCTGCCTCCGGGGCAGATCTCCAACTGGGACGACCTAGTCCAAGCTTTCGCCGGCAATTTCCAGGGCACGTACGTGCGCCCCGGGAATTCCTGGGACCTCCGAAGCTGCCGACAGCAGCCGGGAGAGTCTCTCCGAGACTACATCTAGCGATTCTCGAAGCAGCGCACCGAGCTGCCCAACATCACCGACTCGGATGTCATCGGCACATTCCTCGCTGGCACCACCTGCCGCGACCTGGTGAGCAAGCTGGGTCACAAGACCCCCACCAGGGCGAGCGAGCTGATGGACATCGCCACCAAGTTCGCCTCCGGCCAGGAGGCGGTCGAGGCTATCTTCCGAAAGGACAAGCAGCCCCAGGGCCGCCCATTGGAAGATACTCCCGAGGCGTCAACTCAGCGCGGCGCCAAGAAGAAGGGCAAGAAGAAGTCGCAAGTGAAACGCGACGCCGCCGACGCGGACCTTGTCGCCGCCGCCGAGTACAAGAACCCTCGGAAGCCCCCCGGAGGTGCCAACCTCTTCGACAAGATGCTCAAGGAGCCATGCCCCTATCACCAGGGGCCCGTCAAGCACACCCTTGAGGAGTGCGTCATGCTTCGGCGCCACTTTCACAGGGCCGGGCCACCCGCGGAGGGTGGCAAGGCCCACGACAACGACAAGAAGGAAGATCACCAGGCAGGAGAGTTCCCCGAGGTCCGCAACTGCTTCATGATCTATGGTGGGAAGCGGCGAACGCCTCGGCTCGGCACCGCAAGCAAGAGCGCCTGGGAGGTCTGCTCGGTGAAGGTGGCGGCGCTAGTCTATCTAGACTGGTCCGACAAGCCCATCAACTTCGACCGAGACGATCACCCCGACCATGTGCCGAGCCCGGGGAAATACCCGCTCGTCGTCGACCCTGTCATCGGCGACGTCAGGCTCACCAAGGTCCTCATGGACGGAGGCAGCAGCCTCAACATCATCTACGCCGAGACCCTCAGACTCCTGCGTGTCGATCTGTCCTCCGTCCAAGCAGGCGCTGCGCCCTTCCATGTGATCATTCCCGGGAAGCGTGTCCAGCCCCTCGGACAACTCGACCTTCCCGTCTGCTTCGGAACACCCTCCAACTTCCGAAGGGAGACCCTGACGTTCGAGGTGGTTGGGTTCCGAGGAACCTACCACGCGGTACTGGGGAGGCCATGCTACGCGAAGTTCATGGCCGTCCCCAACTACACCTACCTGAAGCTCAAGATGCCGGGCCCCAACGGGGTCATCACCGTCGGCCCCACGTACAAACACGCGTTCGAATGCGGCGTGGAGTGCGTGGAGTACGCCGAGGCCCTCGCCGAGTCCGAGGCCCTCATCGCCGACCTGGAGAGCCTCTCTAAGGAGGTGCCAGACGTGAAGCGTCATGCCGGCAACTTTGAGCCAGCAGAGACGGTTAAGTCTGTCCCCCTCGACCCCAGCGGCGACGCCTCCAAGCAGATCCGGATCGGCTCCGGGCTCGATCCCAAATAGGAAGCAGTGCTCGTCGACTTTCTCCGCGCGAACGCCGACGTGTTCGCGTGGAGTCCCTCGGACATGCCCGGCATACCGAGGGATGTCGCCGAGCACTCGCTGGACATCCGAGCCGGAGCCTGACCCGTCAAGCAGCCACTGCGCCGATTCGACGAGGAGAAGCGCAGAGCCATAGGCGAGGAGATCCACAAGCTAATGGCGGCAGGGTTCATCAAAGAGGTATTCCATCCCGAATGGCTTGCCAACCCTGTGCTTGTGAGAAAGAAAGGGGGGAAATGGCGGATGTGTGTAGACTACACTGGTCTCAACAAAGCATGTCCGAAGGTTCCCTACCCTCTGCCTCGCATCGACCAAATCGTGGATTCCACTGCTGGGTGCGAAACCCTGTCTTTCCTCGATGCCTACTCAGGGTATCATCAAATCAGGATGAAAGAGTCCGACCAGCTCGCGACTTCTTTCATTACACCCTTCGGCATGTACTGCTATGTCACCATGCCGTTCGGCTTGAGGAATGCGGGCGCGACGTACCAGCGGTGCATGAACCATGTGTTCGGCGAACACATTGGCTGCACGGTCGAGGCCTACGTCGATGACATTGTAGTCAAGACGAGGAAAGCCTCCGACCTCCTTTCCGACCTTGAAGCGACATTCCGATGTCTCAAGGCGAAAGGCGTCAAGCTAAATCCCGAGAAGTGTGTCTTCGGGGTGCCCCGAGGCATGCTCTTGGGGTTCATCATCTCCGAGCGGGGCATCGAAGCCAACCCGGAGAAGATCGCAGCCATCACCAGCATGGGGCCCATCAAGGACTTGAAAGGCGTACAGAGAGTCATGGGATGTCTCGCGGCTCTGAGCCGCTTCATCTCACGCCTCGGCGAAAGAGGTCTACCTCTGTACCGCCTCTTGAGGAAGGCCGAGTGCTTCACTTGGACCCCTGAGGCCGAGGAAGCCCTCGGGAACCTGAAGGCGCTCCTCACAAAGGCGCCTATCTTGGTGCCCCCAGCTGCCGGAGAAGCCCTCCTGGTCTACGTCGCCGCGACCACTCAGGTGGTTAGCGCCGCGATTGTGGTCGAGAGGCAAGAAGAGGGGCATGCATTGCCCGTTCAGAGGCCAGTCTACTTCGTCAGCGAGGTACTGTCCGAGACCAAGATCCGCTACCCACAAGTGCAGAAACTGCTGTATGCGGTGATCCTGACACGGCGAAAGTTGCGACATTACTTCGAGTCTCATCCGGTAACTGTGGTGTCATCCTTCCCCCTGGGGGAGATCATCCAGTGCCGTGAGGCCTCGGGTAGGATTGCAAAGTGGGCGGTGGAAATCATGGGCGAAACAATCTCGTTTGCTCCTCGGAAGGACATCAAGTCCTAGGTCTTGGCGGACTTCGTGGCTGAATGGGTCGACACCCAGCTCCCAACAGTTCCGATCCAGCCGGAACTCTGGACTATGTTTTTCGATGGGTCGCTGATGAAGACAGGAGCCAGCGCAGGCCTACTCTTCATCTCGCCCCTCGGGAAGCACCTACGCTACGTGCTACGCCTCCATTTCCCGGCGTCCAATAATGTAGCCGAGTATGAGGCTCTGGTCAACGGGTTGCGGATCACCATCGAGCTAGGGGTCCGATGCCTCGACGCTCGCGGTGACTCGCAGCTCGTCATCGACCAAGTCATGAAGAACTCCCATTGCCGCGACCCGAAGATGGAGGCCTACTGCGATGAGGTTCGGCGCCTGGAAGACAAGTTATACGGGCTCGAGCTCAACCACATCGCCCGGCGCTACAACGAGACTGCGGACGAGCTGGCTAAAATAGCCTCGGGGCGAACAACGGTTCCCCCGGACGTCTTCTCCCGAGACCTGCATCAACCCTCCGTCAAGATCGACGACACGTCCGAGCCTGAGGTACCCTCGGCTCAGTCTGAGGTACCCTCGGCTCAGTCTGAGGCACCCTCGGCTCAACCCGAGGCGCCCTCGGCTCAGTCCGAGGCACCCTCAGCTCAACCCGAGGCAACCTCAGCTCGGCCCGAGGCACCCTCGGTTCAGTCCGAGGTACCCTCGGCCCCCGAGGGTGAGGCACTGCGCGTCGAGGAGGACCGAAGCGGGGTCACGCCTAATCGAAACTGGCAGACCCCGTACATGCAATATCTCCACCGAGGAGAGCTACCCCTCGACCGAGCCGAGGCTCGGCGATTGGCGCGGCGCGCCAAGTCGTTCGTCTTGCTGGGAGATGGAAAGGAGCTCTACCACCGCAGGCCCTCCCGCATCCTCCAGCGATGCATCTCCATCGCCGAAGGTCAGGAACTCCTGCGAGAGATACACTCGGGGGCTTGCGGCCATCACGCAGCGCCTTGAGCCCTTGTCGGGAATGCTTTCCTGCAAGGCTTCTACTGGCCGACGGCGGTGGCCGACGCCACTAGAATTGTCCGCACCTGCGAAGGGTGTCAGTTCTACGTGAGGCAGACCCACCTGCCCGCTCAGGCTCTGTAGACGATACCCATCACCTGGCCTTTTGCTGTGCGGGGTCTGGATCTCGTCGGCCCCTTGCAGAAGGCGCCAGGGGGCTACACGCACCTGCTGGTCGCCATCGACAAATTCTCCAAGTGGATCGAGGTCCGACCCCTGAACAGCATCAGGTCCGAGTAGGCGGTGGCGTTCTTCACCAACATCATCCATCGCTTCGGGGTCCCGAACTCCATCATCACCGACAACGGCACCCAGTTCACTGGCAGAAAGTTCCTGGACTTCTACGAGGATCACCACATCCGGGTGGACTGGGCCGCCGTAGCTCATCCCATGACGAATGGGCAGGTAGAGCGTGCCAACGACATGATTCTCCAAGGGCTCAAGCCTCGGATCTACAACGACCTCAACAAGTTCGGCAAGCGGTGGATGAAGGAACTCCCCTCGGTGGTCTGGAGTCTGAGGACAATGCCGAGCCGAGCCACAGGCTTCACGCCGTTCTTTCTAGTCTATGGGGCCGAAGCCATCTTGCCCACAGACTTAGAATATGGTTCCCCGAGGACGAGGGCCTACACCGACCAAAGCAACCAAGTTAGCCGAGAAGACTCGCTGGACCAGCTGGAGGAGGCTCGGGACAAGGCCTTGCTACACTCGGCGCGGTACCAGCAGTCCCTGCGACGCTACCACGTCCGAGGGGTCCGGTCCCGAGACCTCCAGGTGGGCGACCTGGTGCTTCGGCTGCGACAAGACGCCCGTGGGCGGCACAAGCTCGCGCCCCCCTAGGAGGGGCCATTCGTCATCGCCAAAGTTCTGAAGCCCGGAACGTACAAGCTGGCCAACAGTCAAGGCGAGGTCTATGGCAACGCCTGGAACATCCAACAGCTACGTCGCTTCTACCCTTAAGATGTTTTCAAGTAGATCATATACCTCGCACCCACGCAAAGTTTAGTCATCAAGGAAGGGTCAGCCTCGCCTCGGCAAAGCCCGACCCTCCCTCGGGGGCTAAAAGGGGGGGAACCCCCTCTGCGTCGAAATTTTCCTCGAAAAAAGATCTTTTCTGCCAGAATGTCTTTCGCGCTTTTTGGCTACTTCGAAAGTGGATCCTGAAAACGACGGAGTACACGTAAGCAGCCAAGGCTGACCGAGCCGAGGGACTCCTACGCCTCTGGGATACGGATACCTCACTCATCACCTTCTACGATAAGTAACTCACGTTCGGATAAGTGATTCTGCGGACCGAACAAGTCTTCACGTTCGAAAGCTCTTCTACCGAAGCGATCCTTCGAGCCTTCTCGACTGCGTCGGTGACAGAGCCCCATGGACGGGTAAGAGTGCGCGTAAGCGGCAAGGCCGATCGAGCCGAGGGACTCCTACGCCTCCGGGATATGGATACCTCACTCATCACCTTCCGCGAGAAGCAACTCTCGCTCGCACGAACATTTCTGTTACCGACAAAAAAGTCCAGATACTCGAAACAAGAGGAAAAGAGACGCAACTTTACAACACGGCGAGGGTGTGTTTTGGCCTCGGCGGCCGCAGGAAACACACGCTACAAGACAATCCGATCCCGTAGGCTCGGGTCTTGACGCTGGAAGGGAGCAGCAGCACCCTCGGCATCGACAACACCTTCGACGAGGTCTGACCTAGCCTCGGACGGCGACGCGGTCTGAAGATCTCCACTCCGAAGGACGACGTCATCGCCACGCCCGGGCCTTCACCGCCAGGGTCTTCTCCGGGAATCCGGCCCGAGCAGGCGGCTCGGCTGGTCAACTCCGGCGCCGGTCCCGCTGACGGACGACCCGGCCAGGCTCCGGCCGACCTGGTCTTCTTTTCAAGCCAACTCTGCCTTTGTTCGCGCTGACACCGCTACCCCTGGCCTCGGCTCATCGAAGAGCGGCTGAGGGGTTCCTCTAACTAAGCAAGGGAAGCCTCGGACAACAAGGCTGACCGAGCCGAGGGACTCCTACGCCTCCGGGATACAGATACCTCACTCGTCACCTTTACACGGGGCGACTCACGCTTGGTGAAGCGGTTCGGACAACCAACAGGCGAGTCTTAGTGCTCGAAAAGGAGGAAAAAACACGGCTCCGTGCCAAAATTACATACATGTTCAGGCCTCGACAGCCACAATGAACACTGGCATTCGAAGTGCCTTTACAAACGGAACTCCGGTTCCACCTCCGCAGGTACGAACAACCCCACTCAATGGGGGGGGGCCTGCGGAGCAACAGAAGACCGAAGAACGGCGCGCCGTCGCCCGCTCCAGCAGCGGCGACGACGACGACTTCTGCTCTGGGGGGCCGAACAGCGGCAGCGCTGACCTCAGGGCGGATGCTGCTGCCAAGAGGCCCCCGCCCATGCCCAAACTAGAGAGGCAAGGACGGGCAGAAGGCCATAGAGTTGGAGGTCGGTCCATGGGCGGCCCTGGCTATCTCGTCGGCGGAAGAACCTCTTCTAGCTGCCGTGGCAGACGCCGGCGCCGGGAGCGGCTCCAAAGCCACTCGCGTCCGAGAGCCAGGCACGCTGCAGCTGCCGGCGCCACGGACGACGACCGCCCCTTCCCCCCGATCACTGAGGGAAGGAGCGGGCCACCGCACACGCAGGGGCCGACCCCAACTCGGCTCACTCCCCTCCCCAGCCCTGGTGATGAAAATCCTTGAGGCTGAGGGAGGGGCATAGGCCGCAGCCCGGCTCGCTTTCCCCCACCATCAAACTGGAGGTCACCATCTTGGGTGACCGCCGGCGGAGGGGTGCAGCCGGGCTGCATGATGAAAATCCTTGAAGCCGAACGATGGCTGAAAGGTACCAACTCCCGCAGAGTTGTGTTCCTCCAACGACGAGGCGGAAAGACGGTGGATATCCCCCATCCGGGGGCTTGGAAGGTGGAAAGACACGATGTATAAGGGAGCGCGAAGACATGGTCGCCTCCCAAGGGGGTCACCCTCCTTTTAAAGGCGGCTCTCCCTACTTGCGTCCCCAGCCGTCACGGGCTGAGTCTTCTCCAACGCACTCCAAGGTCCTCCCCTGCGGCGCAGGGGCTGGGTCCCACGCGTCAAGCAAACCGGCTCAGAGCAGAAGAAGCCAAACCGCCGCGTGTGGTGCGTATAACCGCCCAACGGTTACAAGCGACCCTCCACTTTTGCCCAGACCAGCGGGCGAAAGGGTGGGCAGCCATGCAGGCGGCATGCAACCGCGCCAAGTGGGCGCACTTCTCCGACTCCCAACACGCCAGGCATGGAGGCCCAGGCCCACGCGTCATGCGACCGGCACGCCGAATGCTTCGTGCATGCAACTGCACCGCCACTTGCGCCACTACCGCGCCTCCTCGACTACTGGAACCAATACCGCGACTCGAGGCGACCCAGCGCGCGACCCAGCAGCGCCAGCCTGGCGCGACGGTCAATGCGGCCAAAATGGGCCGGCAGTAATGGCGGTGGCAGGCGGGCAGGAGCAGCAGCCACGTTGTCAGCCAAGCTCACGTCCCGTCCGGGGGCAGCGAGAGAGCCCTCTCGCACCGCGTGAAGACAGCGCGCCCGTGCTCCGTCCCTCGAACGGCTCGCGCACGCGCAACGGTCGCTCCTCCAACCACTCGCCCCGTCGCATTAACTCCGCGGCGGGACAGGCGACGTCTTTGGCAGGAGAAGCGAGCGACGCTTCGCCTTCGCCATAATGACCGCGTCAAAAGAGGTACGCCGCGTCGTTCGATTTCGTATCCTTTTCCTTTTTTCCTCTTTCTCTCTCTTGCAACAGGGACCGGGAAAGGGGGATACCCCGAAAAGGATCCTTCCTCGAGAAGGAACCAGGCTTCGAGCCCCCCGTACTGATCAGAGGTTCGAAGGCTGGCCCCCTAGAAGGTTTCGATAGCCGCCTCAGATCGCGTGGGCCCTACACCCACTACTGGTCAGAGGTTCGAAGGCCAGCCCCTCGAAAGGGTTCAACGACCGCCTCAGGCTACTCGGGCTCCGCGCCCACTACTGATCAGGGGTTCGAAGGCTGGCCCCCGAAGGGTTCACAGCCACCTCAGACGCCGAGCGAGGGATGACCATGGGTACGTTCGATACATAACCAAGGCTCGGGCTGCGCTCCCTGAGGTACCCTAGGACATTTCCGAGACCGGCGGGAACGAAGATCTTGTAACGGAATCCCATCAGAGGGAGGCATCGAGCCCTCGGACCCCGTCGCCAGGGGACCGGGTCTGGCAGATCACCCGCAGGTACTTTTGGGCGTGCCTCTGGGCCCCTAGCCGACCCCTAATGAATGGGGCACGGATGTCCACTCGGATCACCCGCTTGCAGCTCACCAGAGACACCATGTTCGGCGCCCATCGAGGGTAACATGGCGCTTTCCCCCCCTCCTCCTTGTGGAAAGGCGATGCAGGGGCGTATGTAAAAAAGTCGAGTCTGTCCCTGATCGCCCTCTCGCCCTGTGCAGAGGCTCGGGGGCTGCTCTCGCAAACCCGGCTCCGGCCGAACCGTTGACAGCGTCAACATACCAGCCCGAGAACTTGGGACCCGACCGTACACCCGGGCTACGGCCAGCTCGCATGAGGGAACGACCAGACCAGCCGAAGCGTTGCGCGAGGCATTAAGACCTCGAAGGAGTGAAACCACTCCTCCGAGGCCTCGGGGGCTACACCGGAACAAAACGCAACCGAGAAAGGCTGGTCCCCTTGCAAAAAAGTGCGACGAAAGCCTCCAAGCGAGTGCTAACACTCCCTTCGAGGCTCGGGGGCTACTGTCGGGGACCATAATTAGGGGTACCCTCAAGGCTCCTAATTCTCAGCTGGTAACCCCCATCAGCATAAAGCAGCAAAGGCCGGATGGGTGCGATTAAGTCAGGGATCAGTCCATTCAAGGGACTCGATCACGCCTCGCCCGAGCCTAGCCTCGGACAAGGGCAGCCGACCCCGGAGGATTTCCGTCTCGCCTGAGGCCCCCCTCCAGCGGCGAACATATTTCCGGCTTGCCCGAGGCCCTGTCTTCACCAAGAAGCAACCCTGACCAAATCGCCGCACCGACCGACCAAACCGCAGGAGCATTTAATGCAAAGGTGGCCTGACACCTTTATCCTGACGCGCGCCCCCCAGCCGGCAGAGCCGAAGTGACCGTCATCACTTCGCCGCTCCACTGACCGGCCTGACAGAAGGACAGCGCTGCCTGCGCCACTCCGACTGCGATGCCACTTGACAGAGTGAGACTGACAGGCGGTCAGGCCCGGCCGAAGGCTCCATAGGAAACTCCGCTCCGCCCGACCTAGGGCTTGGACACGGGCTAAGTCCCGGAAGACGGCGAACTCCGCTCCGCCCGACCCAGGGCTCGGACACGGGCTAAGACCCGGAAGACGGTGAACTCCGCTCCGCCCGACCTAGGGCTCGGACACGGGCTAAGACCCGGAAGACGGCGAACTCCGCTCCGCCCGACCCAGGGCTCGGACACGGGCTAATGTCCCGGAAGACGGCGAACTCTGCTCCGCCCGACCTAGGGCTCGGACATGGGCTAAATCCCGGAAGACGACGAACCCCGCTTCGCCCGACCCCAGGGCTCGGACTACGCCCTGGCCTCAGACGACGATCTCCACCTCGCCCGACCCAGGGCTCGGACTTGGGCTTGGCCCCAGAAGACGACGAACTCCGCTTCGCCCGACCCCAGGGCTCGGACTCCGCCCCGACACCAGCCAGCAATCTCCGCCTCGCCCGAACCTGGGGCTCGGACCCGACCTCGGCCACGGAAGACGGACTCGACCTCGGCTTCGGAGGAGCTTCCACATCGCCCAACCTAGGGCGCAGACCTAGCCACGTCAACAGGAGGCGCCATCATCACCCTACCCCGAGCTGACTCGGGCCGCAGGGAACAAGACCGGCGTCCCATCTGGCTCGCTCCGCCAGATAGGCAATGATGGCGCCCCGCATACTCTGTGACGACGGCGGCTCTCAGCCCCCTTACGGAAGCAAGAGGACGTCAGCAAGGACTCAACCACCCCGACAGCTGTCCCTCCGCCAGGCTCCATTGCTCCTCCGACGGCCACGACATCACACCAGCTGGGTGCCAAGATCTCTCTGGCTGCCACAATGGCATGTACTTAGGGCGCTAGCTCTCCTCCGCTAGACACGTAGCACTCTGCTATACCCCCATTGTACACCTGGATCCTCTCCTTGCGCCTATAAAAGGAAGGACCGGGGCCCTCTTAGGGAGGGTTGGCCGCGCGGGGACGAGGACGAGACAGGCGCTCGCTGGAGGCCGCTCGCTCCCTCTCCCGCGTGGACGCTTGTAACCCCCTACTGCAAGCGCACCCGACCTGGGCGCGGGACGAACACGAAGGCCGCGGGACTCCCACCTCTCTCACGCCGGTCTCCGGCCGCCTCGCTCTCCCCCCTTCGCGCTCGCCCTCGCGCTCGACCCATCTGGGCTGGGGCACGCGGCGACATTCACTCGTCGGCTCAGGGACCCCCCCGGTCTCGGAACGCCGACACTAAGAATTCGCTTAACGACCACAAGGTGACACTTCTTGGGGTCGGATTGAAATCTAGTACACATGCATACACTGAGCATATTGTCCAGTCTACTAGCACAAAGATAAAGTAATGAACCTATCATTGACCGGTATGCCTTTTGATCAACGGACTTACCTCCTTTGTTGAGGTCTAGGTGTCCGTCAGTTCCCATTGGTGTCTTCGTGGGCTTAGCATCCTTCATCCCAAACCTCTTGAGAAGATCTTGAGTGTACTTCGTTTGAGAGATGAAGGTGCCGTTGTGATACTCAGTTTGCAAAGAAGAGAAGTGGGAGTTTATTCTTTCTTTGTTTCTTTTTCTTTCGGGTGGTACGCCTTTGGGGTTGGGAATTTTCGGGAAGCATTCACCAGTAAAATAGTAGAATTTTGGTCAGACTCATGCGCTGGGGGGTTGGGAGTTGATGTGTGAATGAGTTGGGCCGTGGTTCTTGATCCGGCCCACTAGTTCCCCTAACCCTAGCCGCCCCTCCCCTAATCCCTTTGGTTTTTTTTTCAGTCGCCCCCCTCCCCTCTCCCTTGGACGCTGCCCCCTCCCCTCTCCCTTGGACGCTGCCCCCTCCCCTCTCCCATCTCCTTCTTCCCCAAATCCTTGCAGCCACCACCAAACACAAACCCTAGCCGCCACCCCATTCTCCCCCCTCTCCAAGGTGCAGCCTCCCCGCTTGGTTCTCTGTCGTGTGGGTGCGAGCTCTCAATTGGAGTTTGGAGGGAGGAAGAAGGAAGGAGGAAAGGAAGAACCCAAGGTGAATTTGTGATTATCTTTTGTTGTTTATGTGCTGCGATCAAATTGATTATATGTTTACTATGCGAATCGGTAGAGGTGCTGTCCAGAAATTTTGTGGGTGGGCGAACAACAGTAGTTCTAGTGATTTCTGGGGATTTTTCGTGGGAAATTAGTGATAATCAATATGAGAATCATGTAGAGCTTTGTCATACCTTTCCAATGAGTACTTATGCGCTCGATTCGGAGTTATATTTTAGGAGATATCGCTGTTTGAATCCGGGTATGTTGCTGTCCAAAAAACAGATTTCTGCAGGTGGACGAACAACAGTAGTATTCGCTGTTTCTGCGGATTTTTCGTGGGAAATTAGTGATAATAAATATGAGAATCATGTAGGGCTTTGACATACCTTTCCAACGAGTACTTATGCGCTCGATTCGGAGGTATAATTTAGGAGATATCACTGTTTGAATCCGGGTTTGTTGCTGTCCAAAAACAGATTGCAGGATGTACCTTGTGGATGGTTTTGGGCTAATTAGATGTTGGGATTTAATTATAAATTGTATACAAAACTTGTGGGGAATTTTATGTAGATTTCTCTGGAGTTTTTGTTTGTTACTACTGCTTTCATAATTTTAAAGATATGAAATGGTTAAGCAGCGCCGCTGCAGTTTGGTGGGTGTGGGGAGAGTTGTTACCCGCGGTGGGGTTTGAAATTGTGCGTAGGTGCGGCATCGTTTCTGAGCGTTGTTATGTGAAATTTGTGCACTAAATTGTGTGTCAAAAACAGGTGGTGGACTTCTAGATCGTACTTAGGACTTTGTCCAAACTTCCCGGTGAAAGCAAGTAAAATTTGTGGTGGTTACTCCGTCAGTCGATTAATGTGTCTTATACTTAATTACATTTATGCTATTTGTGTTCATACTCATAGTCCTTGTTGGGTACCATCGTTTGAAGATATCTATGTTTTATTGATTACATATGTTGAGGGTGTTGTTTGATCATGTTATTCATGTTGTTTATTATTTGGAATGGGTGGAAGTATATGTTTCCCACATTTTATTTGAGGAGGACTCATGTGTTGACATGCATAGTGCATTCATCATCCTTTGCATGGAAGTTTCATCGTGATCTTATGGTCCGACCGTACCGGTATAATAAGCATCATACATTGCCCGAGAAGGGGTATGATGCAGCTTCATATCCTTAGAGGTATGAAGGCAGAAGTCATTACTGCATCTGTAGCCATGTGCATTCATGGGTGAAGTGTGGCACCTGTCATGGTGGAGTGGATAGTGTGGATCTTTTATTTATGATTCATTTTGGAACTGAGTAATTAGTACTGGTTTTCTTGCTGCAATTTAATATTCAAGAAGGAGATTGTGAACTACGTGGTTGTTTAAGCACAGCTTATTTACATTGTCCAGTTGTTGTTGATCTTTTTACTTGCTGAGATGTGTCATCTCACTCTTACATTGTCTGATGCAGGCACTTGATCCTTTCTTTTGGGAAAGGAGAGAAGTAGCAGCACGGCCACTACACATTTAAAAAAAGGTACCACTGCTTAGTAATGATGTTAAACAGAAGTGCAAGTTTAGGGGATTAATATGTTCTAGTCTTCATGATAGTCGAATTTGCTTTTGGGTTGGCCGGATTCCTTCTCTTTTTATTTGGTCATGACTATTCATTGCTATCCCTGCATTCTATTTATACTACGTGGATTATCGTTCCTTTTCATTATGTATAAACTTTATGTTCCACTCGTTATACTACTTTCAGGGGAGGTGCTGCCGGATTTTGCTTTACTTTTTGTCTCTATTTCCTTTCTTCCGTTGTTTAAGTTTTGTGGGAAGAGTATTTGGTAACATACATTGTGTGGGAGCAATGGGGTGTTACAGTTGGTATCAAAGGCATAGGTTGTAGGTCCTAGCAAGTGGAATAATAATAAATTGATACACTGCACATGTAGGATGGGTTTCCTGCTTTACTATTGATATGTTATGTTATTGTCTGTGCTAGTTTGACATTATCTGATGAGGTGCTATGCCAATCTTATTTACTTATTATTGTCACCCCTGTGGCTGCAGCTATGCTGCCTCGTAGGGCTCAGGGCAGTCCGCAAGTTCCTAGTGGGGACTCAATGAGTCCGGCGGCAATGTAAGCCGCGATGCAGGGCATGCAGTAGGAGTTGGCCATTCTAAGGCAAGCTATTCCTATTGCCCCTGCGGATGCTGCTTAGGGTGCTGGTGGTGGAGGAGTGCCCGGGGGCGCTGTCCCTGCGGGTGCTGCTCCAGGTGGCGGGGCTGAGGTGCCTCTTCTCGTCAGTGGTCTTTCTCTGATGCAGTGGATGGGCATGAAGTTGGACACTTTTGATGGCAGTGGTACTCCGGTCGAGGCGGCGGATTGGCTAACTTACGTGGAGGATAAGATGAATGTCTTTGAGATTGTGTATGGAGATTGTGTTCGCTTTGGCACACAGCTGATGAAGGGAGAGGCTCATATTTGGTGAAGAGGTGTGCAGGCAGCTCACTCCTCTTCACCAGGAGTCCTGTCCTGGGATGTTTTCATCAGGAAGTTTGAGAGGAGGTTCTACCTGGTCACCTTCCTAGAGAAAATGAAGATTGATCTGCAGTCCTACAAGCAAGAGAAGAAGTCTGTCATAGAGTATGAAGTGGGCTTCAACAAGATGATCCTCTTTGTCCCTCATGTGGCTTATAATGAGATGGAGAAGGCGAGCCAGTTCCATCAGGGCCTGAAACCTTCTATCAGGCATGCCCTGGGAGCCTTTCCGTTGGTGGATTTTTGTACTATAGTGGAGCAGGCACTAGGTGTGGAGATGCAACACCAGTATACCATGGAGTCACAGAAGTCTTCAGGTGTTGATCAGCCTCGTGGCCAGGACGCGAGGAGGGGCAACATTGGAGGTCTAGCCCACAAGACGGGCAAGTCTCAGCACCAGCGCCACCACCCCTACCGTGGCAAATCTTTTGAATCGGGTACTTCGGGAGGAAGTACTCAGAGGTATCGGGCTATTCCTAAGCCTGGGCTGAGGCTGGTGTGTTTTCGTTGTGGTGATGCGCATCGCCGTTCTGAGTGTCAGTGGAGTGGCAGGTGCTCTATCTGCAGTCAGGACCACAAGGATGTGGTGTGTAAGAGGAATCCCAGTGGGAAGCTCAGATGGGAGCCAGTGACTTCCTCCTCTTCTCAGGACACTATCAACATGATGTCAAGCACTGAGCAGCAATTTGCAGTTCTACTTCCTCCGCAGCAGTTCTATGTGCCTGGGACTTCTCAGTTCGTGCCGATGCAGGGTTTTCCTTAGTATTTGGCTGCGCCTACTCCTACACCGACTACTCCTATGCCGTCTCAGTTTGGAGCTCCGCGTCTGCCTCACCCGACAGCTCAGTGGGGTTCTTCTGTTAACTTCACTCCAGGAGCTTCCTCTTCTGCGGGTATTTCCGGAGCTTATGTGCTACCCTCGGCGGATGGTAGGAAGCAAGGAGACATGGTGACAAGTACGATCTCAGTTGATTCATTTGTGGCCCATGCTCTTTTTGACTCTGGCGCTAGCTATTCATTTGTTTCGGAGAATTTTGTGTCGCGGGCTAGTCTTTCGATGCAGAGGTTGGGTCACCCAATTTTGGTTAGTTCTGCTAATGGCACCATTAGTAACTGTTCAGTTTGTTAGGGGTGTTCCGTCATTCTTGCTGACGAGGTCTTTTCAGCCAATCTTGTTATGATTTCCTTGGGGGCATTCGATGTTATCTTGGGTATGGATTGGTTATCTCAGTATCGCGCAATTATATCCTGTTTTTGGAAGACAATGTTATTGCAGGCGCCATCGGGTAGGGAGGTGGTATTCTTGGGAAGTTCCCCAAAGTTCATGTTATCCTTGTTGGCGCAATTGCTTCCGGATCGCCGGTCAAGGAAGTTGGGAATCTTTTTCTCCATGGTGGTGGAGGGTGAGGCTGCCTTGCGGGTGCAGGACATCCGGGTGGTGTGTGACTTTGCCAACGTATTTCCAGCAGAGCTTCCAGGCCTTCCACCGGATCGCGATGCAGCTTTCGAAATCAAACTGATTCCGAGTATGTAGCCTATTCATAAGGCCCCATATCGGATGGCTCCAAAGGAGCAGGTTGAATTGAAGTGGCAATTGGATGATCTGCTGGCTAAGGGTTTCATTAGGCCTAGCAGGTCGCCATGGGCTTCCCCAGTATTGTTTATTGAGAAGAAGAACAAAAGCAAGAGGTTATGTGTGGATTATCGGGCTTTGAATCAAGTGACAATCAAGAATAAATATCTGCTTCCCCGTATTGAGGTTCTCTTTGAACAGTTGAGGGGTGCCCAGGTGTTCTCCAAAATTGATTTGAACTCTAGTTATCATCAATTGAGGATTCGTGAGGAGGACATTGAGAAGACGGCCTTTTGCACCAGGTATGGGCATTACGAGTTCATAGTCATGTCCTTTGGCTTAACTAATGCCCCTGCTGCTTTTATGGAAGCAAAGAATAGGATGTTGCATGAGTTCTTGGACGACTTTGTGGTCGTGTTCCTGGATGATATTCTGATTTATTCAAAGACCGAGGCTGAGCATGAGCAGCATCTCCATCTCGTTCTGGGTGCTCTTAGGAAGAATCAGTTTTATGGCAAGTTGAAGAAGTGTGCCTTTTGGCTGTCCGAAGTGGCTTTCCTGGGGCATGTGATTAATCAGCAGGGCATTGCGGTTGATCCCAAGAATGTTGCGGCTGTATTGGAGTGGAAGAGACCCTCTAGTGTCTCTGAAATCCGAAGTTTCTTGGGGCTCACTGGATATTATCGACGCTTCATACCAAATTTTTCTAGCATTGCTAAGCCTTTGACTAGACTCTTGGAGAAGGGTGTTCTTTTTGTCTGGACTAGCGATTGCGAGGTCAGCTATCAGACATTGAAGAACAAGTTGGTGAACGCCCCTATCCTAGCTTTGCCTGAGAATGGTAAGCGTTTCACAGTTTATATGGATGCTTCTCGAATTGGTCTTGGCTGTGTGTTGATGCAGGAAGGCAGAGTGATCGCTTATGGCTCAAGGCAGTTGGGGAACCATGAGGGGAATTATCCAACTCATGATCTTGAATTGGCCACGATGGTCTTTGCTCTAAAATCGTGGAGGCATTATCTTTATGGCGAGTCTTGTGACATTTACACCGATCATAAAAGTCTCAAGTATATTTTCACTCAGAAGGAGCTGAATTTGAGGCAGCGTCGGTGGCTCGAATTGATTAAAGATTATGATTTGTCCATTCATTATTACCCGAGAAAGGCAAATGTGGTGGCTGATGCCCTTAGCAGGTCCGGGGTTCCAAAAGTGGCCTTGCCTTTGATCGCTGATCTAGACCGTTTGGGGATCGCTTTGTGCTATGTCGGCACCGCTAGTGAGGAGACTCGGATGCTTATACAATCCTCCCTCATGGAGAGAGTACGTGTGGCTCAGCAGCAAGATCGATTATTGTAGGAAGCTCGAAAGAGGTTTGGTGATGGTAAACCACAGGAGTTCACCATTGATGAGAATGATTTGGTTCGTTTCAGGAGCCGTCTTTGTGTGCCTCAGAAATCAGAGGTGAAGATGGATATCTTGAGAGAAGCTCATAAATCGCCTTACACTGTTCACCCTGGAGAAACCAAAATGTACCGAGATTTGAAGCAAAACTTCTGGTGGAAGCGGATGAAGGTTGATATTTCTAAGTACATGGCCGCCTGTGAAGTATGTCAGCGCGTGAAGGCTAAGCATAAGAGGCCTGCAGGTTTGCTGAAGCCATTGGAAATTCTAGAGTGGAAGTGGGAGCATATCACCATGGATTTTGTGGTGGGCTTACCTCGTTCTCCTCGGGGCAGGGATGCTATATGGGTGGTAGTGGATCGCTTGACTAAGTCTGTGCACTTTATTCCCATGAAGACCACAAATTCTGCTTCAGAGTTGGTTCCCTTGTATGTGAAGGAAGTAATCAGGCTTCACGGGGTACCAAAGTCCATTGTTTCTGATCGAGACTCTAAATTTGTATCCAAATTCTGGGAGAGCCTTCACAATGCATTGGGTACCAAGCTTTCACTAAGTGTCGCTTTTCACCCTCAGACTGATGGTCAGTCGGAGCGAATGATCCAAACCTTGGAAGATATGTTGCGTGCTTGTGTCCTGTCATGGAAGGGTAGCTGGGAGGATCATCTTGCATTGGCAGAGTTTGCTTATAACAACAGCTACCAGGCTAGCATCAAGATGGCACCATTTGAGGCTTTATATGGTAGGCGGTGTATCTCCCCTCTGTGCTAGGAGACTTTGGGAGAGAGATCCCTAGTTGGTCCTGATTGGGTTCAGCAGACTTCTAAGATGGTTCGGGAAATTCATCAGAATATTTTGGCCGCTCAGAGCCGTTAGAAGAGTTATGCTGATGTGAGGAGGTGGGATTTGGAATTTGCAGTGGGTGACCAAGTCCTTCTCAGGGTATTAACTACTAAAGGAGTTGTTCGGTTCAGTGTCTCCGGAAAGCTTAGCCCGAGATACATTATACCGTTCACTATCTTGGCCCGGGTGGGCAACTTGGCTTATCGCTTGCAATTACCAGATTCCATGGCAGGGGTACACCCGGTATTTCATGTCTCTATGTTGAGGAAGTTCTTGCGGGATCCGGATCATCACATCAAAATGGAACCAATTGCTGTGCAGCAGGATCTGACTCTGGAGTGTCGTCCGGTGCGTATCTTGGAGTCCTTGGAGCGTGTTATGAGAAAGAGATCAATTAAGTATGTTAAGGTCTTATGGACTTATCAGTCTGAGCGCGAGGCTACTTGGGAACTTGAGGAGCTGATGTGGCAGAAATATCCTGAACTTTTCATTATGGGTGAGTGTTGTTGATTCATTAATCTTTTCTTTTGTCGTTCCGATAGAACCGTCAGAATTCGAGGTCGAATTCTTTTTAAGGGGGGTAGAGTGTGATACCCAGTTTGCAAAGAAGAGAAGTGGGAGTTTATTCTTTCTTTGTTTCTTTTTCTTTTTTTTTCTTTCGGGTGGTACGCCTTTGGGGTTGGGAATTTTTGGGAAGCATTCACCAGTAAAACAGTAGAATTTTGGTTAGACTCATGCGCTGGGGGGTCAAGAATTAACGTGTGAACGAGTTGGGCCGTGGTTCTTGATCCGGCCCACTAGTTCCCCTAACCCTAGCCGCCCCTCCCCTAATCCCTTTGGTTTTTTTTCAGCCGCCCCCTCCCCTCTCCCTTGGACACCGCCCCCTCCCCTCACCCTTGGATGCCGCCCCCTCCCCTCTCCCATCTCCTTCTTCCCCAAATCCTTGCAGCCACCACCACACAAAACCCTAGTCGCCACCCCCATTCTCCCCCCTCTCCAAGGTGCAGCCTCCTCGCTTGGTTCTCTGTCGTGTGGGTGCGAGCTCTCAATTGGAGTTTGGAGGGAGGAAGAAGGAAGGAGGAAAGGAAGAACCCAAGGTTAATTTGTGATTATCTTTTATTGTTTATGTGCTGCGATCAAATTGATTATATGTTTACTATGCGAATCGGTAGAGGTGCTGTCCAGAAATTTTGTGGTGGGCGAACAGTAGTAGTTCTAGTGATTTCTGGGGATTTTTCGTGGAAAATTAGTGATAATCAATATGAGAATCATGTAGAGATTTGTCATACCTTTCCAACGAGTACTTATGCGCTCGATTCGGAGTTATATTTTAGGAGATATCGCTGCTTGAATCCGGGTATGTTGCTGTCCAAAAAAATAGATTTCTGCAGGTGGGCGAACAGCAGTAGTATTAGCAGTTTCTGCGGATTTTTCGTGGGAAATTAGTGATAATCAATATGAGAATCATGTAGGGCTTTGTCATACCTTTCCAACGAGTACTTATACGCTCGATTCGTAGTTATAATTTAGGAGATATCGCTGTTTGAATCCGGGTTTGTTGCTGTCCAAAAACAGATTGCAGGATGTACCTTGCGGATGGTTAAGCAGCGCCGCTGCAGTTTGGTGGGTGTGGGGAGAGTTGTTACCCGTGGCGGGGTTTGAAATTGTGCGTAGGTGCGGCATCGTTTATGAGCGTTGTTATGTAAAATTTGTGCACTAAGTTGTGTGTCAAAAACAGGTGGTGGACTTCCGGATCGTACTTAGGGCTTTGTCCAAACTTCCAGCTGAAAGCAAGTAAAATTTGTGGTGGTTACTTCATCGGTCGATTAATGTGTCTTATACTTGATTACATTTATGCTATTTGTGTTCATACTCATAGTCCTTGTTGGGTATTATCGTTTGAAGATATCTATGTTTTATTGATTACATATGTTGAGGGTGTGATTTGATCATGTTATTCATGTTGTTTATTATTTGGAATGGGTGGAAGTATATGTTTCCCACATTTTATTTAAGGATGACTCATGTGTTGACATGCATAGTACATTCATCATCCTTTGCATAGAAGTTTCATCACGATCTTATGGTCCGACCGTACCGGTACAATAAGCATCATACGTTGCCCGAGAAGGGGTATGATGCAGCTTCATATCCTTAGAGGTATGAAGGCAGAAGTCATTACTGCATCTATAGCCATGTGCATTCATGGGTGAAGTGTGGCACCTGCCATGGTGGAGTGGATAGTGTGGATCTTTTATTTATGATTCATTTTGGAACTGAGTAATTAGTACTGGTTTTCTTGCTGCAATTTAATATTCAAGAAGGAGATTGTGAACTACGTGGTTATTTAAGCACGGCTTATTTACATTGTCCAGTCATTGTTGATCTTTTTACTTGCTGAGATGTGTCATCTCACTCTTGCATTGTCTGATGCAGGCACTTGATCCTTGCTTTTGGGAAAGGAGGGAAGTAGCAGCACGACCGCTACACATTTAAAAAAAAGTACCACTGCTTAGTAATGATGTTAAACAGGGGTGCAAGTTTAGGGGATTAATATGTTCTAGTCTTCATGATAGTCGAATTTGCTTTTGGGTTGGCCGGATTCCTTCTCTTTTTATTTGGTCATGACTATTCATTGCTATCCCTGCATTCTGTTTATACTACGTGGATTATCGTTCCTTTTCATTATGTATAAACTTTATGTTCCACTCGTTGTACTACTTTCAGGGGAGGTGCTGCCGAATTTTGTTTTACTTTTTGTCTCTATTTCCTTTCTTCTGTTGTTTAAGTTTTGTGGGAAGGGTATTTGGTAACATACATTGTGTGGGAGCAATGGGGTGTTACAACCATCCTTGAGTTGCTTCACTTGGAATCCAAGGAAGTAGGTTAACTCGCCCATCATCGACATCTCGAACTTTTGCGTCATCACCCTGCTAAACTCCTCACAAGACTTTTGGTTAGTAGAACCAAATATTATGTCATCAACATAAATTTGGCAAACAAAAAGATTACCATTACATGTCTTTGTGAAAAGAGTGGGATCAGCTTTGCCAACCTTGAAAGCTTTAGAAATAAGAAAATCTCTAAGGCATTCATATCATGCTCTTAAGGCTTGCTTAAGTCCATAGAGCGCCTTAGAGAGCTTATAAACATGGTCGGGATACCTGTCATCCTCAAAGCTAGGGGGTTCCTCCACGTATACCTCCTCCTTGATTGGCCCATTGAGGAAAGCGCTCTTTACGTCCATTTGGAATAGCCTAAAGGAATGGTGAGCGGCATAGGCTAATAAAATTCAAATTGACTCTAACCTAGCCACAGGAGCAAAAGTCTCCTCGAAATCCAAACCTGCATCTTGGGCATAACCTTTTGCCACAAGTCGAGCCTTGTTTCATGTCACCACTCTGTGCTCGTCTTGCTTGTTGTGAAACATCCACTTGGTTCCCACAACGTTTTGTTTTGGACGAGGCACCAGGCTCTAGACTTCATTCCTTTTGAAGTTGTTGAGCTCTTCCTGCATGGCCAACACCTAGTCCGGATCCTGCAAGGTCTCTTCTACCCTGAAAGGCTCAATAGAAGAGACAAACGAGTAATGCTCACAAAAATTAGCTAATCGTGAGCGAGTAGTTACTCCCTTGCTGATGTCACCCAGAATCTGATCGACGGGGTGATGTCTTTGGATCGTCGCTCGGACTTGGGTTGGAGGGGCCCATGGTGCTTCTTCCTCCATAACCTGTTCTTCCTATGCTCCCCCTTGATCTTGCCCCTCTTCTTGAGGTACCTGTTCATCGTCTTGGGTTGGAGGATGCACCATTGTTGAGGAAGAAGGTTGATCTT
The DNA here is from genome assembly GCA_029449295.1 of Zea luxurians. NCBI lineage: Eukaryota > Viridiplantae > Streptophyta > Magnoliopsida > Poales > Poaceae > Zea > Zea luxurians. Next base: position 45,359,640 of record JAOPSE010000004.1, on the reverse strand, counting down.
GCTCCTGTAGTTCCTGTGGTCGCACATCACCTAACGCCATCGTGCGCATTGTGGCCGTCGGAACTTCATCTTCATCTATATTATCAAGATCAACTTGCTCTCTTGGAGAGCCATTAGTCTCATCAAATACAACATCGCTAGAGACTTCAACTAATCCTGATGATTTGTTGAAGACCCTATACGCCTTTGTATTTGAGTCATACCTAGTAAAAACCCTTCTACTGCCTTGGGAGCAAATTTTGAATGTCTACCTTTCTTCACCAGAATGTAGCATTTGCTCCTAAATACACGAAAATAAGAAACATTGGGTTTGTTACCAGTAAGGAGTTTGTAGGAAGTCTTCTTGAGGAGGCGATGCAGATAGAGCCGGTTTCTGGCATGGTAGGCTGTGTTCACAGCTTCCGACCAAAACCGCTCGGGCGTCTTGTACTCTCCAAGCATCATTCTCGCCATATTGATTAGCGTCTTGTTCTTCCTCTCTACTACACCATTTTGCTGTGGTGTGTAGGGAGCGGAGAACTCGTGCTTGATGCCTTCCTCCTCAAGATACTCTTCAACTTGCAAATTCTTGAACTCGGACCCATTGTCGCTCCTTATCTTCTTAACCTTTAGCTCAAACTCATTTTGAGCTCTCCTTAAGAAGCGTTTTAGGGTCCCTTGGGTTTCTGATTTGTCCTGCAAAAAGAATACCCAAGTGAAGCAAGAAAAATCATCAACTATTATAAGACCATACTTACTTCCCCTGATGTTGAGATAGGCAACAGGATCGAAGATATCCATATGAAGAAGTTCCAGTGGTCTTGATGTTGTCATCACATTCTTGCTGTGATGAGTGCTTCCCACCTATTTCCCTGCTTGACATGCTGCACAAGGTCTATCTTTCTCAAAACAGACATCAGTTAGTCCTAACACATGATCTCCCTTTAGAAGCTTATGAAGGTTCTTCATCCCAACATGTGCTAGACGGTGATGCCAAAGCCAGCCCATATTAGACTTAGCTATTAAGCATGCATTTAGATCGGCATTCTCTTTCGAAAAGTCAACTAAATAGAGCTTGCCGTCTAATACACCCTTAAAAGCTAATGAACAATCACTCCTTCTAAAGACAGATACATCAATATTTGTAAATAAACAATTATAACCCATGTTGCATAATTGACTCACAGACAACAAATTATACTCGAGCGATTCAACTAAAAACACATTAGAGATAGAATGCTCGGATGTGATGGCTATTTTTCCCAACCCTTTGACCTTGCCTTGGTTCCCATCTCCAAAGATGATCGTATCCTGGGAATCCTTGTTTTTGACGTAGGAGGTGAACATTTTCTTCTCCCCCGTCATGTGGTTTGTGCATCCGTTGTCGATAATCCAGCTTGACCCCCCGGATGCATAAACCTACAAGTCAATTTAAGCTTGGGTTTTAGGTACCCAACTCTTGTTGGGTCCTACAAGGTTAGTCACAGCAACTTTTGGAACTCAAATGCAAGTCTTGTCTCCCTTGCATTTGGATCCCAATTTTCTAGCTACTACTTTTGCATTCTTACATGAAAGTACAAAAGAGGCATTGCAAACTTTCCTAGAAGCATGAGAAGTAGCATAATTTCTCCTAGGCCTACTTCTACCATGAACAAAAGTAGAACTAGATGCAAACATAGCATGTGAATCATTATAAGCAGTATGATCATAACTCCTATTATAATGAGAAACTTTCATAACATGAGCATAAAGATAGGCATGTTTCTTTTGATCATGTGAGCTACTGGCCATAGGAGCCTTCCCTTTCCCCTTGTGATCGGAAGTCCTTTGGCTTGTTAAGTTCTTGGTTTCCTTTCGAAAACCAAGTCCATCCTTAATTAAGGGGTGTCTACCAACAGTGTAGGCATCCCTAGCAAATTTTAGTTTATCATAATCATCTTTGCAAGTCTTAAGTTGAACATTAAGACTTGCAACCTCATTGTTTAATTTAGCAATAGAAGTAACATGTTCATCACACGCAATAACATCAAAGTCTTTACATCTATTGCAAATTACTACATGCCCTACACATGGACTAGTTACATTTTCTTTTTCTAGCTTGGCACTCAAATCATTATTTAAATTCTTCAAGCTAGAGATAGATTCATGACAGGAAGACAGATCAGATGACAATATTTCATTTTTCTTAATTTCTAAAGCAAGAGATTTTTGAACACTAACAAACTTGTCATGTTCCTTATATAAAATATCCTCTTGCTTTTCTAGCAGTCTATCCTTTTCATTAAGAGCATCAATTAATTAATTAATTTTGTCTACTTTAGCTCTATCTAACCCCTTAAACAAATCAGTGTAATCTACTTCATCATCGGAAGATTCCTCATCGCTAGAAGAAGAGTACTTAGGCGTATCTCGAATACGTACCTTCTTCTCCTTAGCCATAAGGCATGTATGGCATTTGTTTGGGAAGAGCGAAGATTTGTTGAAGGCCGAGGTAGCAAGTCCTTCATCCTCAGAGTCGGAGGAGGAGCAGTCAGAGTCCCATTCCTTCCCGATGTGAGCCTCGCCCTTGGCCTTCCTGTAGTTCTTCTTCTTCTCCCTCTTCTTGTGCTTTTCTCGTCCCTGGTCATTATCATTATCGGGGCATTGAGCTATGAAATGACCAGTCTTACCGCATTTGAAGTAGGAGCGCTTTCCTCTTGTTTTGTTCTTGTTGGGGTACTCCTTGCGTCCTTTTAATGCGGTCTTGAAGCGCTTGATGATAAGCGCCATCTCGTCCTCATTGAGCCCGGCAGCCTCTACTTGTGGCACCTTGCTTGGTAGTGCCTCCCTGCTGCTTGTTGCTTTGAGAGCAACGGGCTGTGGCTCATAGACAGGTAGTGGACCATTTAGTGCATCGTCCACGTATCGTGCCTCCTTCACCATCATGCGCCCGCTCACGAATTTTCCAAGGATTTCCTCGGGCGTCATCTTGGTGTACCTGGGGTTTTCATGAATAAGGTTGACAAGATGGGGGTCAATAAACTGTAAATGACCTGAGCATGAGTTAGACGACATCATGATCTGTCCATCTTGTGCTTCCGTAGCTTCAGATTTTGTTGACCAGGGTCTTGAGCCTGTTGTAGGTCTGTGTTGGCTCCTCTCCCCTGATCATCGTGGACCTCCCCAGCTCGCCTTCCACCAATTCCATCTTGGTGATCATGGTGGTGTCATTACCCTCGTGAGATATTTTGAGGGTGTCCCAAATCTGTTTGGCATTGTCCAAGCCACTGACCTTGTTATATTCATCCCTGCATAGAGATGCTAGCAACACAGTAGTGGCTTGGGCATTTTTATTAATTTGCTCATTTATGAATACAGGATTGTCAGTGCTATCAAAATGCATTCCATTTTCAACAATCTCCCAGATACTAGGATGGAGGGAAAATAAATGACTACACATTTTATGACTACAGAAAGAATATGTAACACCCTAGGTGTTACTCAGGGTGCCCACCCCAGGGTTACCCCCTTTTAACCCATAGTTACTTAGAGAATTGTGGGCAAAGTATCTCAATCTTGGAATTCAAGGTCCTAATCAAGTGCAAACTATCTTGGATGTCATGCCCTAGCTTGTAATGCACATCTAAGTGGAGATCTCCCAAAACCCTAGAGCAAAACCACCATAGGTAATTATAACCCTAATTGAAGCCATGATCAAAAGATCATGTAAACATCATGATCATGGGTTGAGCTAAATATAAAAGTTGTAATATACTTAATAACCTACAATTAATAGTAAGGAAGTACCCCCAAAAATTTTTCAGAAAGGTCCTAAAAAGATCACCCAAGATTGAACACAAGGGAGGAAATCAGATTTTGCCTAAGTCAATAACCAACCCTTAAGCAAAGATCCCTCATGTTCACCTTGATTTCCTTTTCAAAACCAGTCGACCCAATTAACAAAATGGCGCCAAATGAACCCTAGAATGCCCTGGAAAAGTTTGAACCCAAACCAAAACCGTTTGACACGCCTTGGCATTGGTTTTGTCTCGGTTTGCACAGGGCAGACAGACAAGACTTGGCGCTGCCATATCTCTTCAACCAGGCCACATCTCCCCTTGGAACTTACATGAACTAGGTAGCCCTAGGTGCAGGGAAGAGATCTTCCACAGGCGCTAGGGCAAGATTCGTACGCTTGGCCGCTCAGCAGAGCGAAGAACACGGGCAGAAGCAACGCGCCACGTGTTCGACGCGCTCTGAGCTCGCCAGAGCACGCCCGCGCGCGCACCCCGCATGCCCGCGTCGCGCCAAACGGTCGAGCCGGCGCCCCGGCCACGCCCGCGCCTATAAAACCCGCCCCAGCGCTCGGTCGTTTCCCCCAGTGCCTCATCCGTACCTCGCCGGACTTACCCGAGCCAGCCCTCGCCTCCGGCGACCTCCCCGCGACCCGCCAGTGCTGACCGAAGGCCGCCTCCGTGGCCAACCCCTCTCCAGCCCCCCTCCGTTCGATCCAAGCCCCCAGTTAGCTTCCTGGTGAAGCCGTAAGCCGTGCTCAAGCTTGAACCGAGGGCCTGCGTCACCGGAGTAGCCGAATCGCGCTCACCGGACTTCGCCCGCCCGCCGGCAACCGTGGACCGGGGTACACGGTGAGTCTCTCGTCGATTCCTTGCACGGTTAGATTCCGTAGACCTCCATGAAGCTCCCCATGCCCCTAGGATTGAACCGTACCGTCGTGGATAGGCCGGAGCGCACGCCGCCGACGAGCTCGCCCGCCTGCGCACGTGGACCGAGCAGCTCCGACCACCTCCAGCGACGACCCGTACATCGACGTGACCGCCGCAACCTCCCGAGTGTCTCTGACCACTTCGCCGGACCTCCCTCGCCGCCGGTAAGCCGCGCCGTCCTTTCTTTTCTGCGGCCACTGTTTTGATTAGGGGAGGGACTGCGGGTGTGAGGAAGAGAAACCCAGGGGGTTAAGTGCAAAGCCAGAGACTCAAGGGAATAGTGGCATAAGGGCAGATCTGTGAGGTTGGATTCAGTTTAAACCTAGGGGTCTCGGCGCAAACTGCGTTTTCAGAAAAACCAAATTAAAACCTGTTTTAAATTCAAACAGAAACTTTAAAAACCCATAACTTCTGTTTGGTTTATCCAAATTTGGTCAAACAAATTTGGCCAGACTCTAAATACTATAACCTGTCTAAGAAAAATGTAAAACCCATAAGTACTAGAGAAAAATATAAGGTTCTGATTTATTTTCAGTTTTGGCCAAAAGCTTAATAATAGCAAGAAAAATGGTTGCACTATTTAACTAGAGTTGGAAAAATTTGGAGGAGTTTATATCTACCTACTAACCTAGTTAAAAATGCTAAACCCCTCTGTTCACTACATTAAGTTAGTTTTAACCCCTTATTCTATAATATGCTTAAGTTTAAGGAAAATAGAAAAAGTGAGATAAATAATGAACCAGAGGGCACCCCTATTTTTGTTGAGATATTTAGTCAATGTAGTACCCTGGAAGAATGTATCATACCCTGTTGTAGTTTAAGATAAGCAAGATACCTTTTAAATGAAGAAAATAGGGATAACTTAGAAAAACCCTACAAAAATACCCCTAAAGTGAAACCTCCCCAAACCTTAGGATAACTAATGTTTTGATAATAAGAACTTAAGAAAAATCTGAAATCTGTTGTTTGATATTTTTCAAATAACAAGTTAGTTCTAATCACCCTTTTTGCACCAAAGTTTAAAAATCCACCATTAATTAACAATCATGTGGCTCTCTGCCATTTTTGGTACAAGAGCTTTTTATCACTGTTAGAGGCTAGCAAAAATAACCATTAGGTCAGAATCCACTTTAATAAAAGACTTGTAGTGTAAAGTGGTCCATTTTGCCTAACTATTGTTATTTTTGTTTAAAGCCTAGCTTTTGTACTTTAAGCCTCAAATTATTAAAACAAGCTAGAAAAGCCAGTGACAACCCACTGTAATTTTTATAGAATTTTTGGAAATTTTTAAACTACTATCATAATTCAAACCCCTACTAGAAACCCTAAAGGGAAATTAAGGAAAGGAAAGGGGGATGATGGAGTCTAATATCCCTTAAGACCTTTATTTACTTGTCCACTAAAATCCGTAAAGGCAATACAAATCCAACATGTTATCCTAAAGGAAAACCTAAACCAAAAAGGTAATAAGTCTATATGTACACCAGAAGACCCACATAGCCAGTGAACCCTAAGCTAATTCTTGATTTAAATTCTATAGTTTAATATTCTTAAATCTTGCATAATCATAACATACATTTTCATTGCATTCGATAGACTGTAATCTTGCTGACGGAGAGTACGTCCTCGTGCCGGAGCAAGGAGCTGCCCAGGAGGTTGCCCCAGACCCAGCACCAGAGCCTGCACCAGAGGACCTGCCTGCCACTGCTTTGGAAGGCAAGCCCCGGTTTTATGCATAACCTGTTATTTATGCTATTTTACTTCACTTAATGATTGTAGGATTGATTGTGCACTTAGGTGTAGGAATTGTTTGAAACCCTAGTTGCATGATCTCAGGAATCCTATTGAGATGAATACTAGTATGCTAGGTCGAGTAGCTGCTTTATTAATTAGGATCTCGGTAGAAGTCGAGTGGTTTTTCTAGCACTCGCGCGAGGTCAGGAATGGGCTGTATCCACTTTTCCTATCATACTAATGTTGGTTTGTGGGCAACAATCCATGGGGATTGGTTGTTCACGGGATAAAAAGTTGATTAAGGATTAAGGTGTGGTACAGTGAGTCAAGCGTTTGAACGTACTAAACATATGCCGAGAAATATGGTAAATCGGTAAGCCTAGTACCTGAGTGAACCTGCCCGCAGACATACCTCCTCACGCGACCTGAGACGTAGTCTCCCATTCCGGTTATGGTGGGTACAAGTGCGGTCACTGCACGACGGCCAGTCGGGGTCAGTGAGGCATTGTACGCCAAGGCGGTGAGCCCTGATCTGTTGCCAGGGGATCGATGGGGACGGTTGATGTGTGTGGGGACGGAGTGCCCCTACATGTCGTATGTTTAGGTTTACCTTGCAAGGATAAAAACTCGATTCGAATCGTCTGCTTCTCGCAGCTAATGAGACTGCTTGATCCATGCTGCTACATTGAGTAACAAGTGGAACGGATTGAGATGATACAAACTGTTGATTGCTAATAATGCTTGCTACTATGTATGAATAGATAGTACACTTTTAGCCTTAAGAGAGTCACACTTAACTTTGATTAAGTTAAAATCTTGATTTAGAAACTCAGCTAGTGCTTTTGGCAACCAAACCCCACAGCCAAACAGCTGCATGTCTAGAGGTAGAGGAGTATAGACTCCTCACACCGGGTAAGTCTAGCTGAGTATTAGTATACTCAGCCTTGCTTGTGGCATAATTTTACAGGTTCTCTGGAGGATATGGTTGCTGGAGTGACTTGGCCATCCACCCTGCCACCGGGTTGGACTGTCGAGTGGGACCCTGCCTCGGCTGAGGAGGGGCATGAGGAGTGATGGGACAGGCTTCCCCGTCTCTCCATTTATTTATCGTTAGTTTATTTTCCGCTGCACTTCAAAAACAATGATGGTTACTTTTACAAAAACTCCGATGATGACAATGGTGATGTAATAATTTAATACTCTTCCATGCATGGTTTTATGCTTTATTGTATTTGCTCTGTGACTCACCATCGAGTGAGATTGTGGTACTTGATCCTGTCAGTGGCCGTGTCGGACTAGATCCGAGGGATTGACGGGTTATTCCTATTTAAGTGTGGTCTAGCTGCTAAGGCAGGGCTTAGGCACTTAAGTTGGAATAATTCGGGCAGTTCCGCCACAGCTGGTATCGGAGCTTGTACCACCACAGAGGAATCAATAAAACATGAATACCATCCCTTTTCTAAAGTAAAACTTGATAGAAACACTGTTGGATAGACAGTAGGGCAAGCAGGATAGACCTAGGACGTGAAGCCTTAGGATGGTAGAAGGGTAGCTAGGTGGCTAATTAACTAGGCCCTACAGGCCACTTTTACAGGATGGGAGTTCTTCCCTATTCCTTTTGTTTTCTTGTGAGGTCGTTCAGGACGTGCATGCATGCATTCTTAATTAAGCAAATGAATAACTAAGTAAAAGGACTTAAAAATGAGATAGCAGCCAACTAGGTCCCCAATACCTTTTTCTTCTAACTAGAGGCAGGCTGAGTTTTGTTTTTCCTTGTTCTTTTTGTACTTCTTTTTCTTTACTTACGCTTAACCGTGCACAGATGACTTCCCATGGATCCTCCGAGGATGGAGATGCACTGACCCACACTGACGGACTTGCACGAGAGGGTTTTCCCCGCATCTTGTGGGAAGTACTTCAGGGGGCAGGATATTTGACACCCCCTCAGTACGCGGTGCAGCAGTTCGAGAAGCACCGGGTACCTCGCTGTCGGGTGAGGATGACTTTGGAGCCTCATCCCCTGCAGCCAGGCTGGCGTTCACTGGACTCCGAGTCCTATGGATACCGGGCTGAGGACACTATTGAGGCTATCGCTCTGCATGGACTGACCACCTTCTGTGGATTTCACCCTTTGGAGCTGGCTACTCACCCCATTGGGTTGTTCCCGGCGGAAAAGGAGGACGACCCGATGTGGAAGGACCGGGTGGAGCATGCCAAGGACATCTGGGCTCTCTACCCAGGCCACACCGCTCACTTGTCTGTACGATGCATGAACGCTCTGTATCGTCTGCAAGTGATGCGTGGGGAGGCCATGTCCCACCTGATGGCATTACTGGAGGCCACCAAGATCACCTTGGACAACAGGGAGGAGCTCGTGGTGGATTTATCCCAGGAGCTGGTGGAGAAAGATTTATAGGTGGAGCAGCTGACTGACGAGATTCATGAGTTGGAGGAGCTAGTGGGCACCAGGGAGAATACCATCGAGATCCTCGAGGATCAGCTCCTCAACACCCAGCAGCAGCTAGCAGAGGCTAATGCGCATCTGGACATGCATCACCAAGAGATCCATGATGCGGAGGCTGACGAGGACGTTGACATTGAGGGAGGAGATGAGCCTACCTCCAGTGTAGACACCGCTGGCTCAGGGAGACCACCTTCCCCCGAGTCTAGCGTTGCCTCGTTCGCTCACTAGATGCCAGACTAATGCTAGAAGTTGATGATAGTTGGACTCCTCGCCGCTAGCTTAGCTTTTGCACCCTTAGGGTACTAGGCTAGGTAGAGTTGAGTCTTTTGATCCTTGATGTAACCAGTGTTGAAACTCTTTTGGATGTTTAGGGATGATTAATGGTAATTTAAATTTGAATGGAAGGATTATGTTTTCATTTGTTTTTGGAATCTATCAAATTACTTGACTCCCCTACCATGTTCGAACCTTAAGCTTGGAGATGTGTTTTTGAGCAACCATGTGGCTTTTTCAGATGGCTGGGAGAGCGCGTCGTGGTCAGAATGAGCACGTTCCTCCACCGCCACCGCCTCCCACTCTGCAGGAGCTCATGGCCCAGCAGAATGAGATTCTGAGGTAGCTAGCTCAGCGTCAGCCACCACCTCAGCATTATGGTGGAGACCATCAGCGTCACCCTGTCGCTGCTACCTACCAGGAGTTTCTCAGCACTCAGCCACCCTTGTTTACTAGGGCAGAGGACCCGCTTGATGCAGATGTGTGGTTGAGGGTGGTAGAATCCAAGTTCCCACTGCTCCATGGGGCTTGCTCAGAGGTCGCCAAGGTCAGGTTCGCCACCCAGCAGCTTCGCGGACCCGCATGGACTTGGTGGGACCATTTTCTTGCTATGCAGCCAGAAGGTAGAGAGGTGGAATGGAGGGAGTTCAAGGCCGCTTTCAGAGGGCATCATATTCCAGCTGGCATCATGGACCGGAAACTCAACGAGTTTCTGGCACTCACTCAGGGCAGCAGGACAGCGTTGCAATATGCCCAGGCTTTCAATGATTTGTGTCAGTATGCTGGATACCATGCAGATACGGATGAGAAGAAGCGAGACAGGTTCAGGAGGGGGCTCAGCACCAAGCTCCGTGACCGTCTCAACACCGTCAGGGCCAACAGTTACAATGAGTTGGTCAACATGGCTATCTCCCAGGAAGACTGCATCTTGGCTCGGCAGGCGGAGAAGAAGAGGAAGACCCCTGTGGCAGGACCCTCGACTCAGCCACAACGTTTCAGGATTGTGTCTGACTCACAGAGCAGGGGACCTCAGTAGCAGCAAGGAAGGTGGGTGATCAGGCCACCGCAGCAGCAGCAGCAGCAGGCACCCAACCGTGCCCAGTTTCCAGCTCAGAGGAACAATCAGCAGCAGCAGTACCGCCAGGCCAATGATAACAGGTGTTTCACTTGTGGCAGCACTGGACACTATGCCAAGAATTGCCCCAAGAATCAGCAGAGGCAGGGGCAGAATGTTAACCAGAACCAAGGAAAGAGGCAGAAAGTGCAAGTTAGGCAGGGCAAGCTGAACTTCACTACAATGGCTGACATCCCAGAAGGAGCACCCGTCATGACTGGTATCTTTACAGTTTTAAATTTTCCTGCTATTGTTCTTTTTGATTCTGGTGCTTCACATAGTTTTGTCAGTGCCAAATTTAGTGTCAAGTGCCAGTTGCCTTTTTGCCACACCAATGGGGCTATTACCATTTCAACCCCAGGAGGCAGGATTGCCACTAATCAAATCAGCAGGCATGTACCCATAAAATTTGGTAGTTTGATAATTAAAACTGACCTTCTTATCTTGGGACTAGATAGTGTGGATATCATCTTGGGAACTGATTGGTTGACCCAACATCAGGCAATATTGGACATTGCAGCCAGAGCCATTGAAATTCATTCCCCTGCTTATGGCGAGACTGTGTTGTACTTACCCCACCAGAGTGGTACCCGGTCTTGTGCCTTTGTTATGGCAGAATCCCCAGTAAGGAAGATCCCAGTAGTCTGTGAATACCCCGATGTTTTTCCAGATGAATTACCAGGAATGCCACCTGACAGAGATGTTGAGTTTGCCATTGAATTGCAACCCGGGACTGCTCCTACCTCTAAGAGACCCTATAGGATGCCTCCCGCGGAACTGGCAGAATTGAAGAAACAATTGCAAGAATTGTTGGATAAGGGGTTTATTCGTCCAAGCACTTCACCTTGGGGATGTCCAGCTTTATTTGTAAAGAAGAAGGACGAAAGTTTGAGGATGTGTGTTGACTACCGCCCTCTCAATGCGGTGACTATCAAGAACTAAGTACCCGTTACCCCGCATTGATGTTCTGTTTGATCAGTTGGTAGGAGCCAAGGTATTCTCCAAGATAGACCTTCGCTCAGGCTACCATCAGATCAAGATCCGTGCCAGTGATATTCCCAAGACGGCCTTCTCAACCAGATATGGGATGTATGAGTTTTTGGTAATGTCATTTGGATTGACCAATGCCCCGGCTTATTTCATGTACTTGATGAACTCAGTGTTCATGCCAGAGTTGGATAAGTTTGTGGTCGTTTTCATTGATGACATTCTAGTTTATTCCAAGAATGAAGCTGAGCACACTAAACATCTGCATACTGTGCTCCAGAGACTTCGTGACCATCAGTTGTATGCTAAGTTGTCCAAGTGTGAGTTCTGGTTGAAGGAGATAAAATTCTTGGGTCACACGATCTCTCAGGAGGGGATATCAGTCGACCCTGAGAAAGTGCAAGAGGTAATGGACTGGAAACCTCCGACCACAGTAAAGCAGATTAGGAGTTTTCTGGGATTGGCAGGATATTACCGACGATTCATTCCGGATTTCTCCAGAATTGCCAAGCAAATGACTGAACTGCTGAAGAAGGGAGTCAAATTTGAGTGGAGCCAAAAATGTGAAGATGCTTTTCATACCTTGAGGCAACAATTGACAACAGCCCCAATGCTAGCCCAACCCGACAATACCAAGCCATTTGAAGTTTATTGTGATGCTTCTGGTACCGGATTGGGATGTGTCTTGATGCAAGAGAATAGAGTGATTGCTTATGCTTCCCGGGCACTTAGGCCCCATGAGCAAAACTACCCGACACATGATTTGGAGTTGTCAGCAGTAGTTCATGCCCTCAAGATATGGAGACACTACTTGATGGGAGCTCACTGTAACATTTACACTGATCACAAGAGCCTCAAGTACATTTTCACTCAGGCAGATCTGAACATGAGGCAAAGAAGATGGTTGGAGTTAATCAAGGACTATGATTTGGAGGTGCATTACCATCCCGGCAAGGCAAATGTTGTGGCAGATGCCTTGAGCCGAAAAGCCCAATGTAATTGCATGAGCATGGATGCAAGAATTACCACCCTGTGTGATGAGTTGTGCAAGCTGAATCTGGAAGTTGTTCCTTCCGGTGAATTGAGATATATCGCAGTGGAGCCCACATTGCAAGAGCAAATAGCTCAGGCACAGTTTGGGGATAAGGGTGTTCAGGTCATCAAGGAAATGATCAAGCAGAAGGCAGAGAAATACAAGTGCTTCCGCCAGGACAGCAAGGGAACTTTATGGTTTGAAGATCGATTGGTTGTTCCCAAGAACCCAGAGCTCAGAAAGCAGATATTGGATGAAGCTCACCTTTCCAAGTTCTCCATGCACCCTAGGTAGCAACAAGATGTACCATGATCTCAGACATCTTTATTGGTGGACCAGGATGAAGAGGGAAATTGCCAAGTACGTCTCAGAATGTGACACTTGTCAGAGGGTAAAAGCAAGTCATTTGAAAGCAGCAGGTCCTTTGCAACCCCTTCCCATACCATCTTGGAAATGGGAGGATGTTTGCATGGACTTCATAGTGGGATTGCCCAATACCTCCAGGCACCATGATTCTATATGGGTGATTGTGGACAGATTGACCAAGACTGCTCATTTCTTGCCAGTGCACACCACCCACCGGACGGAGAAGTATGCGGAACTCTACATCGACCAGATAGTTCGTTTGCATGGGATACCAAGGACCATAGTCTCTGACCGAGGAGCACCTTTTGTGGCGCGATTTTGGGAGCAATTACAGGAATCACTCGGAACCCACGTAATCCGAAGCTCAGCGTATCACCCTCAAACAGATGGCCAAACAGAAAGGGTGAACCAGGTTTTAGAAGATATGTTAAGGGCTTGTGCACTGCATTATGGAAAGGATTGGGACAAGTGTCTCTCCTTGGCAGAGTTCTCTTACAATAACAGCTATCAGTCCAGTCTGAAAATGGCACCTTTTGAGGCTTTGTATGGGAGAAGATGCAGAACCCCGCTGAATTGGTCTCAAGCAGGAGAGAGGGAGATATTTGGGCCAGATTTGGTAATTGAAGCAGAGGAAAAGGTCAGAGTCATCAGAAAGAACTTGGAAGCTGCTCAGGCCAGGCAAAGGAGTTATCATGACCAGAGACGGAAGCCACTGCAGTTTGAGGTGGGAGATCATGTCTATCTCAAGATATCACCAACCAAGGGTGTCCAGAGATTTGGGATCAAGGGCAAGTTGGCCCCTCGATACATTGGACCCTATAAGATCAAGGAAAGTTGTGGACCCGTAGCTTACCAATTGGAATTGCCACCCCATATGTCCACAGTCCACAATGTGTTCCATGTATCTCAGCTGCGGAAATGTGTTCGTCTACCCACTGAAGTGCTACCAGAGCCCGACATTGAGATAGAACCAGACTTGTCCTACCAAGAGTACCCTGTCAAGGTATTGGATCAGAAGGAAAGGTCAACTCGGGCAAGATCAATCAGAATGTATAAGGTTCAGTGGAGTCACCATTCAGCAGAAGAAGCTACATGGGAGACGGAGGATTTTCTACGCTCTCGCTTCCCCGACTTTCTACCCAAAGGAATCGGTATGTAACCCAAAACCCCACCCCCACCTGCCCTTTGAAGTCAATTATAAGAAAAACTTAGATAACAAGGATAGTCTAAGTAATGGATTTAACTTAAGAAGGGCTTCCTTCTGAAGTTGCAAAGAGGATGACATTCGAGGAGCAGTTAGGAAAGTGGAACTTGAAGTTTAAAGGGAAAGTAGCACCCCCACACCCCCCAAAGCATCCCTCCAAGGGACTCTATCTGAAATCTCGGGGCGAGATTCCTTTAAGGGGGGAGGGCTGTAACACCCTAGGTGTTACTCAGGGTGCCCACCCCAGGGTTACCCCCTTTTAACCCATAGTTACTTAGAGAATTATGGGCAAAGTATCTCAATCTTGGAATTCAAGGTCCTAATCAAGTGCAAACTATCTTGGATGTCATGCCCTAGCTTGTAATGCACATCTAAGTGGAGATCTCCCAAAACCCTAGAGCAAAACCACCATAGGTAATTATAACCCTAATTGAAGCCATGATCAAAAGATCATGTAAACATCATGATCATGGGTTGAGCTAAATATAAAAGTTGTAATATACTTAATAACCTACAATTAATAGTAAGGAAGTACCCCCAAAAAGTTTTCAGAAAGGTCCTAAAAAGATCACCCAAGATTGAACACAAGGGAGGAAATCAGATTTTGCCTAAGTCAATAACCAACCCTTAAGCAAAGATCCCTCATGTTCACCTTGATTTCCTTTTCAAAACCAGTCGACCCAATTAACAAAATGGCGCCAAATGAACCCTAGAATGCCCTGGAAAAGTTTGAACCCAAACCAAAACCGTTTGACATGCCTTGGCATTGGTTTTGTCTCGGTTTGCACAGGGCAGACAGACAAGACTTGGCGCTGCCGTATCTCTTCAACCAGGCCACATCTCCCCTTGGAACTTACATGAACTAGGTAGCCCTAGGTGCAGGGAAGAGATCTTCCACAGGCGCTAGGGCAAGATTCGTACGCCTGGCCGCTCAGCAGAGCGAAGAACACGGGCAGAAGCAACGCTCCACGTGTTCGACAGCGCTCTGAGCTCGCCAGAGCACGCCCGCGCGCGCACCCCGCATGCCCGCGTCGCGCCAAACGGTCGAGCCGGCGCCCCGGCCACGCCCGCGCCTATAAAACCCGCCCCAGCGCTCGGTCGTTTCCCCCAGTGCCTCATCCGTACCTCGCCGGACTTACCCGAGCCAGCCCTCGCCTCCGGCGACCTCCCCGCGACCCGCCAGTGCCGACCGAAGGCCGCCTCCGTGGCCAACCCCTCTCCAGCCCCCCTCCGTTCGATCCAAGCCCCCAGTTAGCTTCCTGGTGAAGCCGTAAGCCGTGCTCAAGCTTGAACCGAGGGCCTGCGTCACCGGAGTAGCCGAATCGCGCTCACCGGACTTCGCCCGCCCGCCGGCAACCGTGGACCGGGGTACACGGTGAGTCTCTCGTCGATTCCTTGCACGGTTAGATTCCGTAGACCTCCATGAAGCTCCCCATGCCCCTGGATTGAACCGTACCGCCGTGGATAGGCCGGAGCGCACGCCGCCGACGAGCTCGCCCGCCTGCGCACGTGGACCGAGCAGCTCCGACCACCTCCAGCGACGACCCGTACATCGACGTGACCGCCGCAACCATCCCGAGTGTCTCTGACCACTTCGCCGGACCTCCCTCGCCGCCGGTAAGCCGCGCCGTCCTTTCTTTTCTGCGGCCACTGTTTTGATTAGGGGAGGGACTGCGGGTGTGAGGAAGAGAAACCCAGGGGGTTAAGTGCAAAGCCAGAGACTCAAGGGAATAGTGGCATAAGGGCAGATCTGTGAGGTTGGATTCAGTTTAAACCTAGGGGTCTCGGCGCAAACTGCGTTTTCAGAAAAACCAAATTAAAACCTGTTTTAAATTCAAACAGAAACTTTAAAAACCCATAACTTCTGTTTGGTTTATCCAAATTTGGTCAAACAAATTTGGCCAGACTCTAAATACTATAACCTGTCTAAGAAAAATGTAAAACCCATAAGTACTAGAGAAAAATATAAGGTTCTGATTTATTTTCAGTTTTGGCCAAAAGCTTAATAATAGCAAGAAAAATGGTTGCACTATTTAACTAGAGTTGGAAAAATTTGGAGGAGTTTATATCTACCTACTAACCTAGTTAAAAATGCTAAACCCCTCTGTTCACTACATTAAGTTAGTTTTAACCCCTTATTCTATAATATGCTTAAGTTTAAGGAAAATAGAAAAAGTGAGATAAATAATGAACCAGAGGGCACCCCTATTTTTGTTGAGATATTTAGTCAATGTAGTACCCTGGAAGAATGTATCATACCCTGTTGTAGTTTAAGATAAGCAAGATACCTTTTAAATGAAGAAAATAGGGATAACTTAGAAAAACCCTACAAAAATACCCCTAAAGTGAAACCTCCCCAAACCTTAGGATAACTAATGTTTTGATAATAAGAACTTAAGAAAAATCTGAAATCTGTTGTTTGATATTTTTCAAATAACAAGTTAGTTCTAATCACCCTTTTTGCACCAAAGTTTAAAAATCCACCATTAATTAACAATCATGTGGCTCTCTGCCATTTTTGGTACAAGAGCTTTTTATCACTGTTAGAGGCTAGCAAAAATAACCATTAGGTCAGAATCCACTTTAATAAAAGACTTGTAGTGTAAAGTGGTCCATTTTGCCTAACTATTGTTATTTTTGTTTAAAGCCTAGCTTTTGTACTTTAAGCCTCAAATTATTAAAACAAGCTAGAAAAGCCAGTGACAACCCACTGTAATTTTTATAGAATTTTTGGAAATTTTTAAACTACTATCATAATTCAAACCCCTACTAGAAACCCTAAAGGGAAATTAAGGAAAGGAAAGGGGGATGATGGAGTCTAATATCCCTTAAGACCTTTATTTACTTGTCCACTAAAATCCGTAAAGGCAATACAAATCCAACATGTTATCCTAAAGGAAAACCTAAACCAAAAAGGTAATAAGTCTATATGTACACCAGAAGACCCACATAGCCAGTGAACCCTAAGCTAATTCTTGATTTAAATTCTATAGTTTAATATTCTTAAATCTTGCATAATCATAACATACATTTTCATTGCATTCGATAGACTGTAATCTTGCTGACGGAGAGTACGTCCTCGTGCCGGAGCAAGGAGCTGCCCAGGAGGTTGCCCCAGACCCAGCACCAGAGCCTGCACCAGAGGACCTGCCTGCCACTGCTTTGGAAGGCAAGCCCCGGTTTTATGCATAACCTGTTATTTATGCTATTTTACTTCACTTAATGATTGTAGGATTGATTGTGCACTTAGGTGTAGGAATTGTTTGAAACCCTAGTTGCATGATCTCAGGAATCCTATTGAGATGAATACTAGTATGCTAGGTCGAGTAGCTGCTTTATTAATTAGGATCTCGGTAGAAGTCGAGTGGTTTTTCTAGCACTCGCGCGAGGTCAGGAATGGGCTGTATCCACTTTTCCTATCATACTAGTGTTGGTTTGTGGGCAACAATCCATGGGGATTGGTTGTTCACGGGATAAAAAGTTGATTAAGGATTAAGGTGTGGTACCGTGAGTCAAGCGTTTGAACGTACTAAACATATGCCGAGAAATATGGTAAATCGGTAAGCCTAGTACCTGAGTGAACCTGCCCGCAGACATACCTCCTCACGCGACCTGAGACGTAGTCTCCCATTCCGGTTATGGTGGGTACAAGTGCGGTCACTGCACGACGGCCAGTCGGGGTCAGTGAGGCATTGTACGCCAAGGCGGTGAGCCCTGATCTGTTGCCAGGGGATCGATGGGGACGGTTGATGTGTGTGGGGACGGAGTGCCCCTACATGTCGTATGTTTAGGTTTACCTTGCAAGGATAAAAACTCGATTCGAATCGTCTGCTTCTCGCAGCTAATGAGACTGCTTGATCCATGCTGCTACATTGAGTAACAAGTGGAACGGATTGAGATGATACAAACTGTTGATTGCTAATAATGCTTGCTACTATGTATGAATAGATAGTACACTTTTAGCCTTAAGAGAGTCACACTTAACTTTGATTAAGTTAAAATCTTGATTTAGAAACTCAGCTAGTGCTTTTGGCAACCAAACCCCACAGCCAAACAGCTGCATGTCTAGAGGTAGAGGAGTATAGACTCCTCACACCGGGTAAGTCTAGCTGAGTATTAGTATACTCAGCCTTGCTTGTGGCATAATTTTACAGGTTCTCTGGAGGACATGGTTGCTGGAGTGACTTGGCCATCCACCCTGCCACCGGGTTGGACTGTCGAGTGGGACCCTGCCTCGGCTGAGGAGGGGCATGAGGAGTGATAGGGACAGGCTTCCCCGTCTCTCCATTTATTTATCGTTAGTTTATTTTCCGCTGCACTTCAAAAACAATGATGGTTACTTTTACAAAAACTCCGATGATGACAATGGTGATGTAATAATTTAATACTCTTCCATGCATGGTTTTATGCTTTATTGTATTTGCTCTGTGACTCACCATCGAGTGAGATTGTGGTACTTGATCCTGTCAGTGGCCGTGTCGGACTAGATCCGAGGGATTGACGGGTTATTCCTATTTAAGTGTGGTCTAGCTGCTAAGGCAGGGCTTAGGCACTTAAGTTGGAATAATTCGGGCAGTTCCGCCACAGAATAGTCTTCTCCATCAAAGTGTGGGGGTTTCCCAAGTGGAATTTATAACAAATGAGCATTTGAATTATAAGGGATGCGAGAATAATCAAAGGAGTAGTTTTGATTAACCGTCTTTCTTTTGGACGAGTCGTCGTCGTCTCTTGGTGAAGAAGAGGAGGCGTCGCTGTCATAGTATACGATTTTCTTGATGTGCCTCTTTTTCTTCCTGTCCCTCTTCTCGTGACTCGAGCCTAAGTCAGTGGGCTTGTCGTCTCTTGGCTCGTTGAAGAGGGACTCCTTTTCCTTATTGTTGACCACCATCCCCTTACCCTTATGATCCATCTCTTCGGGCGGTTAGTCCCTTAGATGAAGAGTACGGCTCTGATACCAATTGAGAGCACCTAGAGGGGGGTGAATAGGTGATCCTATGAAACCAAATACTAAATAGCCACAAACTTGATTATAAAAGTGTTAGTGCGAGTTAATCAAGTTGCTATGAAGCGAGCTCTTGCGAACAAAACAATCACAGAGAAAAACAGCACAAGAGACACGGTGTTTTATCCCGTGGTTCGGCCAAGTATAACACTTGCCCACTTCCACGTTGTGGCGTCCCAATGGACGAGGGTTGCACTCAACCCCTTTCAAGTGATCCAATGATCAACTTGAATACCATGGTCTTTTTGTTTAGTGTTCTTCTCTCGTTTGCGAGGAATCTCCATAAGTTGGAGCCTCTCGCCCTTACAATATAGATCACAAAGAAGCACAAGAGTAAGGGAGGGAAAGCAATGCACACAAGACTCGAATCCGCAGCACACACATGCACACAAGCCAAGACTTGAGCTCGAAACATAGCATAGGGAGTTCACAACTCAAACGGAGCAAAAATCACTAACACAACAAATCAAATGCGTGGAGGCAGAGTCTGGGAGTCTTAGGATGCTTAGTGAAATGCTTGGTGTACTGCTCCATGCGCCTAGGGGTCCCTTTTATAGCCCTAAGGCAGCTAGGAGCCGTTGGAGATCAACTTGGAAGGCAAATCCTGCCTTCTGTCGAGTGGTGCACCGAACAGTCCGGTGCACCACCGGACAGGTCCTGTAGCAGTTCAGTGCCCGATCTCCTTCCTTATCTGGTGCATCTGACCATTGGGCCAACGGTCCCATTGGCGCACCGGACACTGTCCGGTGTGCCCAACCGACCGTTGGTGCGGGCCACGCGTTGCCCGCTGATTGTGCTAGTGACCGTTGGCTCGGGCGGCTCTGACTCATCAGACAGTCCGGTGCACCACCGGACAGTCCGGTGATTTTTAGCCGCGACGCTTTCTAATTTTCCTGAGAACAATGAGTTCGTTGCTGAAGGACTCGGGCGCGGGTGCTGAAGACTCACCGGACAGTCCGGTGCACCACCGGACAGTCTGGTGATTTTTAGCCACGTCGCCCCGCTGATTCCCGAGAGCGGCCAGTTCACCGCCGGGCTGGCCTAGGGCACCGGACACTATCCAGTGCACCACCGGACAGTCTGGTGTGCCAGGCTGGTGCTGGTTTTGGCTGTCCTGAGTCATATCTTCTCTAATTCTTTTCTTCTTTTCTTTGCACTGTTTCTAGCACTTAGAAAAACATCTTAGTAATAAAAAGCAATTTACTAAGTCTAGAAACATACCTTGTTCTTTGATGTGCACTTATCGCCTACTTAGCACATATGAGTTCAAAACAATGTGTTGGGCATCTAATCACCAAAACAATTATAGAAATGGCCCAAGGGCACATTTCCCTTTCAAAATGGCTTTTTAGCGCCATATAGAGGTCAAAGATAGCATCTAGGAGGTTTCAATGCGCAAAACCCACCACAGAGCGTAGAAGAGTATTTTAACTTGTGCCATGCAAGATCTAGGAATATTGATGAGAGAGCTTTTGGAAGGCTAAAGGGTTGTTGGGCTATTATGAGGTCTCTATCTTATTTTCTAGTTAAGACACAATGTCACATAATGATGGCATGTGCTCTTTATAGAACTTAATTTTGCAAAAGATGGCTACAGACTCACTTGAGAGTGAGGAACAACTATAGATACATCATTTAAAGTTATGGAAGGAGAAACTAGTGACGCAGAATTTATCACTGCTATATCAATGTCTAATGAGTGGACTAGTTTTGGTAATAATGTTGTACAATAGCTATAGAGCTTCTAGGTCTACCTAAGGTCTAACCACTTTTTCTATATAATTTGTGGTTTTCTAAGTTGTTTTTATAGAAGGATGTTGACTTAATTTGTGTATAATTATTACAGGATGAATCAAGCCATGAGCTCAACTTCATCGCGTGGAAGAGGAAAAAGTAAAAGGGTGTGGAATTATTTTGAGGATGAAGTGTTTGTTGGGGGGCTACTTTGCCGAAGGTCCTCTAAATACCTATACTTTGGCATAAGCGTTGTGTTTCAGGTTTATAGTGAAAGGTGGATGAAGCTGGCCTTCACACGAAGTGGTGTGTAAAGAAGCATCGTCCATACACACAAGCGACGAAGGTGCGAGCCGAGATCATCTGCCTCTAAATGGAGAAGACTTCAAGCACAAAGCGATGAAGGAAAAGAAGTCTAAGACTTGTGCAGCAAGAAAGAAAGAGAAAATACAACGATGTCCCTACATCATTTGTAAATCATGTGTGTAAACTTTGTGGCATGTTTGTAATTTCCTATGAAGTCGTTCATCTTCCCTATAAGTAGATGAACAATGACCTACATAAATGGACCTTTTCAAGGGCCTTAAGCTTCGTTTTACTTAGCCTTTGAAGTATCTTTGAGCTATCTTGTGCAAAAAAGCCGAAGTTATGTTTGTAAATTTGTTTGATACGAAGGGAAATGGAATAAAAAATGCTAAGGCATTTGAGATGAGTTAACATCTTAGTTAACATCGTTTCGTCTGTTTTACTTTATTTGTAAATCATTCATTTTACTTTTTTGTAAATTTGTTTGTAAATCATTTGTTTTACGTTATTGTTTATTGCCATTTCAGTTAACATCGTTTTGTTCACATTTCCTATCAAGAACCTTCATCCTCAAGTTATCACTTCAAAGAGGTAATAACATGTGGACGAAAGTTCAAACCCTTTAACTTGTGTTTCCTTGTTTTTGATGCCATGTAGCAATTGAAAATAAGTGACCAACAGCATTGGTGAAGGAACTATATGAGTTGTCTCTTGATCCAAAGTGGAAAAGTGAGGATAGTTTCAAGAATGGTTATCTTTCAGTTATAGAAGCTACACTTGCAAAAAAGATGGCACGTTGTGGTCTCACTGCTATTCCGCATATTGTGTCTAGGGTAAGACAAATAAGAACACAATATGGTGCAATTGAAGTTATGTTAGCAAGTAGTGGGATGGGAGGTAGAGGAGATGGTTAGAGCTAATCAAGGATTATGACCTAGAAGTGCACTACCACCTTGGAAAAAGCCAATGTGGTAGCTGATGTGTTATGTCGCAAGGCACAATATAACTGCCTGATCATGGACTCTCACATCACCACCCTATGCGATGAGTTAAACAAATTAAGCATGGAAGTAGTTCCTCCCGGTACACTGGATTTCATCTCGATAGAGCCAACCTTACCATATCAGATTATCTTAGCACAACTCAGCGATAAGGGAGTCCAAATCATCAAGGAAATGCTCATCCAGAAAGTGGAAAAGTATAAGTGTTTTCACCAGGATAGTAAGGGCATATTATAGTTCAAAGACCAGCTTGTCCCCAAGAATCCAGAACTTAGAAAGAAAATTTTGGATGAGGCTCATCTCTCCAAGTTTTCCATACACCCTAGGAACAATAAGATGTACCATGACCTCAAACCCCTATACCAGTGGATGAGGATGAAAAGGGAGATAGCTAAGTATGTATCCGAGTGTGACACTTGTCAATGGGTCAAAGCAAGTCACCTAAAATCAGCAGGTGCCTTGCAACCACTCCCTACACATTCTTGGAAGTGGGATGATATCAACATGAATTTTATCGTGGGATTACCAAGTACCTCACTGAGACATGATTCCATGTGAGTCGTTGTGGATAGATTGACCAAGGTAGCTCATTTTCTTCAGGTACACACAACATACCCCACCAAGAGATATGCAGAGTTGTACATCGATCGAATAGTGTGTTTACACGAAATAGCCCGGACAATTATCTCGGGTCGAGGAGCTCAATTCGTGGCAAGATTTTGGGAGCAGCTACAAGACTCGCTGGGCACCAAGTTGATTAGAAGCCCAGCATACTGAGAGCACCTAGAGGGGGGGTGAATAGGTGATCTTGTAAAAACTTGAAACTTAAAGCCACAAAACTTGATTAGGAGTTAGCACAATGAAGTCAAGTGGCTAAGGAGAGCTCTTGTGAAGCACAATAGACACAATGAGAACAAGCACAAGAGACACGAGGATTTATCCCGTGGTTCGGCCAAGTACAACACTTGCCTACTCCACGTTGTGGCGTCCCAATGGACGAGAGTTGCACTCAACTCCTCTCAAGTGATCCAATGATCAACTTGAATACCACGGTGTTCTTCTTTTCTTTACTCTTTCCCGTTTACGAGGAATCTCCACAACTTGGAGTCTCTCGCCCTTACAATAAGGATCAAAGTGAAAGCACTAGAGTAAGGGAGGGAAGAAACACACACAAATCCACAGCAATACGCACACACACGGCCAAGACTCGAGCTCAAATGAATATCACAAGGTTCTCACTAGAACGGAGCTCAAATCACTAAGAATGTCAAACGAGTGCGCAAAGATGGAGTGTGAATGATCAAGAATGCTCAAAGTATGCTTGGTGTACTCCTCCATGTGCCTAGGGGTCCCTTTTATAGCCCTAAGGCAGCTAGGAGCCGTTGAGAGCAATCCAGGAAGGCAATTCTTTCCTTCTGTCGGTTGGTGCACCGGACAGTCCGGTGCTGATTTCTTTCCTATTTTGGCGCAGCCGACCGTTGAAGATTTGGAGCCGTTGGCGCACCGGACACTGTCCGGTGCACACCGGACAGTCCGGCGCCCCCATCTGACCATTGGCTCGGCCACGCGTCACGCGCGGATTGCGTGGCCGAACGTTGGCCCGGCCGACCGTTGGCCTGGCCGACCGTTGGCTCACCGGACAGTCCGGTGAATTATAGCCGTACGCTGTTGACTTGATTCCCGAGAGCGGCGACTTCGCCACAGTCGACTCACCAGACAGTCCAGGTGCACCACCGGACAGTCCGGTGATTTATAGCCGTACACCGCCGTCGAGACCCGAGAGCAGCCAGTTGACCAGACGCCAGCCTGGCGCACCAGACACTGTCCGGTGCACCACCGGACAGTCCGGTGTACCCAGACTGAGCAGAGTCTTGGCTGCTCGAGCCAAGTCTTTTCCAATTGTATTTTCTCTGATTCTAGCACTTAGACAAATATGTTAGTACATAAAAACCAATGTACTAAGTCTAGAATCATACCTTTGTGTTGATTTTCACTTCATCCACCATTTGGCATAGTTTCACACTTAAACCATTTGTGTTGGCACTTGATCACCAAAATACTTAGAAATGGTCCAGGGGCACATTTCCCTTTCAATCTCCCCCTTTTTGGTGATTTATGCCAACACAACAAAAAGCAACTAACAGAAGTGCAACATCAATGCAAATGAGAACACAAATTTGTTTTGATTCAAATCTGGCATATTTGGATCATTCTTTGCCACCACTTGGTTTGTTTTTGCAAATCAAACTCAATTTCCTATCTCTAAGTCAAACACACTTGTTGAGGCATAGAGAGAGGTATTCCAAGAGAAATTGATCAAGAATTCAAAAACTCTCCCTTTTTCCCATAATCAAACATTCTCCCCACAAGAGACCAACTTTTGACAATAAGAGACAGTAAGAGTATTTTGAAAAACCAAAAGTTCTAATTCTATTATTTTCAAAATTCTTCAAAATTCTCAAGTGGTAGCTGATCCATTTCTTGCTTTGGCCTTATTTTCTCCCCCTTTGGCATCAAGCACCAAAACGGGATCAATCTTGGCCCTTAAACCTCATTGCCTCACCAAAATCTTCAATTAAAGGTAAAAAGGCAATAAGAACACGGAGATGAACTTGGAGTAAGTTACCCTTTCATCGGAGTGCAGTGGAAGTCTTTCATGTTCCAAGTCCATCTTTCCCTTTCAATCTACCTTTGAGACTAGATCAAGCAAACTCAAGCACACAATTAGTCTTAAAGGGTCAAGTTGTAGCATACCTCCCCCTAAATATGTGCATCATTCACACATGGACTTGTGAGGTCCAGGGATCCCTTGCACAACTTGAGCACCATAAATAAGCAATAAAATGCACAATGGAACATGATCAAAGGCATAAAACACATGTATGCTCTATATCAATCCAAGTTACGCGAATCTAAGACATTTAGCTCACTACGCAGCCTGCAAAAGGTCTTCTCATCTAAAGGTTTGGTAAAGATATCGGCTAGCTGGTTCTCGGTGCTAACATAAAACACTTCGATATCTCCCTTTTGCTGGTGGTCTCTCAAAAAGTGATGCCAGATGTCTATGTGCTTTGTGCGGCTGTGTTCAACAGGATTGTCCGCCATGCGGATTGCACTCTCATTTTCACATAGGAGTGGGACTTTGCTCAGATTGTAGGCAAAGTCCCTGAGGGTTTGCCTCATCCAAAGTAGTTGCACGCAACACTGTCCTACGGCAACGTACTCAGCCTCAGCGGTGGATAGGGCAACGGAAGTTTGTTTCTTAGAACTCCACGACACCAGGGACCTTCCGAGAAATTGGCACGTCCCTGATGTACTCTTCCTATCGACCTTACATCCAGCATAGTCGGAGTCTGAATATCCAATTAAGTCAAAGGTAGGCCCCTTTGGATACCAGATCCCGAAGCAAGGCGTAGCAACTAAATATCTAAGAATTCGCTTAACGGCCACAAGGTGACACTCCCTTGGGTCGGATTGAAATCTAGCACACATGCATACGCTAAGCATAATATCCGGTCTACTAGCACATAAATAAAGTGAAGACCCTATCATAGATCGGTATGCCTTTTGATCAGCGGACTTACCTCCTTTGTTGAGGTCGACATGTCCGTCGGTTCCCATTGGTGTCTTTGCGGGCTTAGCGTCCTTCATTCCAAACCGCTTGAGCAAGTCTTGCGTATACTTCGTTTGAGAGATGAAGGTGCCGTCCTTGAGTTGCTTCACTTGGAATCCAAGGAAGTAGTTCAACTCGCCCATCATCGACATCTCGAATTTTTGAGTCATCACCCTACTAAACTCCTCACAAGACTTTTGGTTAGTAGAACCAAATATTATGTCATCGACATAAATTTGGCACACAAATAGATCACCGTCACAAGTCTTAGTGAAAAGAGTTGGATCGGCTTTCCCAACCTTGAAAGCATTAGCAATTAAAAAGTTTCTAAGGCATTCATACCATGCTCTTGGGGCTTGCTTATGTCCATAGAGCGCCTTAGAGAGCTTACACACGTGGTTGGGGTACCGTTTATCCTCAAAGCCAGGAGGGTTGCTCTACGTACACTTCCTCCTTGATTGGCCCGTTGAGGAAAGCGCTCTTCATGTCCATTTGGAACAACCTGAAAGAATGGTGAGCGGCATAGGCTAACAAAATACGAATCGACTCTAGCCTAGCCACAGGAGCGAAAGTCTCCTCAAAGTCCAAACCTGCGACTTGGGCATAACCTTTTGCCACAAGTCGAGCCTTGTTCCTTGTCACGACCCCGTGCTCGTCCTGTTTGTTGCGGAACACCCACTTGGTTCCCACAACGTTTTGCTTGGGACGCGGCACCAGTGTCCAAACTTCATTTCGCTTGAAGTTGTTGAGCTCTTCCTGCATGGCCAACACCCAGTCCGGATCTAGCAAGGCCTCTTCTACCCTGAAAGGCTCAATAGAAGAGACAAAAGAGTAATGCTCACAAAAATTAACTAATCTAGGGCGAGTAGTTACTCCCTTGCTAATGTCACGCAAAATTTGGTCAACGGGATGATTTCTTTGAATCATCGCTCGAACTTAAGTTGGAGGGGCCTGTGGTACTTCTTCCTCTTCAACTTGGACATCTTGTGCTCCCCCTTGATCACACGCCTCATGTTGAGGGACCTGTTCATCGTCTTGAGTTGGGGGATGCACCATTGTTGAGGAAGAAGGTTGATCTTGCACTTGGTGTTCCTGTGGTCGCACGTCTCCAATCGCCATGGTACGAATTGCAGTCCGTTGGAACATCATCCTCATCTACATCATCAAGATCAACTTGCTCTCTTGGAGAGCCATTAGTCTCATCAAATACAACGTCGCTAGAGTACTTCAACCAAACCCAATGATTTGTTGAAGACTCTATACGCCTTTGTATTTGAGTCATAACCTAACAAAAACCCTTCTACAGCTTTGGGAGCAAATTTTGAATTTCTACCTTTCTTCACCAGAATGTAGCATTTACTCCCAAAACTCGAAAATACGAAACATTGGGTTTGTTACCGGTTAGTAGCTCGTATGACGTCTTCTTGAGGAGGCGATGAAGGTAGACCCAGTTTATGGCGTGGCAAGCCGTGTTCACAGCTTCCGACCAAAACCGCTCGGGCGTCTTGAATTCTCCAAGCATCGTCCTCGCCATGTCTATAAGAGTCCTGTTCTTCCTCTCTACCACACCGTTTTGCTGTGGTGTGTAGGGAGCGGAGAACTCGTGCTTGATTCCTTCTTCCTCAAGAAACTCTTCCACCTGCAGGTTCTTGAACTCGGACCCGTTGTCGCTCCTTATCTTCTTCACCTTGAGCTCAAATTCATTTTGAGCTCTCCTTAGGAAGCGCTTGAGGGTCCCTTGGGTTTTAGATTTATCCTGCAAAAAGAATACCCAAGTGAAGCGGGAAAAATCATCAAGAATAACAAGACCATACTTCCCCCGATGCTGAGGTAGGCGACGGGTCCGAAGAGGTCCATATGCAATAGCTCTAGAGGTCTTGATGTAGTCATCACATTCTTGATGTGATGAGCACTTCCCACTTGTTTTCCTGCTTGACAAGCTTGATTCCCGTCACCGAATATGATTGAATCTTGGGAATCTTTGTTCTTGATGTATGTAACACCCGGATTTAAGGAACAAAGCCGGGTGCATCTCATACATGCGCCAAGAAGACAACATATATAATAACAGAGTGTATAGAGATGAATGTCATAAAACATCAGAGTACTTATTACATAGCGGAAGTCTTATTACAAAATAAAGATAAATATAAAACGAACTAAGGATCGTCGGCGCCAATGTCGACTGAGAAACACCACCTAGATCAGATCGAACTCCTCAGTGTTAGGCGGCTCCTCTTCGACCACCTGCTCTTCTCCTGTGGGGGGGTTGTGAGACAGCAAGAGTGAGCTCACATACGTTCATAGCTCAACAAGTCGTGGGGAATAATGTGGCATGAACTCACCAAAGGTGGGAGTTCATGAAGTGTAAGGCTGATCAATGAAATAAAGGCTGAAGCTGAGCATCGCTTTTATAAGTTGGTCAAAATTTTATTAGCAATTACTAAGTGTAAGTGAATACCAATCCATAGTAATAATAAATAAAAGTAATAATAAAATGATCCCAAATGCAATGAAATGACAGGTTAAGTTTAAGTTCCATAATTTAATCATGTGAGTGTCCGAGCCGCTCTTGACCGTGAGCACGGCTAGTATACTAGTTTTACACTCTGCAGAGGTTGCGCATCTTTACCCACAAGTCATGTTACCCATCTGCCAAGAGATGGCCAATCCCATGCACCTCTACCGAGGAGGCGAGGCAGGGTAACACTACGAGGCCTTTACAAAGTTCCACTAGCTTCAGACTACCCGCTACAGTTTATAGGAAGCTCCAGTGCAGGGTTCCTGGCTGACCGCCATCACAGCAAAATCAACCAGGGACCTCACTACACTGACCACTCCCCTACTGCCCTTGCCCCTTTCGGGTAAGGTAGCCCTCCCCTAGCTTTCCTAGTTAATCAGCCAAGGGCGTCCCATTAAACCCTTGTGGTAGCACTGTTTTCCCGGGTGGTTCTCCATGTTCCCATTAACATAATGATCTTAACATGAACAAGGAATAATAAAACAGATAACAATAAATAGTATAACAATGAGTGATGAATATCTCTATACCCAAATCCACATAAAGCAATAGCATGTACTACCCAAAACTTTAGTAGTAAAACCAGTGGTGAAGCAAGGTATAAAGATAGTCAAAATCTAGGGCATCCTATTGGGTCCCAGCAAAATTATCCTATGCAGATCATTATGAATAATAAGAACATGAATGGGTAAAAGAAGTGATCAAGGGCACAACTTGCCTTCCACGAGCTCCTGCTCAGCTATCTCTACTTGTTGAACCTTAGATTCCACAGGGGCTTGCTCGTCTACTCGCATCAACACAATACATACATAGTATAGCATAAATTAACATCACATCAAACATGCAAATGGAATATACAGTAATAAACTAGACATTAAAATATGATCGCAGGAACTGGAATTATTAATTTTGGAGTTACAGATTTTAAGTTATGGATTTTCTAATGTTTTATGTGCTTAATACAAGATTAAGTGCTAGATAAATTTTAAATCATCTTTCATGTTAAAACAGAGGCACTAGTGGTTAGACAATAATATTATAAGAATTTAGGAACTGGAATGAGTCAATTTGGAGTTTATATGCATTTTCTATGAATTAAACAAGTTTCTAGATTTATTTTTGTATTAAAAATCGATTACTAATATTAATTTCCTATTTTCAGCTCTCTCTGGGTTGGGCGCCATTTTCTGTAAAACACAGGGGCGCCAATGTAAAAACCCCGAGACACAGAGAATAGTACAGGGTGGACTGCGGGTTTATTCATCAATACCACGAGGGCTCTTTTGCAAGATGAGCAATGCGAAAGGGTACGGGACAATATCGGCCGTCCGATTAGAAATCACGCGTCCAGATTAAATCCACAGACGCACGAACCGGTACGCCATGGGATCCACACGATCTAAGATCAACGGTCACCATTCAATGAATACTGAGATAAGTGCCTAACGTCCGATTCGATATCGACGGCCCGAACGAAGGGGCATTACTGATCTAATCAGAACCGTTTGGCCGTAAATCAACGGCCATGGGTTCATCACCTCCACCACTGGCCACCCACGGCGGCGCAGTATCCTGAGCGCGGCGGAGGACACGCCGGTGACGACCGCCCGAGCCGACCAGGGAGCTATAGTCCGATTAAAACTTCCTACACCGAGCCCGGGTCACGGTGAATCGATCCCACGAATCAATTTATGCGTAGGATTAGTGAAAACTACGATCCACGGACGACTGGCGGAGAGATAAACGGCGGTGGCCAAATTGCCGAGCTGTAGTTCCTATCCCAACATTCCAGTCGATCTACGCTAGTCTGGGGGATTGCAACAACGAAGGCAGGGTCATTACCAGCGATGGAGGCGCCGACGTTGCTGGCCGCGGTGCGGCGGATCCGTGGCGGAAGGGGGTGTCCAGTGAGCAATTGCCTGCGCACCAGTGCTTATCCGCAGATGACAACTCCAAGATTGCTTCCACAAGTCACGGCGGAACTCTGGGTCGAAGATCCGAGGGCCGTTCGCCAAGGTGAGTAGAGATTACCGGCGGCAATGGCGGCGGATCCGAGCTTGGACGAAGGCCCTAGGTTTTCTGTGCGTGAGGTATTTCAGATGAATAGAAAGGCTAGAGGATAGGCGACGCCAGGTGTTCTTATGCCCCACACTTCCCCCGTGGGAATAGGCCCCAACCGCAACTGTATCCCGGTGAATTCGGAGTTCCAGGCGCGGTCCGCGTGGGCTGTTACAAGGCACGGCGGCCAGTGAGGAAGAAGGGGTTCCCCCCCCCCCTGGTGCGCTGGTCCCACATGTCAAAGGAAGGGGGCATGTTGTGCGGCTGACGACGCGACCCATGAGCCAGCGACGCGCGCGGTAGGCGCCTGGCCAGTGGGGCCCTGTGTCAGCGCGCGAAAAGAACTGGGCTGCACGGTGGGTTTCCTCCAGTGGGCCAAAATGGTGGTCGGTCGGCCCATGGATTCTTTTATCTTTTTTTCTATTTTATTCTCTATCCCATTTTCTCTATTTCCAAGTTTAAATTTGAACTTCGAATTTGAATTCGAACCTGTGATAAATTTATTCTTAATCATATTGTAAAATTAAGTAGCATCAACTCTGAAAATATAGTTTCTCTTTGTATTATATACTCTCCTTTTCTTCTCTTTTCTTCCCATTTTCAAAAACTCTAGGTTTAATTTAGGGCTTAATTCGACTTCTAGTAATTATTATCCTATTACCATTAACATTATTATTTTATTTAATGCACAAACATATAAACTCCAACAAATGCACTTTCTTTTATTTTAGAATCATTGTTTTATTTAGTCACTTTCAATTATATAGGTGCTCTTTTTATGATGCAAATAAGGCACACAAAATGAGGAGCTCTCTCTCTCTCTTACTCTTTGTATACAACTTTGAGCATTACAAATCCTACCCCCCTTAAAAATAATCTCGTCCTCGAGATTTAAGAAGATCTAGGGAAAAGGTGGGGAAAATCTATACGAAGCTCTTCTTCTCTTTCCCACGTTGCTTCATCTTCACCGTGGTGACTCCATTGAACTTTGCACATCTTTATAACCTTATTCCTCGTAACTCGAATCAATGTATCAAGATTCTTGATAGGATACTTCGTGTAAGTCGAATCACCCTGAACACTAAGCTCTTCCTTTGGTAACTGTTTCTCAGGGACACGGAGACACTTCTTAAGTTGAGACACGTGGAACACATTACTCATATCAAATAGATTATCAGGTAGCTCGAGTTGGTAGGTCATCTCTCCAACTTGCCTAAAAACTCAGAATGGTCCAATATAGCGAGGGGACAATTTGCCCGTAACTTTAAATCTCCTCATTCCACGAAGTGGTGACATCTTGAGGTACACATGATCACATTCCTCAAATTCCAGTGGTCTCCCTCTATTATCAGCATAGCTCCTTTATCTGGTCTGAGCTACCCGCAAATTCTCCCGAATTATACGGACTTGTTCTTCTGCCTCTTGAATAAGTTTAGGTCCAAAGAACTGTCTTCCTCTAGTCTAGTCCAAAATAGAGGAGTCCTGCATTTCCTGTCATACAGAGTCTCGAACGGGGACATCTTCAGACTGGCCTGGTAACTATTATTATATGAGAACTCAGCATAAGGATAGACTCTTGTCCCAACTACTACCATGCTGAAGGGTACAAGCTCTCAACATGTATTCCAATACATGATTAGTCCTTTCAGTCTGTCCATCAGTATGAGATGGCCGAACTATGATTCAACTTCGTATCCATATTCTCATGAAAACTTTTCCAAAATCTGGGGGTAAACTGTGATCCTTTATCCAAAATGATCTTCCTTGGTACATTGTGTAGAGACTTAATCCGAGACATGTATAACTTAGCCAATTGCGATCCCTTATAAGTAGTCTTAACCGGCATGAAATGAGCCACTTTGGTCGGTCTATCCACAATAACTCATATAGAACCATATCCTTTCGAGGTGCGAGGCAATCCAGTAATGAAGTCCATACACTTCCATTCGAGTATCTTCAATGGGTATAATAGTCCAGCTTGTCTTTGGTGTTCGACCTTAACTCTTTGACACGCATCACACATAGCCACATGTGCAGCCACATCTCTCTTCAATTTCTACCACCAGGACTTTACTTCAAATCCTGATACATCTTCGTACTACCAGGACGAATAGAATAATCCAAGTCATGGGCTTCCTTCAGTATAGTCTCACGAAGGCTATCAATCTCAGGGACACATATCCGATCCTTGAACCATACTGTGCCTTGCTCATCTGCCGTAAATTTCGGAACTCGACCTTCAGTAATTAGATCCTTAATCTCTTTTATTTTAGCATCATTAATTTGACCTTTACGGATTTCTTGCTCCAAGGTATATTCCACATCAATAATAACTCCTTCCATGTGAGCAACTATCCCCAGGTTAAGTCTCCTGAAGTCCTCAACAATCTCATCAGGTAGCTGGGCAACAACAGCTGAATGAACATGCTCCTTTTGACTCAAGGCATCTACAACCAAATTTGCCTTGCCCGGGTGATAGTGAATCTCCAAATCATAATCCTTAATAAGCTCCAACCAACGGCGTTGCCTAAGGTTGAGATCCTTCTGAGTGAATATATACTTCAAACTTGTATGATCCGTGTATACTTGACACTTAGTTCCCATAATATAATGTCTCCATATCTTAAGCACATGCACAACGACTTCCAGTTCTAAGTCATGCGTGGGGTAGTTCAACTCATGTTTCCGCTACTGACGAGATGCATAGGCGATCACATGTCCTTATTGCATGAGCACACATCCCAATCCTTGGCCACATGCATCACAATAAATGTCCAATCCCTTCTATAGATCTGGCATAACCAACACTGATGGCGACATCAATCTCTTCTTTAATTGATCAAAGCTATCTTGGCACTTCTCATCCCACTTAAACTCTCTTCCCTTCTCCAGAAGCGAGATCATAGGCTTAGCAATCTTAGAAAATCCTTCAATAAATATCCGATAATATCCTGCATGTCCCAAGAACTCTGGACCTCAGTAACTATAGTGGGTATGCTCCACGCCACTATCTCCTTAACTTTAGCAGGATCCACTAATATTCCTTCATTAGGAATGATATGTCCAAGAAATCCAAAACTCGCATTTACTGTTCTTGGCGTAGAGTCGATTATCTCGTAACTTCTGTAGCACCAATCTCAGATGTTCCTCATGATCACTATCACTTCTTGGAATAACTAAAAATACCATCGATGAAAACCACGACGAATCTATCCAGATCATGAACACCTTATTCTTTAGATCCACAAAATAGGCTGGTGCATTAGTTAATCCAAACGACATATTCGTGAACTCATATAATCCATATCGGGTCGAAAAAGCTGTCTTGGGAATATCCGATGACCTAATCTTCATTTGGTGATAACCCGGTCGGAGATCAATCTTCCACACCTCTCATCTGAATAAATCCTCAATACGGGGTAATGGACACTTGTTCTTCATAGTGACATTGTTAAGGGACCTATAATCCACGCACATCCCTTGCGACCCTTCTTTCTTCTGTACAAATAGAACCGGCGCTCCACAAGGTGAAGAATTCGGACGAATGTATCCAGCCTCTTGTAATTCCGTTCACTGATTCTTCAGTCCCTTTAACTCTTCTACAGGCATCCGAAAAATCTCTAACCACATGAATGTTGTCACCAACAAACTTCCCATTTACTAAAAATGTCGCTTGTCTGGTGGCAGTAGTTACTGCAATTCCAACTTCAAATCTTTCTCCTTTGGAACTGGTGAGTTCTACGGTTCCCTTAGCACAGCGTATATACTGCCTTTGTCTTTCTTAACCACGACATACCAAGGATCACATCTATAGTGCTTGACTCTAATATTATAGCAGTAGCTCCAAATTCTCTACCCATAATGTTTAATGTCAATCTACAGGGTCATTTGATTCACCTCAACAGGTCCTTTAGGTGTAGTTACTCTCATGGGTTTTCTCATATTGTCCAACACATTTGCACAAACCAAAATCTCAGCATGACGCATAATTTTATTAGCAACACATGGGGACAGATAGACCTTTTTATTCCTCCTAAAATAGTATCATACCGAATACTAACTAAAGGAACCTGTAGACCCTACAAATAGTAGTAATTTACATATATGTTTATGTAGCTTGGTGGAGCTGGTGGTGGTGGAGATGGTGGTTGCTCTTGTCGTTGTCTCTCCAACCGTGATTGCCTTATTTCTTGATGTATCTCTAGACAGGCCTGACGTATTTCCTCGCGTTCTTGTCTTATCTGGTTTTGCATTTCGGTCACCATGTCTGTCAATTGTTGTATTACCAGCCTTTGGGTTGCAATCACATGATCGGTTTCAACAGGTGGAGGATTTGGAGGATTCATTTCTGTTTGCTGTTGCGTGATAATCTTTCCTTTCCTGGTATTGACCATCTGAGTTAGATACATATGGTAAGAGAATAGTAGCCAAGGCAGGTACTTACAAATCAAGTTATTTTGGGGGATTTATTAGCTAAGCAGATTAATATTCCACCTACTATAGCTAATTCAATACCTTATGTTGGTACATGCTAAGATGTCCATCTATAATAATTCAATCAATCAAAGAAGCAAATCAGGCATTTAGCATCAGCACAATCAACCAACATTTTTTTTAAGAAAATAGTTTTAAATTTTGTCTTGGGTTCCCTAACTCTTAAGAACGTCATAGGGGTAGGGATTCCAAGGTTTGAAATCCATCTTGTCTTAGAGTAGAAAAGGTAAGAATGATCAGAGTAGAACAGTAGAAGGTGAGACAGGATCAAGACAAGAAAGAACCAGAGTAAGGTAAGTATGGAATGAATCAGAATGAGATAAGTAGGTAAGGGTTTATCCGTTTCTATCTAGGTCTCGTCCTACAGTCAACATTTCCTCTGATACCACTTCTGTAACACCCGGATTTAAGGAACAAAGCCGGGTGCATCTCATACATGCGCCAAGAAGACAACATATATAATAACAGAGTGTATAGAGATGAATGTCATAAAACATCAGAGTACTTATTACATAGCGGAAGTCTTATTACAAAATAAAGATAAATATAAAACGAACTAAGGATCGTCGGCGCCAATGTCGACTTGAGAAACACCACCTAGATCAGATCGAACTCCTCAGTGTTAGGCGGCTCCTCTTCGACCACCTGCTCTTCTCCTGTGGGGGGGTTGTGAGACAGCAAGAGTGAGCTCACATACGTTCATAGCTCAACAAGTCGTGGGGAATAATGTGGCATGAACTCACCAAAGGTGGGAGTTCATGAAGTGTAAGGCTGATCAATGAAATAAAGGCTGAAGCTGAGCATCGCTTTTATAAGTTGGTCAAAATTTTATTAGCAATTACTAAGTGTAAGTGAATACCAATCCATAGTAATAATAAATAAAAGTAATAATAAAATGATCCCAAATGCAATGAAATGACAGGTTAAGTTTAAGTTCCATAATTTAATCATGTGAGTGTCCGAGCCGCTCTTGACCGTGAGCACGGCTAGTATACTAGTTTTACACTCTGCAGAGGTTGCGCATCTTTACCCACAAGTCATGTTACCCATCTGCCAAGAGATGGCCAATCCCATGCACCTCTACCGAGGAGGCGAGGCAGGGTAACACTACGAGGCCTTTACAAAGTTCCACTAGCTTCAGACTACCCGCTACAGTTTATAGGAAGCTCCAGTGCAGGGTTCCTGGCTGACCGCCATCGCAGCAAAATCAACCAGGGACATCCCTACACTGACCACTCCCCTACTGCCCTTGCCCCTTTCGGGTAAGGTAGCCCTCCCCTAGCTTTCCTAGTTAATCAGCCAAGGGCGTCCCATTAAACCCTTGTGGTAGCACTGTTTTCCCGGGTGGTTCTCCATGTTCCCATTAACATAATGATCTTAACATGAACAAGGAATAATAAAACAGATAACAATAAATAGTATAACAATGAGTGATGAATATCTCTATACCCAAATCCACATAAAGCAATAGCATGTACTACCCAAAACTTTAGTAGTAAAACCAGTGGTGAAGCAAGGTATAAAGATAGTCAAAATCTAGGGCATCCTATTGGGTCCCAGCAAAATTATCCTATGCAGATCATTATGAATAATAAGAACATGAATGGGTAAAAGAAGTGATCAAGGGCACAACTTGCCTTCCACGAGCTCCTGCTCAGCTATCTCTACTTGTTGAACCTCAGATTCCACAGGGGCTTGCTCGTCTACTCGCATCAACACAATACATACATAGTATAGCATAAATTAACATCACATCAAACATGCAAATGGAATATACAGTAATAAACTAGACATTAAAATATGATCGCAGGAACTGGAATTATTAATTTTGGAGTTACAGATTTTAAGTTATGGATTTTCTAATGTTTTATGTGCTTAATACAAGATTAAGTGCTAGATAAATTTTAAATCATCTTTCATGTTAAAACAGAGGCACTAGTGGTTAGACAATAATATTATAAGAATTTAGGAACTGGAATGAGTCAATTTGGAGTTTATATGCATTTTCTATGAATTAAACAAGTTTCTAGATTTATTTTTGTATTAAAAATCGATTACTAATATTAATTTCCTATTTTCAGCTCTCTCTGGGTTGGGCGCCATTTTCTGTAAAACACAGGGGCGCCAATGTAAAAACCCCGAGACATAGAGAATAGTACAGGGTGGACTGCGGGTTTATTCATCAATACCACGAGGGCTCTTTTGCAAGATGAGCAATGCGAAAGGGTACGGGACAATATCGGCCGTCCGATTAGAAATCACGCGTCCAGATTAAATCCACAGACGCGCGAACCGGTACGCCATGGGATCCACACGATCTAAGATCAACGGTCACCATTCAATGAATACTGAGATAAGTGCCTAACGTCCGATTCGATATCGACGGCCCGAACGAAGGGGCATTACTGATCTAATCAGAACCGTTTGGCCGTAAATCAACGGCCATGGGTTCATCACCTCCACCACTGGCCACCCACGGCGGCGCAGTATCCTGAGCGCGGCGGAGGACACGCCGGTGACGACCGCCCGAGCCGACCAGGGAGCTATAGCCCGATTAAAACTTCCTACACCGAGCCCGGGTCACGGCGAATCGATCCCACGAATCAATTTATGCGTAGGATTAGTGAAAACTACGATCCACGGACGACTGGCGGAGAGATAAATGGCGGTGGCCAAATTGCCGAGCTGTAGTTCCTATCCCAACATTCCAGTCGATCTACGCTAGTCTGGGGGATTGCAACAACGAAGGCAGGGTCATTACCAGCGATGGAGGCGCCGATGTTGCTGGCCGCGGTGCGGCGGATCCGTGGCGGAAGGGGGTGTCCATGTGAGCAATTGCCTGCGCACCAGTGCTTATCCAGCAGATGACAACTCCAAGATTGCTTCCACAAGTCACGGCGGAACTCTGGGTCGAAGATCCGAGGGCCGTTCGCCAAGGTGAGTAGAGATTACCGGCGGCAATGGCGGCGGATCCGAGCTTGGACGAAGGCCCCAGGTTTTCTGTGCGTGAGGTATTTCAGATGAATAGAAAGGCTAGAGGATAGGCGACGCCAGGTGTTCTTATGCCCCACACTTCCCCCGTGGGAATAGGCCCCAACCGCAACTGTATCCCGGTGAATTCGGAGTTCCAGGCGCGGTCCGCGTGGGCTGTTACAAGGCACGGCGGCCAGTGAGGAAGAAGGGGTTTCCCCCCCCCCCCCTGGTGCGCTGGTCCCACATGTCAAAGGAAGGGGGCATGTTGTGCGGCTGACGACGCGACCCATGAGCCAGCGACGCGCGCGGTAGGCGCCTGGCCAGTGGGGCCCTGTGTCAGCGCGCGAAAAGAACTGGGTTGCACGGTGGGTTTCCTCCAGTGGGCCAAAATGGTGGTCGGTCGGCCCATGGATTCTTTTATCTTTTTTTTCTATTTTATTCTCTATCCCATTTTCTCTATTTCCAAGTTTAAATTTGAACTTCGAATTTGAATTCGAACCTGTGATAAATTTATTCTTAATCATATTGTAAAATTAAGTAGCATCAACTCTAAAAATATAGTTTCTCTTTGTATTATATACTCTCCTTTTCTTCTCTTTTCTTCCCATTTTCAAAAACTCCAGGTTTAATTTAGGGCTTAATTCGACTTCTAGTAATTATTATCCTATTACCATTAACATTATTATTTTATTTAATGCACAAACATATAAACTCCAACAAATGCACTTTCTTTTATTTTAGAATCATTGTTTTATTTAGTCACTTTCAATTATATAGGTGCTCTTTTTATGATGCAAATAAGGCACACAAAATGAGGAGCTCTCTCTCTCTTACTCTTTGTATACAACTTTGAGCATTACAATGTAGGAGGTGAACAT
Organism: Zea luxurians; assembly: GCA_029449295.1. Classification (NCBI taxonomy): domain Eukaryota; kingdom Viridiplantae; phylum Streptophyta; class Magnoliopsida; order Poales; family Poaceae; genus Zea; species Zea luxurians. Next base: position 45,321,203 of record JAOPSE010000004.1, on the reverse strand, counting down.
CTTCTTCTCCCCCATCATGTGGTTTGTGCATCCGCTGTCGATAATCCAGCTTGAGCCCCCGGATGCATAAACCTGCTAGGCAAATTAGGCTTGAGTTTTTGGTACCCAACTCTTATTGGGTCCTACAAGGTTAGTTATAATCGTCTTTGGGACCCAAATGCTAGTTTTGTCTCCCTTGCATTTGACCCCCACCTTTTTAGCAATCACCTTTTTATTTTTGCATGAAAGAACAAATTTAGTATTGCATGCAAGAAATACAGTGGTAGATCCATTACACACATTCTTAGGTGCATGAGACATAGAGTTTCTCCTAGGCCTACCATTAGAACTTGAAGCGGTCATGGCATGTGAGTCAAAAGCATTATAACTCCTATCATAATGAACATTTCTAGAATATTTCATAGCTATATTTGTACCATGCATAGAAGAACTAGAAGCAGTCATAGCATGTGAATCATAAGAATAATTCCTACAAGCATTTCTAGAGAATTTCCTATCGCTATAAATGAAGGCATGATTCTTTTGATTGCTACTAGTCATAGGAGCCTTCCCTTTCTCCTTAGCGGGGATGGGAGCCTTATGACTTGTTAAGTTCTTGGCTTCCCTCTTAAAGCCAAGCCTATCCTTAATTGAGGGGTGTCTACCAATAGTGTAGGCATCCCTTGCAAATTTTAGTTTATCAAATTCATTTTTGCTAGTCTTAAGTTGAGCATTAAGACTAGCCACTTCATCATTTAATTTAGAAATGGAAACTAGGTGTTCACTACACGCATCAACATTAAAATCTTTACACCTATTGCAAATTACAACATGTTCTACACAAGAGGTTGATTTATTAGCTATTTCTAACTTAGCCTTCAAGTCATCATTGGTACTCCTTAAGCTAGAAATAGATTCATGGCACGTAGATAATTCACATGAAAGCATTTCATTTCTTTTAACTTCTAAAGCAAGAGATTTTTGAACATCTACAAATTTATCATGTTTTTCATATAAAAGATCCTCTTGCTTTTCTAACAATCTATTCTTCTCATTCAAGGCATCAATTAATTCATTGATTTTATCAATTTTAGTTCTATCTAAACCTTTGAATAAACTAGCATAGTCTACTTCATCATCACTAGATTCATCATCACTTGAAGAAGCGTAAGTAATAGTATTACGAGTGCTTACCTTCTTCTCTTTTGCCATGAGACAGGTGTGATGCTCGTTGGGGAAGAGGGATGATTTGTTGAAGGCGGTGGCGGCGAGTCCTTTGTCGTCAGAGTCGGATGAAGAGCAATCCGAGTCCCATTCTTTGCCAAGGTGTGCCTCGCCCTTCGCTTTCTTGTAAGTCTTCTTCTTTTCCCTCTTCTTCTCCTGATCCTAGTCACTAACATTATCAGGACAATTAGCAATAAAGTGACCAACCTTACCACACTTGAAGCAGGAGCACTTTCTCTTCGTCTTGCTTTTGTTGGGATGCTCCTTGCGACCTTTGAGCGCCATCTTGAAGCGCTTGATGATGAGGGCCATTTCATCCTCGTTTAGCCCGGTCGCCTCAATTTGCGCCACCTTGCTAGGTAGCACCTCCCTGCTACTTGTTGCCTTGAGAGCAATGGCTTGAGGCTCATGGATTGGGCCATTTAGCGCCTCATCAACATATCTCGCCTCCTTGATCATCATTCGCTCGCTCACAAACTTCCCAAGTATTTCTTCGAGCGTCATCTTGGTGTACCTAGGATTCTCACAAATAGAGCTAACAAGATGAGGATCAAGGACGGTGAAGGACCTTAGCATAAGTCGGACGACGTTGTGGTCCGTCCATCGCGTGCTTCCATAGCTCCTTATTTTGTTGATGAGGGTCTTGAGCCTGTTGTACGTTTGGGTTGGCTCCTCCCCCCTGATCATCGCGAACCTTCCTAGTTCACCTTCCACTAACTCCATCTTGGTGAGCATGGTGACGTCGTTCCCCTTGTGCGAGATCTTGAGGGTGTCCCAAATTTGCTTGGCGTTATCCAAGCCGCTCACCTTATGGTATTCATCCCTGCACAATGACGCAAAAAGAACAGTAGTAGCTTGTGCATTTTTGTGAATTTGTTCATTGATGAACATGGGACTATCCGTACTATCAAATTGCATTCCATTTTCTACTATCTCCCATATACTTGGATGGAGAGAGAACAAGTGGCTACGCATTTTGTGACTCCAAAATCCGTAGTCCTCTCCATCAAAGTGAGGAGGTTTACCAAGGGGAATGGAAAGCAAATGAGCATTGGAACTTTGTGGAATACGAGAATAATCAAAGGAAAAGTTCAAATTAACCGGTTTCTTTTTCTCCTCGTATTCGTCGTCCTTTTGGGAAGAAGAGGATTAGTCGCTGTCGTAGTAGACAATCTTCTTGATGCGCCTCTTCTTCTTCCCGTCCTTCTTCTTTTGACTTGAGCCAGAGTCATTAGCTTTGTCGTCCCTCGGCTCGTTGAAGACAGATTCCTTCTCCTTATCGTTGACCACCATCCCCTTGCCCTTAGGATCCATCTCTTCGGGCGATTAGTCCCTTTCGTGAAGAGAACGGCTCCGATACCAATTGAGAGCACCTAGAGGGGGGGAATAGGTGATCCTGTAATAACTTGAAACTTAAAGCCACAAAACTTGATTAGGAGTTAGCACAATGAAGTCAAGTGGCTAAGGAGAGCTCTTGTGAAGCACAATAGACACAGTGAGAACAAGCACAAGAGACACGAGGATTTATCCCGTGGTTCGGCCAAGTACAACACTTGCCTACTCCACGTTGTGGCGTCCCAATGGACGAGAGTTGCACTCAACTCCTCTCAAGTGATCCAATGATCAATTTGAATACCACGGTGTTCTTCTTTTCTTTACTCTTTCCCGTTTGCGAGGAATCTCCACAACTTGGAGTCTCTTGCCCTTACAATAAGGATCAAAGTGAAAGCACTAGAGTAAGGGAGGGAAGCAACACACACAAATCCACAACAATACGCACACACACGGCCAAGACTCGTGCTCAAATGAATATCACAAGGTTCTCACTAGAACGGAGCTCAAATCACTAAGAATGTCAAACGAGTGCGCAAAGACGGAGTGTGAATGATCAAGAATGCTCAAAGTATGCTTGGTGTACTCCTCCATGCGCCTAGGGGTCCCTTTTATAGCCCCAAGGCAGCTAGGAGCCGTTGAGAGCAATCCAGGAAGGCAATTCTTTCCTTCTGTCGGTTGGTGCACCGGACAGTCCGGTGCACCACTGGACACTGTCCGGTGCTGATTTCTTTCCTATTTTGGCGCAGCCGACCGTTGAAGATTTGGAGCCGTTGGCGCACCGGACACTGTCCGGTGCACACCGGACAGTCCGGTGCACCACCGGACAGTCCGGTGAATTATAGTCGTACGCTGTTGACTTGATTCCCGAGAGCGGCGACTTCGCCGCAGCCGACTCACCGGATAGTCCGGTGCACCACCGGACAGTCCGGTGATTTATAGCCGTACGCCGCCGTCGAGACCCGAGAGCAGCCAGTTGACCAGACGCCAGCCTGGCGCACCGGACACTGTCTGGTGCACCCAGATTGAGCAGAGTCTTGGCTGCTCGAGCCAATTCTTTTCCAATTGTATTTTCTCTGATTCTAGCACTTAGACAAATATGTTAGTACACAAAAATCAATGTACTAGGTCTAGAATCATACCTTTGTGTTGATTTTCACTTCATCCACCATTTGGCATAGTTTCACACTTAAACCATTTGTGTTGGCACTTGATCACCAAAATACTTAGAAATGGTCCAGGGGCACATTTCCCTTTCACATACCATCCTCAAACTAATGGCCAAACAGAGAGAGTGAATCATATTTTTTAGTACATGTTGAGAGCCTGCGTGATACACTATTGTAAGAATTGGGACAAGTGTCTCTTGCAGCAGAATTATCCTATAATAACTAGTTATCAAACTAGCTTGAAAATGGCACCATTTGAATCATTGTATGGAGGAAGGTGTCGAACACCCCTTAACTAGTCACAGGCAGGAGAGAAAGAAATCTTTGGACCAGAGTTAGTTACCGAAGCCAAAGAAAAAGTCAGAATAATTAGAAAGAATTTAGAAGCTACTCAACATAGACAAAAGAGCTATCATGACAAGAGAAGGAAGCCTCTACAGTTTGAAATAGGAGATCACGTGTATCTCAAAGTCTCACCCACCAAAGGTGTGCAAAGATTTAGAATTAAAGGCAAGTTAGCCCCACACTATATTGGACCCTATGAGATCATAGAAGCATGTGGACCAGTAGCTTATAAGCTAAAGCTACTGCCTAATATGTCCGTGATACATAATGTATTCCACGTATCTCAACTAAAGAAATGTGTCTAAGTGCCAAGAGAAGTTCTGATCTATCCAGAAATGGAAATCACTCGCCAAGGGAGTTTCCTCGAGGATACGTAGCTCCACAACTTCGGGAGCAGTCTACAAAAATAAAAAGAGGCTAAGTTAACAAAGTTGTACTAAGTTAAAAAAATAGAATACAAAATGCTTTGTACCTGTGTTTCTTCCAGAGCTTGGAAAGTCCCTGCTTCGGGCTTCTTCTTCAAAACACAGACCTTGTGACACTTCATCGTCACCTTGAGTTGTCTCTGATTCCTCTTCTTCGTCTCTAGAACTCACTCGAGGGTAATCAGGGTAAAAGAAACCAATGGCGTGGAAAATACGATTCAATCGGTGTTTTTTCGGTGCTTCGAAAGTCCTATGCAATGCTTCGGCCTCCGTCTTGCTATAGTTACCAAGAATTTCATTGCACTTCGCTTCAATAGCATCTAACAACTCATCGCAAGGCTATCCAAGTTCATCTTTGAACTTATAGCAAAGCCTAATTAGCCCAGGCTTGCTTCTAAAGTATCTTTCTTGGTCATCTTAGGCATGTCCCATTCAGCCCTTCATGGTCATGTTTTGAATGCTAAATATTCCTAAACAAGATCTCTCGTCCCAATATGCATGCATATAGCATTAAAAGCAATGATAGAGGCTTGAGCTTTGAGATCGATGTAGCACTTGTACTCGAAGCACGTATGAATAGGAGTTTGAATGATTAGTTTAATATTAGCCCTCTCCTTTAAATCATTCTTCATATAAAACCACACCTTCACCAATTCATTTAGCCATTTGCTTTGGTACACAAGAGCCATAAATATAGCTCCCTTTCAGCAAGCGAAGTTATAGCAACCAAAGTTGTTATGAAGGCCCCTAGTTGCCTTCTTTTGGAACCACAAATCTTGAATTTGGCAAAAAGCTTCAGCATTGGGCACAACGCCTTGGCTTCAAACAACCCAAATAAAAATTCCTAGATGCACTATAGCTTTCGAAATAAGTTGATGAAGGGTATATGTTAAACCTTTTTAAAACAACAACTATCATCTTGTTCAATGGAAATCTAAGTCCAACCTTCAAAAAGCTTTAGAAACCTTTTCAAAACAGCAACTATCATCTTCTTTAGGCTTCGGCACTAAATCATCACCCCCAAGTCAGACCCACTCAACATTGTTAAAAGGATCACGATGCCTAAGAGGGGGAAGAATTGGGGTTTTCTAAAAATTCAACAACAATTAAACCCTAAGCATGAGCCCAACTTCATCCAACTACTAGCAATAAGTAAATACTACTAGAACAACAACAACCTAAGTCATTACTACAAATACTTGCTAATCAATTGAACAAAATGAAATACTCAAATTAAATGCAGAATGTAAACCAAGGTTAAGAAGAATCCTCCAATTTTTTGCCGAGGTATCGAAGAGTCGGCACTCTTCCCTAGTCCTCATTGGAGCACCCGTGCAAGAGTATCGGTCCCCCTTGGTCCTCGCAAGAACAAAGTGCTTACTATGAGGTGATCATTTGCCACTCCAGCGTGGTGGATCCCTCACGACCGCTTACAATCTTGAGCTGAGTCACCAACAAATCCTCCAGGGTGATCACCGTTCTCCAAACACCACCAAGCCGTCTAGGTGATGCTGATCACCAAGAGTAATAAGCCATAGACTTTCACTTGACCAAGAGAAGCCTAATGCATGTGGTGTGTACTCTAGGTTGCTCTCACTTGCACTAATGAGGTCCTAACACGGGATTAAGATTTTCTAATCACCTCACTAGGCTTTGTGGTGCTTGCAATGCTCTAGCAATGTGTGGTCATCAATGTGGGCAGCAAAACACTCAATGAGGTAGGTGGAGGGGGTATAAATAGCCCCACCCACCAAAATAGCTATTACCTGGCTGTTCTGCTCATGGGCGCAACGGACAGTCCAGTGCGCCAACGGTCGACTCCAACGGCTAGTTCTGACAGCTAGCCGTTGGGCTGATGGCACACCGGATAGTGAACAGTACATGTCCGGTGCACACCAGATAGTCCGGTGTGGCCGCTAAAATTCATTTTCCCAACTCGTTGCTCTCGGGTTTCTCAGGGGCAGAGGCGGTGCCTCCGGGGCTGGCTGGCCCCACAGTCAGGGGGCGCACCGGACAGTTCGATGCACACCGGACAGTTCGGTGCCCCTAAGACAAAAACCCTAACTTCTTTTTCATTCTAACTCGTGAGTGTGTTATAGAGTGACACCTAGCACTATATGAGAGTGTGAATATGCACCAACACTACACTAGAAATCTCTTGGTCAAACTACTCATCCACAAACCCTCTTTATAGTACGACTAAAATAAAAAATAGAAGACCTAATTCTATACCAAGTGTCTGCAACTCCTTCGACACTCAGAATATGAAGACCTTCATCTTTTGATTCGTCGTTTTAGCCGTCGCTTCAAGTTCTCATCTCAGGGATTGTTTTCACTGTTGTAGCACAACTTCCTGTAATGTGATCTAACTTACCATTTGCTGGAGTGATCCAATGACTAGAGTCGAGAAGTCCAAGGTGACCGGCCTGAGCGGAGAGATAGTAGGACCAAACAAGTGGAGTGGGGGTCCTGACTGAAGTGCGGGAACTACAACAACCTGAAGAGCTAGAGGAGGAGCAGACTACACAAGAGGAAGCTGAACACCGGTGTGCTGAAGAATATGCGTCATGAATGCTCGACGCTCTGCACTGTCTGCTAAGAGCTGCTCCTAAAGAGTGTCCTAGCAGTCATGAATAGTCTGAAACATTGAGAGCATCCGCTCAGACATCTGCTGCTGAATAGCTGCCTGACGGGCCTGCTCTGCTGCCAGATGAGCCTGCTGCTGAGTGAGAGACTAAAGAATAGCAGTAAGAGCAGGGTCAATAGCTGGAGGGGTAGCAGGAGCGTCACTAGAACTATCAGCCTCGTGATCATGTGAGCGAGGTGGCACAGGAGGCGGTGGCGGGATCCCCAGGTCCTCATCATCATCAGAGGAAGAGTCTGCAATGGCACCCTGAGTCTCGAACTGTCTAAAAGCCTCATCCTCAACCCTAATATCTGTGACTGGATCTGGCGCTAGAACTGGCTCCTTAGGAGCTGGACGATAAAAGCCGAACAGAAGGCGAGAGGCCTCGAGGGTGGCCTAGAACTAAGGAGGCCTAATCAGCTGTGCAAAGATGTGATAGAGGTAGTGAGCATATGGCAGCTGACGGCGAGCACGGAGACCATCCAACACTGTGTCCTCGATCTCACAGATAAGAAAATCAACCATGTTGAACTCTGAGTGAGAGATCAAGGCACCAAGTAGCCATAGCTAAATATGAGTGGTGGCCTCCCTGTATCCCATCCTAGGTAGCAAGGTCCTGTCTCATCAGCTCATAAAGAAACTTCTCTACTAGAGTGAAGTCTGCAGGAGAATGTCACAACCCATCTGTGAATGGAGGTCTGAACAGGGCAGCGACGTGAGCTGTAGCTGGTGCAACTCCACCGTGAGGGCGACAAGGAGGATCCGAAGTGCCGTAGCACAAGCTGTGAAGTCTGGTCGTCGACTTAGGAAATCCAAAGAGCTGTCTGATCTGAGTGGCATGCAAAGTGACATCCTCGCGCTCAAAGCGGAACCTCATCCACTGATGGTCAGGGTCAATCCAAACGGTGGCATAGAACACTCTAACCCACTCCTCAATGTATCTGCCACTAGAGGTCATAAGTGAAAGCAAACCTGGCAGATAGGAAAGGTGATCCACTGACTCGGCACCGGCATTTGACAGAAATGCAGGGAGATCCAAAAGTCGGTGCGCTCTCAAAGCAATCTGAGCTGACAGCTACACCCTGAAGAAGGACTCCTAAGTCCTGGTGCTGAGGAGCGGCGTAGCTGCTGGATCTCTCTGGGCTGGCAACCAAGATTCCATGGGTACGTGTTTGAACCAATGTACCTGGGCAGCAGTGGCTCACCGAAGGTCAAGCAGACATGGATCAACAGTCAATGGTCTCACCTCGGTCTCGTCACGCTCCCTGAAGCGAGGTGGAGGAATGGGTGGAGCGGAAGCGGGAGCGGGAGTAGTGGAAGCTGGAGTAGTGGAGGTGGTGGGCACAGCGGAAATGGGGGATGGCTATAGAGCGACAGGAGCTGGCGAAGTAGGAGGTGGAGTGGAAACTTTGGTGAAAGGTGTTGGTCACTTGTTCTCAAATGCTATGAATCAAGAACAAGGCAACACAATTGTTTGGTATTAAGGACCTTCGTCTCTTGAAGCATTATCTCCCCATGGACATAATGTTCATCAAACAAAGGTTATGAAGGACGTGCCTTCGTCATCTTATAAATGAATCAGAATACAAAGAGATAAAAATGACAAGTATAACTTATCGTTCCATTCATGTTCGCATTCCATAAAGCATGCATGAGTATTAACAGAGTGTGTATTACATTGATACCTTCGGCTTGCTCGAAGGTGCTGACGTGAGAGTGATTACAATTCAGCATGAACAGTACGGTGTTATTGGTCATCTATTTATAGGCACGGGACGCTGTCCGGGAAAAGTACATTTGTATCCCTGACATTTATTTATGACCATAACGTAAACTATTAAGGACTAGCTAGTCTTGTTCCCTTCTAGTCAGCATCATGTTTGGCCTTCGTCACCATTCTAAGCCAAAGCTACTATCCCTTGACTATAGCTTCGGCGTTCATCCTTATCATCTTTGAATTGTATCTCCACCTCATATGCTTTCATCATGGGAGAAAACTTCTGTCCTAAAGCCGAAGCTCCCTGTAATGATCCATGTCATGCTGAAAACATATGGTTAGTCATGTTTTTGAGGACCTATGGAAGAGTAAGGCCCCCAACAGAAGGAGTGGGGGAGCAGTGGAGCGAGGCTGAGACGCGAGGCGACGAACCCGATATGCAATCTTATTAGAGGAAATCTGGAGCTGGCCTCCCCGCTCAACTTGGTCTGCTGCTGCTGCCACTGCAAGTGCTGCACGTGTGGCTCTATCCATACGCCTTCTTCTTCCTTCCCTCTTGCTACTCAAGATAGACGGTCTTCCCCTTGACCTGCCTGAAGGGGCGAGGAGGGTCCTCGTCGTCTCCTCCCCCTAACGGTGTGACAATCTTCGTCCGCACCATCCTGACCTAACTGCTGCAAGGTAGAGTGAAAAGATAAGCTAGAGTAGAGAGTAGCCGATAAGATCTCAAATAGAGTGATAGCTACCTGGAAACTTCTCGAGAGAGAAAAGATCTAGGTAGAGCATGAGACGAGCAAGCGAGCAGGCGAGATCACTGAAATGACAAAAGAGGTGAGCACGTATTAGTCACATAGTCATAAGTATATGAAATGTGAATAAATACATACACAGAGAGTTATGAAACAAAAACTAAGTGATTTGGAGAAACAGAGGTCAAACGGCGCGAGAACGACGTTTGAACGATGAATTGTGCCATAGAGAGTTTGAAATTCAAAAAGAGACATGAAATGACTGGGAATTGAGCCGATACTTCACGGATGGGTATATTTGAGTGAATATGAGTGAAGTGTGTGCTTGGTTTGAGGTTTTGCGGAGAAAACAAATTTTTGGTACTTAGCTCAAAAGGGATTGCTATAAATGGGAAGTGGGGGAATAACTAGTGTCTGGGATATCGGATAGGAGTGAAATTTGGCGAGAGTGTTACTGGTAGTGGCTGGAGGGTACTGGAAAAAACTGGAGTCGATTTGAGTAATTTTTACTGGTTTGGGCATTTCACCAAACATGTGGCGCGCAAGGTTTTGACACAATAGTGAAATGGCTATTTTAGGTTATGAAACCTCCCAAAGGGAGAGGGAAACCTAAAGGGAGACTCAATAGAGTACAAGGCACCCACTCATGCACTTTGATTCACAATAATTTCACAAGATTTGAAAGATTTTCAAATGGGTGGGAGTGAGCTACAGAGAGGAGAGGAAAGGGGGGAAGAACTGTCTCCTCACTAGAGCTTCACTGTAGGAGAGAGATGGAACACGGACTCTAGCTTGAGGTGCTCCCCAGAGCCGGCCGTCGGCGACCACCACCGTTGATGGAGAGGGAGGTGGAAATCGCCAGGAGCTAGAGAAAGTAGAGCGCCTGGGAGGAGAGTGAGCCTGAACACTGCTCGGGCGAGGAAAGTTTTTTTAAAAACCAATTATGGGCACACCAGACAGTCTACAGTGCCTGTCCGGTGCATACCAGACAGCACACAGTAGTTGTCCGGTGAACCATCGGATAGGGCAGCATAGGAACAGATCTGCGCACCCAGCCGGTGCACCGGACATTGCATAGTGTAGTGTCCGGTGAGCCCAGACAGAGGGAGTTTTGAAATTTTCTAGGAAATTTTGAACCAAATCAAATCTCAACTTATAAGCATACAAAAGAACACCTGTTGGGACATGTATTGGTACCCTCACGTATTCTCTCATATTTTTCAAAATATTGTGCCATAGGCTAGATAGTTTTTAGAGAAAATAGGCAAATAATGAGATTTGCATTTCGGTTTTGCACTAGAGGTTTCATGAATGAATTGAGTTGTGAATACTCCCCCTAAGTGCAGTACCATATGCATATCTCAAGAACCAACAATTGAATAGTAAATGAAATTTAAGTACCAAAAAGCTTAAACGCTAGGACTTGTCAAGTTTGAGCTCGAGTTAAGCTTTTTCACTCGCTTTGTTGGCGGTTATCTTAACTAGGTTAGACAAGCCCTAGATGCAATACAAGAAATTTAAACATGCAATGCAAGCTTGACATCACCATTTTATGATTAAGTAAAATTTCTGAGATCAAGAATATTCAGCTCATTCCTCAACATACAAAAGCGGGTTTTGTCTAAAGGCTTTATGAAAATATCTGCTAATTCATCTTCCGATCTCTCTCCTTCTAAAATAATATCTTCTTTAGCAACATGATCTCTAAGAAAGTGATGACGGATATCAATGTGCTTGGTGCGAGAGTGTTGTACAGGATTATTAGCAATTTTAACCGCACTCTCATTGTCACACAACAAAGGCACCTTTTCTAGAACTACACCATAGTCTAGAAGAGTTTGTTTCATATAAAGAATTTGTGTGCAACAAGCACCCACGGCAATGTATTCCGCTTCGGTGGTTGACAAGGCAACACTATTTTGCTTTTTAGAGGTCCATGAAACTAGTGATCTCCCAAGCAAATGGCATCCCCTAGATGTACTTTTTCTATCAATTTTGTAACCGGCATAATCTGAATCGGAATAGCCAATTAAATCAAAAGTAGCTCCTTTGGGATACCAAAGGCCAATGCTTGGGGTGTGCTTAAGATACCTAAGAATTCTTTTAACAGCATGAAGATGAGCTTTCTTAGGATTTGCTTGAAATTGAGCACACATACAAACACTAAATATGATATTGGGCCTAGATACAGTAAGATACAATAGAATACCAATCATGGAATGGTAGAGAGTTTGATCAACCGGGTTACCTCCCTCATCTAGGTCGAGATGTCCATTAGTAGGCATGGGTGTCTTGATTGGTTTGCACTTCTCCATATTGAATTTCTTCAACAAGTCTTTGGTATACTTCTCTTGTGAGAGGAAGTTCCCATCTTTCATTTGCTTGACTTGAAAGCCAAGGAAGAAGGTTAGCTCACCAATCATTGACATCTCGAACTCCTTCAACATCAACTCATAAAATTCCTTACAATGACAATCATTTGTCGAGCCAAAGATTATATCATCAACATAAACTTGACAAATGAAAATATCACTGTTATGCTTCTTTGTGAATAGAGTTGTGTCGACGGTCCTGATCTTGAAGCCCTTCTCAATGAGGAAGTCGTGAAGACACTCATACCAAGCCCTTGGAGCTTGCTTTAGACCATATAGCACCTTGGACAACCTGTAAGCATGATTAGGATATCTAGGGTCTTCAAAACCGGGTGGTTACTCAACATATACTAATTCATTTATGAAGCCATTTAAAAATGCACTTTTTACATCTATTTGATAAAGTTTTATGTCATAGCAAGATGCATATGCAAGTAGGAAACGAATGGCTTCAAGTCGAGCAACCGGTGCAAAGGTCTCTCCAAAATCTAAACCTTCAACTTGAGAGAACCCCTTTGCAACAATTCTTTCCTTGTTCCACACAATCACACCTTGATCATCTTATTTGTTTCGGAACACCCATTTTGTTCCAATGACCCTTGCATCTTGTGGAGGCTTCTCCAGGGTCTAAATTTGATTTCGGGTGAAGTTGTTTAATTCTTCATGCATGGCATTCACCTAGCTGGATCCTGTAGCGCCTCATCTATACATGTAGGCTCAACATAAGAAACAAAAGTGTGATGTTCAATAAATGAAGCATGTCTTTAAGAGCGAGTGATAACCCCTTGTGAAGGACTCCCAATGATTAGATCTTGTGGATGTGCTTGTAGTAGTGATGAGTTCCTCTTGTCAACTACTTGGGAAAAAGGTCTTGGAGCATCAACATCTTCAGCTTGTACCCTTGCTTGTTCATAAGAGACAAATATATCTTCATTTGCATGCCTCTCATCTTTTTCATCATCATACGATACATTTGATGAAGAAGGCATGTCGATATTTTGCACCTCTTCTTTATCTTCTTTTGGTTTGATGGCTACAATTGGCATATTCTTCATAGCTTCCCTAAGTGGTTCATCACCTACATCATCAAGATTTTCATGTGCTCCTTTGGAGCCATTAGTCTCATCAAATTCCACATCATATGTTTTTCCACCACGCCAGTGGCATGATTGAATACTTGATATGCTTTGGATTTTGATGAATAACCAAGTAAGAAACCAATATCACAATGTCTTTGAAACTTCCCTAGGTGATGGCATTTCTTATAGATGTAACATTTGCATCCAAACACCTGAAAGAAGGAGATGTCTGGCTTTTTCCCATTTAGCAGTTCATAGGGAGTCTTCTCAAGTAGCCAGTGAGGAAATAGCCTGTTTGATGCGTAGCATGCAGTGTTGATAGCTTCAGCCCAAAACCTCTCCGGTGTGTCATACTCATCAATCATTGTTCTTGCAAGAGTGATCAAGGTCCTATTCTTTCTTTCAACAACTCCATTTTGCTGAGGTGTGTATGTTGCAAAAACTTCATGCTTAATCCCAATTTCATCATAGTACTCATGAATGTTGGTGTTGTCAAATTCCTTTCCGTTGTCACTCCTTATCTTCTTGATTTTGTAGTCAAATTCATTTTGAACCTTCTTGGCAAACTTCTTGAATATTGATGCAACCTCAGACTTGTCATGAAGAAAGAACACCCAAGTATATCTTGAAAAGTCATCAACCATAACAAGACAATAGAGGTTGCCACTAGCACTAGCATAAATTGTTGGCTCAAATAGATCCATATGAAGTAACTCTAGTGGCCTTGATGTTGACATAAAAGCTTTTGTAGGATGAGTGTTAGCAACTTGCTTTCCAACCTGACATGCACTACAAAGCATGTCCTTTTCAAATACAAAATCCTTTAATCCTCTAACCATGTCTTTCTTTAGAACCTTCTTGAGTGTGCTCATTCTAACATGTGCAAGCCTTCTATGCCATAGCCATCCAAGAGATGCTTTGGTAAAGAGGCAAGTCCTTAAGTTTGCATCTTCAGAAGAGAAATCCACTAAGTATAGGTTGTTGTATCTAAATCCTTTGAATACCATTGACTCATCATCCATTTTGGACACAACAACCTCTGTAGGAGTGAATAAGCATTGAAGGCCAAGATCACAAAGTTGACCCAATGATAGCAAGTTGAAGCTTAATGGTGCAACCAAGAGAACATTTGAAATTGAAAGATCATTTGAAATTGCCACCTTGCCAATCCCTTAAAGTTTTCCCTTTGAATTATCCCCAAAAGTGATTTTATCTTGTTCATCAACATTTTCATCAAGTGAGGTGAACACCCGTGGGTTGCCAGTCATATGTTGAGTGCATCAAAAGTCAATTACCCAATGGCTCCCTTCGATCTTGTAGTTCACTTACATAAACAAATAAATCAAGCTTCAATTTTGAGGGCCCTATTTTGCATAGGACCAGTAAATTTCTCATTCAAGGACTTTGCAACCCAAATTTGTCTAGGTCTACTCTTGCTTGGTGGGCCTAGGAATGTTACTTTGACTTTTCCATTTGCTACTTTTCTTAGAACATAATGAGCATTGAAAGCAAATGGTCTTGAGTGCTTTGGCAAGGGAGTTGGTGGTGTGGCTTTGCAATTGAGGGCAAAGTGTCCTTCTTTTCCACACTCAAAGCACTTGATTGGCTTAGAAGTCTGTTTTGCCTTGTATTGACTTGTTGCTTTCTTTTGCACAAAAGAATTGTATCCAATACCAGTCTTATTATTTTTCATAATAGTGTTCATGAGTAACTCATTTTGAAGGTATTGGCCTTTGTTGAACTTTTGTACACTTGTGGCAAGATGTTCTTTCTCAATCTTAAGTTTCTTGACTTCATCTATAAGCCTTTCATTGTCCACTGCCAACTCATTATTAATGTCATTGCTTTTCTATAGCAACTTCCTCTAGTGGTTGCATCTGTCAAGTACCTCTTCAATTTCTGGTTCTCTAGTGTCATGACTTCAACTTTTCAATCAACTCATCATGAAGACTAGATTGATCAACTTGGCTCAAATCTTCACATGAAGTTGCTACATCAATCTTAACAGCAGGGTTAATAGCCTCATGTGTATTACAAGATAAAAGCTCATTTGCAATAAGAAGATTATCATAGTCAATTTTAATTTTTGTATAATCTTCCTTTACTTTGACAAGTCTATCTTTCAACTCCCTATTTGTTTCACTTAATTTTTCACATTTATCTTTGGCATCTTTAAGGGAGTTTTTGAGCTCATTTTTAGTGGATGACATAGTTTTATTTTCTTCTTTCATTTCTTCACTAGCTTTTACAACTATGTCATACTTGGTTGTTAAAAACTCATTTTCATCTTTTAACTTGTCACATTTAGCTTTTGACTTCCTAATGATTTGAGTGTATTCTTTAAGTAAGTCAGCTAATTTATCATAGGAAGGAGAAGCATACTCATCATCACTATCACTATCACAATCATCAATAATATCACTCTCAAGTTGTACCTTCCGTTCACCTTTAGCCATGAGGCATAGGTGAGAAGTGGATGAGGGTGATGGTGGTGAAGAGAAATCCCCAGCGATGGCGGCAACCTTTTCATCATTCTCTTCTTCACTTAAAGACGACCCGCTTGAGGATTCAATGTCAGTGAGCTAGTCACCAACAATATATGCTTTTCCATTTTTCTTCTTATGGAATCTTTTGTGCTTGCCTTCCTTCCTCTTGAAGAATTTCTTTTCCTTCTTCTCATCATCATTGTCATCATCTTTCTTGCCCTTGAACTTGTTCTTCTTGGGCTTGTTGCATTGATGAGCAAGATGACCGAGTTCTCTACAATTATAGCAGTCCATCTCAGAGATGGGATTTCTTTTGCTAGAGAAGAACTTCTTATTTCTTGAATCAAACTTAATGCCTTCTCTATTGAGTTTCTTCAACATTTTGGTGGTCTTTCTCACCAATAAAGCAATGTTTGCATCAAGATCATCATCACTTGAGGATTCTTCCTCAACTTGCATTTTGGCTTTCCCTTTCTTTTCTTGGCTAGCTTTGAGAGCCAAGTCTTTTCTCTTGGAAGAAGACCCATCCTTGTCATTTATGTGCATATACATTTCATGAGCGTTGATCTTTCCCAATATTTGAGTTGGAGTAGCAATTGAAAGATCCATTTGATGTAGCACAGTGACAATGTGTCCGTATTTGTCAATTGGGAGGACACTGAGAATCTTCCTCACAACATCTGGTTGTGAAATTTTGGTGAGCTCCAAGCCATTGTCTTCCTCTACAAGAATGTTAAGGCGTGAGTACATATCATTAGCCTTTTCATTTGCAAGCATTTCAAAAGAATTTATTTTTTTCATTGCAATGTGATATCTCTCCTCACGCTCACTTTTAGTTCCTTCATGTAGAGCACAAATATCCATCCACAAATCATGAGCATTTCTATGATTTCTTACTCTATTAAAAACCTCTTTGCAAAGGCCCCTAAAGAGAGTGTTTTGGCCTTAGCATTCCATTTTTCATAATTAAACTCATCACCTACAAGATTTCTGGGATCTCTTGGTTCGGGGAACCCTTGAGTGGCGGCTTTATAGACACCAATGTCTATAGCCTCTAAGTAAGCTTCCATACGAATTTTCCAATAAGGAAAATCGTCACCATCAAAAATAGGAGGAGGTCCATCTCCGCCGGACATTGCTACTCTAGCGGTTAAGCTAATCTAGGAGCAACAAGGCTCCGATACCAATTGAAAGGATCACGATACCCAAGAGGGGGGGGTGAATTGGGCTTTTCTAAAAATTCAACAATAATTAAACCCTAAGCATGAGCCCAACTTCACCCAACTACTAGCAATAATTAAATACAACTAGAACAACAACAACCCTAAGTCATTACTTCAAATACTTGCTAATCAATTGAATAAAATGGAATACTCAAATTAAATGTGGAATGTAAAGCAAGGTTACGAATACTCCTCCAATTTTTTGCCGAGGTATCGAAGAGTCGGCACTCTTCCCTAGTCCTTGTTGGAGCACCCGCGCAAGAGTATCGTTCCCCCTTGGTCCTCACAAGAACCAAGTGCTCACTATGAGGTGATCCTTTGCCACTCCGGCGCGATGGATCCCTCATGACCACTTACAACCTTGAGTCGGGTCACCAACAAATCATCCGGGGTGATCACCATGCTCCAAACGCCACCAAGTCATCTAGGTGATGCCGATCACCAAGAGTAACAAGCCATAGACTTTCACTTGACCAAGAGAAGCCTAATGCATGTGGTGTGTACTCCAGGTGGCTCTCACTTGCACTAATGAGGTCCTAACACGGGATTAAGATTTTCTAATCACCTCACTAGGCTTTGTGGTGCTTGCAATGCTCTAGCAATGTGTGGTCATCAATGTGGGCAGCAAGACACTCAATGAGGTAGATGGGGGGTATAAATAGCCCCACCCACCAAAATAGCTGTTACCTGGATGTTCTGCGCATGGGCGCACCAAACAGTCCGGTGCGCCAACGGTCGACTCCAACGGCTAGTTCTGACAGCTAGTCGTTGGGCTGATGGCACACCGGACAGTAAACAGTAACTATCCGGTGCACACCGGACAGTCCGGTCTGGTTGCTAAAATTCATTTTCCCAACTCGTAGCTCTCGGGTTTCTCGGGGGCAGAGGCGCTGCCCCCAGGGATGGCTGGCCCCACTGTCAGGGGGCGCACCGGACAGTCCCGGTGCCCCTAAGACAGAAACTCTAACTTCTTTTTGCTTTGGTTTTTCTAAACCGTTTTCGTTCTAACTCGTGAGTGTGTTATAGAGTGACACCTAGTACTAGATGAGAGTGTGAATATGCACCAATACTACACTAGAAATCTCTTAGTCAAACTACTCATCCACAACCCCTCTTTATAGTACGGCTAAAATAAAAATAGAAGACCTAATTCTATACCAAGTGTCCGCAACTCCTTCGACACTCGGAATATGAAGACCTTCATCATTTGATTTGTCGTTTCAGTCGTCGCTTCAAGTTCCCATCTCAGGGATTGTTTTCACCGTTGTAGCACAACTTCCTGTAATGCGACCTAACTTACCATTTGCTCTGCAAAACACACGTTAGTCACATATAATCTTATTTCGTCATTAATCACTAAAACCAACCAGGGGCCTAGATGCTTTCAATTGTCAATGTAATAAAACTTAGTGAGTACCTCAATGTGCCCTCCTTTAATCTTCGGTTTTCCAAAGTCAATGTGGCTCGGCTTTGTAGGGCATATGATGGTGTTGTCCTCCTCAATATCAATATTGTCGTTGTCATGCTCGACCCTTTGGATGGGTCCGCAACAGTGCCTCCATCTTGTAATATAGTGGCTTCGGCTGCCACAGCTAAGCTCTCAAGCTTTGTCTCCGGCGCATCCGAAGCAAGCACCAAAGCTAGCTCACGGGCTACTTGTTTTCCGACCATCTCTGAGGAGACAAACTTTGCTTGACACTGACTAGTGCTGGTTTTGAGGTAGGAAAGCGTTCGAAGCAAGCTTCAAAGGGAGAGTAGGCTTTGGTGGCAGGAAGTGTGACACGGTGTATACCGTGTCATCACTCGTGGACATCGCCCCTTTTATATGAATCATTTTTAAAAAGATAATATCTTCACTCACTAAGCACTTGACCCCACTGAACAGAGTTATCCAAAAGTAACTTTTCATAACGAGCTACGGGAAGGTGTTTTTTGAACCTTCGGCGTGAGGCCTCCAAATCATATTTTTTGCGGTCTAAGCTTGTTATGAAAAACGAACTCATTCTGCAAGAGGCTATTGTTGGGGGCCTACTCTGCCGAAGATCCTCAAAACACCTTACCTTCGGCTCGAGAAGGTGCATTTCAGGTACAACGTGAAATGACAACGAAGAAAAACTTTGCCAAAGAGAAGTCTACAAACTAGAAAAGAGTTGTGGTGCTTCGCACATATGTTGCCACGAAGGTGTGAGCCAAAGCCAGCTGCTTCATTGCTAAAGACTCTTATCAAACGAAGCAAACAAGAGGAGGAACCAGAAGTCTTCTGTAGCAAGAAAGAATAAGAGAAAAGATAGTATTGTCCTTGTAATACTTGTGAACCATATGTAAACTTTGTGGGCATATCTGTAATTGTATACAAAGTTTTACCTTTCCCCTATAAATAAGTGAACAGTGACATACATAAATTCACCTTTTGAGGGCCCATAGCTTCGTTTAGCTAGCCTACAAAGTATCTTCGAGCAAATCTCTGTGTAAGTCGAAGGTACGCTTGTAATTATGCATTACCTTGAGAAGAATGAAATGGTAATTGCTAAGGCATAAAGGTGAGTTACTTGCTTCGTCCCTTGTCTATTCTTTCTCTTGTGCATATTATTACATGCTTGTTCTTTTCTCCTACCTTCTTCAAATTTTCCTTTGAGAAAGGAGCAATTGGAGGGAGAAGGCTGCAGTTTTTTTTAACTTGGGTTGCCTTATTTTTGATCTCATGAAGCAATCAAAAACAAGTGACCAACAAGCATTTAGAACCATAGGAACCAATATGTCTTTGATAAGCTTTCTTCTTGTGTGGCAACGATCATCAGAAGGGCAAGGGAAGAAAGAGAGCTCTAGAAGATGGTAGGGGCTAGGAGTATTACTCTTCTAACAATCCCTATTCCAGGGGTGTAATTAGCTCCTTGGTTTATGCATAGTCGTCGTAGTTTAGTTTCTCATATGGCATTCATGTATTTTCTTATTTGGCCATCATAAGGCCTTTTTTATTTTGTATCGATCTATGTTGGACCCTTTTTTTTTCTTAATATAATGATGTGCAACTCTTCTGTGTGTACGAGAAAAAGAGAAAAAAATAAAAAAAAACATGATTACGGAATTCTGAATAACTTGAAACTATGCATATCCATTATACATCTAAATAGCGCATCTAAAAATATATGAATTTAACATTTTGTGTGCATATGCACTAGACCTGATCATGGGCCACCCGACCCGCTCGAAAAAAATCTGGCCCGACCCAACCCGACCAATGCAACGGACAGATACGGACTATAATTTTTGACCCACAACAATTCATGGCCCGGGTACGAGCCATGATTTTTGACCAAAAACCCGATCCAACTCGAAAAAATATGACCCAAAGTCAAAAAAAAACCTCAACCCGACACTAGACACGGGTCGGATACAAGCCGTACTAAATGGTCCACGACCCGACCCAAATACGACCCAATGTTTAAACAGGTCTAATATGCACTATAAGACAAATTAATATGCACTAGAATTTTCTTTGAAATTTGCAAAATAAGATTGCGTATCTTACTTTTGTGACAATGTGCATGATTTCAATATTTTTTAGAAATCCTAGGTATGTTTTTCTAAGAGGTTTTCACGAATTTAAGATGCGATTTGTAATGAATATTTTCTAGCATTAGCTAGCAAGATTTGATGGTACTGGAAAATCCAGGTATGCTTAAAGCAATGAGACCTATAAAAATGAAATCTCCTAGTCTCCTCTTTTGGAACATAATAGTAGCAAGTATCAACCAACACAATTTTAAAAAATGCATCTTATATTCTTATATATATGCAAGACAATTACCAAACACTCAACATGCATTTATACTAGTTTCGATTGGACTACATATGTCCTAATATAATGGAGGCTTTAGTTTTCAAATGCTAGGCCAAGGATTCCAAACAATTACCAATTATAGTCTGAGATTATATTGTATGAGAATCACTTGCCGAAAGGGTTACATCAGCACAAAATTCCCTAAGGACGATCACAATTCACAACCTTCTAGTGCTGATCTTACGCAGCTTATTGTAAAAAGTTACATGGTGAGCCTGACTTTCCTGTTCTTCCAACAATAGCAGAGAGATACAAGGCGATACAAGCCATGCAACTAAAATGCTTTTTTTCATAACCCAGTTGGCGATAGCAATGATCATGCTGTGTATGGGGCCTGCCTATCTGATATATTACCCTACTATATCTTGGGGACAGGAGCAGCAACCTTAAGCTGGCAGCTCTAGCTTCACATTGTTCTTCCAGCTGTACCATTGTTTGGAGAACATTTTCAATGAGAGGGACATTTGTAACAAAAAAGATATCTAGGTTAGCCAAAGGAACTTAGAGTTACCTCATTATGTAATAAAAGAAGAAGTCAGCATACAACAGAGTTTGCACTATTCCTGCCATCCAACCTGGGTTAAGAAAAACACAAAGAAAATGGCTGCATGAATAACTGTTACACCTACCATAATGGGGAGTGCAAACATTTTTAATGAAATATTGTGCGGCTCCGAATCACATTCAAGGAATAAAAATGGATAGCACAAGGAATTCATACTTATCCAGTGGACAAAATGGGGCTCAGTGAAGTATCGGTAAATCCAGTTAAGGATATAAAGCACACGGTAGGCACTGCATCGTAACCAAGTGAATCAGCTTTAGTAATAGCGTATATAAACTAGAGACAAATTAAGGCTCTGTCCAAAAGGATAAGACTGATCCTAGCATGATACATCGCATATCAGAAGGCGGAATAAGAAAATTCATCCATATTGTCTATTTCACTATATAGGCAATGCCGATCAAATATTGTTCATACAAAACTTTTGTTCAATGCATTGTTTCTAAGAAAATTACATTTGTTTTCGTTTTTTATGCATTTTTGGATACTGCCATATATAGATCTCTTACCCCAAAAAGAAGACATATTGGCCAGTCAGGTTGTCAATATTCCTTGTCCGCTGTAGCAACACAAGTTGTGGAAATATCGCGACAGCTTCCAAATAAATGGAGAATGCCCACATCACCTGCTCCGGAAAATGACAAAAGCGATCAGAACTGCACAATTTCAGACGTGAAATTCCCACAAGATTATTATATACTAATCAGGAGGGGCTTGCTCCTGGTTCCTTGAAAAAAAAGGAGAGAATCAACAAGATTGGATGGAAGCAGATTTCCATCACATCTAAAAACAATGGCTCCAATAAGGCAACAACCAAAGATCAAATGTCAGTACAAAATCTAGAAAGGTAATTGGGATGACAGACGGGAATAGCCACTATAATAGCGTAAGCAATTAGCCAGAAGTGTGGAAGATAGGAAGATAAAAACACTGACCTCTCTAAAAGTAAACTTCTCATTAATGAGGAGAGCCAGAAGAAGACAAGGCAACACTAAAACGTAATGGCGAAAGGTGTCATGATCCTTGTCATATGTCCTCCGCACAATCTTATGCCGCTTCATGTACCAAACTATCGAGAAAGAACTTGCCAAGAAGACCAGCTTCATGACAGTGTTATACAGAGACACAAAATGAACAAACAGGTCCAGGTACCGTGCTGCAAAAACAAGTGCATACAGCTCCTGTGTCTTCAGAGATATGCCTACAAGAAAGTGCCATGTGAATCATAGAGACCCATCAAACCATATAACAATAGAAGCTTGCTAAACATTAACATGTTGTTAGGCAATAATTACTAGAATAACCGAATAAATATAACAAGTGGGTTAGGCATTATTTAAGCCATTAATCAATCTAACAAATGATCCTAATAAGGTTAAAACTCTGGTCACACGAGCATCGGCATTTTTTTTCTCGAATACGCAGGAGGACTGCGTATCATTATATTAAAGTAGAGGGAAAAAGGCCTGAGGCCTGGGACAAACAGAACACAACACAACACAAAAAAACACACCAGACTCACACAAAACAGACACACACAACACAGACGCAGACGCATACCGGTCACACGACACACCACCACCCCAGTCTTCCAAGAGGCTACAAGACTTTCCTTTCTCTAGCCAGGGTCAAAAAGGAAGCGCATGTTCCTGGCTCCAGCAGAAAACCAGTCTCATCTCATCTTTGAATCCGTCCTCTAAGGTAGAAAGGCAGGGTCGAACTCCGTCAAAAACACACCTATTTCTTTGTTTCCAAATACTCCAAGCCTCCAGGATTACCATACTATTAAACCCCTTTCTTTTGCTTTTAGGAATCCTAGTTGAAGCCTTTCTCCACCATTCAGCAAAATCTGAATCTCTTCTCTTAGGACTCATAGAAGAGAGACCAATTGGAGTTAAAATATTATGCCAAAACTGTCTTGTGAAGACGCAATTAGATAGGATATGATGCCCAGTTTCGTCTTCTTGATCACATAGAACACAATTTTCAGGATTATCAAGCCCCCTTTTTTGAGTCTATCGGCTGTCCAACATTTGTTGTTTATGGCCAGCCAAACAAAGACCTTGCACTTAGGGGCTGCCCAGCTCTTCCAAATTCTTTTCTAGGGCTCAAAGGATTCCGCTCCAATGAAAAAAGCTCTGTAGGCAGATTTGGAGGTGTACAAACCATTGCTGTTAAATAGCCACACATGTTGATCATTTGAATTTTGAAGCTGAAAAGTTTCAAGAGTACACCACAACCTAAAACTATGAGGATTGAGGGCCAGAAAATGGATGAGTTTCTCTATTAAGTTTCATGGTTGTGTCACAATCCACAAATAGTTTCAGCCTAATAGTGTTATATACATATCACGTCACCTTCGGCGAGACAGATTTTCCATTCTCGACTACCTCTTAGCCACCCACTGCCTCTCTTCCAAAGTTGGATTTTCTCCATGATCCTGTTATCGCCGTATTTTAGCAGGGCCTAAGACGGGCCACAACACAGGATGGGCCGCGAAGAGCGGCCCAGAGGAGCGGAAGGATATGCCTCGCGTAGGGACATTCCAAGATAAGCATCCACAAATTGTGTGATGATAGGTTAGCTTAAGAATAGGAGGATAGAGTCCGACTGTTACACTAGGGTTAGAGAGAGTCCCTGGGGCTATATATATGTATATGTAGACACTTATGAAAGGGATCCTAAGTTCTCCACTAATTGCGACCGCAAGCTTTGGCGCATCGCCACCCCTGTTCTCAAGGTTCTCTACGGGTAAGTGCCACGCCGCCCTAATCGTGTCCTACGATCAGGGTGGTGCTGTTCTTACTCATTCAATTTTAGTGTTTTCTCGTACTAAAGCATTTTTTATGGCGAGATGCACTAGTTATCGTAGAATCTAGAATTATGCGCCAGCGGAGTTGTTTCGGAGGAAATCATCGACAGCGCGGATGGCTTCGACACGAACACGGTCAACCTCAGCAATGATGGTGTCGTCGTCCCCGTCCTCACCTGCCACTATCTGCCGACTCAATGTACTCAGATCGGCGAGCTTCAGTCTCAGCCGAGTGGTCAGGGCTTCAGCCTCCTGTTGTGAGTTAGCTATTGAAACTTTCTTATCCTAAATGAGCTAACGGGTGACTCGAACGCACTCCTCAAGGTCCTCCAATTTCCTTTTCCAAGAGCTTGAGCTTGGTGACATTAGCGAAAGTGTCAGACTTGACATCCAAAATTGCTTTCTGCTCGTTGAGCAGCATGCACCGTCAGGCAATATCAGCCTTCAGAGGAGCCTGAGAACGCCGAGACTTGATCCTCCGGCGAGCCGCTTCCACCTTCGCACGAAAAAAGGAAGGTGTCCAGCTGGCCAAAGTCTGATATGGAGCGCCTCTAGAAGTTGAGGCTTGATTCCTCAAAGATGCACTTTACTTCTTCAGAATCTTGGACTAGTGCGTCAATGGGAGCTGAGAGTAAGGCTCTGACACGTTGGAGCTAGCCAAGGACAGTAGTCGACCCTGACGGTTAATCAGCAGTATGGAGGATGGGTGAACCCACTAGGGCAGGATCAAATGATAATAACTCTGAAAGGTCAAAGCCCTGAAGAAACAAAGGCAGAAGACGACGTCAGGATGAAGGAAGGGTACAGATGAATTAAAAGAACGTTGCATACCCGTCCCGAGGCAAGGGTCAACATCTAACATGGGGTTGACCGGCTCATGAAGATCCTGAAGAACGACCAGAGTATCAACGGTCTCGGTCAGGACATCAATGGTGCCCAAGGGTGAGCGGCCTCAGGGCACTTGCTCCTCTCCGCTAGATGCTTCGACGGCAGCGGCCTAAAGAGTGAATGAAGCATGACCAATAGTAATGCGTGAACGTCAAAAATAAGATGCAAGCAGTTAAACGTACCCGAGAAGTGGTCGAGGCTTCACGAACTGAAGATGATGATCGTGCCTCTCTAAGTGTTCTCTTGGCAACCACTCTCCTTACTTTTGTTTGGGCCCGGGGGGCAGCAGTTTCTAATGACCGACTTCTCTTTGCAATCGGTTGTGGAGAATCAGGCCGGTGCTGCAGTATAAGGATGCGTTTGGTTGTGGGACAGCTGGGGACAAGCAAGACAGGGACGTCCCCTGGCGTTCTCTCTCATCCCTCCAATTTTGAGGGACAACTGGGGACAACACTAGGATAGTCATGTTCCGACCCCTGGCCCTGAACCAAACAAGCTTATTTAAGGGATCGTCCTATCTCATCCCGTTCTGTCATTACAACCAAACGCACCCTAAGTTTCTTCATGGGAGGAGCATTCTTGCGGAAGAAGGCCATGGGGGTAACCTCGAGGAGCCGAGAGGGGGATGCCATCATTGTCTAAAGGCTCTTGTCCTTCTCGTTGCTGCAAAGAAGAGCAAGTGGAACCAACAATGAAGGATACAGATCATGAGGGGATCAGGAGCAATACCTCCTCGTCAAGGACCTCGTATTCGGTATCAATCTGCTGCAGCGGTGGCCCCAAAGCCCTCTGGAAGGCATGGGACTTCCACATCCCCCACCATGAGCTGAATCCGTCAGTTGAGAAGGTGAAGCACAAGTCAGCTGGGATGAGGATCTTCAGGTCGTCAAACAGTGAGTAGCACCTGTTAGAATACCCGATTAGGGTTTGGGGTTCTCCCCGTGTAATTACTGTCTCGCCCCTCTGTAATGGGCCTGGCCCAGTTACTCCAGTATATTTAATAGATTGCCCAACCCCTGTTAGGGTTAAGGGTTTTGCATATTCCTACATGGTACCAGAGCCACACTAAGGGCCCGTTTGGCAAAGCTCCAGCTCCTGCTTCTTTAGCTCCAGATCTTGATCCTCGTGAGGAGCTGATCCTCTTGATTCTCTTAGAGAATCAGAATCATTTTTAAAACCGTTTGGTAAGTAAATTGATTCTTGTCTGCTGAGAGTTGGTGGTATGTGGCGATTGTCTGTTTTACTCTTTGCGGTTCAACTTTGTTACAAACCAATAAGTAGGATGCATATACGGAAAAAAAATTATGAAACAATAATATATAAAATATTCCCATCATAGTAGTGCATAAAATGGTCTCAAATGTTTAATCCATAAATTGGCTCGTTATGTTTTTGTCCAATGGCAATTGCGGGTAATTTCGATCAAACGTTAAGGGGAGGTCCATATTTGGTTGGTTGAGGAGCTGTTTTAAGAGAGGGTGGAGCAGGTTTTTTTAGATCCCACCTTTCTTCACAAAAACGACTCCCAATCTTTCGGCTCCACACAAGAATCAGTTTAAAAAAATACCCAGTTTGGCACGGCTCCTCCAGATCCTCGCTTAGAATCAGCAGCTGGAGCTGTGCCAAACGGGCCCTAACTTCCTCCCCTAGCCGACTGCCAGCCCCTGGCCGCCGCCGCTGCCCCTTTCCCCATCCCCCTCCTCTGCCCCGCCCTTGTCCTCTCCTCGGCGCGACACCGCTGCCGCCCCCAGACCCTTCCCCGTTGCTGGTTGCTGTCTCTCCCGCACACAGCCCTGTGAACAAGCCCCAGCGGGCCGAGCAGGCGAGGGGCAAAGGAGCGAGCGGAGAGAGAGAAGTAGGCAGCGGCCGTCGACAGCACCTGGCGAAAAGCCGGCGGAGCAGGCGCACACCCGCTTCTCCCCCTTCTTCGGCCGCAAGCTCAACAAGTCCATACTACAGTAAGCCTACTATCATTGAGACTGTCTACTACAGTAAGCCTACTAGCTTTGTTGATCCTGCTTACCCCGATATGGTATGCAAGCTCAACAAGTCCATCTATGGCTTGAAGCAAGCACCTCGCGTCTGGTACTGTTGCTTCGCCACATACCTGCTCTCTCCTGGTTTTGTTGAGGCCACGTCGGACATGTCTCTATTCATCTACCGGTGGTAGCGATATCGTGTGCTGATGACATCGTGCTCACTACCTCTTCGGTTCTACTGTACCGAGTATCACCGCTCTTCAGCATGAGTCTGTCATGAAGGATTTGGGCCCTCTTCACCACTTTTTGGGGATTGCCATTGAGCCTCGCTCTGGGGCCTCTTCCTCCAGTAATGGTAGTACGCCCTAGACATCCTCAAGTGTGTTGATGCTGGACTGCAAGCCCTGTGTGACCCCGGTCGAGATGCAAGCCAAGCACTCTAGCGATGGCGCTCCTGTCAGTGACCCCACCGCCTATCGGAGCCTTACTAATGCTCTTCAGTACCTCACCTTCACCAGGCCTAACATTGCATATGTCGTTCACCAGGTTTGCCTTTATATGCATGATCTCTGTGAGCCGCACTTGGGTGCGGTCAAGCGGATCCTTCGGTATCTTCGGGGCACTGTCGACTACGGCCTCCACCTTCGATGCTCCTCCACTCATGAGTTGATTGTCTACACCAACGCCGACTAGGTCGGGTGCTTAGACACCCATCGATCGACCTTCGGTTGTGCGATGTTTCTTGGAGCCAACCTGATCTCTTGGTCTTCCATGCAACAGCATGTGGTCTCACGCTCCAATGCTAAGGCTGAGTATCAGGCTGTTGCTAATGGGGTGGCTGAGGCGAGCTGGCTACACTAGCTTCTCTAAGAGCTTCACATCTCCCTCGCTAAGAGTACCCTAGTATACTACGACAATGTAAGCGCCATCTAAACTCTTTGTCAACCCCATCTACCATCAGTGCACGAAGCATGTCGACATTGACCTCCACTTTGTCCGTGAGCGTGTTGTTGTCGGGACATCCGTGTCCATCACGTCTCAATGAGCTCGCAGTTTGCCAACATCTTCACCAAGGGTCTTCCCTCCTCGCTGTTCCTGGAGTTTCGCTCAAGTCTCAACATTTGTCACGACTAGAGTTTCGACTACGGCGGTTGGATTATGATGTGTTTGTTGTAGTAATGGGCCTTGGCCCAGCACATTTATTTCCCTCTCTAAGAGCATCAAAAGTGACTTATCCCAGTGCCCCAAATTAAATTATAGGGCTCAAGCTAAAAAACTGCTACAACAGTGCCCTAATTTACAAAATATTGGCAAAAATATAGGTCACCTCCTGAAGTGCCACAAATATACTGCACCTTATTGGGTTGCCCCATATGTAGATCTAAACAAACCGACGCTTCACAAAACTTTCCTTTCCAAACGAACGGAGTAGATTATCGGATTTTGATTAATCACTTGATTTGGGGCTTTACTGTAGGAGCTTCATTTTTTTGTTGGTGCCCTAAATTCTATAAAATATATCTATTTTAAATTTTTAGGGCACTTTTATAGGGCATATCGTTGGAGATGCTCTCATATATATACAACAACCCACCATGTTTTAGGGACAGGATTTCTAGCCTCTCAAGAAAAAAGTAATTTCCAAGTGTTTGGCAAGAAGACTAAAGTGTTTTTTTGAACAATATCAGGTATTTGTATCACCCTTAGCACAAATATGATCAATGTTTGCATCACCCTTTACCCTTAGATGCTAAATAGCCAATGAGTTCAACATCGTCACTATTTAGAGATTTGGCATATTTGACACATAAAAATGTCCCAACATAAAAAATTGGATGGCACCATCGGTCACAAAGCAAAAAGTAGAAAAAGATGGCACAAACCCTGACTAGGCCGGGTTGACAACATCGGCTAGGTTGGCCATAGAAGCTAGCTAGGCCAAACTTCCTATTGTCATGTGATACCGGCTATAGTAGCCGGCCCACGTGCCTGACCTAGCTGACTTTCATCATCGACTACCGCGACTTTTGCTAGATTCTGAATCGATTAACTTCTATATTGGTTTTTGACATTGAAAACATATAAAACATGTTTTAGAATTGTTTTTACTGGGATAAGACGACCCCTCTCTATATATACCAGAGCTTAATAACAGGGAACTAGGAACTTGGCACGTTCCTCATTCCGAGAACGTGGGAACAAGCTCATTCCCGTAGTGTTAAAACCTAGTTTTAGTAGCGTACCATGTACCATGTTCCCGTTCCTTGATGCCATCGATCCGGGAACCTGGTTACTAAGTACCAGAGGAATACAGCTGATTAAGGTACCCAACATCTAATCGATTAAAAATACATCTATTATCTCTTTTATCTGTTTTCCTCCATATTTTGCTGTTCGTTATGCCTCCCGGTGAGATTTGGTGGCGTTTTAGATGGCATTGCCCATTCCAGGACAACCTCAACAAGTCAACATATTCCTCCTTGATGGGTCTTCTCAGGAGCAATGTTATCTGCTTATTCACCGACAAAAATAAAGAAAAAGTTTGTAGTCAATAGAAGAAAATTATATGTACTTTGCCAACCATTGTTGCAGGGTATACGGATGAGCCTCCTCAAATTCGAGAAGAGCAGCCGCAAGGTCCTCCCCTCATTACATTTGCTCGTTTCTACACAATAAATTCCTAGCGGCCGTTCACAATGCGGAAAGAAGGGATCAGCGGGAGGCACGCAGTGCCAACGCCGCATTGCTTACAACACTACAGCTACCTGCTCCCCTCGACATCGAGATCTCCGGTGCGGTCCCAGAAGAACCAATCGTTAAAATACGGAGAAATGGCAGCGCAATTAGTTTCGGTTCCTAGAATCCTAGCCCTGATCCCAGTGGGGCGGAGAGGGGAAGAGAAGGGCGTACCTGCGCAGGACTTGATGGTATGGATCTTGAGGAGCAGCACTACCACGCTGAGGAGGTGGGTCATGTCCCCCGCCAGCCGGAACACGTTCATCTCCGATCCCCCTCCTTCACCTTCCCTCCGCCTCCAATATTTTTCACGAACAAAAGATCCTCCTCTCTTCTCTCTCTCGCGCGCGCGCCGGGGTCTCGTCGGCGAGTGGCTGTGTTCCCTGCCCTCTCGCGTCGGCGTCGTGGTCGCGGACTCGCGGTAGCTGAGACGGAACGGATCCGAGACGGGATTGAAAAGAAGGTCGGGACGACGTCGATGACTACTGGGGCCCGGGTGTCCCCCACGATGTCAGTTAATGCAAAAGAGCGTGGCCGGCCGGACACGGCCGTGGGCAAAGGAGGGAAGTACGTGGCGAGGCTGAGGTGGCAGCGCGCCATTGGAAGTGACGGGCCCGAATTTTTTTTTGCATTTCAGCTTTTTAAAAAAATCACATTTAGATCTCTGTAATAAGTATTCTTGTTTTTAATCCTTTACTCGGCGTCATAAACCGTAGACTATGACATCGAGATAACACTATTCGGCGCTATAGCCTATGACACCGAAATATTGACCCTGGTGTGTGTAAACCGAGCTGGCGATGACGTGGCTGAGCTCCCATCATGGCCATTGCGGGACCTCCAGACGTGTGTCGCTTCCGAGTTTTGACTCGACCTCTTGAAAAGCCGCTTCTATAGGATATGGCCACCCTCTCCAACAAATTTCCGACACTAGGTAACAAATTTGATTGCTATTTAACTGCCAATGTAGCATACAACAACCTTCCTTGTTTGTTGTCTTTTTTACAACACTAATTTAATATTGCATGCATATTCTTTTTATAAATATAAATCAAAAATAGAGAACCTATATCAGTGAGTTTAGGGTGTGTTTGATTAGGCTGTGGCTGTGGAAAAAGTTGTTGTGGGCTGTGAGCTATGGAAAAAGCTGCTGTAGGCTGTGAGCGGTTAAAAAACTAAAAACTGTTTGGTGGAAACCACTAAAAGTCGTTACAAGTTTTTCGATATATGTTTTCACAATTCCATCTAAAAGCTACTAAAAGCAGGTTTAGAGGTGCTTTCAGTTTTGCACTGCGAGAAAGTCGACTTTTAGAAAAAGTTGCTTCCTGGATCCAGCCCTTTGGTTGGCTTTTAGCTTTTAGCGGACAAAAGGCAAAGCAAAAAACCAAACCAAACACACCCTTATTCGCATGTTTAGTTTTCTTGATAATTCCTAAATTGGTTTCTAGCAAATTTACGAGGTTATTAAGTGATTTACTATAACATTATCTTAAATATCGCTACGAGTTGTAGACGATGATTAGCATAAACATTAACATAAACTAAGATGACTATAAAATATGTTATCCTATGTGGGACGGAATACTCTATATTTTGTAGCCATATGTGTAGTGTACTGAATGCTGAGCCGTGGCATCCAACAAGTGTGGTTTTATTGTCGAGGCATCCATGCGTGTCATTACCAAAGGCCTACTAGTATCTAGCTAGCTAGTATTATTGTCTAAAATAAAATAGTTAACAAGCTGAAACCATGCAAGTACCTACTATTCGAGATGACGATATATACATCAGCTGTATTCTTTATTTTATAGGGCCATCCTTCAACGCGCTGAGTGAGCTCGCCGGCCGTTCAGGGCTAGTTTGGCAGCCCACTTCCCCGCCGGGAATCCGGCCGTTCCCTGTGCTAACGGGCCACGCGAGAAACTTCCATGGGGCGTGATTCAGATCTGTTTGGAAGGCTGCTTCACGGGGTATCGGCCCACCTACAAGCCCAGCTTCCCCGTGGAAACACGACCGACCTCCCGACGTTGGGCGGTTATCCCAACTCATCTTCTCCTACACGCATCGCTCGCGTGGTCGGCAGCGCTACTGCATCCTTCGCCGCCACTTCACCGTCGCGATCTTGTCTGGGTAAGTCCATCACCTCTTCTCGCATCTTGCTGGTGTTTATTTTCTCTATCCTTGCACCTTCCTAGATGGCAACGACGCGTTCTAGAAGAAGGTGGCTGGGGCGGGTAGGTAGCAACGGTGGACGGAGCAGGGACCGAAGTGGAGATGGCTTTGGGCAGGAGTAAGCTGACCGAAAACAGTGGCAGCAGGTTGCTGTACAGGCCACCAACCATCTTGCCCCAACCTAGGGTTTGGCTGCTTGAGTGAGGAGAGATGTGATTTGGGGAAGAAGACCATAGCCCGCTCGGTCAGGCGGTCAGTGTCAAAAACCTCGGCACGACTATGATCGGACCTTCCGCGCGATTGATGTGCGTGTGACGGAATGAAGATGCTGCTACGCAGCAAACATGCATTTTGGTTGTGAATCGTGGTGTCAGGTAGTAGGGTAGCAGCCTAGTAGGAGTTGCTGCCAGCGTATTGATACGTACTTATCTACAATTCAAGATGGACAACTAATGCACGACTGTTAATCTATGAGCTTCCATAAAAAAACTAATTATATTCCGTGGCCTGATAACTGATTTTATTGTTTAGTCATAACTTTTTGAAGACACATTCTGATATAAAAATTTGGCATCTTTATATCCCCTTGGGACTGAATGGTCTCTTGATTATGATTATAACTGTAGCAGGAAGGACACTATATATTTGTTCCAATTTGATTCCTTAATTTGCATCAATTTTATATGTTATATGATAGGTAGCAGAGCTATACAAGTGCTGAAGTGCATGATTAAATTTTATATTTCTAGATAATGGGTTCTTGGGAGGAGCATGTTAGACGTTTTTTGTTGGAGGAGGAAGAATACGATGATGAATTGTTCTTTGTTATTCTCCCTGCTATAATCCCATACATCTCGGAAGAGAAAAGGCCCATCCACACATCCTCCCTCACCGGTGCTAAAAAGGTTAAATAAATTCTTGAAGGGCATGAGAGCTGGTACAAATCTGAGTTCAGAATGGAGAAGGAAATATTCAAAGCCACATCAAATTTTCTTAGAAGAGAGAATTTACTACATGACACGCGCGGAGTTAGCGTTGAGGAGCAGCTTGGGATGTTCATGTATATGATCTCCCACAAAGCCAGTAACCAAATGCTACAAAAGACTTTTCAACACAGTGGAGAGACTATCCATCAAAAAATATCCAAAGTTTTTGAGATAATTCCCATACTAACTCAACGATTTGTGAAGCTTCCTAGCTCAGTTCAAACTCATGCTAGGATTGCAACAGATTCTAGGTTCATGCCCTTTTTTCAGGTGAGCTACAACTCCAAACACACAATTATCCTATGCTAATTGCCACATGTACTCAACATATTTCCATATTTGTTTCTTTAATGCAGAATTGCCTTGGTGCCATTGACGGCACACATGTACCCATCACTATCGCAGAAGACAAGGCCCCTCCATATAGAAATAGAAAAGGAACTCTTTCACACAATGTTATGGTAGTCTGCGACTTCGATTTCAATTTCACATTTGTCTCATGTGGATGGGAAGGGTCGGCATCAGACGCAGGGGTGCTTTGATCTTCTATTAGCAAAGGATTTAGTGTGCCAGAAGGAAAGTTTTATCTGGTAGATGGTGGCTATGCAAATACAATATCATACATTGCACCATACAGAGGAGTTTGGTACCATCTCAGTTAGTTTAGGAGGCGCCGTTCATCACAAAGTGGTCATGCAAACTACACAGAGTTGTTCAATCATCACCATGCAATTCTCTGCAACCATATAGAGAGGGCCATTGGTGTTCTTAAGAAAAGGTTCCTGATTCTAAAAGTAGGGACATTCCATCCCATAAAAAACCAAATAAAGATCGTTGCTACAGTCGTTGCATTTCACAACATGATTAGAGGGCATAATGGTGATATAGGATGGCTGGACAACCAACCAGATTATATATCTCCAAGTCAATATGTTGATGTCCCTAAGGGAGATAACAACTATCACAATGACACAGAGTCAAGTGATGGAAGTACACTAAGAGATCAGATCACGCTACAGATGTGGGCTGCCTACAATAGTTGATTAGCTTAAGTCCAAATACAATAAGGTACTGTAGATGTGGAGGTTTTGCTATGTCTAGTTTCTCTACCATGCTTTTTTAATGTATTGCCTGATGCTTGTTAATTCGAGAACAATGTTTGCAGCTTGATGTAATGCAGTAATGCAACTATCTGTCTTATTGTCACACCCGGTTTTAAGGGACAAAGTCGGGTGCATCTCATACATGCGCCAAAGAAGACAACATATATAATAACAGAGTGTATAGAGATAAATGTCATAATATAATCAGAATATTTATTACATAGCGGAAGACTTACAAAATAAATTATAAATATAAAACAAACTAAGGATCATCCTTGGTGCAAGTCAACTGGGAGACGACGACCTAGACCTCTCACGAACACAGCGCAACATCCACCATGCGCCTCATCCAGTGGTACCTGTTCTTGATCTATGGGGGGTGTGTGAGACAGCAAGGGTGAGCTCACACATGTTCATCGCTCAATAAGTTGTGGGGAATAATGTGACATGAACTCACCAAAGGTGCGAGATCATGTAAAGTGTAAGGCTTATCAAAGAGAATGGTTAAAGCTGAGCATTGCTTTTAATAAGTTGGTCAAAATTTTATTAGCAATTACTAGATGTAAGTAAATACCAAACCTTAATAAAAATAATAGAACAAAATTAAATAATCCCATGCAAATGCAAATGACAAATTGAGTTTAGGTTCCATAAATTAATCATGCGAGAGTCCTGAGCTGTTGTTGACTGTGAGCTCGGCTAGTATACCAGTTTTACACTCTGCAGAGGTTGTACCCTTTACCGACAAGTCGTGTTTCCCATGTCGCCAGGGTTAGCTAGACCCTTAGACACTACCAAGGTGAATGGCTAGGGATCCACTACGAGGCCTTTACAAAGTTCCACTAGCTTCCGAAAACTCGCTACAGTTTATGGGAAGAGCACTTGTAAGAATCCCTCGTCTGACTGCCATCGCAGCAAAATCAACCCGAGAACCTCCTTGCATGCAACTCCCCTACTGCCCTTGCCCCTTTTGGGTAAGGTAGTCTTCCACTAGCTTTCCTAATTAGTTAGCCAAGGGGTCCCATTTCTCCCTTGTGGCGGCACGTGTTTCTCAAGTTAAGCTCTATGTTCCAATTAACAATAATATAATGATCTTGACATGAACATAAATAGAATAACAAAATAACTAGAACATGGATATAATGAAATATTAACCCAAAACCATGTAAAGCAATAACATAACTACCCAAGTGATTCAGGGGTACACAAGGTAAACAGGATAAACAGACTAGGGTGACATATTGGGTCCCATCAAAATTAAACCTATGCAGGCATAAATGACATTAAAGAACATTATTGGGTATAGAAGTGATCAAGGGCACAACTTGCCTGGCACTTGAGATTCTAGTTACCAGGATGATCTTCAAATCCTCGACCTCACTGCTAGTCGTAGCAATACAAATAGACATGGTATAGACAAAATTAACATCATACCAAACATAAGAACATACTAAATAATAATGATCTACGTGTTGCTACGAGATCGCAGGTTTGAGAACTACTAAAATCAGAGTTACGGTTAAGGAGTTATAATTTTATAAAAGATCTATGTGATTTAAATATTAAACTATATTATAAATCGGTTAGTATAATTCATATGAGAGGTTATTCTATAAATATTTATCTCAACTTTAATCTAAGTTATAAATTGATTATAGATCATTTTCTATCACATTGATAAGCACATTAACATGACTAACCAACATAAGTTAAATAAAGATCTAATTACAAAAGAATGAGACATGGTATAATAAGTGTTGTTATTGCATAGTAAATATTTATACGAGACTAACGCAACATGAACGGATCAAATCAGAGTTATAGATTGTGAGTTATGAATTTCTAAGGATTTTATGTGTTTTGTACATGATTAAATAGGATATGAATTTTAATGCGACTTTCATGTGAAAACAGTGGTATTATATGATAAACAATAATATTATAAAATTATAGAATTAGAATGAATTAATTTGGACTTCATATGAGTTTTCTATGAATTATACAAGTTCTAGCAATTATTTTTGTATTAAAAATCAATTTCTATACTATTTATCCAATTTACATGTTCTCTGTACTGCGCACAAGATTTTCGAGAAGGACAGGGGCTTC
This sequence comes from Zea luxurians, assembly GCA_029449295.1. Lineage (NCBI taxonomy): Eukaryota > Viridiplantae > Streptophyta > Magnoliopsida > Poales > Poaceae > Zea > Zea luxurians. Next base: position 45,285,286 of record JAOPSE010000004.1, on the reverse strand, counting down.
AGCGCAAGTTTCCCCAAGACTCAGAATGCTTCTGCCAGGACTGCGGGTTGATTTAGTAGTAATACAGGGGCTCATTTGCAAAGTGGTGGCCGAAGGGGTATCAGTTATTCTGAGAGCACCTAGAGGGGGGGTGAATAGGTGATCCTGTAAAAACTTAACAAAGCCACAAACTTGATTAAGTGTTAGCGCAATGAAGCCAAGTGGCTAGAGATGAGTTCTTGCAAAACACAATAACCACAAAGAGATCAACACAGAGAGACACAATGGTTTATCCCGTGTTTCGGCCAAGTCCAACACTTGCCTACTCCACGTTGTGGCGTACCCAACGGACGAGGGTTGCACTCAACCCCTTTCAAGCGGTCCAAAGACCCACTTGAATACCACGGTGTTTTGCTTTCGTTTCACTATATCCCGCTTGCGAGGAATCTCCACAACTTGGAGCCTCTCGCCCTTACAATTTGATTATCACAAAGAATCACGGAAGTAAGGATGGGATGAGCAACACACACAAGACACAAAATCAGAGCAACAATATGCACACAAGTCACAACACGAGCTCTCAACACAATTCGAAGAGTTCTCTACTCAAATGGAGCTCTAGTTGCTATCACAAAGAATCGAATGCGTGGAAATGAAGTCTTGGTGCTTAGGAATGCTCAAAGGATGCTTGGTGTACTTCTCCATGCGCCTAGGGGTCCCTTTTATAGCCCCAAGGCAGCTAGGAGCTGTTGAGAGCAATCTAGGAAGGCAATTCTTGCCTTCTGTCGACTGGCGCACTGGACAGTCCGGTGCACCACCGGACACTTTCCGGTGTGGATTTCTTTCCTATTTTGGTGCAGCCGACCGTTGGAGACTTGGAGCCGTTGGCGCACCGGACACTATCCGGTGCACAGCGGACTGTCCGGTGCCCCCATCCGACCGTTGGCTTGGCCACGCGTCACGCGCGGATTGCGCGGCCGACCGTTGGCCCACCGAACAGTCCAGTGAATTATAGTCGTACACTGTTGACTTGGTTCCCGAGAGCGTCGACTTCACCGCAGCCGACTCACCGGACACTGTCCGGTGCACCACCGGACAGTCCGGTGATTTATAGCCGTACGCCACCGTCGAGACCCGAGAGCAGCCAGTTGATCAGACGCCAGCTTGGCGCACCGGACAGTCTGGTGCACCCAGACTGAGCAGAGTCTTGGCTGCTCGAGCCAAGTCTTTTCCAATTGAATTTTCTCTGATTCTAGCACTTAGACAAATATGTTAGTACACAAAAACCAATGTACTAAGTCTAGAATCATATCTTTGTGTTGACTTTGCACTCCTTCCACCATTTGACATAGATTCACATTAAACCATTTGTGTTGGCACTTGATCACCAAAATACTTAGAAATGGCTCAAGGGCACATTTCCCTTTCAATCTCCCCCTTTTTGGTGATTTATGCCAACACAACAAAAAGCAACTAAAGGAAGTGCAATAACAATGCAAATGAGAGCACAAATTTGTTTTGAGTCAAATTTGGCATATTTGGATCATTCTTTGCCACCACTTGGTTTATTTTTGAAAATCAAACTCAATTTCCTATCTCTAAGTGAAACTCACTTGTTGAGACATAAAGAGAGGTATTCCAATAGAAATTAATCAAAGATTCAAAAACTCCCCCTTTTTCCCATAATCAAGCATTCTCCCCACAAGAGACAGACTTTTAGCACTAAGAGACAATAAGAGTATTTTGACAAAACAAAACTCTATTCTACTATTTTCAAAATTCTCAAGTGGTAGCTGGTCCATTTCTTGCTTTGGCCTTATTTTCTCCCCTTTTGGCATGAAGCACCAAAACGGGATCAATCTTGGCCCTTATACCCCATTGCCTCACCAAAATCTTCAAATAATAGTACAGAGGCAATAAGAATATGGAGATGAACTTAGAGTGAGTTACCCTCTCATCGGAGTGCTAGTGGAAGTCTTGCATGGTCCAAGTTCACCTTTTCCCTTTCAATCCACCTTTGAGACTAAATCAAGCAAGCTCAAACATATGGTTAGTCTCAAAGGGTCAAGTTGTAGCACATCTCCCCCTAAATATGTGCATCACTCACACATGGACTTTTGAGGTCCGGGGAGAGTTTGTACAACTTGAGCACCATAAATAAACAAAATGCATAAGGGAACATGATCAAAGCATAATACACATGTATGCTACACATCAATCCAAGTTCCGCGAATCTAAGACATTTAGCTCACTACGCAGCCTGCAAAAGGTCTTTTCATCTAAAGGCTTGGTAAAGATATCGGCTAGCTGGTTCTTGGTGCTAATATAAAACACTTCGATATCTCCCTTTTGCTGGTGGTCTCTCAAAAAGTGATGCCGGATGTCAATGTGCTTTGTGCGGCTGTGCTCAACAGGATTGTCCGCCATACGGATAGCACTCTCATTGTCACATAGGAGTGGGACTTTGCTCAGATTGTAGCCAAAGTCCCGGAGGGTTTGCCTCATCCAAAGTAGTTGCGCGCAACACTGTCCTGCTGCAACATACTCGGCCTCAGCGGTGGATAGGGCAACGGAGGTTTGTTTCTTAGAACTCCATGACACTAGGGACCTTCCTAGAAATTGGCATGTCCTTGATGTACTCTTCCTATCGACCTTACATCCAGCATAATCGGAGTCTGAGTATCCAATTAAGTCAAAGGTAGACCCCTTTGGATACCAGATCCCGAAGTAAGGCGTAGCGACTAAATATCTAAGAATTCGCTTCACAGCCACTAAGTGACACTCCCTTGGATCGAATTGAAATCTAGCACACATGCATACATTAAGCATAATATCCGGTCTACAAGCACATAAATAAAAGCAAGGAACCTATCATGGACCGGTATGCTTTTTGATCAACGGACTTACCTCCTTTGTTAAGGTCGACGTGTCCGTCAGTTCCCATTGGAGTCTTTGCGGGCTTGGCGTCCTTCATCCCAAACCGCTTGAGCAAGTCTTGCGTATACTTCGTTTGGGAGATGAAAGTGCCGTCCTTGAGTTGCTTCACTTGGAACCTAAGGAAGTAGTTCAACTCGCCCATCATCGACATCTCAAACTTTTGAGTCATCACCCTGCTAAACTCTTCACAAGACTGTTGGTTAGTAGAACCAAATATTATGTCATCGACATAAATTTGGCACACAAATAAGTCACCATCACATGTCTTAGTGAAAAGAGTTGGATCGGCTTTCCCAACCTTGAAAGCATTAGCAATTAAAAAGTCTCTAAGGCATTCATACCAAGCTCTTGGGGCTTGCTTAAGTCCATAGAGCGCCTTAGATAGCTTACACACGTGGTCGGGGTACCGTTCATCCTCAAAGCCAGGGGGTTGCTCCACGTACACCTCCTCCTTGATTGGCCCGTTGAGGAAAGCGCTCTTAACATCCATTTGGTACAACCTGAAAGAATGGTGAGCGGCATAGGCTAACAAAATACGAATCGACTCTAGCTTAGCCACAGGAGCAAAAGTCTCCTCAAAGTCCAAACCTGCGACTTGGGCATAACCTTTTGCCACAAGTCGAGCCTTGTTCCTCGTCACCACCCCGTGCTCGTCCTGTTTGTTACGGAACACCCACTTGGTTCCCACAACATTTTGCTTGGGACGCGGCACCAGTGTCCAAACTTCATTACGCTTGAAGTTGTTGAGCTCTTCCTGCATGGCCAACACCCAGTCCGGATCTAGCAAGGCCTCTTCTACCCTGAAAGGCTCAATAGAAGAGACAAAAGAGTAATGCTCATAGAAATTAGCTAATCTAGAGCGAGTGGTTACTCCCTTGCTAATGTCACCCAAAATCTGGTCGACGGGATGGTTCCTTTGAATCATCGCTCGAACTTGAGTTGGAGGGGCCTGTGGTGCTTCTTCCTCTTCAACTTGGACATCCTGTGCTCCCCCTTGATCGCACGCCTCTTCTTGAGGAACCTGTTCATCATCTTGAGTTGGGGGGTGCACCATCGTTGAGGAAGAAGGTTGATCTTGCTCCTTGAGTTCCTGCGGTCGCACGTCTCTAATCGCCATGGTACGAATCGCGTCCGTTGGAACATTATCCTCATCTACATCATCAAGCTCAACTTGCTCTCTTGGAGAGCCATTAGTCTCATCAAATACAACGTCGCTAGAGACTTCAACCAAACTCGATGATTTGTTGAAGACTCTATATGCCTTTGTATTTGAGTCATAACCTAACAAAAACCCTTCTACAGCTTTGGGAGCAAATTTTGAATTTCTACCTTTCTTCACCAGAATGTAGCATTTACTCCCAAAAACTCGAAAATACGAAACGTTGGGTTTGTTACCGGTTAGAAGCTCGTATGATGTCTTCTTGAGGAGGCGATGGAGATAGACTCGGTTTATGGCGTGGCAAGTCGTGTTCACAGCTTCCGACCAAAACCGCTCAGGCGTCTTGAATTCTCCAAGCATCGTCCTCGCCATGTCTATGAGCGTCCGGTTCTTCCTCTCTACCACACCATTTTGCTGTGGTGTGTAAGGAGCGGAGAACACGTGCTTGATTCCTTCCTCCTCAAGGTACTCCTCCACTTGAAGGTTCTTGAACTCGGACCCGTTGTCGCTCCTTATCTTCTTCACCTTGAGCTCAAACTCATTTTGAGCTCTCCTTAGGAAGCGCTTGAGGGTCCCTTGGGTTTCAGATTTATCCTGCAAAAAGAATACCCAAGTGAAGCGGGAAAAATCATCAACAATTACTAAACCATACTTACTTCCCCCGATGCTGAGGTAGGCGACAGGTCCGAAGAGGTCCATATGCAGCAGCTCCAGGGGTCTTGATGTAGTCATCACGTTCTTGATGTGATGAGCACTTCCCACTTGTTTACCTGCTTGACAAGCTACACAAGGTCTTTCTTTTTTGAAATGCACATTTGTTAGACCTAATACATGTTCTCCCTTTAGAAGTTTGTGAAGGTTCTTCATCCCCACATGTGCTAGACGACGATGCCACAGCCAGCCCATGCTAGTCTTAGCAATTAAGCATGCATCTAGACCGGCTTCCTCCTTTGCAAAATCAACTAAATAGAGTTTGCCATCTAGTACACCCTTAAAAGCTAATGAACCATCACTCCTTCTAAAGACAGACACATCTACATTTGTGAATAAGCAATTATATCCCATATTACATAATTGACTAACAGACAAAAGATTATAACCTAGCGACTCTACTAAAAATACATTGTAGATAGAGTGCTCATTTGAGATGGCAATCTTGCCTAAGCCTTTAACCTTGCCTTGATTCCTGTCACCGAATATGATTGAATCTTGGGAATCTTTATTCTTGACGTAGGAGGTGAACATCTTCTTCTCCCCCGTCATGTGGTTTGTGCATCTGCTGTCGATAATCCAGCTTGATCCCCCGGATGCATAAACCTGCAAAGCAAATTAGGCTTGGGTATTAGGTACCCAACTCTTGTTGGGTCCTACAAGGTTAGTGACAATAGTCTTAGGAACCCAAATGCAAGTTTTATCTCCCTTACATTTGGCTCCCACCTTTTTAGCAATCACCTTTTTATTTTTACATGAAAGAATAAACTTAGCATTGCAAGCATGAAAGATAGTGGTATATCTATTATATACTTTTCTAGGAGCATGAGACATAACATTCTTCCTAGATCTACCATTAAAGTTTGAACTCGAAGCAATCATGGCATGAGAGTCGAATGCATTACAACTCCTATCATAATGAACATTTCTAGTCATATTTCTACCATGCATATAGGAACTAGAAGCAGTCATAGCATGTGAATCATAAGAATAATTCCTACAAACATTTCTAGAGAATTTCCTATCGCTATAAATGAAGTGATAGTCGCCTAGAGGGGGGGGTGAATAGGGCGAAACTGAAATTTACAAAATAATCACAACTACAAGCAGGGTTAGCGTTAGAAATAAAATAGAGTCCACGAGAGAGGGTGCAAAACAAATCGCAAGCAAATGAAGAGTGTGACACGGTGATTTGTTTTACCGAGGTTCGGTTCTTGCAAACCTACTCCCCGTTGAGGAGGCCACAAAGGCCGGGTCTCTTTCAACCCTTCCCTCTCTCAAACGATCCCACGGATCGAGTGAGCTTTCTCTTCTTCTCAATCAACCGGGAACAAAACTTCCCCGCAAGGGCCACCACACAATTGGTGCCTCTTGCCTTGGTTACAATTGAGTGATGATCACAAGAACAAGTGAGAAAGAAAAGAATGCGATCCAAGCGCAAGAGCTCGAAAGAACACAAGCAAATCACTCTCTCTAGTCACTAAGGTGTTGTGTGGAATTTGGAGAGGACTTGATCTCTTTGTATGTGTCTAGAATTGAATGCTAGAGCTCTTGTAGTAGTTGGGAAGTGGAAAACTTGGATGACAATGAATGTGGGGAGGTTGGGGTATTTATAGCCCCAACCACCAAAAGTGACCGTTGCTGGAAGCTGTCTGTTCGATGGCACACCGGACAGTCCGGTGCCCCTGCCACGTCACCATTGCCGTTGGATTCTGACCGTTGGAGCTTCTGACTTGTGGGCCCTCCTGGGTGTCCGGTGCACACCGGACATGTACTGTTTGATGTCCGGTGCACCGGTATGGGCGATCCTGACGTCTGCGCGCGCTGCGCGCGCATTAAATGCTCCGCAGGGAGCCGTTGGCGCCGCAGGGAGCCGTTGCTCCGCTGGCACACCGGACAGTCCGGTGTACACCGGACAGTCCGGTGAATTTTAGCGGAGCGGCTGCCGCGCGAACCCGAGGCTGGCGAGTTCCAGGAAGACCGTGCTTCGTTGGAGCACCGGACATGTCCGGTGCACACCGGACAGTCCGGTGAATTATAGCGCGCCGGCTTCCGAGAATTCCCGAGGGCGAAGAGTTGAAGTCGGAGTCCTCTGGGCGCACCGGACACTGTCCGGTGCACACCGGACAGTCCGGTGCCTTCACCCAGAGATGCCTTCGGTTGCCTCGTTGCTCTTTAGTTGAAGTCGGAGTCCTCTGGGCGCACCGGACATTGTCCGGTGCACACCGGACAGTCCGGTGCCTCCAGCCAGAGGTGCCTTCGGTTGCCTCGTTGCTCCTTAGTTGAATCCAACACTTGGTCTTTTTATTGGCTAAATGTGAACCTTTTGCACCTGTATAACTTATGCACTAGAGTAAACTAGTTAGTCCAATATTTGTGTTGGACAATTCAACCACCAAAATTATTTAGGAACTAGGTGTAAGCCTAATTCCCTTTCAATCTCCCCCTTTTTGGTGATTGATGCCAACACAAACCAAAGCAAATATAATTGAACTAGTTTACATAATGTAAGTGCAAAGGTTGCTTGGAATTGAGCCAATATAAATACTCATATGATGCGCATGGATTGTTTCTTTATTTTTAACATATTGGACCACATTTTGCACCAAAGGTTTTGTTTTTGCAAACTCTTTTGTAAATTCTTTTCAAAGGCATTTTGCAAGATAGTCAAAGGTAAATGAGTAAGATTTGCAAAGCATTTTCAAGTTATGAAATTTTCTTCCTTTGTTCCAAATGCTTTTCCTTTGACTAAACAAAACTCCCCCTAAATGAGATCTCCTCTTAGTGTTCAAGAGGGTTTTGATATAACATTTGAAAACACTACTTTCTCCCTCTTTTGAACATAATAGGATACCAATTGAAAATATTCTTTAAAAAAGCTAAGTTTTTGAAATTGGTGGTGGTGCGGTCCTTTTGCTTTGGGCTCTCTTACTCTCTCCCCCTTTGGCATGAATCGCCAAAAACGGAATCATTAGAGCCCTATGAAGTACGTTCTCCCCCTTTGGTCATGAAATGAATGAGTGAAGAATATACCAAAGTCGGAGAGTGATGCGGAGCGACGGCGAAGGATGAGTAGTAGAGTGGAGTGGAAGCCTTGTCTTCGCCGAAGACTCCAATTCCCTTTCAATATACCTATGACTTGGTTTGAAATACACTTGAAAAACACATTAGTCATAGCATATATAAAAGAGACATGATCAAAGGTATATTCATGTGCTATGTGTGCAAGTTTAGCAAAAGAAATTCCTAGAATCAAGAATATTGAGCTCATGCCTAAGTCGGGTAAAAGATTGTTCATCAAGTGGCTTGGTAAAGATATCGGCTAATTGATCTTTAGTGTTAATGTAAGAAATCTCGATATCCCCCTTTTGTTGGTGATCCCGAAGAAAATGATACCGAATGGCTATGTGCTTAGTGCGGCTATGCTCGACGGGATTGTCGGCCATTTTGATTGCACTCTCATTGTCACATAGCAAAGGAACTTTGGTTAGTTTGTAACCGTAGTCCCGCAGGGTTTGCCTCATCCAAAGCAATTGCGCGCAACAATGGCCTGCGGCAATATACTCGGCTTCGGCGGTGGAAAGAGCGACCGAATTTTGCTTCTTTGAAGCCCATGACACCAAGGATCTTCCCAAGAACTGGCAAGTCCCCGATGTGCTCTTCCTATTAATTTTACACCCCGCCCAATCGGCATCCGAATAACCAATCAAATCAAAAGTGGATCCCCGAGGGTACCAAAGCCCAAACTTAGGAGTATAAGCCAAATATCTCAAGATTCGTTTTACGGCCGTAAGGTGTGATTCCTTAGGGTCGGCTTGGAATCTTGCACACATGCAAACGGAAAGCATAATGTCCGGTCGAGATGCACATAAATAAAGCAATGAACCAATCATCGACCGGTATACCTTTTGATCCACGGACTTACCTCCCGTGTCGAGGTCGAGATGCCCATTTGTTCCCATGGGTGTCTTGATGGGCTTGGCATCCTTCATTCCAAACTTGCTTAGAATATCTTGAGTGTACTTCGTCTGGCTAATGAAGGTGCCCTCTTGGAGTTGCTTGACTTGGAATCCTAGAAAATACTTCAACTCCCCCATCATCGACATCTCGAATTTTTGAGTCATGATCCTACTAAATTCTTCACATGTAGATTTGTTAGTAGACCCAAATATGATATCATCAACATAAATTTGGCATACAAACAAATCATTGTCAAGAGTCTTAGTGAATAAAGTAGGATCGGCCTTGCCGACTTTGAAGCCATTAGCAATAAGGAAATCTCTAAGGCATTCATACCATGCTCTTGGGGCTTGCTTGAGCCCATAAAGCGCCTTAGAGAGCCTATAAACATGGTTAGGATACTTACTGTCTTCAAAGCCGGGAGGTTGCTCAACGTAGACCTCCTCCTTGATTGGTCCATTGAGGAAGGCACTCTTCACGTCCATTTGATAAAGCTTGAAGCCATGGTAAGTAGCATAGGCTAATAATATGCGAATTGACTCAAGCCTAGCTACGGGTGCATAGGTTTCACCAAAATCCAAACCTTCGACTTGTGAATACCCCTTGGCCACGAGTCGAGCTTTGTTCCTAGTCACCACACCATGCTCGTCTTGCTTGTTGCGGAAGACCCACTTGGTTCCTACAACATTTTGGTTAGGACGTGGAACTAAGTGCCATACCTCGTTCCTTGTGAAATTGTTGAGCTCCTCTTGCATCGCCATCACCCAATCCGAATCTTGAAGAGCTTCCTCTACCCTGTGTGGCTCAATAGAGGAAACAAAAGAGTAATGTTCACAAAAATGAGCAACACGAGATCGAGTAGTTACCCCCTTATGAATGTCGCCGAGGATGGTGTCGACGGGGTGATCTCGTTGTATTGCTTGATGGACTCTTGGGTGTGGCGGCCTTGGTTGTTCATCCTCCTTGTCTTCGTTACTTGGATCTCCCCCTTGATCGTTGCCGTCATTTTGAGGTGGCTCATCTTCTTGCTCAACATCTTGAGCCTCATCCTCAATTTGAGTTGGTGGAGATGCTTGCATGGAGGAGGATGGTTGATCTCGTGCATGTGGAGGCTCTTCGGATTCCTTAGGACACACATCCCCAATGGACATGTTCCTTAGTGCTATGCATGGAGCCTGTTCTTCACCTATATCATCAAGATCAACTTGCTGTACTTGAGAGCCATTAGTCTCATCAAACACAACGTCGCAAGAAACTTCAACAAGTCCTGAGGACTTATTAAAGACTCTATATGCCCTTGTGTTTGAGTCATATCCTAGTAAAAAACCTTCTACAGTTTTAGGAGCAAATTTAGATTTTCTACCTCTCTTAACAAGAATAAAGCATTTGCTACCAAAAACTCTAAAATATGAAATATTTGGCTTTTTACCGGTTAGGAGTTCATAAGATGTCTTTTTGAGGATTCAGGTGAAGATATAACCGGTTGATGGCGTAGCAGGCGGTGTTGACCGCCTCGGCCCAAAACCGATCCGGTGTCTTGTACTCATCAAGCATGGTTCTTGCCATGTCCAATAGAGTTCGATTCTTCCTCTCCACTACACCATTTTGTTGTGGAGTGTAGGGAGAAGAGAACTCATGCTTGATGCCCTCCTCCTCAAGGAAGCCTTCGATTTGAGAGTTCTTGAACTCCGTCCCGTTGTCGCTTCTAATTTTCTTGATCTTTAAGCCGAACTCATTTTGAGCCCGTCTCAAGAATCCTTTTAAGGTCTCTTGGGTTTGTGATTTTTCCTGCAAGAAGAATACCCAAGTGAAGCGAGAATAATCATCCACAATTACAAGACAATACTTACTACCGCCGATGCTTATGTAAGCAATCGGGCCGAATAAATCCATGTGTAGGAGCTCCAGTGGCCTGTCGGTAGTCATGGTGTTTTTGTGTGGATGATGGACTCCAACTTGCTTCCCGGCTTGGCATGCGCTACAGACCCTGTCTTTCTCAAAATGAACATTGGTTAGTCCTAAAATGTGCTCTCCCTTTAGAAGCTTATGAAGATTCTTCATCCCAACATGGGCTAGTCGGCGATGCCATAGCCAACCCATATTAGTCTTAGCAATTAAGCAAGTGTCGAGTTCAGCTCTATCAAAATCTACCAAGTATAGCTGACCCTCTAACACTCCCTTAAAAGCTATTGAATCATCACTTCTTCTAAAGACAGTAACACCAGTATCAGTAAAAAGACAGTTGTAGCCCATTTGACATAATTGGGATACGGAAAGCAATTTGTAATCTAAAGAATCTACAAGAAAAACATTAGAAATGGAATGGTCAGGGGATATAGCAATTTTACCCAAACCTTTGACCAAACCTTGATTTCCATCCCCGAATGTGATAGCTCGTTGGGGATCTTGGTTTTTCTCATAGGAGGAGAACATCCTTTTCTCCCCTGTCATATGGTTTGTGCACCCGCTGTCGAGTATCCAACTTGAGCCCCCGGATGCATAAACCTACAAAACAAGTTTAGTTCTTTGTTTTAGGTACCCAAACAGTTTTGGGTCCTTTAGCATTAGATACAAGAACTTTGGGTACCCAAACACAAGTCTTGGAGCCCTTGTGTTTGCCCCCAACAATTTTGGCAACTACCTTGCAGGATTTGTTAGTTAAAACATAAGATGCATCAAAAGTTTTAAATGAAATGGCATGATCATTTGATGCATTAGTAGTTTTCTTTCTAGGCAACTTGGCATGGGTTGGTTGCCTAGATCTAGATGTCTCACCCTTATACATAAAAGCATGGTTAGGGCCAGAGTGAGACTTCCTAGAATGAATTTTCCTAATCTTGCTCTCAGGATAGCCGGCAGGGTACAAAATGTAACCCTCGTTATCCTGAGGCATGGGAGCCTTGCCCTTAACAAAGTTAGATAAGTTCTTTGGAGGGGCATTAATTTTGACATTGTCTCCCTTTTGGAAGCCAATGCCGTCCTTAATACCAGGGCGTCTCCCATTATAGAGCATGCTTCTAGCAAGTTTAAATTTTTCATTTTCTAAGTCATGCTCTCTAATCTTAGCATTAAGTTGTGCTATGTGATCATTTTGTTTTTTAATTAAGGCTAGGTGATCATGGATAGCATCAACATTAATATCTCTACATCTAGTACAAATGGAAACATGCTTAATATTAGATGTAGAGGGTTTGCAAGATTTAAGTTCAACAACCTTAGCATGCAACATGTCATTTTTGGTTCTAAGGTCAGAAATAGTAGCATTGCAAACATCAAAATCTTTAGCCTTAGCAATTAGTTTCTCATTCTCATTTCTAAGGCTAACAATAGAACCATTCAACTCATCAATCCTAGCTAGCAAATCAACATTATCATTTCTAGGATCAATGCAAACATGAGAATCAACCTTAGTAATTAATTTAACATTTTCATTTCTAAGGTTGGCAATAGTGTCATGGCATATGCTTAGCTCACTAGATAATTTGTTACATTTTTCTACCTCTAGAGCATAAGCATTTTTAACCTTAACATGTTTCTTGTTTTCCTTGATTAGGAAGTCCTCTTGGGAGTCCAAGAGATCATCCTTTTCATGGATGGCACTAATTAGCTCATTTAATTTTTCCTTTTGTTCCATGTTAAGGTTGGCAAAAAGAATACGCAAATTATCCTCCTCATTTTTATCATCATCCTCATCACTAGATGTTTCATATTTAGTGGAGGACCTTGATTTTATCCTTCTTTTTGCCGTCTTTGGCCATGAGACACTTGTGGCCGACGTTGGGGAAGAGGAGGCCCTTGGTGACGGCGATGTTGGCGGCATCCTCGTCGTCGGAGGAGTCGCTTGAGCTTTCGTCGGAGTCCCACTCCCGACAAACATGGGCATCGCCGCCCTTCTTCTTGTAGTACCTCTTCTTCTCCTTCCTCTTGCCCTTCTTGTCGTCGCCCCTGTCACTGTCACTAGACATAGGACATTTTGCAATAAAATGACCGGGCTTACCACACTTGTAGCAAACCTTCTTGGAACGGGATTTGTAATCCTTCCCTTTCCGTTGCTTGAGGATTTGCCGGAAGCTTTTGATGATTAGGGCCATCTCCTCATTGTCGAGCTTGGAGGCGTCAATCGGTTGTCTACTTGGTGTAGACTCCTCCTTCTTCTCCTCCGTGGCCTTGAAGGCCACCGGTTGCGCCTCGGATGTGGAAGGTTCATCAAGCTCGTTGATCTTCTTGGAGCCCTTAATCATGCATTCAAAGCTTACAAAATTCCCGATAACTTCCTCGGGAGTCATTAGTGGATATCTAGGATTACCACGAATTAATTGTACTTGAGTGGGGTTAAGGAAAATAAGGGCTCTTAGAATAACCTTAACCACCTCGTGGTCATCCCATTTTGTGCTCCCGAGGTTGCGCACTTGGTTCACCAAGGTCTTGAGCCGGTTGTACATGTCTTGTGGCTCCTCCCCTTGGCGAAGACGGAAGCGACCGAGCTCCCCCTCGATCGTTTCCCGCTTGGTGATCTTGGTGAGTTCATCACCCTCGTGCGCCGTCTTGAGTAGGTCCCAAATCTCCTTGGCGTTCTTCAACCCTTGTACTTTGTTATATTCCTCCTTGCTTAGAGAGGCAAGGAGAATGGTTGCGACTTGGGAGTTGAAGTGCTCGATTTGGGCCACTTCGTCCGTGTCATAGTCCTCATCCCCTACGGATGGTACCTGTACACCATACTCAACAACATCCCATATACTTTTGTGGAGAGAGGTTAGATGAAAACGCATTAAATTACTCCACATAGCATAATCTTCACCATTAAAAGTTGGTGGTTTGCCTAATGGGACGGAAAGCAAAGGTGTATGTTTAGGAGTGCGAGGGTAGCGTAGGGGGATCTTACTATACTTCTTACGCTCTTGGCGTTTAGAAGTAACGGACGCCGCGTCGGAGCCGGAGGTAGATGTTGATGAAGTGTCGGTCTCGTAGTAGACCACCTTCCTCATCCTCTTGTGTTTGTCCCCACTCCGATGCGGCTTGTGAGAAGAAGATTTTTCCTTCTTCTCCTTGTGGTGGGAAGAGGAAGACCTTTTCTCCTTCCGCTTGGAGGAGTTCTTCTTCTTCTCCCTTCTCTTGGTGCGGGACTCTTCCGATGAAGTGCTCCCTTGGCTTGTAGTGGGCTTGTTATCGCCGGTCTCCATCTCCCTCTTGGTGTGATCTCCCGACATCACTTCGAGCGGTTAGGCTCTAATGAAGCACCGGGTTCTGATACCAATTGATAGTCGCCTAGAGGGGGGGGGGGGTGAATAGGGCGAAACTGAAATTTACAAAATAATCACAACTACAAGCAGGGTTAGCGTTAGAAATAAAATAGAGTCCGCGAGAGAGGGTGCAAAACAAATCGCAAGCAAATGAAGAGTGTGACACGGTGATTTGTTTTACCGAGGTTCGGTTCTTGCAAACCTACTCCCCGTTGAGGAGGCCACAAAGGCCGGGTCTCTTTCAACCCTTCCCTCTCTCAAACGATCCCACGGATCGAGTGAGCTTTCTCTTCTTCTCAATCAACCGGGAACAAAACTTCCCCGCAAGGGCCACCATACAATTGGTGCCTCTTGCCTTGGTTACAATTGAGTGATGATCACAAGAACAAGTGAGAAAGAAAAGAATGCGATCCAAGCGCAAGAGCTCGAAAGAACACAAGCAAATCACTCTCTCTAGTCACTAAGGTGTTGTGTGGAATTTGGAGAGGACTTGATCTCTTTGTATGTGTCTAGAATTGAATGCTAGAGCTCTTGTAGTAGTTGGGAAGTGGAAAACTTGGATGGCAATGAATGTGGGGAGGTTGGGGTATTTATAGCCCCAACCACCAAAAGTGACCGTTGCTGGAAGCTGTCTGTTCGATGGCACACCGGACAGTCCGGTGCACACCGGACAGTCCGGTGCACACCGGACAGTCCGGTGCCCCTGCCACGTCACCATTGCCGTTGGATTCTGACCGTTGGAGCTTCTGACTTGTGGGCCCTCCTGGGTGTCCGGTGCACACCGGACATGTACTGTTTGATGTCCGGTGCACCGGTATGGGCGATCCTGACGTCTGCGCGCGCATTAAATGCTCCGCAGGGAGCCGTTGGCGCCGCAGGGAGCCGTTGCTCCGCTGGCACACCGGACCGGACAGTCCGGTGTACACCGGACAGTCCGGTGTACACCGGACAGTCCGGTGAATTTTAGCGGAGCGGCTGCCGCGCGAACCCGAGGCTGGCGAGTTCCGGAAGACCGTGCTTCGTTGGAGCACCGGACATGTCCGGTGCACACCGGACAGTCCGGTGAATTATAGCGCGCCGGCTACCGAGAATTCCCGAGGGCGAAGAGTTGAAGTCGGAGTCCTCTGGGCGCACCGGACACTGTCCGGTGCACACCGGACAGTCCGGTGCCTTCACCCAGAGATGCCTTCGGTTGCCTCGTTGCTCTTTAGTTGAAGTCGGAGTCCTCTGGGCGCACCGGACATTGTCCGGTGCACACCGGACAGTCCGGTGCCTCCAGCCAGAGGTGCCTTCGGTTGCCTCGTTGCTCCTTAGTTGAATCCAACACTTGGTCTTTTTATTGGCTAAATGTGAACCTTTTGCACCTGTATAACTTATGCACTAGAGTAAACTAGTTAGTCCAATATTTGTGTTGGACAATTCAACCACCAAAATTATTTAGGAACTAGGTGTAAGCCTAATTCCCTTTCATGAAGGCATGATTCTTTTGATTGCTACTAGTCATAGGAGCCTTCCCTTTCTCCTTAGCGGGAATGGAAGCCTTATGACTTGTTAAGTTCTTGGCTTCCCTCTTAAAGCCAAGCCCATCCTTAATTGAGGGGTGTCTACCAATAGTGTAGGCATCCCTTGCAAATTTTAGTTTATCAAATTCATCTTTGCTAGTCTTAAGTTGAGCATTAAGACTAGCCACTTCATCATTTAATTTAGAAATGGAAACTAGGTGTTCACTACAAGCATCAACGTTAAAATCTTTACACCCATTGCAAATCACAACATGTTCTACACAAGAGGTTGATTTATTAGCTATTTCTAACTTAGCACTCAAGTCAACATTAATACTTTTTAAGCTAGAGATAGATTCATGGCATGTAGACAATTCACATGAAAGCACTTCATTTCTTTTAACTTCTAGAGCAAGAGAATTTTGCGCACTAACAAATTTATCATGCTCTTCATATAAAAGGTCCTCTTGCTTTTCTAACAATCTATTCTTCTCATTCAAAGCATCAATTAATTCATTGATTTTATCAATTTTGGTTCTATCTAAACCTTTGAATAAACATGCATAGTCTATTTCATCATCACTTGAAGAAGCGTAAGTACTAGTATTATGAGTGCTTACCTTCTTTTCCCTTGCCATGAGGCAGGTGTGATGCTCGTTGGGGAAGAGAGATGATTTGTTGAAGGCAGTGGCGGCGAGTCCTTCATCGTCGGAGTCGGACGAGCAACAATCTGAGTCCCACTCTTTCCCAAGGTGTGCCTCGCCTTTAGCCTTCTTGTAAGTCTTTTTCTTTTCCCTCTTCTTTTCTTGATCCTGGTCACTATCATTATCGGGACAATTAGCAATAAAGTGACCAACCTTACCACACTTGAAGCAGGAGCGCTTTCCCTTCGTCTTGTTCTTTTTGGGATGCTCCTTGTGGCCCTTTAGCGCCATCTTGAAGTGCTTGATGATGAGGGCCATTTCTTCCTCATTGAGCCCCACCGCCTCAACTTGTGCCACCTTGCTAGGTAGCGCCTCCTTGCTGTTTGTTGCCTTGAGAGCAATGGTTTGAGGCTCATGAATTGGACCATTCAACGCCTCATCGACGTATCTTGCCTCCTTGATCATCATCTGCTCGCTTACGAACTTTCCAAGTATTTCTTCGGGCGACATCTTGGTGTACCTAGGATTTTCACGAATATTGTTTACAAGATGTGGATCAAGGACTGTGAAAGACCTTAGCATTAGGCGGACGACGTCGTGGTCCGTCCATCGTGTGCTTCCATAGCTCCTGATTTTGTCGACGAGGGTCTTGAGCCTGTTGTATGTTTGGGTTGGCTCTTCTCCCCTGATCATTGCGAATCTCCCAAGTTCGCCCTCCACCAACTCCATCTTGGTGAGCATGGTGACATCATTTCCCTCATGAGAGATCCTGAGGGTGTCCCAAATCCGCTTGGCGTTATCCAAGCCGCTCACCTTATGGTATTCATCCCTGCACAATGACGCTAAAAGAACAGTAGTAGCTTGTGCATTTTTATGAATTTGTTCATTGATGAAAATGGGACTATCTGTACTATAAAAGTGCATTCCATTTTCTACTTTCTCCCATATACTTGGATGGAGAGAGAACAAGTGGCTACACATTTTGTGACTCCAAAATCCGTAGTCCTCTCCATCAAAGTGAGGGGGTTTACCGAGGGGAATGGAAAGCAAATGAGCATTGGAACTTTGCGTAATACGAGAATAATCAAAGGAACAGTTTGAATTAACCATCTTCTTTTTCTCGTAGACGTTGTCGTCGTCGTCCTTTTGGGAAGAAGAAGACTCGTCGCTGTCGTCGTAGTAGACGATCTTCTTGATACGCCTCTTCTTCTTCCCGTCCTTCTTCTTTTGACTTGAGCCCGAGTCAGTGGGCTTGTCGTCTTTCGGCTCATTGATGAAGGACTCCTTCTCCTTGTCGTTGATCACTATTCCCTTTCCCTTAGGATCCATCCCTTCGGGCGATTAGTCCCTTTCTTGAAGAGAATGACTCTGATACCAATTGAGAGCACCTAGAGGGGGGGGGGGTGAATAGGTGATCCTGTAAAAACTTAAACTCAAAGCCACAAACTTGATTAAGTGTTAGCGCAATGAAGCCAAGTGGCTAGAGATGAGTTCTTGCAAAACACAATAACCACAAAGAGATCAACACAGAGAGACACAGTGGTTTATCCCATGGTTCGGCCAAGTCCAACACTTTCCTACTCCACGTTGTGGCGTCCCAACGGACGAGGGTTGCACTCAACCCCTTTCAAGCGGTCCAAAGACCCACTTGAATACCACGGTGTTTTGCTTTCGTTTCACTATATCCCGCTTGCGAGGAATCTCCACAACTTGGAGCCTCTCGCCCTTACAATTTGATTATCACAAAGAATCACGGAAGTAAGGATGGGATGAGCAACACACAATACACAAAATCAGAGCAACAATATGCACACAAGTCACAACACGAGCTCTCAACACAACTCGAAGAGTTCTCTACTCAAATGGAGCTCTAGTTGCTATCACAAAGAATCGAATGCGCGGAAATGAAGTCTTGGTGCTTAGGAATGCTCAAAGGATGCTTGGTGTACTTCTCCATGCGCCTAGGGGTCCCTTTTATAGCCCCAAGGCAGCTAGGAGCTGTTGAGAGCAATCTAGGAAGGCAATTCTTGCCTTCTATCGACTGGCGCACTGGACAGTCCGGTGCACCACCGGACACTGTCCGGTGTGGATTTCTTTCCTATTCTGGCGCAGCAGACTGTTGGAGACTTGGAGCCGTTGGCGCACCGGACACTGTCCGGTGCACACCAGACTGTCCGGTGCCCCCATCCGACCGTTGGCTCGGCCACGCGTCACGCGCGGATTGCGTGGCCGACCGTTGGCGCGTCCAACCGTTGGCTCACCGGACAGTCCGGTGACTCACCGGACAGTCCGGTGAATTATAGCCGTACGCTATTGACTTGGTTCCTGAGAGCGGCGACTTCGCCGCAGCCGACTCATCGGACACTGTCCGGTGTACCACCGGACAGTCCGGTGATTTATAGCCGTACGCCGCCATCGAGACCCGAGAGCAGCCAGTTGATCAGATGCCAGCCTGGCGCACCGGACACTGTCCGGTGCACCACCGGACAGTCCGGTGCACCCAGACTGAGCACAATCTTGGCTGCTCGAGCCAAGTCTTTTCCAATTGAATTTTCTCTGATTCTAGCACTTAGACAAATATGTTAGTACACAAAAACCAATGTACTAAGTCTAGAATCATATCTTTGTGTTGACTTTGCACTCCTTCCACCATTTGACATAGTTTCACATTAAACCATTTGTGTTGGCACTTGATCACCAAAATACTTAGAAATGGCCCAAGGGCACATTTCCCTTTCATATTCTCAGCCGTCCGATCTGAAATCTAGGGCTGAAGTTAGATCGGCGCAGTACGTGAACCGCTATCGAATCCTGGCCGATGGATCGCCATCCAACGATCCACATTTTTAATATCAGAGGTCCCCTCGATCCATCCGATCGACATCGAACGGACGCGGGCGAAACGCTACCCAGATCTAATCCTACGCGATCAGCCGCCATCCGTTGGCCCCTGGAAACTCCACAAAAGGGGTACACGGTTTCCTAATCTAGAGCGTCCTACGGGAAATCAATGACTCCTGTCCGTCTTCTTCCCCATGCGACAGCAGTGAATAGTGGCAGCTGCCAGCTGCCACAGCGAAGGACGCCAACGATGGGCCATCCAGTCATTCCAACGGCCCAACCCCACATAAAATAGTGCTAAACAATGAGGGGTCAATGGCGAACGCGTGGGGAGAGTTCTAACTTGTGATGGCGCCCAACAGAGTTCTATCGACGAGGAAGCACGGCCACGGCTAAATTTCCAGCCCCGGCGATCGATTCGCACCGGCACAGCGTCAATTCCCGACCCGGGATACAGCGGCCACTTTCCACTACCACCAGCGCTTCACCAATTCACATTTCTGGTGGCCGAACGACGGTGGCGAAGCTCCTGCCTAGTGGAGAATTGGTCGCGCTCGCACTGCACTCTCACAGCGCGCAACAGCGAACGCCGCCCCTCCGGTAGCCATGCACACACCCAGCGGCCCCCAGAGAACGATTCTGCACGGGACACAGTGGCAGCACCGCTTCCTGCCTCCCATCCACTTGCTGGGTGCCCACAAAGGTGAGAAGCGCCATTGGCGGTATTGGAGATCCACGGCGGATCGACGACGCGCCCAGAGCAGTGGACGAGTACGGCTAGGATGCGCAAGGGCAAGGGGAGGGCGAGGCCGTGTGCTTTTTAGCGCTGCCGCAGAGTCCGGCGAGAGAGGGTAGTTAGGCGTGTAATACCTGGGCAAGAGGGCAGCTGCGATAGGTTCCTATCTATGTCCTGCGCGAGCGACATCTATAGAGGTCGTTGGGGAAGACGACTAGGGTACCGACTGGACGAACAGGGCAAGGCGACGACACGACAGGACTTAAATCACTGGGCGAGGTGCTATCCCGCACGTGGCGCCCGGGCAGTTGCAACAAGCTCCGGTCTTTGCGCGGCTGACGGCGCTTAGGATCGCCCCATGGCGAATAGAGTTCTGCCCACGACGAGCGAAAGTCGCGGTGGGGATAGATCTGACCCCCGGGCCTGTTTGTCGGTCATGCGCGCTTAGACTGGCCAGTCGGGCCCTCTGGTCAGTCAACGCCACGCATAGCAAACGAGCACGCGGCCCCACCGGGCTATGCCTTTGGGCCTGCGCAGTACTATGCGCTGGTGGGCCAAAAACTGAAGCCAAGGCCCACGCGAGGTCTTTTTTATTCTTTTCTTTTTTTCTGTTTTCTATTTCAAAGTTCAAATGGATTTAAATTGTAGGTTTGAATCTTAGACTTTCAAATATCAAATAGAATTCTAATTCTTCTTTTACTTGGTATGATATTATTTATTTGTTATTATTATTTATTCCCTTCCCGTTTATTTATTTATAGAAGGAAAAATGACTTTATTAACATTTTTTTATCCTCTATTTTTTATGCATAGTTTGAGTTCAAATTTGAATTAAACTGTTTTCAAACTTCAGGTTCTAAATTTTCTAATTAAATGCACAACCAAGGAAATCCAACATGATGCATACTTCCACGTGTTTATTTAATATTTGTTTTAAAATAATCATGCCTCACGAGTAAGTCACATAATCGAAATGACTCCTTTATTATCTCCAATGACAATAATCATGAGTATTCTACACTAGGGTTTACAAATCCTACCCCCCTTAAAAAGAATCTCGTCCTCGAGATTTAGGAAGGACTAGGGAAAAGATGGGGAGAATCTATTCGTAGTTCTTCTTCTCTTTCCCAAGTAGCTTCATCTTCTCCATGATGGCTCCATTGTACTGGGAACATCTTTCTCACCTTATTCCTTGTAACTCGAGTCAAAGTGTCAAGAATCTTGATCGGATACTCCGTGCAAGTCAAATCACCCTGAACACTGAGCTCTTCCATTGGTAACTGTCCTCAGGGACACAAAGACACTTCTTAAGTTGAGACACATAAATTACATTATAGACATCAGATATATTATCAGGTAGCTCGAGTTCCAACTCGCCCAAAAACTCTGGATGGTCCAATAAAGTGAGGGGACAATTTGCCCTTAACTTTAAATCTCCTCATTCCACGAAGTGGTGACACCTTGAGGTACACATGATCACCATTCCTCAAATTCTAGTGGTCTTCTTCTATTATTCGCATAGCTCTTTTGTCTGGTCTGAGCTACCCTCAAATTCTCCCGAATTATACGGACTTGTTCTTCTACCTCTTGAATAAGTTTAGGTCCAAAGAACTGTCTTCCCCTAGTCTGATCCATTATAGAGGAGTCATGCATTTCCTGCCATACAGAGTCTCAAACGGTGACATCTTCAGACTGGCCTGGTAACTATTATTATATGAGAACTCAGCATAAGGTAGACTCTTGTCCCAACTACTACCATGCTGAAGGGCACAAGCTCTCAACATGTCTTCCAATACTTGATTAGTCCTTTCAGTCTATCCATCAGTTTGAGGATGGTAGGCCGAACTAAAATTCAACTTCGCATCCATATTCTCATGAAGACTTTTCCAAAATCTAGGGGTAAACTGTGATCCTCTATCCAAAATGATCTTCTTCGATACACCGTGTAGAGACACAATCCGAGCCATAAATAACTCTGCCAATTGAGATACCTCAAAAGTAGTCTTGACCGATACTTTAGTTAGTCTATCCACAATAACTCATATAGACTCATATCCTTTCGAGGTGCGAGGCAATCCAGTAATAAAATCCATACCACTCATACTTCTACTTCAAATCCTGATACATCTTGGTACTCCCAGGATGAATAGAATAATCCGAGTCATGGGCCTCCTTTAAAATAGTCTCACGAAGGCTTTCAATATCGGGAACACATATCATGTCCTTGAACCACACAGTGCCTCGCTCATCTTCTGTGAATTCCGGACCTCGACCTTCAGTAATCAGATCCCTAATCTCTTGTATCTTAGCATCACCAATCTGTCCTTTTTGCGAATTTCTTGCTCCAAGGTAGGTTCCACATCAATAATAACTCCTGTAATGTGAGCAACTATCCCTAGGTTAAGTCTCCTAAAATCCTCAACAATCTCATCGGGTAGCTAGGCAACAACAACTGAATGAACATGCTCCTTTCGACTTAAGGCATCTGCAACCAAATTTGCCTTGCCTAGGTGATAGTGAATCTCCAAATCCTAATCCTTAATAAGCTCCAATCAATGACGTTGCCTAAGGTTGAGATCCTTCTGAGTGAATATATACTTCAAACTCTTATGATCCGTGCATACTTGACACTTGTTTCCCATAATGTCTCCAAATCTTAAGCGCATGCACAACGACTGCTAGTTCTAAGTCATGAGTGGGGTAGTTCAATTCATGTTTCCACAACTGACGAGACACGTAGGCGATCACATGTCCTTCTTGCATGAGCACATATCCCAAGCCTTGGCCACATGCATCACAATAAATATCAAATCCCTTCTGTATATCTGGCATAACCAACACTAGTGGCGACATCAACCTCTTCTTTAATTGATCAAAGCTATCTTGGCACTTCTCATCCCACTTAAACTCTCTTCCCTTCTCTAGAAGCGAGGTCATAGGCTTAGCAATCTTAGAGAATCCTTCAATAAATCTCCGATAATATCCTGCAAGTCCCAAGAAACTCTGAATCTCCGTAACTATAGTGGGTATGCTCCACACCACTATCTCCTTGACTTTAGCAGGATCCATTGATATCCCTCCATTAGAAATGATATGTCCAAGGAATGACACCTCGTCAATCCAGATCTCGCACTTACTGTACTTGGCATAGAGTCGTTTATCTTGTAGCTTCTTAGCACCAATCTCAGATGTTCCTCATGATCACTATCACTCTTGGAATAAATAATAATATCATCGATGAAGACCACGACGAAGCTGTCCAGACCATGAACACCTTATTCTTCAGATCCATAAAATAGGCTGGTGCATTGGTTAGTCCAAATGACATAACAGTGAACTCATATAAATCATATCGGGTCGAGAAATCTGTCTTGGGAATATCCGATGGCCTAATCTTCATTTGATGGTAACCTGATCGGAGATCAATCTTCGAGAATACCCTTGCACCTCTCATTCGATTAAATAAATCCTCAATGTGGGGTAATGGACACTTGTTCTTCATAGTATCATCGTTAAGGGACCTATAATCCACGCACATCCCTTGCGATCCTTCTTTCTTCTGTACAAATAGAACTGGCGTTCCACAAGGTGAAGAATTCGAACGAATGTACCCAGCCTCCTGTAACTCTGTTAACTGCTCCTTAAGTTCTTTTAACTCTTCTATAGACATCCTGTATGGCCGTTTAGAAATAGGGGTAGTTCCAGGTAAGAGATCTATGACAAACTCAACTTCCCTATCTGGTGGCATCCCTGGTAACTCCTCTGGAAAGACATCCGAAAAATCTCTAACCACATGGATGTTATCACCAACAAACTCCTCAGCTATAAAGTATATCGCACGTTTGGATGAGGTGGTCACTGCAATTTGAACTTGAAATCTTTCTCCTTTGGAACTGGTGAGTTCTAAGGTTCCCTTAGCACAGTGTATATACTGCCTTTGCCTTTCTTAACCATGACATACCAAGGATCACGTCTATAGTGCTCTCTTCTAGCACTATAGGGGTAGCCATCTGGGTTAGAAACATAGGGTACAAAAGAAGGATTGTAGACAAGGCATGTAATTTCGAGGAATGTTACTATGGGGGATTTATTAGCTAAGTAGATTAGTGTGTCACCTACTAAAGCTAATACATTACCTTATGGTGGTACATGCTAAGATGCCCAACTATAATGTTTCAATCAATCAAAGAAGCAAATCAAGCATTTGTCATCAGAACATTCAACCAACATTTTTTTAAATAGAGAAAATAGTTTTAATTTTGTCTTAGGTCTCCTATCTCTTAAAAAGTTCATAAATGTAGGATTCCAAGGTGTGAAATCCATCTTGTCTTAAAGTAGAAAGATAAGAGTAATCAGAGTATGGCAGCAAAAGGTGAGACAGGATCAAGGTAAGATAAGTATAGAATGAATTAGAGTAAGGTAAGTAGGTAAGAGTCTGTCCATTTCTATCTAGGTCTCATCCTACAGTCAACATTTCCTCTGATACCACTTCAGTCACACCTAGTTTTAAGGGACAAAGCCGGGTGCATCTCATACATGCGCCAAAGAAGACAACATATATAATAACAGAGTGTATAGAGATAAATGTCACAATATAATCAGAGTATTTATTACATAGCGGAAGACTTACAAAATAAATTATAAATATAAAACGAACTAAGAATCATCCTTGGCGCAAGTCAACTGGGAGATGACGACCTAGACCTCTCACGAACACAGCGCAACATCCACCATGCGCCTCGTCCATTGGTACCTATTCTTGACCTGTGGGGGGGTGTGAGATAGCAAGGGTGAGCTCACACATGTTCATCGCTCAACAAGTTGTGGGGAATAATGTGACATGAACTCATCAAAGGTGGGAGATCATGTAAAGTGTAAGGCTTATTAAAGAGAATGGTTAAAGCTGAGCATTGCTTTTAATAAGTTGGTCAAAATTTTATTAGCAATTACTAGATGTAAGTAAATACCAAACCTTAATAAAAATAATAGAACAAAATTAAATAATCCCATGCAAATGCAAATGACAAATTGAGTTTAGGTTCCATAAATTAATCATGCGAGAGTCCTGAGCTGCTCTTGACCGTGAGCTCGGCTAGTATACCAGTTTTACACTCTGCAGAGGTTGTACCCTTTACCCACAAGTCGTGTTTCCCATGTCGCCAGGGTTAGCTAGACCCTTAGACACTACCAAGGTGAATGGCTAGGGATCCACTACGAGGCCTTTACAAAGTTCCACTAGCTTCTAAAAACCCGGTACAGTTTATGGGAAGAGCACTTGCAAGAATCCCTCGTCTGACCGCCATCGCAGCAAAATCAACTCGAGAACCTCCTTGCATGCAACTCCCCTACTGCCCTTGCCCCTTTCGGGTAAGGTAGTCTTCCACTAGCTTTCCTAATTAGTTAGCCAAGGGGTCCCATTCCTCCCTTGTGGTGGCACGTGTTTCTCAAGTTAAGCTCCATGTTCCAATTAACAATAATATAATGATATTGACATGAACATAAATAGAATAACAAAATAACTGGAACATGGATATAATGAAATATTAACCCAAAACCATGTAAAGCAATAGCATAACTACCCAAGTGATTCAGGGGTACACAAGGTAAATAGGATAAATAGACTAGGGTGACCTATTGGGTCCCATCAAAATTAAACCTATGCAGGCATAAATGACATTAAAGAACATTATTGGGTATAGAAGTGATCAAGGGCACAACTTGCCTGGCACTTGAGATTCTAGTTACCAGGATGATCTTCAAATCCTCGACCTCACTGCTAGTCGTAGCAATACAAACAGACATGGTATAGACAAAATTAACATCACACCAAACATAAGAACATACTGAATAATAATGATCTACGCGTTGCTACGAGATCGCAGGTTCGAGAACTACTAAAATCAGAGTTACGGTTAAGGAGTTATAAGTTTATAAAAGATCTGTGTGATTTAAATATTAAACTATATTATAAATTGGTTAGTATAATTCATATGAGAGGTTATTCTATAAATAATTATCTCAACTTTAATCTAAGTTATAAATTGATCATAGATCATTTTCTATCACATTGATAAGCACATTAACATGACTAACCAACATAAGTTAAATAAAGATCTAATTACGAAAGAATGAGACATGGTATAATAAGTGTTGTTATTACATAGTAAATATTTATACGAGACTAACACAACTTGAACGGATCAAATCAGAGTTATAGATTGTAAGTTATGAATTTCTAAGGATTTTATGTGTTTTGTACATGATTAAATAGGATATGAATTTTAATGTGACTTTCATGTGAACGCAGTGGTATTATATGATAAACAATAATATTATAAAATTATAGAAATTGGAATGAATTAATTTGGACTTCATATGAGTTTTCTATGAATTATACAAGTTCTAGCAATTATTTTTGTATTAAAAATCAATTTCTATACTATTTATCCAATTTATATGTTCTCCTGTACTGCGCGCAAGATTTCCAAGAAGGACAGGGGCTTCAGCGCAAGTTTCCCCAAGACTCAGAATGCTTCTGCGAGGACTGCAGGGTTGATTCAGTAGTAATACAGGGGCTCATTTGCAAAGTGGTGGCCGAAGGGGTATCAATTATTCTCAGCCGTCTGATCCGAAATCTAGGGCTTAAGTTAGATCGATGCTGTATGTGAACCGCTATCGAATCCTGGCCGACGGATTGCCATCCAACGATCCACATTTTATATATCAGAGGTCCCCCGGATCCATCGGATCGACATTGAACGGACGCGGGCGAAACGCTACCCAGATCTAATCCTCCGCGATCAGCCGCCATCCGACGGCCCCTGGAAACTCCACAAAAGGAGTACACGGTTTCCTAATCCAGAGCGTCCTACGGGAGATCAACGGCTCCAGTCCGTCTTCTTCGCCACGCGACGATAGTGAACAGTGGTGCTGCCAGCTGCCACGGCGAAGGACGCCGACGATGGGCCACCCAGTCATTCCAATGGCCCAACCTCACATAAAATAGTGCTAAACAATGAGGGGTCAATGGCGAACGCGTGGGGAGAGTTCTCACCTATGATGGCGCCCAACAGTGTTCTATCGACGAGGAAGCACGACCACAGTGAAATTTCCAGCCCTTGCGATCGATTCGCACCAGCACAGCGCCAATCCTCGACCCGGGATACAGCGGCCACTTTCCACTACCACCAGCGCTTCACCAATTCACGTTTCTGGCGGCCGAATGACGGTGGCGAAGCTCCTGCCTGGTGGAGAATCGACCGCGCTCGCACAACACTCTCACAGCGCGCAACAGCGAACGCCGCCCCTCCGGTAGCCATGCACACACCCAGCGGCCAGACCGATTCCGGACGGGACGCAGTGGCAGCACCGCTTCCTGCCTCCCATCCACTTGCTGGGTGCCCACAAAGGTGAGAAGCGCCATTGGCGGTATTGGAGATCCACGGCGGATCGACGACGCGCCCAGAGCAGTGAACGAGTACGGCTAGGACGCGCAAGGGCAAGGGGAGGGCGAGGCCGTGTGCTTTTTAGCGCCGCCGCAGAGTCCAGCGAGAGCGGGTAGTTAGGCGCGTAATACCCGGGCGAGAGGGCAGCTGCGATAGGTTCCTGTCTGGGTCCTGTGCGAGCGACATCTACGGAGGCCATTGGGGAAGATAACCCGGGTACCGACTAGACTGAACAGGGCAAGGCGACAGCACGACAGGACTTAAATCGCTAGGCAAGGTGCTATCCCGCGCGTGGCGCCTGGGCGGTTGCAACAAGCTCTGGTCTTCACGCGGCTGACGGCGCTCAGGATCGTGCCCTGGCGAACAGATTTCTACCCATGACGAGCGAAAGTCGCGGTGGGGATAGATCTGACCCCCGGGCCCATTTGTCGGTCATGCGCACTCAGACTGACTAGTCGGGCCCTCTTGTCAGTCAACGCCATGTGCAGTGAACGAGCACGCGGCTCCACCGAGCGGTGCCATTGGGCCGCGTAGTACTATGCGCTGGTGGGCCAAAAACTGAAGCCAAGGCCCACGCAAGGTCTTTTTTATTCTTTTCTTTTTTTATGTTTTCTATTTCAAAGTTCAAATGGATTTAAATTGTAGGTTTGAATCTCAGACTTTCAAATATCAAATAGAATTCTAATGCTTCTTTTACTTGGTATGATATTTTTTATTTGTTATTATTATTTATTCCCTTCCCGTTTATTTATTTATAGAAGGAAAATGACTTTATTAACATTTTTTATCCTCTATTTTTATGCATAGTTTGAGTTCAAATTTCAAATTTGAATTAAACTATTTTCAAACTTCAGGTTCCAAATTTTCTAATTAAATGCACAACCAAGGAAATCCAACATGATGCATACTTCCACATGTTTATTTAATATTTGTTTTAAAATAATCATGCCTCACGAGTAAGTCACATAATCGAAATGACTTCTTTATTATCTCCAATGACAATAATCATGAGTATTCTACACTAGGGTTTACACTTATCTACTTATACAACTATATTGATTGGCCAAATCCAGTTTTTTCTTTCTTTTTTCAGCAACATAATCTCTGAGAAGTTACTACTACTGCATGTTGTGCTAGTTACTCCACTTTTTATGTGTGATCTGAAATGTCAAATGCAGGTATCCTGTAATGATCACAAGTCAAAACTGTTACAATACAATGTAATACACTTGCTGTTTCTTCTCTTTTTTGGCCTTCATTCAACTGTCCATAGTGTAATGTTGTATGTTCTTTTTATTTTACTAGTGGCTTTGAATATTTACTGGAAAATATAGCCATGTCAAAGGAAGTTGCAAGGGCGACCTGGAACTCAACATATGAGAAGGGTTTAGTCGATGTACTACATGACTACAAAGATAACCCAAAGTCGAAGGGTCAAAATGGATGGAATTCAGATGGATAGAAGTGTATCACTACTAAGTTTAATGAAAGGTTCTCTTTGGCTCATTTCACAAAACAACAACTACAAGAGAAGGAGAAAAAACTTAAATCAAGCTATAAAGCAGTAAGAGATTCAAGAAAGGAAAGCAGGACTGATTGGAATGACTCCCTATGTATGATATTGGCTGAACCAGAGGTTTGGGCAAGGTTGATTAGTGTAAGCAATTTCTTTTTATAACATTATGTCTTTGCTTATTTAATATGATCTTTTTTGTTGCTGAGAACTAATTACATTTCATGTTGCATTTAATAGTCTCACCCAAAGGTTGCAAGGTTTTGCAAGAAGCCATTTCCTCTTTTCTACTCTTTAGAAGCACTTTATGAAGCTGACATAGAGAAGGAAAATGGAACGACAGTCCACATGAAGCTTGCAAAAAAGGAGTTAAACTAATAATTTAGTCTAGTGTCAGAGTTCATAATGAAGGGACTTGTACTCTTTTTCTATGTTATATTGTCTATTTGTACGTATGACTGGAGATGATCTTATGTGATGTGATGATGGATACATTAACTTTGTTGGATATTAGATGATATTTAAGTTAAACTTTGTTGGATATTAGATGATCAAGTCCGGTGCATGTTTTTTAGATTTTTAGTGATGTTTCATTGTGTTTTTTATGTTTCTAAATATTTCATATTTTTCTTTGATTTTTTGTAATTTTTCTGAAGTATTTTGTCTCAAGAGGGGTTTTTAGCCCCTTGGTTGCCAAACAGTGGCAGGGAAATACACCCGAGTAGAAAAATCCTCCTAGGGAATTGAGGTGTTATTTAAAATCCCCTTGGTGGATTACTTCCCTAGTTTTTTATCCATTTGTTGCCAAACTAGCCCTCAAGAGCTACGTGCGCGTGGACTAGTGATACCCGTGGACAGCCGGTGTGGCCAAGAACCTAGGAATCCCGTGGCTCTTCATTCACGGGCCATCGTGCTTCTTCTCGCTCTGTGAACTTTGTGCCTTCGACGATGGGCGGCGGTGTTCGAGAGGCCAGCCATGGCTCGTAGGACGCTAGGAAGCCATTCCTCGATCTAGGGTGGTAAAGGAGTCGGAACTCGGAAGCGACACAGGTCCGAAGGTCCGAAATGGCTGAGATGGGAGCTCGGCGCTATGATTTATGGCGCCGAGCTCGGCCACGTCACTGCTAGCTTGGTTTGCACACGCCAGTAGAGCCAATACCTCGACGCTATGGGATGTGACGCCAAGCCGTGTTAACTCGGTGTCACAGCCTATGTCGCTGAGTAAAGGGTCCAAAAACGAGAATACTTCTTACAGGGATCTAAATGTGAATTTTTCTTAAGAAAAGGGTTGAAACACAAAAAAAATCGAGTGACGGGCACCGTCACCAACACGCGCGACACGGACAGCACGTGGATTGGGAGTTGGGCCGGCCTGTACATGGCACTAAATTACATGTTCTTGATTAGTACTCCATCTTAATTAGTACTCCATCTATCCACATGATTTAGGGGGTGTTTGGGACCGCTCCAAAGGGCTTCGGCTCCTAGCCGACCAGCGACGGACAACCCACGTGCACAGGCAACAGATGTTGTAGCGGCTCCAGCTTTGATTGTCCCGTAAATTACGCTCTCACATGAACCGACTCTCTTCCAAGAGCCACACGAGTAAATTACGCTCTCACATGAACCGACTCTCTTCCAAGAGCCACACGAAGATTACTCCGTGACTAAAGTTGGAGCACTAGAAAAAGCAAGAGCCGGAGAACTTTGGAGACCTCCCAAAGAGGTCCTTAGTCATTTTAGGGTTATTCTAAATTAATCACTACCAACTATGACCGGTTATACCAACTATTTTATAAAATTTTACAACATAAAATTACAGTTACTGTATTCATCATGAACTACTATAATATTTATTTTTTAGTTTAAAATAGTTTAGTCATATATATATTGTTGATCAAAGTTTAAATAGTGTGACTTAAGACAAATATAAAATGACTAATTCAAGTGGATGAAGGAAGTACTTTACAAAGTGTTGGGGACTTGTTCTCAAATGCTATGAATTAAGAACATGTCAACATAAAATGTTAAATATTAATGCCCTTCGTCCGCTGAATCATTATTTCCTCAAGGATTTAATGAACTTCGGACGAAGAACACGAGTGAAGTATCACGAAGGTCATACCTTCGTGATTAAACTTACAAAATAATATGAAATAATATATAAAACATGAGACATTAAAGATAAATGTATCAGAAATAAGTAACATCATTCACATATTTTATTATATGAACATAAAAATGTCAGAACATAGAGTTTAAGTATATTTATACCTTCTCCTTGACAGATAACAATTCCCGGGCAATGCGTTTGCAATTACAGGAATGCGTGAACAGTAAAGGAATACTGTTCACTATTTATAGACACAGGACACAGCCTGTAAGGAATTACGACCATGCCCCTTATAAAAGTTTACAACAATGACTCAGACCCTTATGGACTAAAAGGTCATTCTATCCTTAAGTCGGTTCGATCCTTCGTCTTCGGGCATGCTATAACACCGAAGCTTCATGAGTGGTAGCTTCGGTCATCATGTATAAGCAGCTTTAGCCGAAGCTGTTTCTTCCTACAGGACCTTCGGCGATGAAGCATGGTCCCAAGAGTAGCCCCTTCGCGGTGCTAGATCGTTTTTCGTAACGAGCTTGATCCATGAAAAAAGTCTCTTAGGCTTCGGGAAGCCGAAGGTCCGAAAAACACCTTCCCTGAGCTCATTGCCGAGAAACGATACAGTTTTCGAGCGCGGAGCGGTCCTACCATGCAGGTTCACCTTCTTGGTTTTTGCGGCCCACCGTGCAGTGGGTGCGAGTGACTGTTTGCCCGGTGAAAAAATCCTGACGATTCACCTTCTTACCTGCAGCACTATATAAACAGACAGGTAGGTGTGAAGTTACCACAGCATTCATTGCTATTGCACTGTTTTGCTGCCAAAAATTTAACCATAGCCGAAGCTTGATTTTTGCATTCAAAATGAAGCTCCAGCTTGGTTTGTGCTTCGTCACGAGGATAGCTTCGGAAAAAAGGTTATTGACTTTCAAAGAATTTTTTCAAGAAAATTTAAAATCAAATGGCCAGAATACGCTCTACTGCTAGGGTTGAGCGTGATGGAGACGAGACCGAAGCCGTTGAAACTGTTCCGATTTCTGAAGCGATGAGGCGTTCCGGGCTGGTTCCATCAGAAGACACACCTGCTGCCGAAGCAATGCAAGCTGATGTTGAAGAAGTTGGTTCCGAAGATGAGTACAACTGCGGGATGCCAAGCAAACCTAGTCATTTGGACTTTGGAAAGTCCACCATCTCTGAAGCTGATCTTCCAAAAATGGTGAAGCTGGGCTACTTTAGTGAAACAAAAAAGGAGCTGGTTCGTTTTGGCGGGGAGGAGATTACTCCGAAGCCGGAAAAGAATGAAGTGGTTGTGTTCAAAAGCTTCTTTAAAGCAGGATTAAGATTTCCTTTGAATGGGATGATTGCTGATGTGTTGAAGAAGTTTGGGGTTTACCTTCATCAGCTGACCCCTAACACTATTGTTAGATTAAGTGTTTATATTTGGGCCCTTCGTAGCCAGGGAGTGGAACCGTTCGGTGAAGGTTTCTGTCGAGTCCATGAACTACACTATCAGACTAAAGCCAGAGGAGATGGTCTTCATGAGAATTTTGGATGTTACAACTTTGCTTATCGCAAAACTTTGAAGTTTCCAGTGATAAGCTACCGAAGCAAATGGCCAGCCGGATGGAAATCTGAGTGGTTTTATGTTAAAGTTGATAAAGATGAAGATAAATTGGTCCAGAGTCCACTAGAGCTAACCTTCGGAGAAACGAGGCCCCGATGCAACATGATAAGTGGAAGCCCGAGCCAAATTGCTTTGGCTGAATTTCGCGTGATTTCAGATCATATTGGCACTAGAGACTTGGTGCAGGAATTTCTGGCTTTTAAAGTGTTTCCAACAATGAGGGATTGGGAGATGCCGAAGCTGGAGGGAGAAAAGAAAAAGGGAGAATTTGTTCGATTGCCGTATTACTACAAGTTTAAAAAACACTTTAAAAAACCCTGACAAGAGTGGCTGGACACAATCGAGATTATGTGCAACGATATCCTCGGAAATTACTCTAAGAAAGAAGATCAGTTGATGACCGCAGCCTTCAGCACTCATCCGAAGCGAAGATTGAACCGTGTGCTAGATGCTTTGAATTTTGATTACCCTGATTACGAGCAACTGGGCGGAGATGCCGAAGGCCCTAAGAGAAAGAGGATTGCCAGCGCCCTGGACAAAGAAAGCACCAAATTGGCCAAAAAGGAAAAAGAAATTTCTGAAAAACTGAGCCCTGGACCGAGGGTAGCTGTTTCAAGGAAAAGAAAAGATACATCTCCAAAACCTGCATCTCCAAAACCAAAGACGTCGGCCCAGGAGGAGGAAGCTCCTGCGACACCTTCTGCTGCCGAAGTGGAAGAGATTCTGAAGGTAATGACTGAACCTTTGCCTGTCAAGCTAAGCCCGCTGGCGCCAGAACTGACGAAGTTTTTTCAGAAGGGCAAAGAAGCTTCGGCAGCAGAAAGTCCCGCAAAGCCGAAAAAACGAAGAATTATCCAAGTGGCTGATGTCATTCATCAGACACCGCCACCGACCTCGGCGTCAAAAATTTTCACTGCCGATCCCACAACCATCGGAGCCGAAACCGGAGGAGCCGAAGCCACCGGAGCCGAAACCACCGGAGCCGAAGCCACCGGGGCTGAAACCGGGACCAACGAAGATCCTAACCTGGAAACTACACTTGAAGATATTGACAATATGCTTCTGAGAATGGCTGAAGAAGAAACTGCTGTGGTTACAGTGAACACGGCAACAGAAAAAGGAAAAGAGCAGATTGAAGACATTTTGGAAAAAGAAGATTTTAATTTTCAAGATATACTTGGACAAGAGTTGTCAGACGCTGAAAAAGAAGAGCTGAAGAAATATGCTATATCCTATGGATACAAACCAGGGTCTCTGCTATTCGGTGGAGTCAATAAAGGGAAGCTGAGATGCCTTAGGAACCGAACCGAGGCCAAGGTTGTTAGGACCTTCTCCAAAAGCGTTGGCCTGCCGAAGATTGAAGCGGACCTCTGTAGATACCAGCGACAGCATATCGCCGGTAGCTTGCTCTATGCTAATTTCAAGGTAAAGAAGTCTCGATTTTTTATTATTATATATTTTTTATTTTGAATTAAGTTGTTTTCTGACGAAGATTGTTTTTGGCAGAGTATACTTCTAAGTAAAGTGCTGAGAATGCAACAAGATCTTGAGGATGAAAAGAACGAAGCTACTATCAAAGATCTAGAAAACAAAGTCAAAAATTACAAAGCTGCTCTGAAGGAAAAAGACTCCGTTGTTCAAGATCTTAAAATCAAAGTTAAAGATCACGAAGCTGCCTTGGAAAAGAAGGACTTCGTCATTCACTCTATGGAAGGTTCATTGGCAGAAGCCCAAGCCGAAAATAACAGGTTAAACAATGAATTACTCAAAAAGTCAGAAAAATCTGAGCAGGAAAAGAAGAACCTCGAAACAAGTCTCGAGACCGAAATCGAGAAGAATTCAAATTTGCAAAAATCATTGAAGGATCTTCAGGAGAAGTGCTTAAATTTCAGCAGCCGATGCGTGCAGCGGCTGAAGGATGTGTTTCACTCAATTGGAGCCAGCTCTGATACATTTACACCTTCAGCTGAGAACCTGCCTAGCACCCTAGAATACATTGAAGGCGAGGTTGATGCACTTGATGAAGTTATTGCTGGGCATGCTGACTTCTGCGCCCTGCTAGCTTCTCGAGGCACAACCACCTCTTTTCTAAAGGCTGGCTGTACGCACGGAAAAATTGTAAATAGGCCAAACTTCAGCTTGTCACCAGCAGATTTGGTTGACATCCCAAGCCTAGCCTGAAGCATTGGAAACAGATTTATGACTCAGATTTGGGTAAATGGCGGGCAAAAAATGGCTGGTGACGAAGCTCGGAGCCACCTTAAGCCGGTGAGAAACTTATACTTGTTACTTTCACCTTCTCCTTGAAATTTGCACCTTTCTTACTCTGCTTTAATATGTGCAGGATGATGAAGCTGAAGAATGACGGGCTGAAGCTTAACAGTTGCATACCTTGTAATATAATTCTGAAGAGATCTTTGTAATATAATTGTGGAAAAAACTTATGTAAATTTGTGCATACCTTGTAATATATCTTTTCTCCTTTATCCGTGTACAATCTGCTTTGTTGTGAACGAAACATTACTTTTGAGCCGAAGGCGAAAAACACCTTCCCTTCTTTTCGTACACAACGAAGCATGAAAATTTCCTCTTTCTCCGAAGTTTTTCCTCATAGTCGAAGCATCTGCCTTTTCTGTATGATACGGTGATGATGATCCTATATATGTCTAAATGAATGTTTATGAATGCAAATGTCATGATGTTATGCATTGTGCAAATGATTATTTGAATGTACATCCAAAAAATCATAATCATAGCCCTCATTCCCTTGAGAATGACTCAAATATTTTTGCCGTTTATTTTTCGGCTTCACCGTTTACTTTTCGGTGTATCAGCGCTGACTTTTCGCTGTAAGCCTCCCTTAGGAGCTTCTTCGCCTTTTACTTTCGGCGGAATCAGCGTTTATTTTTCGCTGTAAGCCTCCCTTAGGAGCTTCTTCGCCTTTTACTTTCGGCGGAATCAGCGTTTATTTTTCGCTGTAAGCTCTGCATTCCCTTGGGAACGACTTTTGAGCTTCTCCTTCTTTTCTTTTTTCATTGCACTCGATGGTGCGTTGTCAGCTTTTACATTTACATTTTTGGGGGATATCACTCTTATAGAATTGAAATAAGGAAAAGAAAAATTACATGTTCTGGCCCCATTAAAAACCTTTCTCCCACTTTGGAAAGGAAAAGGGTGCCATAAGGAAAAACTAAAACAATAATAAAAAATAAAAAATAAAAAAGATTACATCAAGTTACACATAATACCGCCGAAGCTCATCCGCATTCCACGATCTAGGAATGTCGTTGCCGTCCATATCCTTTAATCTGTAGGAACCGGGTCTTGACGAAGATACTACCAGAAAGGGGCCTTCCCATTTTAGTTGTAGTTTGCCCACTGTGTCTGGGTTGGCCACTCTTCGAAGCACCAAATGTCCTGGCTTAATGTCCTTCAACCGAACCTTTCTATCACGCCATTTTATTGTTTCGGCTGGGTATTTATTGATGTTTTCCACAGCCTGAAGCCTGATCCCTTCTATAGCATCTTTGTCCACAGAACAATCAGCTTCGTCTATCGCCGAAGCCACTGTTCTTATTGATCCTGCCTTAGCCTCTTCTGGGGTTATTGCTTCATCACCAAACAACAATTTGAATGGTGTAAAACCTGTTGACCTTGATACTGTTGTGTTGTGGCTCCACACCACTTTAATTAATTCTTCTGGCCACTTTCCCCTTGGCTGATTGAATATTAACTTCATTATTCCTGTCATTATGATGCCATTAGCCCTTTCAACTAGTCCATTTGATTCCGAATGTTGAACTGACGCAAAATGGATCTTTGTGCCAATTTGTTCACAAAATTCTTTGAAAGCTTCGGAGTCAAACTGCGTTCCATTGTCCACGGTGATAGCCTTCGGCACTCCAAAGCGACAAACAATGTTATGCCAGAAAAACTTTTGAACAGTAACCGAAGTTATTGTGGCTAAAGGCTTTGCCTCAATCCATTTAGAAAAATATTCCACTGCCACTACAACATATCTTAAATTCCCTTGTGCTGGTGGTAGCGGACCTAACAAATCAAGGCCCCACCTTTGCAACGGCCAAGTGGGTTGTATTAACTGAGTTAGAGACGAAGGTTGTTTTTGATCTCTTGCACATTTCTGACAACCTTCGCACTTTTGGACTAGTTCCGCTGCATCCGAAGCTGCTTTTGGCCAATAAAATCCTTGGCGAAAATCTTTTCCCAGCAAAGGCTTAGATCCAATGTGAGATCCACACAAGCCTGCATGTATTTCCTTCATCAATTCTATACCTTCGGCTCTGGATAAACATTTGAGTAACGGAGAGCAGACACCATGCTTATATAGCTCCCCTTCTATTATTACATATGGACGAGCTCTTGCCTCTATTCTCTTGTTATAAGCTTCATCATCTGAAAGGAAATTACCCTTAAGGTAAGAGATGATCTCAGTTCTCCAGTCTTCACTATAAACAGGAGATATGTTGAGGACCGCTCTTTCAAGGAGTTCAACCGAAGGTGCTTTTATTGTTTCAAAAAATACTTCCGAAGGTAAGGGCAGCCCCTGTGCTGCTGACTTGGCTAGCAAATCAGCATGCTCATTTTCTCCTCGAGGAATATTTTTTACAGAAAACCCTTCAAAGGAAGCTTCAATCCTTCGGATAGTATCTAGATACTTCTCAAGCTTCGGGTCTCTTGCCTTACAACTCTTGTCAATATGACCAGAGATAACCTGGGAATCAGTTTTAAGAACCACCCTTCTGATTCCCATTGCCTTTAACTTCCGAAGACCCAAAAGTAAAGCTTCGTACTCAGCAATGTTATTTGTGCAGCAAAAATCAAGTCTTGCTGCGTAGCAAGTTTTAACTTTGGAGGGTGCGACCAACATAGCGGCTGCTCCTACTCCGAAGGTTCCCCAAGAACCATCGCAGAATACTGTCCATACTTCGGCATCTTTATTTGCCTCTTCTACTTGAGCCCCTGGCGTCTAGTCAGCAATGAAGTCAGCTAACGCCTGGGACTGAATCGAAGATCTGTGTACATAATCAATGTAGAATTCATTAAGTTCCGCAGCCCACTTTCCAATCCTTCCAGTAGCTTCTCTATTTCTCATAATGTCCTTCAATGGTTGTGAAGAAGGGTCAATTATATTGTATGCTTGGAAATAATGCCGAAGCTTTCTAGAAGCCATCAAAACAGCACATAGCACCTTCTCCAATTCTGTATAATTTTTCTTTGATAAACTAAGAACTTCAGATACAAAGTATATTGGAGCTTGCTTCTTGATTTGCCATTCAAGCTTCTCTTGGACAAGTGCCGCACTTACCGCTAAGTGCGAGGCTGCCACATATAACAACAGAGGAGCCCCTGGCGTTGGTGGAGTTAGCGTTGTTAGGTTTATCAAATATTGCTTCAGCTCTTCGAAGGCTCTCTGCTGGACCGGTCCCCATTGAAAAACTTCGGCTGACTTCAGCACTTCGAAAAATGGTAAATTTCTCTCTGCTGATCTAGATATGAATCTATTGGGAGATGCCAGTCTTCCTGTCAATCTTTGAGCCCCTTCTTTGTACTGGGTGGTTCCATTCGAAGGATAGCTTCGATTTTATTTGGATTAGCCTCAATCCCTTTTGTTGAAACTAGGCAACCAAGAAATTTCCCTTTCTTCACCCCGAAGACACATTTTTCTGGATTCAACTTTAAACCGGCCTGTCTGAAATTAGCGAAGGTTTCCTGGAGGTTAGTAATGTGATTCTCTTGCTTCGTGCTTTTTACAATGATATCATCAACATAAGTTAACACATTTCTGCCTATCTGAGACTGAAGAACCTTCGCTGTCATTCTGCTGAAGCTTCCTCCAGCATTCTTGAGCCCCTCAGGCATCCGAAGGTAACAATATGTTCCACTAGGGGTTATGAAGCTGGTCTTCGGCTTATCCTCCTTCTTCATCCAGATTTGATGATAGCCTGAATAACAGTCCAGCAGACTCATAAGCTCTGATGAAGCTGCTACATCAACTAAGGAATCTATCCTTGGCAATGGGAACTCGTCCTTCGGACAGACCTTGTTGAGATCAGTAAAATCGATACACATCCTCCATTTACCATTGGCCTTTTTTACCATAACAGTGTTAGCCAGCCATTCGTGGTATTTTACCTCTGATAACTCCAGCACTGAGAAGTCGTTTCACTTCATTTCGAGCACCTTCGGCCTTGTCATCAGACATCTTCCGAAGCCTCTGCTTTCTGGGTCTGAAGGATGGATCAACATTAAGCGAATGTTCAATAACATCCCTGTTAACTCCGCAAAGATCATTAGCCGACCATGCAAAGACATCTTTGTTGTTGAATAAGAATCTTATCAAGGTTTTCTCTTGTTCCTCAGACAATTGAGATCCTAGCAGCACCTTCTGCTCTGCGATATCTTCGCATAAAAGCATGGGTTTCGGCTGATCGGCCGAAGCAGCCTTCTCCCTTCTATGCTTGTACTGCTCACAAGCTTTGGCTTCATCTATGTTATGGATTGCCTTTGAATCAGTCCAATTCCCTTCGGCCTTTCTGGCGGCTTCCTGACTCCCATAAATAGCAATAGGTCCCTGATCCGAAGGTATCTTCATGCAAAGATATGCTGGATGAAGAATTGCTTCGAAAGCATTGAGTGTTCCGCGACCAATGATAGCATTGTAAGGATACTCCATGTCAACAATGTCGAACACAATTTGCTCAGTCCTTGTGTTGTTGATGAATCCGAAGGTTACTGGCATGGTAATCTTACCAAGTGCTACAATCTGCCGCCCTCCGAAGCCACAAAGAGGGTGTGTAGCATCATGAATCTTGTCTTCGGGCTCTTGCATTTGTCTGAAGGCCTTAGCAAATATGATATCTGCTGCACTACCTGTATCAACCAAAACATTATGGACTAGAAATCCTTTGATGACACAAGAAATAACCATGGCATCATTGTGTGGGTAATCCTTGAGCTGAAGATCCTCTTGAGAAAAGGTAATTGGGATGTGAGACCATCTTGATTTGATGAAGGGTCCTTGTACCCCTACATGTTGTACTCTTCTCTGTGCCTCCTTCTTCTATTTCTTGTTAGCTGACTCTGAGCATGAACCGCCTGTTATCGGGAGAATCAGCTTCGGAGCCGAAGCAGTTCCAGCTTGGTTCTTGAACGAAGCCATTGTCTCAGGAAAGTGGAAGTGAGTTCACCGGAGGTGGGCGCCAATGTTGGGGACTTGTTCTCAAATGCTATGAATTAAGAACAAGGCAACATAAAATGTTAAATATTAATGCCCTTCGTCCGCTGAATCATTATTTCCTCAAGGATTTAATGAACTTCGGACGAAGAACACGAGTGAAGTATCACGAAGGTCATACCTTCGTGATTAAACTTACAAAATAATATGAAATAATATATAAAACATGAGACATTAAAGATAAATGTATCAGAAATAAGTAACATCATTCACATATTTTATTATATGAACATAAAAATGTCAGAACATAGAGTTTAAGTACATTTATACCTTCTCCTTGACAGATAACAATTCCCGGGCAATGCGTTTGCAATTACAGGAATGTGTGAACAGTAAAGGAATACTGTTCACTATTTATAGACACAGGACACAACCTGTAAGGAATTACAACCATGCCCCTTATAAAAGTTTACAACAATGACTCAGACCCTTATGGACTAAAAGGTCATTCTATCCTTAAGTCGGTTCGATCCTTCATCTTCGGGCATGTTATAGCACCGAAGCTTCATGAGTGGTAGCTTCGGTCATCATGTATAAGCAGCTTTAGCTGAAGCTATTTCTTCCTGCAGGACCTTCGGCGACAAAGCATGGTCCCAACACAAAGTAAAAATCATTTGGGGAGATTGAATGGCTATAGAAGCTTTCTTTGCTAGCTGGTGAGTCGTGTCATCATCGTTTCTACCTGTCAGTGTTTCGGACCCGGGGGACCCTCAACCGTACCAACTAGTGAATTTTGTGCCGCGTGCCCCTGTCCAGATGGGTTGATGCAAGATGGAACACAAGAGGGGGGACGAGACTTGTATTATCTTGCACTGGGGGCGCTTGCAGTAGGGGTTACAAGCTGAGCGAGAGCGAGAGAGAGAGAGAGAGAGTTCGGCCTTGAGTTGTCTGAGTTAGCCTCCTCCGCGTCTCTCCCCCTCTTCCTGCCACCGCTCGCCTCTGCCGCCCTCTAGGAAGGCCTTGAACATCCCCTTTTATAGATACAAGGAGATGGTCCAGCTGTACAATGGGGATGTAGCAATGTGCTAACATGTCCGGCGGAGAGGTGCTTGAGCCCTATATGAAGCGCAGCTGGCGGTGCGGCATGGATCCTGCTGACGTTTCCTTGCTTCCATAGAGAGCTCGTGGACTATTGACGTCATGGACGCATGCGGGGAACCATCATTACCTATTGCCAGAGTGATCTAGATGTGACTCCGGTCTTGTTTCTTCGTAGCCTGAGGCGGCTAGCTAGAGGTAGGGTAATGATGTATCCCCTATAGCATAGTCAGTCCGAGGCCGAGGTCGGGTGAGGCGGCGACTCCTCCCGAGGCCGAGGCTGAGGTCGGGCGTGGATGTGACTCCTCCCGAGGCTGAGGCCAAGGTCGGGCGAGGCGGAGACCTCTTCCTGAGGCCGAGGCGTCAGTCGAGACCTGGGGTCAGGCGAGGCGGAGACCTTCTCCGAGGCCGAGGCTAAGGTCGAGACCTGAGGTCGGGCGAGGCGGAGCTCCTTGTTGCGCCCGAGGCTGAACTCGGGAGAGGCCGTGACTTACTGTTGTTAGTCTTACCCTGGTGGTTGGCACAGTAGCCGGAGCGAGGCGAACAGTGCTGTCTTCTTGTCAGAACGGTCAGTGAAAGGGCAAAGTGACTGCGGTCACTTCGACCTTGCCGACTAAGGCGTGCGTGTCAGGATAAGGTGTCAGGCGATCCCGCATTAAATGTGCATGCGATATGGTCGGTTGGTAAGGCGATTTGGTCGAGGTCGCTGCACAATAAAGTTTGCCCGAGCTTGGCTTCTAGCGAGCCGAGGGTGCGCCCACTGCCTGTGGAGGCCGTCGGGCGAGGCATGAATCCGCCCGGGACTACTATTCCCGCCCGAGGCTGGGCTTGGATGAGATCGCGTCCCTTGGTGGACGAGGCCTTGACTTGAACCATGCTTATCAGTCGTTGCGGTTTGTTCTGAAAATGTTTTCCAGCCGTGTTTAGGAGTGCTAGGGGTACCCCTAATTACGGTACCCAACAGTAGCCCCCGAGCCTCGAAGGGAGTGTAGGCACTCGCTTGGAGGTTCTGCCGGATTTTTTGCCAGGAGACTAGCCCTTCTCGGTGATGTTTTGTTCCGATGGGTGCGCGTGAGCGCACCCGTCGGGTGTAGCCCCCGAGGCCTCGGAGGAGTGGTTTGACTCCTCTGAGGTCTTAATTCTTTTTGTGATGTCTCGGTCGGCCTTGTTGTTTCCTCATGTGGCTTGGTCGCAGCCCGGGTGCCTGGTCAGGCTCCAAGTTTTCAAGCTGTTTTGCTGACGTGGTCGACAATTTGGCCGTAGCCTGGTGCGAGAGCAGCCCCTGAGCCTCTGCACGGAGCGAGAGGACAATCAAGGACCATCTCGACTTTTATTGTACGCCCCTTCGTCGCCTTTCCACAAGGAGGAAGGGGAGGAAGCGCCGTGTTACCCTCGGAGGGCACCGAACACGGTGTTTCCAGTGAGTTGCTATCGGGTGATCCGAGTGGACGCCCGAGCCCCGTTCGATAAGGGTTGGCTAGTGGCCCAGAGGTGTGCTCCAAAAGTACCTGCAGGTGATTTGCTGGACCCGGACCCTTTTGATAGGGTCCGAGGGCTTGGTGCCTCCCTCTGGTGGGATTCCATTACAAATCGTTCCCGCTGGTCTCGGAAATGTCCTAGGGTACCCGGGAGCGTAGCCCGAGCCTCGACCATGTAACGGATGTACCCAGGGTCATCCCTGACTCTGCGTGCTCTGGGGCGGCTGTCGAACCCTTCCGAGGGGCCAGCCTTCGATCCCCTGATCAGTAAAGGGCTCGGAGCCTGAGTGCTCTGGGGCAGTTGCCGAACCCCGCAGGGCGCAACCTTCGAACCCCTGATCAGTAGGATGGCTCGGGGCCCGTTTCCTTCGCTGAGAAGGATCCTTTTTCGAAATATCCCCTTTCCCGATCCCTGTGGCAAGAGAGAGAGAGAGAGGAAAAGAAAAAGGATATGAATTTAAATAATGTGGCGCACCTTTTTTGATGCGGTCATCATGACGGAGGTGAAACGGCGCCCGCTTCGCCTGCTAGAGGTGTCGCTTGCCCTGCCAGGGAGTTAATGCGACGGGACGGGCGATTCGCGGGGCGTCTGTTGCGCGTGCGTGAGTCATTCGAGGAACGGAACACGGGTGCGTCGTCTTTACGCCGTGGGAGAGGGCTCCCCTGCCGCTTCAGGAGAGGATGCGAGCCTGTAGGAGATTGGACCGCCGCTTCCACCCATCTGTTGCTGCAGTTACTGCCGGTCCGCCTCTGGTCATATCAACTGTCGCGCCTATCCCCATGGCTGACTGACTCATGATCGTCACACTTTAATTGGCACTATTGGGTCACGCGCGGGGCTGCCTCGAGTCACTGCACGGGTTCTGTAGTCCCGAGAGGACACGACATTGGCATGAATGGCGGTGCGATTTCTTTGCACGCGGTAATCGGTGCGCCTGTTACATGACATGTGGTCCCGGGCCTCCATGTTGGACCGCCAGTTGCGACAAAGCTGAAAGGGCGTACAATCGTGGTGCGGTTGCACGCTTCTGGCGTGGCAGCCCGCCCTTTCGACCGCTGGATTCGGCGAGAATGAGGGAGCGCTTACCTGCGGGGCGGTTGCATGCTTCATGTGCGGCGGTTCGCCATCTTCGCGTTGCGAGTCAGTTTGTATGACATGTGGGACCTAGCCCCCGTGTCGCAGGGTGAGAATCTTGGAGCACGTCGAGGGAGACTTTGCCCGCGACGTTTTAGGGTGCTAGTGGGGAGATCTGCCTATAAAAAGGGACCGATCTCCCGGGCACTAACCTTGCCTTGCTCCTCTCGTCTTCATCGCGCCCCTCCGCCTTCCGGGCCTCCAGATGAGGTGTGCCGGTGTTTTCTGGCGACCTCACCGCCGGAGAGCTCGCGCCCGTGGCAATGCCGGTGGTCATGCCTTCTTCTTGCTGCTGTTGGAGGAGCACGACCTCGTGGGGGTTGGTGCTTGTTAGTCATCGCTCGGCTTCAAGGATTTTCATCATGCAGCCCAGCTGCAGTCCCCCGCCAATGGTCATCCAGAAGGATGACCACCAGCCTCGTGGTGGGGGAGGGCGAGCTAGGCTGTGGCCTCCCTGCCGCCCTTAGCTTCAAGGATGTTCATCATCCATGCTGGGGAGGAGGGTGCGCCGAGTT
This sequence comes from Zea luxurians, assembly GCA_029449295.1. Classification (NCBI taxonomy): domain Eukaryota; kingdom Viridiplantae; phylum Streptophyta; class Magnoliopsida; order Poales; family Poaceae; genus Zea; species Zea luxurians. Next base: position 45,241,470 of record JAOPSE010000004.1, on the reverse strand, counting down.
GGGTCCCGCCTTCGCGTGGGCAGCGGCCCGCTTCTTCCCTCAGTGATCGGGGGAGAAGGGCATTTGCCGTCTGTGGCTGTCAGCTGCCTCGTGTCTGGCTCCTCGGCCTGGGTGGCTCTAGCGCTGCTTCCGGTGCCGCCTCCTACCGCTGGGGCAGAGCGTGGCTGCCCGTTCGCCGCACGGGTGTCGGTCGCACAACACGTCGTACGCCGCGAGGGCGGTGTTCGTGTTCTGGGATAGTCTCGTCCTTGCTCCTGTGGCGAGGACGGGAGTGAGGACCTGCTGGTGCGCTTTGGGGCGGCCGCCATTCGCTGGTGTGGTGTTGGCGCGCAGGTGGCCGCTGTCGTCGGTGCTGAGGTGGTGGTCTCCATAGGTGAGGCTTCCCACCGCCGAGGTGGTTGCCTCTGCCGACGAGACCGTCAGTGCTACTTGCGGGCGGACCTCCGGCTCTTTTGGCTTTAATGGCTTGTCCTCGCCCCTCGGACGGGGACAAGGGCCTTTTCACAGTAGCGTTTGCCCTGAGGCAATCACTGCTGCTATCTAGCCGCCCGAGGCGAAGGTCGTTGTCGCTGCTGGTGCAGTGGTCGCCGGCGAGCCACTTGGAGCTCGTTATCTTGTAGCCCCTTCAGTGTGGAGGTAGTTCATTCCTGCAGGAATGGAGCTGGGTCCCATTTGAAAGGGAATGTAAGAGCAAAATGTAATTGCTCCAAGTACTGAGATATCTGCTGTAGGTCGGGAAAGCCGCCGAGGGTCCTGCCGACATCTATGTTGCATAGTTATCCAAGTACGTGTGTTTGTTTTCCGTGGCTGCCGAGGCCTGAACATTTGGGTATTTGTGTGTAAAGCCATGTTTCTTTCCTCTTATTTCGAGCATTAAGACTTGTTCATCGGTAGCAGAATCACTTATCCGAGCATGAGTTACCTTTCGTGGAAGGTGACGAGTAAGGTATCCGTATCCCGGAGGCGTAGGAGTCCCTTGGCTCGGTCGACCTTGCCGTTCAAGGTCTCTCTTGTCGTTTTTATTATTCTGCCATCGATGCAGTCGAAAGGCACGAAAGTCGTTTTTGGTAAAAAAAGCTTTTCCGAGGAAAGTTTTGGCGCGGAGGGGGTTCCCCCTTTCTAGACCCCGAGGCGACCGCTCGGGCCGGGACCCTTGCGGAAGGCCTGGCCGTGGCCGTCGGGTCTGCTTGGTCCGCCTAAGGTAAGGCCTTGTAGCAGCGTGTCCGGGCCAAAGGTACGTTTCGCCTGCTTTGCGACTTTGGTTTAGCTTCATCCTTCTCCTCGTGTTTGAAGAACATTGTCCGGCTGTCTACAGGGTTCGAAACGGCTCTTAACGAGTCCGTCAAGAACTGCAAGGCGCTTGCCCAGGCGGCTGAGCAGAAGGAGGCCGATCGTGTGGCCATGTCCGAGGCTATCTCGGCCTTTTGCCGGGCCTTTGGCCTTGACGACATCCCCTCGGGTAGCTCCCCCCAGAATCACCTGCGGGCCTTGGGCAGTCATGTGCGCAGCAGACTCCGCGGGGCGCTGCACCACGGCGTTAGGCAGGCCTTCGCCGTGCTCGCCTCCCACAACGACATGGATCTGGAGCGGGTCAGCGAAGGGTATTGCTTACCCGACGAAGAGGAGGCTGCCTTAGCCGAGGTCCAGAGGCTTGACGCGGCTATCAAGGGCCCAAGCGCGGTGCTGGCTTCCTCCTTCGAGGTGGAGGTCCTTCCGCCCATGTCGCCGTCTGAGGCCGGGCCAGATTCTGCCGAGGGCGGAAACGACGCCGAGGGTGCTGCTCCTCCCCCTACCGATACCTGAGCCTGTAGGAACAGTTTGTTTTAAGTATGCGTATGTTTCTTGCGGCCGCTGAGGCCTAAACATTTTTAGTGTTGGAGTTTAAAGATGCGTTTCCTTTCCTCTTGTTTCGAGCATTAGGACTTGTTCGGTAGCAGAGTCACTTATCCGAGCGTGAGCTACCCTTCGTGGAAGGTGACGAGTGAGGTGCCTATATCCCGGAGGCGTAGGAGTCCCTCGGCTCGGTCGGCCTTGCCGTTGAAGGTTTCTCTCGTTCATTTTTAGGATTCTATTATCGATATAGTCGAAATGGTACGAAAGTCGTTTTCTACCCGAGCGTTAGGACTTGTTCGGTAGCAGAATCACTTATCCGAGGGTGAGCCGCCTTTCATGGAAGGTGATGAGTGAGGTATCCGTATCCCAGAGGCATAGGAGTCCCTCGGCTCAGCCGGCCTTGCCATTCAAGGTCTCACTCGCTCGTTTTTGGGATTCCGCTATCGACATAGTCGAAAGGCACGAAAGACGTTTTGGTAGAAAACTTTTCCGAGGAAAATTTTGACGCAGAGGGGGTCCCCCCTTCTAGCCCCCGAGGGAGGGTCAGTTTTTGCTAAGGCAAGGCCGATCCTCCCTTGACAGCTAGACTTTTTATTTGTACATGTAAAGGGAACGAGGTACATAAACGACTTGAAACATTTTTAAGGGTAAAAGCGACGTAGCTGTTCGATGTTCCAAGCGTTGCTGTAGACCTTGCCTTGATCGTTGGCCAGCTTGTATGTCCCGGGCTTCAAAATTTTGGTGATGATGAATGGCCCTTCCTAGGGAGAAGTAAGCTTGTGGCGCCCTCGGGCGTCTTGTCATAGCCGAAGCACCAGATCTCCCACCTGGAAGCCTCGGGGCCGAATCCTTCAGGCGTGGTAGCGTTGCAGGGACTGCTGATACCTCGCTGAGTGTAGCAAGGCTACGTCCCGAGCCTCTTCTAGCTGGTCCAATGAATCTTCTCGGCTAGTTTGGTTGTTTTGGTCGTCGTAAGCCTTTGTCCTCGGGGAACCGTATTCCAAGTCCGTGGGTAAGATGGCCTCGGCCCCATAGACTAGGAAAAACGGCGTGAAACTCGTGGCCCGGCTCGGCGTCGTCCTCAGACTCGAAACCCCCGAGGGTAGCTCTTTTATCCACCGCTTGCCAAACTTGTTGAGGTCATTGTAGATCCTTGTCTTTAGTCCCTGCAAAATCATGCCATTGGCGCGCTCCACTTGCCCATTTGTCATTGGGTGAGCTACGGCGGCCCAGTCCACACGGATGTGGTGGTCTTCGCAGAAGTCTAGGAACTTTTTCCCAGTGAACTGCGTGCCGTGGTCGGTGATGATAGAGTTTGGGATTCCAAAGCGGTGGATGATATTTATAAAGAACGCCACCGCCTGCTCGGACCCGATGCTAGTCAAGGGTCAGACTTCGATCCACTTAGAGAATTTGTCGATGGCGACCAGCAGGTGCGTGAAGCCCCCGGGTGCCTTCTGTAAGGGACCGACAAGGTCCAGACCCCACACAGCAAACGACCAAGTGATAGGTATTGTTTGTAGAGTCTGAGCATGCAGGTGTGTTTGTCTCGCGTAGAATTGACACCCTCAGCAAGAGCGTACAATCCTAGTGGCGTCATCTACTACGGTCGGCAAGTAGAAACCTTGTCGGAAAGCGTTTCCCACGAGGGTCCGAGGTGCCACATGGTGACCGCAAGCCCCCGAGTGTATTTCTTGCAACAGCTCTCGTCCTTGGGCGACAGATATGCATCGTTGGAGAATGCCGAGGGGCTGCGGTGATACAACTCCTTTTCATCACCCAGTAAAACGAACGACTTGGCGCGCCGAGCCAGTCGCCGAGCTTCGGCTTTGTCGAGGGGCAGCTCTCCTCGGAGGAGATATTCTAGATACGGGGTCTGCCAGTTCAGGTTTGGCGTAACCCCATCCTGCTCTCCCTCGATGCGCAGGGCCTCACCCTCGGCGGCCGAGGGTACCTCGGGCTGGGCCGAGGTCTCCTTGGGTTCGGGCGCATTGTCGATTTTGACAGATGGCTGATATATATCCTTGGAGAAGACATTCGGGGGAACCGTTGTTCGCCCCGAGGCTATTTTCGCCAGCTCATCTGCGGTCTCGCTATACCGTCGAGCAACATGGTTGAGTTCTAGCCCGTAGAACTTATCTTCCAAGCACCAAACTTCGTCGTAGTAGGCCTCCATTTTCCGACCGCGGCAATGAGAGTTCTTCATGACTTGGTTAATAATGAGCTACGAGTCGCCACGAGCGTCAAGGCGCCGAACCCCTAGCTCGACGGCGATGCACAGTCCATTAACCAAGGCCTCGTACTCGACCATGTTGTTTGACGCCGGAAAATGGAGGCGTATTACGTAACGCACATGTTCTCCAAGGGGTGAGATGAAGAGCAAGCCCGTGCCTGCTCCGGTTTTCATCAACGACCCATCGAAGTACATGGTCCAAAGTTCGGCTTGGATTGGGGCCGTTGGCAACAGGGTGTCTGTCCATTTAGCCAGGAAGTCGACCAAGACTTAAGATTTTATGGCCTTCCGAGGTGCAAATGAAAGTGTTTCGCCCATGAGTTCCACTGCCCATTTTGCTATCCTACCCAAGGCCTCTCGGCACTGGACGATCTCTCCCAAGGGGAAAGATGACACCACAGTGACCGGATGAGACTCGAAGTAGTGTCGCAACTTTCGCCGTGTTAGAATCACCGCGTACAGCAGCTTCTGGATCTGCGGGTAGCAGATTTTGGTCTCGGATAGCACTTCGCTGATGAAGTAGACTGGCCTCTGGACGAGCAGTGCATGCCCTTCTTCTCGTCTCTCGACTACGACCGCAGCGCTGACCACCTGAGTGGTTGTGGCAACGTAAATCAAGAGGGCTTCTTCCGCAGCGGGGGGCACCAAGATGGGCGCATTAGTAAGAAGCGCCTTTATGTTTCCGAGGGCTTCCTCGGCCTCGGGAGTCCAAGTGAAGCGCTTGACCTTCCTTAAGAGGCGGTATAAGGGCAATCCTTTCTCGCCGAGGCGCGAGATGAAGCGGCTCAGAGCCGCAAGGCATCCCATGACCCTTTGTACTCCTTTTAAATCTTTGATTGGCCCCATGTTGGTGACGGCCGTGATTTTCTCCGGGTTGGCCTTGATGCCTCGTTTGGAGACGATGAACCCTAGGAGCATGCCTCGGGGGACTCTGAAGACACACTTCTCAGGATTGAGTTTTACGCTCTTCGCTTTTCGGCACCCGAATGTTACCTCGAGGTCAGAGATGAGGTCAGAGGCTTTCCTTGTTTTGACGACGATGTCATCAACGTAAGCCTCGACCGTTCTGCCGATGTGCTCTCCGAACACATGGTTCATGCACCTTTGGTATGTTGCACCTGCATTCCTCAACCCAAATGGCATAGTAGTATAACAATACATGCCAAAAGGTGTGATAAAAGAAGTCGCGAGCTGGTCGTACTCTTTCATCTTGATTTGATGATAACCTGAATAGGCGTCGAGGAAAGACAGGGTTTCGCACCCAGCAGTGGAGTCCACAATTTGATTGATGCGGGGCAGAGGGTAGGGAACCATTGGACATGCTTTGTTTAACCCAGTGTAGTCTACGCACATCCTCCATTTCCCACCTTTTTTCTTTAAAAGCACAGGGTTAGCTAACCATTCTGGATGGAATACCTCTTTGATGAACCCTGCAGCCATTAGCTTATGGACCTCCTCGCCTATGGCTCTGCGCTTTTCTTCACCAAAACGGCAGGTGCTGCTTCATGGGTCGGGCTCCGGCTCGAATGTCCAGTGAGTGCTCGGCGACATCCCTCGGTATGCCCGGCATGTCCGAGGGACTCCATGCAAAAACCTTGGCGTTTGCGCGGAGAAAGTCGACGAGCACTGCTGGTCGAGCTCGGAGCCGATCCTGACTTTCTTGCTGGCGTCGTTGCTAGGGTCGAGAGGGACGGATTTGACTGCTTCGGCTGGCTCGAAGTTGCCGGCGTGCCGCTTCGCGTCGGGCGCCTCTATGGAGAGGCAATCCAGGTCGGCGATGAGGGCTTCGGCGTACTCCACGCATTCCACGTCGCATTCGTAAGCGTGGCGGTACGTGGGTCCGACGGTGATGACTCCCTTGGGGCCAGGCATCTTGAGCTTGAGGTAAGTGTAGTTGGGGATGGCCATGAACTTGGCGTAGCACGGTCTTCCCAGCACCGCGTGATAGGCCCCTCAGAACCCAGCTACCTCGAAGATGAGGGTTTCCTTTTAGAAGTTGGAGGGAGTTCCAAAGCAGACGGGCAAGTCAATCTGTCCGAGGGGCAGGATACGCTTTCCGGGTGCAATCCCGTGGAAGGGTGCTGCACCAGCCTGGATCTCAGACCGATCAACCCCCAAGAGCTCTAGGGTCTTAGCGTAGATGATGTTGAGGCTGCTACCTCCGTCCATGAGGACCTTGGAGAGCCTAACGTTGCCGATGATTGGGTCGATGACGAGCGGGTATCTTCCTAGGCTCGGCATGTAGTCGGGGTGGTCGCCTTGGTCGAAGGTGATGGGCTTATCGGACCAGTCTAGGTAGACTGGCATTGCTACCTTCACCGAGCAGACCTCCCGGCGCTCCTGCTTGCGGTGTCGGGCCGAGGCATTCGCCACTTGTCTGCCGTAGATCATGAAATAGTTGTGGATCTCTGGGAACTCTTCTTCCCCATCGCCTCCTTTCTTGTTGTTGCTGTGGTCCTTGTCGTCCTCCATCGAGGGTCCAGCCTTGTTGAAGTAGCGCCGGAGCATGTCACACTCTTCAAGGGTGTGCTTGATGAGACCCCTGTGATAGGGGCACGACTCCTTGAGCATCTTGTTGAACACGTTGGCCCCTCCGGGAGGCTTCCGAGGATTCCTGTGCTCGGCAGCGGCGACGAGGTCCGCGTCGACGGCGTCGCGTTTTGCTTGCACCTTCTTCCTGGGTTTCTTCTTCGTGCCACGCTAGACGGGCGCCTCAGGGTCGTCTTCCTTCTGCCTTCCCTGAGGCTGCTTGTCCTTCCGGAAGATGGCTTCGACCGCCTCCTGTCTAGATGCAAACTTGGTGGCTATGTCCATCAATTCGGTCACCTCGGTGGGAGTCTTGCGCCCCAGTTTGCTCACCAGGTCCCAGCAAGTGGTGCCGGCGAGGAAAGCCCCGATGACGTCCGAGTCAGTGATGTTAGGCAACTCGGTGCACTGCTTTGAAAACCGTCGGATGTACTCTCGCAGGGATTCCCCGGGCTGCTGGCGGCAGCTTCGGAGATCCCATGAGTTCCCAGGGCGCACGTACGTACCTTGGAAATTTCCAGCGAAGACCTTGACTAGGTCGTCCCAGCCGAAGATCTGTGCAGGAGGCAGATGCTCCAGCCAGGCTCGGGTAGCGTCGGAGAGGAAGAGGGGAAGGTTACGGATGATGAGGTTGTCGTCGTCCGTCCCTCCCAACTGGCACGACAGCCGGTATTCCGCGAGCCACAACTCTGGCCTCGTCTCCCTCGAGTACTTGGTGATGGTAGTCGGGGCCCGGAACCGGGCTGGGAACAGCGCTCGTCGTATGGCTCGGCTAAAGACCTGCGGGCCTGGTGGTTCGGGTGAGGGGCTTCGATCCTTCTCACTGTCGTAGCGTCCCCCGCACCTGGGGTGGTAGCCTCGGCGCACCTTTTCCTCGAGGCGGGCTCGACAGTCGCGGCGACGCTGATCGTCGCCGAGGCGATCCCTGGCTGCTGGTGTCTCGTCTCTTGTAGGCTCCGTGTGGACCGAGACCTCGCGCATGTGTTGGGAGGACGCTGCGTGATGCTCCAAGGGGCACCCTCGCCTTCGGGAGGCGGAGCTCTCGGCTCGTCGGGCTGCAGTGTTTTCCAGGAGGTTCTTGAGTGTTGGGGCAAAGGCAAAGACGCCACCCTTCGCTCGGGGCCTTCGCCGTAAACGCCGGCCCAACGGAGACAAGACAACGGGCAGGGACACCCTTCGCCCGGGGCCTTTGCCGTTTACGCCAGCCCAACGGAGACAAGACAACGGGCTGGGACACCCTTCGCCCCAAACGACATCGGACGAAGACCCGTGGCGAGGTCATCCCACCGGGCGGCCTCGTCCAGCGCGGAGGCCCATGTGAGATCCGGCCCATTGCGACAGGCCCTGCGTGGCCGCTGCGTGTTACGGGCCTAATTTATAAAGGCGTCCCTGTAATTACGGTCTGCAACCCCGCTTTATGGGAATATTCCAGGGATAACCTAGGTGTCTGAGGGCATATGCGTCCTTAACACGGGACGCTGGGCACCCGGACACCTATAAATACCCCCGCACAGTGCCCTGGAGAGGTTAGTTGAACAGTGCTTTTGCCATCACGTGCTGAAACTCTGTTTGTGCTATCATTCCCCCCCTGTTGGATCAGCTTGCGCCCGTGTGCAAGTTCCAACATTTGGCGCCCACCGTTCGTGCTACGAAAAAACCACCCGCGATGGCACCCAAGAAAGCTAGCTCGAAGGCTGACGAGGCTGCGAAGGCAGCACTGCTGGCCGCAAGGAAGGGCAAGGCCCTCGCACTCACCCACTCCACTCACCAAGAGGCTGCTGAAGACGACACCCTCCGCACCTGCGGCCCTGAAGGACAACCGCAGCCTCCCCCAGGCTTCGCCCCACCGGAAGGCGCGGACCTCACCGAGGACGGTGAGGTCCTCGGCTTCGCTCCACCGGAAGGCGCGGACCCCACTGAGGACGGTGAAGTCCTTGGCATTTCAGCGGAAGAACAGCTACAGCTGCGCACACTGCGCCTCAAGAACCACAATCTCCAGAGGCAAAAAGAGATACTAGAGGCCAAGCGCCAGCGCGTGTCTGCTTTAGCCAAGGTGCGGCAAATGATACGCGACGAAGAGCAGAAGGCCCAGGACCTCGAGCGGGAGATCACGCTGATGCAGCGCGAAGGCCACCTCGGCCTGCAACATGGGCCACCCCTGCAACACCGCGCACAAATGGAAGACACACGTGAAGGCCACCGCAGCCTGCAGCATGGGGCACCCCTGCAGCAGCGCGTGCAGGCGGAAGACCCGCACTTCCCCCAGCGCGACTACGCCTTCCCAGCCGCCGCGCCTTTTCAAGGGGTCAACTACCTCGACGAGCGAAGTCCCCTGGCGCCACATCTGCAAGTGACACCCTGGCCTACCAACTTCCGGGCAGGGACCTATCCCAAGTACAACGGCAGCACGGACCCTGCACAGTACATCATGAGTTATCAGGTCGCCGTTGCATCTTCCGGAGGGGACGACGCCACAATGGCCAAGTCTTTCATCATCGCCCTCGAAGGCCTAGCTCTCACCTGGTTCACCAGGTTGCCCCCGCTGTCCATTGACTCCTGGAGAAGCCTAAGGGACAAATTTCTGCTCAACTTCCAAGGGTACCGCCCAGACATAGACGCCTTGGCCGAGCTCTCACTCTGCAAGCAGCTGGAAAAAGAGACTCTGCGGGAATATTACCGCAAGTTTCTAACACTCAAGTCACAGCTGCCCTCAGTTGATGACCAGATCGCCATTCACTACGCCATCAGTGGCCTTCGCGCCGGCGTCCTTTACAGTCATTGCATCAGGGACCCGCCCAAGAACCTTTAGGAGTTATATCAACTATTTGAAAAATACGCCAAATCCGAAGAGCTCCACCAGCGCAAGGTTGAGTCCTAGAGGAAGCCCAAAGATGCTCCACAGTCCAGCCGCACGTGGACGAGGACTCCGCAGCCAGGCTCCGGCCGAGACGGCCGTAACTAGCAGCAGGTGCACAACATCGCCAACCAGCACCCCGCTGGTGATGCCCCTTGCCGCCAGGAGTATCCCCCCCAAGGCCGCGGAGGTGGAACTCGTGGTAGGGGCCGGGGACGCGCGCAGCCGCCGCGCCGATTCTACTGTCTTTTCCACGGCGAAGACTGCGCCCACCAAACAAAAGACTGCCCAGAAACGAAGGCCACCAGAGACAGGATGGCACGGGCGCAACCAGCCGACAACCCAAGGGTCGTCGCACACACTTATCAGCAACACCCTCCACCATACATCCACGCCCCCGCTCCGCATCCACCGCACCACGCTTACCAACACCATCAGGAAGTACAAATCGTACCTCCCCCACCCCCGCCTCCACACCAGCAACAACAAAACATCCCCCACCCCCACGCCCCCAAGCAAGAAGACTTCGCCAATCAGCCGTATCGCGGAGTCATTCATATGATCACTGGTGGGTCCAGTGTCGACTTCGACACCAAGCGACAAAAGCGGGACCACTACTGCAGCATCAACCACGTCGCCATCACCGGTCTAGTCGTGCAGACAAAGTGGTCCCATGTACCGCTAACTTTCGACGCCCGAGACGTCGACCTCCGCAGCGCCCCCACGTCAATGCCATGGTCATCAACTGCAGCGGCGACGAGGTCCGTGTCGACGGCGTCGCGTTTTGCTTGCACCTTCTTCCTGGTTTTCTTCTTTGTGCCACGCTAGACGGGCGCTTCAGGGTCGTCTTCCTTCTGCCTTCCCTGAGGCTGCTTGTCCTTCCGGAAGATGGCTTCGACCGCCTCCTGACTAGACACAAACTTGGTGGCTATGTCCATCAATTCGCTCACCTTGGTGGGAGTCTTGCGCCCCAGTTTGCTCACCAGGTCCCGGCAAGTGGTGCCAGCGAGGAAAGCCCCGATGACGTCCGAGTCAGTGATGTTAGGCAACTCGGTGCACTGCTTTGAAAACCGTCGGATGTACTCTCGCAGGGATTCCCCGGGCTGCTGGCGGCAGCTTCGGAGATCCCATGAGTTCCCAGGGCGCACGTACGTACCTTGGAAATTTCCAGCGAAGACCTTGACTAGGTCGTCCCAGCCGAAGATCTGCGCAGGAGGCAGATGCTCCAGCCAGGCTCGGGCAGCGTCGGAGAGGAAGAGGGGAAGGTTACGGATGATGAGGTTGTCGTCGTTCGTCCCTCCCAACTGGCACGCCAGCCGGTATTCCGTGAGCCACAACTCTGGCCTCGTCTCCCTCGAGTACTTGGTGATGGTAGTCGGGGCCCGGAACCGGGCTGGGAACAGCGCTCGTCGTATGGCTCGGCTAAAGACCTGCGGGCCTGGTGGTTCGGGTGAGGGGCTTCGATCCTCCTCACTGTCGTAGCATCCCCCGCGCCTGGGGTGGTAGCCTCGGCGCACCTTTTCCTCGAGGCGGGCTCGACAGTCGCGGAGGCACTGATCGTCGCCGAGGCGATCCCTGGCTGCTGGTGTCTCGTCTCTTGTAGGCTCCGTGTGGACTGAGACCTCGCGCATGTGTTGGGAGGACGCTGCGTGATGCTCTGAGGGGCACCCTCGCCTTCGGGAGGCGGAGCTCTCGGCTCGTCGGGCTGTGGTGTTTTCCAGGAGGTTCTTGAGTTCGCCCTGGATACGCTGTCCCTCGATGGTGGATGGCTCCGGCATCGTTCGAAGCAACATTGCTGCTGCGACTAGGTTCTGTCCGGCCCCATTAAAGGCCGGGGGCGGCATCGCCCTGGCATCATCGATAATGCAGCACTAGACGTCCCGGGCCCGATGACGCGCTCCTCCGATGAGCGCTCGACCTACCCACTCTTGCTCGAGGTTTTGCTGGAGCTGCACAAGTCGCCCCGTTTCCTCGTCAAGCTTGGTCTGCATCTCGCGGAGTTGCTCGAGCTGTGAGCCCTGACCCCCATGGGGACCTGGGCCACAGCTAGCTCCCGCGGGATCTCAACGCGAGACGCAGGCGCAAGGGCGCCGTCATTTCCTAGCATGCCGAGGTGGTTTTCTCCGTCGTGATCTTCCTGATCGATGTGGTAGCACTCGCGAGTTGGGTCGCAACCCTCGTCGTCAAGGCTGTGACCATCATCAGAGCAGCTGGAGAGGCAGTGGTCACATGCGGACATGAAGTCACGCATGGCACCAGGATCACGGAGTCCGGAGAAATTCCAACTGATGTCGAGGTCGTCCTCTTCCTCAGAACCCGCGGGTCCGAAGGTTGAGACGGCCGTCAGTCGGTCCCAAGTTGACCACATATGGTACCCCAGAAGGTCAGGATATGCCCTTACGAAAGCGCTCACCAAAGCGGGGTCGCTCGGTGGATCGAAGCTGAACCTAAAGGGAACGGGATGGAAAACTGAAGGTACCTGCTGGTTGGTAGATGGCGGTGAAGTCGCATCGGGGACGGAATGCACCGTTATCTCAGGTACGAGGCTAACACCCACCAAGTCCTTCACGAGGGTGCTGGCGTCATCAGTCCACCTAGGGCTGGCATTTTGCTGGGAAGAGACACCCGTTGTTGTCTCAGGTGCGAGGATAACGCCCGACGTGTCCCCCATAGGGGTGCCGGCGTCATCGACTCGCTCTGGTCCGACAGCCATTGAGGTGCTGCCCCCTGCCTGGCCATGGTTGCCCCGTCTCCGTCTCCTCTGGCGAGGAGGGTGGCGGGGTTGACTCGGGTGTTCCTCTTCCGCCACATGGAGACGTCGTCGCCGAGTTCGTCTCCGCCGGGCGAGCCGACGACCGTCGTTGTTGTCGTGTTGCGGGGGAAGGAGTACCATGTCGTAGCTGCCGTCGCGGGACACGAACTCGAGACTCCCAAAGCGGAGCACCGTCCCGGGCTGAAGAGGCTGCTGAAGATTGTCCATTTGGAACTCAATGGGAAAATATTGTCAACACACAGCGTGCCCCTACCTAGCGCGCCAACTATCATTGTTTCGGACCCGGGGGACCCTCAACCGGACCGACTAGTGAATTTTGTGTCGTGTGCCCCTGTCCAGATGGGTTGATGCAAGATGGAACACAAGAGGGGGGACGAGACTTGTATTATCTTGCACCAGGGGTGCTTGCAGTAGGGGTTACAAGCTGAGCGAGAGCGAGAGAGAGAGAGAGTTCGGCCTTAAGTTGTCTAAGTTTGCCTCCTCCGCGTCTCTCCCCCTCTGCCTGCCACCGCTCGCCTCTGCCGCCCTCTAGGAAGGCCCTGGACATCCCTTTTTATAGATACAAGGAGATGGTCCAGCTGTACAATGGGGGTGTAGCAATGTGCTAACATGTCCGGCGGAGAGGTGCTTGAGCCCTGTATGAAGCGCAGCTGGCGGTGCGGCATGGATCCTGCTGACGTTTCCTTGCTTCCGTAGAGAGCTCGTGGACTATTGACGTCATGGACGCATGCGGGGAACCATCATTACCTATTGCCGGAGTGATCTAGATGTGACTCTGGTCTTGTTTCTTCGTAGCCTGAGGCGGCTAGATAGAGGTAGGGTAATGATGTATCCCCTGTAGCATACTCGGTCCGAGGCCGAGGTCGGGCGAGGCGGTGACTCCTCCCGAGGCCGAGGATGAGGTCGAGCGCGGATGTGACTCCTCCCGAGGCCGAGGCCGAGGTCGGGCGAGGCGGAGACCTCTTCCGGAGGCCGAGGCGTCGGTCGAGACCTGGGGTCGGGCGAGGCGAAGACCTTCTCCGAGGCCAAGGTTGAGGTCGAGACCTGAGGTCGGGCGAGGTGAAGCTCCTTGTAGGGCCCGAGGCTGAACTCAGGAAACGCTGTGACTTACTGTTGTTAGTCTTACCCTGGTGGTTGGCACAGTAGCCGGAGCGGGGCGAACAGTGCTGTCTTCCTGTCAGAACGGTCAGTGAAAGGGCGAAGTGACTACGGTCACTTCGACCTTGCCGACTGAGGCGCGCGTGTCAGGATAAGGTGTCAGGCGATCCCCGCATTAAATGCGCATGTGATACAGTCGATTGGTAAGGCTATTTGGTCGAGGTCGCTGCATGACAAAGTTTGCTCGAGCTTGGCTTCGGGCGAGCCGAGGGTGCGCCCACTACCTGTGGAGGCCCTCGGGCGAGGCGTGAATCCGCCCGGGACTACTGTTCCTGCTCGAGGCTGGGCTCGGATGAGATCGCGTTCCTTGGTGGATGAGGCCTTGACTTGAACCGTGCTTATCAGTCTTTGCGGTTTATTCTGAAGATGTTTTCCAGCCGTGTTTAGGAGTGCTAGGGGTACCCCTAATTACAGTACCCGACACTACCAATCTTGTAAGGGCATGTTTAGATCCTTGCTGCTAAAGTTTGGCACCATGACTCATGGCATCGAGCTCGCAAAAATACAATAATAATCATTTAACGTTTAATGTCATTTTATTCTGTTTCATGTCTTAACAATTAGTATCAACAAAATAATAATATGTTTTCTCTTTTGTAGTGGCTACTATCCCACCTTCCTTGTTGAGAAAGATAAATCTTTTGTGGTCGATGAAGACCAAGATCCGTAGCACCGAACTCGTAAAAATGGTACTTAATATATCGCTGTACACAAGAATCATTAATAAATCGATAAACACTAACATATAATACAAATGATTATTCAACAAACACTACATAATACCATATAAATGTTCATTCAAAAAACATTCCATATTAATAGGTGCCTTCCCTATGACCCTAACCTAATAATATGTCAATGCAACCTTGATGCTATTTTAGTTTTCATATTTCTCTATGTAGATTTAGGCATTTAACCAACCAGTCTAACAAGAAAAAGCAATGAAAGAGTTAATATAAAAATAGAGAAAAGCAACAACAGTTGATAGTTGTGCAACAACTTAATTTACCAGTTTACCACGATGTTAGTGGTGGTGGTGACTAGCCTCTTCCAATGAATATGTCATTGCATAGAATTCCAATTATATGATAGCCATTCATACATTTAAATGTAAGGTATTAGAAATATAACATGTATATAAGAAAAATAACTACCAAAGACATATGAAATATGTAAGATCGAGAGCTTAAAAATATATTCTCCCTATAAAGAAAAACATTGGCATGTTTAAAGTACCATGTATGACACACAATTCTATGTATCTTTTCTTTATCAGAGAGGTTGTCCCCTTAGAACAAAGTGGCATATATTATTAACTCTTCGTCTACCATAAAAGATTTATCTTCCTCAACTAGGAAAGATAGTAGCCATTACAAAAGATAATACATACTATTATTTTGTTCATACCTATTGTTAAGACCTAAAATAGAATAGAATGACATTAAACTTTAAATGGTTATTATTGTATTTTTGTGAGCTCGACGCCATGACCTATGACACTGAGCTAGGCACCACATAGATGCCAGCGTAGCAAGGCACCCCATGACTCGACGCCAAGCCGTTTTACCTCGGCACCATGGCCTGTTGCGTCGACTAAAGGATCCAAAAAATGAAAATAAGTTTTCCAGGGTGCCAAAAGTATTTTTTACGAAAAAGGGTTAAAGTGCAAAACATTCGAGAGACGCAAAACCAAATTAGAGTTCTCCCTTACGAATGCTGGCACTCGGATCACTTTGAAGTGTACTACAAATGCTTAGAGTGAAAGCCTTTGCTCTTAACATAGTAATAACACAGTCACAATTAGTTGTTAGAGGAACAGATGGGTCACAGGCAATAAGTAAAGCCATAAGGATGGCACTCGTCTCTCCCTCGTCTGGCGATCCTGCTCGGGTGCTTAGATCATTAGGTTCTACTCTAGGCTAGCCTCTAGTTTTTGCATCCGTGTTTTCTCCCCTCCTTCAATGTTTTAGTCATTGTCTTCTGTCTACCTCTTTTTTCATGCTCTTGTTCCTCTCCCCCCTACTATCATGGCGAGTAGAGAGCTAGCTCCCTATGCTCTTCGAACCTAGACTTTTCTCATGGCATTGGTTTTCACAAGGAAGTGCTACACAAATTTGGATACGTTGTGCATCATCCCTCACCATTTCTCGATGGATCTTTTCTTCTCCTGGCAGTATTTCATCGATACACCTTGATGCTTTCGGAGAACTCTATGAGCATGGTTGAAAGGGAAATGTGCTAGATAGCAATTTCTACATGTTTTGGTGATTGACTATCCAACACACCAACATGGACTAATTATTTTGATATGAGTATGAGCATAGGTTCATTTGAAGGCAATTTGAAGACACTAAGTCCTAAAGAGCTGAATTAGAGGCTGGAAAGTGCAACTTTGGGTAAAATGGTAAAACCATGAGGTTTTTGAGTGTTTTAACATGTTGCATATGCCTAATACTATGTGTTTAGCACTTTTGTTTGATCTATAACTCTATTCTATGAGAAAAGTGTTTTCAGGACTTAGTTTGAGCCTAAATGCAAATCCTGGTGAAAGACCATGTAAAAGGTGAGTTCTCTACGCTTAGTCAATTATATTATGTGTTAATTATGTTTGTCTAAGTTGTAAGAAATCTCCAAAGAACAACCAAAAAGAATTGAAGATGATAGGCTCAAAAGAGCCTATCTTGGGTTGTTTTGGGCCTCACCGGACCAGTCTGGTGGCACACTAGACCGGGTCCATAGAGGCCTAGACTTAGGCACTGGCCTGCCTTGCCCCAATGGTGAGTTGATGGTGCACTAGTTGGCCCAACAACTAGGAATGTGGACCTCGGTGTGGTGGTGCATCGGACCAGTCTGGTGACCGCTCGAGATGGAAACCACTAGTCAGATCCCGGAGATGGGGTTACTATTGGAGGTCTAGTGCACGCCTGACCGGTCCGATGCCCCTAAGCAGAGCTGATTTTTGGCATCTTTTTAGAAGGAAGGGCAACGTATATGGGGCCTTTTGAGGCTATAAAAAGGTCCTCATTGCACACTCCTTGAAAACCCAAGCATACCAATAGCTATGCTTCACTCCTCCACTATGCCACAACATGTTCCAGCAATTTTAGTGAGATTCGAGCATTGTTTTTGAGCCGTTCTTGTAACTCTTTGTGTTTGCGCTCTTGCGATCTGGTTCTTGTGTTGTGTGGCTGGTTTTGGCTCTTGTGTATATACTCTCTCCCCTCTCTTGTGCTAAAGTTGTAACTCTGATCTTGTGTACAGCTACAAGAGACTCTAAATTTGTGGAGATACCTTGTGAGGGATATAAGTGATATAAGAAAGATCATGGCACTCAAGTTTGATCTTTGGATCACTTGAGAGGGGTTGAGTGCAACCTTTGTTCGTTGGGACACCTCAACGTGGAGTAGGCAAGCATTTTTAGGCTTGGCCGAACCACAGGAAAAATCACCATGTCTTGCGTACTTATTTTATTGTGATTTTTCTCCCTCTTCCTAAGTTCTCAAAATTCACTTGGAATATTGTTCTTAGTCTATCTTATATCTTGAAAGAGAAATCAAGTAAATAGAACTTTCTCTCTTCTTCTCTCTACGAAGTTGGTTTAGTTTTGCCCTAACTACTAATTTTAGACCAAGTTTGTGATTTTTGCAGGATCCCTTCATTTTGGGTTTAACCACCCAAACAGATGGACCCTAAATGGAAGGGAAAAGGTGTCCGATGAGAAGGAGAAGATCCCAATCGACGATGAGCCCAAAGGCAAAAAGACCATCTGAAGGAAACTGTAACGCCACAGAGGGGGGTGAATTAGGACTTCTAAAAACTATCTTCTAAACTATGCCGCAAATAAATCCCTAGAGTAAAACCTATGCAAATAAATAATCTTGAATGTGCAAACTAGGTTTTGTCTAAGTGTTGCTATCTCTACCGGAAAGGCTAAGTTTCAATCTAAATAATCTAAACAAAAAGACAAGATTGAAACTTAAATACTTAATGTAAATGTAGAAGGTAAAGAGCAAGATAGAGATGCAAACTCTCGTGGTTGACACTGGTATTTTTACTGAGGTATCCAGAACCATGCAAGGTCCTGACTAATCCTCGTTGGTGCTCATACGCAAAGGGAAGCCCACATGAGGGCCATGCACCACAATCGAGTAACTCCGTAGAGGGTCGTGGGCCTTCTCCACGCATAAGTGGTGCTCCGCTTCTGGCTCCTCTCGGACGCACCATGTCGTCTCCACTATCGAGCTTCTGACTGAAATGTTGCGGGCCTCGTTCCCTCCGGTACATGGTGGCGGTCGTGACACAAACGCTATTGTCATGGTCTCGCAAGACTCTCGCCCTACTCGGTACAATTACAATGGCTCACGCAAGAGTCGAGGGGTTGTGTAGTTTTTCTAAACTCACTCAACTAACTAGGGTTTACCTAGAGAAAGCGCTAATGTGGTCTAACTAACCTAAGCACTTCGCAAAGTACCTACGCTAATCACCGAGTGATTCTATTAAGCATTTGGGTGTTTGAGCACTTGGAAATGTCTACAATATGCCTTAGTACGTTGCTTGGGCTCCCGCTCCTTCAAATGGCCGATTGGGGGGTATTTATAGCCTTCCCCTCAATTATAGCCGTTGGACAAAAAGCTGTTGTTTCTGTCGACAGGCGCATCACCGGACTGTCTGATGCCCTGGCCACGTCAGCAGACCGTTGGGGTCTGTAGCAGTCGACCATTGCCAGACTACACACCATACGGTCTGGTGCTACAGCCCGAGAGTGCCTAGTCACGGGCCTCTCTACGTAGACTGCCCGATGTCCCATTGGACAGTCTGGTGTGCACCGGACAGGTGCTGTTCACTGTCTGGTGCGCCACAGGTGCGCTGACTGACTGCTCACTTTATGGATTTGTTTGCTATTTCTTTTGGGCTTCTTTTCTTCTTGAGTCTTAGACTTCTACACATCTTTTATGTCTTCTTTTGAGGTGTTGCATCCTTAGTGTCTCATTTCAATCCTTTTTGCATCCTGTGAACTATAAAAAACACTAGCAAACACAGTAGTCCACAAGGTTATATTGATCATCAAACACTAAAATCACTTAGCCAAATGGACCGGGGTCCATTTTCCTTACAATCTCCCCCTTTTTGGTGATTGATGACAACACAACCAAAGCAAGCAAATATACCAAACATTTTGATGAAAATGTGCAATCTACTTGCTATGATGCATGAATGTCCCCTTAAAGTGAGATTATGGATTTAAGCCTCCCCCTAAATCCAATATTCACTTACTTCCTATTTTAGATCAAAGATACTTGAAAGACCAAAACCACTTGCAAGATCAAAAATTTTAAAAAATTGAAATTGGGTGGTGTTGGTGTTTGATATATTTTTCATGCTTTGGTCCCTAAAATTTCTCCCCCTTTGGCATCAACCACCGAAAACGAAGACATTAAAATCATATAGGAAGCAAATAAAGGTCTTGTCCTCTAAAAAGATTACTCCTCCTAAAGGAATATTCTCCCTTTTGAAATAATATTCTCGCCCTTTGTCACAAACGAAGAAATACTCCCCCTCATGGAGATCCTCTACTTAGGAAAAGCACATGAGAAAGAGGGGTGCAAGATATAGTTTGATTTAGACTAACTCCCCTTATGCATAGAAAAAGATATATTTTGACAACATATGTATTTATAGCAACATGGGAAGTATAAGATATGAAATGTAGTCTAATCAAAGTCTAGAGAAGACATATAAATGATATCAATTGTTGAATGGAACCATTTGTGGAACCAAATGATGATTTTGTAGTTTTGCAGTGGAAGTTTATTGTCTTTCTCGAGGGACTCCATTTTCCTTCAATGAGACTACTACACATAATAGACTTGAAAACAGGTGTTAGTCTCAGAGACTTAGATTATGGAGTAACTTCCCACTTAAAGTGTGCATACAAGTTTTGAATACTTGTAGGAGACATGCACTTTGATATTGATATCAAGAGGGGAAAATTATCTATAATCCGAGCATTGGCACATATAAGTCAAAATGACACCATTTGGAGAATATCACTAGCAGGATATAAACTTTGAAGCATTAGTGTCATTTACTTACGAATGTTAAATCAGCTATGTGTCGTGCTTAACTAAACATTTTAAACCATGTAGGTTTGCTTAAGAATATGAATTGAAAACGAGCATTCCTAACATATAATTTGACCTAGTATGCATGCAATTATAATCAAAAGCAAATACCACATGTAAAACTAGGCATGTAAGGTAAAAACTAGAAATAAGAAAATAGATACGCATATCTAAAACAAAGAAATACAATAAATCTAGTGACCTTAGTCATGGGTGGGGAATTTGGGTCTACGGTATTGACTATCACACTTAGCAATAGACTTGATCCAGTACGATGCATACCATGATATACATCCTAATTTGCTAAGTCTCCAAATTTGTAAAGCCCAAAAATTGGATCGGGGGAAAATAATGATATAAATAAATAACTATAATTATGTTAGAATTTTGGGCACTTTTGAAAACTTTTTAAGATTTTTTAGTCCCTTTTCTTTTTATAATCAGATAATGGCATTAAAATAGTCATATAACCAATAAATGAGTAAGGGACTGGACATCCCATACTTATAAATTTGTGGTGGTACATTTTATTGAAATAAGGAATCATAATTTAATTTTGACCTCACCTTATAAATGAAATATAAAACGGAAAATGAGAAAGGAAATATTAATAAAGTCATTTATTATTTCCATAATTAAATAATAGGGAGAAAATAAATAATAATGAAAAGAGGATTTACCTTTACATTAAAATTATATTTGAGAGTTGAAATCTGAAAATTCAAATAGGGTTTTGAATTTGATTTGGATATCTGAAATTTGAAAAAGAAAAGATAAAAAAAAGAAAGGAAGCCTTACCTCGTTGAGCTAGCTTCTCCCTGCTTGGCCCATCCGGCATGTGCGCGCAGCCCAACCAGCCCAGTTGTGCGCTCGCGCTGGTACTGACAGGTTTCCCGAGCTGTCTGCCTCACCCATCCGAGCTCCTCATTCCTTGTCTCGCTCCCGGGTGGGGCCTGGATCATAGGCGTCTTCTTTGCTAACCGCACAGTGGATCACGACGGATCTCCTATGCGTTGCCCGCGGGTTCAGCTGGTCGGTGTCCCTCGGTGCCTTCGCCACCATCACCGCCGCCAGGTGGACCCAACCCTGGGAGCTCTCCTTGTCCGTGTACTAGGCAAGCGACCTCACCAAAAAACCGGGGTTCAGTTACAACCGCCCCACCAGCTGGCCGCGTGGGGTTAGTGGTCTATATATGCTCAGTCGGGTTGGCCACGCTCATAGGAAACCCAGAGCCGGGGATCATCCAGCTGCCATTGCTGGGATCAGGGAGAGAGGGAGCATCGGGTGCTGTCAAACGTGGGTCTCGCCGGCGTTGTCACCAAGGGCCAAGAAGGCGGTCCGGGCGCCTTGTCGGGACTTGTGTGAGCTTCGGGCATTGCCAATTCCAGACGTAGAACCCTAGTGCGGTGCGTATTTCTTGCCGTAGTTGTCGTGCCGCCGCGAAGTCGCCCCACTCCGTGAATAGCTTGCTTCGGCCTCCTTACCGCCGGTATGGTCTCTTCTATCAAGCTCACAAAGATCCCTCTCAGTTTTTCTTGAGTTCGCACACGAGTTATGACCTACTGCTAGAATGGGGTGGCAGTTCGACGAACTCGCCGCCGTATGGGGCGGCGGCGCCACTGCTTTGGTCGTGAAAGGATGAGGAAGGGGCATGTGGTCATGGATCCAGCGGTGGACGATCCGGATTAGAGGGTAGAATAATGTTTCAGCCAGGATCCGCGTCGCCGTAGATCTTTGATCGGGTGGTTGGGAGCTCATGTAGTTCAGGATCCATTGTGATTCGTTGGATCAGGATCCGATGACCCTGGATTGCGTACCGGTTTGCTGTTTATGTAATCTAATCCTGACCGTTGACGTTTGATCCGAGGGCTTGAGTGTGATGCATGTGATACTGCTGTGGTAGATTATCATAAAACCCCCTAGGCTTCACAATTAACAACCCGTCGTCCTTATACGTGTAAAAGAAATTTAAAGCAGGCCCTGGAATTTATACAGAGCACCCTGTAGTTCAAAGAAATAATGTCCCTAGTCCATACATCGAATAAAGGGAGGAAATTAATATAGAAAATGGGTTTTTAGTATAAAAATAATGCTAGAAACTTGTTTAATTCATATTTAATTCATTTTAACTCCAAATTGATCCATTGTAGTTGCATTAAATTCATAATAATATTGTTTATCATCTTGTAACCTTAGTTTGTTATGAAACATAGATTTAAATTATGCACTTAGTGTATTCTATATTAAACACGTAAATCTTCAAACGTAGTGGTTCTCAAACCCACGATTTCGTTACGACGCGTAGAATATTATTATGCAGTTTGTGCTAATGTTTGATGTGATGTTAATTTTGCTTATACCATGTTTGTTTGTATTGCTACGAATAGCAGTGAGGTCACGAGAATCTAAAGATCATCCTGGTACCTGGAATTTCGAGTCCCGGGCAAGTTGTGCCCTTGATCACTCCTTTTTACCTAATAATGTTCCTATTAATCACTATGACATGTTTAAGTTAATTTGATGGGACCCAATAGGTTTCCCTAGCATTGTTTTTCCCTACCTTGCAAACAGAAGCATTATTGGGTAGTTTTGCTATACTTGGTTTTGGGAAACTAATGTTTTATTATGATCATGTTCCAATTATGTTGTTGTTTAATTATTGTTCATGATAACATCATATTGTTAATTGGAACATGGAACGACCACCCAGGAAAATAGTGCTACCACAAGGGTGGTATGGGACGCCCTTGGCTGACTAATTAGGAAAGCTAGTGGAGGACTACCTTAGTCGAAAGGGGCAAGGGAACTAGGGGAATGGTCAGTATAGGGAGGTTCTTGGGCTGATTTTGCTGTGATGGCTTTTCAGACGGGGGATTCCTATGCTGCGCTCCCTAGAAATTATAGCGGGTTTTCTGAAGGTAGTGGAACTTTGTAAAGGCCTCGTAGTGGTACCCTGCCTCGCTTCCTTGGTAGAGGTGTATGGGGTCTGATCAACTCTATGGCGAATGGGTAACACGACTTGTGGGTAAAGATGCGCAACCTCTGCAGAGTGTAAAACTGGTATATCAGTCGTGCTCATGGTCATGAGCGGATCGGACCCTCACATGATTAACTTATGGAATTAAACTCAATTTGTCATTTGCATTGCATTGTGGGTGTTGTTATTAATCTTGATCTCTTATTTAATTTGGTTGGTATCTACTTATACCTAGTAACTGCTAATAAAATTTTGACCAACTTTAAAAGCAATGCTCAGCTTTAACCATCCTCTTTGGTAAGCCTTTCACTTCACATAAGCTCCCACCTTTGGTGAGTTCATGCACATTATTCCCCACAACTTGTGGAGCGATGAAAGTATGTGAGCTCACCCTTGCTGTACTCACATCCCCCAGGTCAAGGATAGGTACCGCTGGATGAGACACAAGGAGGATGCTGCGATGAGAATCGTGAGATGTCTAGGCCATCGTCTCCCAGTCAACTATGCTTGCTGGATTGTTGTCTTCATATGATGTAATTATTTAACTGTTTTGTACAGAACTCCTTTTATATATAAATGATGTGACATTCATTTCTGTACCATGAGTCATCATATGTGTGAGACTTGGTTCCAACACACTTGGTGATTATCTCATGCCCGGGTTTTGGTGCCCCTAAAACCCTGGTGTGACAGAAGTAGTATCAGAGGGATGTTGGCTATAGGACGTAACCTAGATAGATTTGGACAAGCCTTACCTACCTACCTTTGCTACTCTGATTCTTTCTAAACTCTTCTTAATCTGCTCTCATCTATTGCTGCCTTACTCTGGTAACTCTTACCTTTTCACTTCTAAAACAAATATGGATTTCACATTTTGAAATCCTGTACCTAAAGTGACCTTTAGGAATAGGAGACCTAATCTTAGGAACAAAAACAAAACTATTTTATCGATATCTATGTGCTTCAATGTTTGTTCTTATGATACTTGTCTGATTTGGATCTTTGATTGAGTGTGATGAGTTGTGGAGTAATGTCCACAATTGCATTTGCATATACATCTAGGCATAAAGGAGAATATTTATAAAATAACTAGACAACTTAGATTATCCTCATTAAAATGTATCTAGTGTCACACATCTATTTTATCTTGGCAGATTCTATCTTACCTTTGGAGATTTACCTTATAAGCCTAGTTGTCCCCAATATAGACATAAAACGACAGATCAAAGCCCTGCCCAAGATCCTTCAGTTTATGACCAGCTACTAGTCTATCCGTTTTCCTACTAAATAATTTCCATTGCAAAACTATCTTACCATATACTTCTAACCCAGATGGTCAATACCAGGAAGGGAGGCAGTATCAATCTGCCTGCTAACAACCGTCGCAGGAGGATTGTTAACCAACCACAACTGTGAAAGGGAAATGTGCCCTTGGGCCATTTCTATGTATTTTGGTGATTGAGTGCCAACACAAGTGCTTAAGTGAAAATCTATGCCAATTGATGGACAAAGTGCAAATCAAGTCTAAAGGTATGTTTCTAGACTTAGTACATTGTTTTGAGAACTAATGTATTGTGTTTAAGTGCTGGAAACAGGAGAAATCAACTTGGAGATGACTTGGCTCGTTCAGCCAAAGTCTGCTAAGTCTGGGTGCACTGGACTGTCTGGTGGTGCATCGGACAGTGTCCGGTGCGCCAGGCTGGCTCTGGCGAACTTGCTGCTCTCGGGACTTCGACGGTGGTGTACGGCTATAAATCACCGGACTGTCC
The DNA here is from genome assembly GCA_029449295.1 of Zea luxurians. NCBI lineage: Eukaryota > Viridiplantae > Streptophyta > Magnoliopsida > Poales > Poaceae > Zea > Zea luxurians. The sequence continues at coordinate 45,217,225 of JAOPSE010000004.1, read as the reverse complement.
CGTGGTGCACCGGACTGTCCGGTGAGCCATTCACAGGCGAAGTCGTCGCTCTCGGGAAGTGATCAACGACGTACGACTATAATTCACCGGACTGTCCGGTGAGGCACCGGACTGTTCGGTGAGCCAACGGTCAGCCGGGCCAACGGTCGGCCGAGGATTCCTCGCGTGACGCGTGGCCGAGCCAACGGTCACAAGGGGGCACCAGACTGTCCAATGTGCACCGGACAGTGTCCGGTGCGCCAACGGCTCTGAATCTGCAACGGTCGGCTTCGCCAAATAAGGAAAGAGATCCGCACCGGACAGTGTCCGGTGGTGCACCGGACTGTCCGGTGCACCAGGCGACTCAAGGCAAGAATTGCCTTCCTGGAATGCTCTCAACGGCTCCTAGCTGCCTTGGGGCTATAAAAGGGACCCCTAGGCGCATGGAGGAGAACACCAAGCATCCTTTGAGCATTGTTGATCACTCACACTTCATTCTTGCGCACTTGTTCGACATTCTTAGTGATTTGAGCTCTGTTCTAGTGAGAACTTCGTGATATTCTTTTGAGCTCAAGTCTGGGTCTTGTGTGTGCGTATTTGCTGTGATTTTTGTGTCTTGTGTGCGTTGCTCATCCCTCCCTTACTCCGTGCTTCTTTGTGAACATCAAAGTGTAAGGGCGAGAGGCTCCAAGTTATGGAGATTCCTCGCGAGCGAGATATAGTAAACAAAGCAAAACACCGTGGTATTCAAGTGGGTCTTTGGAGGTCTTTGGACCGCTTGAGAGGGGTTGATTGCAACCCTCGTCCGTTGGGATGCCACAACATGGAGTAGGCAAGCGTTGGACTTGGCCGAACCACGGGATAAACCAGTGTGCCATCTCTGTGTTGATCTCTTTGTGGTTATTGTGTTTTGCTAAGACTCCTCTCTAGCCACTTGGCATTATTGGTGCTAACTCCTAATCAAGTTTTTGTGGCATTAAGTTTTCAAGTTTCATAGGATCACCTATTCACCCCCCCTCTAGGTGCTCTAAATTGGTATCAGAGCCATTCTCTTCAAAGGGACTAATCGCCCGAAGAGATGGATCCTAAGGGGAAGGGGATTGTGATCAATGATAAGGAGAAGGAGTCCTTCGTCAACGAGCCGAAAGATAACAAGCCTACCGACTCAGGCTCGGGCCACAAATGAAAAGATGGGAAGAAGAAGAAGACGAGGCGCATCAAGGAGATCGTCTACTACGACGACAGCGATGAGTCCTCTTCTTCCCAAAAGGACGACGACAACGACTACGAGAAAAAGAAGACGGTTAATTCAAACTTCTCTTTCGATTATTCTTGTATTTCGTATAGTTCAAATGCACATTTGCTTTCCATTCCTCTTGGCAAGCCTCCACACTTTGATGGGGAGGACTACGGATTTTGGAGTCACAAAATGCGTAGTCACTTGTTCTCTCTCCATCCAAGCATATGGGAGATAGTAGAGAGTGGAATGAAATTTGATAGTACTGATAGTCCCATGTTCATAAATGAGCAAATTCACAAAATGCACAAGCTACTACTGTTCTTCTAGCTTCTTTGTGCAGGGACGAATACCATAAGGTGAGCGGCTTGGATAACGCCAAGCAGATCTGGGACACCCTCAAGATCTCACATGAGGGGAACGACGTCACCATGCTCACCAAGATGTTATTGGTGGAAGGCGAACTTGGGAGATTCGCAATGATCAGGGGCGAGGAGCCAACCCAAACGTACAACCGGCTCAAGACCCTCGTCAACAAAATAAGGAGCTATGGAAGCACGCGATGGACGGACCACAACGTCGTCCGCCTAATGCTAAGGTCCTTTACTGTCCTCGATCCACATCTTGTGAACAATATTCGTGAGAATCCTAGGTACACCAAGATGTCGCCCGAGGAGATACTTGGAAAGTTCGTAAGCGGGCGGATGATGATTAAGGAGGCTAGATACGTCGATGATGCATTAAATGGCCCAATCCAAGAGCCTCAAACTATTGCTCTCAAGGCAATGAGGAGCAAGGAGGCGCTACCTAGCAAGGTGGCGCAAGTTGAGGCGGCCGAGCTTAATGATGAAGAGATGGCCCTCATCATCAAGCGCTTCAAGACGGCGCTAAAGGGTCGCAAGGGGTAGCCTAACAAGAACAAGACGAAGGGGAAGCACTCATGCTTCAAATGTGGTAAGATTGGTCATTTTATCGCTAATTGTCCCGATAATGATAGTGACCAGGAACAAGGGAACAAGAGGGAAAAGAAAAAGGCGTACAAGAAGGCTAAGGGCGAGGCACACCTTGGCAAGGAGTGGGACTCGGATTGTTCGTCGTCCGACTCCGACAGCGAAGGACTCGCCGCCACCGCCTTCAACAAGACATCCCTCTTCCCCAACGAGCATCACACTTGCCTCATGGCAAGGGAAAAGAAGGTAAGCACTCGTAATACTAGTACTTACGCTTCCTCAAGTGATGAAGAATCTAGCGATGATGAAATAGACTATTCATGTTTATTCAAGGGCCTAGATAGAACTAAGGTTGATAAGATTAATGAATTAATTGATGCCTTGAATGATAAGAATAGGTTATTAGAAAAGCAAGAGGATCTTTTGTATGAAGAACATGATAAGTTTGTAGAGGCACAAAAATCCCTTGCTTTAGAAATTAAAAGGAATGAAATGCTCTCTTGTGAATTGTCTACATGCCATGACTCTATTTCTAGCTTAAAGAGCATAAATGATGATTTGAATGCTAAGTTAGAAATAGCTAATAAATCAACATCTTGTGTAGAACATGTTACAATTTGCAATAGGTGTAAAGACTTTGATGTTAATGCTTGTAGGGAACACCTAGTTTCAATTTCTAAATTGAATGATAATGTGGCTAGTCTTAATGTCCAACTTAAGACTAGCAAGAGTGAATTTGATAAGCTAAAATTTGCAAGGGATGCCTACACGATTGGTAGACACCCCTCAATTAAGGATGGTCTTGGCTTCAAGAGGGAGGTCAAGAACTTAACAAGCCATAAGGTTTCCATCTCCACCAAGGAGAAAGGGAAGGCCCCTATGGCTAGTAGTGCACATAAGAACCATGCTTTCATGTATCATGATAGGAGACATTCTAGGACTACTTTTAGAAGTTATGATGCTTTTTATTCTCATGCCATGTTTGCTTCTAGTTCTTCTATTATGCATGATAGAAATGTTGCTACGAAAAATCATATGCCTAGGAGAAATGTTGCTAGTATTCCTAGGAAGATTAATGAACCTTCTACAATTTATCATGCTTGCAATGCTTCCTTTGCAATTTGTAGAAATGATAGAAAGGTGATTGCTAGGAAATTAGGGGCAAAATGCAAGGGAGATAAGACTTGCATTTGGGTCCCTAAGGATATTGTCACTAACCTTGTAGGACCCAACAAGAGTTGGGTACCTAAGACCCAAGCCTAAATTTGCCTTGCAGGTTTATGCATCCGGGGGTACAAGCTGGATTATCGATAGCGGATGCATAAACCACATGACGGGGGAGAAGAAGATGTTCACCTCCTACGTCAAGAACAAGGATTCCCAAGATTCAATCATATTTGGTGATGGGAACCAAGGCAAGGTGAAAGGGTTAGGAAAGATTGCTATTTCATCCGAGCACTCTATTTCTAATGTGTTTTTAGTTGAGTCACTTGGATATAACTTGTATGTGAGTCAGCTTTGCAATATGGGATATAATTGCTTATTCACAAATGTAGATGTGTCTGTCTTTAGAAAGCGTGATGGTTCACTAGCTTTTAAGGGTGTACTAGATGGTAAACTTTATTTAGTTGATTTTGCAAAAGAGGAGGCCGGTCTAGATGCATGCTTAATTGCTAAGACTTGCATGGGCTGGCTGTGGCATCACCGTCTAGCACATGTGGGGATGAAGAACCTTCACAAACTCCTAAAGGGAGAACATGTGTTAGGTCTAACTAATGTGCATTTCGAAAAAGATAGACCTTGTGCAGCTTGTCAAGCAGGTAAGCAAGTGGGAAGCTCTCATCATACCAAAAATGTGATGACCACATCAAGACCTTTAGAGATGCTTCATATGGACCTCTTCGGACCCGTCGCCTATCTAAGCATAGGAGGAAGTAAGTATGGTCTTGTTATAGTTGATGATTTTTCCCGCTTCACTTGGGTATTCTTTTTGCAGGATAAGTCTGAAACCCAAGGGATCCTCAAGCGCTTCCTAAGGAGAGCTCAAAATGAGTTTGAGCTCAAGGTGAAGAAGATAAGGAGCGACAACGGGTCCGAGTTCAAGAACCTCCAAGTGGAGGAGTACCATGAGGAGGAAGGGATCAAGCACGAGTTCTCTGCTCCCTACACACCACAGCAAAATGGTGTGGTAGAGAGGAAGAACAGGACGCTCATAGACATGGCGAGGACGATGCTTGGAGAGTTCAAGACCCCCGAGCGGTTTTGGTCGGAAGCCGTGAACACGGCTTGCCACGCCATCAACCGGGTCTACCTTCACCGCCTCCTCAAGAAGACTTCGTATGAGCTTCTAACCGGTAACAAACCCAATGTGTCTTATTTTCGTGTATTTGGGAGCAAATGCTATATTCTAGTGAAGAGAGGTAGAAATTCTAAGTTTGCTCTCAAAGCTGTAGAAGGGTTTTTGTTAGGTTATGACTCAAATACAAAGGCATATAGAGTCTTCAACAAATCATCGGGGTTGGTTGAAGTCTCTAGCGACGTTGTATTTGATGAGACTAATGGCTCTCCAAGAGAGCAAGTTGTTGATCTTGATGATGTAGATGAAGGAGACGTTCCAATGGTCGCAATACGCACCATGGCGATTGGCGATGTGCGACTACAGGAACTCAAGGAGCAAGATCAACCTTCTTCCTCAACGATGGTGCATCCCCCAACTCAAGACGATGAACAGGTTCGTCAAGAAGAGTCGTGTGATCAAGGGGGAGCACAAGATGATCATGTGATGGAGGAAGAAGCACAACCGACACCTCCAACCCAAGTTCGAGCGACGATTCAAAGGAATCATCCCGTCGACCAAATTTTGGGTGACATTAGCAAGGGAGTAACTACTCATTCTAGATTAGTTAATTTTTGTGAGCATTACTCCTTTGTATCTTCTATTGAGCCTTTCAGGGTATAAGAGGCCTTGCTAGATCCGGACTGGGTGTTGGCCATGCAAGAGGAGCTCAATAATTTCAAGAGAAATGAAGTTTGGACACTGGTGCCTTGTCCCAAGCAATATGTTGTGGGAACCAAGTGGGTGTTCCGCAACAAACAAGACGAGCACGAGGTGGTGACAAGGAATAAGGATCGACTTGTGGCAAAAGGTTATGCCCAAGTCGCAGGTTTGGACTTTGAGGAGACTTTTGCTCCTGTGGCTAGGCTAGAGTCCATTCGCATTTTGCTAGCATATGCCGCTCACCATTCTTTCAGATTGTTCCAAATGGATGTGAAGAGCGCTTTCCTCAACGGGCCAATTAAGGAGGAGGTGTACGTGGAGCAACCTCCTGGCTTTGAGGACGAACGGTACCCCGACTACGTATGTAAGCTCTCTAAGGCGCTCTATGGACTTAAGCAAGCCCCAAGAGCATGGTATGAATGCCTTAGAGACTTTTTAATTGCTAATGCTTTCAAGGTTGGGAAAGCCGATCCAACTTTATTCACTAAGACTTGTGATGGTGACTTATTTGTGTGCCAAATTTATGTCGATGACATAATATTTGGTTCTACTAACCAAAAGTCTTGTGAAGAGTTTAGCAGGGTGATGACTCAAAAGTTTGAGATGTCGATGATGGGCGAGTTGAACTACTTCCTTGGGTTCCAAGTGAAGCAACTCAAGGACGGCACCTTCATCTCCCAAACGAAGTACATGCAAGACTTGCTAAAGCGGTTTGGGATGAAGGACGCCAAGCCCACAAAGACTCCGATGGGAACTGACGGACACATCGACCTCAACAAAGGAGGTAAGTCCGTTGATCAAAAAGCATACCGGTCCATGATAGGTTCCTTGCTTTATTTATGTGCTAGTAGACCGGATATTATGCTTAGAGTATGCATGTGTGCTAGATTTCAATCCAATCTAAGGGAGTGTCACTTAGTGGCTGTGAAGCGAATTCTTAGATATTTAGTCGCTACGCCTTGCTTCGGGATCTGGTATCCAAAGGGGTCTACCTTTGACTTTATTGGATATTCAGACTCCGATTATGCTGGATGTAAGGTCGATAGGAAGAGTACATCAGGGACGTGCCAATTCTTAGGAAGGTCCCTGGTGTCATGGAGTTCTAAGAAACAAACCTCCTTGCCCTATCCACCGCTGAGGCCGAGTATGTTGCCGCAGGACAGTGTTGCGCGCAACTACTTTGGATGAGGCAAACCCTCCGGGACTTTGGCTACAATCTGAGCAAAGTCCCACTCCTATGTGATAATGAGAGTGCTATCCGCATAGCGGACAATCCTGTCGAGCACAGCCGCACAAAGCACATTGACATCCGGCATCACTTTTTGAGAGACCACCAGCAAAAGGGAGATATCGAAGTGTTCTATATTAGCACCGAGAACCAGCTAGCCGATATCTTTACCAAGCCTTTAGATGAGAAGACCTTTTGCAGGCTGCGTAGTGAGCTAAATGTCTTAGATTCGCGGAACTTGGATTGATTTGTAGCATACATGTGTATTATGCTTTGATCATGTTCCTTATACATTTTGTTATTTATTTATGGTGCTCAAGTTGTACAAACACTCCCCGGACCTCAAAAGTCCATGTGTGAGTGATGCACATATTTAGGGGGAGATGTGCTACAACTTGACCCTTTGAGACTAACCGTGTGCTTGAGTTTGCTTGATTTAGTCTCAAAGGTGGAAAGGTGGACTTGGACCATGAAAGACTTCCACTGCACTCCGATGAGAGGGTAACTCACTCCAAGTTCATCCCCATCCTCTTATTGCCTTTGTACTCTTATGTGAAGATTTTCTTGAGGCAATGAGGTTTAAGGGCCAAGATTGATCCCGTTTTGGTGCTTGATGCCAAAGGGGGAGAAAATAAGGCCAAAGCAATAAATGGATCAGCTACCAATTGAGAATTTTGAAAACAGTAGAATAGAGCTTTTGTTTTGTCAAAATCCTCTTATTGTCTCTCTTTCTCAAAAGTTGGTCTCTTGAGGGGAGAATAGTCGATTATGGGAAAAGGGGGAGTTTTTGAATCTTTGATCAATTTCTCTTGGAATACCTCTCTTTATGTCTCTACAAGTGAATTTGACTTAGAGATAGGAAATTGAGTTTGATTTGCAAAAACAAACCAAGTGGTGGCAAAGAATGATCCATATATGCCAATTTTGAATCAAAACAATTTTGAGTTCTCATTTGTATTGATGTTGCACTTCTTTTAGTTGCTTTTTGTTGTGTTGGCATAAATCACCAAAAAGGGGGAGATTGAAAGGGAAATGTGCCCTTGGGCCATTTCTAAGTATTTTGGTGATTGAGTGCCAACACAAGTGCTTAAGTGAAAATCTATGCCAATTGATGGACAAAGTGCAAATCAAGTCTAAAGGTATGTTTCTAGACTTAGTACATTGTTTTGAGAACTAATGTACTGTGTCTATGCTGGAAACAGGAGAAATCAATTTGGAGATGACTTGGCTCGTTCAGCCAAAGTCTGCTCAGTCTGGGTGCACCGGACAGTGTCCGGTGCGCCAGGCTGGCTCTGGCGAACTTGCTGCTCTTGGGACTTCGACGGCAGTGTACGGCTATAAATCACCGAACTGTTCGGTGGTGCACCGGACTGTCCGGTGAGCCATTAATAGGCGAAGTCGTCGCTCTCGGTAAGTGATCAACGACGTACGACTATAATTCACCGGACTGTCCGGTGAGGCACCAGACTGTCCGGATGAGCCAACGGTCAGCCGGGCCAACGGTCGGCCGAGGATTCCGCACGTGACGCGTGGCCGAGCCAACGGTCACAAGGGGGCACCGGACTGTCCGGTGCGCCAACGGCTCTGAATCTGCAACGGTCGGCTTCACCAAATAAGGAAAGAGATCCGCACCGGACAGTGTCCGGTGGTGCACCGGACTGTCCGGTGCACCAGGCGACTCAAGGCAAGAATTGCCTTCCTGGAATGCTCTCAACGGCTCCTAGCTGCCTTGGGGCTATAAAAGGGACCCCTAGGCGCATGGAGGAGAACACCAAGCATCCTTTGAGCATTGTTGATCACTCACACTTCATTCTTGCGCACTTGTTCGACATTCTTAGTGATTTGAGCTCCGTTCTAGTGAGAACTTCGTGATATTCTTTTGAGCTCAAGTCTGGGTCTTGTGTGTGCGTATTTGCTGTGATTTTTGTGTCTTGTGTGCGTTGCTCATCCCTCCCTTACTCCGTGCTTCTTTGTGAACATCAAAGTGTAAGGGCGAGAGGCTACAAGTTATGGAGATTCCTCTGCGAGCGGGATATAGTAAACAAAGCAAAACACCGTGGTATTCAAGTGGGTCTTTGGACCGCTTGAGAGGGGTTTATTGCAACCCTCGTCCGTTGGGACGCCACAACGTGGAGTAGGCAAGCGTTGGACTTGGCCGAACCACGGGATAAACCACTGTGCCATCTCTGTGTTGATCTCTTTGTGGTTATTGTGTTTTGCTAAGACTCCTCTCTAGCCACTTGGCATTATTGGTGCTAACTCCTAATCAAGTTTTTGTGGCACTAAGTTTTCAAGTTTCACAGGATCACCTATTCACCCCCCCTCTAGGTGCTCTCAAACTGGAGATGAGTCCTCCACCAAACCCTCCACCAGCTGGAACAGATCTGTTGCGGCCGCTCAGATGTAGCTGCTGCAGTAAATGGCAAACACCATGATGGAAATGCAAGAGAAAATGTGGCAAGAACGTCAGGAGATGCGTTAAGAACGACAGAAAATATGATAGGAAATGAGGCAAGAATGCCAAGAAATACGCCAAGTACGGCAGGAACAACAACGACTACCTCCACCACCACCAGCTCCGCCCAGGGATAAGCACCGGTAGTTTATGAGTCACAAGCCACCTACATTCTCTAACTCCTAGGACCCATTACATGCTGATGACTAGTTAAAGTCTATGGACATGATGCTCAACATAGCTCAGTGCTCTGACAGAGGGAAGGTGCTATATGCATCGGGTCGCCTCACCGGCCCAGATGCGGATTGGTGGGATGCATATTACGCTGCTCACGCTACTGCCAACACCATCACCTAGGCAGAATTCTCCACTCCATTCAGGAATTACCATATTCCTGTTGGCCTTATGAAGATTAAAAAGAAGAAGTTTCTATCCCTCAAACAGGGAGGGATGTTAGTAAGTGAATATAGAGACAAGTTCATCCAGCTATCCCGATATGCTCCTGGTGAAGTTGATGACAATGAGAAGAAGCAGGAGCTCTTTATAGAAGGTTTGATTGGGCCGCTACAATACCAACTGATATCAGACACACTCCCATCCTTCCAAAGACTACTGGACAAAGTTATTGCTCTGGAAAACAAGAGGGTTGAACTTGTAGAAAAGAGAAGGGCTATTAACCAGGGACATGCTGGAAGTAGTTCCTGTCCCCGTTATACTACTACTCAAAGTACACCTACTTGTGACAGTTTCGGGCAACAAACTCAACAGACACAAACTGCTCCTCCTCAAGCAAGCACCCTAGCGGGACCTGTTGCTCCTAATACATCCACAAACAGGTCATGCTTCAAGTGTGGACAGTCTGGACACTATGCCAACTACTGTCCCAACAGGGCTGCTTATACTACCTAGCTCCGATGAAGCAAGGTTAGGCCTCGGGAGGCAAGAGTCAGTCCTTATCTGTCAATCGGGGTCAAGTCAATCACGTGGAAGTAGAAGCTGAACCCGGTGAACCCGAAAACCAGGATGAGGTGCCAGTTGAGGGTGAAGAAGTTAGTGAAGAAGTTAATGAACAACAGGATTAGAATATATATATATATTTAGAGCACTATTTGTAAGACCTAAATATTACTTTAGTTAGTAACTAGTAGTTTACTATTTTAGGAATACCAATAAGGTCTATTTGAACCTATGTTTTGAATAACAAGTTATGCATCATGCTAAGATTTTTGTTTGTGCATATGTTTTGAGGCAAAATTGGGATACATCCTTCTTATTAATCTCGAGGATGGGATTTCTTTTAAGGGGGTAGGATTTGTAAATCCCAAAAATTTGGATCAGGGGAAAATAATGATATAAATAAATAACTATAATTATGTTAGAATTTTGGGCACTTTTGAAAACTTTTTAAGATTTATTAGTCCCTTTTCTTTTTATAATCAGATAATGGCATTAAAATAGTCATATAACCAATAAATGAGTAAGGGAATGGACATCCCATACTTATAAATTTGTGGTAGTACATTTTATTGAAATAAGAAATCATAATTTAACTTTGACCTCAACTTATAAATGAAATATAAAACGGAAAATGAGAAAGGAAATCTTAATAAAGTCATTTATTATTTCCATAATTAAATAATAGGGAGAAAAATAAATAATAATCAAAAGAGGATTTACCTTTACATTAGAATTATATTTGAGAGTTGAAATCTGAAAATTCAAACAAGGTTTTGAATTTGATTTGGATATTTGAAATTTGAAAAAGAAAAGATAAAAACAAAAAGAAAGGAAGCCTTACCTAGTTGGGCCAGCTTCTCCCTGCTTGGCCCATCCGGCGTGTGCGCGCAGCCCAACCAGCCCAGTTGTGCGCTTGCGCTGGTACTGACAGGTAGGCCCGAGCTGTCTGCCTCACCCATCCGAGCTCCTCATTCCTTGTATCACTGTCGTATGGGGTCGGGATCGTAGGCATATTCTTCGCCAACCGCGTGGTGGATCATGACGGATCTCCTACGCGTTGCACACCCTCGGCGCAAATCCACAGGTTTGGCTGGTCGGTGTCTCTCCGCGCCTTCGCCACCGTCACCGCCGCCAGGTGGACCCAACCCTAGAAGCTCTCCTTGTCCGTGTACTGGGCAGGCGACCTCACCGAAAAAATCGGGGTTCGGTTACAACTGCCCCACCAGCTGGCCGCGCGGGGTTAGTGGTTTATATATGCTCTATCAGGTTGGCCACGCTCATAAGAAACCTAGAGACAGGGATCATCTAGCCGCCATTGCTGGGACCAGGGGAGAGAGGGAGCATCGTGTGCCGTCAAACGCAGGTCTTGACGGCGTTGTCGCTAAGGGCCAGGAAGGCGGTTCGGTTGCCTTGTCGGTACTTATGTGAGCTTCGGGCATCGCCAATTCCACGTGTAGAACCCTGGTGCAGTGTGAATTTGTCACCATAGTTGCTGCACCACCGCGTAGTCGCCCCACTCCGGCAATAGCTCGCTTCCGCCTCCTTACCACTGGTATGGTCTCTTCTATCAAGCTCATGAAGATCCCCTCTCTGTTTTTCTTGAGTTTGCGCACGAGTTATGACCTACTGTTGGAATGGGGTGGCAGTCCGGTGATCTCACCGTCGTATGGGGCAGCGGCGCCACTGCTCTGGCCGTGACAGGATGAGGAAGGGGCATGCGGTCGTGGATCCAGTGATGGACGACCCTCATTAGAGGGTAGAATAACGTTTTGGCCAGGATTTGCGTCGCCGTAGATCTTTGATCGGGTGGTTGGGAGCTCATGTAGTTCGGGATCCATTGTGATCCGTTGGATTAGGATCTGATGACCCTAGATTGCATACCAGTTCGTTGTTTATGTAATCTGATCCTGACCGTTGACGTTTGATTCGAGGGCTCGAGTGCGATGCTTGTGATACTGTCGTGGCAGATTATCATAAAATCCGCCAGGCTTCTCGATTAACAACCCGTCGTCCTTATACGTGTAAAATAAATATAAAGCAGGCCCCGAAATTTATACAGAGCACCTTGTAGTTCAAAGAAATAATGTCCCCAGTCCATACATAGAATAAAGGGAGGAAATTAATATAGAAAATGGGTTTTTAGTGTAAAGATAATGCTAGAAACTTGTTTAATTCATATTTAATTCATTTTAACTCCAAATTTATCCATTCTAGTTGCATTAAATTCATAATAATATTGTTTATCATCTTGTAACCTTAGTTTGTTATGAAACATAGATTTAAATTATGCACTTAGCCTACTCTATATTAAACATGTAAATCTTTAGAAAATCATAACTTTATAACAGTAGCTCCAAATTTAGTGGTTCTCAAACCCACGATTTTGTTATGACGCATAGAATATTATTATACAGTTTGTGCTTATGTTTGATGTGATGTTAATTTTGCCTAAACCATGTTTGTTTGTATTGCTACGAATAGCAGTGAGGTCACGAGAATCTAAAGATCATCCTAGTACCTGGAATCTCGATCCCAGGCAAGTTGTGCCCTTGATCACTCCTTTTTACCTAATAATGTTCCTATTAATCACTGTGACATACTTTGGTTAATTTGATGGGACCTAATAGGTTTCCCTAGCATTGTTTTTCCCTACCTTGCAAACAGAAGCATTATTGGGTAGTTTTGCTATTGCTCTACTTGGTTTTGGGAATGTAATGTTTTATCGTGATCATGTTCCAATTATGTTCCAATTATGTTGTTGTTTAATTATTGTTCATGATAAGATCATATAGTTAATTGGAACATGGAGCAACCACCTGGGAAAACAGTGCTACCACAAGGGTGGTATGGGATGCCTTTGGCTGACTAATTAGGAAAGCTAGTGGATGACTACCTTACCCGAACTGGGCAAGGGCAGTAGGGGTGGTTGGTATAGGGAGGTTCTCGGGCTGATTTTGCTGCGATGGCTTTTTAGATGGGGGATTCCTATGCTACACTCCCTAGGAACTGTAGCGGGTTTTCTAAAGCTAGTGGAACTTTGTAAAGGCCTCGTAGTGGTACCCTGCCTCGCTTCCTTGCTAGAGGTGTATGGGGTCTGATCAACTCTGTGGCAAATGGGTAACACGATTATGGGTAAAGATGTGCAACCTCTGCAGAGTGTAAAATTGGTATATCAGCCGTGCTTACGGTCATCAGCGGCCCGAACCCTCACATGATTAACTTATGGAATTAAACTCAATTTGTCATTTGCATTGCATTATGGGTGTTGTTATTAATCTTGATCTCTTATTTAATTGGGTTGGTATCTACTTATACCTAGTAACCGCTAATAAAATTTTGACCAACTTTAAATGCAATGCTCAACTTTAACCATCCTCTTTGGTAAGCCTTTCACTTCACATGAGCTCCCACCTTTGGTGAGTTCATGCACATTATTCCCCACAACTTGTTGAGCGATGAACGTATGTGAGCTCACCCTTGCTGTACTCACATTCCCCTAGGTCAAGAATAGGTACCGCTGGATGAGGCGAAAGGAGGATGTTGCGATGAGATCGTGAGAGGTCTAGGCTGTCGTCTCCCAGTCAACTGTGGTTGCTAGATCATTGTCTTCATGTGATGTAATTATTTAACTATTTTGTACAAAACTCTGTTATATATAAATGATGTGACATTCGTTTCTGTACCATGAGTCATCATATGTGTGAGACTTGGTCCCATCACACTTAGTGATTATCTCACGCCCAGGTTTTGGTGCCCTGAAACCCGGGTGTGACAAAATTCCCCGAAGTCCTTCGGACTTCTCACTTTCTCTTGGGATCCAAACCTTCTTGGTGCTTTTCATGGTTGAGATAATCTCCTTTGGCCCCCAATTTGTGTTTGGCCTCTTTTCCTTTGTTAGCTTGCTTGTTAGCCTTATTTGCTATCACCTTTCCATTCTTTTTCTTCTTGATCAAATATGGTGTAGCAGCCTTTTTGTCCACCTTGTTGATGTAGGTGTTGGAGATTTTGCTTGTTGGCTTTTGGTTGAGCTTTTGCTTTTGCTTATCCCTAGTCTTTGCCTTGCATTGATAAGACTTGTGGCCTTCCTTGTGGCATATCCTACAAATCCCAGTTTCGCCCTCCAAAGGCTTTTTCACTCCTGTAGTGGTGTTATCCTAAGAAGGTTGGATTTGTTTGGCTTTGCCTTTCTTGTCATATAAAGCCTTGCCAAGGCAAGCCACTTCCTACTTTAATTGCTCATTCTCCTTTGCAACCTCATTCGAACATGTTTCCATAACAACATTCTCAACAAGAACTTGATTGCAAGGGTTAAAATCATCAATTAAATCAAAGCAAGAAGTAGAAGCATCTATATTAATGATTTCAGGTATTTCAACCAAAGATACTCCTGGGGTGCTACCAATGTTTTCTAGCTTAGTAGTTGTCACACCCGGTTTTGGAAGGCAAACCAAATGCGAACCATGTACGTGCCAGGATCAGAAATCTCACGTACACAACGATTACATAGTTGGACATCATCACACATTGCTCAAAATAATAGCAGAAATAGTACTTTATTACATCAAGATGTCCAGGACATCCACATAGTCATTAACTTCATAGGTAGCTATCTAGGGGGTTTACCACTAAACACAACTAGAACTCATCGAAGTCCTGAAACTCTTGAAAGTCCTCCATGTTGCCTTCATCTTCTCCTGAGCACTGATTGCAATGGGGACAACCTAGGGTTTGGTGTTTTAAAGCAAGGGTGAGTACACATCAACGTACTCAGCAAATGTCCCGTTGGCTAAAGTGGACTAGCTGTATGTGGGGTTCGCTCAAAGCAGTTGCTTTTAGTTGGTTAGGTATTTATTACTAGTAGAAAGCCAAGTTTTAGTAATAAACCTAAGTTATTACCCAAAAGTACTCCCTCCAAGAGGAAATACTAGAATCCATAGTTATAATCATCACCATTAACCATCATCATAAAAGTATCCAGAGTTATTCTAATAAAAGGAGCTCCCAAGGCTGCTCATAACCGCGAGCACGACTGATATAGCAGTTTCTAACACTCTGTAGAGGTTGCACACTTTACCCACGAGTCGTGATCCCTTTTTGCCTCGGGTCGATCAAACCCTCAAACACCACCAAGGTGAGTTGGCAAGGTTTCACAATGTAGCCTTTACAAAGATTTCCCAAAGGGAATAGCCACCCATTAGGTTTCTCTAGTTTGATAAACATAGTACCTCTTCCCATAGGAATGGTGACTAACAAAAGCAATATGAAAGAACCTTGGCACCTAGCCTCGGCAGAACAAGTACTGTGCCCGAACCCCATTGACGGCATGACAACGAAGCCGACTACACCTCAATTTTCTCTATTAATTAGCTAAGGGCATCCCATTCCACCCTCATGGTTGTACTGTTTTCCCAGATGGTCATCCAACGAATAGGTCCTTACGGAGAGGTATTCGATAAACAACCCGAGCCCCCTAAAATATCACAAGTTCATCATCATATCCAAAATATCATCATCGTATCATAAATATTCTCATTATGTTCATTGATTACAGTAAAGCAGTAGCATAATACCAATCATAATAACCAATTTCCAAAGGGTAAACAAGGACAGGAAAACAGAATACTAGTCAATCCTTAGGTTGATCCTGGTAAGCGGGACAGTGAGTTATAAAGTAAGTAGGACATAATGGGTCAGAGGATACTTGCCTTCACCAAGTTGCTGCTCAGGGAAGTCTCCTACAACACACTTGGGAACCACGGACTGCTCATTGTCTACACAAAGCAATCATTCATTCAACACACTTGGGGATTAACAAAGAACATTACACCAAACATATGCAACAGATCAAACATAGGTTCAATAGAAAAAGTATAGATACACAAGTGAACTCTAGGTTCTAGGGTAGATCACTATGTTTAAGGGTCTACTATTCTCTAACTAAGTTTATCTCAGTAAATTGCTTCCCTAACTAGGTCTATCTTAATAATTTACTTACTTAATTAAAGTTATTCCTGGGATGGGATTACCCTAAATGAATTTAAGTTTACAAAGTTAAACACTTGAACATTGATTAGGGCTTCACCTTTTATTTTATTCTTTAATAAATATTCTATTACATTAAATGAACCTAGAGTCTAGCCACAAAATTAAGACATGTAGACAGTGGGTGAATATAATTTAAATAGATAGAGAATAACATTATGAACATTTTGCAATTTGAAACATCTAATTTGGAGTTCATATGTAAAGGATATGAAATTTACAAGTTTTGGAATTTAAATCCCTAAATTAGACACCTTTTATTAATTAAACTAAAGCCTAGGGCTCTTTCTGCAAAAATCCAGGGACTCGGCTGAAAGAAATAAGGATGGCAGATTCTAATAGCCGAGAACCAAGGGTTCTTTTTACAAAATGGCAAACCGAAGGGGTATCGAATCTCCTCGGTCGTTAGATCTCGGATCAACGACCAAGATTAGAATCGACGGGTGAGCGTGCGGGCGCTGGCGCCTGACGCGCAGGGCCCACGGGCCAGCGACTCGAGCGGGGCAAGGGGTAAGCAATGGAACGCCAGAGCGCTGGTGCCTGATAGGTGGGGCCACAGCAGGGCCGGGCCCGCTGGTCAGCGACACGGGGCAAGCACAGGCGTGGGTGCTGAAGCGCACTAATGGGCGGGCCCGAAAGGTGGCGACTCAACACGGAGGGGAGAGGGTCAGCGTGGTGTTGACGCGTGGGACCTAGGGTCCACTGGTCAGCGGCCACGCGAGGGGAGAAGAAAGGGGTTGCGACTGGGGGACTGCGGGTGGGTCCCCCTATTGGGGTTGCCATCTACTTCGGCCATGCGCTCGACGCTGTAACACCCCTGGTGTTACTGTCACTAAAACTTAGGCATAACATCAAGAACATTAGCATATCATGTGTTTGTCACACCTAGAGTGCATTCACTAGGTAAAAATTTCAAACAAGTTGTATTGATGTGACTTGTTATGTGTGAAACCCTAGGGTAGGGTACTTAACCCTAAACTAGGATTATGAGTGAAAGTAAAGCCTAAATAAGTTAAAATCTCAAAACTCATTAGAAATGGTCATAGGATATCACCATTAATGGACTTGAGTGGCACTCAAACCCTAAAGGTGCCAAAATCCTGAAAAGACCCCTGGAAAACCCTAAGTTGAAACCCAAGGGGGTTATATGTAAATTTTGCACACTTTTGGACCCAAGGGCAAAAACCAAGGTATTAGGGTACCTCAAATCATCTGGTTCACACATTTGAGGATTTCCATGTCAAAAGATGAGATTTGGGCTTATTTGCAAAAAGCCACTCTATACCTCTCATATGCTTAAGTCCCAAAACCAGTGAACAAGGCTGACTTTGGAGCACTGTATTTCTAAAAAAATAAGGAATTTGCCTAGGGTCAACGCACCAACTTGTAGAGACACTGTAGGAGTACAACTTTGCTTAAGTGATCAAGCATTGTTGTTATGCAAAAAGTGGAGATAATTAGCCCTAAAGTCTGGCTGTTAGACCACTCTAAGACTGAACATTGACTGACAGTGAGTTCTAAGGAACTTTGGGCTCGATTCTTGAGCAAGGAGATAAGCAAATGGGCAAGATCCCTATAGCAAAATTGTAGCTGGTTTATAGGGCTACAAGTTTGTTACAGATGGATTGGCAAGTTATTGCACAAAAATCCAAGATCTAGGCGTTGCAATTCTATCTCTCAAGCGCTCTAAATCAGGTTTTCGATGGTACAGTGTTCGGATCAGATCGCTAGGTTCAGTTCATCTCACCGCCGGTGATCCCGTGTCATGATCCTCGTCACCGTTTCGATTCGTGCTCTATGGGGTGGAGATAACTCTTAAGGGTAAGGAATATCGCATCATGGATGAACTAAGGCCACTGTTCCGCTCCGACCACCATGCCCGCCTGAGTCACGGCCGAATCGGATGAACTCACCAGAGTTAGCCGCTCAACGATTGTGCGCCACGTGCCTTGATGTTTTACGACATCGCAGTAGCTCATATTACACATATCCGGTGATCACCGGTGAGCTCGCCAAGGTAAATGCCACCAATTGCTTGTGCCAGTGCACCCTTTTCTCTCCGGCCGCCACCGCGCCATCTCAAATTCACGGGCCACCGCTCAAGGGTCCTATAAATTGAGTGCGCCGTCGGCTCCGCTAGGTAGTCAAGCACCTAATCCATCAATTCTTGTCTCAAATCATCCACCAGAGCTCGCCAATTCAAGATTTCCCCCAAATCGGTCCCGAGCACCGCGCGAAGTGACCTCGCCGTGGCCAGCGTGCTACAAGTCCGTTCATGCCCTCTGCTCTCCTGTTTCAGTACCCTTATGTTCTCCTGATGCTCCTCGACCCGTTCAATTAAGCTAGACCGCGCTAGATCATCGGGAACACTTCATGCTGTCCATTGATCCCGCTGTCACCATGGGCAGGGTAATTTAGAGCTCAAATCTAGAAATTAAGTGAGGGGAAATGGTCGCGTAGGGTTGAATTCAGAGTCCAGCAAAGGGGAGGGCTAGTCGTTGCTTATTCTGGCCAGTACAAGCTCGATGGAGCTCAGTCCATCGCAGTTCGCTGTCGGGGACCGCGGGCTGTGAAGAAATAGAAGTGCGAGAGCCTATCTGCATTTGTCTGTGACCCAAACAAATAGTGCGCGGGGTTCTTCGTTAGTTATTCAAATCCCTGAGGACCTCGGTGCAAACTGCCCTCCACAGGCATGCACGCGGGCGCGTTTGCCTGTTCACAGGCTGGCTTGGGCCAGTTTAGGCCCAATACTGTTGACCCTTTCTCTTTTTCTTTTTCTGCCAGGGTTAGAGAGTTTCTAGAAAAATGCTAAAAATACAAGACCAATTTTGTTAAACTCCTAAATTTCTATAGTATTTAATAAAAATAGTTTAAAATTTTTTGGTCCAAATAGGGAATTATCTAGCATTTAAAAAGGCTTAAACCCATACTCCTGGAATTTTCGAAATTGATTAATAACTCCAAAAATCACTAAACTTTTTGGATAAGCTTAAAATGATATTTAGAAGCCTTGGGAGAAGTTTGGTTTGATTTGGACAATGTTTGATACCTAAACCCCAAAGCCCTAATCTTCCAAGTAATACCTGCCCTATGAAATAAGATATTAACTCCAAAAACCCTAGTTTCCTGGAGTACCGTGAAGGAAAATTGTATTCAAGACCTAATATGATGTACCTTTATTATTATTGCATTTTCATGAGCATCACATGAGCATTCATGGTTATATATGACTAATATAGAGAACAAAGAAGAAGTAGAAGTTGAAGAAGGAAGAGCTACACCACCATCTTAAGACCCACCTGCCAGGAACTGCTTTTACTTCGATATTTGCGGAGCAGAGCCCGACTCTCCTATAACACAAGGCAAGCCCCGATGCATTTGCCACCTCCTTGCTATTTTAAAATCTTTCTCACTTGATTAATGCATTAGGTAATAGGAGTTGTGTGCTAAACAATTGATGCATTTCCTTCCTTGGAAGATTCATTGATCACCAATTTTATAAAAGGGTTTTTCTTATGCTTAGTCTTGCTCTAGAAAAAATGTTCTGTTTTGACAAAAGACGATGCTTCAAGTAGGATGGGATGTTTTCAAAAATAAAACTAGATGGTGGATCCATCATGGCCATGATGGGTTCAACATTAGAAAAGATGTACCTCTGTCAGGTACCAAACTTTGGGATTGAAATGATAAAGCTGAGACCGGGCGGGTGACTTGCACGAGAAGAGAGTCTCGGTGTAGTGTCTCCGTTTAAGTCGATTAAGGACCGTCTCGATGTAGGCTTGATGATCGAGGACCTTTTAACTGGTCATATGCCTCATCATGGGTAAGCTTTGCCTCGGGCAGACTAATACCAAAATAAGATAACACGCAATGGGAGTGGAGAGATGGCGAGAGTAGCGTGTACCCTCTGTGGCAAGAGGCTGGACGGTGGTGTATCTGTGCTCTCGGTTGGCATGAACCTGATCTGGTCTTAAGAACCCTAGTGGCGAGTTGACATATGCAAGGGTTAAGTGCTACATATGTAGTGTGATTAGAGATCCCCAGCTGGGTATTAATCGATTCGAATCGCCATTACTTCTCGGACATGAAGACTTGGTCACTGACCTACACGTAGCATTCCAGTGAACAAAAAGGGTTGATAACAAGATGGCTAGTATAGGCCAAGTGCTTGAACTAGTGTAGAAAGAACTCTAGATTCAGGTAATGACTTAACTTGCTAATAAAACTGGATTTTTAAGGATCCACTATTAGTAAGCATTTCTGCAAACAAAGTTTTGATTCTTGTTCAAAGCCTTACCTTGACTCCCTCAAGCCAGCATATCCTTGAGAGTCTTTTATTTTGATGGGTAAGACTTGCAAAAGTACACTTCATACTCAGGGTTTTCGAACCCATGTTGTTGTAGGTGTGGAAGCAGCAAATTTTTGTTGCTTTAGCTCCAAGGTGGTGCCAAAGGAAGAAAATCAGGATTGAAGCCTCAGGAGGAAGTGTCCTCATTTAAACACTTTACTATTAAGCGGGAGGGGTTTTTGCCTCCCGGGTTTGTAATAATACTACTTCTGCACTTTTATATATTACTGGTCTGTAATAATAATACTGGTTCTATACTTTAATATAAAATAAGTCACTATAACTGCTTCCGCTTATTCGTTCCTCCAATTTATTGTAATATCTGCGTGACGGGTGAAGCGCTCTTGAGAAAGGCAAAGAATACAGATACCGAACTTGTCAAGTGATCAGGTGCATCTGCAGGGTTGTCCGAGGTCCGATGTACAAGGACAACTATAGGTGGGCCTAATGACTTGGGAGGTTCCATCACAGCTGGTATCGGAGCGAAGCCCATCTCTTCAAATATTATGAGACATTTCAAAAAGAATTTTCAAAGACTTATCTAAAGAAAATTTCTTTCATTCTTATCTTATTACTTTCTGAAGTACTTATCTTATAAGACCAGGTAGCAGAGTGCAATATATAGAAGGTTGTGAATCAACGAAAGTTGATTCTGTAATTATGCATGCATCATGTTAAAAACTATACTAATAAAGTTTTCCTCCTTATGGAGATATGCCGCCGCGTACTAAGAAAACTGTGCGTAAGTCCACTGGACCGATTGGCGTACCTCGACACCAGCTGGCTCCGAGACATGAGGAGAGCAGCAGCGGCAGTAACGATCCCATCGGAGACCTAGAAGCCCAAGTGGAGCAGCTTCGAATGGAGCTACGTCACAGAAACAGGGTGTGGGTAGAAGATGGTAAGCGTATAAATGAGTTAAGGGCTAACATCCGACATCTGCAAGACGAGCTTGCTGAATGGGATTTGGCAATCGATTGGGCTGTCAACTCATGTTCAATTGCTTGGGACCAGGAAGCCAAAGCTCGAGCCCGTGTGGAGGAGCTTAGCACGACCATTGACAACTTGCAGGTGTATTGCAATACATTACATGAGGAAGTTCATGAACTGTATTCACGACTGCACCCAGACGTACCTGCCGACCCTATTGGAATGGGAGCCGTACCTTCTGGAACAGCAGGTGAAGCACTTGGTGGGGAATTGGACCTTTTCAAGCCCCCTCCTTCTATGAACCTGGCTGACGAACGGTACCCTACAACAGACAATGAAGCAACTAAAGATGATAAATATTAGAGTAATATAGTTTAGCTATAATGCTAATGTAAAAAAGGTAGTATGGTCATGTTGTACATTTGAGTCTGTATCATTACATCTTGGTAATGTAAAAGGATGGTATACGTCAGCATGTTATATATTTCCCAAATATTTCTTTGCTTCAGATGTTATCAAGGACTCGTGCACATGACAGTGCCGGTACTTCCCGTGGTCGGGAAGACACGCCTAATCCATCGCTGGTACCGCCAACGTTGGCTGAGGCTATCGCTGCCTTGGTCAATGCGACCGCTGACAACACCCGCTTTCTGCGTGAAATGGCGGGACACCAATTTCAGCAACAAGGCGGGAGGGCTTATCCGTAGGGACCCCATGAAACTTTGTACTTGGATTTCTCAGAAACCCGTCCCCCACTTTTCGTCAAAGCCAAAGACCCTCTCAAAGCTGACGAATGGATACGGGTTATAGAGCAGAAATTTGGACTTATCCGCTGCACTGAAACCCAAAAGCCGTTGTTCGCGGCTCAACAGCTAAGAGGCCCTGCCAATACTTGGTCGGGAAATTATGTGGCCATTCAGCCTGCCAGACATCAGGTCACATGGGATGAATTTAAATTAGTGTTCCGTGAGCACTATATTAGAGAAGGAGTGCTGCACATGAAACAGGAGGAATTCATGCGACTCAAGCAAGGAGGAGATACTGTCATGCAGTATCTCAACAAATTCAATCATTTGTCCCAATATGCAATTGATCAGGTAAATACTGACCTGAAAAAGAAGAATTGCTTTATGAGAGGCCTCAATGACCGGCTTCAAAGAAAGATGGTCACCTGTCTCGATCTCCCCTATAGCAAGGCTGTCAACACAGCGCTTGGCAGTAGAAGCTAAGCATACAAGCCCTAGAAAATCGAAGGGAATTGGAGGTGACAGGTCCAATCAGGGGTCTGAAAAGCGACAAAGGTTGGTAATCCGGCCTTTCAATCAAAACCGTTCTTCACCTCGTCCACCCTCCTATCCCTTCAAACAGCCTGTCTTTATCTGCCCTACCACTGCCCCCACTTCAACAAGTCAGCCGAGTGCCCTAGTGCTCGTTTCCCTGCCCTCCCTAGTTCTTCAACCGGCTGCTTCAATTGTGGGAAGTCTGGACATTTTATCAAAGACTGCCCATATCCGAGGCAGAACAAATCCAAAAATCAGCAGAACTCAGGGAGTTCAAATCAAGGCAAGGGAAACACGACAAATAATGCAGCGGGCAAGAATATAAAGAAGACTGGGCGAATATACTACACACAAGTGGCCACTACACCAGAGGGAGAACCGGTTATGATGGGTACGTTTTTGTGGCCAATCACCCAGCAGTCATTCTCTTTGATTCTGGTGCTTCGCATACATTCATAAGCAAGAAATTTCTGGAAAAATATTACATTCCTTGCATTGAATCAAGGGAAGGGTTTATTATTCATTCGCATGGGGGACAAATATTCACTAAAGAAGTGGCTTTCCATGTGCCCGTAACATTGGTTGAACGGGACTTTCCCACTAATATGATTGTTCTAAAAGGCCAAGATATAGATGTAATTCTGGGCATGAATTGGTTAGCCCAGCACAAAGCTATCCTCAACACTGATCTGAGAACCATCAGGTTGAGCTATGGCCATGAAGAGGTTCTTTTGTCCATCCCTGTCGCTATTCCAGCTAAACCATTTGGTAGAGTCTATGAAGCTATCATCCCGGAAATCCAAGATATTCTGGTAGTATGTGAGTTTCCGGATGTCTTTCCTGAAGATCTGCCTGGATTATCTCCAGAAAGAGATGTAGAGTTTGTGATTGAATTGAAACCCGGTATGACTCCAATTTCTAGAAGGTCATACCGAATGCCTCCTAATGAGTTGGCAGAACTCAAGACTCAATTACAAGATTTACTGGAGAAGGGATTCATCCGGCCTAGTGCGTCACCTTAGGGATGTCCAGCCATCTTTGTTAAGAAGAAGGATCAAACGCTTCGAATATGCGTGGACTATAGACCCCTTAATGAGTTCACAATTAAGAATAAGTACCCTCTTCCCCGGATTGATATCTTGTTTGATCAGCTTACCGGAGCTTGGGTATTTTCCAAAATTGACCTCAGGTCGGGCTATCATCAGATCTGTATCCGACCCAAAGATATACCCAAGACCGCATTTACTACGCGATACGGATTATTCAAATATTTGGTTATGTCTTTCGGATTAACGAATGCTCCTGCCCACTTCATTTATCTAATGAACTCGGTATTTATGACCGAGTTGGACAAGTTTGTAGTGGTCTTCATTGCTGATATCTTGATTTATTCCAAGAATGAAGAGGAGCATACTCAGCATATACGGATTGTATTAACGCGCTTAAGGGAACATCAACTATATGCTAAGTTCAGCCAGTGCACGTTTTGGCTAGAGGAAATCCAATTTCTGGGACATGTATTGTCTGCCATGGGAATTGCGGTTGATCCCAGCAAGGTCAAGGATATTTTAGAGTGGAAACCACCCACCACTGTACATCAAGTTCGAAGTTTCCTTGGATTGGCTGGTTATTACCGCCGATTTATCCTGGATTTCTTTAAACTTGTGAAGCCAATCACAAGTCTATTGAAGAACGATGCAAAATTTAACTGGTCCTCAAGATGCAACGAAGCTTTCGAGCAGCTGAAGGTGTTATTGACCACTGCTCCGGTATTAGCTCAACCGGACATTGAAAAAACTTTTGATGTGTATTGTGACGCATCAGGCAGTGGTTTAGGCTGTTTCTTGATGCAAGAGGGCCAAGTTATAGCATATGCCTCAAGACAGTTACACCGGCATGAGGAACATTATCCAACTCATGACATAGAATTAGCTGCTGTGGTTCATGCCCTAAAAATATGGCGTCATTATCTGTTGGGAAATATCTGTCATATAAATACAGATCATAAAAGTTTGAAGTACATTTTTACCCAGTTAGAATTAAATATAAGGCAGAGGAGATGGCTTGAGCTGATTAAGGATTATGAATTGGAAATTCACTATCACCCAGGCAAGGCCAACGTGGTGGCAGATGCACTAAGTCGCAAGGCTTTCTACCATTGTCTTACAGTGAAAACTTCTGACATCACATTATGCCAAGAAATGGAGAAATTAAACCTGGGAATGATTCAACATGGAACCTTAAATCAATTAAGGCTTGAGTTAGTTCTTCTGCAAAAGATTATTGATGCGCAAAGAAGTGATAAGGGTATAAAACACATTCATGAGAAAATAAAGGCCGATAAAGCAAACTGTTTCAGAAAAGATGATCAAGGTATTGTATGGTTTAATAACCGCATAGTTGTGCCCAAGAATGATGAGGTCCGCCAGCAAATTTTGGATGAAGCTCATCTTAGTCGCTATTCCATTCATCCTAGAAGCACTAAGATGTATCATGATCTAAAACAACATTATTGGTGGACAAAAATGAAAATTGAAATTGCACGCTATGTGGCGAAGTGCGACACTTGTAGACATGTTATAGCCATACATATGAAAACTGCTGGTCCATTGCAGCCCTTACCTATTCTGACTTGGAAATGGGAAGACATTAGCATGGACTTTATGTGGGATTACCCAGGACAGCAAAAGGTTTTGACTCCATATGGGTTATCATCGATCGGCTTACGAAAATAGCTCATTTTCTGCCAGTCAAGACATACTACCTGGTCATCACTTATGCCCAGATATATATTGCTCATATTCTCAGTTTGCACGGGATTCCAAAAACTATAGTGTTGGACTGCGGACCACAATTTGTATCCAAATTCTGGGAAGAACTCCACAAATCTCTAGGTACTAAATTGCTTCACAGTTCGGCCTATCATCCTCAAACCAGTGGGCAGACTGAGAGAGTGAACCAAATACTTGAAGATATGTTACGAACATGTGTTCTGGAATTCCCACAGAAATGGGATGAATGTTTACCGTTGGTAGAGTTCTCATACAACAATAGTTATCAAGGAAGTATCAAGATGGCTCCTTTTGAAGCTTTATATGGACGACGGTGCCGTACTCCATTAAATTGGTCTGAACCAGGAGAAAGATAGTTTTTTAGGCCTGATATGGTTAAAGAATTGGAGGAAAAAGTTCAACGAATTATACATAATTTGAAAGAGGCACAAGCTCGACAAAAGAGTTATGGAGACAAACGACGCCAACCCTTGTACTTTCAAGTTGAAGACTATGTGTATCTGAAGGTATCACCAATAAAGGGTGTATCTCGTTTCAGTGCAAAAGGAAAGCTTGCACCTCGGTACATTGGTCCATTTCCTATCCTTGAAAGATGCGGACTAGTGGCATACCGACTCCAATTACCCAAAACATTGTCTACAGTGCATAATGTGTTCCATGTGTCCCAATTGAAGAAGTGTCTTCGGGTTCCAGACCAAACCATTGAAGTGACGGATGTTACCTTGGAACCATATTTAACATATTCAGAACATCCTATTCGAGTCCTGGATCAAAAGGACAGGGTTACGCGAAGAAGAACTCTCAAATTTTATAAGATACAATGGAACCAACACACTGAGGATGAAGCTACATGGGAAACCCAAGACTTTTTAGAAAAGAATTTCCTAGGCTTTTTAGCTTCATGTAAATTGTGAGATATGTACAATTGTTGTAAAAGAGGAGTAGACCCCATACCACCCCTGCCTTGTACAAGAAATAAGGAAATAAAAATATGACGCGTTTCCTTTTCCATTACTTGCCCTAGGACTTTAAATCTCGGGACAAGATTCTTTTATGGGGGGAAGGATGTAACACCCCTGGTATTACTGTCACTAAAACTGAAGCATAACATCATGAACATTAGCATATCATGTGTTTGTCACACCTAGAGTGCATTCACTAGGTAAAAATTTCAAACAAGTTGTATTGATGTGACTTGTTATGTGTGAAACCCTAGGGTAGGGTACTTAACCCTAAACCAGGATTATGAGTGAAAGTAAAGCCTAAATAAGTTAAAATCTCAAAACTCATTAGAAATGGTCATAAGATATCACCATTAATGGACTTGAGTGGCACTCAAACCCTAATGGTGCCAAAATCCTGAAAAGACCCCTAGAAAACCCTTAGTTGAAACCCTACGGGGCTATATGTAAATTTTGCACATTTTTGGACCCAAGTGCAAAAACTAAGGTATTAGGGTACCTCAAATCATCTTGTTCACAAATTTGAGGATTTCCAAGTCAAAAGATGAGATTTGGGCTTATTTGCAAAAAGCCACTCTATACCTCTCATATGCCTATGTCCCAAAACCAGTGAACAAGGCTAACTTTGGAGCACTGTATTTCTAAAAAATAAGGAATTTGCCTAGGGTCAACACATCAAACTTGTAGAGCCACTGTAGGAGTACAACTTTGCTTAAGTGATCAAGCATTGTTGTTATGCAAAAAGTGGAGATAATTAGCCCTAAAGTCTGGCTATCAGACCACTCTAAGATTGAACATTGACTGACAGTGAGTTCTAAGGAACTTTGGGCTCGATTCTTGTGCAAGGAGATAAGCAAATGGGCAAGATCCCTATAGCAAAATTGTAGCTGGTTTATAGGGCTACAAGTTTGTTACAGATGGATTGGCAAGTTCTTGCTCAAAAATCCAAGATCTAGGCGTTGCAATTCTGTCTGTCACGCGCTCTGAATCAGGTTTTCGATGGTACAGTGTTCGGATCAGATTGCCAGGTTCAGTTCATCTCGCCGTTGGTGATCCCGCGCTGTGATCCTCGTCGCTGTTGCGATTCGTGCTCTGTGGGGTGCAGATAACTCTTAAGGGTAAGGAATACCGCATCGTGGATGAACTCAGGCCACTGTTCCGCTCTGGCCGCCATGCCCGCCTGAGTCACAACCGAATCGGATGAACTCACTGGAGTTAGCCGCTCAACGATCGTGCGCCACGTGCCTTGATGTCTTACCACATCGCAGTAGCTCATATTACACATATCCGGTGATCGCCGGTGAGCCCGCCACGGTAAACGCCACCAATTGCTTGCGCCACTGCACCCTTTTCTCTCCGGCCGCCACCGCGCCATCTCAAATTCATGGGCCACCACTCAAGGGTCCTATAAATTGAGTGTGTCGTCGGCTCCGCTAGGTAGTCAAGCACCTAATCCGTCAATTCGTGCCTCAAATCATCCACCAGAGCTCGCCAATTCAAGATTTCCCCCAAATCGGTCCTGAGCACCGCGCAAAGTGACCTCGCCGTGGCCAGCGTGCTACAGGTCCGTTCATGCCCTCTGCTCTCCCATTTCAGTACCCTTATGTTCTCCTGATGCTCCTCGAACCGTTCAATTAAGCTAGACCATGCTAGATCACAGGGAAGACTTCATGTTGTCCATTGATCCCGTTGTCACCATGGGCAGGGTAATTTAGAGCTCAAATCTAGAAATTAAGTGAAAGGAAATGATCGTGTTGGGTTTAATTCGGTGTCCAGCAAAGGGGAGGGCTAGCCGTTGCTTATTCTGGCCAGTACAAGCTCGCCGGAGCTCGGTCCATCACCGTTCGCCGTCGGGGACCGCGGGCTGTGAAGAAATAGAAGTGCGAGGGCCTATCTGCATTTGTTAGTGACCCAAACAAATAGTGCGCGGGGTTCTTCGCTAGTTATTCAAACCCTTGAGGACCTCGGTGTAACACCCTAGGTGTTACCATGGCCATGGCACATCTATGCACCAATGACTGTGATCACATGTGGGAGAGACTTGAGAAGAAGAGCATAAAACCTTAAGAACCATGTATTAACCAAGAATGTTAATGTCCAACAGCACTACCCAAGCATTTATGCAAGTATCACCTTGGGCAAGAGAAGAATAAACCCTAGACCCTTCTTAAGCTCTTAACTCCCAAAACCCTGGTAAAGGGGGGGGGGGTTAAGCAAATGTGCAAATCATGAGTTAACCTTTAGCCCAAGTTTAAGTAACATTACAATCTACAAAATACAGAGAGGAAACATTGCAAAAAGACCCCTTAAAGAACCCCAAATCCATTCCTTAAGTGGAGAGAGAGCTAGAGCTCTCTAATTCTTTCTAAGTCAAATTTTGAACCTAATCTAAAGATCCACTGTGTTCACTTAGTAAATGGCACCAAAACCATTTGAGTTGTATACCAAAAATGTGTCATACCACCTAAGGCACCCACTGGAAAAAGTTGAAACCGAGCCTAAGAAGTTTGACATGATTTGTCATGGCTTTTGTCGCGAGGTGGGAAGAGGGACAAGCCAGATTTGGCGTCCGCATATCTCCCTACCTAGGGCATATCTGCCATGGGGATTCACATACAAGAGATAGCCCTAGGTGCCAGGAGGAGGCCTGTGCCGGATTTTTGCCAAGATTCGCACAGCTTGCGATCTCGGCGAGCTGTTGAACACGGGCAGAAGAACACTTCCACGTGTTCGACGCGCTCTGAGCGCGCCAGAGCACGCCCGCGCCCAACCCCGCGTGTCCCCGCGCCTCGCTGAGCCGTGCCCGTGTCCCCTGCTCGCGCTCCGCACCTATAAAGCCCCCTCAGGCATCGACCGTACTCCTCCGCGCATGCTCGACCTCATCGGAGCTAGAAACCACCGGCGTTGCCCTGCAAACGGTGTGCCCGCGGCCACCCGATCCCCTGCCACCGAAGACCGGCTAGCAGAGCCCTTCCCAGCCACGCCCGACCCTCGGAAGAGACCGTGCATGCCTCGGTGAAGCTCCCTGAGCAAGGAATCGGACTTTGCTTCGCCGGAGAAGCCAGTCCACGGTCGCCGAACTTCACCCGACCGCCGGTGATCGTAGACCAGGTAAATCTCTGCCCCATTCTTCGATTCCTTGCGCACATAGCCTCTACGTCACCCCGTGGAGCTCATCGTGCCGTTTGATTGAACTAGATCGCCGTGGTTAAGCCGGAGTACTCGCCGCCGACGAGATCACCCGCCTGCGCACGTGGTCCGGCCGATTCCGGCCACCACCGACGTCGAGCCGTACCTCGCTGTGACCGCCAGAACCTCCCGAAGCCAACCCCGCCCCTCGCCGGACCTCTCTCACTGCCGGTAAGCCACGCCGCCCTTTTCTTACCCGTGGGTACTGTTTGCATAAGGGGAGGGACCTCGGGGAAGAAGAAAGAAAGGCCAGGGGGTTTCGCGCGCTGTCAGTGACTCAGGGGAATAGTAGCACAGGGGTAGAAATGAATGGATTGATTTAGGAGGAACCCATGGTCTTCGGTACAAAGTAGTTTTCCAGGAAACCTTTTAAAAATTCTGATTTAAATCCAAACAGAACTTGAAAAATCCATAACTTCAGTTTGGTTTACCCAAATCGAGTCTAACCAATTTTGCCAGATCCTAAATAATGTAAACTACTTAGGAAAAATATAAAATCCCTAAGTGTTATAGAAAACTTTAAGGTTTTGATTTAAATGGTTATCTGGTCAAAAGCTAAAAGAAATAAGGAAAAATAGTTGCACTATTTGACTGGGGTTAAGAAAATTTAGAGAAGTACTTGATCACTTCCTAACATGTACAAAAATAATAAACCCCTCTGTACACCATGTTAAGGTAGAGTTTACCATTTAAATCATTTTTAGCCTAAGGTTAGAGAAAATATTAAAGGTGGTTTAAAAAAAGAACAAGGGAACACCCACATTTTTGTTAGTTCACTTATTCAGTATAGTTCACTAGAAAAATTTATTATACCCTTGTTTAGTACCGAATAAATGAGATACCTTTTATTTTAGGGAAACAAGGAAAACTTAGAAAAAACCCTAGAAAAATAACCCCAAGGAGAAAACACCCCAAACTTTGGGATAACTAATGTTTTGTTATTATGAACATAGGAAAAATATGAAATCTGTTGTTTGATATTTTTCAAATGACAAGTTAGTTATAAGCACCTTTTTGGCATAAAACTTTAGAAATTCACAACTAAATATCCAGTATGTCTTTCTCTGTGATTTTTAACACAAAGGCCTAATATGACCTATGTGTCTGGACAAAAATAAAATTTGGTACAGAAACCTCAATTGAATCATAGCTATAGTGTAAAGTGCCCTTTTAAAACTTATCCTTGTTAATTTTGCACAAGTAGTATCTGAATCAGTAACCACCTCAAATTTATGGATCAACCTGCAGTGACAAATAGTGACCACTATAATTTCTATAGAATTTTTGGAAAAAGTTAAACCACTGTTGTAGTTCAAACCCACACTAGAATTCATAAATAGAAAATGAAAAAGGAAAATTAATAATGGAGATTAATGTCACCCTAACCCAACCAACAAAACCCCTTAATTGCCCACTAAAATATCTAAGGGAAATACCATCCACTATGCTTATCCCTAACAAAACCCAAAACCTAAGTGGATAAGCATACACCACTAAGAGCCACGTATAACCGGGAAACCCTAAATTACTAACTAACTTAGTTTTTCTTCACTTAGCATAATGATTATTAAATCCTGCATAATCATGGCATACATATTCTTATTCATTGCATTCGATAGATTGCAACCTCGCCGACAAAGAGTTCGTCCTCGTGCCGGAGCAAGGAGCTGCTCAGGAGGTAGCCCCGGATCCAGCACCAGAGCCTGCCCAAGAGGATCTGCCTGCCCCAGCTTTGGAAGGCAAGCCCCAGTTTTATGCATAACCTGTTTATTATGCTATTTTACTACACTTAATGATTGTAGGATTGAATGTGCACTTAAGTGTAGGAGTTGTTTGAAACCCTAGTTGCATGATCACAGGAATCCTTTTATGATGGATACTAGTATGCTAGGTCGAGTAGCTGCTTTACTAATTAGGGATCTCGGTAGAAGTCGAGTGATTTTTCTAGCACTCTCGCGAGGTCAGGAATTGGTTGTATCCACTTTCTTATCATAATGATGATTGATTGTGGACAACAATCCATGGGGATTGGTTGTCTACGGGATAAAAATTAGAATAAGGATTATGGTGTGGTACCGTGAGTCAAGCGTTTGAACGTACTAAGCACATGCCGAGAAATATGGTAAATCGGTAAGCCTAGTACCTGATTGAACCTGGCAGTGGACTTTACCCCTCACGTGACCTGAGACGTGGTCTCCCTTTTTCGGTTATGGTGGGTACAAGTGCGGTCACTGCACGACGACAGTCGGGGTCAGTGAGGCATTGTACGCCAAGGCGGTGAGCCCTGATCTACTGACGGGGAATCGATGGGGACGGTTGATGTGTGTGGGGACGGAGTGCCTCGCCACGTCGTGTGTTTAGGTTTACCTTGCAAGGTTTAAAAACTCGATTCGAATCATCTGTTTCTCGCAGCTAATGAGACTGCTTGATCCATGCTGCTACATTGAGTAATAAGTGGAAATGTGATGATGTGACAAAAGATGTTGATTGCTAAATTTGCTTGCTACCATGAATGAATAGATAGTACACATCTAGTCTTAAGAGAGTCACACTAAAACTTGACAAAGCTAAAACTTGATTTATAAACTCAGCTAGTGCTTTTGGCAACCAAACCCACAGCCAAACAGCTGCATGTCTAGAGGTAGAGGAGTAGACTCCTCACACCGGATAAGTCTAGCTGAGTATTAGTATACTCAGCCTTGCTTGTGGCATAATTTTACAGGTTCTCTGGAGGACATGGTTGCTGGAGTGACTTGGTCGTCCATCTTGCCACCGGGTTGGACCGTCGAGTGGGACCCTGCCTCGGCTGAGGAGGAGCATGAGGAGTGATGGGATAGGTTTCCCCCTCTCTCTGTTTATTTATCGTTAGTTTTATTCCGCTGCACTTCGAACAATGATGAATACTTTTGTTAAAACTCTGATGATGATGTAATAAGTTTAATACTCTTTAATGTATGGTTTTATGCTTTATTGTATTTGCTCTGTGACTCACCATCGAGTGAGATTGTGGTACTTGATCCTGTCAGTGGCCTCGTCGGACTAGATCCGAGGGATTGACGGGTTATTCCCATTTAAGTGTGGTCTAGCCTCTAAGGCGGGACTTAGGCACTTAAGTTGGAATAATTCGAGCAGTTCCGCCACAGCTGGTATCGGAGCTTGTACCACCACAGAGGAATCAATAAACTATAAATACCATCCTTTTTCAAAGTAAAACTAGTTAGAAACAAGCGTTGGATAGATCGTCAGAACGATAAGGATAGACCTAGGACATGAAGCCTTAGAATAATAGAGGGGTAGCTAGGTGGCTATATGAGTAAGCCTTACCGGCTACTTTCAGGGATGGGAGTTCTTCCCTATTCCCTTTATGTTAATGTGGAGTCGTTCAGGACGAGCATGCATGCATCCTTAATTAAACTAATGGATAATTGGGTAAGAACTTTAATACAAAATGATGACCAACTAAGAACCCCAGTACCATTGTTGTAGTTATAGAGAGGCTGGGTTGTGATCCCTTTTTCTTTTTATAATTCTTTTTCTTTTACTTACGCTTAACCGTACATAGATGACTTCTCACGGATCCTCGGACGAAGGGAATGCACAGTCCCACACTGACGGACTTGCACGAGAGGGTTTCCCCCGTATTTTGTGGGAGGTACTTCAGGGAGCTGGTTACACGACGCCTCCTCAGTACGCGGTGCAGTTGTTCGAGAAGCACCTAGTGCCCCGCTGTAGGGTGAGGATGATCCTAGAGCCTCATCCCCTGCAGCCAGGCTGGCGTTCGCTGGACTCTGAGTCTTTTGGATACCGGGCTGAGGATACTATCGAGGCGATTGCTCTTCACGGACTGACCACCTTCTGCGGATTCCACCCCTTGGAGCTGTCCACTCACCCCATTGGCTTGTTCCCCGCTGAGAAGGAGGACGACCCAATGTGGAAGGACCGAGTGGAGCATGCCAAGGATATCTGGGCTATCTACCCAGGTCAGACTGCTCACTTAACGGTGCGGTGCATGAATGCCCTGTATCGTCTGCAAGTGAGGTGTTGTGAGGCAATGTCCCATCTGATGGCATTGTTGGAGGCGACCAAGATCACTTTGGATAACAGAGAGGAACTTGTGGTTGACTTGTCCACTGAGATGGTGGAAAAGGACTTACAAGTGGAGCAACTATCAAACGAGATCCAAGAGCTTGAGGAACTAGTGGGAACGAGGGAGAACACCATCGAGGTTCTCGAGGATCAGTTGATCAACACCCAGCAGTAGCTTGCAAAGGCTAACCAGCACCTGGATATGCACCACCAGGAGATCCAAGACATGGAGGCCAACGAGGATGTCGACATCGAGGTAGGAGAGGAGCCTGCCTCCAGTTTGGACACTGCTAGCTCAAGGAGACCACCTTCCCCCGAGTCGAGCATTGCCTCGTTTGCTCACTAGATCGCAAGGATAGAGTTAGAAGTCTGTGATGATAGGACTCCTCGAAGCTAGCCTAGCTTTTGCACCATTAGGGTACTAGGCTAGATAGAGTTGAGTCTTTTGGGCTATTGATGTAATCGTGATAAACTCTTTTGGAAGCATGGTTGGTGAATGCTGTCAGTCTTAATTTAAGGGGAAAAGTTTGGACGATGTGGAATCTTTTATAATTATGCAAAAATATATTGGTTTTGCTCTTTTGACTCTTTCACCACGATTGAATCTTTAACCTCAGAATTGTGATATTGAATATATATATATATATATATATATATGATTTTTCAGATGGCAGAGAGAGCGCGTCGTGGTCAGAATGAGCGTGTTTCTCCACCACCGCCACCACCTCCTACTCTGCAGGAGCTGATGGCTCAGTAGAACGAGATCTTGAGACAGCTAGCTCAGCGTCAGCCACCACCTCAGCACTATGGTGGTGGTGATCATCAGCGTCACCCCGCAGCAGCCACTTATTAGGAGTTCCTAAGTACCCAGCCACCATTGTTCACCAGGGCAGAGGTCCCACTTGATCCTGATGTATGGTTGAGAGTAGTGGAATCCAAATTCCCGCTACTCCATGGAGTTTGTTTAGAGGTGACTAAGGTCAGGTTCGCCACCCAGCAGCTTCGCGGACCCGCGCGGACATGGTGGGACCATTTTCTTGCTATGCAGCCAGATGACCGTGAGGTGGAATGGAGAGAGTTCAAGGCAGCTTTCAGGGGGCACCATATACCAGTGGGCATTATGGACCGCAAGCTCAACGAGTTTTTGGCACTCACTCAAGGGAACCGGACAGTGTTATAGTATGCTCAGGCCTTCAATGACCTGTGCCAGTATGCGGGATATCATGCAGACACCGACGAGAAGAAGAGGGACAGGTTCAGGAGGGTGCTCAGCACTAAGCTCCATGACCGTCTCAACACAGTCAGGGCCAACAGCTATAATGAGTTAGTCAACATGGCCATTTCTCAGGAGGACTGTATCACAGCTCGTCAGGCAGAAAAGAAGAGGAAGACCCCTATGGCTGGACCCTCAGCTCAGCCACAGTGCTTCAGGATCGTGTCTGACACTCAGAACAGAGGACCTCAGCAGCAGCAAGGACGTTGGGTGATCCAATCACAGCAGCAGCAGCAACAGGCACCCAACCGCACCAAGTTTCCAGCTCAGAGGAACAATCAACAGTAGCAGCAATACCGCCAGGCCAATGACAACAGGTGTTTCACTTGTGGTAACACCGGACATTATGCCAAGAATTGCCCTAGAAACCAGCAGAGGCAGGGACAGAATGCCAACCAGAATCAAGGCAAGAGATAGAAGGTGCAAGTGAGGCAAGGCAGATTGAACTTCACCACCATGGCTGACATTCCCGAGGGAGCACCCGTCATGACTGGTATCTTTTCAGTTTTGAATTATCCTGCTATTATTCTTTTTGATTCGAGTGCATCACACAGTTTTATCAGTGCCAAATTTAGTGCCAAGTGCCAATTACCTTTTCACCACACAAATGGGGGTGTTACAATTTCAACACCAGGAGGCAGGGTTGCCACCTATCAAGTCAACAGACATGTGCCTATAAAGTTGGGTAGTTTGATAATTAAAACCACCCTCCTCATATTGGGTTTGGATAGCATGGATATCATATTGGGTACTGACTGGTTAACGAGACATCAGGCAGTTATTGATATTGCAGCTAGGGCCATTGAGGTGCACTCACCGACTTGTGGTGAAACCACATTATATTTGCCCAACCAGGGTTGTACCCGTTCTTGTGCCTTTGTTATGATAGAGTCCCCAGTTGAGAGAATCCCAGTGGTCTGTGACTACCCAGATGTTTTCCGGATGAATTGCCAGGGATGCCACCTGATAGAGATATAGAGTTTGCGATTGAATTGCAGCCTGGGACTGCTCCTATATCCAAGAGGCCGTATAGGATGCCTCCCGCGGAATTGGCAGAATTGAAGAAGCAACTGCAAGAGTTGATGGACAAAGGGTTCATTCGCCCAAGTACTTCACCGTGGGGATGTCCGACCTTATTTGTGAAGAAAAAGGATGAGAGTTTGAGAATGTGTGTTGATTACCGCCCTCTCAATGCGGTGACCATCAAGAACAAATACCCGCTGCCCCGCATTGATGTTTTATTTGATCAGTTGGTGGGAGCCAAGGTATTCTCCAAGATAGACCTTCGCTCGGGCTACCATCAGATCAAGATCCGTGCCAGTGATATTCCAAAGACGGCTTTCTCGACCAGATATGGGCTTTATGAGTTTTTGGTGATGTCTTTTGGGCTGACCAACGCCCCGACTTATTTCATGTATCTGATTAACTCAGTATTCATGCCAGAGCTAGACAAATTTGTAGTGGTTTTCATTGATGATATCCTGGTCTATTCCAAGAATGAAGACGAGCATACTGAGCATCTGCACATCGTGCTTCAGCGACTGCGTGATCATCATTTGTATGCTAAGTTGTCTAAATGTGAATTCTAGCCGAGGGAAATTAAATTCTTGGGTCACACAATTTCTCAGGATGGGATCTCAGTTGATCCTGAGAAGGTACAAGAAGTAATGGATTGGAAACCTCCTACCACAGTGAGACAGATTCAGAGTTTTCTGGGATTGGCAGGGTATTATCGATGATTCATTCTGGATTTCTCCAGAATTGCCAAGCCAATGACTGAACTGTTGAAGAAGGGAGTCAGGTATGATTGGAGCCAGAAGTGTGAGGATGCCTTTCATACACTCAGGCAACACTTGACAACAGCCCCAGTGCTAGCTCAACCTGACAACACCAAGCCCTTTGAAGTGTATTGCGATGCTTCCGGTACTAGATTGGGATGTGTCTTAATGCAATACAACAGAGTAATTGCTTATGCCTCCCGAGCACTCAGACCCCATGAGCAGAACTACCCCACACATGATCTGGAGTTAGCAGCTGTGGTTCATGCTGTCAAGATATGGAGACATTACTTGGTGGGAGCCCATTGTAACATTTACACTAACCATAAGAGCCTCAAATACATTTTCACTCAAGCAGATCTTAATATGAGGCAGAGGAGATGGTTAGAGCTAATCAAGGACTATGTTTTGGAGGTGCATTACCATCCTGGCAAAGCCAATGTTGTGGCAGATGCTTTGAGCAGAAAGGCCCAGTGCAATTGTATGAGCATGGATGCAAGAGTCACCACCCTATGTGATGAGTTGTGCAAGCTAAACCTAGAAGTTGTTTCTTTAGGTGCTTTAAATTATATCTTGGTGGAGCCCACATTACAAGAGCAAATAGTCAGGGCACAGATTGAAGATAAGGGTGTTCAGGTCATTAAGGAAATGATCAAGCAGAAAGCAGAAAAATACAAATGCTTCCAGCAGGACAGCAAAGGAATCCTATGGTTTGGAGATCGATTGGTTGTTCCCAAGGACCCTGAGCTCAGAAAGAAGATATTGGATGAAGCTCACCTTTCAAAATTCTCCATGCATCCTAGCAGTAATAAGATGTATCATGACCTCAGATCCTTATACTGGTGGACCAGAATGAAGAGGGAAATTGCCAAGTACATATCCGAATGTGACACCTGCCAGAGAGTCAAGGCCAGTCATTTGAAGGTAGCAGGCCCTTTGCAACCCCTTCCCATACCATCTTGGAAATGGGAGGACATTTGTATGGATTTTATCGTGGGATTGCCCAATACCTCCCGGCACCATGATTCCATTTGGGTCATTGTGGACAGATTGACCAAGACAACTCATTTCTTGCCGGTACACACCACCCACAGGATGGAGAAGTATGCAGAAATCTACATTGACCAGATAGTTCGTTTGCATGGAATACCACGGACTATAGTATCGGATAGAGGAGCACCATTCGTGGCACAATTTTGGGAGCAATTACAGGAATCACTTGGGGCCCAGGTAATAAGAAGCTCAGCATACCATCCTCAAACAGATGGCCAGACAGAAAGGGTAAATCAGATTTTGGAAGCCATGTTGCGGGCATGTGTGCTACACTATGGAAAGGATTGGGACAAGTGTCTTTCATTGGCAGAATTCTCCTATAATAACAGCTACCAGTCCAGTTTGAAGATGGCACCTTTTGAAGCCTTATATGGGAGAAGGTGTAGGACCCCGCTAAATTGGTCTCAAGCTGGAGAGAGAGAATTTTTTGGGCCAAACTTGGTACTTGAAGCAGAGAAAAAGGTCAGAGTTATTAAAAACAACCTAGAAGCTGCCCAGGCCAGGCAAAAGAGCTATCATGACAAGAGAAGGAAGCCTCTACAGTTTGAAATGGGAGATCATGTCTATCTTAAGGTGTCACCCACCAAAGGTGTCCAGAGATTTGGAATCAAGGGCAAGTTAGCTCCTCGCTACATTGGACCCTACGAGATCAAGGAAGCTTGTGGACCCGTAGCATATCAATTGAAGTTGCCACCCCACATGTTAGCTGTTCATGATGTGTTCCATGTATCCCAGCTATGGAAATGTGTCCGCTTACCCACTAAAGTGCTAACTGAACCAGAAATTGAGATAGAACCAGATTTATCTTATCAAGAGCACCCCATAAAGGTATTGGACAAAAAGGAGAGATCAACGCGGGCAAGATCGATCAGAATGTATAAGGTTCAGTGGAGTCACCATTCAGTAGAAGAGGCTACATGGGAGACTGAGGATTTCCTACGTTCTCACTTCCCCGACTTTTTGCCCAAAGGAGTCGGTACGTAACCCAAAACCCCACCCCACCTGCCCTTTGAATTCAAATATAAGAAAAACTTAGATGTTAAGGGTAGTATAAGTTTTGGAAATGACTCAAAAAGGACTTCCTTTTGAAGTCGCAAAGAGAATGACATTCGAAGAGCAGTTAACTAGAGAAACTTGGATAAAAGTAGGAACAACGCACCAACACGCCTTCATGGAACCCCTCCAGAGGACTCTACCTAAAATCTCGGGACGAGATTCCTTTAAGGGGGGAGGGCTGTAACACCTCAGGTGTTACCATGGCCATGGCACATCTATGCACTAATGACTGTGATCACATGTGGGAGAGACTTGAGAAGAAGAGCATAAAACCTTAAGAACCATGTATTAACCAAGAATGTTAATGTCCAACAGCACTACCCAAGCATTTATGCAAGTATCACCTTGGGCAAGAGAAGAATAAACCCTAGACTTCTTAAGCTCTTAACTCCCAAAACCCTGGTAAAGGGGGGAGGTTAAGCAAATGTGCAATTCATGAGTTAACCTTTAGCCCAAGTTTAAGTAACATTACAATCTACAAAATACAGAGAGGAAACATTGCAAAAAGACCCCTTAAAGAACCCCAAATCCATTCCTTAAGTGGAGAGAGAGCTAGAGCTCTCTAATTCTTTCTAAGTCAAATTTTGAACCTAATCTAAAGATCCACCGTGTTCACTTAGTGAATGGCACCAAAACCGTTTGAGTTGTATGTCAAAAATGTGTCATACCACCTAAGGCACCCACTGGAAAAAGTTGAAACCGAGCCTAAGACATTTGACATCATTTGGCATGGCTTTTGTCGCGAGGTGGGCAGAGGGACAAGCCAGATTTGGTGTCCGCATATCTCCCTACCTAGGGCATATCTGCCATGGGGACTCACATACAAGAGACAGCCCTAGGTGCCAGGAGGAGGCCTGCGCCGGATTTTTGCCAAGATTCGCACGCTTGCGATCTCGGCGAGTTGTTGAACACGGGCAGAAGAACACTTCCACGTGTTCGACGCGCTCTGAGCGCGCCAGAGCACGCCCGCGCCCGACCCCGCACGCCCCGCGCCACGCTGAGCCGTGCCCGTGTCCCCTGCTCATGCCCTCGCCTATAAAGCCCCCTCAGGCGTCGACCGTACTCCTCCGCGCACGCTCGATCTCACTAGAGCCAGAAACCACCAGTGTTGCCCTGCAAACGGCGTGCCCGCGGCCACCCGATCCCCCGCCACCGTAGACCGGCCAGCAGAGCCCTTCCCAGCCACGCCCGACCCTCGAAAGAGACCGTGCATGCCTCGGTGAAGCTCCCCGAGCAAGGAATCAGACTTTGCTTCACCGGAGAAGCCAGTCCATGGTCGTCGGACTTCACCCGACCGCCGGTGATCGTAGACCGGGTAAATCTCTACCCCATTCTTCGATTCCTTGCGCACATAGCCTCTACGTCACCCCGTGGAGCTCATCGTGCCATTTGATTGAACTAGATCGCCGTGGTTAAGCCGGAGTACTCGCCGCCGACAAGATCACCCGCCTGCGCACGTGGTCCGGCCAATTCCGGCCACCACCGCTGTCGAGCCGTACCTCGCTGTGACTGCCAGAACCTCCCGAAGCCAACCCCACCCCTCATCGGACCTCTCTCACTGCCGGTAAGCCGCGCCGCCCTTTTCTTTCCCGCGGGTACTGTTTGCATAAGGGGAGGGACCTAGGGGAAGAAGAAAGAAAGGCCAGGGGGTTTTGTGCGCTGTCAGTGACTCAGGGGAATAGTAGCACAGGGGTAGAAATGAATGGATTGATTTAGGAGGAACACAGGGTCTTCGGTGCAAAGTAGTTTTCCAGGAAACCTTTTAAAAATTCTGATTTAAATCCAAACAGAACTTGAAAAATCCATAACTTCAGTTTGGTTTACCCAAATCGAGTCAAACCAATTTTGCCAGATCCTAAATAATGTAAACTACTTAGGAAAAATATAAAACCCCTAAGTGTTACAGAAAACTTTAAGGTTTTGATTTAAATGGTTATCTGGTCAAAAGCTAAAAGAAATAAGGAAAAATAGTTGCACTATTTGACTGGCGTTAAGAAAATTTAGAGAAGTACTTGATCACTTCCTAACATGTACAAAAATAATAAACCCCTCTGTACACCAAGTTAAGGTAGAGTTTACCATTTAAATCATTTTTAGCCTAAGGTTAGAGAAAATATTAAAGGTGGTTTAAATAAAGAACAAGGGAACACCCACATTTTTGTTAGTTCACTTATTTAGTATAGTTCACTAGAAAAATTTATTATACTCTTGTTTAGTACAGAATAAATGAGATACCTTTTATTTTAGGGAAACAAGGAAAACTTAGAAAAAACCCTAGAAAAATAACCCCAAGGAAAAATATGAAATCTGTTGTTTGATATTTTTCAAATAACAAGTTAGTTATAAGCACCTTTTTGGCATAAAACTTTAGAAATTTACAACTAAATATCCAGTATGCCTTTTTCTGTGATTTTTAATACAAAGGCCTAATATCACCTATGTGTCTGGACAAAAATAAAATTTGGTACAGAAACCTCAATTAAATCATAGCTATAGTGTAAAGTGCCCTTTTAAAACTTATCCTTGTTAATTTTGCACAAGTAATATCTGAATCAGTAACCACCTCAAATTTATGGGACAACCTGCAGTGACAAATAGTGACCCACTGTAATTTCTATAGAATTTTTGTAAAAAGTTAAACCACTATTATAGTTCAAACCCACACTAGAATTCATAAATAGAAAATGAAAAAGGGAAATTAATAATGGAGATTAATGTCATCCTAACCCATCCAGCAAAACCCCTTAATTGCCCACTAAAATATCTAAGGGAAATACCATCCACTATGCTTATCCCTAACAAAACCCAAAACCTAAGTGGATAAGCATACACCACTAAGAGACACGTATAACCGGGAAACCCTAAATTACTAACTAACTTAGTTTTTCTTCACTTAGCATAATGATTATTAAATCCTGCATAATCATGGCATACATATTCTTATTCATTGCATTCGATAGATTGCAACCTCGCCGACGGAGAGTACGTCCTCGTGCCAGAGCAAGGAGCTGCTCAGGAGGTAGCCCCGGATCCAGCACTAGAGCCTGCCCCAGAGGATCTGTCTGCCCCAGCTTTGGAAGGCAAGCCCCGATTTCATGCATAACCTGTTTATTATGCTATTTTACTACACTTAATGATTGTAGGATTGAATGTGCACTTAAGTGTAGGAGTTGTTTAAAACCCTAGTTGCATGATCTCAGGAATCCTTTTATGATGGATACTAGTATGCTAGGTCGAGTAGCTGCTTTACTAATTAGGGATCTCAGTAGAAGTCGAGTGATTTTTCTAACACTCGCGCGAGGTCAGGAATTGGTTGTATCCACTTTCTTATCATAATGATTATTGATTGTGGACAACAATCCATGGGGATTGGTTGTCTACGGGATAAAAATTGGAATAAGGATTAAGGTGTGGTACCGTGAGTCAAGCGTTTGAACGTACTAAGCACATGCCGAGAAATATGGTAAATCGGTAAGCCTAGTACCTGATTGAACCTGGCAGTGGAATTTACCCCTCACGCAACCTGAGACGTGGTCTCCCATTCCGGTTATGGTGGGTACAAGTGCGATCACAGCACGACGGCGGTCGGGGTCAGTGAGGCATTGTACGCCAAGGCGGTGAGCCCTGATCTGCTGACGGGGAATCGATGGGGACGGTTGATGTGTGTGGGGACGGAGTGCCTCGCCACGTCGTGTGTTTAGGTTTACCTTGCAAGGTTTAAAAACTCGATTCGAATCGTCTGTTTCTCGCAGCTAATGAGACTGCTTGATCCATGCTGCTACATTGAGTAACAAGTGGAAATGTGATGATGTGACAAAAGATGTTGATTGCTAAATTTGCTTGCTACCATGAATGAATAGATAGTACACATCTAGTCTTAAGAGAGTCACTCTAAAACTTGACAAAGCTAAAACTTGATTTATAAACTCAGCTAGTGCTTTTGGCAACCAAACCCATAGCCAAACAGCTGCATGTCTAGAGGTAGAGGAGTAGACTCCTCACACCGGGTAAGTCTAGCTGAGTATTAGTATACTCAGCCTTGCTTGTGGCATAATTTTACAGGTTCTCTGGAGGACATGGTTGCTGGAGTGACTTAGCCGTCCATCTTGCCACCGGGTTGGACCGTCGAGTGGGACCCTGCCTCGGCTGAGGAGGAGCATGAGGAGTGATGGGATAGGCTTCCCCCTCTCTCTGTTTATTTATCGTTAGTTTTATTCCGCTGCACTTCGAACAATGATGACTACTTTTGTTAAAACTCCGATGATGATGTAATAAGTTTAATACTCTTTAATGTATGGTTTTATGCTTTATTGTATTTGCTCTGTGACTCACCATCGAGTCAGACTGTGGTACTTGATCCTATCAGTGGCCTCGTCGGACTAGATCCGAGGGATTGACAGGTTATTCCCATTTAAGTGTGGTCTAGCCTCTAAGGCAGGACTTAGGCACTTAAGTTGGAATAATTCGAGCAGTTCCACCACACTCGGTGCAAACTGTCCTCCGCGGGCGCGCGCGGGCGTGTTTGCCTGTTCACAGGCTGGCCTGGGCTAGTTTCGGCCCAATACTGTTGACCCTTTCTCTTTTTCTTTTTCTGCCAGGGTTAGAGAGTTTCTAGAAAATTGTACAAAAATGCTAAAAATACAAGGCCAATTTTGTTAAACTCCTAAATTTCTATAGTATTTAATAAAAATAGTTTTAAGATTTTTGGTCCAAACAGGGAATTATCTAGCATTTAAAAAGGCTTAAACCCATACTCCTAGAATTTTAGAAATTGATTAATAACTCCAAAAATCACTAAACTTTTTGGATAATCTTAAAATGATATTTAGAAGCCTTGGGTGAAGTTTGGTTTGATTTGGACAATGTTTGATACTTAAACCCTGAAGCCCTAATCTTCTAAGTAATACCTGCCCTATGAAATAAGATATTAACTCCAAAAACCCTAGTTTCTTGGAGTACCGTGAAGGAAAATTGTATTCAAGACCTAATATGATATACCTTTATTATTATTGCATTTTCATGAGCATCACATGAGCATTCATGGTTATATATGATTAATATAGAAAACAAAGAAGAAGTAGAAGTTGAAGAAGGAAGAGCTACACCACCACTTGAAGACCCACCTGCCGGGAACTGCTTTTACTTCGATATTTGTGGAGCAGAGCCTGACTCTCCTATAACACAAGGCAAGCCCCGGTGCATTTGCCACCTCCTTGCTATTTTAAAATCTTTCTCACTTGATTAAGGCATTAGGTAATAGGAGTTGTGTGCTAAACAATTGATGCATTTTCTTCCTTGGAAGATTCATTACCTTTCTTTGATCACCTGTTTTATAAAAGGGTTTTTCTTATACTTAGTCTTGCTCTAGAAAAACAAAATGTTTTGTTTTGACAAAAGACGATGCTTGAAGTAGGATGGGATGTTTTCAAAAATAAAACTGGATGGTGGATCCATCATGGCCGTGATGGGTTCAACATCAGAAAAGATGTACCTCTGTTAGGTACCAAACTTTAGGTTTGAAATGATAAAGCTAAGACCGGGCGGGTGACTTGCACAAGAAGAGAGTCTCAGTGTAGTGTCTCCGTCTAAGTCGATTAAGGACCGTCTTGATGTAGGCTTGATGATCGAGGACCTTTTAACTGGTCACATGCCTCATCATGGGTAAGCTTTGCCTCGGGTAGACTAATACCAGAACAAGATAACACGCAATGGGAGTGGAGAGATGGCGAGAGTAGCGTGTACCCTCCGTGGCAAGAGGCTGGACAGTGGTGTATCTGTGCTCTCGGTTGGCGTGAACCTGATCTGGTCTTAAGAACCCCAGTGGCGAGTTGACATATGCAAGGGTTAAGTGCTACATATGTCGTGTGATTGGAGATCCCTAGCTGGGTATTAATCGATTCGGATCGCCGTTACTTCTCGGACATGAAGACTTGGTCACTGACTTACACGTAGCATTCCAATGAACAAAAAGGGTTGATAACAAGATGGCTAGTATAGGCCAAGTGCTTGAACTAGGGTAGAAAGAACTCTAGATTCAGGTAATGACTTAACTTGCTAATAAAACTGGATTTTTAAGGATCCACTATTAGTAAGCATTTCTCTAAATAGAG
This sequence comes from Zea luxurians, assembly GCA_029449295.1. Classification (NCBI taxonomy): domain Eukaryota; kingdom Viridiplantae; phylum Streptophyta; class Magnoliopsida; order Poales; family Poaceae; genus Zea; species Zea luxurians. Next base: position 45,172,522 of record JAOPSE010000004.1, on the reverse strand, counting down.
TTTTGATTCTTGTTCAAAGCCTTACCTTGACTCCCTCAAGCCAGCATATCCTTGAGTCTTTTATTTTGACAGGTAAGACTTGCGAAAGTACACTTCATACTCAGGGTTTTCGAACCCATGTTGTTGTAGGTGAGGAAGCAGCAAATTTTTGTTGCTTTTTTTCCAGGGTGGTGCCAAAGGAAGAAAATCAGGATTGAAGCCTCAGGAGGAAGTGTCCTCCTTTAAATACTTTACTGTTAAGTGGGAGGGGTTTTTGCCTCCCGAGTTTGTAATAATACTACTTCTGCACTCTTATATATTACTGGTCTATAATAATAATACTCTTTCTATACTTTAATATAAAATAAGTCACTGTAACTGATTCCACTTATTCGTTCCTCCGATTTGTTGTAATATCTACGTGACGGGTGAAGCGCTCTTGGGAAAGGCAAAGAATATAGATACCGAACTTGTCAAGTGATTAGGTGCATCTGCAGGGTTGTCCGAGGTCTGATGGACAAGGACAACTGTAGGTGGGCCTAATGACTTGGGAGGTTCCATCACAGGCGCGAGCGTCATGATTAGAACCGGCGACCTCACATGGGCGAAGGAGGGCACAGGGCAGTTGTAGTTGGCCGGGGGACCTCGGCATGATGGCGTGGTGTCGGTGCCGATGATCATCGATGACTAATCGACGGAGCAGGGAGAATGGGGGAGAGAGAAGAGGAGCTCCGGCAAGGAAATTTACCTCGAGTGAAGCACGAGCGGCGACAGTACTTTGTATGGTGGTGGCAGGTCATGGCTAGGGACGACGGGCGAGCCTTGCCGAGGAAGAATTCGGGTGCAGGAGGCCTGGCGACAGGGGAGCCCCGGTGGAGCTTGGAGAATGGTTGCACGCAGCTTGGGTGAGTGCGCTGAGGCGAAATGAATGGAGCAAGGGGAAGTGGGCGCGTGTAGAGGCTTCAAGGGGATCGGGGCGGCGGTTTCGCGTGGAGAGGTGACGTGGGCGCGACGGTCTCGGCGTGCGTGCGCGCGGTACGCTCGGGCACATGGTTGAAGGGAGGGGAGGGACTGATAGGGGGCCCATATGGCGGTGGCACAGGTGCGCAATGGGCAGAGGCGCTAATAGGTGGGGCCGAGAGGGCGGACCCGCCGGTCAGTGGGAGAGGGCACGCGGACGCGTGCGAGCGGACTGGGCTTAGTGGGCCGAAAGGCCGGGAGGGAAGGGGTTCCGAGCTTCTTTTCCTTTTCTTTTTTTCCTAAATTTCTAATTCCTTTTCCTTTTGTTTTCTCTTTTGGACTCAAATTCAAACATGCCACAAATTGAAATTCAAATAATTCAAACATGTGCATCAAACCAAAGTACAATCTATGCTCAACATGGTGCAACATCTCATGACTCCCATAGGTTTTGGTATAGTAAAGAAATAATCCATCTCCAAATACTAGACACAATTCTAAATAAAAAGAAGAGAGAAGAAATCTATAGAGAGAAACAAGGGATAACACTTGAATTTGGTAGATATTAGAGACGAAATTTTATACCACCAAATTTAGGGTGTTACAAACCTATCCCCCTTAAAAAAATCTCGCCCTCAAGATTTAGGGTTGGCTAGCAAAGAGCTTGGGATATTTATTTTTTAGATCATCTTCTCTATCCCAAGTTGCTTCTTCCTGATTGTGCTTCTTGGAGTGACTCTGTATGCTGTCTCCAGAATTTGAGTTGGATTCTCGATATAGGTCATGTCTTCTTGAACTTCAAGATCCTCTATTGGCAATTGCTCTTTGGGTACTCGCAAACACTTATTTAGTTGTGACACATTGAACACATCATGCACCACGGATAGGCTTTCTGGTAGGCTGAGCTGATATGCCACCTCTCCTCGTCTTGCTTGAATCTGGTACAATTCGATGTATTGAGGTGCTAGCTAGCCCTTGACTCCGAACCTTTTGACTCCTTTGATTGGTGACACCTTCAGGTAAACATAATCTCTCACTTCAAAACTCAGCTCTCTTCTTCTTGTGCCGGCATAGCTTCGCTGTCTAGACTGCGCTGTCTTCTGATTCTCTCGAACCATTCTGATGTCCTCTTCAGCTTCAAGCAAAATATTTGGACCGAACACCTACCTTTCGCCGGGTTGGTCCTAGTGCAACGGAGTTCGACAATTCCTCCCATAGAGTGCTTAGACCAGTGACATCTTCAAACTGGCCTGATAGCTGTTGTTGTAAGAGAATTCTGCATAAGGTAGCCTTTTGTCCCAACCTGACTTATCTTGCAAAGCATAAGCCCTCAACATGTCTTCTAAGATCTAGTTGGTTCTCTCAGTCTGACCATCTGTTTGCGGGTGATAAGCTGAACTGAAGTTCAAATGTGTGCCCAAGGGTTCATGCTACTGCTGCCAAAAGTGAGAAGTCAACTGTGTTCCCCGATCTAATACTATCTTCTTTGGTACTCCATGCAAGCATACAATCCGGGACATGTATAAATTTGCCAACACTGCACTATTATAGGTGGTCTTGATTGGTATGAAATAGCCGCCTTTGTTATGCTGTCCACTACTACCCAGATGGAGTCATAACCGGCTCGAGTGCGAGGCAAACCGACTATAAAGTCCATCCTAATCTCATCCCACTTCCATTGAGGAATCTACAACGACTGCAACAATCCTACGAGCCTTTGATGTTCCACCTTAATTCTCTGATAGCTGTCACATGGCAACATACTCTGCAATCTCCCTTTACATCTCGTACCACCAAAATCTTTTCTTTAGGTCTTGGTACATTTTCTCGGAGCCAGGGTTTATGGAATATGCTGTTTCATGGGCTTCCTTGAGGATCAGCTCCTGAATCGATTTGACGTCAGGAACACACAACCTATCTTTAAACCATACTACGCCTTCCACGTCTTCCCAGAAATCCTTGATTTTCCCATCTAAGATCAGCTGCCAAATTTCATTGATCTTCTCATCATCTTTCTGCCCATCCATGATCTCTCGCTCTAGAGTGGGTTCCAGCTCAACTTCCACTCCTTGGGTGCTATGTAGAAATCTAAGACTAAGCCTATCGAATTCCTTTGCTAGTTCATATGGTATCAGATGAGCGACCACAGGTTGACTTGACTTTTTCTGCTCAAATCATCTGCAACCACATTAGCTTTGCCTAGGTGATAATGTATCTCTAGCTCATAGCTTTGATCAACTCCAGCCATCTCCACTACCTCATGTTTAACTCTGACTGGGTGAATATATACTTAAGGCTCTTGTGGTCCGTGTAAACATCAAACTTATACCCATATAGATAGTGCCTCAAGGTCTTCAATGCATGAACCACTATTGTTAATTCTAGGTCATGTGTGCGGTAATTCCTCTCACGAATCTTCAACTGTCGGGACGAGTATGCCACTACTCTCCCTTCTTGATTTAGCACACATCCTAGACCAGTGTACGAAGCATCACAATACACTGAGAATGGCTTATGAACATCTGGTAGGATCAACATAGGTGCTATCATCAACTTCTTCTTTAGTGCATCAAAGGACTCTTGGCATTCTGGGGTCTGCTTGAATTCAACTTTCTTCGCTAGCAGGGCTGTCATTGGTCTGACAATCTTGGAGAAACCTTCAATGAAATGCCGATAGTATCTGGCCATTCCAATGAAACTCCTGATCCCATAGACATCTCTTGGTGCTTTCTAGTCCAGAATATCTACCACCTTCTTTGGATCCACAGCTAATCCGTCTCGGTTTATGATATGACCCAAGAATAGGATTTCGCTGATCTAGAACTCACATTTACTTAGCTTGGCATACAACTGATGCTCCCACAACCGTTGTAATTGTGGCAGAACCACCCAGATTATTCCAGCTTAAGTGCCCGAGTCATGCCTTGTAGGCAACAACACACTTAAATCGGAATAATCCGTCAGTTCTTCGGATCTCGTCCGATAGAGCCACTTACCAAGGATCGAGTACCATTAGCTCACATGATGGTGAGACTCAGAGAGAATACAATAAACATGAAACCACAAATTAAAGTACTTGAGTTAATACATAAATCGGAGTTTGATAAAAGATAACAACGTTCTTAATAGTGCAGTGGATAATAAATGACGTCGATAACGAGGAATAGGCCAAGGCCTAGCCCACTACTCCTCCTGGTCCTCTCGTGCCGAGGCAGCATCCCACTCGACCATCCAACCCGGTGGCAGGGTGAGCGGCCAAGTCACACCATCAACCATGTCTGCAGTGAACCTGTCAAAATGATGCTACAAGCAAGGCTGAGTAGACTTACCCGGTGTGAGGAGTCTACTCCTCTACCTCTAGACCATGAAGTTGTTTGGCTGAGGGGGTTTGGTTTGCCAAAACCACTAGCTATGTCTAAAACAAGTTTTAGCTTTTCGAGTTCTAGCATATCCATTTAAGCTAGGTTTGCTCCTTTCTAAGCATACATGGTAACAATCATTTAGTGCAATCAACATGTTATCTCAAGAAACCTCATTTCACTTCATACTCGATGTAGTACAAGGGGTCAAGCAGTCTCATTAGCTGCGAGAAGCAGACAATTCGAATCGAGTTTTAACCTTGCAAGGTAAAACTAAACACACGACCTGTAAGGGCACATCATCCCCACACACGTCAGTCGTCCCCATCGATTCCCCGTCAATAGATCAGGGCTCATAGCCTTGGCGTACAATGCTCCAATTGTCCCTGGCCGCCGCCGTGCAACGACCACACTTATACCCACCATAGTTAGCATGGGAGACTCCGTCTCAGGTCCAATGAGGGGAAAGTCTACGGGTAGGTTCAATTAGGTACTAGGCTTATTGGTTGCCATATTTCCCGACATGTGTCTAGTACGTTCAAACGCTTGACTTAGGTATCCACACATTAATCCTTAAGTCCATTCCTGTCTTACAGATAAGGCATCCACCCTGGATCCATGTCCATAGACCATCATAGATCCCGTTATCAAGATGGATACAATCAATTCCTGACCTCGCGCGAGTGCTAGAAAAATCACTCGACTTCTACCGAGATCCTTAATTAGCATAGCAGCTACTCGACCTAGCATATTAGTATCCAACTCAAAGGAATCCTGAATTCATGCAACTAGGGTTTCAATCAATTCCTACACTTAAGTGCACGATACAAGCCTACAAACCTTAAGTGCAGTAAAATAGCATATATAACAGTTATGCATAAACCGGGGCTTGCCTTCAAATGCGGGTGCGACGGGAGGTTCTTCCGTGACGACTTGGGGAGCTGGTTCCCGAGCTTCTTCTTGCTGTGCCGCTTGCTCTTGGATCAAGACGTACTCTCCGTCCGAGAGATTGCAATCTAATGAATGCAAACGCATGAGTATGAATGCAACATATTTGTATTCATTTGTACATGTCCAAGGTGCATACTTGGATTAAAGGATTTCTTTCCCCTTTTATTCTTAAGGGCTTTATGGGGTAGGTTGAACTACGCTTCTGATTTAGAAATTCCAAAAATCCTATAAAAATTTCAGTGGTTTCTTATTGGCTTACTTAAGTCTTTCACAAAATTTGGGGCCTAAAATGGAAGTGGTCATCTCTGCACAAAAATAACAAGATCTAGGGTAGAGAGGGCACTTTAAACTACAACACTTGTGTAGAAGTGGCTTCTGCCCTATAACTTATTTTTGCTGATGTTTATGGGTCATATCATGCTCCTATGCCAAATTTGCAGCCAAGGATACTTAATGGTTATTTAATGGTGATTTTCTAAAGTTTGGGGGCTTAGTGGGTGCTTTCTACTACCACTCTATTTGAAAAATGTCAAACAATAGATTTCCCAATTTTTCTAGTTTCTTCTTTGCGCAAGAGCAATCATTCCTAAAGTTGGTTATTTTTCTTATAGGGGATGGGTTTTATGATTTCTTAGAATCTATAAACTTTCTCATGGGGCAGGGGGTGGGGTGTATTTCACTGTGTAACTACCTTATTTTTATATTTTTCCCTTACAGCACATGTCTCAAGTACTTAGGAAAAAATAAGGTTGCATACTGTTTTCTACTTTTGGTCTCTCTTTTTATTTTCTAGAAGTATTGGTAAAATCCTAGTTTTATTTGTTTAACCCACTTACTTAGATATCCTAGGTGATTGTTATTTTTGTAGTGGTACATTAATGGTCAAGGGTCTGCTAAATTTTTCTTAACATTATTTCATACGTCCCATTATTTTTAATATTTATCTCACTTAAATACTCAATACCTAAATTAAATCATAAATTCAAGAACATTACTAGACTAGGGTTCCATATATTTTTCCCTTGAGCTTTATCACTTAGGCATGCTAGGAAAAATAATATTGCTCTCTGGTTTTTATTTTTAGTGTCCTTTTATATTTTTCCAAAGTTTGAGTAAAAACAAGTCCTAGGGGATAAAAGTTGCTTAATCTTGGGCACTAGGGTGATTAATATTTTTAAACCTTGTAACTACTGGTCAAATATCTCCACAAATTTTCCCAACCTCAGTCTAAAAGTTTTTCTACCATTTTCCTTATTTTCAAGGTTTAAGTGGTTCTCTTATTAAATCAAAAACCTTAAAAAGTAATATAAGAATCATGGAACCTACTATTTTTGCTTGGTGAATTATATTATGTAGAGTCTAGCAAAATTGGTTTGACCAAATTTGGATGAATATTATTTAAGTTATGCTCTTTCTAAGTCTGCTGTTTATTAAAAAGAATTTGAATTTCAAAATGGAAAAGAAAATCCATCTCGCGTTTGGGTCCCTGGCTGATCTGCTCTCTGGTGCCTTACAAACAAGTCCCTGGGTCACTATTCAGGCGAGTCGCTGACTTTGCGAAAACCCCCCTAAGTTTGTGAACCATCCAACCCGCAGTCCAATCCCCATCGGAACTGTAGCTGCGACTAGAGAAAAGGGCGGCGGGGCTTACCGGTGGTGGTCTAGCTCCAACGAAGGGGTCTCAAAAATCGGGGAGGTCCTGGCGAACCCGTCGATGGTCGAATGGTGGTCGGTGGTGGTTGGAGGCGCCCTGGCCACGTGCGGGGCGGAAGAGCTCATCGGCGGTGAGGAGTCTGGCCTACACAGCGTGGTCTAGTTCAATTGGATAGCTCGGGGAGGTTCACTAGATGTCATGGAAGCTGTGCGCACAAGGAATTTGACAATGGCGTAGCGGCTTACCCGGTCCACGTACTCCGGTCGGCGGACGGATTCCGGCGAGGATGATCCAGCGCTTTCGGTGAGGCCGTGCTCGATCCGAGAGCTTGGGAAGCTTTACAGGACTCCAGGGAGGCTAGCCGAGCAGTTGGCGTGGGCAAGGGACGGTTGGGGTGAGTTGGCCGCGGTGGCCGGAGTTCGGGCGCGTCGGGCGGGCGGTGGAGCTCTCGCTTCACGATCAGGACTCCAGTGATTGAGCATGGTGAGCGTGTGGGACTGACGGCCTTTATAGGCACGGGCGCGGGGAGGGCACGCGGGCGAGGCGAGCGCGCGCGCGGGTTGGGCAAGCGCTGGCTTGTCGACCAGGGTCGAACACGTGTACGCGCTGTTTTTGCCCGAGTTCTGGTGCGTGTAGTCACTCGTCCGGGCCTGCTCTTGCATTGGTCAGTGCACAAGACCTCTTCCTCTTCCCTTAAGCTACCAATCTTGTGTGGTGGTCAAGGGATTTCGTCGACTGGATCCAGAGATATGGTGCACTCAAGTGGGATCTGTCTCATAGCCCGAACCCGAGGCAAATATCTAGTTTTGTCATGTCAAATTTCCGAATCTTGATGCCATCTCCAGATTTGTTGTAGAGGGGTTAGTTTAATACAAATTTGTCAATGGGCGCCCACAGTTTTTAATTTGAAATCTTCATGAACGCAGGCGATCTTTGCAAGAGGGGCTGAAATTGAGTTAGGAGAATCCTGATTTTCTTTGGGGCCCTCGACTTGAGTGGCTTCTTTAGGGATTTTGCAAAATCTTTTTGAGCGAACTTTCTTACTATCTTTTGTAGGTTATTAGTTGTATTACAACTTTTATAATTGGCCCAAGTCATGACAATGTGATTTACTTGGTCTTTTTATTGAGTTTCTTTTTAGTGTTCTATTGTTCTAAAGAGAGGACTTCTAGGATTTTGGCATTTCACCTTCTTCCTTAAGCTTGATATGGTTAAGGTATGATCTCTTAGGGTGATGAAACCTGGTTAGGGCTTGGCTCCTAAATTTGGTGCTTTTTTCTCAGTCCAAATCACATGTGATGATAGGTCACAGATGGGGCACTAAGGGAAAACCCTAAATAACACCTGGGGTGTTACATTAATACCATCTTCAATTGCTCCTCATGCTCTTCCTCATTCTGGGAATATTTGAGAATACCATCAATGAACACCACTACGATTTTGTCAAGGTAGTCCATGAACACACTATTCATCAAGTACATAAAGAAAGCTAGCACATTTGTCAATCCGATGGACATAACTGTATACTCATACAACCTATACTTAGTGATAAATGTCGTCTTCGGTATATCCGAAGGTCAGATCCTAAGTTGATGGTAACCTGACCTCGGATCTATCTTTGAGAACACTCCAACTCCTATCAACTGATCAAACAAATCTTCTATCCTCGGCATAGGGTACTTATTCTTGATGGCGACTTCATTCAAGGCTCTGTAGTCAATGCACATCCTCTTTGTCCCTTATTTCTTCTCCACAAACAGAACTGGAGCGGCCCAAGGCGAAGTACTTGGTCTTATGTAACCTTTCTATATCAGTTCGTCGATCTGCTTCTTGAGTTCCCCCAATTCTGGTCCAGACACTCTATAAGCTCTCTTAGAAATAGGGGCGGTACCAGGTTCATGCTCTATGGCAAACTCAACTTTACGCTCGGGTGGCATGCCTGGTAACTCCTCAGGAAACACATCGAGAACCTCCGACACAACTCTAATGGCCTCAAGTAGGTTGGCCTCTTTACCATCTACAGACATATGGTGACAGGCTCCTTCTTTTAGATCAGGCATGATCAGTTCAGTCACTACTTCTTCCCCAGATGGGGACACTAACTTTACTGTCCTCTTGTCGCAACTGACAGTTACTTGGTTTCTATGCAGCCAATTCATCCCTAGGATGACATCTAACCCTTGAGTACCCATTACTACGAGGTTAGCGGGGAAATCTATCCCCCTTATTTCAATCCTTAGATTCGAGCACATCTTATCGGACTGGACTTTTCCCCAACTGAATTAACCCTTAGAGGTGGAATCATTGGTTCTACGAGGATGTTATGTGCTTCTACCCATGATGTAGAAACAAAAGAATGAGCAACACCAGTATCAAATAGTACTTTTGCTAGATGGGATTCGACTGGAAACATACCTACTAACACATTCGGTGCATCCTAGATTGCTTCAGCCTCCAAGTGGTTCAACTTCCCAAGGTTGTAGGCCTGGCCACGACCCCCTGATGCCTGCTGTGGTGCTCCTTGTCTTGCTGGGGTATTGCAAACTGGCTGCTGCTGGGCTGCTTTCTTCAGGTAATGTGACGCCTAGTGGCCTTGTTGCCCATAGTGGAAACATCCTCGGATTCCTTGTGCTGGGGTTGTCTAACTATTCTGGTTGGTTGATGGGGCAGGGAAGTGAGGTGCCTGGCTGCTCTGCCTCTGATACTTACTTCCTCTTGCTTGGTTGTGCTAGTGATACTACTACTGCTGCTAAGGGAACTGCCTTTGGAACTGCATTGATGCGGACGCTAGTTCTGATGATGATGATGTTAGTGTCCCTGAGGGTGACTCTGTTTGAATTGTTGGGGTGGATTGCCTGAGAAACAGGGAAGGCTGCTGCTCCCGGCTTGTGGTCCATCAATCTTGCGCTTTCGATCTTCCGTCTCCTGGTGCTTCCTCTCAGTCATTATTGCTCTATCAATCAGGTGCTAAAAGGTAGGGAAGGTATGGTTCATTAGCTGGTAGTGCATGGGGTCAACAAACCTCTCAGAAACATGTACTGCCTCTTGGCATCAGTGTTGATATCCTCTGGTGCATAGCGAGATAGTTGCAGAAAATTGTCCCTGTACTCACTGACTGCCATGGGCCCTTGCTTCAGTGTCAGAACTTCTTCCTTCCTCACTATCATCAAACCTTCAGGAATGTGGTACCAGCGGAAGTTGTCTCTGAACTCCACCCAAGTGATAGCTTCAGGGTCAGCATGGGTGGCGAGGTAGGACTCCCACCAGGACTGTGCTGCTCCCCTTAGCAGACGGGGACCATATAGAACCTTCTCTCTATCGTTACACTGAGCGTTATGCAGTTCCCGCTCCATGGTGCACAAACAGTCTTAGATGTCCATGGGGTCTACAGAGTGGGCAAACGCAGGGGGATGACCTCTCATGAACTTCGCACGCTTGTCTCTTGGCATCTGCGGCATCAACACTTGCGGTTGAGGCTGAGGTTGTTGCTGCTGCACCTGCTACATGGCTAATAGGGTCTTACCAATTGCTTAAAGTGCATGAGTCCGCATGAGAAACATCTACTCTATTGTCATTGGGGGTGGTGGTGGCAACTGCTGCTGGGGTTCCTCATCCTGTGGTGCTTGCTGCTCTTGCTGGGCACACCTTCCACCTCGGCGCCTATTGTCAGACATCTGTAGAAAGCATTCACACATCAGATTTGACCTTGTAGTCTTTCAGCATAAGGAAAGATACATAGAATTCTTCACAACGCTGAACAAATGAGCATCTTCACCGACTTTCAACATAGACAAACACAACTTCTCAGATAAAAAGGAAAGTGGAAATAAAAGGTTACCCAACTATATGACTAATTTTGTTAATATCTACACTAAATTGCAGGGGATACCCACACTTTGATGACAATCATTACAAAGAGTCAAATCCATCATAAGTTTATCACGACAATCATAGGAATGACTAACTAAACCTTACTAAGACTAAAACACTTGACTTAAACATTTATTACAAACTCCGACTCTATCGATCTAGGGCTCCAAGTTTATCCAGGTCCTACAGTTAGGGGTGCCATAAGCATAATGACCATAGGGCGGCGAGCGGTAAAGGTGCTGAGTCCCAACAGGGGCGAGGAAACATCCTCCTGATAGCGGCGCTCCGCGCGCTCAGCACGCAGTTCTGCAATCTCAGCCCGAGCCTTGCCCAACTCATCAAGGGCGTGGTCTAGCTCTGTGTTGAGCATGGCGACTAGGTTGACCATGCTGCTCAATCTGGGATTGCCTTCACCAACGGGTGAGACAATCGCATCTCTGGTACTACCAGTCGAGCAGTGGGGGTAGTACTTCGGGTCGAGACCGTCAACCACCCCACTGAACAACGAAAGTACTACGAAAGTGCACACTGTGCAACATCTTGCATGGATGCCTTGGCATTGTCCTGCTCAGTGATAGAATAATGCTCTGAGTAGGCCTCTGCACCTCGGACATCATTGTCTGGACGGCGCACCAAGCAGGTGGCCTCCCACTGGTTCGGGTATAACCCACAATTGTGCTGGTAGACTACACAACAGTACTCGATAGACCAAGTGTGTCAGTCGAAGGCCCGATGCAGCAAGGTGTCGAGAGCGTCATGGAAATGACAACTGTGAGCGACGTCACAAGTGATGGGTCGGGCGACCCATCTTTCTGGCTCCTACACCTCCGAAAGCTCTATGCTATGGCTCAAACTGTCACCGTCGTCGTTGTCTCCGCTAGGGTCTCCTCCAGCATCAGGGGTGCCCTGTGGTGGTGCAGGGGGCACCTCTAGCTGGGGCATAGAGGAGGGCTGCCTCCTACACTCCACCTCCTACTAAGGCGAGGGGGAAGAGTCCTACTGCTCCTGCTCCTGGCGTCGGTGTTCCTGCTCCTCGTGCAGGAAGTGGTGCAGTCTCTCTAGGTGACTCAACTGTCCTGTCACCGTGCGGTGTAGTGGACACTCCGTAAGGCGAGAGGGTAGAAAAGGGATCACCGACTTGCATGCAGTGCATCTAAGATGGGCCATCTACAAAAGATGTCGTAAGCACAAGAGTGAGAACAGAACTATATGACCAGCAAGTAAACCAAAAGCAAAGTGAGATAACATTTTTGTAAGGTAAGTATATATCGGTAATATAACAAAGAATTGGTCGAGACGACCAACTTTTGAAGTGACACCAAAGGTCAAGGTGAGAATAAGGGTCTATAGTCCTTAGGGCGACAATTCTAGTCTAGGTTAGCGGTCTTGCAGTCAGCAAGGGCTTTGATACCACTTATGTCACACTTAATTTTGGAAGGGAAACCGAATGCGAACCATGTACGTGTCAGGATCAGAAACACACATACACAACGATTACATAGTTAGACATCATCACACATTGCTTAAAATAATAGCAAAAATAGTAATTCATTAACTTAAGTCATAATCAAAGTGCAAATTACGAAATGTAGTATGATAAGGCCTTCATAGGCAGCTATCTAGGGGGTTTGCGACTAAACACGACTACAACTGATCGAAGTCCTAAAACTCCTCAAAGTCCTCCATGTTGCCTTCATCTTCTCCTGAGCACTGATTGCAATGGGGACAACATGGGGTTTGGTGTTTTAAAGCAAGGGTGAGTACACATCAATGTACTCAGAAAATTTCCCATTTGACTAAAGTGGACTAGATGTATGTGGGGTTAAGGTCAAAGGAGTTGCTTTTAGTTGGTCAGGTATTTATTACTAGTTGAAAACTAAGTTTTAGTAATAAATCCAAGTTATTACCCAAAAGTACTTCCTCCAAGTGGAAATACCAGAATCCATAGTTATAATCATCACCATTAATCATCATCATAAAAGTATCTAGAGTTATTCTAATCAAAGGAGCTCCCTAAGCTGCTCATAATCGCGAGCATGGCTGATATACCTATTTCTAACACTTAGTAGAGGTTGCACACTTTACCCATGAGTCGTGATCTCTTTTGGTCTTGGGTCGATCAAACCCTCAAACACTACCAAGATGAGTAGGCAAGGTTTCACTACATAGCCTTTACAAAGATTTCCAGAGGTCATAGCCACCCGTTAGGTTTCTCCAGTTTGATAAATACAGTACCTCTCCCCACAGAAAGGGTAACTAACAAAAGCAGTACGAAAGAACCTCGGCACCTAGCCTCGGCAGAGCAAGTACTCTGCCCGGACCACATTGATGGCACGACGGCGAAGCCGACTACACCTTAAGTTCCTCTAATTAATCAGCTAAGGGCGTCCCATTCCACCTTCTTGGTTGTACTGTTTTCGCGGGTGGTCATCCAACGAATAGGTTCTTACGGAGATGTACTCAGGAAACAGCCCGAGCCCCCTAAACTATCACAAGTTCATCATCATATCCAAAATATCATCATCGTATCATAAATATTCTCATCATGTTCATTGATTAAAGTAAAGCAGTAGCATAATACTAATCATAATAACAAATTCCCAAAGGGTAAACAAGGACATGAAGATAGAATTCTAGTCAATCCTTAGGTTGATCTTGGTATGCGGGACAATGAATTATTAAGTAAGTAGGACATAATGGGTGAGAGGACACTTGTCCTCACCAGGTTGCTGGTTAGGGAAGTCTCCTGCAACTCACTCGAGAACCACGTACTGCTCGTTGTCTACGCAAAGCAATCATTCATTCAACACACTTGGGGATTAACAAAGAACATTACACCAAACATATGCAACAGATCAAACACAGGTTCAGTAGAAAAAGTAAAGATACACAAGTGAACTCTAGGTTCTAGTTTAGATCACTATGTTTAAGGGTCTACTGTTCTCTAACTAAGTTTATCTCAGTAAATTACTTCCCTAACTAGGTCTATCTTAATAATTTACTTACTTAATAATGTTATTCCAGGGATGGGATTACCCTAAATGAATTTAAGTTTACAAAGTTAAACACTTGAACATTCATTAGGGCTTAATATTCTATTACTTTAAATTAACCTAGAGTCTAGCCATAAAATTAAGACATGCAGATAGTGGGTGAATATAATTTAAGCAAGTAGAGAATAACATCATGAACATTGTAATTTGAACCATCTAATTTGGAGTCCATATGCAAAAGATATGAAATTTACAAGTTTTGGAATTTAAATTCCTAAACTAGACACCTTTTATTAATTAAACTAAAGCCTGGGGCTCTTTCTAAAAAAATTTAGGGGCTCAGATGAAAGAAATAAGGACGACGGGTTCTAATACCCGAGAACTAAGGGTTCTTTTTACAAAATGGCAAACCGAAGGGGTATCAGATCTCCTCGGCCGTTAGATCTCAGATCAATGGTCGAGATTAGAACCGAAGGGTGAGTGCGCGGGCCCCAGACGCACGGGGCCCATGGGCTAGCGGCTCGGGCGGGGCAGGGGGTGAGCGATGGAACGCCAGAGCACTGGTGCCTAACAGGTGGGGCCACGACAGGACCGGGCCCGTTGGTCAGTGTAATACTCAAAATGATATAAAAGCATTATATGGAGATTTCCTCATTTCATGTGCCTCATTTGCATCATAAAAAAAAGCATACACACAATTTAGAGTTTAATTCAAACAAATGACAAAAAAAATGCATCATGTTGGAGTTTATATGTTTGTGCATTAAATAAAATAATAATGTTAATGGTAATAAGATAATAATTGCTAGAAGTTGAATTAAGCCCTAAATTAAACCTAGGATTTTGAAAAGGAGAAGAAGAGAAATGATATATAAAAAAATATATAAATAATATAATTATATCTCTAAAAACTTGTATTTTAACTTCACCATATGATTTGGGAATAAATTTGGCCTAAGTTTGAATTTAAACTTGAATTCAAATTTGGATTAGAAGATGGTGAAAAAGGAATGGAAAATGAAAAAAATAAAACAAAACCCAGCTAAATGGGTCGACAGACTACCATTTCGGCCCACCATGCTATTCCCTCCGTGTGGCCCACCTCCATTCACAGGTATGCGCCGACAAGTGGGCCATGCCCGTCAGCCACACGCCGCACTCGTTCCCCCTCTCCGCGCGCACTGGCCAACTGACAGCACGGGCCCGCTGCTCAGCTTACTCCACCTTCCACTCCCACGCGGGGCCCACGCTGTCGGGGTCTTCCCCCTCTTTCGCCGCTTGACTCGGGCAAGCTCCGTTGCGCGCATGGCGGGTTCGCCGTTGAAGCTGGGAACGGACTCGGGGTCAAATCCTTCTCCACCTCGCCTCTATAAGATGCGCCGCAAACCCTAGACGACTCCTCTTCCACCTCCGTGATAGCCATCGACCACTAGCACCGTGAGCAAGAGTGTGCACAGAGGAGTGAATCCACTGCCGCCGACTCGACCCTTCGCCGCCGTTCCGGTGCTGGCAGGAGGTCGGGGTGATTCGCTTGGGCTCGTGGATCGTGTCTGTGGCGGATTGGGGCCGAGAAAGCCTTGGTCGTCGACTGAATCCTTCGCCGGAGTAGTGAGAGCACCGCCGAGCCGCCCCAACACATGAGCAACCTGTCTGCGCGCCCGATTTCAGGTAATATTCACCCCCTTCGTGTTCGCCGTCGTGCCAATACCATTTTGCGGGTGTCAGAACTAGAATTAGGGCACTGCAGTGGCGGAATTGCGCGGGGTCCGGTGATGGCGCCGCCGCGGTCGGTCTGCGCCGCCGGGATGTGCCCGCTGGTTAGGAGATGAGCCTGGAGCCGTTGATTTCATGCTTAGCGGTCATGATTAGATGCAGGGTTGAGGTAGTGAGAACCGTGGGATCTTGGGTGGACGGTCTTGATTTAATCGGGCATACCGTTTCGATCTGGCGTGTCCTGACCGTTCGATTGGGATCGGATGGTGGTTACTCGTTCTAGACTTCATTAAATCGTGGCCGTAGGATCTAGATCGTAAGGCTAGTGTTGCGTACCGGTTCAGGGCACTTGCGATCTAATCTGAGCCCTCAGATTCTAATCGTGCGGCCCATATCTGAGGATACCCCTTCGCAGGTCAATTTTTCTAAAGAGACCCCGAAGAAATCACAAATCAACCCGCCATCCAGAGAACCCTATTCACTGAGTCTCGGTAATCTTGCGCCAGAACCCCTGACTTTTCCAGAAATTGACGCCTAGTCCAGAGAACAAATAAAACCAGAAAAATGAATTTAAAAATGGATTTTTAGTATTAATTAAATGCCAGAATTTGTATAATTCATAGAAAATTCATGTTAACTCCAAATTGAACCATTCCAGTTGCTAAAATTTTGTAATAATATTCTCTATCATTTAGTAGCTCTGTTTTGACATGAACACAGTAAGAAAACTAATTTAACATTTAATCCTATTTTAATCACATTAAACCTTAGGAAATTCATAACTTGAATTCTATAACCCCAAATTTAGTGATTCCAGTTCCTATGATCTCATTTTAATGTGTAGATTTTTACTGTGTATTATATTTACATGTTTGGTGCAATGTTAATTTTTGCTATACTATGTATGTATTGTGTTGATGCGAGTAGACGAGCAAGCCACTGTGGATTCTGAGGTTCAACAAGTGGAGGTAGCTGAGCAGGAGCTCATTGAAGGCAAGTTGTGCCCTTGATCACTTACTTTTTCCAGCCATGTTCTTATTAATTTTAATGATCTGCATAGGTTAATTTTGATGGGAGCCTTTATGTTACCCCAGTTTTGATTACCTCTATACCTTGTTCACCCCTAAAATATTTTTGGGTAGTACTTGCTATTGCTTTATGTGGATTGGGTATGGAGATACACTATTCATGATTATTCTGTTATTATCTTGTTATTATTACTGTTCATGTTAAGATCATTAAATTAATGAGAATATGGAGCGACCACCCGGGAAAACAGTGCTACCACAAGGGTTTAATGGGACGCCCTTGGCTGATTAACTAGGAAAGCTAGTGGAGGGCTACCTTACCCGAAAGGGGCAAGGGCAGTAGGGGAGTGGTCAGTGTGGGGAGGTCCTTGTTTGATTTTGCTGCGATGGCGGTCAGGCAAGAACCCTGCACTGGAGCTTCCTTTAAACTGTAGCGGGTAGTCTGAAGCTAGTGGAACTTTGTAAAGGCCTCGTAGTGTTACCCTGCCTCGCTTCCTTGGTAGAGGTGTATGGGATTCATGACCCCTTGGCAGATGGGTAACACGGCTTGTGGGTAAAGATGCGCAACCTCTGCAGAGTGTAAAACTAGTATACTAGCCGTGCTCACGGTCATGAGCGGCTCGGACCCTCACATGATTAACTATGGAACGTAAATTTAATTGGACATTTGCATCGCATTTGGGATTATTTTACTATTACTTTTCTTTATTATTATTAAGGTTTGGTATTTACTTACACTTAGTAATTTCTAATAAAATTTTGACCAACTTATAAAAGCAATGCTCAGCCTCAGCCTATATTTCATTGATCAGCCTTACACTTCATGAACTCCCACCTTTGGTGAGTTCATGCCACATTATTACCCACGACTTGTTGAGCTATGAACGTATGTGAGCTCACTCTTGCTATCTCACACCCCCCCACAGGAGAAGAGCAGGTGGTTGAAGAGGAGCCGCCTAACACTGAGGAGTTCGATCTGATCTAGGTGGCGTTTCTCAGTCGACATTGGCGCCGACGATCCTTAGTTCGTTTTGTATTTATCTTTATTTTGTAATAAGTCTTCCGCTATGTAATAAATACTCTGATGTTATTGACATTTATCTCTATACCCTCTGTTATTATATATGTTGTCTTCTTGGCGCATGTATGAGATGCACCCGGCTTTGTCCTTTAAAACCGGGTGTGACAGAAGTGGTATCAGAGGAAATGTTGACTGTAGGACGAAACCTAGATAGAAATGGACAAAACCCTTACCTACTTATCTTATTCTGATTCATTCCACACTTACCTTACTCTGATTCTTTCTACACTTATCTTGATCATGTCTCACCTTCTACTGTTCTACTCTGATCATTCTTACCTTTTCTACTCTTAGACAAGATGGATTTCACACCTTGGAATCCCGACCCCTATGACGTTTTTAAGAGATAGGAAGCCCAAGACAAAATTTAAAACTATTTTCTTAAAAAAATGTTGGTTGATTGTGCTGATGCTAAATGCCTGATTTGCTTCTTTGATTGATTGAATTATTATAGATGGACATCTTAGCATGTACCAACATAAGGTATTGAATTAGCTATAGTAGGTGGAATATTAATCTGCTTAGCTAATAAATCCCCCAAAATAACCTGATTTGTAAGTACCTGCCTTGGCTACTATTCTCTTATCATATGTATCTAACTCAGATGGTCAATACCAGGAAAGGAAAGATTATCACGCAACAGCAAACAGAAATGAATCATCCAAATCCTCCACCTGTTGAAACCGATCAAGTGATTGCAACCCAAAGGCTGGTAATACAACAATTGACAGACATGGTGACCGAAATGCAAAACCAGATAAGACAAGAACGCGAGGAAATACGTCAGGCCCGTCTGGAGATACATCAAGAAATAAGGCAATCATGGTTGGAGACACAACGACAACAACCACCATCTCCACCACCACCAGCTCCACCAAGCTACATAAACATATATATAAATTACTACTATTTGTAGGATCTACAGGTTCCTTTAGTTAGTATTCGGTATGATACTATTTTAGGAGGAATAAAAAGGTCTACTTGTCCCCATGTGTTGCTAATAAAATTATGCGTCATGCTGAGATTTTGGTTTGTGCAAATGTGTTGGACAATATGAGAAAACCCATGAGAGTAATTACACCTAAAGGACCTGTTGAGGCGAATCAAATGACCCGTAGATTGACATTAAACATTATGGGTAGAGAATTTGGAGCTACTGCTATAATATTAGAGTCAAGCACTATAGATGTGATCCTTGGTATGTCATGGTTAAGAAAGACAAAGGCAGTATATACGCTGTGCTAAGGGAACCGTAGAACTCACCCGTTCCAAAGAAGAAAGATTTGAAGTTGAAGTTGCAGTAACTACCACCATTAGACTAGCGGCATTCTTAGTAGATGGGAAGTTTGTTGGTGACAACATCCGGGTGGTTAGAGATTTTTCGGATGTCTTTCCAGAGGAGTTACCAGGGATGCCACCTGATAGAGAAGTTGAGTTTGTTATTGATCTTTTACCTGGAACCGCTCCTATTTCTAAACGGCCAAATAGGATGTCCGTAGAGGAGTTGAAGGAACTTAAGAAGCAGTTAACTGAGTTACAGGAGGCTGGTTACATTCGTCCGAGTTCCTCACCTTGGGGAGCACCGGTGTTGTTTGTACAGAAGAAGGATGGATCGCAGCGGATGTGTGTGGATTATAGATCTCATAATGATGTTACGGTGAAGAACAAGTATCCGTTGCCCCGTATTGAGGATTTGTTTGACCAGATGAGAGGAGCTAGGGTATTCTCGAAGATTGATCTCCGATCGGGTTACCATCAGATGAGGATTAGACCATCGGATATTCCCAAGACAACATTCTCGACTCGATATGGATTATATGAGTTTACTGTTATGTCATTTGGATTGACCAATGCACCAGCTTACTTCATGAATTTGATGAATAAGGTGTTTATGGAGTATTTGGACAGATTCGTCGTGGTGTTCATCGACGATATTCTTATCTATTCTAAGAATGAAAGTGATCATGAACAACATCTAAGGTTGGTGCTACAGAAGTTACGAGATAATCAACTCTACGCTAAGTTCAGCAAGTGCGAGTTTTGGATTGACAAGGTACCATTCCTTGGTCATATCATTTCTAATGGAGGAATAGCAGTGGATCCTGCTAAAGTGAAGGAGATAATGGAGTGGAGAGTGCCCACTACAGTTACGGAGATTCGTAGTTTCTTGGGGCTTGCAGGATACTATCGGAGATTTATTGAAGGGTTCTCTAAGATTGCTAAGCCTATGACATCGCTTTTGGAAAAAGGAAGAGAATTCAAGTGGGATGAGAAGTGCCAAGAAAGCTATGATCAATTGAAGGAGAAACTAATGTCGCCACTAGTATTGATTATGCCAGACCTACAGAAGGGATTTGACATTTATTGTGATGCATGTGGCCAAGGACTTGGATGTGTGCTCATGCAAGAAGGACATGTGATTGCCTATGCATCTCGTCAGTTGCGGAAGCATGAACTGAACTACCCCACCCATGACTTGGAACTAGCTGCCGTTGTGCATGCACTTAAGATTTGGAGACACTACATCATGGGAACTAAGTGCCAAGTATACACGGATCATAAGAGTTTGAAGTATATATTCACTCAGAAGGATCTCAACCTTAGGCAAGGCCGTTGGTTGGAGCTCATTAAGGATTATGATTTGGAGATTCACTATCACCCAGGCAAGGCAAATTTGGTTGCAGATGCCTTGAGTCGGAAGGAGCAGGTTCACTCCGCTTTCATTGTCCAGCTACCTGATGAATTAGCAAAAGATTTTGAGAGACTCAACTTGGGAATTGTTACACATACGGAAGGAGTTACTATTGAATTGGAACCTACCTTGGAGCAAGAAATTCGTAAAGGCCAGGTTGGTGATGCTAAAATCCAGGAGATCAAGGATCTGATAACAGAGGGTAGAGGCCCAGAGTTCACGGAGGATGAGCAAGGCACGATATGGTTCAAGAATCGGATCTGTGTTCCCGATATTGATAGTCTTCGGGAAACCATATTGAAGGAGGCACATGATTCAGTTTATTCTATTCACCCTGGGAGTACTAAGATGTATCAAGATTTGAAGCAAAAGTATTGGTGGTATGGATTGAAGAGAGATGTGGCTGCACATGTGGCTATGTGCGATGTATGCCAAAGAGTTAAGGCTG
This sequence comes from Zea luxurians, assembly GCA_029449295.1. Taxonomy (NCBI): domain Eukaryota; kingdom Viridiplantae; phylum Streptophyta; class Magnoliopsida; order Poales; family Poaceae; genus Zea; species Zea luxurians. The sequence continues at coordinate 45,151,794 of JAOPSE010000004.1, read as the reverse complement.
AACACCAGAGGCCAGCCGGACTACTGCACCCACTGAAGATACCTGAGTGGAAATGGGAAGAGATTGGCATGGACTTCATTGTTGGATTACCCCGCACGTCTGCTGGATATGATTCTATATGGGTAATTGTGGACAGGCTAACTAAGGTAGCCCACTTTATTCCAGTGAAGACCACACATTCCGGAGCTAAGTTGGCAGAGTTGTACATGGCACGAATTGTTTGCCTACATGGTGTGCCAAAGAAGATCGTGTCTGATCGAGGGTCACAGTTTACCTCTCGATATTGGAAGAAGTTGCACGAGGCATTGGATATAAGATTGAATTTTAGTTCGGCTTACCACCCACAGACTGATGGGCAGACTGAGAGGACTAACCAAGTGTTAGAAGATATGTTAAGAGCTTGTGCTCTTAAACATGGTGGAAGTTGGGATAAGAGTTTGCCGTATGCAGAGTTCTCATATAATAATAGCTATCAGGCCAGTTTGAAGATGTCACCGTTTGAGGCTTTGTATGGCAGAAAGTGCAGGACCCCATTGTATTGGGATCAAACGGGTGAAAGACAGTTATTTGGACCTGAGATTATACAAGAAGCAGAGGAACAAGTTCAGCAAATAAGGGAGAATTTGAGAACTGCACAATCCAGGCAGAAGAGTTATGCTGATACCCGGAGAAGACTACTTGAGTTTAAGGAGGGAGATTATGTCTATTTAAAGGTGTCACCGCTCCGGGGCATGAGAAGGTTCAAAGTCAAAGGAAAGTTGTCCCCTCGCTTTATTGGACCCTTCTTAATCTTAAAGCGAGTGGGAGAGGTTGCATACCAATTGGAGTTACCGGATCATCTTGCGGATGTTCATAATGTATTTCATGTATCTCAGCTGAAGAAATGTCTCAGGGTGCCTGAAGAACAATTACCAATGGAAGACCTTAGCATTCAAGATGACCTGACTTATGCTGAGTATCCCATCAAGATTTTGGATATTTTGACTCGAGTTACAAGGAATAAGGTTATAAAGATGTGTAAAGTTCAATGGAGTCACCACGGTGAAGATGAAGCAACTTGGGAAAGAGAAGAAGAGCTTCGTATAGATTTCCCCCACCTTTTCCCTAGATCTTCTTAAATCTCGAGGACGAGATTATTTTTAAGGGGGGTAGGATTTGTAATACTCAAAATGATATAAAAGCATTATATGGAGATTTCCTCATTTCATGTGCCTCATTTGCATCATAAAAAAAGCATACACACAATTTAGAGTTTAATTCAAACAAATGACAAGAAAAATGCATCATGTTGGAGTTTATATGTTTGTGCATTAAATAAAATAATAATGTTAATGGTAATAAGATAATAATTGCTAGAAGTTGAATTAAGCCCTAAATTAAACCTAGGGTTTTGAAAAGGAGAAGAAGAGAAATGATATATAAAAAAATATATAAATAATATAATTATATCTCTAAAAACTTGTATTTTAACTTCACCATATGATTTGGGAATAAATTCGGCCTAAGTTTGAATTTAAACTTGAATTCAAATTTGGATTAGAAGATGGTGAAAAAGGAATGGAAAATGAAAAAAATAAAACAAAACCCAGCTAAATGGGCCGACAGACTACCATTTCGGCCCACCATGCTATTCCCTCCGCGCGGCCCACCTCCATTCACAGGTATGCGCCGACAAGTGGGCCATGCCCGTCAGCCACACGCCGCACTCGTTCCCCCTCTCCGCGCGCACTGGCCAACTGACAGCACGGGCCCGCTGCTCAGCTTACTCCACCTTCCACTCCCACGCGGGGCCCACGCTGTCGGGGTCTTCCCCCTCTTTCGCCGCTTGACTCGGGCAAGCTCCGTTGCGCGCATGGCGGGTCCGCCGTTGAAGCTGGGAACGGACTCGGGGTCAAATCCTTCTCCACCTCAGCCTCTATAAGATGCGCCACAAACCCTAGACGACTCCTCTTCCACCTCCGTGATAGCCATCGACCACTAGCGCCGTGAGCAAGAGTGTGCACAGAGGAGTGAATCCGCCGCCGCCGACTCGACCCTTCGCCGTCGTTCCGGTGCTGGCAGGAGGTCGGGGTGATTCGCTTGGGCTCGTGGATCGTGTCTGTGGCGGATTGGGGCCGAGAAAGCCTTGGTCGTCGACTGAATCCCTCGCCGGAGTAGTGAGAGCACCGCCGAGCCGCCCCAACACGTGAGCAACCTGTCTGCGCGCCCGATTTCAGGTAATATTCACCCCCTTCGTGTTCGCCGTCGTGCCAATACCATTTTGCGGGTGTCAGAACTAGAATTAGGGCACTGCAGTGGCAGAATTGCGCGGGGTCCGGTGATGGCGCCGCCGCGGTCGGTCTGCGCCGCCGGGATGTGCCCGCTGGTTAGGAGATGAGCCTGGAGCCGTTGATTTCATGCTTAGCGGTCATGATTAGATGCAGGGTTGAGGTAGTGAGAACCGTGGGATCTTGGGTGGACGGTCTTGATTTAATCGGGCATACCGTTTCGATCTGGCGTGTCCTGACCGTTCGATTGGGATCGGATGGTGGTTACTCGTTCTAGACTTAATTAAATCGTGGCCGTAGGATCTAGATCGTAAGGCTAGTGTTGCGTACCGGTTCAGGGCACTTGCGATCTAATCTGAGCCCTCAGATTCTAATCGTGCGGCCCATATCTGAGGATACCCCTTCGCGGGTCAATTTTTCTAAAGAGACCCCGAAGAAATCACAAATCAACCCGCCATCCAGAGAACCCTATTCACTGAGTCTCGGTAATCTTGCGCCAGAACCCCTGACTTTTCCAGAAATTGACGCCTAGTCCAGAGAACAAATAAAACCAGAAAAATGACTTTAAAAATGGATTTTTAGTATTAATTAAATGCCAGAATTTGTATAATTCATAGAAAATTCATGTTAACTCCAAATTGAACCATTCCAGTTGCTAAAATTTTGTAATAATATTCTCTATCATTTAGTAGCTCTGTTTTGACATGAACACAGTAAGAAAACTAATTTAACATTTAATCCTATTTTAATCACATTAAACCTTAGGAAATTCATAACTTGAATTCTATAACTCCAAATTTAGTGATTCCAGTTCCTATGATCTCATTTTAATGTGTAGATTTTTACTGTGTATTATATTTACATGTTTGGTGCAATGTTAATTTTTGCTATACTATGTATGTATTGTGTTGATGCGAGTAGACGAGCAAGCCACTATGGATTCTGAGGTTCAACAAGTGGAGGTAGCTGAGCAGGAGCTCATTGAAGGCAAGTTGTGCCCTTGATCACTTACTTTTCCCAGCCATGTTCTTATTAATTTTAATGATCTGCATAGGTTAATTTTGATGGGAGCCTTTATGTTACCCCAGTTTTGATTACCTCTATACCTTGTTCACCCCTGAAATATTTTTGGGTAGTACTTGCTATTGCTTTATGTGGATTGGGTATGGAGATACACTATTCATGATTATTCTGTTATTATCTTGTTATTATTACTGTTCATGTTAAGATCATTAAATTAATGAGAACATGGAGCGACCACCCGGGAAAATAGTGCTACCACAAGGGTTTAATGGGACGCCCTTGGCTGATTAACTAGGAAAGCTAGTGGAGGGCTACCTTACCCAAAAGGGGCAAGGGCAGTAGGAGAGTGGTCAGTGTGGGGAGGTCCTTGTTTGATTTTGCTGCAATGGCGGTCAGGCAAGAACCCTGCACTGGAGCTTCCTATAAACTGTAGCGGGTAGTCTGAAGCTAGTGGAACTTTGTAAAGGCCTCGTAGTGTTACCCTGCCTCGCTTCCTTGGTAGAGGTGTATGGGATTCATGACCCCTTGGTAGATGGGTAACACGGCTTGTGGGTAAAGATGCGCAACCTCTGCAGAGTGTAAAACTAGTATACTAGCCGTGCTCACGGTCATGAGCGGCTCGGACCCTCACATGATTAACTATGGAACGTAAATTTAATTGGACATTTGCATCGCATTTGGGATTATTTTACTATTACTTTTCTTTATTATTATTAAGGTTTGGTATTTACTTACACTTAGTAATTGCTAATAAAATTTTGACCAACTTATAAAAGCAATGCTCAGCCTCAGCCTATATTTCATTGATCAGCCTTACACTTCATGAACTCCCACCTTTGGTGAGTTCATGCCACATTATTACCCACGACTTGTTGAGCTATGAACGTATGTGAGCTCACTCTTGCTGTCTCACACCCCCCCCACAGGAGAAGAGCAGGTGGTTGAAGAGGAGCCGCCTAACACTGAGGAGTTCGATCTGATCTAGGTGGCGTTTCTCAGTCGACATTGGCGCCGACGATCCTTAGTTCGTTTTGTATTTATCTTTATTTTGTAATAAGTCTTCCGCTATGTAATAAATACTCTGATGTTATTGACATTTATCTCTATACCCTCTGTTATTATATATGTTGTCTTCTTGGCGCATGTATGAGATGCACCCGGCTTTGTCCTTTAAAACCGAGTGTGACAGTCAGCAGCACGGGGCAAGCGCATGCACGTAAGGGGGCGCACTAATGAGCAGGGCCCGCCAGGTGGCAACCCAGCACAGAGGGGAGAGGGTCGGCGTGGTGCTGACACGTGGGACCTATGGTCCACTGGTTGCGGCCACGCGAGGGGGAAGAAAGGGGTTGCAGCTGGGGGACTGCGGGTGGGTCCCCCTCATTGGGGTTGTCGTCTACCTCGGTCGCGCGCTTGGCACGAGCGCCATGGCTGGAGCCGGCGACCTCACGTGGGTGGAGGGCTCAGGGTGGTGGCGGTTGGACGGGGGACTTCGGCACGACGACACGGAGCCAGTGCCGATGATCACCGACGATTAATCGATGGAGCAATGAGAACGAGGGAGAGAGAAGAGGAACTCCAGTGAGGAAAGTCACCTTGGGTGAAGCGAGGGCGGTCGCGGGACTTTGTCGGGCCTTGCCGGGGAAGAATTCGGGCGCAGGAGGCCTAGCGACGGGGGAGCTCCGGCAAGCTTAGAGAATGGCCGCGTGCAGCTCGGGTGAGTGCGCCGAGGCGAAATGAATGAAGCAGGGGAAAGTGGGTGCTTGCAGGGGCTTCAAGGGGGGCGGGTTAGGGCGGCGGTCTTGGCATGCTTGCGCACGGTCCGCTCGGGCAGGCGGTTGAAGGGAGGGGAGCGACTGGCATGCAGGGCCCGCAGGGCGGTGGCACATGCTCGCAACGGGCAAAGGTGCTTACGGGTGGGGTCGTCAGGCTGAGGATGTGTAGGCGCGTGGATGAGCGAGGGAGAGCATCGACACTGCGGGCCTGCCGGTCAGTGGGAGAGGGCACAGGCGCGCGGGAGCGGACTGGGCTTAGTGGGTCGAAAGGCCTGGAGGGAGGGGGTTCCGGGCTTCTTTTCCTTTTCTTTTTATTCCTGAATTTCTAATTCCTTTTCCTTTTGTTTTCACTTTTGGATTCAAATTCAAACATGCCACAAATTCAAATTCAAATAATCCAAACATGTGCATCAAACCAAAGAACAATCCAAGCTCAGCATGGTGCAACATCTCATGACTCCCATAGGTTTTGGTATAGTAAAGAAATAATTCATCTCCCAAATAGTAGACATACTTCTAAATATAAAGAAGAGAGAAGAAATCTATAGAGAGAAAGAAGGGGTAACCCCTTAATTTGGTAGATATTAGAGAATAAATTTTATACTCCCAAATTCAGGGTGTTACAGTAGTTAGCTCATTATTGTGTATGCTAAGAATTTCCATTTTCTCTAGCAAATTTTCAATTGCTTCTTGAGAGCTAGCTAACTTAGCCTTAAGTTTTTCATTCTTTTTAATTAGGCTATCATCGGTAGCTGATGATAGAGCATTAGACTTTAATTGTTCAATTTTAGTTGTTAGCTTACAATTCAAATTTGCAAATGTTTCAAATTTTTCTAGCAAACATTTATAATCATTTTGAGACTAATCAACTTATTTTTCAAAGTTTTAAGTTGAGCCTTTTGTTTAGTGCATACATCCTCAAAAAATTTAATGGCTTCTGCAAGCTCATCTAAGGAGGGCATTCCCTCACCTTCACCATCATCACTACTGCTATCATCACTAGAGGATGGAATACTCATTTTACCTCTTGCCATAAAGCACTTATGTGATGACCGTGACGAGGATCGGTGGCTGCGTATCCTTGGAGGTTCATCGTTGCTTGAAGAGTCATCCCATGTTTTGAAACTTGTAAGCGCCTTCCCCTTTTTGGGTTCGATCATATTTGGACAACTCTCCCTAAAGTGGCCCTTCTATCCTCATGCAAAGCATCCTCTCTTTCTTTGCTTTTTCCTGTCAATGTTAAATTGAAGATCCTCGATCTGCAGAGGCACACCCATTAGATTAATCTTGCAGATCATCCCCATTACGTTTCCGACGCGTCGGATTGTTTCTTCGTCCTCGGAGGATGATGTTGATGGTTGATTATCTTCATCGTCATCACTTTCTTCTTCTTCCTCTTCTTCACTTGAGGAACTTCGAGTGGGAGCCTTTTTCTTTCACTTGTTCTTTTCATCACATGCAAAGACATATGGTCTTGAAGAAGTTGGCTCCTCTTGTCAACCCATTTTTCACGACATCTCAAATGCCGCAATTTTTCCAATCACAATGGTCGGGGTCATTTTACTCAAGTCCTCCATGTTGTAAAGAATAGTGATGATGCTCCCATATTTTTGTTGTGGTAGTAGGGAGATAATCTTACTCACAATGTCTGCATCACCTAGCTTATTAATGCTAATAGAATTGAGCTCATTGATGATTAGATTTAAACGAGAATACATGTCTCTAACAAGCTCATTTTCTTTCATGGCAAAAGAATTGTACTCAATGTTTTTGCTCACAGACATTGGCTATGGAGCTCATGCAATTTTATCCAAATCTCTTTAGCAATTTTTAATGTGAAAACTTGATTGAAAATTTCCATGCTAAGAGATTCATACAAGCAATCTTTGGCTCTAGCATTCAAATGAATTTCCTTTTCTTCACTCTTGGTGAGCTTCTCGGGATTTTTAGGTGGTTTCTTCACATAATGAGTGACTCTCCAAACACCTAGATCAACGATCTCTAGGTAACAAGCCATTCTAGCACTATAGTATAGGAAGTTAGTGCTATCGAAGTGTGGTGGCCTATGGGTGTCCATTCCCTTCCTCTAAAAAGTGTCAGGCTCGATTAGCGATGAAGCTAAAACATTTCAAATGAGCCAAACCAGGCGTTGATACCAATTGAAGGAAACGGTGACGCCTAAGAGGGGGGGGGGGTTAATTAGGACTTCTAAAAACTATCTTCTAAACTAGGCGACAAATAAATCCCTAGAGCAAAACCTATGCAAATAAATAATCTTGAATGTGCAAACTAGGTTTTATCTAAGTGTTGCTATCTCTACCGCAAAGGCTAAGTTTCAATCTTAATAATCTAAACAAAAAGACAAGATTGAAACTTAAATACTTAATGTAAATGCGGATGGTAAAGAGCAAGGTAGAGATGCAAACTCTTGTGGATGACACCGGTATTTTTACCGAGGTATTCGAAGCCATGCAAGGTCCCGACTAATCCTCATTGGTGCCCCTATTCAAAGGGAAGCCCACACAAGGGTCAAGCACCATGGTCGAGTAACTCTGTAGAGAGCCACGAGCCTTCTCCATGCCAAGTGGTGCTCCGCTTCCGGCTCCTCTCGGACACACCCAGCCGTCTCCACTATCGAGCTTCTGGCCGAAAAGCCGCGGACCTCATTCCTCTAGTACACGGTAGTGGTCTTGACTCAAACACGGTTATCACGGTCTCGCAAGACTCTCGCCCTACTCGGTACAATTAGAACAGCTCGTGCAAGAGCCAAGGGGTTGTGTGGTTTTGGAAACTCACTCAACTAACTAGGGTTCACCTAGAGCAAACGCTAATGCGGTCTAACTAACCTAAGCACTTCGTAAAGCACCTACGCTAATCACTGAGTGATTCTATTAAGCACTTGGGTGTTTGAGCACATGGAAATGTCTACATTATGCCTTGGTATGTTGCTTGGGCTCCCACTCCTTCAAATGGTCGGTGGGGGGGGGGGTATTTATAGCCTTCCCCCTCAATTATAGTCGTTGCACAGAAAACTGCTGTTTCTGTCGATGGGTGCACTAGACAGTCCGATGCACACCGGACATGCACTATTCACTGTCCAGTGCCGTGACCATGTTAGCTGACCGTTGGGGTCTGTAGCAGTCGACTGTTGGATCTGACCGTTGCCAGACAGTCTGGTGCACACCGAACAGTCCGGTGTTACAACCCGAGAGCGCCTGGTCGCGAGCCTCTTTGCGCAGACTGCTCGGTGTCCCACCGGACAGGTACTGTTCACTGCCCGGTGCGCCACTAGTGCACTGGATGACTGCCCACTTCTTGGATTTCTTCGTTGTTTCTTTTGTGCTTCTTTTCTTCTTGAGTCTTGGACTTCTACACTTCTTTTATGTCTTCTTTTGAGGTGTTGCATCCTCAGTGTCTCAGTCCAATCCCTTTTGCATCCTGTGAATTATAAAAACAAACAATAGCAAACACATTAGTCCACAAGGTTATGTTGATCATCAAACACCAAAATCACTTAGCCAAGTTGTAACAACTCAAAATTCTACTTTTGAGAATATAGTAAAACTCTCTATAGGCTATGAATCGGAGTACCTTTTAATCATATTTCTCTTAACTTTGAAGTTACATCTCCTAAAAAACTATATATTGTAACACCCCTAGTGTTACTAGCATTAAAACTTGAGCTTAACATCATGTGCATTGACATTTAATATGTTTGTTACACCTAGAGTGCATTCACTAGGTAAAAATTTCGATCAAGTTGTGATGTTGGGACTTGATAAGTGGTTAACCCTAAAGTAGGGTACTTAACCCTGAATTAGGACTTATGGATGTATGTAAAGCCCAATTAGGATAAAACCTCAAAACTCATGAAAAATATTCATAAGGCATCACATTTGATGGACCTTAGTGGCACACAAACCCTAAAGTACTCAAAACCCTAACAAGACCCCTGAAAAACCGTAATTGAAACCCTAGGGGGTAGATGTAAATTTTGTGCACTTTTGGACCAAAGTGCAAATGCCAAAGTAATAGAACAACACAAATCATGTGTTTTTCTCTTTGGAGGATTTGCAAGATAAATAGTGGGATTTGGACTTATTTGCAAAAAGCATCCCATGCACCCCATCTGGTTAAGTCTGAATTCAGTTGAGTAAGGTCAACTTTGGTGCTCCATATCTTAGAATTCTTGAGGATTTGCTTGGTCAACATAGAAAACTTGTAGAGCTATGTTAGGAGTACAAGTTTTATTAAGTGACTAAGCATTGGTGTCGTGTAAAAATTGGAGTAAAATAGACCAAAAGATTGGCTATCAATCAAGACAGAAAACTGAATGGTGACTGACAGTGAACACTGAAGAACTTTGGGGTGGATTTGTGCTTAATCCAATAAGCAAATGGCCGGAGTTTCTATAGTCAAATTGTAGCTGGATTATTGGACAATAACTTCATTACAGGGGGATTAACGAGTTGCCACATAAAAATTGGAGATTAATGCCCTGCAAATTGCTCTGTCAGATCGACTGAATGGAGTTGCGATGGTACAGTGCACTGAATAAGATCACAGGTGCAGTGCACCTCGCCGCCGGCGACCTTGCGCTCAGATTCACGCTAGCGCAGCGATTCACGCCTAGTTAAACGCAGATAACGAACCCCGGGTAAAAGATCTTGCCGTGGATGAACTTGGAGGCACTGTTGCGCTCTATCGCTCATCCACTTGCGCCGGCGACGTGGCCGAGTGGTCGTCATAGGAATATACACCATTCACCATAGTTGTGCCACGCCTTAGGCCATTTACCACATTGTCGTGAGCCGTAGTGACTGCCCAAGGACCGCTATAGCTCATTGCCTAGTGATCGCCACGGTAGATCACCGCGATGACTCATCCCCTCTCTCCGGCTGGCAGCACACCTTTGTAAAATTGGACACCACCGCTCAAAGACTCTATAAATTGACCATGCCGTGAGCTCCGCTAGGTAGTCACGCATCCAGCGCACCCGCTCGTGCCTCGGATTGTCCACCAGACAGCTCTAATTTGGAGTTTTCCCCAAATTAGTCAAGAACACTGTCGTGAGTGAGCTCGCCGTGGCCTCGCTCTTGTTTCAATACCCCTGTGTGCTGTAGATGCTCATCGACCTAGCCAATAGAACTAGACCGCGCTCAATCAACCGGAACACCTTGAATTTGTATATGGTGTTTGCTGCCATCATGGGTGGGGGAATCCAAGGCAGGATTGGTTCAATTAAGGCATGGTTTAGGTTCGCCTCAGGTCAGGGATGCTAGTCTGACACTTAGTTGGGTCAGTCGATGCCGTTCATGGCTAGTCTTAGTAAAGGGGTGGTCGACGGCGAGCGCGCCGTGGCCGAGGACTGGGTTGGAGAAGAAACAGAAGCCGAAGGACCTCTGTGCAATCGTCAGTGAGACAGTGAATAGTGGTTAGGGGTTCTTCATCGGTTATTTGATTAACCAAGGGCCTTTTCACAAAGTCGACAGCGCGGTCGCAGGCGCGCTGGTGTTCTGTGTAGACCTAGGCTAGATGGGCTGGTTTTGGCCCAACTCTGTAGATAGCTTTTTCTTTTTCTTTTTCTGAATAAGTTTGGAAATCTATAGAAAATTCCAGAAAAAAGATAAAAATATGGGAACAATTTTACTAGACTCCTAAATTCCTATAGTATTTAATAAATATAGTTCTAAGATTTTTAAACCTAATCAAGAATTATGTAGTATTTAAGAAAGCCCAAACCAAAACTTCTGGAATTTTAGAAATTATTTGATGACTCCAAAAATCATGAAACTTTTTGGATAAGCTTACTTTGATAATTAGAACCCATGGGTGAAGTTTGACTTGATTTGGACATTGTTTGATCCCAAAACCCCAAAACCCTAAATCCTTAGAATAAAAATCCCTAACCCTACTAAGGTGTTGACCTAGAAGACCTAACTTCCCTGGTGCACTATGATGGAAAATTGTATTCAAGACACAACTTGATGTACCTTTATTATAAATGCATATTCATTGCATCACATGAGCATTCATGTCTATGTATGGTTATGTATACAGAACGAGGAAGAAATAGTGGTTGAAGAAGAAGGGACTACACAACCACCAGAAAATCCACCTACTGGGAACTGTTTTTATTTTGATATTTATGGAACAGAGCCTGACTCTCCAACAACACAAGGCAAGCCCCGGTGCATTTACCTTTCCTTGTGATTTTAAACTTTTATCACTTGAATGACGCCTTAGGTGATAGGAGTTGTGTGCTAAACCAATTGCTGCATTTCCTTCCTTGGAACTGTTTACCATTCCTTGATTCCATGTTTTATTAAAAGGTTTTCTAATGCTTAGTCCTGCTTTAGAAAAACAAATGTTTTGTTTTGAACAAAGGATGATGATTAACAGTGGATGGGATGTTTTCAAAAATAAAACTTGATGGTGGATCCATCATGGCCGTGATGGGTTCAACATCAGACAAGATGTACCTCTGTCAGGTACCAAACTTTGGGATTTTAAATGATAAAGCTGAGACCGGGTGGGTGACTTGCACGAGAAGAGGGTCTCGGTGTAGTGTCTCTATCTGAGTCGATTAAGGACCGTGTCGATGTAGGCTTGATGATTGAGGACCTTTTAACTGGTCACATGTCGAGTCATGGGTAATCTTTGCCTCGCGTGGACTAATACCAGAAAGGCCAACCCGCAATGGGAGTGGAGAGATGGCGAGAGTAGCGTGTACCCTCCGTGGCAAGAGGCCGGATGGTGGTGTATCTATGCTCTCGGTTGGCGTGAACCCGGTCTGGTCTTAAGAAACCTGGTGGCGAGTTGACATATGCAAGGGTTAAGTGCTACATATGTCGTGTGATTGGAGATCCCCAGCTGGGTATTAATCGATTCGGATCGCTATTACTTCTCAGACATGAAGACTTGGTCACTGACCTACACATAGCAATCCAACATAGTAAAAGGGTGATAAAAGATGGCTAGCATAGGTCAAGTGCTTGAACTAGGGTATGAATAACTCTAGCTACAGGTAATGACTTAACTTGCTAATAAAACTGGATTTTAAGGATCCACTATTAGTTAGCATTTCTGCAAAACAAAGTCTTTGATTCTTGAATCGCCTTACCTTGACTCCCTCAAGCCAGCATATCCTTGAGAGTCTTTTCTTTTGATGGGTAAGACTTGAGAAAGTACACTCCGTACTTAAGGTTTTTGAACCCATATTGTTGTAGGTGGGGAAGCAGCAGACTTTTGCTGTTTTTGCTCAAAGGTGGTATCCAAAGAAGAATCACAGCAGTGAAGCCACGGAAGGAAGATGGCCTCCCACTTGAGAAACAATATGCTTTTATGCGGGAGGGGTTTTGCCTCACAGGTCTGTAATAATTAATACTCTATGCACTCATACGCCCTGGTTTTGTAATAACCTTAATATTCTTTCTCTATATTTTAGTGAATGTAAATTAAGTTATTGTAATTCGCTTCTGCTTATTCTTTCATCCGATGTGATGTAACATCTGTGTGACGGGTGAAGTGCTCTTGGGCGAGGAAATAAAGATACAGATACCGAACTTATCGAGTGATTATGTGCACCTACAGGGTTGTCCAAGGTCCGTTGGACAAGGACAACTGTAGGTGGGCCTAATAACTTAGGAGGTTCCATCACAGCTGGTATTGGAGCGAAGACCATGTCTTCAGATGTTACTTAGCATTTTCAAAAACTTGTCCAGAAATATTTTTTCATTCTTACCTTGCCACTTTCTGGAAGTTCTTATCTTGTAAAGACTAGGTAATAGAGTGCAATATAGAGGAAGTTGGGGATCAACGGGGGTTGATTCCGTAATTATTGGGTTATGCATGCATCATGTTAAAAAATTATACTAATAAATTTCCCCTCTTATGGAGATATGGCACATACAAGGAAAACTGCACGCAAATCTACTAGACCTTTGGGCATGCCTCGTCATCAGTTAGCCCCCAGACATGAAGGGAGCAGCAGTGGCTCCAACGACCCCATTGGAGACCTGGAAGCTAAAGTGGAGCAACTACGATCAGAGCTATGCCATTGGAATAGGGCACGGGAGCAGGACAGTCAGCGTATAGCTGAGTTGTCAGCCGAAGTTGGCCGCTTGTGGTTTGAGATCTCAGAACGAGACAGCCATTGATTGGGCCATTAACTCGCGTTCGATCATGTGGCCCCACGAAGCAAAAGCTCAAGCTCGTGTGGATGAGCTTAGCGTGGCCCTTGATAACCTACAAGTGTACTGTAATACTCTACATGAGGAAGTACATGTATTGTATGGTCGACTGCACCCAAACGTGCCCTCCAACGCTGCAGCAATGGAAGCTGGACCCTTGGGAACAACAAACGCAAGACCTGAGGGGGAGTTGGACCTTTTTAAGCCCCCTCCTATGAACCTGGCTAACGAGCGGTCTCCTGCAGCAGACAGTGAAGCAACAAAAGACGATGAATACTAGAGCAGTATAGTTTAGATGTATACTTATGTAAAATAAAGTGATGAAATCAAGTTGTACGCCGAAGTCTGTATAATTACTATATTTTGGTAATATAATGTGATGGTATATGGTGGCATGTTATATTTTTCCCAAATGTTTCTTTGCCTCAGATGCCATCACAGACTCACGCGCACGATGGTGAGGGAACTTCCTGTGGTCGAGAAGCTACTTCTAACCCGCCACCTGTACCCTCGACACTGGTCGAGGCTATCGCTGACTTGGTCAATGCTACTGCAGATAATATCCGCTTCCTGCGTGAAATGGCGGGTAATCAGTTCCAGTAGCATGGCGGGAGAGCTCCTCTACAAGGACAGCGTGAAACCTCGTATCTATAATTCTCTGAGACGCGTCCTCCGCTCTTTGTTAAAGCCGAAGACCCTCTTGAAGCTGATGAGTGGATAAGGGTAATGGAGCAGAAGTTCGGGTTGATCCATTGTACAGAGATACAGAAGCTGTTATTTGCTGCTCAGCAATTGAGAGGCCCTGCCAGTACATGGTGGGGGAATTTTGTAGCAGTTCAACCAGCTGGACATCAGAACACTTGGGAAGAATTTAAGCTAGCCTTCCGTGAACACTATGTTCCAGATGGAGTGCTTCACATGAAACAAGAGGAGTTCATTCGACTAAAACAAGGGGGAGACTCTGTAATGCGGTATCTCAACAAGTTCAATCATCTGTCCTAGTATGCCATCGATCAAGTAAATATTGATTTGAAGAAAAAGAATTGCTTCATGCGAGGACTCAATGACAGACTGCAGAGGAAAATGGCCACCTATCTAGACCTTACCTATAGCAGAGCTGTCAGCACAACGCTGGCAGTAGAATCCAAGAACATAGGCCATGGAAAATCCAAGGGATTTGGAGGTGACAGGTCTAATCAGGGACCTGAGAAGAGAACTAGGTTGGTAATCCGACCTTTTAGTCAGAATCGTTCTTCGCCTCACCCACCCTCCTATCCATTCAAACAGTCTGTTTTCATTCGCCCTGCCCTGCCCCCAGTTTTACAAATCAATCGGGTGCCCCTGGTACTCGTTTCCCCGCCCTCCCTTGTTCTTCAACTAGCTACTTCAATTGTGGAAAGTCTAGCCATTTTATAAAGGACTGTCCATACCCGAAGCAGAATAAGTTCAACAATCAATAGAACTTTGGGAGCTCCAATCAAGGCAATGGGAACACGGCTAATAATTCAACAGGAAAAAATATCAAGAAGACAGGACGAATCTATTATACTCAAGTAGCCACTACGCTGGAAGGAGAGCCAATAATGATGGGTACGTTCCTTGTGGCCAATCACCTAGCTGTTATTCTCTTTGATTCTGGTGCTTCACATACATTCATAAGCAAGAAATTCATGGAAAAAATTGCATTCCTTGCACTAAATCAAGAGAAGGGTTTACTATCCATTCACCCAGGGGACAAATAGTTACTAAGGATGTAGCCTTCCATGTGGCAGTAACATTGGCTGAACGGGAATTTCCCACCAACATGATTGTTTTAAAGGGCCAAGACATAGATGTAATTCTGGGCATGAATTGGTTAGCCCAGCATAAAGCTATCCTGAACACTGATTTAAGGAATATCAAATTGAGCTATGGCCATGAAGAGATTCTCTTGTCCATTCCTGTAGCTGTCCCAGCCAAACCATTTGGACAGGTCTGCGAAGCTATCGTGCCAGAAATTCAGGATATTCCGATGGTATGTGAATTCCTGGATGTCTTTCCTGAAGACCTGCCTGGGTTGCCTCTAGAAAGGGATGTAGAATTTGTGATTGAACTAAAGCCTGGTACGGCTCCTATTTCTAGAAGGTCATACCGAATGCCACCTAATGAATTGGCGGAACTCAAGACTCAACTCCAAGATTTGCTTGAGAAGGGATTCATTAGGCCTAGTTCGTCACCATGGGGATGTCCTGCCATTTTTGTCAAGAAGAAGGATCAAACACTTCGAATGTGCGTGGACTATAGACCCCTTAATGAGGTCACTATCAAGAACAAGTACCCTCTGCCTCGGATCGATATCTTATTCGATCAAATTACCAGAGCTTGAGTATTCTCCAAGATTGACCTTAGGTCAGGTTATCACTAGATCCGTATTTGACCCACTTCACATACCTAATAAACTCAGTGTTTATGCCCGAGTTGGATAAACTTGTGGTGGTATTCATTGATGATATCTTGATCTATTCCAAGAATGAAGAGGAGCATGCTAAACACCTACGGATCATGTTAACGCACTTAAGGGAGCACCAATTATACGCTAAATTCAGCAAATGCGTGTTCTGGTTAGAGGAAATCCAATTTTTGGGACATGTATTGTTTGCGAAGGGGATTGCTGTTGACACCATCAAAGTCAAGGATATTCTCGAGTGGAAACCGCTGACTACAATACATCAGGTTCGAAGTTTCCTTGGGCTGGCTAGTTATTACCGTAGATTTATTCCGGATTTCTCCAACATTGTAAAACCAATCACAAGTTTGTTGAAGAATGATATAAAATTTGACTAGTCCTCAAAATGCAATGAAGCCTTCCAGCAGCTGAAGATATTATTGACCACTGCTCCGGTATTGGCTCAACCGGACATCGACAAGCCTTTTGATGTGTACTGTGACGCATCGAGCAATGGGCTCGGATGTGTTTTAATGCAAGAGTGCCGAGTCATCGCTTATGCTTCAAGACAACTACGCCGGCATGAGGAGCATTATCCAACTCATGACTTGGAGTTAACCGCAGTTGTTCATGCCCTCAAGATATGGTGTCACTATCTGCTGGGAAATTCCTGCCACTTATATACAGATCATAAAAGTCTGAAGTATATTTTTACCTAGTCAGAACTGAACATGAGGCAGTGGAGATGGCTTGAGCTGATTAAGGATTATGATTTGGAAATCCACTATCACCCAGGAAAAGCAAATGTGGTGGCGGATGCCCTGAGTCGCAAGGCTTCCTGCCATTGTCTTAAAGTGGGGACCTCTTACACCACACTATGCCAAGAGATGGAAAAATTAAACTTGGGAATGATACAACATGGAACTTTGACCCAATTGAAGCTCGAGTCGGTTCTTCTGCAAAAGATTATTGATGCCCAAAGAAGTGATAAGGGTATGAAACACATTCATGAGAAAATAGAAGCCGGCAAAGCTAATTGCTTTAGAAAAGATGATCAAGGGATAGTGTGGTTTAATGATTGCATAGTTGTGCCTAGGAATGCTGAAGTCCGCCAACAAATTTTAGATGAAGCTCATCTTAGTCGTTATTCCATTCATCCCGGAAGCACTAAGATGTATCAAGATTTAAAACAACATTATTGGTGGACAAAAATGAAGATTGAGATTGCACGCTATGTGGCGAGATGTGACACCTGTAGCCGTGTCAAAGCAATACATATGAAGACTGCTGGACCACTGCAATCTTTGCCCATCCGAACTTGGAAATGGGAGGACATTAGCATGGATTTCATTGTGGGATTACCCAGGACAGCTAAGGGTTTTGACTCTATTTGGGTTATAATTGATCGGCTTAGAAAGATAGCTCATTTTCTGCCGGTCAAGACATATTACTCGGTCATCACCTATGCACAAATGTATATTGCTCGCATTCTCAGTTTACACGGAATTCCAAAGACAATTGTGTCAGACCATGGACCACAATTTGTATCCAAATTTTGGGAAGAACTCCACAAATCTCTAGGTACTAAGCTGCTCCATAATTCGGCATATCATCCTCAAACAAGTGGATAAACTGAGAGGGTAAACCAAATACTTGAAGATATGTTGCAAGCATGTGTCTTGGTGTTTTCGCAGAAATGGGATGAATGTCTGCCATTGGCAGAATTTTCGTATAATAACAGCTATCAAGGGAGCATCAAGATGGCACCATTTGAAGCACTGTACGGGCGACGGTGTTGGACACCCTTAAATTGGTCAGAGCTAGGAGAACAGTGGTATTTCAGGCCTGATTTAGTCAGAGAAACAGAAGCAAAGGTTCACCGGATAAGGCACCACTTGAAAGAAGCTCAAGCTCGGCAGAAAAGTTATGCAGACAAACGACACCGACCCTTGTTCTTTCAAGTTAAAGATTATGTGTACCTGAAAATATCACCAACAAAGGGGGTAAACCGTTTCGGGGTAAAAGGGAAGTTGGCCTCCCACTTGAAAAACAATATGCTTTTATGCGGGAGGGGTTTTTGCCTCCCAGGTCTGTAATAATTAATACTCTATGCACTCATACGCCCTGGTTTTGTAATAACCTTAATATTCTCTCTATATTTTAATGAATGTAAATTAAGTTATTGTAATTCGCTTCCGCTTATTCTTTCCTCTGATGTGATGTAACATCTGCGTGACGGGTGAAGCGCTCTTGGGCGAGGAAATAAAGATACAGATACCAAACTTATCAATTGATTATTTGCACCTACAGGGTTTTCCAAGGTCCGTTGGACAAGGACAACTGTAGGTGGGCCTAATAACTTGGGAGGTTCCGTCACATATATTCTAATAAAATATTAAATGAAAAGGATCCCTACGTGAAATAAGTTATTCCTCTGTTAAAATCATATAATTATAAATTCTCCCTAAGAATTTAAGTTAAACCGTCTCTAAATAAAGCATTCTATACACTAGAATGTATCCTTCATGAAAATACCTATATTTGGGTGATTTGAATTTCATACTTAAACACAATTGTTTAATTATGTATTAATATAAACATAATAAAATCTTTGCATTTCATGTTGGAGTTTTGAACTATGCATTCTAAAAAGAATTTGAAGTGTGAATTCAAAGCTTAAATTGGAATTGGAAATCAGAAAAAGAAAAGAGAAAGGAAAAAGGAAAAGAAAAGAATGAACTAAATAGACTCGGCCCAAATTCATCACCTTGGCCTAGGTTCTTTTCCTCCCTCAGCTAGCCCAATCATGTTTCCCTCTCCTCACTCGCATGGGCCAGTTTTTGGCCCACTTCGTGTCCCAACCACGCCCCTCCCTGTGGCGTTGACAGGTGAGCCCCATAGGGCAGACCCATGTGGTTATGCACCTGTGTGACTACAGCACCGAAGTCATCAACAGGTGGGCCCCACTTGTCAGGCTTATCCCCTTCCCAACAAACTCCGAGAAGCATGCGACAAACTCCTAGATCTTGGCCGCCGAGCACCGACCTCACCTCATCGGCCCTAGCCCAGGCATAAATAGGTGGGAGCCCCGTTCTGACTACCCGCACATACCCCTGGCTACTACCCGATGCATGGCAAGAAAGTTGAGCTCGTCTGCTGGCTCGCCTTCTAGGGCATGGGCGTCTGCATGGTCGCAGGCTCCATGTTCGGCCTGCTGCACAATGGCGCGCTCCCCGGTGGGCGCCTTGTCGCCTGCGTCCGCCGCCTCTGCCATGGCGCCTATGCTGGGGCCGCCATGCTCAAGACCCTCAAGCCACACCATGACGCCGTCAAGGCACCCTATCCTCTCACCACTGCAAGCTGGGGATCGACGTCGCTGTGGTTTCATTGCAGGTAAGTGCCCCTTCCGCTATGATTTCGTGTTCTCCGTTCCCGCAATCGGGCTGGTGCCCTGTTGCACGCCGGCGTGGAGTCTTGGCTAGGTAGTGCACCGCGATGCCCCTTGGGTGTTCCCGTGTTCGCCTAGTGGTGTATGAATGGCGCAGAGTTGAAGATGATGCACGGTTGTTGCAGGATGATGGTTGAGCGGCTATGGTTAAAAGTGCTCAGGCTGGTACACGTTGGTGCTTGGGGACTGTTAGATATGGATCCGAGAGGTGGCAGTGGACCGATCTTCATAAAATTTGGGATGTTGCCCTTGATCTGATGGTTAGGTTTTCGTACCGATTCAGATGTAATCTAGACCGTCTGGGTGTAATCCAATGGCTAGAAAACCCTCATACCCCTTCACCGTGCACCTTTTACATAAGAGACCCTGGGGTTTTTCATAACCAACCCATGGTCCATCCTATTCAAAGAACCTTACATCCAAGCCCTGGTATTTGCAAACTAGACCTTGAACTTAAATAACATTTTGGCCACAACCCATGAATCTCTAGATATTAATAAAATTAATACAAAATTGATTTTTAAATGCCAAAGTAATCCTAAAACCTTGGTAAATGCATAACTTGTTCTTGTTGCAGCGGAAATTAACTAATGATAAATAAAGAGTGAGGCGGAGCCTGGTCCATCACTCCTCCTGGTTAGCACCTACTGAGGCAGGGTTCCACTTGATTGTCCAACCCGATGGCAAGGTGGACGGCCAAGTCAGCCTAGAAACCATATCCACCTCGAAGGTACTTGTAGAAAAATTATGCCACAAGCAAGGCTGAGTATACTAATACTCAGCTAGACCTACCCGGTGTGAGGAGTCTACATCTCTACCTCTAGACCATGAAGCTGTTTGGCTGAGGGGTTTGGTTTTCCAAAAGGACTAGCTGAGTCTAAAATCAAATTTTAGCTTTTGCAAGTTTAATAACATTCCTTAAGCTAGGTTTTCATCCTTCTAAACATACATGAAAACAAACATTTAGTGCAAACAACACTTTATCTCATGAAAACTCATTTCACTTCTTACTCGATGTAGTAGCACGTATCAAGCAGTCTCATTAGCTGCGAGAAGTAGACGATTCAAATCGAGTTTAAAACCTTGCAAGGGAAACCTAAACAGACGACATGTAGGAGCACTCCATCCCCACACACGTCAACCATCCCCATAGATTCCCCATCAACAGATCAGAGCCCACTGTCATTGGCATACAATGCTCCACTGACCCTGGCCGCCGCCGTGCAGTGACCGCACTTATACCCACCATAACCGGAATGGGAGACCCAGTCTCATGAACACGTGGGGAGGTATGTCTGTGGGCAGGTTCACTCAGGTACTAGGCTTACCGAGTTACCATATTTCTCGGCATGTGCTTTCAAACGCTTGACACATGGTACCACACATTAATCCTTATTCTAGTTTCATCTCGTAGACATGGCATCCCCATGGATCCTTGTCCATAGACCATCATAGTTCCAATATCAAAGTGGATACAACCAATTCCTGACCTCGCGCGAGCGCTAGAAAAATCAATCGACCTCTACTGAGATCTTGAATTAGCATAGCAGCTACTCGACCTAGAATACTAGTATCCATCTCAAAAGGAATCCTGAGTTCATGCAACTAGGGTTTCAAACAACTCCTACAGTTAAGTGCACAACACAAACCTACAAGCATTAAATGTAGTAAAATAGCATATATATAAACGGTTATGCATAAAACCGGGGCTTGTATTCAATTGCGGGAGCAGTAGGGAGATCCTCAGTAGCAGTCTCTGTAGTTGGCTCCTGAACTTCGTCTTGGTCAGCTCCTTGCTCGGGATGAGCACGTACTCTCTGTCAGCGAGGTTGCAATCTATTTAATATGATGCATAAGATGCATGTACATTTATAATATGTGGATGATAAACGTGATTCATGGTCGGGTAACACTGGGTCATTTAGGGTTTCTCCTTATTCTATTTTTCCTTAGGCTTTAATGGTGGTTTGAACTATGAATGCTATTTAGATTTCTCCAAAAATTCTAAAAAATTACAGTACCTTAACACTGGTTAAATTAGTTTGCTCTATGAATTTGAGGTCAAAACTAATTAGAATCGTCTTTAAACAAAAATAACAAAAACTAAGGTAGTGGGGTCACTTTGCACTTAACTTTCTATTTAGAAGTGACCTATGTACCAAGGGTTATTTTTGCTGGTATCTAGATGCAATATCATGGTCTTGTGTAAAAATATACTTAATGATACTCAATGAATATTTGTTTATGATTTTCGAAAGTTGTGGGGCTAAAAGGTGCCTTTAACTAACTTTTCTTTTAAAAAATGTCAAACAACAGATTTGACATTTATCTAAAATTTTCTTGCGCAAGAGCAATCATTCCTAAGTTTGGTCATTTTTCCTTATAGGGCTTGGGTTGTATGATTTTCTAAAGTTCCTTATAATTTCTCATGGGGCAGGGGAAACATATTTCCTAGTCAAACTTAGGTCAATTTTATATTTTTCCTTGAAACCTTACTGCTAAATTAGTCTAGAAAAAAATAAGTTGGTCTTGTAGTTCACACGTCTGGTCCCGATTTTATTTTCCAAGAAAATGGGTAGAAACTTAATTTATTTTATAATCTCTACTTAAGTGAGAATACTATGGTATACAATATTTTTGTGGGACTCTACTGTTGATTGATTATCTCCTAAAAATTCCTCAGCTTCAGTACTATAGTTCTAATAATTTTACTTCTTTTCTTGCATATTACTTAATATCTCTAAATTTCCAGAAATAGTACTCGACTAGTAGGTTTTCTATTTTTATTCTGAAGTTTACCTTGTCTAGAACCTAGTAAAATTTGTTTGACTAAATTTGGTCATATTTTGTCCAAGTTATGAATTTTCAAACTTTTCTGCTGGTATTTAAAGTGGATTTTCAAAAAAGAAAAGAAAAACACACTTCTAAATGGGTCCCTGGTATTTTTCTCCCTTTTCCCTTACGAATTGGTCCCTAGCACACAATTCATCTCACTCTAAGCCTTTATGCATAACCCCCTGGGCTTTTCTAATCTCTAATCTATGGTCCCTAGCTAGGTTAAACAGTACCCACGACGAAAGAGATGGCAGAGCGGCTTACCAGCGTTGGTAGGGTTACAACAAAGGGTCGGGTGAGGATGGGGAGCTTTTGGCGGTCACGTCGAGGTACGGGTCGACGTCGATGGTGCTCGGAGCTGGTCTAGCCATGGACCCAGGCGGCGGAGCTCGCTGACGATGTCTGCACTGGCCATAACATGGCGGTAGAGTTCAATCAGACCACACAGGAAGCTTCACTGAGTGGCAGGGGGTGCGTGTGTGCAAGGAATCGATGAATAAGTGGGTAGATTACCTGGAACGAGGGAACCCTAGAAGGGACAAGTTCGGCGAGGTAATTTGGCTTCTCCAGTGAAGTAGTGTTCGGTCTGAGTGGCTGGTAAGCTTCACTAGTATCTGGGGGAGCTGGCCAGGGAGCTAGGCTGGATGGGGATAGGTTGGAGTGGCCAGTCTATGGTGGCCGAAGCTTTGGCAAGCTTGCAGACGGCGCCGCGCTGGGTGTTCTGGCGATTACTGGCTTCCAGTCGCCGGCAAAAAAAGTATGGATTGTGTGGGAGGGCAAGGCTGAGGGGCTAGGGCTTCTTATAGGCGAGGGCTCGGGCATGGTGAGAGCTCGTGGCGTGCGTGGGCGCGCTCTCGAGTGCCAGCCGCGGTCGAACATGTGGAGGATCGCTTCTACCCCTGTCCAAGCACCTGTTTAGCTACCCTAGCATGCATATCTTTGCAAGGATCCCATGTAGGGTCTCTTCCCTACTCCAAATCCTTGATTTTCCATGTGAGTCCCGACCTGAGATATGCTTAGGGTGAGGAGAAACGCTAGTGTCTAGTCGGGTCTGTCACACTATTCGGGTCGCGACAAAAACCATGCCAAGGCATGTCAAACGGTCTTGGTTTAGTGTCAAACTTCACCAGGGCGTGTCTGAGGTAATTTGGTGCCACTTTGTCCATTTTACCACTTGGATTTGAGTTCAGGAGCTAGGTGAAAATGACAAATTTTTTAATTTGGGTTGGGGGAGACCTAAAGAAAAGCTCATTTCTCCCCAGGGTTCCTCTAGTTGAGTGATCGATTTGGGGCTGTTTAAGACTCGTTTTGGGGAAATTTCCTTACTAACTTTAATAGATATTTTGATAATGTTCAACTTGTATAATTAGCCCAACTTGTGATATTGAATGTTTCATTGTCTGTTTACTAATTTTCTGTTTTGTCTCACATGGCCCAGGTGATTAGACTTAGGGTTCTAAAATTTTCTTCTCCGTTATTTGCACCATATGGTCAAGGTAAGAATCTTAGGATAACAAATACTAGCTGACGCCTTTGGTTGTTAAGTTGTGGTCTTCTAAGGCTCCACTAATCCATATGTGATAATAGGTCAGGGTGTGGCTCTAGAGTAGAGACCCTTAGTAACACCTTGGGTTTGTTTAACCATTGGGTTAACATCATAATAAAAAATTAATTTCTAGAACAATAGTATTATGTAAAGAGTGACATCATAATTATCAAGTTGAGCAGTATCACAAATTGCTAAGCATAGTATTTATCCTAGGGTAATCAAGGAGTAGGGTTGGTATTTCTAGGAAAATCCTATTTAGGCAAATCCCATCAAATTATGCAAATATTCGAAAGATAAACATTATTACATGCATTACTTGGGTACAAATAGAAATGCAGAGGGAGAATTCACTTGCCTTGCTCAAACGTGTCCTGCGGGTCATCTTCAAATGTATTCGGTTCTTCTACCACACATTCAGCTTCTAATATCGATTCACATATCATACATATAAAAGAAAACATTCACCAAATAAATAAACATACACCATTACATGGATAATATTCAGCATTACATGAACAACATATACCACACAAACTATACTTATAAATAGTGCCTAGAATAACAACTAATTCATATTTATTTTAATAATCCACTAAAATCTCTACTTTGGATTGTCACTGGTGAAACTTATATGGACATGCGACTACGAAAGTATTTTACCTAACATAGCTTAGATGTAATGACTTAACCAATTCTATAGAAATAAATTACCAATTAATTATTTCTATTATGAACAATGATATCCTTTTAGTTTGATCCTTTATTTCTAAAAGAAACATCATTGTAATAATCAAAGGTCAAAACATTTAATAATAAATTAAACCACTTATTAATCTATAATTCTTGCATTATAATGAATTCTACACCACTTACTAATTCTATGTTAAGAAGTTTCTATTATTTATTTAGTGAGCCTAATTGAACATCTGATTATAATCTCTAGATAAACTCTCGAATTCATCGTAAACAAAATTAATTATGAAATCATCTATCTAGTATTTTTTACTACTAACACGTGTCTACCAAAATTTTGTCATTCTTCTTTCTAATCCAATATTCTAAAATCATTGTAAACAAATAACATGACTAATAACAATTCACGCATAAATACCCAATAACTTACATACACATGAATTTCATTCACAACATTCTAATATTACAACAATAATTTACAAAATTCATAAATTAACACAAAACATGATTTCAAAAATAAATCCAAATTTGGGTTGTCTTCAACCGTTGACGAACGAACGGTGGCAGACGGTCCAGCGAACGGGGGCGGACGGTCCAGCGAGGCACGAGCGCGGCTGGGACAGCAGGGCCTCGGCGCAGGTGCAGAACGGTGGGGCTCGGCGTAGGAGTGACGGGGCTCGACCAGGACTATAGGGGCTCGGGCGAGTGCTGCTGAGGGTTCGGTGGGGCTACGGCAAACTCTAGCGAGGGCGGGGCGGTCTCCGGTGAGACAGGCGCGGATGACTCCGGTGGCGGTGTACGGCGCGGGTGAGGAAAGGTGAGGGGGAGCTTGGGTGAGGGGAGGAGCAAGGGCTTGGCCTGCCCTTTTATAGAGAGAGAGGGGAAGGGGAGAGGGCACCGGAGAGAGAAAGAGAGTCGGCTAGCCTTAATGGCGGTGGTTTCCTCCATTGATGGAGAGGGGAAGTGAGGGAGAGGAAGAGGGAGAGACGACGGTGCTTTTGGGTCCAGGGAAGGAGAGAGGTCTGGTGCGAGCCAGGCAACTCATCCGGGGTGTGGGGCGCTCGGCCGGGCAAGTGCGCGACACGGACGGTACGCTAGGTGCAGATGCAGCGACGGGAGGAGGGAGAAGAACCTGTGGGTGGGGCCCGCGTGTAAGAGAGAGAGGGAGGGGAGGCGGCTAGGCCCTGGTGGGCCGGGTTGGCCGGATAGGTTAGGGTTTCGATTTTTTTCTTTTATCCTTATTTCCCAAAACAAAAATATAAATAAATATATTTTAAATATCTCTAAAAATTCATAATAATTATACTAACAATATTTATCAACAAAGAATTTATTTTTGGACCAAAGTTCTTGTATTAATTAGTTGGGTTTTCATATGAAAGAATTTTATAAAAACATTTACCAAACAATTATGAGCAAGCAAAAATTCTTCTGAAGGTAAATAAGATCAAACACTTGAAAGAAAAATTATTTACTATACTCACTACTTAATAATTTAAATGCATTATTTTTAGTTGATGGTTTTGAGGTGTCACACAAGGTGATGGATAAGGCGATGTGGGCAGGTCGGATATTGGAGTCATGGTACCTGATGATATTGTTGCGTTTGTGCTTGCTACATCGGGTACCTCGACTAATTTATCTACTTCTAGTATCCCTGTTAGCAATGTTCCTCATGGGTATGCCCCTACATAGTGATTAGAACAAAAGACTAGACATTGGCTAGTTGAGTCAGAGGACAATTTCTCTTGGAATGGTTTATTTTTGAGGTCTAGTGAAGTCTTATGGAGCGTTGAGTTGCTTCCCAACTTAGTCGATTGTTTCTTTTGGTAGGGTATAGTAAGCACCCTTGGTTTCTGTACCACCTTTGGTGTTACTAGTACTAAAACTTGAGCATGTCATCATATGCATTGACATTTCATTTTGTTTGTCACATCTAGAATGCATTCACTAGGTAAAACCTCAAAACAAGTTGTGATGTGGTGACTTGAAGTGTACTCAACCCTAGGATTAGGGCCTATGGTTGAAAGTGAAGCCAAAATGAGCACTATCTCAAAAGTTATTGGAAATATTCATAAGGAATCAAGAATGATGGGTTTCGAGTGGCACAAAAACCCTAGAGTGCTCAAAAACCCTAAAAGAAACCCTAGAAAACCCTAAATTGTACCCTAGGGGGGTAGATTCAAATTCTATGCACTTTTGGACCAAAGTGCAAATACCAAAGTGATAGATCATCAAAACCTAAGTAACTTTTGTATTGGAGGGTTTTCATGTAGTATGGATAAATTTGGACTTATTTGCAAAAAGTCCCCTGAACATAATGTGGCTAAGTCTGAATTTCAGTGGAATTGGGCCACCTTTGGAGCTTTGTAGTTCTTGATTCATGAAGATTTTGCCCTAAGTCAATGCATCAAACTTATAGAGCTATGTTGGGAGTACAAATTTGATGTAGTGATTAAGCCCTAGTGCTACATGGAAATGGGAGAAAAATAGATCGAAAACTGGCCTATCAGTCGACTTTAATACTGAACCTGGACAGACAGTGATCTAGGACTGATTTTGGGAGCTATTTTGAGTATAATCCAGTGATTATCTGAGTATGGTTGCTATAACGAAATCAAAGCTGGACTATAGATCAACAACTTTGTTACAGATGGATTAACATGTTGCCACATAAAACTAGGAGATCAAGGCCCTGCGAAGTGCTCTATCAGGTACCCTAAATGGGGCTTCCCATTGTACAGTAGACTGAAAAAGATCACAGGTTCGTTGCACTTCGCCGCCGGTGACCCCTCCGTGCCTGGATTCACATCGGCGCCGTGATTCGTGCCCCGTGGCGCGTGGATAACTTCGCGGGGTGAAAGATCTTTGGCAAGGGATGAAGATGGGGCACTGTGGTCGCTCTGTCACCATGCCCACTTGCGCCGCAACGTGGCCGCGCGACCATCGCCATCGTGCCGCTGTTCCTCGCGGTCATGCCACGCCGTCAACCATTTCACCACGTTGCATTAGACCACAGTAGATAGCTAGTCTATCGCCTAAGTCGTTGCTCCAGTGAATGCCACGGTAACTCGCGCCAGTGACCTCCCCCTCTCTCCGACCGCCTGCGTGTCTCCCCCAAATTGGACGCCACCACTGTTGGCTTCTATAAATTGAGTGATCAACCAACTCCGCTAGGTTGTTACGCACCCAGTGAACCAGCCCTTGCCTCCAATCGTCCACCATAGCCCCTCAATTTGGGATTTCCCCCAAATCGGGTTTCCGCGCTGCCATGAACACCTCGCCGTGGCCAACCCTCCACTGGTTAGTCCAAGCTTCTCTGCTTGATGTTCTAGCATCCATTAAACCTCCTATTGCTCGTAAACCCGTTTGATTGAGCTAGACCACACTGAATCACCAAGAACACCTCGGTTTGTCTCCGGTTTTCACTACCTTCATGGGCAGAAGGAGTCCGGGCCAGATTCGTGCGATTGATGGAGGGGTTAGGGTCGCCAGGGGTAAGAATAGGTGTCGACCGAGTTAGGGTGTCAGTCGTTGCGCATCCCAGCTGTACAAGATCATCAGAGGGTGCGCTCACCATCGTTAGCCGTCGGGGACTTGGGTCTGTGAAGAAATATAAGTGGGAGGGGTTTTACGCAAATGTCAGAGAGACACATGAACAGTGTCACGACCTCTTTTTGGGGTATTCAAATCGTCGGGGTTCTCTGTGTAAAGTCACCCACGCGGACACGTGCGCGGGCGTGTTTCGACCGGTGATGGGTCGGTCTGGGCTGGTTTCGGCCCAACACTGTTGATAGCTTTCTCTTTTTCTTTTTCTAACTAAGTTTGGAAATCCATAGGAAATTCCAGAAAAATGATAAAAATGTGGGACCAATTTTACTAGACTCCTAAATTCCTCTAGTATTTACTAAAAATAGTTCCAAGATTTTTAGTCCCAACCATGAATTATTTAGCATTTAAATATGCCTAAACCTAGTCTTTTAGAAATTTAGAATTTTATTTGTAGCCCCAAAAATATTAAAACTTTTTGGGTAAGCTTAATATGATAACTAAACCCTTTGGGTAAAGTTTGGCATGTTTTAGACAATGTTTGATCCCAAACCCAAAACCCTAGCTTCCTAAGGTAGAATTTGCTTAATCCTAATAGAGTACTGACTCAAAAAACCCTAGTTATTCAGGTGTACTGTGAAGGAAAGTTGTATTCAAGATACAACTTGATGTGTTTCTATTATAACTGCATATTCATAGCATCACATGAGCATTCATGTATATGTACTGTTATGCATAGAAAACGAAGAAGAAGTAATTGTCGAAGAAGAAGAAACTGCACCACAAGCTGAGACTCCATCTGCCGAAAACAATTTTTATTTTGATATCTGCAGAACCGATCTCGAATCCCCTACAACACAAGGCAAGCCCCGGTGCATTATCCATTTCCTTGTGTTTTAAAATCTTTATCACTTTGCTCGATGCATTAGGTGATAGGAGTTGTGTGTTAAACACTGCATTTCCTTTTCCTTGGAATTGATACCATTCCTTGATACCTATTTTACCTAAAAGTTTTCTGATGCTTAGCTGTGCTTTAGGAAGCAAAATGTTTTGTTTTTTAAACAAAAGGTGATGCTTCATATGGGATGGGAAGTTTCAAAGAAAAGACTTGATGGTGGATCCATCATGGCCATGATGGGTTCAACATCGAAAAAGATGTACCTCTGTCAGGTGCCAAACTTTGGGTTTTAAATAATAAGACGAGACTGGGCGGGTGACTTGCACGTGAAGGAAGTCTCGGTGTAGTTGAGAGCACCTAGAGGGGGGGGGGGTGAATAGGTGATCCTGTAACACTTCAAAACTTAAGCCACAAAACTTGGTTAATCGTTAGCACAATAATTGCCAAGTGGCTATAGAGGAATCCTCAACAAAACACAATAACCAACAAGGATCAATCACAGAGATGGCACGACGGTTATCCCGTGGTTCGGCCAAGACCAACGCTTGCCTACTCCACGTTGTGGCGTCCCAACGGACGAGGGTTGCAATCAACCCCTCTCAAGCAGTCCAAAGACCTACTTGAATACCACAGTGCTTTGTTTGCTTTTTCTCAATCCCGTTTGCGAGGAATCTCCACAACTTGGAGCCTCTCGCCCTTACACTTGAAATTCACAAAGAACACGGAGCAAGGGAGGGATTAGCAATGCACACAAGACACAAGAATCAGAGTGTCAACACGCACACAAATCGCAACAAGAGCTCGCAACACGACTCAATGAGTTCACAACTCCACAAGAGCTCTATATGCTATCACAATGAAACGAATGCGCGAAAACTATGTCTTGGTGCTTAGAAATGTTGTAGGAATGCTTGGTGTACTCCTCCATGCGCCTAGGGGTCCCTTTTATAGCCCCAAGGCAGCTAGGAGCCGTTGGGAGCAATCTTGGAAGGCTGATCTTGCCTTCTGTCGACTGGCGCACCGGACAGTCCGGTGCACACCGGACAGTCCGGTGCACACCGGACACTGTCCGGTGCCCGATTTCCTTCCTTAAATAGCGAAGCCGACCGTTGGCAGCCTGAGAGCCGTTGGTGCACCAGACATGTCCGGTGCACACCGGACAGTCCGGTGCCCCATTCTAGCCGTTGGCTCGGCCACGTGTCCCGCGCAGATCGCGCGGCCGACCGTTGGCCGTTGGCTCACCGGACAGTCCGGTGCACACCGGACAGTCCGGTGAATTATAGCCGTACGTCGCCGGTGAATTCCCGAGAGCGGCCAGTTCGCTCGAACCAGCCTGGCGCACCGGACACTGTCCGGTGCACCACCGGACAGTCCGGTGCTCCCAGACTCAGCAGATTCTTGGCTGCTCGAGCCAAGACATTTCCAATTGGATTTTTCCTGTTTCCAGCACTTAGACACAATACATTAGTCCATAAAACAATGTACTAAGTCTGAGAGACATACCTTTATCCTTGATTTGTACTTTGTCCACCTCTTTACACTTAGGCACTTGTGTTGGACACTAAATCACCAAAACACTTAGAAATGGCCCAAGGGCACATTTCCCTTTCAATCTCCCCCTTTTTGGTGATTTATGCCAACACAACATAAAGCAAGTAGAACAAGTACACAAACAATTCAAATTAGAACTCAAAATTGTTTTGATTCAATTTGACATATATGGATCACTCTATGCCACCACTTGGTTTGTTTTTGCAAATCAAACTCAAATTCCTATCTCTAAGTCAAAACCACTTGTAGAGACATAAAGAGAGGTTTTCCAAAGAAATTTGATCAAGGATTTCAAAAACTCCCCCTTTTTCCCATAATCAACACTTCTCCCCACAAGAGGCCAACTTTTGACATAAAAGACAATAAAAGAGTTTTGACAAACCAAAAGCTCTAATCTACTATTTTCAAAATTTCTCAAGTGGTAGCTGATCCATTTATTGCTTTGGCCTTTATTTTCTCCCCCTTTGGCATCAAGCACCAAAACGGGATCAATCTTGGCCCTTTAACCCCATTGCCTCACCAAAATTTTCAAATAAGAACACAAAGGCAATAGGAGTATAAAGATGAACTTTGAAAAGTTACTCTTTCTCATCGGAGTGCAGTGGAAGTCTTGCATGGTCCAAGTCCACCTTTTCCCTTTCAATTCTCCTTGGAGACTAAAACAACCAAACTCAAGTACATGGTTAGTCTCAAAGGGTCAAGTTGTAGCACAGCTCCCCCTAAATATGTGCATCACATGCAAAAAAGGACTTGTGAGGTCCAGGGAGTGTTTGTACAACTTGAGCTCCACAATAAGCAACAAAATGCAGAATGAACATGATCAAAGGCATAAACACATATATGCTACAATTCAATCCAAGTTCCGCGAATCTAAGATATTGAGCTCACTACGCAGCCTGCAAAAGGTCTTCTCATCTAGAGGCTTGGTAAAGATATCGACTAGCTGGTTCTCGGTGCTAACATGAAACACTTCGATATCTCCCTTTTGCTGGTGGTCTCTCAAAAAGTGATGCCGGATGTCAATGTGCTTTGTGGGGCTGTGCTCAACAGGATTTTCCGCTATTCGGATAGCACTCTCATTATCACATAGGAGTGGGACTTTGCTTAGATTGTAGCCAAAGTCCCTGAGGGTTTGCCTCATCCAAAGTAGTTGCGCACAACACTGTCCTGCGGCAACGTACTCGGCCTCAGCGGTGGATAGGGCAACAGAGGTTTGTTTCTTAGAGTTCCATAACACCAGGGACCTTCCTAAGAATTGGCACGTCCCCGATGTACTCTTCCTATCGACCTTACATCCAGCATAGTCGGAATCTGAGTACCCAATCAAGTCAAAGTTAGACCCCTTTGGATACCAGATCCCGAAGCAAGGCGTAGCGACTAAATATCTAAGAATTCGCTTCACAGCCACTAAGTGACACTCCTTAGGATCGGATTGAAATCTAGCACACATGCATACGCTAAGCATAATATCCGGTCTACTAGCACATAAATAAAGCAAAGAACCTATCATGGACCGGTATGCTTTTTGATCAACGGACTTACCTCCTTTGTTGAGGTCGGTGTGTCCGTCAGTTCCCATCGGCGTCTTCGCGGGCTTGGCGTCCTTCATCCCAAACCTCTTTAGCAAATCTTGCGTGTACTTCGTTTGGGAGATGAAAGTGCCGTCCTTGAGTTGCTTCACTTGGAAGCCAAGGAAGTAGTTCAACTCGCCCATCATCGACATCTCGAATTTCTGCGTCATCACCCTGCTAAACTCTTCACAAGACTTTTGATTAGTAGAACCAAATATTATGTCATCGACATAAATTTGGCATACAAAAAGATCACCATCGCAAGTCTTAGTCAAAAGAGTTGGATCGGCTTTCCCAACCTTGAAAGCATTAGCAATTAAAAAGTCTCTAAGGCATTCATACCATGCTCTTGGGGCTTGCTTAAGTCCATAGAGCGCCTTAGAGAGCTTACACACGTGGTCGGGGTACCGTTCATCCTCAAAGCCAGGGGGTTGCTCCACGTACACCTCCTCCTTGATCGGCCCGTTGAGGAAAGCGCTCTTCACATCCATTTGGTACAACCTGAAGGAATGGTGAGCGGCATATGCTAGCAAGATACGAATTGATTCTAGCCTAGCCACGGGAGCAAAAGTCTCCTCAAAGTCCAAACCTGCGACATGGGCATAACCTTTTGCCACAAGTCGAACCTTGTTCCTTGTCACCACCCCGTGCTCGTCCTGTTTGTTGCGGAACACCCACTTGGTTCCCACAACATTTTGCTTGGGGCGAGGCACCAGTGTCCAAACTTCATTGCACTTGAAATTGTTGAGTTCCTCCTGCATGGCCAACACCCAGTCCGGATCTAGCAAGGCCTCTTCTACCCTGAAAGGCTCAATAGAAGAGACAAAAGAGTAATGCTCACAAAAATTAACTCATCTTGAACGAGTAGTTACTCCCTTGCTAATATCACCCAAAATTTGGTCGACGGGATGATCCCTTTGGATCGTCGCTCGAACTTGGGTTGGAGGTCCCTAAGGTGCTTCTTCCTCTTCAATTTGAACATCCTGTGCTCCCCCTTGATCATGCGCCTCCACTTGAGGTACCTGTTCGTCATCCTGGGTTGGGGGATGCACCATAGTTGAGGAAGACGGTTGATCTTGCTCCAAATGTTCCTGAGGCCGTACATCTCCAATCGCCATGGTGCGTATCGCGGCCGTTGGAACGTCTTCTTCATCTACATCATCAAGATCAACAACTTGCTCTCTTGGAGAGCCATTAGTCTCATCAAATACAACGTCGCTAGAGACTTCAACCAAACCCGATGATTTGTTGAAGACCCTATACGCCT
This sequence comes from Zea luxurians, assembly GCA_029449295.1. Classification (NCBI taxonomy): domain Eukaryota; kingdom Viridiplantae; phylum Streptophyta; class Magnoliopsida; order Poales; family Poaceae; genus Zea; species Zea luxurians. Next base: position 45,118,754 of record JAOPSE010000004.1, on the reverse strand, counting down.
TTGTATTTGAATCATAACCTAATAAAAACCCTTCTACGGCTTTGGGAGCAAATTTGGAATTCCTACCCTTCTTCACTAGAATGTAGCATTTACTCCCAAATACACGAAAGTACGATACATTGGGTTTGTTACCAGTCAGCAGCTCATATGAAGTCTTCTTGAGGAGGCGGTGAAGGTAGACCCTGTTGATGGCGTGGCAAGCCGTGTTCACGGCTTCCGACCAAAAGCACTCGGGGGTCTTGAACTCTCCAAGCATAGTCCTCGCCATATCTATGAGTGTCCTGTTCTTCCTCTTTACCACACCATTTTGCTGAGGTGTGTAGGGAGCGGAGAACTCGTGCTTGATCCCCTCCTCCTCAAGGAACTCCTCCACTTGAAGATTCTTGAATTCGGACCCGTTGTCGCTCCTTATCTTCTTCACCTTGAGCTCAAATTCATTTTGAGCTCTCCTGAGGAAGCGCTTGAGGATCCCTTGGGTTTCAGACTTATCCTGCAAAAAGAACACCCAAGTGAAGCGGGAAAAGTCATCAACAATAACTAAACCATACTTACTTCCTCCTATGCTCAGATAGGCGACGGGTCCGAAGAGGTCCATATGCAGTAGCTCCAGAGGTCTTGACGTGGTCATCACATTCTTGCTGTGATGTGCTCCTCCCACTTGTTTACCTGCTTGACAAGCTGCACAAGGTCTATCTTTTTCGAAATGAACATTGGTTAGACCTATCACGTGTTCTCCCTTTAGAAGCTAGTGGAGGTTCTTCATCCCCACATGTGCTAAGCGGCGATGCCACAACCAGCCCATGCAAGTCTTAGCCATTAAGCATGCATCTAGACCGGCCTCTTCTTTTGCAAAATCAACTAAGTAAAGTTTGCCGTCTAGTACACCCTTAAAAGCTAGTGAACCATCACATCTTCTAAAGACAGACACATCTACATTTGTAAATAGACAGTTATATCCCATATTGCATAGTTGACTAACAGATAGCAAATTATATCCAAGAGACTCTACAAAAAACACATTAGAGATAGAGTGCTCATTTGAGATTGCAATTTTACCTAACCCTTTTACCTTGCCTTGATTCCCATCACCGAATATTATTGAATCTTGGGAATCCTTATTCTTGACGTAGGAGGTGAATATCTTCTTCTCCCCCGTCATATGGTTTGTGCATCCGCTGTCGATAATCCAGCTTGAACCCCCGGATGCATAAACCTGCAAGGCAAATTTAGGCTTGGGTCTTAGGTACCCAACTCATGTTGGGTCCTACAAGGTTAGCACAAATATCCTTAGGGACCCAAATGCAAGTTTTGTCTCCCTTGCATCTTGCCCCTAATTTTCTAGCAACTATCTTCCTATCCTTTCTACAAATAGCAAAAGAAGCATTTAAAGCATGATATATTGTAGAAGGTTCATTTATTACTTTCCTAGGAACATTAACAACATTTCTCCTAGGCATATTATGAACAACATTTCTCCTACCAACATTTCTATCATGCACATAAGAAGAACTAGAAGCAAACATGGCATGAGAATCAAAGGCATTATATGCATTACAACTCCTATAAGCATTTCTAGATTGTCTCCTATCATGGTACATAAAGGCATGGTTCTTTTGCACACTACTAGCCATAGGGGCCTTCCCTTTCTCCTTGGCGAAGATGGGAGCCTTATGGCTTGTCAAGTTCTTGGCTTCCCTCTTGTAACCAAGTCCATCCTTAATTGAGGGGTGTCTACCAATCGTGTAGGCATCCCTTGCAAATTTTAGCTTGTCAAATTCATTCTTGCTAGTCTTAAGTTGGGCATTAAGACTAGCTAATTCCTCATTTAATTTGGAAATTGAAACTAAATGATCACTACAAGCATCAATGTCAAAATCTTTACACCTATTACAAGTTTCAACAATTTCTACACAAGAATTAGATTTACTAGCTACTTCTAGTTTAGCATTTAAATCATCATTAAAACTTTTTAACGTAGCAATAGTTTCATGACAAGAAGATAATTCACTAGAGAGCATTTTATTCCTTTTAATTTCTAGAGCAAGAGACTTTTGTGCTTCTACAAATTTATCATGTTCTTCATACAACAAATCCTCTTGCTTTTCTAAAAGCATATTCTTATCATTCAAGGCATCAATTAATTCATTAATTTTGTCTACCTTGGTTCTATCTAGGCCCTTAAACAAACATGAATAATCTATTTCATCCTCATCACTAGATTCGTCCTCACTTGAAGAAGCATAAGTAGAGTTTTGAGTACATACCTTCTTCTCTCTTGCCATAAGGCATGTGTGACGCTCGCTTGGAAAGAGGGCCGATTTGTTGAAGGCGGTGGCGACGAGTCCCTCATTGTCAGAGTCGGAAGAGGAGCAATCTGAATCCCACTCCTTGCCTAGATGCGCCTCGCCTTTTGCCTTCTTATACTTCTTCTTCTTCTCCCTCTTGTTCCCTTGTTCCTGATCACTATCATTGTCGGGACAGTTAGCAATAAAATGACCAAGCTTGGCTGTCCCTTGCGACCCTTAAGCACCGTCTTGAATCTTTTGATGATGAGGGCCATCTCTTCATCATTAAGTCCGGCCGCCTCAATCTGTGCCACCTTGCTAGGTAGCGCCTCCTTGCTTCTTGTTGCCTTGAGAGCAAGGGGTTGCGGCTCGTTGATCGGACCATTCAAGGCGTCGTCCACGTACCTCGCCTCCTAGATCATCATTCGCCCGCTAACAAATTTTCCGAGGACTTCTTCGGGCGACATTTTGGTGTACCTGGGATTCTCACGAATATTATTCACCAAATGAGGATCAAGAACGGTAAAGGACCTTAGCATCAGTCGGACGACGTCGTGGTCCGTCCATCGCGTGCTTCCGTAGCTCCTTATTTTGTTGATAAGGGTCTTGAGCCGGTTGTATGTTTGAGTTGGCTCCTCGCCCCTTATCATCGCGAACCTTCCAAGCTCGCCCTCCACCAACTCCATTTTGGAGAGCAAGGTGACGTCGTTCCCCTCATGAGAGATCTTGAGGGTGTCCCAGATCTGCTTGGCATTGTCCAAGCCGCTCACCTTGTGATACTCGTCCTTGCACAAAGAGGCTAGCAACACAGTAGTAGCTTGTGCATTTTTATGAATCTGTTCATTAATAAACACAGGGCTATCTGAGCTATCAAATTTCATTCCACTTTCCACAATCTCCCAAATGCTTGGATGGAGAGAAAACAAGTGAGTACGCATTTTGTGGCTCCAAAATCCGTAGTCCTCTCCATCAAAGTGAGGGGGCTTGCCAAGTGGAATGGGGAGCAATTGAGCATTTGAGCTATGCGGAATGCGCGAATAATCGAAAGAAAAGTTTGAGTTAACCGTATTTCGTCTGTCGTAGTCGTCGTTGTCCTTTTGGGAGGAGGAAGATTCGTCGCTGTCGTAGTAGACAATTTCCTTGATGCGCCTTGTCTTCTTCTTCCTCCCGTCTTTTCTTTTGTGGCCCGAGCCTGAGTCGGGGGGCCTGTCATCATTGGGCTCATTGACGAAGGACTCCTTCTCCTTGTCGTTGATCACCATCCCCTTGCCCTTAGGATCCATCTCTTCGGGCGGTTAGTCCCTTTCTTGAAGAGAACGGCTTTGATACCAATTGAGAGCACCTAGAGGGGGGGGTGAATAGGTGATCCTGTAACACTTCAAAACTTAAGCCACAAAACTTGGTTAATCGTTAGCACAATAATTGCCAAGTGGCTATAGAGGAATCCTCAACAAAACACAATAACCAACAAGGATCAATCACAGAGATGGCACGGTGGTTATCCCGTGGTTCGGCCAAGACCAACGCTTGCCTACTCCACGTTGTGGCGTCCCAACGGACGAGGGTTGCAATCAACCCCTCTCAAGCGGTCCAAAGACCTACTTGAATACCACAGTGTTTTGTTTGCTTTTTCTCAATACCGTTTGCGAGGAATCTCCACAACTTGGAGCCTCTCGCCCTTACACTTGAAATTCACAAAGAACACGGAGCAAGGGAGGGATTAGCAACGCACACAAGACACAAGAATCAGAGTGTCAACACGCACACAAATCGCAACAAGAGCTCACAACACGACTCAATGAGTTCACAACTCCACAAGAGCTCTATATGCTATCACAGTGAAACGAATGCGCGAAAACTATGTCTTGGTGCTTAGAAATGTTGTAGGAATCCTTGGTGTACTCCTCCATGCGCCTAGGGGTCCCTTTTATAGCCCCAAGGCAGCTAGGAGCCGTTGGGAGCAATCTTGGAAGGCTGATCTTGCCTTCTGTCGACTGGCGCACCGGACAGTCCGGTGCACACCGGACACTGTCCGGTGCCCGATTTCCTTCCTTAAATAGCGAAGCCGACCATTGGCAGCCTGAGAGCCGTTGGCGCACCGGACATGTCCGGTGCACACCGGACAGTCCGGTGCCCCCTTCTAGCCGTTGGCTCGGCCACGTGTCCCACGCAGATCGCGCGGCCGACCGTTGGCCTGGCCGACCGTTGGCTCACCGGACAGTCCGGTGCACACCGGACAGTCCGGTGAATTATAGCCGTACGTCGCCGGTGAATTCCCGAGAGCGGCCAGTTCGCTCGAACCAGCCTGGCGCACCGGACACTGTCCGGTGCACCACCGGACAGTCCGGTGCTCCCAGACTCAGCAGATTCTTGGCTGCTCGAGCCAAGACATTTCCAATTGGATTTTTCCTGTTTCCAACACTTAGACACAAAACATTAGTCCATAAAACAATGTACTAAGTCTGAGAGACATACCTTTATCCTTGATTTGTACTTTGTCCACCTCTTTACACTTAGGCACTTGTGTTGGACACTAAATCACCAAAACAATTAGAAATGGCCCAAGGGCACATTTCCCTTTCAGTAGTGTCTCCGTCTGAGTCGATGAAGGACCATACCGATGTAGGCTTGATGATCGAGGACCTTTTAACTGGCCATATGCCTCGTCATGGTAAGTTTTGCCTCGGGCAGACCAATACCAGAAAGGCCAACATGTAATGGGAGTGGAGAGATGGCGAGAGTAGCGTGTACCTCCATGGCAAGAGGCTGGATGGTGGTGTATCTGTGCTCTCGGTTGGCGTGAACCCAGTCTGGTCTTGAGAAACCCGATGGCGAGTTGACATATGCAAGGGTTAAGTGCTACATATGTCATGTGGTTGGAGATCCCCAGCTGGGTATTAATTGATTCGGATCGCCGTTACTTCTCGATCATGAAGACTTGGTCACTGACTTACACGTAGAAATCCAGTGAACCAAAAGGGTGATAAAAGACGGCTAGTATAGGCTAAGTGCCTGAACTAGGGTAGAAAGAACTCTAGATGCAGGTAATGACTTAACCTGATAATAAAACTAGATTTTTAAGGATCCACTGTTAGTAAGCATTTCTGCAAATAGAGTCTTTGATTCTTGATTAGCCTTACCTTGACTCCCACAAGCCAGCATATCCTTGAGAGTGTTTTACTTTGTCGGGTAAGAATTGCGAAAGTACACTCCGTACTTAGGGTTTTCGAACCCATGTTGTTGTAGGTGAGGAAACAGCGGAGTTTTGCTGTTTCTTCTCAAAGGTGATACCCAAGGAAGAGCCCAAGCAGTGATCGTGTGCGCGGGAGGAAGTTGACCTCCCGATTTGAAAACACTAAACTTTTGTGCGGGAGGGTGTTTTGCCTCCCTAGTTTGTAATAATACTTATGCACTCATAACCCTAGTATTGTAATAAGTACCACTCTCCGTATATTTTGTTAATATAAATTATGTTATTGTAATCCGCTTCCGCTATTCCTTCACTCCGGTTTTGTGATGTAATGTCTGTATGACGGGTGAAATGCTCCTAGGCGTTGTAATGAGGATACAGAGTACCGAACTTGTCGAGTGATTACGCGCACCTACATGGTTGTCCGAGGTCCTTAGGACAAGGACATCTATAGGTGGGCCTAATACCTTGGGAGGTTCTGTGACAGTTTTGTAAGAGGGAACATGTTGCGCCGACCTAAGGCGCTTCCGACTTAGGCTAATCACTCTGTTAGTAGGGTATAGTAGTCACCCTAAGTTTTGTAAGTGTGAGCGTGTTGCACCGACTTAAGGTGCTCCCGACTTAACCCGATCGCTTTGTTAGTAGGGTATGGTAGTCACCTTAAGTTTTGTAACCGTGAGAGTGTTGCACCGACTTAAGGCGTTCCCGAGTTAAGCCGATCGCTCCGTTAGTAGGGTATAGTAGTCACTCTAAGTTTTGTAAGCGTGAGCGTGTTGCACTAAGTTAAGGCGTTCCCAACTAAAGCCGATCGCTTTGTTAGTAGGGTGTGGTAGAACCGCTCGAATTATTCCAGCTTAAGTGCCCAAGTCAAGCCTTAGAGGCAGCAACACACTTAAATTGGAATAACCCGTCAGTCCCTCAGATCTAGTCTGATGAAGCCACTTACCAAGGATCGAGTACCATTAGCTCACACGATGGTGAGTCTCAAAGAGAATACAATAAACATCAAACCACAAATTAAAGTGCTAGAGTTAATACATAAGTCGGAGTTTTTAATAAAAGATAACAAGTTCATAAAAAAGATGCAGCGGATAAACGATAACGACGATACGAAGGAATAGGGCAAGGCCTAGTCCACCACTCCTCCTGGTCCTCTCCTGTCGAGGCAGCATCTAACTCAACTGTCTAACCTGGTGGCAGGGTGGAAGGCCAAGTCACACCGTCAAACATATCCTGTAGCGTACCTAAAAAATGCCACAAGCAAGGCTAAGTATACTAATACTCAACTAGACTTAATGTAACGCCCCGAATTTGGGGGTGTAAGTTTTTCTTCCTCAACATCCACAAATTCGGGTGTTACCTTTCCTTCTCCATTTCTTTTCGCTACACCTTGCCCCTTTTCAAAATTCTAAAGAGAGTTAACTCGATGTCGGGTATTAATAAATCCTAGAAGTGGATTTTCTTTGGTTGTTGCATCATGCTGGATCACGCATCTATTTTTTGTGTGTTTGCTTGGTTTCTGTGAAGTATTCATTCAGTAAGAGATTGGAGCTAAATAGAAAATAGGAAAAAACCCAAAAAACCTCCCTCCATTCCCTGCTAGCTTTGTTGGCCCGTGGCGTGGCCCACCTAGCCATTCCCCCCCTCCTCTCTCGTTTTGGGCTGGTTTGGCGCGCGGTCCGCGAGCCTTTTTCTCCCCCCCATGCGGCCTAGCCGCTCTTCCCCTCGCGGTGGCCCAGCTGCGGGGCACCTACGCGGCCCACCCCAACGGCTCGCCCACGCCTGTCGCGCGTGTGCGCACGTGGGCAGTTCCCAGCGCAGCCGCCGCATGTGGGGCCCGCCCGTCAGCCCCGCGCACCCACGTGCGAGCTCGCCGTGCAGCCGCGCCCAGCCTTCAGCCGCCTTGGCCTGCTGGTGTGGCCCATCGGCCAGCGGCAACCTCCCCAACCGCCTCGACAAGATATGGGGGGCATCATGCCCATGAACTGCCCCACACCCCACATCCCGCTAGCGCCCCTCTCCCTCACGCCCTCATCCTCGCTGTCGAGCGCCCGCTGCCTCGCTGTTTTGCCGTCAGCATGCACGACCGTCGAGGTGAGCCTTTCCCTTCCCCTTTTCCCCCTCCCCACGCCTAGCCCCTTGATGGCGAGCGGTGTCCTCAGGCGTGGTGGCTCCCCCCGGCGGCTCGCGGCCGGCACGTTCAGCGTGGCCATCCCGCCCCCAGCGCGCTCGTGGAAGCCAGGTGTGGAAGGCTCGCGGCGGCCTGCACGGCGCGTGGCTCGCCCAGCCAGCGCGGCAGCCTACGCGGCTAGCTCGCCCACGGGTGTTGTGGCAGCCAACACGGTAGCATGCGCGGCCAGCCCGTGGCTTGCCAGCATGGCAGCCTGCGCGGCTAGCGCGGCCCTAGCGTGGCAACCCAACATGGCCCCCGCGCAGCTGGCGTTTGGCGTGGTAGCGCGTGGTCTTCGCGTGGCTCGCCCCAGCGCGATAGCCCCTGGCGCGTGTCATCGCATGCGCTGCGCATCCTGTTTTAGTATGTCACGTGCCTTGTCGCATGGCAAGAAACTGTTCCACCCAGAACCACTCACGTTAATTAATTTACGTAACTGAACTATGATTACCCGAGTAGCAAACCCATCGAGTCTAAGTAATAATTTTATCTATGCATGTGATGGATACTTGTTAATATGGCTAGGACAAATTAGATGTTACAATGATTAATCACATTGCATACATGTAATACCTCTCGACCATAGCTTTAGCCGTTGCGATTCCTTTGTCTCTCTCTCGTAATCGCAAATACAAATCATATGTTGTTGGGGACTTGTTCTCAAATGCTATGAGTTAAGAACAAGGCAACACAAAAAATGTTAAACGTTAAAGTCCTTCGTCCTTCGAAGCTTTATTTCCCTTGGGATAAAATGATTTTCGGACGAAGGTTATGAAGGACAAACCTTCATCAACACAACATATCATCATGAAAAAGGAATCATATGTAATACAAGAGATAACATAAATAATTATGTATAATTATCAACTTATTTCTATATTATCATTATAGAAAAATAGAAATGATATCAAATTACAATTGTACCTTCAGCTCGAAAGAAGGCAAAAGTACAAGCGTGACGCAAAAGTAAATGCCAAGTCAGCGTGAACAGTACGGGAGTACTGTTCACCTATTTATAGGCACGGGACGCAGCCCATGTAAAATTACATCCATGCCCTTTACATTTGGTAGTAATTCTATAGTAATCCACCGAGGTCTGAATAGCCTTTTCATCTTTAAGTCGGTTTCATTTTCTGCTATCACGCCGAAGCTTTCCTGCTCACAGCTTCGGCGCTGTATCAACCTTCGTATTCTTTGGGCTTCTCCCACTGTGATACCGATTCAAGTCCGAAGATACCTGTTCACACATTATACTCCCGAAACATTGTTTAAATCATATTTTTGAGGACCTTCGGAAGCCGAAGGCCCCCAACAGTAGCCCCTCGCAATATTAATTTGTTAGAATGATAAATTTAGATTGCGACATGGACGAAGGCCTTAAGCCAAAGGTCCGAAAAAACACCTTCCCTTTGCTAGAATAGCAACATTCACTGACAAGTGGGGTCTTCCAATTTTTAATGCACTGGGCGTATAAATAAGAGCATACCACGAGCTCATTTGGTACGCTTTCTTGCCATCTGCTCTTGCTTACTCAATTTTTAGCTCTTGCGCACCAACACTTGCTTGGCTTTTTAAGTTTTTAAGCTTCAGTTTTGAAAGCAGTTTTTTAGCATTTCCGAAGATGTCTGAAGATAAAAGGGCTGCTGCCGAGATGAAGCTGAGTCTCTGTTGGGGACTTGTTCTCAAATGCTTCGGATTGAGAACAAGGCAACATAAAAAGTGTTAAATGATAAAGCCCTTCGTCCTTTGAAACATTATCTCCCTTCGGGATATAATGTGCTCCGGACGAAGGTCGCAAACAACATATCTTCATAAGCACAATAAACTATGACGAAGGACTTGCATGCAACATAAAAAGTAATATAAACATTTAAATATTATCACAACATCATTTCTATTTTATTATCATATAAAAATAGGAATGACTTCAAATTACAAGTGTACCTTCGGATTGCAGGAAGGCAAAAGTACAAGGATGACGGAAAGCAGATGCTGAATCAGCGTGAACAGTACGGGAGTAGTGTTCATCTATTTATAGGCGTGGGACGCAGCCCATGTAAAATTACATTCATGCCCATTACATTTGCTAATGACTTATGGGAATCTGTCAAGGCCTAAGTAGTCTTTTCATCTTTAGGTCGGTTCCCCGTTCTGCTATCGCGACGAAGCTTTCCAGCGCATAGCTTCGGCTGCGCACCATCCTTCGTACAGCATGGTAACCAGCCCGTCCTTCATCTCAACCCCCTTTCGTCTGGCTTAAGCTTCGTCCTGTCCATACTCCATGTTCATAATCTGAGTCCGAAAATACCTGTTCATATAATTCACTTGGAAAACATTGTCAAATCTTGTTTTTGAGGACCTTCGGAGGACGAAGGCCCCCAACATTAGCCCCTCGCAATATTAATTTGTTAGTGATAAATTCAGATTGCGATATGGACGAAGGCCTTGAGCCGAAGGTCCGAAAAAACACCTTCCCTTTGCTAGAATAGCAACATTCACTGACAAGCGGGGTCTTTCAATTTTCAACGCACTGGGCGTATAAATAAGATCATACCGCAAACTCATTTGGTACGCTCTCTTACCATCTGCTCCCGCTCACCAAATTTTTAGCTCTTGCGCACTAAGATTTGCTGATCTTTTGGTTTTGAAGCTTCGGCTTTGAAAACAGTTTTTTAGTGTTTCCGAAGATGTCTGAAGATAAGAAGGTCGCTGCTGAGATGAAGCTGAGTCTCGACGAAGAGAAGAACTTGGGGTTCCTTATAGCGATGGCGAAGACCAATACGGAAAAAATCACCAAGGAGATTCTGGAAGGTTTGTCTGAAGATACTGGTGACAGCGACAGTTATGATGTAGAAAGCGGTGGGGGAGAGTCCGAAGATCGACCATGGCAGCCAAGTCACTCAGTTTTCGGGAAAACCACTATTAAGCAGAGTCATATTGACAATATGAGAGGGAGATATTTTCGAGATATATCTATTGTGAGGGCTGATGCTGGAGAAAAAACTTCTCCCACCCCCGAAGAAGATGAGGTCGTGATCTTCCGAAGCTTTCTCAAGGCTGGGCTTTGATTCCCCCTAAGCAGCTTTGTTGTCGAAGTCCTGAAGACATTTCAAGTCTACCTTCATCAAATTACTCCCGAAGCTATCATAAGAATGGGGATCTTTATCTGGGCTGTGAGAAGCCAAGGTTTAGAACCAAATGCTAAAAGCTTTTGCAAAATTCATGAGTTGTTATATGAGACGAAGCCCTGGGGGAAGGAACAATATCACAACAACTTTGGTTGTTACAGCTTTGGTGCCCGCTACGGGTCAAGCTGCCCCGTGCCAACCTTTCGGAAGAGGTGGCCCGGTGCCTGGATGACAGAATGGTTCTATGTAAAGAATGACTTGACAGCACAGGAAGATGTTAAAAGTATCATTATGCGTCCTATCTGGCAGTGCTTCGGACTTCGAAAACCGAAGGTTGAAATGGATGAAGCGGCCGAAGAATGCCAAAGAGCCTTCGGCGTAGTCTGCTCTTTTATCGGGACAAGGGACTTGGTCCAAGAGCATATTGCCTTCAGGGTGTGGCCACTTGCAGGAAAGTGGGAAATGCCGAAGGAGACCATCAAAGAGTCTGACGAAGGCGGACTGGTCAGACTGAAATACACATTCAAATACGGGGATAAGTTTGTTGAACCTGATGACGACTGGTTAAAAAGCATTGAAACATTAAGTGACGAACTGCTTGGGGTATATTCGAAGGCCGAGAACACTGCATTATCGGCAGCCTTCGGAGGCCGAAAGAAGAAAAGGCTCAACCGGGTATTTGATGCAATCGGGTTTGTCTACCCTGACTACCATTATCCGGTGCCGGGCCGCAAAAGAAAAAATACTTCTCCTGCAACAGAAGTTGCCACAAGTGCTTCTAGTGAGCCAGCGCCGCAAAGAAAAAAGATGAAGGTGCTCACCCACCGGGCACGTTTTATTGAGCCGGCCATAGTGCCTGAATTTATCGGTGAAGTTTCCTTGGCCACTGAAACTACAGAGCCAGCTCCAGGGCCGAAGATCGAAGAAAAAACTGAAGCACCTTCAGCAGAGAAGGCAGAGAAACCGAGAATTGAAGGACCAAAAATATTGGAAATCTTAAGTCCTTCAGCAAGTGTTGAGATAATAAAAAATCAAAAGGGGCCATCGGTGACCCCGAAAAGAAAAAGAATGGTGAACGTGCTAGATGTTTTGGAGACAATTAAGTCTTCAAGCATAACTCCAAAGAAGACTGTTGAACTTTCTGAAGTGTCTACTGAAGCTTTAGTTGCTGAAGCTTCGAAGCAACAACCTGAAGCTGAAGCTGGGCCTTCAGAGCCCACCAAGGAACAATCTTTGGAAACCGAAGAAAAAATAAATATGTCAGAGCCAATTTTGGTTGAAGAAATTGACACTGCCGCCCCCGAAGCTCCTTCCAACATATGCGATTACATTGTGCGACATGCTTCGGGGAAGAAATTATCTGAAGAAGAGATCTATGAAGCCAATCACTATGCCAGAGAATTAAAATATCCGAAGGGGGCAGTAGTGTTCAATGGGACAAACGAAGATGACTTCCTATACTACCTCCCTGATAACAAAGAATTATCTGTCTGCCGGGAGATAGCTAGAAGTATGGGGTTTCCAAAGCTCGAAGCTGGATTATGTGCTATGACGAAGGAGGATCTCGCGGATAGTCTTGCGTACAATAGCCTAAAGGTATGGGAATTGGGCGCTTGGAAATTTTATAATTCGTAACTCATTCTTTTATTCTTATACCAACTTTTTTACATATAGGGTTTAATTCTAAGCAACGCATTGAGAGCACAAAAGAATGCCGAAGATGAGAGCTATGAAATTGCGTTCAACAACCTACGGTCAGAAGTTATTAAACTGAGAAACGAAGCTCTGGAAAAGGATAAAATTCTGCTTACATTGGTAGACAAGGTAAAAAAGGACGAAGCTGCCTCAAAGGTCCAGGCCGAAGCCCAAAAACGTGAGATTAAAGATCTTCAGAAACAGCTAGCTAGAGCTAAAGAGGAACGTGTGCTTGAAGAAACAAAACGAGAGCTTAGTGATCAATTGGCCAATCATTTAGAGATAAGTGTTAAGGAGCTTCGTGCATCCCAGAGAAAATGCTATGTTAAATCTATAGAATGCGTCAAAAAGATAAAATCCAGCTTCGCCAGCGTTGGCGCATTCTCTAGTGAAGAGAATTTCTCAAGAGGCAATCCCGAAGGTCCAATGGAATGGATCAGACACGAAGCAGAGGCCTTCGAGGAAATCCTGAGTGGCCGCGGTGACATCTGCGCTTTTTCGGGCGCTAGAGGAGTTGCTACTGTTTTGGAGAGGAAAGGTTGTGAGCATGTAAAATCCTTAGCTCAGTCCGAAGCTGCCTTGTCCTCCGAAGACATCAAAGACCCCTCGGCCGAAGCAAGCATGGTTGGCGGAAAATTCTTTACTGATATCTGGGACGACGGCGGCCGAGAAATGGCGCAAGAAATTATTCAAAAGAGTGAAAAAGGCATCCATGATGCTAGGAAAGTGACAGAAGTTGCCGAAAAAAGTACAGAGCCCGAAGGGCAAATAGGTATTAATTAGTCGTTCTTATTGTGTTGTAATTTTTTATTTCAAACTTTGTTCGCGGTCTGTGATAGTAATGTAGACATATTCTCTTCCCTCAGAACCTGCTGGATCGTCTGCTGACCCTCACACGAAAGGGGATGACGAAATTAAACAAATGGCCGAAGCTATCATGGATAAAGTTGTTGAACAACTTCTAAATGAGGCTGCCAAAGTAGTACTAAGAGAAGACTAGATGTTATTAGAAAAAACATTTGAAATGTGATCTATGTAATATTTTGTACATTTGAATGTAATATACAAGTTTCTTTTCATTATTCAATTCTTTACGATGCATGAAACTTTACATACGTACCGTTTTTGAGCCTTCGGCGAAAAAAACACCTTCCCTTCTTTTCATGCTTCGTGAAGATAGAAAAACTTTTATGCATCACAAAATCCATAGCGCTCTGATGAAAAATATCCAAACTTCGTGAAAACATTCTCCGAAGCTATATTCCGAAGATTTTTACTTTCTCAAAGCATCCTTCCGAAGGTTGATACTGTGTTCCCTTCTTTTGCCATATGCAATATGATGTATGATGCTTATGCTATGCAAAATGATGTGATGATGTTATGTTATGTAGATGAGATTGATTCCGAAGATACACACATATCCCCGTAAAACACACAATCTTTTTGTATCAGCGCTGACTTTTCGCTGTAAGCTCTGCATTCCCTTAGGAATGTCTTTGGAGCTTCTTCGCCTTTTACTTAGGCGGTATCAGCGTTGACTTTTCGCTGTAAGCTCTGCATTCCCTTAGGAACGTCTTTGGAGCTTCTTCGCCTTTTACTTTCGGCGGAATCAGCGTTGACTTTTCGCTGTATGCTCTGCATTCCCTTTGGAACGACTTTTGAGCAGAAAACATACACTGCGCTCCCTTTGGAATGGCTTTTTGTGACTTCAGCAACTTACTCTGCGTTCCTTAGAACGACTTTTTGTTGCTTCGAAGGATTTTTAATAATTCGAAGGTCCTCCTTGTTATCGCAAATTTTTAAGCTTCAGCAACTTATGCCTGTGGAGAAAATAGGTTTTCCTCGTGGGAAACAACGAAATTATTACATGAAAACTAACAATGTTCTTTGTTACACAGAAAATAGAACTGAATGGAAAAGACTGCTATCAAAGGTAGGATATGTGTCAATAAATGTGCTTCGACTCTGGCACAGTGCTATTGACTGTGCGAGCTTCGGATTGTTCTCTGAAGTCCCTTTGGTGTGGAGCATATTGGCTCCCTTCTGGCTGTTGGCCTTGTTGCAGTGGAGGTGGAGGCGGAGGCTGTTGCCAGGAAGCTTGAGGTTGACTCGCCGAAGCTACAGAAACTGCACGGTGGTTGTCTATGTATTGTGGGATGTAAGGCGGATGGTACGAAGCAGTATGCATGACCTGCTTCGGCTGAGCTTGTTGCGCTGCAGCTTCGGCTATTTCCTTTTGCTTCTGGATCGTAACATGGCACATCCTGGTGGTATGGCCCTTGTTTTCTCCACAGAACAAGCAAAACATTTTCCTTGGTTGATCTCCAAATCTTCCGCCGAAGCCCCTGGCGCCTCTGCCTCTTGGAGCTGGTGGCCGGAAGAAACTTTGCTGTTGCCCCGAAGCCTGTGAGGAGCACTGCGGCCTGTTCTGCTGACTCCCCTTATCATCATTTTGAGTAGAGTTGTGGATGGACCTGACATGCCTCGGATAGAATCTTCCTCCGAAGCCCCTGGTCATTTCAGAAAACCTGAAAGCCTCCTCCCTTCTTTGGCGAAAATCATTGTCGGCACGAATATACTCGTCCATCTTCTGGAGCAATTTCTCCAAAGTTTGAGGAGGCTTCCTAGCAAAGTATTGAGCTGAAGGTCCAGGCCGAAGTCCCTTGATCATGGCCTCAATGACAATTTCGTTGGGCACCGTTGGTGCCTGCGCCCTCAAACGCAAGAACCTTCTGACATACGCCTGAAGGTATTCTTCATGATCCTGAGTGCATTGGAACAGGGCCTGAGTAGTGACCGGCTTCGTCTGAAACCCTTGGAAGCTGGTTAACAACATGTCCTTCAGTTTTTGCCATGAAGTGATCGTTCCTGGTCGAAGGGAGGAATACCAGGTTTGAGCAACACTCCTGACAGCCATAACAAAAGACTTTGCCATGACTGCAGCATTGGCACCATACGAAGATACTGTTGCTTCGTAGCTCATCAAAAACTGCTTCGGGTCTGAATGGCCATCGAATATGGGAAGCTGGGGCGGCTTATAGGACAGAGGCCAAGGTGTAGCCTGCAGCTCAGCGAACAAGGGAGAAGCATCATCGAAAACAAAATTTCCATGATGGCAATTGTCATACCAGTCATCTTCGTTGAAGAAACCCTCCTGATGAAGGTCTTTTTGTTGAGGCCTTCGGTTCTGCTCATCGTGAGTAAGATGGCGAACTTCTTCAGAAGCTTCGTCTATCTGCCTTTGCAGTTCAGCTAGCCTGGCCATCTTTTCCTTCTTCCTCTGCACTTGTTGATGAAGCATCTCCATATCTCTGATCTCTTGGTCTAGCTCATCCTCTGGAGGCGTCGGGCTGACAGCCTTCCTCTTCTGGCTTCGGGCCTCCCGAAGAAAGACAGTCTCCTGATTGTGGTCCAGCGGTTGGAGAGCTGCAGTGCCAGCTGATGAAGCTTTCTTCGGCGCCATAGCGAAGGTTGATGATCGCCGAGGGCGCTCAAAGACTCAGAGAGTGGAAGTGAGTTCACCGGAGGTGGGCGCCAATGTTGGGGACTTGTTCTCAAATGCTTCGGATTGAGAACAAGGCAACATAAAAAGTGTTAAATGATAAAGCCCTTCGTCCTTTGAAACATTATTTCCCTTCGGGATATAATGTGCTCCGGACGAAGGTCGCAAACAACATATCTTCGTAAGCACAATAAACTATGACGAAGGACTTGCATGCAACATAAAAAGTAATATAAACATTTAAATATTATCACAACATCATTTCTATTTTATTATCATATAAAAATAGGAATGACTTCAAATTACAAGTGTACCTTCGGATTGCAGGAAGGCAAAAGTACAAGGATGACGGAAAGCAGATGCTGAATCAGCGTGAATAGTACGGGAGTACTGTTCATCTATTTATAGGCGTGGGACGCAGCCCATGTAAAATTACATTCATGCCCATTACATTTGCTAATGACTTATGGGAATCTGTCAAGGCCTAAGTAGTCTTTTCATCTTTAGGTCGGTTCCCCGTTCTGCTATCGCGACGAAGCTTTCCTGCGCATAGCTTCGGCTGCGCACCATCCTTCGTACAGCATGGTAACCAGCCCGTCCTTCATCTCAACCCCCTTTCGTCTAGCTTAAGCTTCGTCCTGTCCATACTCCATGTTCATAATCTGAGTCCGAAAATACCTGTTCATATAATTCACTTGGAAAACATTGTCAAATCTTGTTTTTGAGGACCTTCGGAGGACGAAGGCCCCCAACAGTCTCTCTGAAGAGAAAAACCTGGGGTTTCTTGAAGCAATGTCGAAGACAAATACAGAAAAGATCACCAAAGAGATTTTAGAAGGTTTATCTGAAGATACTGATGACAGCGACAGTTATGATATGGATAGCGGTGGTGAAGACTCCGAAGATCGCCCTTGGCGACCAAGCCATGCGGTTTTCGGCAAATCAAGTATCAAAGAAAATCATCTTGTCAACATGAGGGGAAGATATTTCTGGGACTTGTCCATTGTGAGGGCCGACGAAGGAGAGAAGACTTGTCCGACTCCTGAGGAAAATGAAGTCGTAGTGTTCCGAAGCTTTTTGAAAGCTGGACTACGATTTCCCCTGAGCAGCTTTGTCGTAGAAGTACTGAAAATATTTGAAATCTATCTTCACCAACTTACCCCCGAAGCAATCATAAGGATGAATATCTTCGTGTGGGCCGTGAGAAGCCAAGGTCTGGAACCTGATGCGAAAAGTTTCTGCAACATACACGAATTGTTATACGAGACAAAACCCTGGGGTAAAGAGCAGTATCACAATAATTTCGGCTGCTATAGTTTCGTCTCTCAGTCCGGGTCAAGCTGTCCCGTGCCAACCTTTCGGAAGAGATGGCCCGGCGACTGGATGACAAAATGGTTTTATGTGAAGAATGACCTGAAAACACGAGAAGATATTAAAGGTATAATTATGCGCCCTATTTGGCAACGCTTCGGCCTGCGGAAGCCGAAGGTTGAAATGAACGAAGCTGCCGAAGAATGCAAGAGAGCCTTCGGAGTTATTTGCTCTTTTATTGGAACGAGAGATTTGGTTCAAGAGCATATTGCCTTCAGGGTATGGCCGCTCGCGGAAAAATGGGAAATGCCGCAAGAGACCATAAAGGAGGTTGACGAAGGTGGACTTATCAGGCTGAAGTATACTTTCAAGTTTGGAGATAAATTTGTTGAGCCAGATGATGACTGGCTAAAAAGCATTGAAAATCTAAGTGATGAACTACTCGGGGTTTATTCAAAGGCTGAAGATACTGCATTGTCAGTAGCCTTTGGAGGCCGGAAAAAGAAAAGACTGAACCGAGTGTTTGACGCAATTGGGTTCGTGTACCCCGACTACCACTATCTAGCGCGGGGTCAAAAAAGAAAAAACGCAGCTTCTGCACAAGAAACTGCTTCAGCCGCTCCTAGCGAGCCAGCGCCGAAGAGACAAAGGGTAAAGGTTCTCACACACCGGCCACGCTACATTGAACCAGCTACAGTGCCTGAATTCGCCGGCGAAACCTCTTCGGCCACCGAAATTAAAGAACCAACTTCAGTGCCGAAGATCGAAGAAAAAACTGAAGCACCCTCAGCAAAGAAAGCAGAAAAACCGAGAACTGAAGGAACGAAAATATTGGAAATTTTAAGTCCTTCAACAAGTGTTGAGACAATAAAAAACCAAAAGGGCCCAGCGGTGACCCCGAAAAGAAAAATAATGGTCAATGTGCTAGATGTTCTGGAGACAATTAAGTCCTCAAGCACGACTCCGAAGAAGACTGTTGAAACTTCCGAAGCGGAAACTGAAATCTTTGATACTAAAGCTCCAAAACAACAAACTGAGACTGAAGCTGGGCCTTCAGAGCCCATGAAGGTAAAACCCTTGGAAACCGAGGAAGAAAAAATAACGGAGCCAATTCTTGAGGAAATCAGTGCTGTTGCCCCCGAAGCATCCCCCAAAGTCCTTGATTATATTGTTCGACATGCTTCGGGGAAAAAGTTATCAGAAGAAGTTTTTGAAGCTAATCACTATGCCAAAGAATTGAAATATCCGAAGGGGGCACTAGTGTTCAATGGTACAAATGAAGAAGATTTCCTATACTGCCTCCCGGATAACAAAGAATTACTCGTCTGCCGGGAAATGGCCCGAAGCATGGGGTTTCCGAAGCTGGAGGCTGGCCTCTGCGCGATGACAAAGGACGATCTTGCGGACAGCCTTGCGTATAATAGCCTAAAGGTACGAGATATGCGCATTTGGAAACTTTATGATTTGAAATTTATTCTTTTATTCTTATACTAACTCTTTTACATATAGGGTTTAATTCTAAGCAACGCGCTGAGAGCGCAAAAGAATGCGGAAGACGAGAGCTATGAAATTGCTTTCAACAACCTTCGAACAGAGGTGATCAAACTAAGAAACGAAGCCTTGGAAAAGGACAAAATTCTAGTTACATTGGTGGATAAAATAAAGGAGAACGAAGCTGCCTCGAAGGCACAAGCTGCAGCCCAAAAGCACAAGATTGACGATCTTCGGAAGCAATTAGCCCGAGCTAAAGAAGAACGCATACTTGAAGAAACGAAGCGAGAACTTAGCGACCAATGGGCAAGTCATTTAGAAGGAACTGTTGAAGAGCTTCGTTCATCCAAGAAAAGATGCTATGACAAATCTATGGAGTGTGTTAAGAAAATGAAAGCTAGCTTCACCAGCGTTGGCGCATTCTCGAGCGAAGAAAACATTACAAGAGGCAACCCCGAAGGTCCCATTGAATGGATTAATCACGAAGCTGAGGCTTTTGAGGAAATTTTAAATAGTCGCGGAGACATATGCGCTTTTTCGGGTGCCAGGGGGATTGCCACCATTTTGGAAAGGAAAGGCTGCGAACATGTAAAAATTTTAGCACAATCCGAAACTGCCTTGTCCTTCGAAGATGCTAAAGACCCTTCAGCTGAAGCTAGCATGGTTGGTGGAAAATTTTTCACCGATATCTGGGATAATGGTGGCCGAGAAATGGCCCGAGAAATTATCCAAAAAAGCGAAAAAGGCATCCATGATGCTAGAAAAGTGGCCGAGGCTGCTGAGAAAAGCGCAGAGCCCAAAGGGCGAATAGGTATTAACTAATGGTTTTTATTGTGTTGTAATTTTTGATTTCAAACTTCGTTCGTCAATTGTAATAGCAATGTAGCCGTATCCTGTCCTCCCTCAGATCCTGCTAAAACGTCTCCGGGCTCTCACCCGAAGGAAGACGATGAAATCAAAAAGATGGCCGAAGCTATCATGGATCAAGTTGTCAATCAACTCCTGAACGAAGCTGCGGAAGTAGTACTTAGGGAAGACTAGGTGCTATTGTAAAAACATCTGAAATGTAATATGTGTAATATCTTGTAACCCTGAACATAATATACTTGTGTGTTTTTTTTATGGTTCAATTCTTTATGATGCATGAAATTTTACATGCGTACCGTTTTTGAGTCTTCAACGAAAAAACACCTTCCCTTCTTTTCATGCTTCGTGAAGAAGAATTTTCATTTATCTGAACAATATCCATAGTGTTCTGATGAAGAATGTCCAGGCTTCGTGAAAATATTTTCCGAAGCTACACTCCGAAAATCAATATTGTATATCCTTGTGACTTAGCATGATTTTCCCTTTTTCAAAGCATTTTTCTGAAGATCGATATTGTGCCCCCTTCTTGTGCCATATGCAGTATGATGTATGATGCTTATGCTATGCGAAATGATGTGATGATGTTATGTTATGTAAAATGGTATTTATTCCGAAGATACACGCACATCCCTGCAATAAAACACATAATCTTTTTAAATCAGCGTTGACTTTTCGCTGCAAGCCTCCCTTAGGAGCTTCTTCGCCTTTTACTTCAGCGGAATCAGCGTTTATTTTTCGCTGTAAGCCTCCCTTAGGAGCTTCTTCGCCTTTTACTTAGGCGGTATCAGCGTTTATTTTTCGCTGTAAGCTCTGCATTCCCTTTGGAACGACTTCTGAGCAGAAAACTTACACTACGCTCCCTTTGGAACGGCTTTTTGTAACTTCAGCAAACTTACTCTGCGTTCCTTAGAACGACTTTTTGTTGCTTCGAAAAATTCATACCGTGCCTTTTAAAATAAATTTTTGATAATTCGAAGGTCCTCCTTGCTATCGCAAATCTTTAAGCTTCAACAACTTAAGCCTATGGAGAAGATATATTTTCCTTGTGGCAGACAACGAAACTATTACATGAGATTTAAAAAGTGTCCTTTATTACACAGAAAATAAAACTGAATGGAAAAGACTACTATCAAGGTAGGATATTTGTCAATAAATGTGCTTCGACTCTGGCACAGTGCTATTGACTGTGCGAGCTTCGGACTGTTCTCTGAAGTCCCTTTGATGTTGAGCATATTGACCCCCTTCTGGCTGCTGGCCTTGTTGCAGCGGTGGTGGAGGCGGAGGCTGTTGCCAAGAAGCTTGAGGTTGACTCGCCGAAGCAACAGAAACTGCAGGGTGATTGCCTACATATTCTGGGATGTAAGACGAATGATACGAAGCAGTGTGCATGATCTGCTTCGGCTAACCCTGTTGTGCTGCAGCTTCGGCTATCTCCTTTTGCTTCTGGATGGTAACATGGCACATCCTGGTGGTATGGCCCTTGTTTTCACCACAGAACAAGCAAAATGTTCTCCTTGGTTGATCTCCAAATCTTCCACCGAAACCCCTGGCGCCTCTGCCTCTTGGAGCTGGCGGCCAGAAGGAGCTTTGCTGTTGCCCCGAAGCCTGTGAGGAGCATTGTGGCCTTTGCTGCTGACTCCCCTTATCATCATTTTGAGTAGAGTTGTGAATTGACCTGACGTGCCTCGGATAAAATCTTCCTCCGAAGCCCCTGGTCATTTCAGAAAACCTGAAAGCTTCCTCCCTTCTTTGACAAAAATCATTATCGGCCCGAATATACTCGTCCATCTTCTGGAGCATCTTCTCCAAAGTTTGAGGAGGCTTCCTAGCAAAGTACTGAGCTGAAGGTCCTGGCCGAAGTCCCTTGATCATGGCCTCAATTACAATTTCGTTGGGCACTGTTGGCGCCTGTGCCCTCAAACGTAAGAACCTCCGGACATATGCCTGAAGGTATTCTTCGTGATCCTGGGTACACTGGAATAGAGCTTGAGCAGTGACCGGCTTCGTCTGAAACCCTTGGAAGCTGGTTAACAACATGTCCTTCAGCTTTTGCCATGAAGTGATCGTTCCTGGTCGAAGGGAGGAATACCAGGTTTGAGCAACACTCCTGACTGCCATAACAAAAGATTTTGCCATGACTGCAGTATTGCCACCATACGAAGATACTGTTGCTTCGTAGCTCATCAAAAACTGCTTCGGGTCTGAATGGCCATCGAACATGGGGAGCTGGGGCGGCTTGTAGGACGAAGGCCAAGGTGTAGCCTGCAGCTCAGCAGACAGAGGAGAAGCATCATCAAAAGCAAAATTTCCATGGTGGAAATTCTTATACCAGTCATCTTCGTTGAAGAAACCCTCCTGATGAAGGTCCTTGTGCTGAGGCCTTCGGTTCTGCTCATCGTGAGTAAGATGACGAACCTCTTCAGAGGCTTCGTCTATCTGCCTTTGCAGTTCTGCTAGCCTGGCCATCTTTTCCTTCTTCCTCTGCACCTGTTGATGAAGCATCTCCATGTCTCTGATTTCTTGGTCTAGCTCATCCTCTTGCGGTGTCGGGCTGACAGCCTTCCTCTTCTGGCTTCGGGCCTCCCGAAGAGAGAGTCTCCTGATTGGGGTCCAGCGGTTGCAGAACTGCAGCCCTAGTTGCTGAAGCTTTCTTTGGCGCCATAGCGAAGGTTTATGATTGCCGAAGATGTTCAAAACTCAAAGAGTGGAAGTGAGTTCACCGGAGGTGGGCGCCAATGTTGGGGACTTGTTCTCAAATTCTATGAGTTAAGAACAAGGCAACACAAAAAATGTTAAACGTTAAAGTCCTTCGTCCTTCGAAGCTTTATTTCCCTTGGGATAAAATGATTTTCGGACGAAGGTTATGAAGGACAAACCTTCATCAACACAACATATCATCATGAAAAAGGAATCATATGTAATACAAGAGATAACATAAATAATTATGTATAATTATCAACTTATTTCTATATTATCATTATAGAAAAATAGAAATGATATCAAATTACAATTGTACCTTCAGCTCGAAAGAAGGTAAAAGTACAAGCGTGACACAAAAGTAAATGCCAAGTCACCGTGAACAGTACGGAAGTACTGTTCACCTATTTATAGGCACGGGACGCAGCCCATGTAAAATTACATCCATGCCCTTTACATTTGGTAGTAATTCTATAGTAATCCACAGAGGTCTGAATAGCCTTTTCATCTTTAAGTCGGTTTCATTTTCTGCTATCACGCTGAAGCTTTCCTGCTCACAGCTTCGGCGCTGTATCAACCTTCGTATTCTTTGGGCTTCTCCCACTGTGATACTGATTCAAGTCCGAAGATACCTGTTCACACATTATACTCTCGAAACATTGTTTAAATCATATTTTTGAGGACCTTCGGAAGCCGAAGGCCCCCAACATATGTCATGTGCATATTTAATTGATGTTTCCTTGTATGGTGTACTATTTATTTTCTGATTTAAGATGTGAATGTATGGTTGTACTCGCATAGATAATGGTCCGTGGGTGGAGTCCGAAGGATTTGCAGGTGAAGACCCTAAGCAGCAGCTGGTTGGTGAAGGCAAGTGTCCCTTGACCCATCTATGCCCTACTCATTTTATAATTCACTCCCCGCATTTACACAATTTATACCTAAGGATTGACTAGCTTTTGTTTATCTTGTCCTTGTTTACCGATATGAGTTGGGTTATTTTGGTTTAGCTTTATGCTAGTGCTTCACATTAATCAATGAACATGATGAGATTATTTATGATACGCTATTTTCCCTTTTGATTATGATGATGATACTATGCCATTTAAGGGGACTCGAGCGGTTTCTTGAGTGCCTCTCCATAAGGACTGGTTCGTTGGATGACCGCCCGGGAAAACAGTGCAACCATGAGGGTGGTATGGGATGCTCTTGGCTAAGTAATTAGGGAAGTCTTATGTTGGGTGCTGGTTTTGGTCATTGGGGAACGGAGGCATCTGTTATCGCTCTTATAATCTCGCTAAGGGATTTTGGTACGGGCATCGTCCCACGACTTTTCCTAAGGGCGGTGGTATAGGTTTGGTACGCCAGACGGTCTCTATGCGATGCTCATTTCCAACATTTGCATAGTGAGGACCCTAGGGAAAAACCACGTAGTGAGACCCTGATAGGTCACCTTGGTAGTGATCAATGGAGAGTCATGATGTCCAGGTAGAACAGGAATCACGGCTCATGGGTAAAGTGTGCAACCTCTGCAGAGTGTTATGAAACTGATATATCAGCCGTGCTCGCGGTTATGAGCAGCCAAGGGAGCTCCATTGATTAGAGACACATTGATCAGAGATGATTGGTTTATAGGTGATGATGAGGATAAATGCTGGTTTTGACTATGATTATGATAATGGTTCCTAGTATTCTTTCCATTTGGAAAGGGTACTTTTGGGTTAACAACTTGGGTTAATGCTAAAACCTGGCTCTTTCTACTAGTAATAATAACCTGACCAACTAAATGCAACTGCTTGACCTTAAGTCCACATAAAGCTAGTCCATTACAGCCAAACGAGACCACTGCGGAGTATGTTGATGTGTACTCACCCTTGCTTTACACACCAAACCCCCAGGTTGTCCATGTAGCAACCACTGCTCAGGAGAAGCTGAAGCTATGGAGGAGGACTTCCAGGAGCTCCAAGAGTACGAATGAGTTCTAGGCATGGGTTAGTGGCGAACACCCAGTCAGCTGCCTATGAACGTCGTGTGTACCTATGTTTACTTTTCACACTTTGATTATTGTTAAAGACTATGTGGATGTCTCGGACATCATGATGTAATCGACTATTACTATCTTTTATGTTATTGTTCGAGCACTATGTGATGATGTCTGGTTATGTAACTGTTGTGTACATGAATTGCTGATCCTAGCACGTACATGGTTCGCATTCGGTTTGCCTTCTAAAACCGGGTGTGACATAAGTGGTATCAACCACTAACCTAAAGTAGAATGGTCGTTCTAAGGACTATAGACCCCTATTATCACCTTGACTTTGGTATCCCTTCAAAAGTTGGTCATATCGACTAAATCTATGTTCTATTATATATACTATACCTTGCTGAAAATTTTGTTTATTTCTATTTTCTAATTTTTTATGGTCTACTTGCTGGTCATACTAGTTCTGTTCTCACTCTTATGCTTACGGTGTCTTTTGTAGATGGCTCATCTTAGGCACACCGCACGGAAGTGAGTCATCCCCTTCTTGCCTTCTCGTCTCGCGGAGCGTCCGCTTCGCCGTCCGATGACTAGTCAGTCTAGCCATTTGGAGAGGCTACACCACCGCTTGCACGAGGAGCAGGAGCGTCGGTGACAGGAGCTAGAGCAGCAGGGCTCTTCTTCCTTGCCTCAGCAGGAGGTAGAGTCTGTGAGGAGCTGATCCCCTGTGCCCCCGCTGGAGGCGCCCCTACACCACCACTGAGCGCCCCAGTCGCTGGAGTGGCTGTTGGAGGAGACCCCGACGATGGAAGTGACGACGGCAGCACGAGGTACAGCACCGACCTTTTAGCAGAGCAGGAGCTGGAGGGATGGGTTGCTCGACCTATCACTCGTGACGCCGCTCGCGGGTGTCACTTTCATGACACGCTCGACACCTTGCTGCATCAGGCACTCGACCAACACACTTGGTCCATCGAGTATCGCTGCGTTGTCTTCCAGCACAGTCGCAGGGTTTACCCAGACCGCTGGGAGGTGACTTGTTTGGTGCGCCAACCGGAGCACAGCCTCCAGGGTGCGGAGGTTTGCTCGGAGCATTACTCTATCTCTGAGCGGGACTCAGCTGAGGCAGCCATGTAAGATGTTGCACGACGTGCGCTTTAGCACTACTGCTTAGTGCTCGGTGGGGTGGTCGATGGTCTTAACCTGAGGTATTACCCCTGCCGTCCATCTGGCAGCACAGGAGGCATGGTTGTCTCACCTGTTGGCGAGGACAATCCTAGGTTGAGCAGCACAATCAACCTAGCTGCCGTGCTAAACACAGAGCTGGACCATGCCATAGATGAGCTGAGTAGGGCTCATGCTGAGATCACCCAGTTGCGGGCTAAGCGTGCGGAGCGTCGTCACCTAGAGGATGGCTCCCCCCGCTCCTGTCGAGACTCAGCACCCGTACCGCTCACCTTAGCGTGGACACCATGCCTACGGCAACCCTGACTGCAGGACCAGGATAAATTTAGAACCATAGATCGTCAGCGTTGGGTCTTGCTCTCAGTATGTTTTAGTTAGACAGGGTAGTTTGCTTATCCTATGTTTTTATGTTTGTCATGATGAACTATGATGGATTTGGATCTTTGTAATGAATGTCGCTAGAGTGTGGGTACCCCCTGCACTTTGGTTTACCTGTTAATGTTAATAAAATTAGTTATTTAGTTGGGAAGCCTTTTATTCTACTTTCCTCTTTATCTGAGAAGCTATGCTTGCCTGTGTTGGGAGTCAGTGAAGATGCTCATCTGTTCAATATTATGGAAGAATTCTATACCCTTTTCTTATGCTGCAAGATTTGCAAGATCAGTTCTGATGTGTGATTGCATTCTGCAGATGTCAAACAATAGACGTAGAGGAGGAAGGCGTGCTCAGCAGGAGTAGCAAGCACCGCAAGATGAGGCACCTCAGCAATAGTTGCCACCACCGCCCCCGATGACAATAGAGCAGATGTTCCTGATGCAGATCCAGGCAGTCCAAGCTATTGGTCAGACTCTAGCCACTATGCAGAAGCAGCAACAACAACAACAACAACAACCCCCACCTCAACCTCAGATGCCTTAGATGTCTAGAGACAAGCGTGCTGAATTCATGAGGGGTCATCCCCCAATGTTCGCTCACTCTGCAGACCCCATGGATGCTGAAGATTGGCTGCATACCGTGGAGCGGGAGTTGCACACCGCTCAATGTGATGATAGGGAGAAGATTTTGTATGGTCCCAATCTATTGAGGGGAGCCACTTAGTTTTGGTGGGAGTCCTACTTCGCCATCCATGCCAACCCCGACATCATCACCTAGGAGGAATTCAGGGATAATTTCTGCCAGTATCATGTTCTAGTAGGTCTGATGATTGTGAAGAAAGAGGAGTTCCTGGCGCTTAATCATGGGCCCATGTCTGTCAGTGAGTACCGAGACAGGTTTCTACAGCTGTGCTGCTATGCTCCTGAAGATGTCAACACAGATGCCAAGAGGCACTATCGTTTCTTGACGAGGCTTAGTTGATCCCTTGCATTATCAACTGATGAACCATACCTTCCCACATTTTAGCACCTGATCAACAGAGCGATCATGACAGAGAAGAAGCGCAAGGAAATGGAGGATCGCAAGCGCAAGATTGGTGGGCCTCAGCCTAGGAGCAGCAATCGCCCTTGTTTTTCAGGCAACCCACCTCAGCAGTTCAGGCAGAATCAGCGCCTGCCTCAACAACAATTTTAGAGGCAGTATCCTCAGTATCAGCAGCAGAATCGCCAGAACATTCAGACAGGAGGAAGTCAGTTCCAGAGGCAGAATCAGCAACCACCTCGTCATCCTGCCCCAGCAACCAAACAGAGCAGTCAAGCAGCCCTAGTTCAAGGTAGAGGCAGAGCATGTTTCCATTGTGGAGAGCAAGGCCATTAGGTGATGCATTGTCCAAAGAAGGTAGCTCAGCAGTAGCCAGGCCCTAGTGCCCCAACAGAGCAGAATGTGTCTCAGCCAGGAGTAGGCAACCGTGTCTAGACATGCTACAACCATGGGAGACTGAACCATTTAGAGGATGAAGCAGTTTAGGAAGCACTAGACATGATAGTAGGTATATTTCTAGTCGATTCCCATATTGCAGAAGTGTTATTTGATACTGGAGCAAGGTATTCATTTATTACTACATCATGGGTAGAAGCGCATAATCTTCCAATAACTACCATGTCAACACCCATTCAAATTGATTCAGCCGGTGGTAAAGTTCAAGCCGATAGTGTTTGCTTGAATGTATGTGTGGAAATAAGGGGGATAGATTTTCCTGCTAACCTCATAGTAATGAGTACTCAGGGAATAGACGTATCCTAGGGATAAATTGGCTGGGTAAGTACCAGGCAGTTATCAACTATGATAAGAGGACAATTAAGTTGGTGTCCCCACTGGGAGAGGAAGTGGTGACTAAGTTAGTCTCGCCCAAGCCAAGGAAAGGAGGTTGTCATCAGATGACTATTGATAGCAAGGAGGCAGATCCACTCGAGACTATCAAGGTTGTGTCAGAATTTCCGGACGTGTTCCCAAAAGATTTACCAGGTATGCCACCTAAGTGGAAAGTTGAGTTTGCCATAGAGCTTCTTCCTGGAACTGCCCCCATCTTTAAAAGGGCCTACAGGGTATCTGAACCAGACTTGGTTGAGCTCAAGAAGCAAATAGATGAGCTATCAGAGAAAGGTTACATCAGACCAAGCTCCTCACCTTGGGCCGCTCTCGTCCTATTTGTGCAGAAGAAGGATGGCACTAGGAGGATGTGCATCGATTATCAAGCTCTGAATCAGGTCACGATCAAGAACAAGTACCCCTTACCCAGAATAGAAGATCTGTTTGACCAGCTGAGAGGAGCCAGTATGTTCTCAAAGATAGATCTGAGGTTAGGTTATCACCAGCTCAGGATCTGACCATCACACATCCTAAAGACAACATTCATTACCAAGTATGGGCTATATGAGTTCACTGTTATGTCTTTTGGCTTAATGAATGCCACAGCCTTCTTCATGAATCTGCTGAACAGTGTATTCATGGATTATCTTGACAAGTTTGTGGTGGTATTTATTGATGACATTCTTATATATTCTCAAAGTGAGGAGGAGCATGTGGATCATCTGAAGATGGTATTGCAGAGATTACGAGAACACCAGTTGTATGCAAAGTTGAGCAAGTGCGAGTTCTAGATTGATGAAGTCCCGTTCTTGGGTCACATAATAAACAAAGATGGATTGGCTGTGGATTCGAAGAAAGTGGCAGGCATTCAGAGCTAGAAAGCGCCAACAGATGCCTAAGGAATCAAGAGCTTCATTGGAATGGCCAGATATTATCGACGATTCATTGAAGGATTTTCGAAGATCACAAAACCGATGACAGCTTTGCTAGGCAACAAAGTGGAGTACAAGTGGACTCAGAAGTGCCAAGAAGCCTTTGAAGCGCTGAAAGAGAAGTTTACTACAGCGCCTGTCTTAATCTTGCCTGATGTGCACAAGCCCTTCTCGGTGTATTGCGACGCTTGTTACACTGGCTTAGGGATGCGTATTGATGCAAGAGGGAAGAGTTGTGGCTTACTCGTCCCAGCAGCTGAAGGTTCATGAGAAGAATTATCCAATCCATGACCTAGAGTTGGCAGCAGTGGTTCATGCTCTGAAGACATGGATGCATATTTGTACGGGCAGAAATGTGATATCTGCATAGACCACAAGAGTCTGAAGTACATATTCACCTAGCTGGAGCTGAATATGAGACAACAAAGATGGTTAGAGTTGATCAAAGACTATGAATTGGAAATTTACTACCATCTAGGCAAAGCGAATGTGGTAGCAGATGCCTTAAGCAGGAAAAGTCAAGTCAATATGATGGTCGCTCATCCGATGCCTTATGAGTCTCAGATTTCTGAATAACATGCGAGGAGTAACAATCGAGTTAGAACCCACCTTAGAGCGGGAAATCAAGGAAGCACAGAAGAATGATGAGAAGGTCAATGAAATCCGACAATTGATTCTAGAAGGAAGAGGCAAAGATTTTTGGGAGGATGCAGAAGGTGTGGTGTGGTTCAAGGACCGTTTGTGTGTCCCCAATGTCCAGTCTATTTGGGAGTTGATCCTCAAGGAAGCTCATGTGACAGCTTATTCCATACACCTTGGAAGTGAGAAGATGTATCAGGATCTGAAGAAGTTTTGGTGGTACGGAATGAAAAGGGAAATCGCAGAGCACGTGGCTATGTGTGATAGTTGTCGACGGATCAAGGTGGAGCATCAGAAGCCAGCTGGGCTGTTGCAGCCGTTGCGAATTCCTAAGTGGAAATGGGATGAAATTGGGATGGACTTCATAGTCGGATTGCCTCGTACTCGAGCCGACTATGATTCCATCTAGGTAGTGGTGGACCGCTTGACCAAGTCAGCCCACTTCATGCCTATCAAGACTAGCTACAGTAGTGCAATGTTGGCAGAACTTTACATGTCCTGGATCATTTGTCTTCATGGTGTGCCAAAGAAGATAGTGTCCGACAAGAGGAACGTAGTTCACCTCTCATTTCTAGCAGCAGTTACATGAAGCTTTGGGTACACATTTAAACTTCAGTTCAGCTTATCATCCACAGACAGACGGTCAGACTAAAAGAACTAACCAAATCCTCGAAGATATGTTGAGAGCCTGCGTGCTGCAAGATCAGTATAGATGGGACAAGAGGCTACCTTATGAAGAATTCTCTTATAACAACAATTACCAGGCCAGCTTAAAGATGTCACCATTTTAGGCGCTCTATGGGAGGAGTTGTAGAACTCCGTTACACTGGGATCAGCCTGGAGAAAGGCAAGTGTTTGGACCAGACATTTTGCTCGAAGCTAAAGAGAACATCAAGATAGTTCAGGAAAATCTAAAGATAGAGTAATCAAGGCAGCAAAGTTATGTGAACACGAGAAGGAGAGAACTGAGTTTCGAAGTCGAAGATTTTGTTTACCTGAAGGTATCGCCTATCAGAGGAGTCAAAAGGTTCAGAGTCAAGGGCAAGCTAGCCCCCCGATATGTTGGCCCATATCAGATTCTCGTGAAGCGTGGAGAAGTGGCCTATCAGCTATGTTTGCCAGAAAATTTG
The DNA here is from genome assembly GCA_029449295.1 of Zea luxurians. Taxonomy (NCBI): domain Eukaryota; kingdom Viridiplantae; phylum Streptophyta; class Magnoliopsida; order Poales; family Poaceae; genus Zea; species Zea luxurians. The sequence continues at coordinate 45,088,307 of JAOPSE010000004.1, read as the reverse complement.
TCCACAGTGCATGATGTCTTTCATGTGTCTCAGTTAAAGAAATGTTTGTGTGTGCCAGAAGAGCAGTTGCCAGTGTAGGGTCTGGAAGTCCAAGAAGACTTGACCTACATAGAGAAGCCAATGTAGATTCTTGAGATTGCAGACAGGGTCACCCAGAGGAAAACTATCAGAATGTGCAAAGTTAGATGGGGTCACCACTCCGAGGAAGAAGCAACTTGGGAGCGTGAAGACGATCTCATGGCCAAGTATCCCGAACTCTTTGCTGACCAACCTTGAATCTCGAGGGTGAGATTCTTTTAAGGGGATAGGTTTGTAACGCCCGAATTTGGGGGGTGTAAGTTTTTCTTCCTTAACATCCACAAATTCAGGCGTTACCTTTCCTTTTCCATTTCTTTTCGCTACACCTTGCCCCTTTTCAAACTTCTAAAGAGAGTTAACTCGATGTCGGGTATTAATAAATCCTAGAAGTGGATTTTCCTAGGTTGTTGCATAATGCTGGATCATGCATCTATTTTTTGTGTGTTTGCTTGGTTTTCGTGAAGTATTCATTCAGTAAGAGATTGGAGCTAAATAGGAAATAGGAAAAAAACCCAAAAAACCTCCCTCCATTCCCTGCTAGCTTTGTTGGCCCATGGCGTGGCCCACCTGGCCATTTCCCTCCACTCTCCTCTCTTGTTTTGGGCCGCTTTGGCGCGCGGACCGCGAGCTTTTTTCTCCCCCCGCGCGGCCTAGCCGCTCTTCCCCTCACCGCGGCCCAGCTGTGGGGCGTCTGCGCAGCCCACCCCAATGGGCTCGCCCGCGCTTGCCACGCACGTGCGCTCGTGGGCAATTCCTAGCGCCGCCGCCGCGTGTGGGGCTGCCCGTCAACCCCGCACCCCCACGCGTGGGGCCCGCCCGTCAGCCCCGCGCCCCAGCCTTCAGCTGCCTTGGCCTGTCATTGGGGTCCATCGGCCAGCGGCACCCTCCCTAAATGCCTCGGTGAGATATGGGGGGCATCGTGCCCATGAACCACCCTGCGCCCCACATCCCGCTAGCACTCCTCTCCCTCACGCCCTCATCCTCGCCATCGAGCGCCCACTGCCCCGCCATTTTGCCGTCTGCGTGCGCGACCGTCGAGGTGAGCCTTTCCCTTCTCCTTTTCACCCTCCCCACGTCTAGCCCCTTGGTGGCGCGCGGCATCCTCAGGCGTGGTGGCGTGCCCCCGGCGGCTCGTGGCCGGCGTGGCCAGCGGTGGCCCACAGCCAGCCCGCCCACGGCACGCTCATGGCAGCCAAGTGCGGCTTTCTCACGGTGGCCTGCACCGCGCGTGGCCAGCGCGGCAGCCTGCGTGGCACGGCCAGCGGTCCGCGGCCAGCGCGGCCCAGGCGTGGCAACCCAACATGGCCCCTCGCGCAGCTGGCGTTTGGCGCGGCAGCTCATGGTCTTCTCGTGGCTCGCCCTAGTGCGACAGCCCCTAGCACGTGTCATTGCATGTGTTGCGCATCCTGTTTTAGTATGTCGCGCGCCTTGTCACGTGGCAAGAAACTGTTTCACCCAGAACTACTCATGTTGGTCACTTGTTCTCAAATGCTATGAATCAAGAACAAGGCAACACAAAATATTAACAATTAAAGACCTTCATCCTTCGAAGCATTATCTCCCACAGGATATAATGATCTTCAGACAAAGGTTGTGAAGGACATACCTTCATCATCTCAGTATATATTAATGAAAGAAGAAGCATATGAAATATGAGAAATGACATAAATAATTATATGACATCATTAATATATCTTTTCTATATTGTTATGAATGAATATGAACAATATTGAATTATATTTGTACCTTCGGCTTGGTAGAAGGCAAAAGTCCATGTGTGACACACGAGTGAATACAAGTCAGCATGAACAGTACGGTGCTACTGTTCATCTATTTATAGGCACAGGACACAGCCTGTGTAAAATTACATTCATGCCCTTCATGTTCACTATTGACTTAAGGACAATCTATCGAGGGCTAAATAGCCTTTTCCTCTTTAAGTCGGTTCCTTTTTCTACTGCTGAGCCAAAGCTTCCTTGCGCATAGCTTCGGAGCTGGTCCAACCTTCATCCCAACCATACTTTTCATATTGTGTACAACTTCATTCCATGTCCAAAGGTTCCTATACACATATTATACTTGGGAAACATTGTTAATCATGTTCTTGAGGACCTTTGGAAGACGAAGGCCCCTAATAGCTCACGTTAATTAATTTACGTAACTAAACGATGATTACCCGAGTAGCAAACCCATCGAGGCTAAGTAATAATTTTATCTATGCATGTGATAGATACTTGTTAATATGGCTAGGTCGAATTAGATGTTACAATGATTAATCGCATAGCATACATGTAATACCTCTCGACCATAGCTTTAGCCGTTGCGATTCCTTTGTCTCTCTCTCATAATCGCAAATACAAATCATATGTCATGTGCATATTTAATTGATGTTTCCTTGTATGGTGTACTGTTTATTTTCTGATTTAAGATGTGAATGTATGGTTGTACTCGCATAGATGTAACACCCCTAGTGTTACTATCACTAAAACTTGAGCATAACATCATGAGCATTGGCATATCATGTGTTTGTTACACCTAGAGTGCATTCACTAGGTAAAAATTTCAAACAAGTTGTAATGATGTGATTTGATGTGTGATTAACCCTAAGGTAGAGTGCTTAACCTAAAATTATGGCTTATGGATGTAAGTGAAGCCCAAATAATTTAAAACCTCAAAAGACATGAGAAATGATCATAAGGTATCACATTTGATGGACTTTGGTGGCACCAAAACTCTAATGTGCTTAAAACCCTAAAAACAAACCCTAGAAACCCTAATTGAAACCCTAAGGGGGGTAATTGCAAATTTTGTGCACTTTTGGACCAAAGTGCAAATATCAAAGTAATAGAACACTACAAATCAAGTACTTTTTACTTTTGAGGATTTCCAAGTCAAATGATGAGGTTTCGACTTAAGTGCAAAATACCCCATGAATAGTATGTGATGAAGTTCTAAATTTCAGTTGATAGAGGTCAACTTTGGAGCTCTATATCTCCCAACTCATAAGAAATTTGCCCTAGGTCAACACATCAAGTCTAAAGAGCTATGATAGGAGTGTAACTTTGCTTAAGTGACTAAACCTTGGTAACATACAAAATTTGAAGAAAAATAGACCTGAAGTTGGTTTGTCAGTCGGGTACAACTTTGAAACTGGACTGATAGTGAACTAGGACCATGTTTGGGAGCTATTTTGAGTGTGATTTAGTGAGAATTAAAGTATGGTTGCTATAGCAAAATCAAAGTTGGATTATAGACCAACAACTTTGTTCCAGGTGGATTAACAAGTTGTTATATAGAAATCAGAGATCTCAGCCTAGCAAAACGCTCGGTCAAGCACTCTGAATAAGCATCCCATGGTATAGTACGCAGAAAGATCTCAGGTTCAGCCCCCCTTGCCACCGGTGACCTATGCACAAGGATTCGCGCTGATCACGGCGATTCGTGCAGGACTCAGGCAGGATAGTACTAGGGGGGTGAAAAGATCGGAGAGGGAGCGGATTTGGTCGTGGGGTGAAGCTTATCAACCGCGCCTGTAGCCGTGCGACATGGACGGACCATCAGTGTCGTCGTGGAACTCAGGTGACCGCAATTATGCCACGCTGTGGCTCTTTACTGCGCAGTAGTAACCGTGGCACGCCTAGGCTTACCATCTCAGAACCGCTGCACTGGTGAATGCCACGACTGAGCCACTAGTGACCTTCTTTCTCTCCGGTCGCCAGCATGCCATGCCAAAATTAGGAGCCACCGCCCTTAGAAACTATAAATTGGTGCCCTAGCCTGCTTCGCTAAGTAATTGTGCACCCAGTGAACCAGCCCTCACCTCCAATCGTCCCTCACAACTCCCCAATTTGGGATTTCCCCCAAATCAGTCAAGAACCCCGTCGTGTGTGAGCTCGCCATGGTCAGCTCTCCACAGGTCCGATCACGCCCTCCTTGCTCTTGTTTCAGCACTCTTGTGTGCTCTTGATGCTTCTCGACCTGACCAATTGAGCTAGAACACGTAGGATCACCGAGAACGCCTCGGTTCATCTGTAGTTCGCGCTATCACCGTGGACAGAGAGATTAGGAGCTAGAACTTTGCAATTGATTGAGAGGTAATGGTCGTTAGGGGTCGAATTAGCTGTCAGCCATACTTGAGCGCCGGTCGTTGCGTTTTTTGGCCGGTACAGGATCGCCGGAGCCACTACTCCGCCACCGTGGTCGGGGATCTCGACTTGTGAAGAAATAGAAAAGGGAAGGGCCTATCTGCGAATGTCAGTGACACAAAGAAATAGTGCAATGACCTCTTTAAAGGTTTTTCAAATAACCAGGGTCCTCTTTGTAAACTTGACACCGCGGGCGCGCTTTCACCTGTGTGTGGGCCGACTCGGGCCAGTTTTAGCCCACCACTGTTCACCATTTCTCTTTTTATTTTTTCTACTAGGATTAGAGAAATCATAGAAAATTCTAGAAAAATGCTAAAAATATAAGACCAATTTTTCTAGGTTCCTAAATTCCTCTAGTATTTAATAAAATAGTTCCAAGATTTTTAGTCCAAACCAGAAATTATGTAGTATTTAAAAAGGCCAAAACCTAGACTTTTGGAATTTTAGAAATTATTTGACGACTCCAAAAATCATAAAACTTTTTGGATAAACTTAATTTGATAATTAGAACCCATGAGTGAAGTTTGACTTGTTTTGAACATTGTTTGATTTCCAAACCCAAAACCCTAGTCTTCTAGGTAGTATCTGCCTTATGAAAATAAAGTACTGACTCCAAAAACCCTAGTTTCACTGGTGCACCGTGAAGGAAAGTTGTATTCAAGATACAACTTGGTGTATCTTTATTAAGCATCACATGAGCATTCATGATTATATATGGTTATGTATAGAAAACGAAGAAGAAGTGACCGTTGAAGAAGAGGAGACTGCTCCATCAACAGAAAATCCACCTACCGGGAACTGTTTTCATTTTGATATTTGTGGAACAGAGCCCGACTCCCCTGCAACACAAGGCAAGCCCAATGCATTTACCACCTCCTTGCTGTTTTAAATCTTTATCACCTTATATGATGCATTAGGTGATAGGAGTTGTGTGCTAAACCAATTGCTGCATTTCCTTCCTTGGGACTATTTACCATTCCTTGATTAGTTGTTTTATTAAAAAGGTTTTCTGATACTTAGTCCTGCTTTAGAAAAGCAAATGTTTTGTTTTTTTTAAAAGTGAGGCTTCACAGTGGATGGGATGTTTTCAAAAATAAAACTTGATGGTGGATCCATCATGGCCGTGATGGGTTCAACATTGGAAAAGATGTACCTCTGCCAGGTACCAAACTTTGGGTTTGAAATGATAAGCTGAGACCGGACGGGTGACTTGCAGGAGAAGAGAGTCTCGGTGTAGTGTCTCTGTCTAAATCGCTTAAGGACCGTGTCGATGTAGGCCTGCTGACCGAGGACCCTTTAACTGGTCACATGCCTCATCATGGGTAAGCTTTGCCTCGGGCAGACTAATACTAGAAAGGCCAACACGCAATGGGAGTGGAGAGATGGCGAGAGTAGCGTGTACCCTCTGTGGCAAGAGGCTGGACGGTGGTGTATCTGTGCTCTCGGTTGGTTTGAACCCGGTCTGGTCTTAAGAAACCCAGTGGCGAGTTAACATATGCAAGGTTTAAGTGCTACATATGTTGTGTGATTGGAGATCCTCAGCTGAGTATTAATCGATTCGGATCGCCGTTACTTCTTGGACATGAAGACTTGGTCACTGACTTACACGTAGCATTCCAGTGAACTAAAAGGGTTGATAAAAGATAGCTAGTGCAGGTCAAGTGCTTGAACTAGGGTAGAAAGAACTATAGCTATAGGTAATGACTTAACTTGCTAATAAAACTAGATTTTTAAGGATTCACTATTAGTAAGCATTTCTGCAAAATAGAGTCTTTGATTCTTGAATAGCCTTACCTTGGCTCCCTCAAGCCAGCATATCCTTGAGAGTCTTTTCTTTTGACGGGTAAGACTTGCGAAAGTACACTTCATACTCAGGGTTTTCGAACCCATGTTGTTGTAGGTGAGGAAACAGCAGACTTTTGCTATTTTTGTTCTAAGGTGGTGCCCAAAGTAGAACTTGAACAGTGAAGTGGTGACAGGAGGATGTTGGCCTCCCTCTTGAAAATCATTATACTTTTGTGCGGGAGTGGTTTTTGCCTCCCAAGTCTGTAATAATACTTATGCACTCATATACCCTGGTTTTGTAATAACTATAATACTCTTTCTCTATATTGGAATAAATGTAAATTAAGTTATTGTAATTGCTTCCGCTATTCTTTCCTCCGATGTGATGTAATATCTGCGTGACGGGTGAAGCGCTCTTGGGCGAGGAAATAAAGATACAGATACTGAACTTATCGAGTGATTATGTGCACCTACAGGGTTATTCAAGGTCCGTTGGACAAGGACAACTGTAGGTGGGCCTAATAACTTGGGAGGTTCCGTCACAATAGATAACGGTCCGTGGGCGGAGTCCGAAGGAGTTGTAGGTGAAGACCCTGAGCAGCAGCTGGTTGGTGAAGGCAAGTGTCCCTTGACCCATCTATGTCCTACTCATTTTATAATTCACTCCCTGCATTTACACAATTTATACCTAAGGATTGACTAGCTTTTGTTTATCTTGTCCTTGTTTACTGATATGGGTTGGGTTATTTTGGTTTAGCTTTATGCTAGTGCTTCACATTAATCAATGAACATGATGAGATTATTTATGATACGCTGTTTTCCCTTTTGATTATGATGATGATACTATGACATTTAAGGGGACTCGAGCGGTTTCTCAAGTGCCTCTCCGTAAGGACTGGTTCGTTGGATGACCGCCCAGGAAAACAGTGCAACCATGAGGGTGGTATGGGACGCCCTTTGCTAAGTAATTAGGGAAGTCTTATGTTGGGTGCTGGTTTTGGTCATTGGGGAACGGAGGCATCTGTTATGGCTCCTATAATCTCGCTCAGGGATTTTGGTACGGGCATCGTCCCACGGCTTTCCCTGAGGGTGGAGGTATAGGTTTAGTACGCCAGATGGTCTCTATGTGATGGTCATTTCCAACATTCGCATAGTGAGGACCCTAGGGAAAAGCCATGTAGTGAGACCCTACTAGGTCACCTTGGTAGTGATCAATGGAGAGTCATGATCTCCAGGAAGAACGGGAATCATGATTCATCGGTAAAGTCTGCAACCTCTGTAGAGTGTTATGAAACTGATATATCAGCTGTGCTCGCGGTTATGAGCGGCCAAGGGAGCTCCATTGATTAGAGACACATTGATAAGAGATGATTGGTTTACAGGTGATGATGAGGATAAATGCTGGTTTTGACTATGATTATGATAATGGTTCCTGGCATTCTTTCCGTTTAGAAAGGGTACTTTTGGGTTAACAACTTGGGTTAATGCTAAAACCTGGCTCTTTCTACTAGTAATAATAACCTGACCAACTAAAAGCAACTGCTTGACCTTAATCCCACATAAAGCTAGTCCACTACAGCCAAACTAGACAACTGCTGAGTATGTTGATGTGTACTCACCCTTGCTTTACACACCAAACCCCCAGGTTGTCCATGTTGCAACCACTGCTCAGGAGAAGATGAAGCCATGGAGGAGGACTTCCAGGAGTTTCAAGAGTAAGATGAGTTCTAGGCGTGGGTTAGCGGCAAACCCCCAGTCAGTTGCATGTGAAGGCCGTGTGTACCTACATTTCGTTTTCGCACTTTAATTATTGTTAAAGACTATGTGGATGTCTCGAACATCATGATGTAATTGACTATTACTATCTTTTATGTTACTATTCAAGCACTGTGTGATGATGTCCGGTTATATAACTACTGTGTATGTGAATTGCTGATCCTGGCACGTACATGGTTTGCATTCGGTTTGCCTTCTAAAACCAGGTGTGACACTTACCCGGTGTGAGGAGTCTACTCCTCTACCTCTAGACCATGCAGCTGTTTAGGCTGAGGGGTTTGGTTTGCCAAAAGCACTAGCTTAGTCTAAAAACAATTTTAGCTTTTCTCATTCTAACATATTTATTTAAACTAGGTTTGCTCCTTCCTAAGCATACATGGTAACAATCATTTAGTACAATCAACATGTTTTCTCAAGAAAACCTCATTTCACTTCTTACTCAATGCAGTATAAGGGGTCAAGCAGTCTCATTAGCTGCGAGAAGCAGACGATTCGAATCGAGTTTTAAACCTTGCAAGGTAAACCTAAACACACGATATGAAGGGGACTTCGTCCCCACACACGTCAACCATCCGCATCGATTCCCCATTCGTGGCCAGGGCTTACCGCCTTGGCATACAATGCTCCACTGACCCCGGCTGCCACCGTGTAGTGACCGCACTTGTACTCACCATAGCTAGCATGGGAGACCAAATCTCAGGATAAGTGAGGAGGAAAGTCCGCACCCGGCTTCACTCAGGTACTAGGCTTACCGGTTACCATATTTCCCGACATGTGTTTAGTACTTTCAAACGCTTGACTCAGGTATCCACACATTAATCCTTAATTCCATTTCTGTCTCATAGACAAGGCATCCACCCTGGATCCAAGTCCATAGACCATCATAGACCCCGTTATCAAGATGATTACAATCAATTCCTGACCTCGCGCTAGTGCTAGAAAATCACTCGACTTCTATCGAGATCCTGATTAGCAAAGCAGCTACTCGACCTAGCATACTTGTATTCATCTCAAAAAGGAATCCTAAGTTCATGCAACTAAGGGTTTCAAGCAACTCCTACACTTAAGTGCACATTACAACCCTACAAACATTAATTATAGTAAAGTAGCATATATAATGGTTATGCATAAAACCAGAGCTTGCCTTCAAAAGCTGAGGCTGCGGGGAGATCCTCGGTGGCACGCTCTGGAGCGGGCTCCTGGACATCCTCTTGAGCAACTCCTTGCTCAGGGATGAGCACGTACTCTCCATCAGTAAGGTTGCAATCTAAATGAATGCAATGAATAAGAGATATGTATGCTATGATATGTAAATTAATAATTGAAATGCGAGGTGAAGTACTGTCACACCCGGGTTTTAGGGGCACCAAGACCCGGGCGCGAACATAAACACCAGGTATGCTGGGACCAAGTCTCACACATATGATGTATAGTGGCACAGGATCGAATGTCACATCTTTATATATAACAGGAGTTCTATACAAAATAAATAATTACATTATAAGGAGACAACGGTCCAGCAACCCAAAGTTGACTGGGAGACGACGACCTAGACCACTCACGAACTCATCACAGCATCCTCCATGCGCGCCATCCTGTGGTACCTGTTCTCGACCTGTGGGGGGGGGGTGTGAGACAGCAAGAGTGAGCTCACATACGTTCATCGCTCAACAAGTTGTGGGGAATAATGTGCATGAACTCGCCAAAGGTGGGAGCTCACGTGAAGTGTAAGGCTTACCAAAGAAGATGGTTAGAGCTGAGCATTGCTTTTAAAGTTGGTCAAAATTTTATTAGCAGTTACTAAGTATAAGTAAATACCAAACCCAATTAAGTAGTAGAACAAAAGTAACAACATCACCTGCGATGCAATGCATATGACAAATTGAATTTAGTTCCATAAATTAATCATGTGAGGGTCCGAGCTGCTCATGACCGTGAGCACGGCTAGTATACCAGTTTTACACTCTACAGAGGTTGCGCATCTTTACCCACAAGTCGTGTATCCCATGTCGCCAGGGTTTGCAAGGCCCTTAGACACTTCCGAGGTGAATGGCTAGGGATCCACTACGAGGCCTTTACAAAGTTCCACTAGCTTCCGAAAACCCGCTACAGTTTATAGGAAGTTCCAATGCAGGAATCCCTTGCAGGACCGCCATCGCAGCAAAATCCTCCCGAGGGCCTCCCTACACTGACCACTCCCCTACTGCCCTTGCCCCTTTCGGGTAAGGTAGTCTTCCACTAGCTTCCCTAATTAATCAGCCAAGGGCGTCCCATTAAACCCTTGTGGTAGCACTGTTTTCCCGGGTGGTTCTCCATGTTCCAATTAACATAATGATCTTATCATGAACAATAAATAACAACTGATAACAAAAGTATAATCATGAATAGTGTAATCTTCATACCCAAAACCACATATAGCACTAGCAAGTACTACCCAGAAAGTTCAGTGGTAAACAAGGTATAAAGATAGACAAACTGGGGTAACCTATTGGGTCCCATCAAAATTAACCTATGCAGATCATTATGATTAATTAGAACATGAGTGGGTAAAAAGAAGTGATCAAGGGCACAACTTGCCTGGGACTTGAGATTCCAGGTACCAACTTGCTCTTCAGATGATACGTATCCTCACTGCTAAACGTAGCAATACATACAAATAGTGTATTTGCAACATTAACATCACACCAAACATGTAAACAAAATACATAATATAAATCTAGGCATTAAACTAAGATCATAGAAACTGGAATTATTAATTTTGGAGTTATATATTTTAAGATATGAATTTCTGAAGGTTTTATGTATTTAATTACAAGATTAAGTACTAGATAAATTTTAATGTGTTCTTCATGCCAAAACAGTGGCACAAATGGATATACCATAATATTACAAAAATTTAGAAACTGGAATGGACTAATTTGGAGTTCATATGCATTTTCTATGAATTATTCAAATTTTATGAATTGTTTTTATATTAAAAACTCATTTTCTAATTCATTTTCCTGATTTTATAATTCTTTGGACTGGGCCTCAATTAATGGAAAACGCAGGGGGCTCTGTGTAAGTCGTCCCAGACACAGAGAACAGTTGCACAAGGACCGCGGGTTGATTCCAGAAACCCCCAGGGTCTCTTACGCAAAACGTGCAAGCCGAAGGGGTATCGGCCGAGCACGGCCATCCGATCGAGCGCGGACGGCCGAGATTAGATCGGCCCATATAATGAACCGGTACGCTATAACGGACGTCCGATTCGCGATCTACGGCTCAGATTTAAATATTCCGTATTGATTTGCTACCGACCGATCAAGATCGGACGGTGCACGATCCCACCCGAAGCGGTACGCTGATTACTCTAATCTACGCCGTCCAAAGAGAATCTGACGGCGGCGAACACGTCTTCTCTCCTCGTCACCAAACACGACCGCGCCGCCGCCCCAACACGGCGGAACATCGCCGGTGAGATCCAAATCCAGTGCTCCAGTGCTCTAAAACGCAATTAAAGACTGCTACACGATGCCTAGGGGATGGCGAACACACTGAGACGTACCTTACTGTTAGGGACGAAGCACAGAGGCCCGACCACGGCGCGCGGCGGATTCGGGGTGGATTTGATCCGACGGCGAGCAATTCCGGTCTGTGCGGTCGCCAATCCCGCCTGTAGACTCCACGGTCGGCTCCCCGACGTCACGCGCTATTCCCCCCGACCCAGCTAAAGCACTCGGTCGACGGCGAGGCCAAGAACCGCGGCGGCGGAATTCTTCTTCTCTCTCCCTTCTCACTACGACGACGGCTCTAGGTTTTCCTGGAGGGGCCGTGGAGGGCACCGGTTTTATACCCGTGGGGATTTTGGAGTCCGTGCAGGCGAGTATCACACGGCCACGGGTTCTTCGGCGAGGTGGTCGGGGCAACGGAGCGCGCGACGCGCGGAGTTTGTTTTCGGGACGGCTTACGGGGAAGACAGGCCTGACGTGTGGGCCCCACGTGACAGAAGTCCGGGCGCGCGTGCAGCGGCTGACGACTGGGCCCGCCCTGTCGGCGCAAAGGAGAGGGCAGACAGCGCGCGCGGGAGGCGAGTTTGGGCCGCGCGGCGAGAAAGAGTTAGTGGGCCAGAAATGAGGTGAGCGGCCCATGTAGGATTTTAATTCTTTTCTTTTTCATTTTTCTTTCTATTTTCTTTATTTTCAAACCCAATTTGAATTAATTCAAACTTTTGTGGATCTTCATTTATAAACTCTATTTTTGAAATTAAAAATGCTAAGCCTGAAGATATTTAGTTATACATTTTATGTATATTTTCATATCTCTTCTCTTTTCTTCCCTTCCCATTTATTTTCTATTTTCTATTCCAAATTCAAATTTATACTTCTATTTTTGTTTTCAGATTTTTTTCAAATGTATCAATTGAAACCCAAAGGTGAATATAAACCATACTATTTTAATATTACTAATTTAAGTTTTATTCTCCTTGTTATTTATTTCATGGGATGTATAAATGGTTTCCTTTAAAAGAAAAATCCTTTTTTTTCATCATTTTCTTATTTCCTAGTTTCCAAAGCATTATGATACTTTGTTTATATTTTTTTTCTACTAATTTTGGGTCTTACAAATCCTACCCCCCTTAAAAATAATCTCGTCCTCGAGATTTGTAAGAAAAGGATGTATAATCATATTGTTCTCGGAACATATGCACAAACAAAGAAATCTTGGCATGATGCATAATCTTTTAACAAAACATAGGTTTAATAGACCTTACTATTATCACTAAAACAGTAATAATACTAACTAATAGCTAAACTAATATTTAGGTCTTACAAATAGTAAAATATATATATATATATATGTATCTATATCTATGTTTATCCCTATTCTTGTTGCTCGTTGACTTCTTCACCGACTACTTCATCTCCAACTGGCTCTTCTTCTTGAATTTCTAGTTCACCGGGTTCAGCTTCTACTTCTGCATGATGAGCATATCCCCGGTTGATAGATAGGGGCTGACTCTTTCCTGCCGAGGCTTGTCCTTGCTTCATCGGAGCCGGTGTAGTGTAGGCAGCTCTGTTGGGACAGTAATTGGCGTAGTGTCCCGGTTGTCCACACTTGAAGCATGTCCTGATGGCGGTTGTGTTAGGAGCAACGGGTCCTACTGGAGTGCTTGCTTTTGGAGGAGCAGTTGGTGTCTGATGAGTTTGTTGTCCAGAACTGCCACTAGCTGGTGTACTTGGAGTGGTAGTATAGCGAGGACGAGAACTACTTCCAGCCTGCCCTTGGTTGATAGCCTTTCTTTTTTCTCCAAATATACTCCTCTTGTTTTCTACAGCAATAGCTTTGTCCAATAGCCTTTGGAAGGATGGGAATGTGTGCGATACCAGTTGATATTGCAAGGGTCCAATCAAACCATCCAGAAAAAGCTCCTGCTTTTGCTCATCATCCTCAACATCTCTAGAAGCATATCGGGATAACTGGATGAATTTGTCCCTGTATTCACTCACAGACATACTTCCTTGCTTAAGGGATAGAAACTCCTTTCTCTTAATCTTCATGAGTCCAGCAGGAATATGGTAATTCCTGAATTGTGCGGAGAATTCTTCCCAGGTAATTGTATCGGCAGCAGCATGAGCTGCACAGTACGCATCCCACCAATCCGCAGCAGGACCAGCAAGACGACCTGATGCGTAGAGTACTTTCTCTCTATCCGAGCACTGAGCTATGTTGAGCATCTTCTCTATGGACTTTAACCAGTCATCTGCTTGCAGCGGATCTGCGGAGTTGGAGAAGGTTGGTGGTTTGTGGCTCATGAATTCTCGGTGCTTATCTCGGGGTGGAACTGGTGGTGGAGGTGGAGGCAATGGCACTTGTTGTTGTTGCTGCTGTTGTTGAAGTTGTTGTTGCAGCTGCTGTTGTTGTACCCTTCTCTCCTGGCATATCTCTTCCCGCTCTTGGCGCATTTCCCGATGTGCATCCTCTCTTTCCTGGTGCATTTCTTGGCGTTCTTGTTGCATTTGGGTGCGCATATCTGCCATAGTGTCAGCCATTTGCTGCATCATCCTCATTTGAGCTGCAATTAGTGGATCGACTCCGCCTGATGGAGGATTAGGAGGATTCATCTCTGCTGGCTGTGGTTGGGGTTGTCGATATATCCACCGAGTGTGTTGATTAGTAGGTAAATCAATTCCACCACCCCGCCTGGTATTGACCATCTAAGTTAGAAGCATATGGTAAGATAGTTTTGCAAAGGAATCATTTGGTAGGCAGAATGAATAAGCTAATAGTTGGTTATGTACTAAAACTTTCTTTGGCAGGGCTGGGCCAGATATTCTATGTCAAGACTAGGTTAATTAGTTGTACGAGGTGAATGTCCAAAGGTAAGATAGAATATGTCAGATGAGATAGATACATTTTAATGGAGGATAATCTAAGTTGCTTAGTTTTCTTATGAATTCTATTTATGCCTATACGTATATGCAGATGTAATTGTGGGCATCACTCCACAACCCATCACACTCAAACAAAGATCCAAATCAGACAAATATCATAAGAACGAACATTCAAGTGCATAGATAACCATAAAAATAGTTTTGTTTTTGTTCCTGAGAGTAGGTCTCCTATTTCTAAAGTCAATTTGGGCACAGGATTTCAAAGTGTGAAATCCACATTTGTCTTTAGAAATGAAAGGTAAGAATAATCAGAGTGAAGCGGAATTAGATGAGAAAAGATTAAGATAAGTTTAGAAAGGAATCAGAGTAAGGTAAGTAAAGAATGGTTGTCCAGTTTTATCTAGGTTTCGTCCTACAGTCAACATTCCTCTGATACCACTTCTGTCACACCCGGGTTTTAGGGGCACCAAGACCCGGGCGCGAACATAAACACCAGGTATGCTGGGACCAAGTCTCACACATATGATGTATAGTGGCACAGGATCGAATGTCACATCTTTATATATAACAGGAGTTCTATACAAAATAAATAATTACATTATAAGGAGACAACGGTCCAGCAACCCAAAGTTGACTGGGAGACGACGACCTAGACCACTCACGAACTCATCACAGCATCCTCCATGCGCGCCATCCTGTGGTACCTGTTCTCGACCTGTGTGGGGGGGGGGTTGTGAGACAGCAAGAGTGAGCTCACATACGTTCATCGCTCAACAAGTTGTGGGGAATAATGTGCATGAACTCGCCAAAGGTGGGAGCTCACGTGAAGTGTAAGGCTTACCAAAGAAGATGGTTAGAGCTGAGCATTGCTTTTAAAGTTGGTCAAAATTTTATTAGCAGTTACTAAGTATAAGTAAATACCAAACCCAATTAAGTAGTACAACAAAAGTAACAACATCACCTGCGATGCAATGCATATGACAAATTGAATTTAGTTCCATAAATTAATCATGTGAGGGTCCGAGCTGCTCATGACCGTGAGCACGGCTAGTATACCAGTTTTACACTCTGCAGAGGTTGCGCATCTTTACCCACAAGTCGTGTATCCCATGTCGCCTAGGGTTTGCAAGGCCCTTAGACACTTCCTGAGGTGAATGGCTAGGGATCCACTACGAGGCCTTTACAAAGTTCCACTAGCTTCCGAAAACCCGCTACAGTTTATAGGAAGTTCCAATGCAGGAATCCCTTGCAGGACCGCCATCGCAGCAAAATCCTCCCGAGGGCCTCCCTACACTGACCACTCCCCTACTGCCCTTGCCCCTTTCGGGTAAGGTAGTCTTCCACTAGCTTCCCTAATTAATCAGCCAAGGGTGTCCCATTAAACCCTTGTGGTAGCACTGTTTTCCCGGGTGGTTCTCCATGTTCCAATTAACATAATGATCTTATCATGAACAATAAATAACAACTGATAACAAAAGTATAATCATGAATAGTGTAATCTTCATACCCAAAACCACATATAGCACTAGCAAGTACTACCCAGAAAGTTCAGTGGTAAACAAGGTATAAAGATAGACAAACTGGGGTAACCTATTGGGTCCCATCAAAATTAACCTATGCAGATCATTATGATTAATTAGAACATGAGTGGGTAAAAAGAAGTGATCAAGGGCACAACTTGCCTGGGACCTTGAGATTCCAGGTACCAACTTGCTCTTCAGATGATACGTATCCTCACTGCTAAACGTAGCAATACATACAAATAGTGTATTTGCAACATTAACATCACACCAAACATGTAAACAAAATACATAATATAAATCTAGGCATTAAACTAAGATCATAGAAACTGGAATTATTAATTTTGGAGTTATATATTTTAAGATATGAATTTCTGAAGGTTTTATGTATTTAATTACAAGATTAAGTACTAGATAAATTTTAATGTGTTCTTCACGCCAAAACAGTGGCACAAATGGATATACCATAATATTACAAAAATTTAGAAACTGGAATGGACTAATTTGGAGTTCATATGCATTTTCTATGAATTATTCAAATTTTATGAATTGTTTTTATATTAAAAACTCATTTTCTAATTCATTTTCCTGATTTTATAATTCTTTGGACTGGGCCTCAATTAATGGAAAACGCAGGGGGCTCGGTGTAAGTCGTCCCAGACACAGAGAACAGTCGCACAAGGACCGCGGGTTGATTCCAGAAACCCCAAGGGTCTCTTACGCAAAACGTGCAAGCCGAAGGGGTATCGGCCGAGCACGGCCATCCGATCGAGCGCGGACGGCCGAGATTAGATCGGCCCATATAATGAACCGGTACGCTATAACGGACGTCCGATTCGCGATCTACGGCTCAGATTTAAATATTCCGTATTGATTTGCTACCGACCGATCAAGATCGGACGGTGCACGATCCCACCCGAAGCGGTACGCTGATTACTCTAATCTACGCCGTCCAAAGAGAATCTGACGGCGGCGAACACGTCTTCTCTCCTCGTCACCAAACACGGCCGCGCCGCCGCCCCAACACGGCGGAACATCGCCGGTGAGATCCAAATCCAGTGCTCCAGTGCTCTAAAACGCAATTAAAGACTGCTACACGATGCCTAGGGGATGGCGAACACACTGAGACGTACCTTACTGTTAGGGACGAAGCACAGAGGCCCGACCACGGCGCGCGGCGGATTCGGGGTGGATTTGATCCGACGGCGAGCAATTCCGGTCTGTGCGGTCGCCAATCCCGCCTGTAGACTCCACGGTCGGCTCCCCGACGTCACGCGCTATTCCCCCCGACCCAGCTAAAGCACTCGGTCGACGGCGAGGCCAAGAACCGCGGCGGCGGAATTCTTCTTCTCTCTCCCTTCTCACTGCGACGACGGCTCTAGGTTTTCCTGGAGGGGCCGTGGAGGGCACCGGTTTTATACCCGTGGGGATTTTGGAGTCCGTGCAGGCGAGTATCACACGGCCGCGGGTTCTTCGGCGAGGTGGTCGGGGCAACGGAGCGCGCGACGCGCGGAGTTTGTTTTCGGGACGGCTTACGGGGAAGACAGGCCTGACGTGTGAGCCCCACGTGACAGAAGTCCGGGCGCGCGTGCAGCGGCTGACGACTGGGCCCGCCCTGTCGGCGCAAAGGAGAGGGCAGACAGCGCGCGCGGGAGGCGAGTTTGGGCCGCGCGGCGAGAAAGAGTTAGTGGGCCAGAAATGAGGTGAGCGGCCCATGTAGGATTTTAATTCTTTTCTTTTTCATTTTTCTTTCTATTTTCTTTATTTTCAAACCCAATTTGAATTAATTCAAACTTTTGTGGATCTTCATTTATAAACTCTATTTTTGAAATTAAAAATGCTAAGCCTGAAGATATTTAGTTATACATTTTATGTATATTTTCATATCTCTTCTCTTTTCTTCCCTTCCCATTTATTTTCTATTTTCTATTCCAAATTCAAATTTATACTTCTATTTTTGTTTTCAGATTTTTTTCAAATGTATCAATTGAAACCCAAAGGTGAATATAAACCATACTATTTTAATATTACTAATTTAAGTTTTATTCTCCTTGTTATTTATTTCATGGGATGTATAAATGGTTTCCTTTAAAAGAAAAATCCTTTTTTTTCATCATTTTCTTATTTCCTAGTTTCCAAAGCATTATGATACTTTGTTTATATTTTTTTTTCTACTAATTTTGGGTCTTACAAGTACTCAAGTTAGCAGGATAGGTCTTAGTTCAATTATTTAAGATTTTTTTGCGTATACTTGGTAATTAGAAGTAGGTGTGGCCAGTCTGGAAGTTGGATTAAGGTTGTACTCAACAATCCCTTAATGTCTTAGTGAGGGTTAATTAAGGTTCTTGGCTGAAGTGTTTATGACTTAACTTAGTACTTCATTTAACTCTTCTTCCCTTTTCTATTTATGCTTCTTAGAGTAGGTTTGAACTACAACATAGCTTCAAAAATTTCCAACAATTCTGTAACAATTACAGTGGCTTCTCACTGGTTTGCATAACTCAGTCTCAAAAATTGAGGCTTAAAATGATAATGGTTTTCTCTGTACAAAAATATTAAAATTTAGGGCAGAGGCGGTACTTCGAACTACAACTCTCGTCTACTAGTAGATTTTTCCCTAAGGTTTATTTTTGCTGGCATCTAGGGGTAATAATATGACTTTGTACCAAATTTTAGCCAATGATACCTACTGGTCATTTTATGGTGATTTTCTAAAATTTTAGGGCTTAGTGGTGGTTTCTACTACTACTATGTTTGAAAATGTCAAACAATAGATTTCCTAATTTTACTATCTTCTTCTTTGCGCAAGAGCAATCATTATTGAAGTTGGTTAATTTTGGTCAAGGGAAGGGGTGGTAAAATTTCTTGGAATATATGGCCTTTTTCATGGGGTAGGGAGTGAGGTGTATTTCATCACATCTTTACCTTAGATTATATTTTTCTCTGGTAGTACACATCATAAGTACTTAGATAAAAATTGGGTTGCTCACTATTTCACATTTTTAATCTTTCTTTTGATTTATTTGAAGTATTGGCCGAATTCAAGTTCTATTTGTTTAACTCACTTACTATGATGGTCTGGGGTGTTTACCATTTTTTGCAGTGGTATACTAGTGGTTAGAGGTCTACTGAAATTTTCTTGCTATTATTGCATATGCCCAACTATTTTTAACTATGGCCTTTGTTGACTTTTTAATGCCTAAATAAAATTATAATTTTAGATTAGCACTAACTAGGGTTCCATATATTTTTCATGTGTTCTATATAACTTAGGCATACTAGGAAAAATATGGTCATTCTCTGGTTTTTATTTTCTATCCCCTTTTCATTTTTCTAAAGTTTGGGCCGAAATAGTCTTTAATGAATATCTCTGGTTTATTTTTGTATACTAGGGTGTTCATTATTTTTAAACAGTGTATATGCTAGGTAAGTATCTCTACAAATTTTCTCTAGTTTAGTATAGAAGTATTTATATTTTTCTCTATATTAATAAGGTTTGGGTAGTTTTATAATTTAAATTCAAACTCTAAAAATTAGTATAGAAAACATGGGGTTCAATATTTTTGCTTGACAGTTCAAAATTTTTAAAACCTAGCAAAATTGGTTTGACCAATTTTTGATGGATAAAACTCAAGTTATTCATTTTTGAAGTTGACTGTTGTTATTTATTGAAAGTTTAATTCAAAATCAAAAGGAAAAATTGATTTGCGCTGAGACCCCTGGTTTTCTTCATTATTTCTATTACATCTAGGTCCCAGGGAACTATTCACTAGTGTGACTGACAGCGCGAAAAACCCCTTAGGATCTACCCTAATCTAACCCGCGACCCTTTGTTTCTCGGAACAGTGGCTGGGGTAAAGATTACAGCGGCGAGACTCACCGGCGGCGAATTAGCTTCGGCGAAGTGGTTAACGACGTTGGGGAGGTCGCGACGGTCACGTCGGTGTGCGGGTCATCGTCGGGGATGGCCGGAGTTGGTCGGACCTCGTGCGCAGGCGGGGAAGCTCGTCGGCGGTGAGGATTCCGGCCTAACCATGGTGGCATAGTTCAATACAATGAGCTGGGGAGCTTCACGAGGAGCTAGGGAGGTTGTAGGCACAAGCAATTGGAAAATGGTTTACCTGGTAGCCTGGTTTACGTGTGGTGGCGGTGGCTGAAGTCCGGCGAGGGTGATCCTGCTGCCCCGGTGAGGCAGGGTCTCGATTCTCGCTTGAAGAAGCTTCACTGCCCCACGGGGAAGCTGTCAAGGGGCTCGGGCGAGGCTAGGTGTCTACGGGAATGGCTGGCCACGGTGGCCGGTGCTCGGGTGGCTCGAGCGGGCAGCGCAGAGCTCGCCGAAGCTAAGAGCTAGGTCGGGACAGTGAGGATGGGTGCGGAGTGGAGTGTCTCGCGTCCGGGGGTGGCTTTTAGGCATGGGCAGGCGTAGCCGAGGGTCGCTCTGACATGCGCTCGGGGCGTGCGCGGGGGAGCGCCAGTGCGCGCTCGGCCTCCCGGGCACGGCGTCGAGCACGAAGCAGCGCTGAGAGTGGTCGTTTTCAGGCGCCCATTAGCTCCAGATCTTTGCGATTATGGCCATGATCCCTTTGTAGGATCTCATCACCAGACTCCCCTTTGTCATTTGTGTGTCATGACCTCCAGATTTTGTTGACTGGAACCAAAGATATGGGGTGCTCTAGTAGGGTTTGTCTCACGGCTTGAACCCAAGGCAAAACCCTCGACTTGACGTGTCTAGGGCCCGAATCCCAATGCCATCTTCATACACGTTGTAGAGGGCTTTATTTAACACAACTTTGTCAATGGGAGCCCAGGGTTTTGAGTTAAGGATCAAGGTGAACGCGCTCGAGTTCTGAGTGAGAGGCTGAAATTCAGAAATCTGAATTTCAGATTTCTATAGAAGGCCTCCAATTGAATGGCCCTTTTGGGGATTTTGAAAAATTCTTTTGGCCATACTCTCCTACTAATTTTTGTAGCTTATTAAGTGTATGTCAAATTTTATAATTGGCCAAAGCCATGATTTCATATTTTTCATTGCCTTTTTACAAATTTCCCCTTTATCACTTAAATGACTTAATTAGGGTTATTTTAGGGTTTGGGCATTTTTCTCAATTTGAGGTGCATGATATGGTTAAGGTGTGATCCTTGAGATGAAAAAGACTTAATTAAATCTTTGCTCCTCGAGTTTGGTGTGTTTTGCTCAATTTGATTCACATGTGATAATGGTCTTGAGGTTAGTACTGAGAAGAAACCCTATGTAACGCCTGGGTGTTACATAGGGTATAGTAGTCACCCTAAGTTTTGTAAGCATGAGCGTGCTACACCGACTTAAGGCATTTCTGACTTAAGCTGATCGCTACTTGAGTGTTTGTTTATATGTGGATGAACATAGAAGCTTTATTGATAATGAGGTCTCCAGTTTACAAAGTGTTGGTGTTTGGACTCGTGGTCCTATCCAAGTAGTGAAATGATGTCACGTGCCCTAGATCCAGATGGTGATGCGAGTTGACACAAGCGGTTTATCCTAGTTCAGGCTATGCAAGGCCCTACTTCCAGCAGAGGGGGTGAAGCTTATATTACTCGCACCTAGGTGCCTGTATGTGACACCCGGCTTTAAGGGACAAAGACAGGTGCATCTCATACATGCGCCAAGAAGACAACATATACAATAACAGAGTGTATAGAGATAAATGTCACATAATCAGAGTATTTAATACATAGCGGAAGACTTACAAAAATAAAAGATAAATACAACACGAACTAAGGATCGTCGGCGCCAATGTCAACTGAGAAACGCCACCTAGATCAGATCATACTCCTCGCCTTGTGGCTCCTCCTGAACCACCTGTTCTTCTCCTGTGGTGGGGGTGTGAGACAGCAAGGGTGAGCTCACACATGATCATAGCTCAACAAGTTGTGGGGAATAATGTGCCATGAACTCGCCAAAGGTGGGAGATCATGAAGTGTAAGGCTTATCAACAATAGGGGTTAAAGCTGAGCATTGCTTTTAAGTAGTTGGTCAAAATTTTATTAGCAGTTTACTAAGTGTAAGTGAATACCAAACCATAATAAAATAATACAACAAAATTAATAAATAATCCCATGCATATGCAAATGACAAATTGAGTTTAGGTTCCATAATTTAATCATCGGAGAGTCCTGAGCCGCTCATGACCGTGAGCTCGGCTAGTATACCAGTTTTACACTCTGCAGAGGTTGTACCCTTTACCCACAAGTCGTGTTTCCCATGTCGCCAGGGTTAGCTAGGCCCTTAGACACTACCAAGGTGAATGGCTAGGGATCCACTACGAGGCCTTTACAAAGTTCCACTAGCTTCCGAAAACCCGCTACAGTTTATGGGAAGAGCACTTGCAAGAATCCCTCGTCTGACCGCCATCGCAGCAAAATCAACCCGAGAACCTCCTTGCATGCAACTCCCCTACTGCCCTTGCCCCTTTCGGGTAAGGTAGTCTTCCACTAGCTTTCCTAGTTAGTTGGCCAAGGGCGTCCCATTAAGCCCTTGTGGTGGCACGTGTTTCTCAAGTTAAGCTCCATGTTCCAATTAACATTTAATGATCTTGACATGAACATAAATAGAATAACAAAAGAATTGGAACATGGATATAAAATATTAACCCAAAACCATGTAAAGCAATAGCAAAAACTACCCATGTGATTCAGGGGTAAACAAGGTAATGAGATAAACAATCTAGGGTGACCTATTGGGTCCCATCAAAATTAAACCTATGCATGGTAAATGATTATAAAGAACATTATTGGGTAACAAAAGTAAATCAAGGGCACAACTTGCCTAGCACTTGAGATTCCAGGTACCAACTTGCTTTTCAGATGACACGTGTCCTTGCGCTAGTTGTAGCAATACAAGCAAACATGGTATAGATAAAATTAACATCACACCAAACATAAGAACAAACTAAATAATAATAATCTATGCGAAGTTACGAGATCGTGGAAACGAGCTAAAATCGGAGTTACGGTCACCGAGTTATGATTTTATGTAGTTATTAAATACCTAGCATAGAGTAATTCATGTGGATAATTTTAAACCAAGTTTTATGGTTAGACAAAGATACCAGGTGATAAACAATATTTAAACAAAATAAACGCCACTCGAATGAATCAATTTGGAGTTATTTATTTTATGTTATGAATTTCTGAAGGTTTTATGTGTTTTGTACAAGATTAAATAGGATATAAATTTTAGTGTGACTTTCATGTGAAAACAGTGGTACTAAGTGATAGACAATAATTTTATAAAATTATAGAAATTGGAATGAATAAATTTGGACTCCATATGAATTTTCTAGGAATTTTACAAGTTCTAGCAAATATCTTCATTTTTAAAATCCATTTCCTATTTATTTTTCTGAATTTTCTAATCTCTGGATTGGTCGTCAAATACAGGGAAGAACAGGGGCTTCTGCGTATAATATTCTAAGACTCAGAACCACCCAGGGAAGGACCGCTGGTTTATTCTTGAATAAGTTGGGGACTCATTTGTGAAATGGCCGAGCCGAAGGGGTATTGTGGGATCTCGGCCGTCCGATCAGAGACGGACGCGCCAGATTATATCGCGCAAACCATGATCCGCTAAGCGCTCACGACCGCAGGATTAATAATCGACGGCCGAGATTTTATCAACGAAGAGGTATGCTGCGGTGACATCACAGTCGCACGCGCCAAAATCTACGGTCCAGATCTGATCATCATAACGATACGTGAAGATCTAATCTCCATCGTTTAACCACGATCCAACAGTCCGCCTTCCCTCCCCCAACCCGCCAGTAGAGCACGGTGGCGCCGCCCGCAAGACACGGTGGTGGACAGCTGGAATCAGTCGATCCGGCGCCCCGATGGAACAACCCGAGCGCGGATGGGTCTAATTCGTGCGCAACGATGAGCTGAACTGGTTCAAGTACTTACCAAGGGTGTATGAGGCGAAGGGTTGGTCGGCCACGGCGCGGGGTGGATTGCGATGATGCCCTCCCCTTCGATGCCCCGCGATGAACCGACCGAACTCCGACGGAATCCCGCACTGGATCCACTGTCTCGAGCGAGCCCGCACGTGAAGCTCCATGGCGGCGGCGTAGCGCGTGGTTGCGGTGGCGTGGTGGAGTTCTTCGCCCAGCCCCCGATAGCGCATGACTTCTTCTCTCACTCTCTCTTATCGGCAGATATGTAGCGCAGAGGCCCAATCACAACGGAAGGTGGCATCGCGGCTTCGCCAGCCCCTGGCGAGGATGTAGGTACCTGTGACCTGGGCGAGAATCCGTGGCTGGAGGAAGGAGGATGAGGAGCGGACACCGTTTGCCGGAGATCGGAACCCGCAGCCATGGCATGGACGGCCCGAGCTTTACGCGTCCGACTGGGTGGGAGATCACGGCAGGAGGTTTTATATCCACTGCCAAATTCCATTCCCAAATCCACAGCTGGCGCAGGTTAGTTAGGTGATTCGGATTATGCGGAGGAGCGGTTGCGCGGCTACAGGATCTCTGGCCTCCCCTGATTCGGCTGGATGAAGCCGCTCAGCGCTCGTCGATCCGAGGACTACGGGTGCTTCTGTTGGGAGAGGACTGACCGCATGGCCTCACGCACCAGTCACAACGCCGTGGAAACGAAGCTGGCTCAAGGGGCCCCACACGCAGGTAACGGACGTGAGCGGTGATGAGATTAGAGGCTGAGCGATGGGAGTTCTGGTGACCAACCCCTCCCGTCAGTGACATGGCGCAGGTCAAGTGTACGGCAGCGGTGGCTAAATGGGCCAGGGTTTGTAGGATTTGGCCCAGGTGACCAGTTAGTCTCTATATTTTCCTCTCTATTTCAATGTCCAAAACACTCAAATCAACTTCAAAATTTAAATTCACGTTGGAATTTTAGCTTCAGGTATTAAACGCAAAATATAATATGAATAATGTTCCTATTGTCCGTCATAATGTATTTGATTTATTATTATTACCTTATCAGGGTAATAAATTTTTACACCAAATTTATTACGTAGGATATTGTTTTCGGACGTGTAATCAATTCAAAGGTATATCCCAGAGTTCATATCCCTTTGTTTAGATTAAAATCATTTTTTTCTAATGTCTAATCTTTTTTTAAGACCTATTTTGACCAATGTTATTTTATTATAACCATTCTCTTTTAGAGAGCGGTGGATTCTAAAGTTCTATTATTTATCAAAGGTACTTATTTTGTATAGTGTGATAAAAAAAATTCTAAAGAATTTCCTTAAATCCCAAATTAGAATTTTGGGTGTTACAAATCCTACCCCCCTTAACAGAAATCTCGTCCTCGAGATTTAGGAAGGACTAGGGAAAAGATGGGGAAAATCTATGCGGAGCTCTTCTTCTCTTTCCCAAGTAGCTTCATCTTCTCCGTGATAGCTCTATTATACTTTGCACATCTTTATCACCTTATTTCTTGTAACTCGAGTCAAAGTGTCAAGAATCTTGATAGGCTACTCCGTGTAAGTCAAATCACCCTGACACTGAGCTCTTCCATTGGTAACCGTTCCTCAGGGACATGGAGGCACTTCTTAAGTTGAGACATATGGAAAACATTATGCACATCAGATAGATTACCAGGTAGCTCGAGTTGATAGGCCATCTCTCCAACTTGCCTAAAAAATTTTGAATGGTCCAATATAGCGAGGGGACAATTTGCCCTTAACATTGAATCTCATCATTCCACGAAGTGGTGACACCTTGAGGTACACATAATCTCCATCCTCAAATTCCAGTGGTCTCATTCTATTATCAGCATAGCTCTTTTGCCTGGTCTGAGCTACCCTCAAATTCTCCCAAATTATACGGACTTGTTCTTCTGCCGCTTGAATAAGTTCAGGTCCAAAGAACTGTCTTCCCCTAGTCTGATCCAATATAGAGGAGTCCTGCATTTCCTGCCATATAGAGTCTCGAACAGTGACATCTTCAGACTGGCCTGGTAACTATCATTATATGAGAACTCAGCATAAGGTAGACTCTTGTCCCACTACTACCATACTGAAGGGCACAAGCTCTCAACATGTCTTCCAATACTTGATTAGTCTTTTTAGTCTGTCCATCAGTCTGAGGGTGATAAGCTATACTAAAATTCAACTTCATATCATATTCTCATGAAAGCTTCTCTAGAATCTTGAGGTAAACTGTGAACCTCGATCAGACACGATCTTCTTTGGTACACCATGTAAACACACAATCTGAGCCATATATAACTCTACCAATTGAGATCACTTATAAGTAGTCTTGACCGGAATGAAATGAGCCACTTTGGCCAGTCTATCCATAATAACCCATATAGAATCATATCCTTTCGGGGTGCGAGGCAATCCAGTAATGAAGTCCATACTAATCTCTTTCCACTTCCACTCAGGTATCTTTAGTGGATGCAATAGTCCAGCTGGCCTCTGGTGTTCAGCCTTTACTCTTTGACACACATCACACATAACCACATGTGCAGCCACATCTCTCTTCAATCCATATCGCCAATATTTTTACTTCAAATCCTGATACATCTTGGTACTACCAGGATGAATAGAATAATCCAAGTCACGGGCTTCCTTTAAAATAGTCTCACGAAGGCTTTCAATCTCAGAGACACATATCTTGTCCTTGAACCATACGGTGCCTTGCTCACCCTCCGTGAATTCCGGACCTCGACCTTCAGTAATCAGATCCTTGATCTCTTGTATCTTAGCATCACCAACCTGACCTTTGCGGATTTCTTGTTCCAAGGTAGGTTCCACATCAATAGTAACTCCTTCAGTGTGAGCAACTATCCCTAGGTTAAGTCTCCTGAAATCCTCAACAATCTGATCGTGTAGCTGGGCAACAACAGCTGAATGAACATGCTTCTTTCGACTCAAGGCATCTGCAACCAAATTCGCCTTGCCCGGGTGATAGTGAATTTCCAAATCGTAATCCTTAATAAGCTCCAACCAACGGCGTTGCCTAAGGTTGAGATTCTTCTGAGTGAGTATATACTTCAAACTCTTATGATCCATGTATACTTGACACTTGGTTCCCATAATATAATGTCTCCAAATCTTAAGCGCGCACAACGGCTGCAAGTTCTAAGTTATGAGTGGGGTAGTTCAATTCATGTTTCCGTAACTAACAAGACGCATAGGCAATCACATGTCCCTCTTGCATGAGCACGCATCCCAAGCCTTGGCCATAGGCATCACAATAAATGTCAAATCCCTTATATAGATCTGGCATAACCAACACTGGTGATGACATTAATCTCATCTTTAATTGATCAATGCTATCTTGGCACTTCTCGTCCCACTTAAACTCTCTTTCCTTCTCCAGAATTGAGGTGATAGACTTAGCAATCTTTAAAAAATCCTTCAATAAATCTCCGATAGTATCCTGCAAGTCCCAAGAAACTCCGAATCTCCGTAACTATAGTGGGTACGCTCCACGCCATTATCTCCTTGACTTTAGCAGGATCCACTGATATCCCTCCATTAGAAATGATATGTCCAAGGAATGGCACCTCATCAATCCAAAACTCACATTTGCTATACTTGGCATAGAGTTGATTGTCTCGTATCTTCTGTAGCACCCATCTCAGATATTTCTCATGATCACTATCACTCTTGGAATAAGTAAAAAAATATCGTCGATGAAAACCACAACGAATCTGTCCAGATCATGAACACCTTAGTCTTTAGATCCATAAGATAGGCTGGTGCATTAGTTAGTCCAAATGACATACGGTGAACCCATATAAACCATATCGGGTAGAGAAAGCCGTCTTAGGAATATCTGAAGGCCTAATCTTCATTTGATGGTAACCCAATCGGAGATCAATCCTCAAGAATACACTAGCACCTCTCATCTGATCAAATAAATCCTCAACATGGGGTAACGGATACTTGTTCTTCACAGTCGCATCATTAAGGGTCCTATAATCCACACACATCCTTTACGATCCTTCTTTCTTCTGTACAAATAGAACCGACGCTCCACAAGGTGAAGAATTCGAATGAATGTACCTAGCCTCTTGTAATTTTGTTAATTGCTTCTTAAGTTCCTTTAGCTCTTCTACGAACATCCTGTATAGCCGTTTAGAAATAGGAGCAGTCCCAGATAAGAGATCAATGACCAACTCAACTTCCCTATATGGTGGCATCCCTGGTAACTCTTCTGGGAAGACATCCGGAAAATCCCCTAACTACACGGATGTTGTCACCCACCAACTTCTCATCTACTAAGAATATCGCTAATCTGATGGTGGTAGTTACTGCAACTTCAACTTCAAATCTTTGTCCTTTGGAACCGGTGAGTTCTGCGGTTCCCTTAGCATAGTGTATATGCTGCCTTTGCCTTTCTTAACCATGACATACCCAGGATCACGTCTGTAGTGCTCTCTTCTAACACTATAGGGGTATCCCATCTGGGTTAGAAACATAGGGTAAGGAAGGAAGAATTGTAGTCAAGGCGAGTAATTACGAGAAATGTTACTGCGGGGATTTATTAGCTAAGTAGATTATGTGTCACCTACTAAAGCTAATACATTACCTTATGGTGGTACATGCTAAGATGCCCAACTATACCATTTCAATCAATCAAAGAAGCAAATCAGGCATTGATCATCAGAATAATCAACCAACATTTTTAATAGAGAAAATATGTTTTTGTCTTTGGTCTCCTATCTCTTCAAAAGGTTATAAATGTAGGGTTCCAAGGTGTGAAATCCATCTTGTCTTAGAGTAGAAAAGGTAAGAATGATCAGAGTAGAACAGTAGAAGGTGAGACAGGATCAAGATAAGTATAGAAAGAATCAGAATAAGGTAAGTAGGTAAGGGTTTTGTCCATTTCTATCTAGGTTTCGTCCTATAGTCAACATTTCCTTTGATACCACTTCTGTCACACCCGGCTTTAAGGGACAAAGACAGGTGCATCTCATACATGCGCCAAGAAGACAACATATACAATAACAGAGTGTATAGAGATAAATGTCACATAATCAGAGTATTTAATACATAGCGGAAGACTTACAAAAATAAAAGATAAATACAACACGAACTAAGGAACGTCGGTGCCAATGTCAACTGAGAAACGCCACCTAGATCAGATCATACTCCTCGCCTTGTGGCTCCTCCTGAACCACCTGTTCTTCTCCTGTGGTGGGGGTGTGAGACAGCAAGGGTGAGCTCACACATGATCATAGCTCAACAAGTTGTGGGGAATAATGTGCCATGAACTCACCAAAGGTGGGAGATCATGAAGTGTAAGGCTTATCAACAATAGGGGTTAAAGCTGAGCATTGCTTTTAAGTAGTTGGTCAAAATTTTATTAGCAGTTTACTAAGTGTAAGTGAATACCAAACCATAATAAAATAATAGAACAAAATTAATAAATAATCCCATGCATATGCAAATGACAAATTGAGTTTAGGTTCCATAATTTAATCATCGGAGAGTCCTGAGCCGCTCATGACCGTGAGCTCGGCTAGTATACCAGTTTTACACTCTGCAGAGGTTGTACCCTTTACCCACAAGTCGTGTTTCCCATGTCGCCAGGGTTAGCTAGGCCCTTAGACACTACCAAGGTGAATGGCTAGGGATCCACTACGAGGCCTTTACAAAGTTCCACTAGCTTCCGAAAACCCGCTACAGTTTATGGGAAGAGCACTTGCAAGAATCCCTCGTCTGACCGCCATCGCAGCAAAATCAACCCGAGAACCTCCTTGCATGCAACTCCCCTACTGCCCTTGCCCCTTTCGGGTAAGGTAGTCTTCCACTAGCTTTCCTAGTTAGTTGGCCAAGGGCGTCCCATTAAGCCCTTGTGGTGGCACGTGTTTCTCAAGTTAAGCTCCATGTTCCAATTAACATTTAATGATCTTGACATGAACATAATTAGAATAACAAAAGAATTGGAACATGGATATAAAATATTAACCCAAAACCATGTAAAGCAATAGCAAAAACTACCCATGTGATTCAGGGGTAAACAAGGTAATGAGATAAACAATCTAGGGTGACCTATTGGGTCCCATCAAAATTAAACCTATGCATGGTAAATGATTATAAAGAACATTATTGGGTAACAAAAGTGAATCAAGGGCACAACTTGCCTAGCACTTGAGATTCCAGGTACCAACTTGCTTTTCAGATGACACGTGTCCTTGCGCTAGTTGTAGCAATACAAGCAAACATGGTATAGATAAAATTAACATCACACCAAACATAAGAACAAACTAAATAATAATAATCTATGCGAAGTTACGAGATCGTGAAAACGAGCTAAAATCGGAGTTACGGTCACCGAGTTATGAATTTATGTAGTTATTAAATACCTAGCATAGACTAATTCATGTGGATAATTTTAAACCAAGTTTTATGGTTAGACAAAGATACCAGGTGATAAACAATATTTAAACAAAATAAACGCCACTCGAATGAATCAATTTGGAGTTATTTATTTTAAGTTATGAATTTCTGAGGGTTTTATGTGTTTTGTACAAGATTAAATAGGATATAAATTTTAGTGTGACTTTCATGTGAAAACAGTGGTACTAAGTGATAAACAATAATTTTATAAAATTATAGAAATTGGAATGAATAAATTTGGACTCCATATGAATTTTCTAGGAATTTTACAAGTTCTAGCAAATATCTTCATTTTTAAAATCCATTTCCTATTTATTTTTCTGAATTTTCTAATCTCTGGATTGGTCGTCAAATATAGGGAAGAACAGGGGCTTCTGCGTATAATATTCTAAGACTCAGAACCACCCAGGGAAGGACCGCTGGTTTATTCTTGAATAAGTTGGGGACTCATTTGCGAAATGGCCGAGCCGAAGGGGTATTGTGGGACCTCGTCCGTCCGATCAGAGACGGACGCGCCAGATTATATCGCGCAAACCATGATCTGCTAAGCGCTCACGACCGCAGGATTAATAATCGACGGCCGAGATTTTATCAACGAAGAGGTATGCTGCGGTGACATCACAGTCGCACGCGCCAAAATCTACGGTCCAGATCTGATCATCATAACGATACGTGAAGATCTAATCTCCATCAGTTTAACCACGATCCAACAGTCCGCCTTCCCTCCCCCAACCCGCCAGTAGAGCACGGTGGCCCCGCCCGCAAGACACGGCGGTGGACAGCCGGAATCAGTCGATCCGGTGCCCCGATTGAACAACCTGAGCGCGGATGGGTCTAATTCGTGCGCAACGATGAGCTGAACTGGTTCAAGTACTTACCAAGGGTGTATGAGGTTGGTCGGCCACGGCGCGGGGTGGATTGCGATGATGCCCTCCCCTTCGATGCTCCGCGATGAACCGACCGAACTCCGACGGAATCCCGCACTGGATCCACTGTCTCGAGCGAGCCCGCACGTGAAGCTCCATGGCGGCGGCGTAGTGCGTGGTTGCGGTGGCGTGGTGGAGTTCCTCGCCCAGCCCCCGATAGCGCATGACTTCTTCTCTCACTCTCTCTTATCGGCAGATATGTAGCGCAGAGGCCCAATCACAACGGAAGGTGGCATCGCGGCTTCGCCAGCCCCTGGCGAGGATGTAGGTACCTGTGACCTGGGCGAGAATCCGTGGCTGGAGGAAGGAGGATGAGGAGCGGACACCGTTTGCCGGAGATCGGAACCCGCAGCCATGGCATGGACGGCCCGAGCTTTACGCGTCCGACTGGGTGGGAGATCACGGCAGGAGGTTTTATATCCACTGCCAAATTCCATTCCCAAATCCACAGCTGGTGCAGGTTAGTTAGGTGATTCGGATTATGCGGAGGAGCGGTTGCGCGGCTACAGGATCTCTGGCCTCCCCTGATTCGGCTGGATGAAGCCGCTCGGCGCTGGTCGATCCAAGGACTACGGGTGCTTCTGTTGGGAGAGGACTGACCGCATGGCCTCACGCACCAGTCACAACGCCGTGGAAACGAAGCTGGCTCAAGGGGCCCCACACGCAGGTAACGGACGTGAGCGGTGATGAGATTAGAGGCTGAGCGATGGGAGTTCTGGTGACCAACCCCTCCCGTCAGTGACATGGCGCAGGTCAAGTGTATGGCAGCGGTGGCTAAATGGGCCAGGGTTTGTAGGATTTGGCCCAGGTGACCAGTTAGTCTCTATATTTTCCTCTCTATTTCAATGTCCAAAACACTCAAATCAACTTCAAAATTTAAATTCACGTTGGAATTTTAGCTTCAGGTATTAAACGCAAAATATAATATGAATAATGTTCCTATTGTCCGTCATAATGTATTTGATTTATTATTATTACCTTATCAGGGTAATAAATTTTTACACCAAATTTATTACGTAGGATATTGTTTTCGGACGTGTAATCAATTCAAAGGTATATCCCAGAGTTCATATCCCTTTGTTTAGATTAAAATCATTTTTTTCTAATGTCTAATCTTTTTTAAGACCTATTTTGACCAATGTTATTTTATTATAACCATTCTCTTTTAGAGAGCGGTGGATTCTAAAGTTCTATTATTTATCAAAGGTACTTATTTTGTATAGTGTGATAAAAAAAATTCTAAAGAATTTCCTTAAATCCCAAATTAGAATTTTGGGTGTTACACTGTAGTAGGGGTTACAAGCTCAGCAGGAGAGGGAAAGACCCCAAGTCCCTGAATATGATTGAGGGAAGTGCCAATATCAAATGCAAGGGGAAGACTCTAAAGTGTTCGCCTGCCCCCTAGAAGAGCCATAGACTACCCTATTTATACACTTAAGGGGAGCACGACATTGTAGCCGGGGATTGCCTTGGTGCTGAGGGAGGCGTCTTCGTGTCCTATGGACACCATGGCCTTGTACTTCATTGTTCACTTGAATCTGCTGGTTTCTCGCTCAGAGGTCGAGGCAGAGGTTGAGGGTTTGGCTATGTATCCGAGCCCCCCGGGGGAGGGGTTGCCCATACTGTAGTGGTTGTCACAGAGCTTAGGTATGGGGAAAAGCTGCTTACGGGATGCGTCAGCGCTACTGTATCCAATGACATTGGGGTTTTCTTTGCCGCAGATATCGTGAGTGGAGCCGAGCTCGAGCAAGGCAGAAGTCTTCACAAGCTTGGCTGAACCCTTTCTGACGTGCGCCACAGTCGACAGAGTGGCCTCCTACAAGATTTGTGGGGGAGCAGGTAACCGATGCTGAGCTCGGGCGAGGTTGGATTTGTATCCGAGGGCAAGCTCAACATAGAGCGAGACAGAGTCTACGCTCGAGGTTTGGTCCGTTCTTTTATCGTATTACATGTCTTGTCAGGGGTTGGCAGACGGCATGCGTGTACAGTGGAGCATGCGTAATCATGTTGGTGAATCTTTGGCAAGACCACCGTCTTGTTGCCACTGTTCACCTATAGCGTTGGGTAGGGTAGGTGTGCACATTGAATGTGGTTGTCCCCTGTTGGCCTTCGGGCACACCTTGTCCTTATTGCCTAAGATGGGTTTGGGCGAGGGTGCCTCGGGTGAGGCAGAGATGGTGGCCCTAGAGCAAGGCGGAGACTCCCTTGAGCATGTGACCTACTCGAGACCGAGCTTGGGTGAGCCGAAGTTTTTGGAAGACCCTAGCGGGGGGGGGGGGGGGGCTCGGTCAGGACGAAGTTTTGGGGAAGACACCTGAGTGGACCTCGGGCGAGGCAGAGCTCTGATTCCTCGTTCTCAGGGGATGTACTTGGGTAGAGTTCTTTAAGCAAGTTTTAAGGGCGTAATACGAGTACCCCTAATTATCGTACCTGACATAAAGTGTAGTTCACCATCTAGATTTTATGGTGCTGCTACGGGTAAAACTTTCTGAGATTCTTGATATTCCATGAGTTATCTACTAGAGTCCCATCGATCTGAGTTAGCTGGTAAGATCCTGGCCAAGTTATTTCTGCAACAATGAAGGGTCCTTCCCAGGGTGGTGATAGCTTGTGTCGTCCTTCCCCTGACTATATGCGACGAAGCACCAAGTCTCCTACTATGAATGCTCTGTGTCGCACGACCTTGTCGTGTGGTAGCACCTCAGGGTTTGCTGGTACCTAGCCGACTGAATGAAGACATTCAGGCGCTCTTCCTCTAGCACATCGAATTCCTCGAGACTGGTTGCTTCTGCCTCTGCTATGCTTTCAAATGTTAGTCTGGGCGCTCCGAAGACGAGGTCTACTAGTAACATTTCCTCTGACTTGTATACCATGAAAATGGAGTATTTCCATGCAAAGCTCGACTAGGCTGAGTTCGTAGGCTCTAGACTATGTAAGGTAGCTCCCTGATCTATTTCCCCATGAGCTTTTCATTCTTGTCAAATACTTTCTTCCTGAGTGCTTCGAGTATCACCCCATTGGCTATTTCCACATGACCATTAGCTCTAGGGTGTGCTACCTGTAACCCCCCTGGTGTTTAGCATACTCATACATGACATGTGCATCATGAAAGCATTATCATGAGCATCATAAATCATTCACCACCCACATTAGAATCTTAAACTATCACTAATTGTTGTGAAATGAACTCTTGCTTGAACCAATAGGAGGCCTATGTTTCATAGCCATAGATTATTATGGAGTGCTAGTGTGTGTAAGTAAATCCACCTAGATAATTTAGATTGATAATGGTTGATCTTTCAATTCTTGAGTTCATGTGATGATAGTTTCTTAGACTATATGTGATGATGCGATTTAGTGAATGTTGTGCTTGATAAATGAAATTCTTTCAAAAACCAAAACTTAGGAAGCAAGCATTTAACTTCTAAACCTATTAATTATAAGAATTCAAATCCCAAAAGAAATAAAGCTTAACCAAGAATGAAAGATTGGGAAATGGGTTAAAGAAATGGGAACAACCCTGATTTTTCTAAGTCTAATCTTGTACCACTTTTCAAATGCCAGCATGTTCAAACAAGAAATAATCTTCAAATCACATTGCCCCAATTACAAAAGTTGTAGATAATTACTTAGGGCACACCCAGTAAAAAGTTGGCAAGATTTTGAGTTCATTTGACATATTTTGACACCGTTAGACAGCCAGTTTCCACTATTTCGCGCAGTGCTGACGAACCAAAGTTTGGAGGCTTGTAATTAAAAAACTAGCAGCGAAATCACCTAAACCCCTACAACAAAATTGTAGCCCGTAGAGAGGGTAACAAATCGGCTGAAGTGGACGATGCTTCATGCTCTCCATTTTGTCCCACTCGCGCCTGCAAGTGTTGCAGACCGTGTTCGCCATGTGGCAGCCACGGAGACACGTGGAGCTCGCGCGCATCATTCTTCCTCACACGCACGCCTCGTCCGCGCCGCGCCTGGCTGCTTTGGCCGAAGTGGAGCGCGCCACAACCCACAGCGCTTCATTTCCTCCACTCTCCACTCGTTTCCCTCGCTCTTGTCTCTTCTTCAACCTGACGCCAACCACCATGCCGACACAAGCTGAGCTCGTGGCCGCGCGGTCCCTCATTTCCCCACCATTCAAACCAAGCGTCGTCCCTCGCTCCACCATCCAGTCGAGAACCAGGAAACCTTGCTCGAGCTAGGAGAAAGTCCTGAGCACCACTGTCGACGCCACCGTTCCTCGGTCCCTGCCGGCACGCGTGGACGCATCTCCATCCGTGACCCGCTGAGCCAAGACCACCGTCGAGTTCGCCTTTGTCAACCACACCTATCCGTCACCTCGCCTAGCCATCTCCACCGCCGGTAAGACATCACCCGAGCTGCTTGTTCTTCTCTCCCTGTAACACTATAAAAAATCATCAAATAAAAATAATGCAGTTAGTTTATTAATGGTAATTATGATAATGAATTTTCTTTTAAGTGTTTGATTTTTATTTGCATTTAGAATAATTTTTGATTGCTCATGATTGATTTTTGGTTATTGAATAGCATTTCTTCTTAAATGAAAATCCAAATAAATAATATAATAATTTGTAGTCTAAAATAAATATATTATTTATAAATAATTTTGGTATAATTATTATGGTTTTAGGTTATTTAAAAATATATTTTGAAATTAGAAAAGAAATAGAAAAAATAGAAAATAACATAAAGGAAACCCTAACCCTAAAAGGCCCACTAGGGGCCCAACTTACTCCCAGCCGCGCGCGCCCCCTCCCAGCTGAAGCCGTTGTCGCCGCCCCTAGTTCCCAGCCACCACCACCCTTCTGCATTCCTCACCCTCCTCTCTTGCACATGAGCCCCACCCGGCCATTCTCTCCTCTCACCTCTCTCTCCTCTCTCTCCCTATCCCGAACGCGCGCCGCTAGGAGCTCTTCCCCGCGCCAGGACCGACCCCTGCCGCCAGCGCCTCCAGCCGCCAGGGCCCGACCACACCGAGCCATAGGACCCGAGCCGCCGCAGGCCGTGCCGCCTTGGCCGCCGCGCCGCCCACGCCCTGCACGTGAGCCGAGCCGCCCGTGACCGTTCCTTTCCTCGCATTAAGGAGCTTCATGCTTCCGATTCTCCTCCCCATTACCTCCCTCCATTGATGACCATCAATGGCATGACCCCGGCCACCCCTTCCTCTCTCCCCAGCTCCCTATCATCTCCTCTCTCCCTCCCTATAAAATCCGGCTGAGTGCCTGCTCTCTCCCTCCCCGAGCTCTTCCTTTCTCTCTCACGCTCTCCCCATTCTCGAGCTCGCCATTGGCCGCCGTCCACCGTTCGCCGGAGCTCCGCCCATGCCAACACGCCGTCCGACGTTTGCCGTCCGCGCTCGTTCCCCTGTCCGCGCTCCTAGCCGAACTTCCTATCCTGCTCCCTACTCGACCGACCACTCCCCCTCGCCGAGCTCCTTCCCTGCACGTAATTAGCCCATGGTAGAAGACAACTTCTAATTTTGCGAGTTACCCCTCAATGTCTATAGTTAATATCGCGTAGATCCTGTGATGTTTGTATTTTAACTGAATATTTGTAATTCAAATGAATTAAAAATAGTTTTATTAGCTTCAAAAATTATGTGATGCACAATTTGAATTAGTGTTTGCGGCAATTTTTATATTCTTGTAAGTTGATTTAAATTATGGTTAATTTAGTTGCCTTGAATATTATTTTTCTAAATAAGAAATCAAAAGAAACATAGACCACATTTTGGTTAAAAATAGTACAAAGACATTAATTTAATTATCTTCATATTTAGTTTTATAATCAAAGTTTTACATGGTTATATGCATTGTTATTCACACTAAGAAAGGATAGAATTTTATAATAATGTTAAAAAAATTACTTAATTAGGCACTCATACTTTCCAAATAAAGAAAATGATAGTTATGTTGATAAACATAGGTTTCTTACTAATGAAGTAGATAATTTGTTTCTAATTTTAAAATGACCTTATTAATAGATACCATGTTTTTTGATTTAACAAGGTTCGTTATAGATGGTTAAGTATAGCCGTATAAATAGAAACTTAAAAGAATATGTAGACCATATGTTTCTTAATAAAAATAGAAGATAAAAATATGTCCAATTAATAGATTATTTATATTTTCTTAATTAAAAGATAACAAGGGTCATTGCTTTTATAAACTAAAATGATATTTTATACATTTTTCCTTTCAAATGATTTAGGTCATATGTTCCTAAATTCAAACTAAATATAATCAATAGATTATTTATATTTTCTCACAATTTATTAATTAGACTTACATTTCATTTTGACCTTAACTAGTAATATAAGCGTGATTAATTCGTTCATCACATTGAATTCATATTATTTATATATATCATTTAGTTTTTTCTAAAGGATAAAATAAAGAAATTAGTGTTCATGTTCTTTTTATAATTAAAATGTTAATTTACATGTTATTTTGTATATAGCTTTCTTAATAAAGAATATAGACCATGTACTTTGTAACAAAAATAAAAGGTAGTTATTTGTTCATTGTCTTTTACATGAAAATCCACTTAAAGGCCTATAACCAAGCTTTTCATAAAATAGGTGTTTAATAATAATGATCTTTTCACATAAAACCTATTTAGACTTATATCTTAGTTTATCATAAATGAATGTTTAACAATGATTTATAAGATGTTTCATAATGCTTCTAAAATTAATAACGTGTTTCGTAGCCCATTAACCTTAGATATATAACTTATATCTTTTGTAAAAGGTTAAAAAGGTTTAATATTGTTATAACGTGTTTTATCATCTTATAAACCCTTAATCTTAGACATATCACAAATGATGCTTTATAAAAGATTAAATTGGTGAACCTAATATTTGCATATTTTAATTAAGATATTTTTAAGCTCATGTTTTATTTATAAAGTATAGATCATGTGACGGAACCTCCTAAGTAATTAGGCCCATCTATAGTTGTCCTTGTCCAACGAACTTTGGGCAATCCTGTAGATGCATATAACTACTTGACAAGTTCGGTATCTGTATCCTTTTCCTCGCCCAAGAGCGTTTCACCCATCACACAGATATTACAACACATCGGAGGAACGAATAGGCGGAAGCGAATTACAATAACTTAATTTACATTCATTGAAATATACAAAGAGTATTACTATTACATCACCAGGTTATAAGTGTGCATAACTATTATTATTACAACCCTGGGAGGGAAAAACCCCTCCCGCATAAAAGTATTGTTTTTCAAAAGGAAGGACCACGTCCTTCCGCAACCACATTACTGTTGAGGTTCGTCTTTGGGCACCACATCATTGGGCACCACCTTAGTGCAAAAACAGCAAAAGTCTGTTGTTTGATCACCTACAACAACATGGGTTCGAAAACCCTAAGTACAAAGTGTACTTTCGCAAGTCTTACCCGTCAAAATAAAAGACTCTCAAGGATATGCTGGCTTGAGGGAGTCAAGGTAAGGCTTAACCAAGAATCAAGACTCTGTTTGCAACAATGCTTACTAATAGTGGATCCTTAAAAATCCAGTTTTATTAGCAAGTTAAGTCATTACCTGTCTCTAGAGTTCTTTCTACCCTACTCAAGCACTTGGCCTATATTAGCCGTCTTTTAACACCCTTTTTCTTCACTAGATTGCTACGTGTAGGTCAGTGACCAAGTCTTCATGTCCGAGAAGTAACGGCGATCCGAATCGATTAATACCCAGCCGGGGATCTCCAATCACACGACATATGTAGCACTTAACCCTTGCATATATCAACTCACCACCGGGGTTCTTAAGACCAGACCGGGTTCACGCCAACCGAGAGCACAGATACACCACCGTCCAGCCTCTTGCCACGGAGGGTACACGCTACTCTCGCCATCTCTCCACTCTCATTGCGTGTTGTCCTTTTCTGCTATTAGTCTGCCCGAGGCAAAGCTTACCAATGATGAGGTATGTGACCAGTTAAAAGGTCCTCAATCATCAAGCCTACATCGAGACGGTCCTTAATCGACTAAGACGGAGACACTACACTGAGACTCTCTTCTCATGCAAGTCACCCACCCGGTCTCAGCTTTATCATTTCAAACCCAAAAACTTGGTACCTAACAGAGGTACATCTTATCCGATGTTGAACCCATCATGGCCATGATGGATCCACCATCAAGTTTTATTTTGAAAACATCCCTTTCCGTTTGAAGCATCACTTTTGGTTTAAAACAAAAGCTTTTTGTTTTCTAAAGCAGGACTAAGCATCATAAAACCTTTTAATAAAACAGGTAATCAAGGAATGGTAAACAGTTCCAAGGAAGGAAATGCAGCAATTGGTTTCACACCCAATTCCTATCACCTAATGCATCATTCAAGTGATAAAGAGTTTAAAACAACAAGGAGGTGGCAAATGCACCGGGGCTTGCCTTGAGTTGTAGGAGAGCCGGGCTCTATCCCACAGATGTCAAAATAGAAATAGTTCCTGGCAGGTCGATTTTCTGTTGATGGAGTAGACTCCTCCTCTTCAACAGTCACTTCTTCCTCGTTTTCTATATATAACCATATATAACCATGAATGCTCATGTAATGCTTATAAAAATGCAATAATAGAAAAAAGTTCATCAAGTTGTATCTTGAATACAATTTTCCTTCACGGTGCACTTGGGAAACTAGGGTCTCCTGGGTCAACACCCTAATAGGGTTAGACAGTTTTACCCAAATGAGCTAGGGTTTTTGGGTTTAGGAATCAAACAATGTCCAAAACAAGTCAAACTTTACTCATAGGATCTAAATATTATATTAGTCTTATCTAACAAGTTTGGTGATTTTCGGAGTTACCAAGTATTTTCTAAAATTCCAAAGGTATAGGTTTAAGCTCTTTTAAATACTACATAATTCCTTGTTTGTATTAAAAATCCTAGAACTATTTTTATTAAATACTATAGAAATTTAGGAGTTCGGCAAAATTGGTCTCATATTTTTAGCATTTTTATAGAATTTTCTATGATTTCTCTAGTCCTCGCAGAAAAAGAAAAAAAAAGAAAAGCATGAACAGTATCGGGTTGAAACCGGCCCAATATAGCCCATGACCAGGCGAAACACGCGAGCCCGCGCCCGTGATGTTAGCTTTGTGCAAAGGCCCTTGGTTGTTTGAAAAACTGGTTAATAGTCCCGCGCACTATTTCTATGTGTCACTGACATTTGCGCCGAGGCCCTTCACTTTCTAATTCTTCACAACCCGCGATCCCCCACTGTGGACGGCGGAGCAGCGGCTCCGGCGAGCCAAGACTGGCCAAGATACGCAATAACCGGTGCTCTAGCTTGGTGGACACCTAATTTGACCCTTAATAACCATTTCCCCTCAACCAATTTCAAGGTTCTAGCCCCTAATCTCTCTGCCCATAGTGACTGTGATCAATGGCTAGACCGAGGCGTTCCCTGTGATTCTACATGTTCTAGCTCAATTGAATGGATCGAGGAGTATCAAGAGCACACAAGAGTACTAAAACAAAAGTTAGGAGGGCATGATCGAACCTGTGGAGATCTAGCCACGGTATTCAGGATGGATTTGGGGGAAATCTCAAATTAGAGCTCTCTAGTAGACAATCCGAGACATGAGTGGGTGCGTTGGATGCTTGAATACCTAGCGGAGCTGATGGCACGCTCAATTTATAGGATCCAAGGGCGTTGGTGTTCAATTTGAAGAGATTGCACTGGCGGTCGAAGAGGGAAGAAGCTACTGGCGCAAGCGATTCGTGGACTTTACCGTGGCAAGACCACCAGCGATGAACGGGTGGGCTAAGGTGACTCACTGCGACGTGGTTAAAGGTTCATGGCGTGTTGCGATCAGGGCAGGCGACGTATACCTCGACGACGGTCGCTCGGCCACGTCGCCGGCGCAAGTGGATGGACGACAGAGTGGCCACAGTGTCTCGAGTTCATCTGCGACAAAGATCTTTTCACGGTCGAGCGTAATCCACTTATCCGAGGCACAAATCGCGGCGGCCGGCGCGAATCTGAGCGTGCGGTTCACCGGCGGCGAGGGGATCTGCACCTAGGATCTATGTTAGTTACTGTACCATCAGAAATGTTATTCAGAACACCTGATACAGTAGATTGCAGCGCCCAAATCTCAAAATTCCATGTAATAACTTGCTAATCCACCTTTAACAAAGTTGTAGTCCTATAGTCCAACTACAATTCAACTATAGTAACCATCCCCAACCGATCACTAGATCCTACTCTAATTCGACCTCAAAGTCCTTCTAATGTCACTGGTGGCCATAATTCAGTTACCAGTGTGACTAACAGCTCCACTTTGAGCTCATTTTACTCCAAATTTTATATGTGATCAAGGCTTAATCACTTAAGCAAAGTTGTACTCTTATTATAGCTCTGCAAATTTGATGTGTTGACCTAGGGTAAATTCCTTAGGAACTGAGATATACAGGGTTCCAAAGTGGACCCCATGCACTGCATTTCAGACTTAGGCACATGGAGGTATGGGGTGTCTTTTTTGCAAATAAGTCCAAATCTCACAATTTGCCATGCAAATCCTTAAATCTGAGAAACACATAGTTTGTGGTGTTATATTACCATGGTTTTTGCACTTTGGTCTAAAAGTGTACAAAATTTGCACTTAACCCCCTATGGTTTTAACTAGGTTTTTTCAAGGGTCTTTTCAGGGTTTTTAGCACTTTAGGGTTTTGGTTTCACTGAAGTCCATCAAAGATGATGTCTTATGATCATTTCTAATGAGTTTTGAGGTTTTAACTTATTTGGGCCTCACTTATATCCATAAGCCCTGATATGATGTTAAGCACTTTACCCTAGAGTGAACCACACCTCAAGTCACTTCAATACAACTTATTTGAAATTTTTACCTAGTGAATGCACTCTAGGTGTAACAAACACATGACATGCTAATGCTCATGATGTTATGCTCAAGTTTCAGTGGCTGTAACACTAGGGGTGTTACAGATCACACATTTTTGAAAAGAATACCTTCTTACTATAACCATTACTTGCGACGTTCTTGAAAAACGAATGCTCTTTTTGTTAAGCTTTCTTTTAGCTTTGAGTATGATGAATGTTGTATGTTATTGAGTGGTGTTTGTTTCTTCTTGTTTGTTTGCGTGATATTTAGTGGTTGATCTAGTAGTTAAGAATCAAGATCTATTCCGATCCGTGGAAGAAACTCAAGTTTCAATAAGCAAGGCAAGTGGACTTCTCCCTCTGCATACTCTGTTTGATCCTAAACAATACATTTAATAAAGTTTATTCTTGGATATATATATGCATAATTTGATGGGTTACCTATTCGGATACACCTAACCTTTTCTACCATATTCCTTGATCAAACTTGGGTATTATACTTTACCTTCGTAGCTATGCTATTGCTACAACTTAACTTTATGCAGTCACTCCTGTTTGTGATATTAATGTTACAAATGATAAGTTTACATTATTGTTGCTAATCCAACGATTAAGCAAGATCATATGATTTAATTGGAACATGGAGTGACCACCCTGGAAAATAGTGCTACCATGAGGGTGGTATGGGACACCCTTGGCTAAATAACTAGGTGTTGGGGACTTGTTCTCAAATGCTAAGAGTTAAGAACAAGGCAACACAGAAAATGTTAAATATTAAGGTCCTTCGTCCTCCACTACATTATATCCCTTCGGGATATAAGGAATTTCGGACGAAGGTTACGAAGGACATACCTTCGTAAACTTAATAGCGAGGGATGAAGCATTCATATAAATCATGAGGTATAAAATAGACATTCAAATGTTAACATAGAATCATTTCCATTTCTACTGATATGAATGAATACAAATGACTTCAAATTACAAATGTACCTTCGGTCCTGAGGAAGGCCGGAGAGCAAGTGTGATGCGAAGGCAAATGACAGGATCGCAGTGAACAGTACAGAGGTACTGTTCATCTATTTATAGGCACAGGTCGCAGCCTGTGACAAATTACAATTATGCCCCTTACAAAAGTTTACAACATTGACTCAGACCTCTTATGGATAAAAAGGTCATTCTATTTCTATGTCGGTTTGTAACGCCGAAGCTCCATGAAAAGGAACCTTCGGCCATCTTTTGGAGACGACTTCAGCCGAAGCTGCTTCTTCGTGTGGGACCTTCGGCGCACCGAAGCACGACCCCAACACTAGGGAAGTCTTATGTTGGGTGCTGGTCAGTGATCGACCAGGACGGGGGCATCTGGCAAGCGCTTATATTTCTGGCTCAGACAGATTGGATATAGGCATAGTTCCAAAGCTTTACCCTGCAGACTGGTCTATAAGTTGGTTACGTTAGGTGTGCTTTATGCAGTTTGACCATTTCTAGCATTTGCATAATGAGGACTCTAGGGAAAAGCCTCGTAGTGAGACCCTAGCCAGTCACCTCGGAAGTGAATACGGGACTTGCAAACCCAGGCTAGAAGGGAATCGTGACTCATGGGTAAAGATGCGCCACCTCTGCAGAGTGTAAAACTGATATATCAGCCATGCTCACAGTTACGAGCAGCCTAGACCCTCACATGATAATTGAACTTGAAGACAATAATAAATCATGGTCCTTTTTGGTTCAAGTGGTTTTAAGCTTATGCTGGTGATATATTTATGTTGATGATATATATGCTGAAGATTATTGATTATGCTTAATTGGGATTGGTATATACTTATACCTAGTAATCAGGTGTTGATAATAAAATGTTGACCAACTAAAATGCTAACCGCATTAAATTTTAGCCTTACCTTGTTACCTTGCATTTTTCCCCCACTTGCTGAGCCCTGACCATAAGTGAGCTCACCCTTGCTTAATTTTGATCAAAAGTTGCAGATGAAGTTATGATGGTGAGCTCCATGGATGCTAGTCTAGTGATACCCCCAGTCATCTTCCTATGGATGGATGTCCATGTTTCGCTGTACTTTAATGAATAAAGGTTAAGACATTATGTCTGTTTGAAGTGTAATATGTTAATATAATCATTATTTACACTTTTATGCATTGTTCTTTTGATATATTACACTTGTGACGTCAACATATGTGTGGAAATAGATCCTGGCACACATATGCTATGCATTCGGTTTTGCCCCCTAAAACCGGATGTGACAGAAGTGGTATCAAAGTAATGTGACCGTAGGTCGCTAGGTTAGTTAGAAATGGAAAGCCCAGTCAGTCGTTCAAAACTTGACTTAATTGTCTCCATAAAAACTTACTTTGTATCAAAACTTGTGTCTTTTATCTACAACCCTTCTTGTCTGATTCTTCGTCTATCAGAAGGTTCTAAGGAGAAGCATTGCAAGATGATCATGCTAGGATTTACCAAGCGCTTATATTTTTGGCTTAGGCAGATTGGATACGGGCATAGTTTCCAAAGCTTTACCATATAGACTGGTCTATAAGTTGGTTACGTTAGGTGTACTTTATGCAGTTTGACCATTTCCAGCATTTGCATAATGAGGACTTTAGGGAAAAGCCTCGTAGTAAGACCCTAGCCAGTCACCTCGGAAGTGAATACGGGACTTGCAAACCCGGGCTAGAAGGGAATCGCGACTCATGGGTAAAGATGTGCCACCTCTATAGAGTGTAAAACTGATATATTAGTCGTGCTCACGGTTACGAGCAGCCTGGACCCTCACATGATAATTGAACTTGAAGACGAAAATAAATCATGGTCCTTTTTGGTTCAAGTGGTTCTGAGCTTATGCTGGTGATTATTTATGTTGACGACATATATGCTGATGAATATTTCATATGCTTAATATGGGATTGGTATATACTTATACCTAGTAATCAGGTGTTGATAATAAAATGTTGACCAACTAAAATGCCAATCGCATTAAACTTTAGCCTTACCTTGTTACCTTGCATTTTCCCCCCACTTG
This sequence comes from Zea luxurians, assembly GCA_029449295.1. NCBI lineage: Eukaryota > Viridiplantae > Streptophyta > Magnoliopsida > Poales > Poaceae > Zea > Zea luxurians. Next base: position 45,043,435 of record JAOPSE010000004.1, on the reverse strand, counting down.
CTGAGCCCCGACCATAAGTGAGCTCACCCTTGCTTAATTTTGATCAGAAGTTTGCAGATAAAGTTATGATGCTGAGCTCCATGGATGCTAGTCTAATGATACCCCCGGTCATCTTCTTGTAGATGGATGTCCATGTTTCGCTGTACTTTGATGAATAAAGGTTAAGACATTATGTCTGTTCGAAGTGTAATATGTTAATATAATCGTTATTTACGCTTTTATGCATTGTTCTTTTGATATATTACACTTGTGACGTCAACATATATGTGGAAATAGATCCTGGCACACATATGCTATGCATTCGGATTTGCCCCCTAAAACCGGGTGTGACAGTCCCTCTCTCTCTGTTTTGAGGAAGAAGATGGATCTGGCGCACGAATAAGCCAAAACCCAAGGAGTTTTCTGCAAACTGTCATAGACCCATGCGAATAGTGTCCAAGGACCTTGAAGTGAGATGTCACACCCGTATTTAGGGGGCCAAACCTAGGCGTGAATCAAATGTGTGTTGGGATCAAGTATCACACATATGATGACTCATGGTACAGAAACGAATGTCGGAATGTCACATCATTAATATATAATGGAGTTCTATACAAAATAGATAAATAATTACATCATACAAAGAAAACAATCTAGCAACCCAAAGTTGACTAGGGGACGACGACCTAGACCACTCACGAACTCATCACAGCATCCTTCATGCGCCTCATCCTATGGTACCTATCCTTGACCTGGGGGATGTGAGTATAACAAGGGTGAGCTCACATACGTTCATCTCTCAACAAGTTGTGGGGAATAATGTGCATGAACTCACCAAAGGTGGGAGCTCATGAGAAGTGTAAGCCTTACCAAAGGAGATGGTTAAAGCTGAGCATTGCTTTTAAAGTTGGTCAAAATTTTATTAGCAGTTACTAAGTATAAGTAGATACCAACCTAATTAAATAAGATATGACAACTGATAATATCACCCATGATGCAATGCATATGATAGATTAAGTTTAGTTTTAGAAATTAATCATGTGGGAGTCCTAAGTCGCTCTTGACCATGAGCACGACTGATATTCTAGATTTACACTCTACAGAGGTTGCGCCCTTTACCCACAAGTCGTGATACCCATTTGCCACGGGATTGTACCGACCCTGTTGGTCACTTGTTCTCAAATGTTGTATATCAAGAACAAGGCAACACAATTGTCAATTATTACAGACCGTCGTCTTCCGAAGCATTATTTCCACAAGGGTATAATGCTCATCAGACGAAGGCCAAGAAGGACATACCTTCATCATTTATCATGTGAATAAGAATTCATAAGGATGAAGATGACAACTATATCTCATTAATTCATTCATATTTGTATTCCATAAAACATAAATGAATATTTAACAGTATTAATGTTACATTAATACCTTCGGCTTGCTCGAAGGCGTGAATGCGGGAGAGTGATTACAATCGAGCATGAACAGTACGGTGCTACTGTTCATCTATTTATAGGCATGGGACGCAGCCCGAATGAAATTACATTCATGTCCCTGACATTCATTTATTATCATAACACAAAATATTGAGGACTAAATAGTCTTTATTCCTTTTTAGTCACCATCATACTTGGTCTTCGTCATCACATCAAAACCGAAGCTCTTCGGCTACAGCTTCGTCATCCATTCTTATTACCTTCGGGCCACATCTTCACCTTGTTATAAGAGAGAAACTTCATCCCGATGCCGAGGCCCCCCCTGTAATAGTCCATGCCATACTAAAAACATATGGTCAGTCATGTTTTTGAGGACCTTCGGAGGAAGAAGGCCCCCAACTGTAGCCCCTCGCAGTATTAATTTATTTCTTTGTAACAAATTTAGACTGCAATGTGAATGAAGGCCTTTAGCCGAAGGTCCAAAAAACACCTTCCCTTCGCTAGAATAGCGAATCACAATGACTTACGGGACCCACCAATCCATGGGCTCTGAGCATATAAATAGAAACCTATGTTGTGAGTATTTTTCGTGCTATTTGAGTTGCTTGCATTGTGTTTGCCATTTTAACCTTCCTTGCCTGATCGAGTTTGATTGGATTTTGAGCTTCGGCGTTCTAGCAACCATTGTTCAAATGGCTGATGAGAAGAAGATCATTGACCCGGCGCTGGCCGGATTTTAAGAAGCTACGAAAGAAACCAACATGGAGAAGATCGCCAATGAGATGTTAGCTAGAATATCTGAAAACTCTAGAGATAGTGAAAGCTTCGATGTAGAAAGTGAAAATGAAGATGCCAAAGATCGGCCATGGAGGCCGAGCCATGTTGTCTTTGGAAAATCGACTATTAAACAAGGGCAGATCAAAGCAATGAGAGGGAGATACTTTCATGATATTTCAATCATGAGAGCTAGAGGGGAGAATAATGTTCTTCTTCCCGTAGCTGATGAAGTGGTGATTTTCAGAAGCTTCATGAAAGCCGGACTTCGGTTCCCTCTAGACAAAATGTTGGTCGAAGTTCTAAAAGCTTTTGAAATTTATCTTCACCAACTTAACCTAAAGCTATTGTCAAAGTATGGGTTTTTATATGGGCCATGAGGAGCCAAGGATTAGAGCCAGATGCCAGGTGTTTCTGCAATATGCATGAGCTATTATATCAGACGAAGGCAACTAGGAAAGAGCAATATCACAACAATTTTGGCTGCTACAGCTTCGTACATCGCGTGGAGGCCAGCTATCATGTGCCATCATTTCGGAAAAAGTGGCCAGGCTCCTGGATGCAAGAATGGTTTTATGTGAAGGTTGATCTAAGTGAGAGGGAAGATATAAAAGGTGTCATTTAGCAGCCTATATTGTCTCACTTCAGCATCAGGAGGCCGACCATTGCAGTTGGAAACGACGTGTAAGCGTGCGAGACATCTTTTAATACAGTGTTTACTTACATTGGCACAAGAGACTTGGTCCAGGAGCATATTTCTTACAAAGTGTGGCCACTTGCTCATGGATGGGAAATGCCGAAGGAGGCTGCCGCTGGCTCTAGCCAAAATGGTTTGGTGTATCTGAAGTATACCTTTCGATATAGGAGCTAGTTTGATGAACCAAATGATGACTGGCTAGATGTCATAGAGGCGACTAGTGACGAGCTGCTTGGAGCATATTCAAAGGCCAAAGATGAAGCCATGACAACTACCTTCGGAGCTCAGGGCAAAAAGAGATTAAATTGGGTGTTTGATGTTATCGGGTTAGTGTACCTAGATTATTGCTATCCCACACGAAAGCAAGGGAAGAAGAGGAAAGCTTCTAGTGTGTCGATGTTGAAAAAGGTTAAAGTTTTGACACACCGACCAGGCGTATTGAGATGGTCGACGTGCCGAAACTAAGTGAAAGGGTTGCTCCGGTTATAGAACCAGGTGTGGCGGAACCACCCGAATTATTCCAACTTAAGTGCCTAAGTCCCGCCTTGGAGGCTAGACCACACTTAAATGGGAATAACACGTCAGTCCCTCGGATCTAGTCCGACGCGGCCACTCACAGGATCAAGTACCACATACTCACTCGATGGTGAGGCACAGAGCAAATACAATAAAGCATAAAACCATACATTAGGGAGTATTAAATTTATTACATCATCATCGGAGTTTAGCAAAAGTAGTAATCACTGTTTGGAATGCAGCGGAATAAAACTAACGATAAATAAACAGAGGGATGGGGAAGCCTGTCCCATCACTCCTCATGCTCCTCCTCAGCCGAGGTAGGGTCCCACTCGACTGTCCAACCCGGTGGCAAGATGGACGGCCAAGTCACTCCAGCAACCATGTCCTCCAGAGAACCTGTAAAATTATGCCACAAGCAAGGCTGAGTATACTAATACTTAGCTAGACTTACCCGGTGTGAGGAGTCTACTCCTCTACCTCTAGACATGCAGCTGTTTGGCTGAGGGGTTTGGTTGCCAAAAGCACTAGCTGAGTCTAAAAATCAAGTTTTAGCTTTTGCAGGTTTTAGTGTGACTCTCTTAAGACTGGATGTGTACTAGCTACTCAATCATGGTATCAAGCAATTTAGCAATCAACCTCTTTTGCCAAATCATCATATTTCCACTTGTTACTCAATGCAGTACAATGGATCAAGCAGTCTCATTAGCTGCGAGAAGCAGACGATTCGAATCGAGTTTTTTTATCCTTGCAAGGTAAACCTAAACACACGACATGGCGAGGCACTCCGTCCCCACACATATCAACCGTCCCCATCGATTCCCTGGCAACAGATCAGGGCTCACCGCCTTGGCGTACAATACCTCACTGACCCCGACTGCCGTCGTGCAGTGACCGCACTTGTACCCACCTTAACCGGAATGGGAGACCACGTCTCAGGTCGCGTGAGGAGTCTGTGGGCAGGTTCACTCAGGTACTAGGCTTACCAATTTACCATATTTCTCAGCATGTGCTTAGTACATTCAAACGCTTGACACAGGTATCCACACGTTAATCCTTATTCCAATTTCATCTCGTAGACCACACATCCCCATGGATCCGTGTCCACAGACCAACATCAATATGATATGAAAGTGGGTACATCCAATTCCTGACCTCGCGCGAGTGCTAGAAAAATCACTCGACTTCTACTGAGATCCCTAATTAGCAAGCAGCTACTCGACCTAGCATACTAGTATCCATCTCAAAATGTATCCTGAGTCATGCAACTAAGGTTCAAAACAACTCCTACACTTATGTGCACAATACAAGTCTACAAACATTAAGTGTAGTAAAATAGCATATAGAACAGGTTATGCATAAAAATCGGGGCTTGACTTCCAAAGCTGGGGCAGGGCAGATCCTATGGGGTAGGCTCTGGTGCTGGATCCGGGGCTACCTCCTGAGCAACTCCTTGCTGCAGCACGAGGATGTATTCTCCGTCCGCGAGGTTACAGTCTATCGAATGCAATGAATAAGATATATGCATGCTATGATATGTAAAATTTATTAACAATTATGCCTAGAGAAGAAAAACCAAGTTAGTTAATAACTTAGGGTTTCCTTGTCATAAGAGGCTCTTAGGGGTTTATGCTTATCATTTTAGGTTTGAGGTTTTGCCTAGGGATAAGCATAGTGGATTAAGACTTGGATTGCCCCTTAAATGTTTTAGTAGGCACCCAAGGGGTGCTGCTGGTTTGGTTAGGGTAACATTAGTCACCACTATTAATTTCCCTTTTCATTTTCTATTTAGGATTTTTAGGGTGGGTTTGAACTACAACAGTGATTTAACTCTTTCTAAAAATTCTGTAAAAAATACAGTGGGTTATTATTCGTTACTGTAGTATGTCCTATAAATTTGGGGTCCAGAATAATTAAAATAAGCCCTGGACAAAAATAACAAAAGTTGGGGCAAAGGGGTCACTTTGCACTAAAACTCTTATCTAGGGGTGGGTTCTGTACTAAGAGTCATTTTTGCTGGTATCTATAGGTAATAACATGCTTCTGTGCAAAAAATCACAGAGGGCTACTTAGTGGTTATTTAGTTGGGATTTTCTAAATTTTAGTGCTAAAAAGACACTTACAACTAACTTGTTATTTGAAAAATATCAAACAACAGAACTCATAATTTTTCTATGCTTATAATAACAAAACATTAGTTATCCCAAGGTTTAGGGTGTTTTCTCCTTAGGGTTATTTTTCTAGGGTTTTTCTAAGTTTTTCTTGTTTTCTTAAAATAAAAGGTATCTCATTACTTTTTTACTAAACAAAGGCCAAACAAAATTTTCTAGTGAACTATACTAAATAAGGAAGCTAACAAAAATGTGGGTACTCCCTGGTTCTTATTTTAAACTACCTTTTATATTTTCTTTAACTTTAAGACAAAAATGATTTAAATGGCAAACCCCACCTTAATTGGGTGTACAGAGGGGTTTATTATTTTTAAACAGGTTAGGAAGTGATTAAGAGCTTCTCTGAATTTTCTTAATCCCAGTCTAATAGTATAGCTATTTTTCCTTATTTCATTTAGCTTTTGACCAGTTAATCATTTAAATCAAAACTTTGAAGTTTTCTGCAACACATAGGGTTTTTATATTTTTTCTGAGTAGTTTACATTATTTAGGATCTGGCAAAATTAGTTTGACTTGATTTGGGTAAACAAAACTGAAGTTATGAATTTTTCAAGTTCTGTTTATATTTAAATCAGAAATATCAAAAAGGTTTTCTGGAAATCCACTTTGCATCGAAGACCCTGGGCTTCTCTTAAAACAATCCCCTCATTTATACCCTTGCGCCACTATTCCCTTGAGCCGCTGACAGCGCACAAAACCCCCTGGCCTTTACTTCTTCTTCCCCGAGGTCCCTCCCCTTATTTAAACAGTAACCGCGGAGAAGAACAGGGCGGCGTGGCTTACCGGCGGCGAGGAAGGTCCGGTGAGGGGCGGGGTTGGCTCCAGGAGGTTGTGGCGGTCACAGCGAGGTACGGCTCGACGGCGGTGGTGGCCGGAATCGGCTGGTCCACGTGTGCAGGCGGGTGAACTCGTCGGCGGCGAGTGCTCCGGCCTAACCACGGTGACATAGGTCAATCCCAGGGCACAGGGAGCTTCACAGGGTGTTGATGAGTCGACTCGTTCAAGTAATTGAAGAACAACTCACCGTGGAGCTTGGTCTACGTTCACCGGCGGTCGAGTGAAGTCCGGCGACCGTGGACTGGCTTCTCCGACGAGGCAAAGTTCGATTCCTTGCTCAGGGAGCTTCACCGAGGCATGCACGGTCTACTCCAAGGGTTGGACGGGGTTGGGAGAGGCTCTGCTGGTCGGTCTACGGTGGCGGGTATTCGGGTGGCTGCGGGCACGCCGTGCACGGGGCAATGCCGGTGAGCTGGTGCTCCGGTGAGGTCGAGCGCGTGTGGGGGAGTACGGTCGAAGTCCCTGGTGGCTTTATAGGCGCGGGCGCGGGCAACGGCGCTGGCCTGGCTTGGCACGACGCGGGGGCACGCGAGGGCGGGCATCAGGCGTGCTCTGGCGAGCTCAGTGCACGTCAAACATGTGTAGGTTTGTTTCTGCTCTTGTTCTATCCTCTACTGAGCAGCCAAAACGTGCAAATCTTGCCCTAAGACCTTTGAGACATCTCTTCCCTGCACCTAGGGCTACCTAGTTCATGTGAGTTCCAAGGGGAGATGTGGTCGGGTTAGAGAGATATGGGGGTGGGAAGTTGGCTCTGTCAGAGCTGTCCACACTAAGACAAATCTTGTGCCAAGTCGTGTCAAATGACTTAGGGTTGGATTCAAAACTTTCCAGGGTATTCTAGAGGTATTTTGGTGCCACTTTGTCAATTGGGCCAAGTGGTTTTGAAGTTTGAAAGAGGGTGAACAAGTTTGATCTTTGGAAAGGGTTGGTTTAGGACTTAGAAAATTTCTGATTTTTCTCTTATGCTCAACCCTTTGGTGAACCTTTTGGGGTTTTTCTGAAATCTTTTTGGAGTCACTTTCTTACTATCATGTGTAGGGTATTAAGTGTACTACAAATGTTATAATTTGCCCAAGTCATGATCATGTGGTTTTTATAGCCTTTTGGTCATGCTCACTTATAGTGCTCCAATTGTCCAAAGGGGTTTGCATTAGGGTTTGGGCATGTCTCTCCACTATATGTACATGATAAGGCCAAGTCATGACATCTAAGATGGATTGCACTTACTTAGGATTTTTGAGTTCCAAGTTTGGAGTCCTTTACTCAACTTAAGTCTCATGTGATGATGGGCTTGCTTGTGTAGCCTTGAGTGAAAACCCTAAGTAACACCTGAGGTGTTACACCATGTCTCTCTATGCCAGTCAAAGCTAAGTCAAAACCGGCTAAAGATCCAAAACTAGAGAAGATGATAGAGTAGCTAAAAGCACTGAGTCCACCCCACACAATGGAACTGCCGAAGCCATCAAGCATCCCCGCAGTAACTCTTAGGAAAAGAAGAATGGCCAGCGTGCTAGATGCTATTATGGAGTCTGTAAAAACATCAACTCCTGCTTCTGTCAAAGCGCCTAGCACGGAGGCTAAAGTTTCAAAGAAATCTGACGAGGCCAAAATGGTGCGAACTATTTCTGAAGCTGGACCCTCAGAAGTTCCTACCGAAGCTAGACCTTCGAAAAGCGCACCAATAATCCTGGGGAAAGAGGGTGCTTCTGAGAAATCCAAATCTCCTGCTCCTGAAGCACCTGCCAAAGAGCTGGTATTCATTGTGCGACATGCTTCGGGGAAGCAGTTATCAGAAGAGCAAGTTGCCGAAGTGCAACATTATGCCAAGGATCTGAAGTACCCCTGAGGGTCCTTGGTATATGGTGGCGATGAGGAAGATGATTTCCTTTATTGTCTGCCAGACAATAAAGAGATAAATGTCTGCCAGGAAATGGCGAACAATATAGGCTATCCGAAGCTTGAACTCGGCTTATCTGTGATGTCGAAAGATCAACTTGCGGACAGTCTCGCTTACAACAGCCTGAAGGTGTATATGTTTTGGTTTGTCGTTCTATGAAACATTTCTATGGTTTTTCTTACCCTCATTTCATGCTCATTTGTCGTTTTTCAGGGCTTGATTTTGAGCAAGGCTTTAAAAGCTCAAAAAGATGCAAAGGATGAGAGTTGCAAAATAGCCCTTGGGAACTTTCGTTCAGAAGTTATATCATTGACAAACGAAGCTCTTGAGAAGGATAGAATAATACTTTCCTTAGTGGAGAAACTAAAATCTAGCGAGGCTAGTCTTGCTGCGCAAGCCGAAGCTCATAAAACTGAAGTGGAGGAGCTGAAAAAGAAAGTTACTGAAGCTGCTGAAAAATTTGAAGTCGAAGTAGTGTAACATGAAATTTGCAAGATCAGAAGTTCTAGAGCTCAAAAGTACTACGATGAGCTTCGTGCTTCAAAAGAGAAATGTTATGAAATATCCTTGGAATGCGCCAAGAAATTGAAGGACAACTTTGCTAGACTTGGGGCATATTCTTCTGAGCAAAAATTCATCTGTGGCTACCCTGATGGAGTCGTCCAATGGATTAGCGGAGAAGTCGAAGCCTTTGACGAAATTTTAAGTGACCGAGGAGACTTCTGTGTATTCACTGGCGCATAGGGGGCCACATCGATCATAGAGAAAGCTGGCTGCGAACATGCTAAGGTTGTAGTTCAGCTAGGATTTGTTTTCTCGGCGTATGACATCAAAGACCCTTCGGCTGAGGCTTCTGCGCTAGGCGGGAGATTTTACTCCGAGGTGTGGATGAAGGGCGGCCATGAGATAGCTGATGAAGTGATTAGAAAAAATGAAAAAGAATCTGACGACGCTCAAGAAGAAGCTAAATGGGCTGAAGAAGCTGCCAAGCGTGCAAGGCTTATAGGTACCATTACTGAGGTTTAGCTTCAAAATTCGTTTTTAGCTTCGAAATTAACAAACATTTTTTATGATGTAAAAGAACTTTCACCTCCACCAGAGCCATATAACCCCAAAGCTGACTCGGCCATGAAGGAAGCGTTAGATATGATAAAAATCGCTAATGAAGCGGTTGACGAAGCTGTCGACATACTACTAAATGAAGCCACTGAGAAAGTGCTGAAAGAAGACTAAAACATTGTATATTTGAGAGCTTAATGCTTGTTTGTAGCTTTCGTCTTTTGTAAGAACCAAACATCAAGTTTTTGTATGTATGTTAATAAAATGTATTTCTTTGTGATGCATGAAACCTTCGTACGTACCGTTTTTGAGCTGTTCGCGAAAAAACACCTTCCCTTCTTTTCATGCTTCACAAAGGAAAAGATTCTTCTTATGTCACTATTGACGAAGATTATCCTCCTATGCGAATATATATCTACCAAAGGCATATCTTGTGCTATAGTATTTTCTTTCATAATCCGACCAACTTTTTTGAAGGAGCAACTTTTCTTTGTTTCTCCACATCTCTTTAGTGGTGCAAAATGATGTATGATGTGATGCTATGCGATATGATATGATGGTATGATGTGAAATGTTATTTCTGCTGAAGGTAAAAAATCACACGAATACACACCCAGACTCTGCATCCCCTTAGGTACGACTTTGGAGTCTCTTCAACTTTTACTTAGGCGATATTTCAGCTCTGCATTCCCTTAGGAACGACTTTGAAGCTAAGCTCTGCATCCCCTTAGGAATGACTTTGGAGCTTCTTCACCTTTGACTTACGTGGCATTGAAGCTCTGCATTCCCTTAGAAATGGCTTTGGAGTTTTGTGACTTACTCTGCATTCCTTTAGGAATGACTTTGGAGGTTTGTGAGCTGCTCTTGTTACACATAATGGTGTAATTATAGCCTTATTACATTGGACTGAAGGTTATACCTTCTTGTATTGTCTTTTTTAGAGGAAATTGTAAAAATAAGAATAAGTAAAAATACATTGGACTAAAACACTCTTTTGCGGAAGCGCTATGCCGCCTTCACTAGATAAGCCTCGACTCGGGCACAGTGATGCTGACTGTACGAGCTTCAGACTCCTCCCGAAGGTCACGCTGTTGCTGAATCTACCGATGCACTTCTAGATGTTGATTGTGACTCGGGACAGGCGCCAGTGGTGGTGGTGGTGGCAACTGAGCCCAGGAAGCTTGGGAATGACTTGCCGAAGCAACAGAGGTCGTAGGCTATTGGTTGCCCACATACTCCGGGATATACGGAGAGTAACACGAAGCAGTATGCAAGACCTGCTTGGGCTGGTTCTACCATGCTTTGGCTTCAGCGATTTCCTTCTGCTTCTGGATCGTGACTTGGCACGTCCTTGTGGTGTGTTCTTTGTCTTCGCCGCAGAATAAGCAGAACAGTTTCCTAGGCTGATTACCATACATTCCCCCAAAGCTTCTCCCCCCTCTGCCTCTTGGGGCTCGTGGCCTGTAGGAAGTTTGTTGCATTCCTGAAGACTGCGAGCTATGCTGGCTGCTCTAAGTATGGTTGGTCCTGCCATCATTTTTATTGGGATTATGGATTGTTCTGATGTGCCTGGGGTGGAGTCTTCCTTCGAAGCCCCTAGTCATCTCAGAATACCTATACGCTTCCTCCCTTCTTTGGCGGAAGTCATTGTTAGCTCGGATGTATTCATCCATCTTCTGGAGAAGCTTCTCCAATGTCTGTGGTGGCTTTCTTGCAAAATATTATGTTGTGGGTCCTTGTCAGAGCCCCTTGATCGTGGCCTCAATGACAATCTCATTAGGCACTATAGGCGCTTGAGCTCTCAGTCGCAAGAACCTTTGGACGTACGCTTGTAGGTACTCCTCATGGTCCTATGTGCATTGGAACAGGGCTTGGGCAGTGACTGGCTTCGTCTGGAAGCCTTGGAAACTGGTGACTAGGCATGTCCTTCAGCTTCTGCCACGATGTGATTGTCCCTAACCGAAGATAGGAATACCATGTCTGAGCCACACTTCTAAATGCCATGATGAAGGACTTCGCCATGACGGCAGTATTGCCCCCATACGAGGATATTGTTGCCTCGTAGCTCATCAGGAACTGCTTTGGATCTGAATGCCCATCGTACATGGGGAGCTGAGGCGGCTTGTAAGATGGTGGCCATGGGGTAGCCTGCAACTCTGCTGCCAAAGGAGAAGCATCATTGAAAGTAAAGTTACCATGGGGAAAATCATTGTACCATTCATCTTCAATGATTGGGCTCTCTTGACGAAGCTCCCTGTGTTGGGGCCTTCGGTCTTGGTCATCCAGATTGAGATGACACATTTCCTCAGCTGCTTCGTCAATCTTCCTTTGAAGGTCAGCTAGCCGAAGCATCTTTTCTTTCTTCCTTTGTACTTGCTGATGGAATGGCTTCTAAAACCCTGATCTCCCGATCCAACTCCTCCTCCTGAGGTGTTGGGCTAGTAGCTTTTCTCTTCTGGCTCCTAGCTTCTCGCAGGGAGAGTGTCTCCTGGTTTGTGTCTAGTGGTTGCAGAGCAGCCCCTGGCGCTGTTGACTTCTTCGGCAGCATGGTGAAGTTGAATGCTTGCCGAAGGTGGTCGTTTGAGTTCACCTAAGGTGGGCGCTAATGTTGGTCACTTGTTCTCAAATGTTGTATATCAAGAACAAGGCAACACAATTGTCAATTATTACAGACCTTTGTCTTCCTGGAGCATTATTTCCACAAGGGTATAATGCTCATCAGACGAAGGCCAAGAAGGACATACCTTCATCATTTAACATGTGAATAAGAATTCATAAGGATGAAGATGATAAATGTATCTCATTAATTCATTCATATTTGTATTCTGTAAAACATAAATGAATATTTAACGGTATTAATGTTACATTGATACCTTCGGCTTGCTCGAAGGCATGAATGCGGGAGAGTGATTACAATCCAGCGTGAACAGTACGGTGCTACTGTTCATCTATTTATACGCACAGGACGTAGCCAAGATGAAATTACATTCATGTCCCTGACATTCATTTATTATCATAACATAAAACATTGAGGACTAAATAGTCTTTGTTCCTTTTCAGTCACCATCATACTTGGTCTTCGTCATCACATCAAAACCAAAGCTCTTTGGCTACAGCTTCGTCGTCCATTCTTATTACCTTCGGGCCACATCTTCACCTTGTTATAAGAGAGAAACTTCATCCCGAAGCCGAAGCCCCCCTGTAATAGTCCATGCCATATTGAGAACATATGGTTAGTCACGTTTTTGAGGACCTTCGGAAGAAGAAGGCCCCCAACAGACCCCATACACCTCTGTCGAGGAAGTGAGGTAGGGTAGCACTATGAGGCCTTTCCAAAGTTCCACTAGTTCAAGAATACCCACTACGGTTTTAGGGCGAAGGAAGCATAGGAATCCCTCATCCGAACTACCATCGCAACAATTTGACCTGAGAACCTCCCTATACTCTAAAGCGACGCCTCGCGGCCTGCCCTTTCGGGTAAGGTAATCTCTCCCTAGCTTTTCTAATTACTAGGCCAAAAGCATCCCATTCCACCCTTGTGGAAGCATAGTTATCTCAAGTTAAGCTCTATGTTCCAATTAACATAATGATCTTGTCATGAACAATAATTAAAATAACAGCATAAATGGAACATGATCATAATTCAAATGTAACATTAATCTCAAAACCAGGTAGAGCAATAGAAAATCTACCCAATAGTTCATATGTTTGCAAGGTGTGGGATAAACAATACTAGGGATACCTATTAGGTCCCATCAGATTAACCTGAGCATTTCACAGTGATTAACAGGAAAAATTATTCGGTAGAGAAGAGTGATCAAAGGCACAACTTGCCTTAGACTCGAGATTCCCAGGTACCAACTTGGTCTTCAAGTGACTCATAACCTCGCTACTACTCGTAGCAATACAAACAAATATGGTATAGGCAAAATTAACATTACACCAAACATAAGAACAAACTGTATAATAATGTTCAATGTATCGAAACGACATCATAGGTTCGAGAACCACTAAGTTTGGAGTTACGGTTAAAGAGTTATGATTTTTCGAAGTTTTAAGTGTTTACAATAAAACAAATGAGGTACAAGATTTTAATCATAGGTTTCATGGTAATACAAGGTTTCTAGATGATAAACAAGATTAATGTGATATTAATGCAACTAGAATGGATCAAAAAGGAATTAAAATGAATTACCTATGAATTAAACAAAGTTCTAGAATTCTTTTTATACTAGAAATTATTTTTTGTTTTTAATTCTGAATTTCTTTAAAGACTCCGGACTGTGGACACAAATACCAGACATTACAGGGGCTAAGGTGCAAAGTTCTGGGCTTAGGTGTAATTTATTTTGGCTAGGGTAGAATGGCTAGGGTAGGATGCTTAAGTAAAGTGAGCTGGCCGAAGGGGTATCGATGGTTCACGACCGTTGGATCATAAGCCTACGATCAATATTAGATCGGATCCCTCATAACCTGGTCTCAAACCACAACCCTACGATCTAGGATATACAGGTTAGATTTAAAACGATTGTGAATGGTTCTTACGCGCACGATGCACATCTAACAACGTAGATTCCTAGGATCAAATCGTTCACGCAAGATCATATCACACTCGTCCACTGACCGATCAACGGCTAGCACTTGACACCCTCCCTTGAGACATACCCAAACCAGACAGCGCGCTCGCCACGGTGGAGCGCCATGACCGGAGGACCTACACCAGCCCACGGTGCCCAATTCGCCTGGCAACCCGATGTCACATGATGGGTAGGACAAGGTGATGAACAAGAAAGTGCCATTACAAGCCACCGACCCCTGCAAACGTCCCACCGACAGAGGATGGAAGGGCGGAGGAGCTACCCCAAGTCCGGCAAATATTACCGGTTTCACCACGGGCAAAATTAACGCGAGAAGGTGCCTCATTTAAGGGCTTGTTCGGTTCTACCCCAATCCATATGGATTGGGGGGGATTCAGGGGGTTTCAATCCCTAGTAAGTCAAAATCCCATCCAATCCATATCAATCCCCTCCAATCCATATGGATTGAAAATAACCAAACAAGCCCTAAAGGGGAAACAAGGCAGACTAGTTTCAGGGTCTCTTACCTCGAATTAGGTGACGGGGGCGCTGCTCAAGCAGTTGCGGAGTTTCACGGCGGCAGCGATCCTTCCTTCATTCCTTCCCCCCTCCGCGATGACGGTGACTTTGGATTTCTACCCCGACGCGCTCGCGCTGATAGGGAAGATGGCTTAGGCGACCCTGCCGCACAGGTATATAGTAGAGGGGATTTCCCTAGTTGGCCAATTACATTGGTGGGTTGTTGTAACAACCAAAGCCGAGGCTTCCGCGGTGCGGAAGAAGAACAGTGGCTGGAAAGAGGGCCCACACATCAGATATATAGGTGACTTGGTATGCGCTCTTGAGTGGCTGGCTAGTGGGTCCCACCCACCAGTGTAACGCCCAGGGTAGGCTGTCGCGGGGATGAAGCTTTGGAAATGGGCAGCGGGGTGAGTTTTAGTGGGCCGAATTCTAGTCTGGCGGCCCAGTACAGGTAATTCTCTTTCTCTTTTTTATTTTCTATTTTCTTTTCTATTTCCAATTTCAGATATTCAAACCAAATTCAAATTCCTACTTTGAATTTCAGATTCCCAATCTCAACATAATCCTGATGTGAATATAAATCCTACTATTTTTAATATTATTATTTATTCTCCTTCCATTTTCAAATTCAAATTTTCAAACTTAAACTGGTCTCACGAGTTTAGACACAAATGTACAAACACAAGAACCTCAGCACGAGATGTACATTTCTGTATTTATTTATTAGCTATTTGACTACTTTAGTTCCCTTAATTGAGTATGCCCAAAGAGAAGGAAAACACATAATCCCCAGAACATTTACATATACGTATATTTTTTTATTTTTCCCTTATACAAATTTTGGGCTTTACAAATCCTACCCCCTTAAAAGAAATCTTGTCCACGAGATTAGTAAGAAAAAGGATGTATCCCAATCATGTCTCAAAACATATACACAAACAAGAATCTCAGCATGATGCATAACTTGTTACTAAGGCATAGGTTCAAATAGACCTCATTATTATTCCTAAAATAGTAAAATACTAGCTACTACCTAAGAAATTATTTAGGTCTTACAAATACTACTTAAATATATATGTGTATATGTATATATGTACTCTAATCTTGTTGCTTGTAGCCTTCTTCACTGGCTTCTTTACCTTCAAGCGGCACCTCACCTGGGTTTTTGGGTTCACCAGGTTTAGCTTCTGCTTCCACATGGTTGACTTGACCTCGATTGACAGATAGGGCCTGAATCTTACCTCCCGAGTCCTATACTTGTGTCACACCCGGTTTTAGAAGGCAAACTGAATGTGAACCATGTACGTGCCAGGATCAGCAATTCACGTACACAAAAGTTACATAATCGGACATCATCACACAGTGCTCGAATTATAACATAAAAGAGGGTAATAGTTGATTACATCATGATGTCCGAGACATCCACATAGTCATTAACAATTATCAAAGTGCGGAAATGAAACATAGATAAACATGGCCTTCACATGCAGCCGACTGGGGGTTTGCCGCTAACCCACGCCTAGAACTCATCATACTCTTGGAACTCCTGGAAGTCTTCCTCCATGACTTCATCCTCTCCTGAGCGGTGGCTGTAATGTGGACAACCTAGGGTGGGTTGGTGTGTAATGCAAGGGTGAGTACACATCAACATACTCAGCAATTGTCCCATTTGGCTATAGTGGACTAGCTTTATGTGGGGTTAAAGTCAAGCAGTTGCTTTTAGTTGATCAGGTTATTATTACTAGTAGAGAGTCAGGTTTTAGCATTAACCCAAGTTGTTAACCCAAAAGTACCCTTTCCAAATGGAAAGAATACCAGAAACCATTACCATAATCATAATCAAAACCATCATCCTCATTATCACCTGTGAATAAAACATCTCTGATCAATATGTCTCTAATCAATGGAGCTCCCTTGGCCGCTCATAACCACGAGCACGACTGATATATCAGTTTCACAACACTGCAGAGATTGCGCACTTTACCCACAAGCCATGATTCCCTTTTGCCTCGGATCGATCAAACCCTTAAACACTACCAAGGTGAATAGGCAGGGTTTCACTATGTAGCCTTTATGAAGATTCCCTGAGGCTGTAGCCACCCGTTAGGTTTCCTAAATGTACCGCACTCGTTATGCAGTCTCCTGATCCAACTCCTCCTGAATAGGTAGGGTTTTACTACGGACGAAAGGCGATTACGTTAAGCAGTTATGGATTAAAGTACTTGTCTAAACACAACCATATTAATTTGACAATCATGTTATGCATAAAATAAAGTTACGCTACACGTTTAATTATTATAAACAGTTCACTGTAAATTCAAAAGGATTGTCGTGCGGCGAAACGTACGGCGGCACACACAAACTAAACCAAAAATAAAATGAGTCGTCGCGCGGCGAACCGCGCGACGCAACACTGAACTAAACCAAAAATAAGACAGGTCGTAGCACGGAGAAGTGTGCGACGCAACACTTAGACTAAACTTGAAATTGAACGAATCGTCGCGAGGCGAAGCGCGCCACGAAACACTTGAATTAAATATGAAAATGACGCAAAGCGTCACGCGACGAAGCGCACAACCGCATACGCCACTTAAACTGAATTTATAATAAATCATCGCGCGATGAAACGCGCGATGCAACATATTAAATAATCTGAAAATAAAATGAATCGTCGCGCGACGAAGCACGCGACACAGGACACTAAATAATCTAAAATTAAACTGAATCATCAAACGGTGAAGTGCGTGACGTAGCACATAAATAATCTAAAATTAAACTAAAACTAGAACTAATAAATTTGAATTTTAAACATTACACGCTAGGGCTACGCGCGCGGGAACAGGACTGCGCGCATGGAGCGGGGGAGGGCGCCAGGGGCGTGCGCGGCTAGGGCCAGCAGGGGCACGACTAGGGGCACGGTTGGGGGCGGGTAGGGCGCGTGGCCAGGGCACGGCCGAGGCACGCGACGGGGCATGACCGAGGGTGCGACCGAGCCACACAGCAGGGCGCGACAGAAGGCACAGCGGGCCACGACTGGGGGTGCGGCGGGGCACGGCCAAGGCGCCGCCAAGGGCCAGCAGGGGCGCAGCGGTTAAGGGAGGAGGTGGGAGAGGAGAGGGGAAGAGAGAGGGAGGTGGGAGCTCACCTCGGGGCTTGACGGTCGCAGCAACCATCCACCGGATCACACCTAGGGCAAAGGAGGTGGAAGAGAGGTGGGAGAGAGGGAGAGGAGGTTGCTGCGTGGGAAACAAAATGAGATAGAGAGGGAGGGGGCGCATGGGGGGTGTGGGGCACCAGGGGCTGGGCTGGGTCGGATCACAGGCCGGGCCGAAAACCCATTGCACGCACGACCGCTAAACAGAATCAAATCGTGAATCAACACCCGAAACGAGACGGACGCGCGCAACGTCAGGCAAATAAATATGCTTCGGCATGATGCAACACCCATGTCAACTTAGGTTTTTGTTTACACTCGTTATGGACACCAGTCACTATACTACTTTGAAAATTGGAAGAAGGAGCAAAACAAAAAGAGAAAATAGAGTAACGCCTGAATTTGGTGAGTATCAGAGAAGAAATAATTATACCCCCAAATTCAGGGCGTTATAAACCTATCCCCCTTAAAAGAATCTCGCCCTTGAGATTCAAGGTTGGCCAGCAAAGAGTTCGAGATACTTGGCCATCAGATCATCTTCACGCTCCAAAGTTGCTTCTTCCTCAGAGTGGTGACCCCACCTAACTTTGCACATTCTGATAGTGTTCCTCCGGGTGACCTTGTCTGCAATCTCCAGAATCTGTGTTGGCTTCTCTATGTAGGTCAAATCTTCTTAGACTTCTAGACCTTTCACTGGCAACTGCTCTTCTGGCACATGCAGACACTTCTTTAACTAAGACACATGAAAGACATCATGCAGAGCTGACAAATCTTCTGGCAAACTGAGCTGATAGGCCACTTCTCCACGCTTCGCGTGAATCTGATATGGACCAACATATCGAGGTGCTAGCTTGCCCTTGACTCCGAACCTTCTCCTCTGATAGGCGATACCTTCAGGTAGAAAAAATCTCTAACTTCAAAACTCAGCTCTCTCCTTCTCATGTCTGCATAACTTCACTGCCTTGATTGTGCTATCTTCAGATTCTCCCGAACCATCTTGATGTTTTCTTCAGCTTCAAGCAAAATGTGTGGCCCAAACACTTGCTTTTCTCCTAGCTGATTCCATTGCAATGGAGTTCTACAACTCCTCCCATAAAGCGCCTGAAATGGTGACATCTTCAAGCTAGCCTGGTAACTGTTGTTATAGGAGAATTCTGCATAAGGTAACCTCTTGTCCCATCCGAACAGATCTTGCAGCGCACAGGCAATCAACATATCTTTGAGGACTTGATTAGTTCTTTCAGTCTGACCGACTGTCTGCGGATGATAAGCTGAACTGAAATTCAAATGTGTAGCCAATGCTTCATGCAACTGCTGCTAGAAATGAGAGGTGAACTGCGTTCCACGGTTTGACACTATCTTTTTTGGCACACCATGAAGACAAACGATCCGGGACATGTATAGCTCCACCAATATTGCACTGTTGTAGCTAGTTTTGACAGGTATGAAGTGGGCTGACTTGGTCAAGCGGTCCACCACTACCCAAATGGAATCCTAGCTAGCTCGAGTGCGAGACAATCCGACTATGAAATCCATCCCGATTTCATCCCATTTCCACTGAGGAATTCGCAACGGCTGCAACAACCAGGCTGGCTTCTGATGCTCTGCCTTGATCCTCTAACAACTATCACATATAGCCACGCACAAGAATTTCTTCTTCAGATCCTGATACATCTTCTCACTTCCTGGGTGTATGGAATAAGCTATCTCATGAGTTTTTTTGAGGATCAACTCCCGAATAGACTGGACATTGGGAACACACAAGCGGTCCTTAATCCATACCACACCTTCTGCATCTTCTAGAAAATCTTTACCTCTTCCTTCTAGAATCAGTTGCCGGATTTCATTGATCTTCTCATCATTCTTCTGTGCTTCTTTGATTTCCCGCTCTAGGGTGGGCTCTAACTCAACTGTTACTCCTCGCATGTTGTTTAGAAATCCGAGGCTTGTTGGGGGCTTCATCTTCCGAAGGTCCTCAAAACACGACTAACATGTTTCCCAAGTTCAAATATATATACTGGGACCTTCGGCCTCAGGATCAAGCTGTAAACGATATAAAAAGCACGGATCGGGAGAAGGATGAACCAGTTCCGAAGCTACCTGTGGAGAAGCTTCGGCTTAGCGGCGAAAAATGGAACCGACCTAAAGGGGAAAAGGTTGTCTAGTCCTTGATAGATTATCCCTAGGTCAATAGTAAATATCAAGGGCATGAATGTAATTTACACAGGCTGCATCTTGTGCCTATAAATAGATGAACAGTAGCACCGAACTGTTCACGCTGACTAGTATTCACTTGTGCGTCACACTTGGACTTTTGCCTTCTGTCAAGCCGAAGGTACAAATGTAATTCAATATTTCTCATATTTATTCATGAGGATATAGAAAAGATATATTAATGATATCATTTAATTATTTATGTCATTTCTCATGTTTCATATGCTTCTTCTTTCATTAATATATACTGCTATGATGAAGGCACGTCATTCATGACCTTCGTCTGAAGATCATTATATCCCAAGGGAAATAATGCTTTGAAGGACAAAGGACTTTAACCATTAACATTTTGTGTTGCCTTGTTCTTAACTCATAGCATTTGAGAACAAGTCCCCAACATTGGCGCCCACCTCCGGTGAACTCAATCGACCACCTTCGGCAAGCCGTGAGCTTCGTCATGCCAGCCGAAGAAAATTTCTTCAGGGCTAGGGGCTGCACTGCAGCCACTACACATCAACCAGGACACACAACATGAAGCTCAAACTCAAAAGAGGAAGGCTACAAGCCCAACACCCTAGGAGGAGGAGCTGGACCAGGAGATAAGGGATCTCAAAGCTATCCATCAGTAGGTCGAAAGGAAGAGAGAGAAAATGCTTCGTCTTTCCAATCTACAGAAGAAGATCGATGAAGCTGTTGAAGAAATACGTCATCTTACTCAAGATGACTAGGACCGAAGGCCTCCACAAAGAGCGCTTCGTCAAGACAAGTCCTACATTGATGATGATTGGTATAACGATTTCCATCATGGAAATTTTGCTTTTGATGATGCTTCTCCTCTATCAGTAGAACTACAGGCTACCCCATGGCCCCATCATACAAGCCACCTTAGCTCCCCATGTATGATGGGCACTCAGATCCGAAGCATTTCCTAATGAGCTACGAAGCAACTATATCTTCGTACGGGGGCACTACCGCAGTCATGGCAAAGTCCTTCATCATGGTAGTACGAAGTGTGGCCCAGACATGGTACTCTTCTCTCCGGCCAGGGACAATCATGTCATGGCAGAAGCTTAAGGACATGCTGGTCACCAGCTTTCAAGGGTTTCAGACAAAGCCAGTCACTGCTCAGGCCTTGTTCTAGTGCACTCAAGACAATGAGGAGTACCTTCAGGCATATGTCGAAGGTTCTTGCGTCTGAGAGCACAAGTGCCCACGGTGCCCAATGCAATTATCATTGAGGCCATGATCAAAGGTCTTTGGCCAGGGCCTACGGCTCAATACTTAGCCAGGAAACCCCCCTATACTCTGGAGAAGCTGCTTCAGAAAATGGATGAGTACATTCGGGCTGACAATGACTTCCGCCAAAGAAGGGAGGAATCCTATAGATTTTCTGAGATGACTAGGGGCTTTGGAGGAAGAATTCACCCTAGGCATGTCAGATCAATCCATAGCTCCACTCAGAACGATGACAAAGGAGGCCAGTTTCAGAGGCCACAACACAACTCACAGTCTTTAGGACAGCAGCAAAGCTCCTTCAGGCCACCAGCTCCAAGGGGTCGAGGCGGTAGGGGCTTCGGAGGAAGATATGGGGATCAGCCCAGGAAAATCTACTACTTACTCTATGGTGAAGACAAGGGCCACATAACAAGAACATGTCAGATTACCATTCAAAAGCAAAAAGAGATCGCCGAAGCAGAAGCCCGGCAGAATCAGCCGAAGCAAGTCTTACATACTCTTCGTGCCACTCTCCCTACATACTAGAGTATGTGGCCAATCGACCCGCAGCTTCTGTTGCTTCGGCAAGCCATTCACAAGCTTCCTGGCCTCATCCTCCACTGCCACCACCATTGCAACCTGATTATACCCGAAGCCAGCAGCCAGAAGGGCGCCAGCACTCCTAGCAACAACGTGACTTTAGGGAGGAGTCCGAAGCTACATATAGTCAACAACACTGTACCAGAATCAAAGCACATATACTGAGCAATATCCTACTTCTGAAATACTTTTATTTTCTATGCCATTTTGTTTTCTGTACAAGAAACAAGCAATGAAAACTTAGTTTTAATTTCTTGCAAGGATTATGCCTGTACCAGAATGAAATATATCTTTTTCACAGATTTACGAAGCTCAAAAGTCGTTCCTAAGGGAATGCAGAGCCAAAATTGACGAAGCTACAAAAAGTCATTCCTAAGGGAGCGCAACGTAAGTTTTTTGCTCAAAAGTCGTTCCTAAGGGAATGCAGAGCCAAAATTGACGAAGCTACAAAAAGTCGTTCCTGAGGGAGCGCAGTGTAAGTTTTCTGCTCAAAAGTCGTTCCAAAGGGAATGCAGAGCCAAATACCGCCGAAATATAAGGCGAAGAAGTTCAAAAGTCGTTCCTAAAGGGATGCAGAACTTATACCACCGAAATAGAAGGCGAATAGTTCAAAAGACGTTCCTAAGGGGATGCAGAACTTATATCACCGAAATAGAAGGTAAAGAAGCTCAAAAGTCGTTCCTAAGGAGATGTAGAGCTTGTGTATTCCAGTGTGGGCGTGTGGGTGTGTGTCTTCGGCATCCTCATCATTTTGCATCATATCATCACATCATTTCGCATAACATTACATCATACATCATATTGCATTAACGGCACAAGAATCGAATACGAAGCCAATCTTCGACAAATGCTTCGTCAAATTGAAAATGTGCTAAGGCACGAAGTAAGCTTCAGAAAATATAGTTTTACCAGCCTTGTCATATGGGATCTCTTTCTTTACAAAGCATGAAAAGAAGGGAAGGTGTTTTTTCGCCGAAGGCTCAAAAACGTTATGTGTGTAAATTTCATGCATCGCAAAGAAATAAATTACAATAATTTACATATTCGATTCAATGTTACATACATCAAATGTTACATAGATTCATTACAAAAGAAGTTTAATCTTCCTTCATTAGTTCTATACATCAAGCTTTTCAAAATGATTATTACAATAAAACTCATTCTTCTCTAAGGACTTTCTCTGCAACTTTGTTCAGTAATTTGTTGAAGACTTCGTCGATAATGGATTCAGCCATGTTTATGATGTCCAATGATTCCTTCATCTCTGGATCAGCTAGGGGATCGTATGGCTCTGGTGGTAGGGATAGTTCAGCTAAAATAGGTAAACAGATTAGTTCGAAGCCATAAAGCAAGTACCGAAGCTAAATAATCAAGAAACGGTACTTATACGCCTTTCACGTTCTGCAGCTTCTTCAGCTCGCTTTGCTTTTGCCCTGGCGTCGTGGGTGTCTTTTTCACTCTTTTTTATAATCTTGTGGGCCAGCTCTCGGCCACCGTTCACCCAGACATCGTTACAAAATTTCCCACCCATTAAAGTTGCTTCGGCTAAAGGATCCTTCGTATCATCTACGGAGAAGGCAGCTTCGGCCTAGGCTATGGCCTTAACATGATCACATCCGGCCTTCTCCAGAATAGTTGAGATTCCCCGCACACCGGAAAACGCGCAAATATCCCCGCGATCACTCAAAATTTCTTCGAAGGCTTCGGCTTCTCCACTTATCCACTCAACAACGCCTTCATTGTCGCCTCGTATGAAGTTTTCTTCAGCAGAGTAGGCGCCCACTTTGGTGAAGCTAGTTTTTAATTTCTTCACGCAATCCAAGGATTTCTCAAAGCACCTTTCCTTGGATTCGCGAAGTTCTTCAACATTTTTCTCTAGCTTATTTTTCCATTATTCACTGATCTCTTGATTAGCTTGTGCGAGCGCGCAGTTCTCTTTAGCTTCGACTAGTTGTCTCCAAAGGTCTTCAATTTCAGTTTTCTGGGCTTCGGCCTGAGCTTTGTAATTAGCTTCGTCTTCCATTGCTTTGTTCACCAATGAAATCAAAATTTTGTCTTTCTCCAGACCTTCGTTTCTCAGTTCAATCACCTCAGAACGAAGGTTGTTAAGAGCCATTGCACAGCCTTCGTCTTCGGCGCTCTTCTGAGCCCTCAAGGCATTACTAAGAATTAAGCCCTGCAAAGGAAGAAGAGTTGAGTATGGCAATAAAATACTTTGTTTTCTAGTTTCAAAGTTAACCTCTATACCTTTATATTGTTGTACGCAAGGCTGTAAGCAAGATCATCCTTCGATAAGACCGAAAGGCCTTCTTCAAGCTTAGGAAATCCCATACTCTTAGCTATCTCTCGGCAAACGGATATTTCTTTGTTATCCGAGAGACAGTACAGGAAATCATCTTCGTTACTACCATTGTACACTAAGGCCCCCTTCGGATATTTCAGTCTGAGGGCGTAGTGTTTGGCCTCCAAGATTTCTTCTTTAGATAATTTCTTCCCCGAAGCATGTCGAACGATGTAATCATTATCCTCAGCTAAGGCTTCGGGGACATGAGATTTTGCTCTTTCTGTCATGACTTGCTCTATCATCTTGCTGGTATTTGAACTTTGCTGACCCACCTTATCTTCAGGCACGGCGGGCTTCGTCTTAGTAGGCACTGAAGGCCCAGCTTCGGCTTCGACTTGATTTTTGGCAGCTTCGGCAATTTTCTTGGTAGAAGCAGGAGTTAAGGCCTTCGTGGTCTCTATGACAGTGTCTAGTACACTAGCCATCCTCCTCCTTTTGGGAGTTGCAGCAGCAGTTTTTTGTACCTTTGGCAATTCTGCTCCTCCTGATGGGCTCAGAATTTCTGGCATTTTCATTGTTCCCTCCACCTTTGGCTCTTTGGCCTTATCATCTTTAGCTTTGGTTGGCCTGACTGTAGGCACCTTCGGCACTACAATCGGCTTTTCAGCGCTCTACACAATCGGAGCAGTTTGTTTTGCTTCGGCAGCTAAAGAGGTCCCTTCGTCGAATTCAGGTACTACGGACGGTTCAATATAACACGGTCGGTGGGTCAGAACCTTCACCTTCTTGCTCTTCGGCTCAGCTGGGGTGGCCGAAACAGCAGTCTTTCTCTTTTTCCCATGCCCTCGTAGCGGGTAGTGGTAATTAGGGTATATGAAGCCAATCGCATCAAATACCCTATTCAATCTTTTCTTGCCCTGACCCCCGAAAGATGCGGACAAAGCATTATCTTTGGCCTTAGAGTATGCCCCGAGTAACTCATCGCTGGTGGCTTCAATACACTTCAGCCAGTCATCGTCTGGCTCATCAAACTTCTCCCTAAATCTGAAGGTATACTTTAATCAGACCAGACCACCCTCACTAGAATCGGCGGTGGTCTCCTTTGGCATATCCTAGCCCTGCACAAGTGGCCATACCCTAAAGGCTATATGCTCTTGAATCAAATCCCTCGTGCCAATGAAAGCACACACAATGCTAAAGGCCTTCTGACATGCTTCAACATTGCCGTCAATTTCCACCTTCGGCCTTCGGAGGCCGAAGCGAGACCAGATGTGGCACTGAATGATTTCTTTGATGTCTTCCCTTGTCTTTAAATCATTTTTAACGTAAAACTACTACTCCATCCATGCCCCGGGCCATCTTTTCCAGAATGTTGGCACTGGGTGGCTTGCATTGGGGCGAGCAATAAATCCATAACAACCAAAGTTGTTGTGGTACTGTTCTTTGCCAGTAGCCTTCGTCTCATATAAAAGCTCGTGCATACTGCAGAAGCACTTCACGCTTGGCTCTAGCCCCTGACTCCTTATAGCCCAGACAAAAATCTCCATCCTAATTATAGCTTCGGGGGTAATCTGATGAAGGAAGATCTGGTATATCTTTAGCATTTCAACCACAAACTTGCTCAACGGGAACCGAAGACCTGCCTTTAAGAAGCTTCAGTATATAACAACTTCGTTTTCCTCCGGAGTAGGGGCAGTACTGTCTCCTCCAACTCTGACAATAGACATATCGCGAAAATATCTCCCCCTCATGGCATCAATATGATTTTGCTTGATAGTCGATTTTTCGAAGATGGCTTGGGCGCCACGGCCGATCCTCAGAGTCTTCATCCCCACTTTCCACGTCATAACTATCACTATCATCAAAATCTTTGGATAAAGCCTCCATGATCTCCTTAGTAATTTTCTCTATATTTGTTTTTGCCATGGACTCAATAAATCCAGCAATGAAAGGATCCACAACTTTTTTCTCTTCATACAGCTTCGTCTCCCCGGTCGTTTTCTTCTCTTCAGTCATCTTCTTCTCTCCACTCATCTTCTTCTTTTCAAATTTGGAGCAAATGTCTCTTTAAACCAAAGCTCTAAAAACTCGAAAATCAGGCAAGAGCTAATGAGCAAGAGCTAAAAGTTTGAGAGAATAATGTAGATGGCAGAAATGACGTATCAAATGCTGCCGGTGTGGGTTCTTATTTATAAGCCTGGCGCTTTGCAACTTGGCGGATCCCGTCTGTCATTGACTATTGCTATTCTAGCAAAGGGAAGGTGTTTTTTCAGACCTTCAGCTTAAGGCCTTTGTCCACGTCACAGTTTAAATCCGTCGTTATAACGAATTAATACTACGAGAGGCTACTGTTGGGGGCCTTCGTCTTCCGAAGGTCCTCAAAAACACGACTATCATGTTTCCCAAGTTCATATATATATATATATATATATATACTGTATTTATATATTACACCTGGGTGCATTCAATATAAAGAATGCACCCAGGCCGAACCTATGTGCCAGGTCCGAGCCAACCGTCCCACCCAGGCCGGTTTCGTCCCTCCCGCACGCTCCGGATAGAATATTTTTACTTTCCTGCCCCCGCCCCTCTTTCTCCGTGAACAGCTCCTCCGTGAACGGCTCCTCCACGAACGGCTCAACCTCTTCACATAAGTTGCAATCACACCAGACTTGCAGTTGCAATTACACCAGACAGCAGTTGCAATTACACCAGGCAGCAGTTGCAATCATTGTTTTGTTTAACAGATTTTTGGACATAGTTATATAAGAGTTGCAATCACACCAGACCAGTCGTTGCAATTACACCAGACAGCAGTTGCAATCATTGTTTGTTTAACAGATTTTTGGACATAGTTATATAAAAGTTGCAATCACACCAGACCAGAAGTTGCAATTACACCAGACCAGCAGTTGCAATCTTGTTTGTTTAATAGATTTTTGGACATAGTTATATAGAAGTTGCAATCACACCAGACCCACAGTTGCAATTACACCAGACCAGCAGTTGCAATCTTGTTTGTTTAATAGATTTTTGGACATAGTTACATAGAAGTTGCCTATGGAGCTGTACACAATATAAAAGGCACGGATCGGGAGAAGGATGAACCAGTTCCGAAGCTACCTATGGAGAATCTTCAGCTTAGCGGAGAAAAATGGAACCGACCTAAAGGGGAAAAGGTTGTCTAGTCCTTGATAGATTATCCCTAGGTCAATAGTAGATGTCAAGGGCATGAATGTAATTTACACAGGCTACGACTTGTGCCTATAAATAGATGAACAGTAGCAACGTACTGTTCACACTGACTTGTATTCACTCGTGCGTCACACTTGGACTTTTGCCTTCTGTCAAGCCGAAGGTACAAATGTAATTCAATATTGTTCATATTTATTCATGAGGATATAGAAAAGATATATTAATGATATCATTTAATTATTTATGTCATTTCTCATGTTTCATATGCTTCTTCTTTCATTAATATATACTGCTATGATGAAGGTACGTCCTTCATGACCTTCGTCTGAAGATCAATATATCCCAAGAGAAATAATGCTTCGAAGGACGAAGGACTTTAACCATTAACATTTTGTGTTGCCTTGTTCTTAACTCATAGCATTTGAGAACAAGTCCCCAACAAGGCTCTACCTGTTAAATTCTTTGGACAACTCATAAGGCATCGGGTGAGTGACCATCATATTGACTTGACTTTTCCTGCTTAAAGCATCTGCTACCACGTTCGCTTTGCCTAGATGGTAGTGAATTTCTAATTCATAGTCTTTGTCAACTCTAACCATCTTCTTTGTCTCAGATTCAACTCCGACTAAGTGAATATGTACTTTAGACTTTTGTGGTCTGTGTAGACATCACACTTTTGCCCTTAGAGATAATGCCTCCATGTCTTCAGTGCATGAACCACTGCTGCTAACTCTAGGTCATGGATTGGATAATTCTTCCCATGAACCTTCAGCTGTCGAGACAAGCCACAACTCTTCCCTCTTGCATCAATACACAACCCAAGCCAGTGTAGCAAGCATCGCAATACACCGAGAAGGGCCGTTGGATGCAAAGACACGAGACATCTAAGGCATGTTGTCACGAGACACCCAAGCCAGTGTAGCCACTAGAGAATTCCTCCTAAGTGATGGTGTCGGGGTTGTCTGTAATATCCCAAAAAAATGTTGACCAAAAGTTGATCTTTGGTGCGTGGATGAGGGAAAGGGTTGTGGGCCGTTGGATGCAAAGTCACGAGACATCTAAGGCATCGTTTGTTTCTCCCACAAAACCCTAGTGGTCGCCCCCCCCCCTTTTTCCCTTTTCTTGGCCGCCAACACCCCTTTCCCCACACTTGGGCCCTGTTTGTTTCGGCTTCTGGCCACCAAAAGCTGCTGCGGACTGCCAAACGCTTAGCTTCTCAGCCAGCTTCTATAAAATTCGTTGGGGCAAAAACCATCCAAAATCAACATAAACACATAATCGGTTGAGTCGTTGTAATAGTAGGAATCCGTCACTTTCAAGATCCTGAGCCTTAGAACAATTTTATCTTCCTCCACACGTAATCACTAATGATACTCAGATTCTCCCCACAGCCAGATTCTCCTCACAACCAGATTTTCAGAAAAGCTGGTCAGAAAAAAGCTAAACCAAACATGCCCTTGGTCGCCCCTTCCCCTTTGCAGCCGCCCTCCACTGCTTCCTCCTCCCTCTAGATCTCCCCCCACTGCAGCAAGGATCGAGAAGAGGAGGAGCAAGATGGATTGAAGAGGAAGAGAGGATCAAGGAGATGTTCTACCACCATCTCCCCACACTTGGGCCCTGTTTGTTTCGGCTTTTGGCCACCAAAAGCTGCTGCGGACTGCCAAACGCTTAGCTTCTCAGCCAGCTTCTATAAAATTCGTTGGGGCAAAAACCATCCAAAATCAACATAAACACATAATCGGTTGAGTCATTGTAATAGTAGGAATCCGTCACTTTCTAGATCCTGAGCCTTAGAACAATTTTATCTTCCTCCACACGTAATCGTAATGATACTCAGATTCTCCCCAGAGCCAGATTCTCCTCACAGCCAGATTTTCAGAAAAGCTGGTCAGAAAAAAGCTAAACCAAACATGCCCTTGGTCGCCCCTCCCCCTTCCCCTTTGCAGCCACCCTCCACTGCTTCCTCCTCCCTCTAGATCTCCCCCCACGCAGCAAGGATCGAGAAGAGGAGGAGCAAGATGGATTGAAGAGGAAGAGAGGATCAAGGAGATGTTCTACCACCATCTCTTGTAGATTTTCTTGGGGAAACCCTAGGTAAGGATGGGATCCTTGTTCCTCCCTAAAATTATGTGCTTTTGAAGGTTGTGGATCATGTGGATTGAAGGATTATAGGTTGGATTAGATGTGGGGTTAGGTTTTGACCTCGAATTTAATTTCTGCAGAATGGCAGATTCGACAGTTTCTGTTCATGTCAGTTTTCCATGGTCTTAGTGGCCTCAAAAAAAATAAAAAGTCCATATATGAGTCTTAGATAATTTGTAGATCTTTCCGTGGCCACAAAGAACACCTCAATCGGACATCAGAACAGAAAGTTATTGCAGTTTGATTATAGCAGTTTTTCAGTCTCATAATTCTGTGGAGAATCTGTTCTCTTAAGAGTTAGGCAATTTTATCAATAGAATTAAACTGTGGGTTGGTAAAAGAAGTTGTAGATAATTTCATAAGCTTTCCAGATTGTTAAAGAGTGCATTCATATGATTTGTGAAACTCCAGTTATGTTTGTTTTACTATGGCTGTTCCTGTTTGCCTGACAAAAATGAGCGGGTCTGTTCACTGGTGGGTTTCATCTAGTAAATTGCCGAATTGGCTCTTCCAACTATGGAGACTTTTGTAGAGGGATAAAAGTTCTTACTGCCAGCAGAATTTCATAATTTTTAGTTCAGTAATTTGAGAGATATCGAATTAAACTGTGGGTTGGTAAGTTGTAGATAATTTCATAAGCTTTCCAGATTGTTAAAGAGTGCATTCATATGATTTGTGAAACTCTAGTTATGTTTGTTTTACTGTGGCTGTTCCTGTTTGCCTGACAAAAATGAGCGGGTCTGTTCACTGGTGAGTTTAATTTAGTAAATGGCCGGATTGGCTCTTCCAACTATGGAGACTTTTGTAGAGGGATAAATGTTCTTACTGCCAGCAGAATTTTATAATTTTGGGTTCAGTAGTTTGGGAGATATCGAATTTTTAAGTTAACTATGCTGCTGTCTAAAACAGATTCAGTCAGTTATCTTGTCAGATGTTTTAGAACCTATAGATGGCAAAATTTAATTATCCATTGAATACCGAAGTTGTAGAGTATTTTGTGTAGATACTTCTGGAGTATTTGTTTGCTATCACTACTGTTTTAATTTTAAAGATACAAAATTAACAAACAGCGCTGCTGCTCTGTGGCATGTGGTTCAGGGTGGGAGTCTTTGCACTGGGTCTTGGTTTCAAGTGTAGGAGTGTTTTGTTGATTGTTGGCAAATGTTTGTGAAATATTTATACTAAGTTTTATGCCCACTAGCAGGTGGCTACACTCCAGATCATGCCTAGTACATTTTCCTTCTTCGATGAAGGCAAGTGAATGTAGCGGTGGTTGCTACCGTTTTGACCTGTTATTTCTATCACCTACACTCTAATATTCAGAATTATTGGATTCTTTCATAATTGAACTTTATGATGATGTTTTACTTGATTGTATTATATTGATGCTCTATCATATAATGATGATGATTATGGTTCAAGTATGACCCAAGAGATTAATTCACACCCTGAAGGCAGATGAAGTATTATTTGAGTTTTGCATTGTATCTGAAGGCATATAATGTATTATTTGAGGTTTGTATTGCATCTAAAGGAAGTGAAATTTATTGATAAATGCAGCATGCCATATACATTGCATGACTCATTTGCATCTGAAGTTTTATCGTGACCTATGGTCCGACCGTACCGGTACAACTTAGTATCGTACGTTGCCCGAGGAGGGGTACGATGCGGCTTCATACCCTTAGAGGTATGAAGGCAGAGGACATATGCATTGCATTCATATGCATACATTGAAGTGATATTTGCAGATGATGTGGTTTTATACCCTCAGAGGTATGAAGATAGAGGACCTACACATTGCATTCTTATGCATACATTGAAGTGATATTTGCAGGTATTGTTGATGCAGGGAAGTGTTATACAACCTATTGTGGTTGTTCGAGGAAATGAGATGGTATTGGTTATATTGGGACTACAGAGTTCTATATCTGCAAGTATTTCTGATCTTGATTGTGATTCTTTTAAAATGTTGATTAATTCAATTTGTGGTTTGAATATCTCATCAAAACAATTAGCTTGCTGAGAAGTTTCATCTCACTCTTGCATTACTCAATGCAGGTGCTTGTTGCTCATCAAGGGGAGTGGGAAGTAGCAGCACATCCACCTTCACTCTCATAATAACGCTGCCTAGGCGCAATCATGATTTAATTAGAAACTTCTTGTCAAATGATGTTTGTTTTTAACTTGTCATGCGCACTAGTTAATTCAGTTCATGTCGTTATGGTTGTCTTCCCATTGCTAGCAGATTATTAATGTCTATTATGTTTTCTTATCATGATATCTATTTATACTTTGTTGCTTCCCCGTTTATGCAATTTTCAAAGGAGATGCTGTCGAAATTTTATATATGAATGTTAGATGTGTAGTTTAGTAGCATTCTGGGATGTTTGTGGATCCCGGGGTGTTACAGTTGGTATCAAAGCATAGGCTTTAGATTCTTGGCAATTTGAAGATAAATTTGACACACTTGCACATATAGGAAGGGTATGGGTTCAAATATCTTTGATATATATTAGTGTCTTTGAAGTGCAGATGACAATAATTTCACCCCTCCCTATTCCTTTACGGTGATGTGGTAAGTTGTTTATGACTTAATGCCTGATATAATTTATCTCTAAATCTTTATATTGTTTTATTAATGCGATTGATATCGTTGGTCTTTTGTGAGATTGAAGTTGTTATTATGCTTGTGATATACAAGTATGTCTATGTTGTTTTCACCATGTTTTCATGGTTGAGTTTTATTACAATAATATTGTTATATATGCTTGATTGAGGATGTTTTTAAGAGGAGTGTGAATTGCTTGTTTTGGGTTACAAGGTAACCATCAATTTGAATTTAAGTTGTTGAGCGATTGGTGGATAGTTCCAACTATCTTTGCAAAGAATGATTGTTTATGTCGAGAAACCAATTCTGAAAGAAATGAATATTGATACTTTTATATGAATTTTGGGGGAAGTCTTTACCTAGCTAGAATGGCTTACATGTCTCTCTTCTATTGTGTGTTTTAGTAGCCACAAAGCCTAGATGTGGTTTAATGTGGTTGCATGTTAGTCATGCTAGTTGTAGAATAAATCTTTGATTTTCTAGATCCATTGATTATGTATTAATACGTTGAGGATTCAGATGGTTCTCTCCCCGATGCATGCTTGTGGAGCCATTGTTGGACCACCTATCTATTGGATTGAATTTTGCCAATGCCTAGCCTAGAGTTGGTTGTGTGTGGTTAGTCACCTATTCCTAAATGATGTGGTTTTTACATCAGCTTGAGATGTTTGTCAAATGTGTGAAGGATTACGGGGTTATTATTGACCTTGTATGTCTGGTACTTTGAGTGCATCGTATTATAGAATGAAATATAAGTTTATGAGCTACAGTAGATGAAGACTTATATTATGTGTAGGTTAACCTTACTAGTTTCGATATTTTTCTTAGTTGAGTTGTTGTATGAAGTATAGTGACATTGGTTAACCAAGTATTGTGTTGTTGTGCTGTCAGTGCTCTTTGTGGAGCTTTTGGCATTTCTTCGATGAAATGTGCCGCGCATAATGTTATTGGCTTCTTGTTGGCTTTATTGCTCCATTAGTTCTATAGATTTTCTCCCTTTTGTGGGGGTGCAAAGAATGTTAGATTACATGATTATCTTTTTATGATGGCAAGAATAAGGTTTAGGAAGATTAGGAGTTTTGTTTCAATAGAACTACTTGTTTCGTGGTGCTTTTAGGTGAGGTGTTTGATCTTCTTATACATTCGTCAGGTGTGGATGTTTCACCATTTAATTAAATAAATTGTTGAAGTTGGTAAGGGTTGTGCTTAGTGCATATTACCCCTTCATAAAAGAGTGTTGTCTTAAGACATTGATGTTGATGTATAGCTGCATCCAAATTCGATGGCGTAAAATTGTAGTGTTGATTGCATCTATGACTTGCTTTGAGCTTCATTGCATGTTGTTTCATGCTTGATGTCAGGTTGTGTAGTTTCCTTAGACAATTAGTCCAAGGTAGAAGTTCTTGTGTTAATTAAGACCAATAATGGACCCATGTATCGAATGGTGGTGCTATATGGGGTACCTTGGGTGTTTTGCTTGGAGTGGTCGAATTCAAGGACAAATTCTTTTTAAGGGGGTAGAGTGTATTATCCCAAAAAAATGTTGACCAAAAGTTGATATTCGGTGTGTGGATGAGGGAAAGGGTTGTGGGCCGTTGGATGCAAAGTCAGGAGATATCTGAGGCGTCGTTTCTTTCTCCCACAAAACCCTAGTGGTCGCCCCCCTTTTTTCCCTTTTCTTGGCCGCCAACCCCCCCTTTCCCCACACTTGGTCGCCCCTCCCCCTTCCCCTTTACAGCTGCCCTCCACTGCTTCCTCCTCCCTCTAGATCTCCCCCCATGCAGCAAGGATCGAGAAGAGGAGGAGCAAGATGGATTGAAGAGGAAGAGAGTATCAAGGAGATGTTCTACCACTATCTCTTGCAGATTTTCTTGGGGAAACCCTAGGTAAGGAAGGGATCCTTGTTCCTCCCTATAATTATGTGCTTTTGGAGGTTGTGGATCATGTGGATTGAAGGATTAGAGGTTGGATTAGATGTGGGGTTAGGTTTTGACCTCGAATTTAATTTCTACAGAATGGCATATTCGACAGTTTCTGTTCATATCAGTTTTCCATGGTCTTAATGGCCTCAAAAAATAAAATGTCTATATATGAGTGGTAGATAATTTGTATATCTTTCCGCGGCCGTGAAGAACACCTCAATCGGACATCAGAACAGAAAGTTATTGCAGTTTGACTATAGCAGTTTTTCAGTCTCATAATTCTGTGCAGAATCTGTTCTCTTAAGAGTTAGGCAATTTTATCAATAGAATTAAACTGTGGGTTGGTAAAAGAAGTTGTAGATAATTTCATAAGATTTCCAGATTGTTAAAGAGTGCATTCATATGATTTGTGAAACTCCAGTTATGTTTGTTTTACTGTGGCTGTTCCTGTTTGCCTGACAAAAATGAGCGGGTCTGTTCACTGGTGGGTTTCATCTAGTAAATTGCCGAATTGGCTCTTCCAACTATGGAGACTTTTGTAGAGGGATAAAAGTTCTTACTGCCAGCAGAATTTCATAATTTTTAGTTCAGTAATTTGAGAGATATTCGTATTTTGAAGTTAACTATGCTGCTGTCTAAAATAGATTCAGTCAGTTATCTTGTCAGATGTTTTAGAACTTATAGATGGCAGAATTTAATTATCCATTGAATACCGAAGTTGTAGAGTATTTTGTGTAGATACTTCTAGAGTATTTGTTTGTTATCACCACTGTTTTAGTTTTAAAGATACAAAATTAACAAACAGCACTGCTGTTGTATGGCAAGTGGTTCAGGGTGGGAGTCTTTCCACTGGGTCTTGGTTTCAAGTGTAGGAGTGTTTTGTTGATTGTTGTCAAATGTTTGTGAAATACTTATACTAAGTTTTATGCCCGCTAGCAGGTGGCTACACTTCAGATCATGCCTAGTACATTTTCCTTCTTCGATGAAGGCAAGTGAATGTAGCGGTGGTTGCTACCGTTTTGACCTGTTATTTCTATCACCTACACTCTAATATTCAGAATTATTGGATTCTTTCATAATTGAACTCTATGATGATGTTTTACTTGATTGTATTATATTGATGCTCTATCATATATTGATGATGATTATGGTTCAAGTATGACCCATGAGATTAATTCACACCCATGAAGGCAGATGAAGTATTATTTGAGGTTTGCATTGTATCTGAAGGCAGATAATGTATTATTTGAGGTTTGTATTGCATCTAAAGGAAGTGAAATTTATTGATAAATGCAGCATGCCATATACATTGCATGACTCATTTGCATCTGAAGTTTTGTCGTGACCTATGGTCCGACCGTACTGGTACAACTTAGCATCGTACGTTGCCCGAGGAGGGTTACGATACGGCTTCATACCCTTAGAGGTATGAAGGCAGAGGACATATGCATTGCATTCATATGCATACATTGAAGTGATATTTGTAGATGATGTGGTTTTATACCCTCAGAGGTATGAAGATAGAGGACCTACACATTGCATTCTTATGCATACATTGAAGTGATATTTGCAGGTATTGTTGATGCAGGGAAGTGTTATACAACCTATTGTGGTTGTTCGAGGAAATGAGATGGTATTGGTTATATTGGGACTATAGAGTTCTATATCTACAAGTATTTCTGATCTTGATTGTGGTTCTTTTAAAATGTTGATTAATTCAATTTGTGGTTTAAATATCTCATCAAAACAATTAGCTTGCTGAGATGTTTCATCTCACTCTTGCATTACTCAATGCAGGTGCTTGTTGCTCATCAAGGGGAGTGGGAAGTAGCAGCACATCCACCTTCACTCTCATAATAACATTGCCCAGGCGCAGTCATGATTTAATTAGAAACTTCTTGTCAAATGATGTTTGTTTTTAACTTGTCGTGCGGACTAGTTAATTCAGTTCATGTCGTTATGGTTGTATTCCCATTGCTAGCAGATTATTAATGTCTATTATGTTTTCTTATCATGATATCTATTTATACTTTGTTGCTTCCCTGTTTATGCAATTTTCAAAGGAGATGCTGTCGAAATTTTATATATGAATGTTAGATGTGTGGTTTAGTAGCATTCTAGGGTGTTTGTGGATCCCGGGGTGTTACATTGTCGTGGGTGGCGAGGTAGGACTCCAACCAAGACTGAGCTGCTCCCCTCAACAGACGGGGACCATACAGAACCTTCTCTCTGTCATCACACTAAGCGGTGTGCAACTCCCGCTCCATGGTACGTAGCCAATTTTCAGCATCCATGGGGTCAGTACAGTGAGCGAACACTGGGGGATGACCTCTCATGAATTCAGCACGCTTGTCTCTAGGCATCCGAGGCATCTGCACTTGCATCTGAGGTTGAGGTGGGGGTTGTTGCTGCTGCATGGCAGCCAGAGTCTGACCAATAGCTTGGACTGCCTGAGTCTGCATCAGGAACATCTGCTCTATTGTCATTGGGGCGGTGGTGGCAACTGCTGCTGAGGTGCCTCATCTTGTGGTGCTTGCTGCTCCTGCTGAGCATGCCTCCCTACTCTGCGCCTGTTGTCTGACATCCGCAGAATATAATCACACATCAGAACTGATCTTGCAAATCTTGCAGCATAAGAAAAGAGTATAGAATTCTTCCACAATACTGAACAGATAAGCATCTTCACTGACTCCCAACATAGGCAAACACAACTTCTCAGATAAAGAGGAAAGTAGAATAAAAGGCTTCCCAACTAGATAACTAATTTTGTTAATATTAACAGGTAAACCAAAGTGCAGAGGGTACCCACACTCTGCCGACAGTCATTACAAAGATCCAAATCCATTATAGTTCATCATGACAAACATAAAAAAACATAGGATATGCAAACTACCCTGTCTAACTAAGACTAACTGAGAATAAGACTAAGGCTAAGACTTCTTTTTTTAAAACATTAATTACAAGATCCGACGCTGACGATCTATGGTCCTAAATTTATCCTGGTCCTGTAGTCGGGGTTGCCATAGACATGGTATCCACGCTGAGGTGAGCGGTACAGATGCTGAGTCCTAATGGGGGCAGGAGAACCATCCTCCAGGTGATGGCGCTCCGCGCGCTCAGCCTGCAACTGGGCGATCTCAGCATAAGCCCTACTCAGCTCATCTAAAGCATGGTCCAGCTCCGTGTTTAGCACGGTAGCTAGGTTGACTGTGCTGCTCAACCTAGGATTGTCCTCACCAACAGGTGAGACAATCACACCTCCTATGCTGCCATGTGGACGGCGGGGGTAATACCTTAGGTCAAGACTACCCGTCCACCCCACCGAACACTGAGCAATAGTGCGAAAGCGCACGCTGTGTGGCATCTTGTATGGCTACCTCAGCCGAGTCCCGCTCAGAGATAGAATAATACTCCGAGCAGACCTCCGCACCCTGGCGACTATCCTCCAGATGGTGAACCAAACAAGTTGCCTCCCAACAGTTTGGGTAAGCCTCGCAATTGTGTTGGAAGACAACACAGCGATACTCGATGGACCAAGTGCGCTGGTCGAGTGCCTGGCGTAGCAAGGTGTCGAGCGCATCATGGAAGTGGCACCCACGAGCGGCATCACGAGTGATGGGTCGAGCAACCCATCCCTCTGGCTCCTACTCCTCTGAAAGGTTAGTGCTGTGGCCCGAGCTGCTGTCGTCACCTCCGTCGTCGGGGTCTCCTCCAACAGCTACTCCAGCGGCCGGGGCGCCTAGTGGTGGTGCAGGGGGCGCTTCCAGCGGGGGCACAGGAGAGCAGCGCCTCACATACTCTACCTTCGGCTAAGGCGAGGAAGAAGAGCCCTGCTGCTCCAACTCCTATCGCCGACGCTCCTGCTCCTCATGCAGGCGGTGGTTCAGCCTCTCCAAATGGCTAGACTAATGTAACGCCCCGAATTTTGCAGTTGAATTTTTTCTTTTCTTTACTCGCCAAATTCGGGCGTTACCTTTTCTTTTTCTTTTTCCCCTCGCTAGACCTTGATCTTTTCCAAAGTTAGCGGGATTCGGTTTGGAATTCCCATGTAAAGAAAAACCCTAAACTGTTTTATGTTGTTTGATGCACCATGCCGAACTATGCATTCTTTGATTGTTTGAAAGTGCAAATGCATTCATCTAGGAAGATCGGATTTCGAAAATAAGGAGAAAACCTTTTCTTTCTTTTTCTTTTTTCTTTCTCTCTCTCCTCTTTTTTCTCTCTCTCCCGCGCTGTGGGCCGTCCCTGGCCGGCCCAGCCGCCCCCGCGCCCTCCTTTGGGCCCAATTGGCCCAACCGCCCCCCCACCTCCCCTTTTTCCCCCAACCCTCTCTCTCTCCCTCCCATTCTCCCTCTCCCCACCCTAGCCGCCGCCGCCCCTACCCCCTGCCGCCGGCCCAACCGCCGCCCCTCGCCGTCGCTCGCCCGTCCCCGGTGAGCCC
The DNA here is from genome assembly GCA_029449295.1 of Zea luxurians. NCBI lineage: Eukaryota > Viridiplantae > Streptophyta > Magnoliopsida > Poales > Poaceae > Zea > Zea luxurians. Next base: position 45,005,195 of record JAOPSE010000004.1, on the reverse strand, counting down.
TCCCTCCCCCTCCTCCCTCCTCCCTCCCTCTCCCCTCTCCCCTCCTCTCTCCTTGGCCGGCCCAGCCGCCTGGCCGCCCCCCCCAGCCGCCCCTGGCCCCCTGGCCGCGCCTGGCCGCCTGGCCGCCCCTGGCCGCGCCCCCCTGCGCGCCCCCGCCTCGGCCGGCCCAGCCGCCGGTTCGGCCGCCCCAGCCGCCCCAGCTCGGCCGCCCCCGCCCCTGCGCCGGCCGGTTCAACCGCCCCCCGGGCCGGTTCAACCGCCCCCCCCCTTTTTTTATTTTTTTTATTTTATTTATTTTATTTTACTTTCTGTGATCATAGTTATTTTATTTTAGGCAGACTAATCATTGTTCATGTTATTGGAATAGGAAGCTCAATTTAAAATTCCGTTACGCTAGTTGATTCACGTAATTAATTGTTTATCTCATTCAATGTTGATCAACTAAAAATGACTAGGTTTCCATTAGTGCATATAACAGAATTCTTTTGTTAAGAACCAATTGTAACTGATCATTAGTGCATAAGCTTTAACCCCCTGCGAGACCCTCTCCCGTTTCTTTCTAATCATAATGAATGCGATATGGAATGTCATACCTGATGCATATTCACTTTACTTGTTCCCTGGTATGGTGTACTGTTCTTTTGTATTAAATATGTGGATGTATGTATGCTTGCAATCGCATAGAGAACGATCCGGTCGAAGAGCCCGAGGAATTCGCAGGAGAAGCCCCTGAGCAGCAGTCGGTTGGTGGAGGCAAGTGTCCTTTGACCTATCTCTGTCCTATTCATTCTTTAATTCACCTCCCGCATTACACATTTATACCTAAGGATTGACTAGCTTTTGTTATCCATGTCCTTGTTTACCTATTTGGGTCGGGTTATTACTGCTTAGTTTGATGCTATTGCTCAACTCTAATCAATGAACATGATGTGATCATCTATGATACGCTGTTTTCCCTTCTTGTTTATGATTATATTTGTGACCTTCAAGGGGACTCGAGCGGTTTCTCGAGTGCCTCTCCGTAAGGACCTGTTCAATGGATGACCGCCCGGGAAAACAGTGCAACCATGAGGGTGGAATGGGACGCCCTTAGCTGAATAATTGGAGGAACCGGGGTGTAGATCGCTTAGCCGTCGTGCCGTCAATGGGGCTCGGTGTATGCGGCTCGCTCTGCCAAGGTTGATTTGTCCCTTGGGGAGGAGTGCGGTACATTTAGGAAACCTAACGGGTGGCTACAGCCCCGGAGAATCTTTGTAAAGGCTTCGTAGTGAATCCCTAGCCATTCACCTCGGGAGTGAATAAGGGTCTTGCAAGCCCGGGCTAGAGAGGGAATCACGGCTTATGGGTAAAGTGCACAACCTCTACAGAGTGTTATGAAACTGATATATCAGCCGTGCTCGCGGTTATGAGCGGCCAAGGGAGCTCCAGAGATTAGTGATACTTGATCAGAGATACTTTGGTACAGGTGGCAATGAGATTGATGGTTCTGATTATGATTATGGTATTGGTAAGTGGTATTCTTTCCGTTTGGAAAGGATACATTGGGCTAATAACTTGGGTTAATGTTAAAACCTGGCTCTCTACTAGTAAGTAATAACCGGACCAACTAAAAGCAACTGCTTGACTTATCCCCACATAAAGCTAGTCCACTACAGCCAAACGGGATGCTTGCTGAGTATGTTGATGTGTACTCACCCTTGCTCTACACACCAAACCCCCCCCCCCAGGTTGTCAGCGTTGCAACCACTGCTCAGGAGAAGATGAAGCTGTGGAAGGAGACTTCCAGGAGTTCCAAGACTACGACGAGTTCTAGGTGTGGGTTAGCGGCAACCCCCAGTCGGCTGCCTGTGAAGGCCGTGTTATCTACGTTTCGTTTTCGCACTTTGATTTATTGTAAGGACTTTATGGACGTCTCAGACGTATGATGTAATCGACTATTATTTCCCTTTTAATACTATTTGAGCACTGTGTGATGATGTCCATGTTATGTAACTGCTGTGTACGTGAATAACTGATCCTGGCACGTACATGGTTCGCATTCGGTTTGCCTTCTAAAAACCGGGTGTGACATAAGTGGTATCAAAGCCGTGCTGACTGTAGGACCGCTAACCTAGAGTAGAATGGTCGTTCTAAGGACTATGGACCTCTGTCACTGCCTTGACTTTGATATCCCTTCAAAAGTTGGTCATACCGACCAAACCTATGTTCTACTATATATTATACCTTGCTGAAAATTATGTTTTATTCTGACCCTTCATTTATTTATGATTCATTACTTGCTGGTCATATTAATTCTGTTCTCACCCTTTTGCCTGCGATATCTTTTGTAGATGGCTCGACTTAGACACACTGCACGAAAGTCCGTCATCCCCTTCTTACCCTCCCGCCTTGCTGAGCGTCCGCTTCGCCGTCCCGTGGCCGGACAGTCCAGCCACTTGGAGAGACTGCACCACCGCCTGCATGAGGAGCAGGAACGTCGACGACAGGAGCAGCAGGGCTCTTCCTTCTCGCTCCAGCAGGAGATAGAGTCTGTGAGGAGCTGCTCTCCTGTGCTTCCCCTGGAGGCGCCCCCTGCACCACCACTGGGCGCCCCAGCTTCTGGAGTAGCTGTTGGAGGAGATCCAGACAACGGAGGTGGCGACGACAGCTTGAGCCACGACACTGACTTCCCTGCTGACCATGAGCCGGAAGGATGGGTTGCTCGACCCATCACTCGCGACGCTGCTAGCGGGTGTCACTTCCACGACGCGCTCGACACCCTGCTACGTCGGGCACTTGACCGGCGTACTTGGTCCATCGAGTATCGCTGTGTGGTCTACCAGCATAGTCGCGGGGTGTACCCGGACCGCTGGGAGGCGACCTGTTTGGTGCGCCGTCCGGAGAACAGTCTCCAGGGCGCGGAGGCCTGCTCAGAGCACTATTCTATCTCTAAGCGGGACTCAGCTGAGGCAGCCATGCAGGATGCTGCACGGCGTGCGCTTTCGCACTACTGCTCGATTCTCGGTGGGGTAGCTGACGGTCTCGACCTGAAGTATTACCCCCTGCCGTCCATCTGGCAGCACAGGAGGCGTGATTGTTTCACCTGCTGGTGAGGACAATCCTAGGTTGAGCAGCACAGTCAACCTAGCCGCTGTGCTAAACACGGAGCTGGACCATGCATTAGACGAGCTGAGTAGGGCTCGTGCTGAGATCGCCCTGCTGCGGACTGAGCGCGCGGAACGTCGTCACTTGGATGATGGTTCCCCCGCCCCCGTTGGGACTCAGCACCCGTACCGCTCACCTCGGCGTGGACTCCAGTCTTATGGCAATCCCGACTGCAAGACCAAGATAAGTCTAGAACCATAGATCGTTAGAGTTGGATCTTGTAATTAATACGAAATATATATACATAGAAGCTTCAGTATTAGCGTTAGTCTCGGTCTTAGTTAGTCTTAGTTAGACAGGGTAGTTTGCTATATCCTGTGCATTTATGTTTGTCATGATGAACTATGTTTGGTTTGGATCTTTGTAATGATTGTCACCAGAGTGTGGGTATCCCCTGCATTTTGGTTTACCTATTATGTTAATGGAGTTAATTATATAGTTGGGAAAACCTTTATTCCACTTTCCTCTTTATCTGAGAAGCTGTGTGGTCTGTGTTGGAGATCAGTGAAGATGCTCGTCTGTTCAGTGCTGTTGGAGAATTCTATACTCTTTTCTTATGCTGCAAGATTTGCCAGATCAGTTCTGATGTGTGGTTGCATTCTGTAGATGTCAGAGAACAGGCGCAGAGGAGGAAGGTGTGCTTAGCAGGAGCAAGCCGCTCCGCAGGATGAGGCGCCCCAGCAACAGCAGCTGCCACCCCCGCCCCCGATGTCGATCGAGCAGATGTTTCTGATGCAGACTCAGGCAGTTCAAGCCATCGGTCAGACTCTGGCCGCCATTCAGCAGCAGCAGCAACAGCAGCAGGCTCCACCCCAGCCTCAGATGCCTCAGATGCCCAGAGACAAGCGTGCTGAATTCATGAGAGGTCATCCCCCAACGTTCGCTCACTCTTCTGACCCCATGGATGCTGAAGATTGGCTGCGCACTGTGGAGCGGGAGTTGCATACCGCTCAGTGTGATGACAGGGAGAAAGTCTTGTATGGTCCCCGTCTGTTGAGAGGAGCAGCCCAATCCTAGTGGGAGTCTTATCTCGACACCCATGCCGACCCCGACACCATCACCTGGGAAGAATTCAGAGGTAGCTTTCGTCAGTACCATGTTCCCGCAGGTCTGATGACAGTGAAGAAGGAGGAATTCCTAGCCCTCAAGCAAGGGCCGATGTCTGTCAGTGAGTATCGAGACAGGTTTCTGCAATTGTCTCGCTACGCTCTCGAAGATGTCAACACTGACGCCAAGCGACAGTACCGTTTTCTGAGAGGCTTGGTCGACCCCCTGCAGTACCAACTGATGAATCATACCTTCCCGACATTCCAGCACCTGATTGACAGAGCAATCATGACAGAAAGGAAGCGTAAGGAGATGGAGGATCGTAAGCGCAAGATCAGTGGACCCCAGCCTGGAAGCAGCAGCCGTCCTCGTTTCTCAGGCAATCAACCTCAGCAGTTCAGGCAGAACCAGCGTCCACCTCAGCAGCATCAGCAGCGTCAGCAGTATCAGCAGTTCCAAAGGCAGCACCCTCAGCATCAGTACCAGAATCGTCAGAGCAATCAGTCAGGAGGAGGTCAGTTTCAGAGGCAGAATCAGCAGACACCTCGTCTTCCTGCCCCAGCAAACCAGCAGAACAATCAGGCAGCTGTTGGGACCATGCTTCGTTGCGCCGAAGGTCTTACACGAAGAAGCAGCTTCGGCTGAAGTTGTCCCCAGGAGATGGCTGAAGGTTCCTTTTTATGGAGCTTCGGCATTACAAACCGACATAGAGATAAAATGACCTTTTAATCCATAGAGGTCTGAGTCAATGTTGTAAACTTTTGTAAGGGGCATAATTGTAATTCGTCACAGGCTGCGTCCTGTGTCTATAAATAGATGAACAGTACCCCTGTACTGTTCACGCGAATCTGTCATTTGCCTTCGCATCACACTTGTATTTTTACCTTCTTCAGGACCGAAGGTACATTTACAATTTGAGGTCATCTATATTTGTTCATGATAATAAAAATGGAGATGATTCTATGATAACATTTAAATGTTTATTTTATACCTCATGATTTATATGAATGTTTCGTCCCTCGTTATTGTGCTTACGAAGGTATGTCCTTCGTAACCTTCGTCCGAAATTCTTTATATCCTGAAGGGATATAATGTTATGGAGGACGAAGGACTTTGACACTTAACATTTTTTCTATGTTGCCTTGTTCTTAACTCTTAGCATTTGAGAACAAGCCCCCAACATTGGCGCCCACCTCCGGTGAACTCACTTCCACTTTTCTGAGCTGATGGCTTCGTTCAACAATCAAGCTGGAGCTGCTTCGGCTTCGAAGCTGGTGCTCCCGATAACAGGCGGTTCTTGCTCAGAGCCGGCTAACAAGAAGCAGAAGAAGGAGGCTCAGAGAAGGGTGCAGCATGTTGGAGTGCAGGGACCCTTCATCAAGTCAAAATGGTCCCACATTCCAATTACTTTCTCTCAGGAAGACCGTCAGCTTAAGGATTATCCTCACAATGATGCCATGGTTATCTCTTGCGTGATCAAAGGATTTCTGGTCCATAATGTCCTAGTTGATACAGGCAGTGCAGCTGACATTATATTTGCTAAAGCCTTCAGACAAATGCAAGAGCCCGAAGACAAGATTCATGATGCTACGCACCCTCTTTGTGGCTTCGGAGGGCGACAGATTGTAGCACTTGGGAAGATTACCATGCCGGTAACCTTCGGATTTGTTAACAACACAAGGACTGAGCAAATTGTGTTTGATATTGTTGACATGGAGTATCCTTACAATGCTATCATTGGTCGTGGTACTCTTAATGCCTTCGAAGCAATTCTTCACCCAGCTTATCTCTGCATGAAGATACCTTCGGACCAAGGGCCTATTGCTATTCATGGAAGCCAGGAAGCTGCTAGAAGGGCCGAAGGAAGCTGGACTGACTCCAAAGCAATCCATAACATAGATGGAGCTGAAGCTTGTGATCAGTACAAATTCAGGAGGGAGAAGGCAGCTTCAGCGGATCAGCCGAAGCCCATGTTATTGTGTGAAGACATAGCAGAGCAGAAGGTGCTGTTGGGCTCGCAATTATCTGAAGACCAGGAGAAAACCTTGATAAGGTTTTTATTCAACAACAAAGATGTTTTTGCATGGTCAGCTAATGATCTCTGTGGGGTGAATCGCGATGTTATTGAACATTCGCTCAATGTTGACCCATCCTTCAGACCCCGAAAGCAGAGGCTTCGGAAGATGTCGGAATGACAAGGCCGAAGGGGCTCAGTAATGAAGTAAAAAGACTCCTCAGTGCAGGAGTTATCAGAGAAGTGAAGTATCCAGAGTGGCTAGCTAACACTGTTATGGTGAAGAAGGCCAATGGCAAGTGGAGAATGTGTATCGATTTCACAGATCTCAACAAGGCTTGCCCGAAGGATGAATTCCCGCTGCCAAGGATAGACTCTTTAGTCGATGCAGCAGCTTCTTCAGAGCTCATGAGTCTCCTGGACTGCTACTCAAGCTATCATCAAATCTGGATGAAGAAGGAAGATGAGCCGAAGACTAGCTTCATAACTCCAAGTGGCACATATTGCTATCTTCGGATGCCTGAGGGGCTCAAAAATGCTGGAGGAAGTTTCAGCAGAATGACTGCGAAGGTCCTCCAGTCTCAGATTGGCAGAAATGTGTTGACTTATGTCGATGACATTATTGTAAAAAGCATGAAGCAGGAAAATCATATTGCTGATTTGCAGGAGACCTTCGCCAGTTTCAGGCAAGCTGGTCTGAAGCTGAATCCATAAAAATGTGTCTTCGGGGTAAAGAAGGGGAAATTTCTTGGATGTTTGGTTTCAACAAAGGGAATCGAAGCTAATCCAAATAAAATCGAAGCTATACTACGAATGGAGCCACCAACCACAAGAAAGGGAGCCCAAAGATTGACAGGAAGGCTGGCATCTCTCAACAGATTCATATCCAGATCAGCAGAAAGAAATTTACCCTTCTTCGAGGTGCTGAAGTCAGCTGAAGTCTTTCAATGGGGCCCAAGTCAACAAAAAGCCTTCGAAGAGCTGAAGCAATACTTGATAGATCTAACAACATTAACTCCACCAACGCCAGGGGCTCCTTTGTTGTTATATGTGGCAGCTTCGCACTCAGCAGTAAGTGCGGCACTTGTCCAGGAGAAGCTTGATGGACAGGTCAAAAAGCAAGTCCCGGTGTATTTTGTATCTGAAGTCCTTAGCGTATCAAAGAAAAACTATACAGAACTGGAGAAGGTATTATATGCCGTTTTGATGGCGTCCAGGAAGCTTCGGCATTATTTTCAGGCATACAATATAATTGTTCCTTCTTCGCAGCCGTTGAAGGATATTATGAGAAATAGAGAAGCTACTGGACGGATTGGAAAATGGGCTGCAGAGCTCAATGAATTTTACATTGATTATGTGCATAGATCCTCGATCCAGTCTCAAGCATTGGCAGATTTCATTGCCGACTGGACGCCAGGGGTTCAGGATGAAGAAGCAAATAAAGATGCCGAAGTATGGACAGTGTTTTGTGATGGCTCTTGGGGAGCAGGTGCAGCCGCTGTGTTGGTCTCACCATCTAAGGTTAAAACTTGTTATGCAGCAAGACTTGATTTCAGCTGTACAAACAATATTACTGAGTACGAAGCCCTGCTTCTGGGCCTTCGGAAACTAAAGGCAATGGGAATCAGAAGGGCGATTCTTAAAACTGATTCCCAGGTTGTTTCGGGTCATATTGACAAAAGTTGCAAGGTTAAAGATCCGAAGCTTGAAAAATATCTAGACACGGTCCGGAGGATCGAAGCCTCCTTCGAAGGATTTTCTGTCAAGAATATCCCTCGTGGGCAAAATGAGCATGCTGATTTGCTAGCCAAGTCTGCAGCACAGGGGCTGCCGTTACCTTCGGATGTGTTCTTCGAAACAATAAAGGCACCTTCAGTGGAGCTTCTCGAAAGAGCAGTCCTCAACATATCTCCTGTTTACAGCGAAGACTTGAGAACTGAAATCATCTCTTACCTTCAGGGTAATTTCCTATCAGATGACGAAGCTTATAATAAAAGGATAGAAGCAAGAGCTCGTCCGTATGTCATGATAGAAGGGGAGTTATACAAGCATGGAGTTTGCGCTCCGCTGCTCAAGTGCTTATCTAGAACCGAAGGTATAGAGTTGATGAAAGAAATACATGCAGGCCTGTGTGGATCCCACATTGGATCTAGGCCGTTACTTGGAAAAGTTTTCCGCCAAGGGTTTTATTGGCCGAAGGCGGCTTCGGATGCAGCGGAGTTAGTTCAAAAGTGCGAAGGTTGTCAGAAATGTGCAAGAGATCAAAAGCAACCTTCGTCTTTGACACAGCTGATACAACCCATCTGGCCATTGCAAAGGTGGGGCCTTGACTTGTTGGGTCCATTACCACCGGCCCAAGGGAATCTAAAATATGTTATAGTAGCTGTGTAGTATTTTTCTAAATGGATTGAGGCGAAGCCATTAGCCACAATAACTTCGGCTACTGTCCAAAAGTTTTTCTGGCAGAATATTGTCTGTCGCTTCGGGGTACCGAAGGCCATCACTGTAGATAATGGAACGCAGTTCGACTCCGAAGTTTTCAGAAATTTCTGTGATCAAATTGGAACGAAGATCCATTTTGCATCAGTCAGGCATCCGGAGTCAAATGGACTCGTTGAAAGGGCCAACGGTATTATAATGACAGGAATAATGAAGTTAATCTTCAATCAACCCAGGGGAAAGTGGCCAGATCAGTTAACCAAAGTGGTGTGGAGCCACAATACAACAACATCAAGATCTACAGGCTTTACCCCATTCAAATTATTATTTGGTGACGAAGCAATAACTCCGGAAGAAGCTAAAGCTGGGTCAATAAGAGTAGTAGCTTCGGTAGAATCAGGTCCCGAAGATGCTTGCCTTGTGGAAAAAGATGCTTTAGAGGGGATCAGGCTTCAGGCCGTGGAGAATATCAATAAATATCAAGCTGAAACAGTCAAGTGGCGAGATAGAAAGGTCCGGTTAAAAAATATTGAGCCGGGTCACTTGGTGCTTCGGAGAGTAGCCAACCCAGACACAGTGGGCAAGCTACAGTTGAAATGGGAAGGACCTTTCTTAGTAATATCTTCGTCAAGGCCTGGTTCGTACAGATTAAAGGACATGGATGGCAACGAAATTCCAAGATCTTGGAATGCGGATGAGCTTCGGCGATATTATGTATAGCTTGATGTAACTTTTTATGTTTTTTCTTTTCTTTTTCATGGCACCCTTTTCCTTTCTAAAGGGGGAGAAAGGTTTTTAATGGGGCCATCATATGTAATTTCCTTTTTAGTTTTATAAGAGCAAAATCCCCCAAAAAATGTAAATGTAAAAACTGAGAACGCACCATCGAGTGCCGAAACTGAAAAGGTGAAGAAGCTCCAAAGACGTCCCTAAGGGGATGCAGAGCTCACAGTGAAAAGTCAACGCTGATTCTGCCGAAAGTAAAAGGCGAAGAAGCTCCAAAGACGTTCCTAAGGGAATGCAGAGCTTATACCGCCTAAGTAAAAGGCGAAGAAACTCCAAAGACGTTCCTAAGGGAATGCAGAGTTTATACCGTCTAAGTAAAAGGCGAAGAAGCTCCAAAGTCGTTCCTAAGGGAATGCAGAGCTGATGTGTGGTTGTTTCTAAGGAAATGATGGCTGAGTGTGGCTTCGGACATATGCTTTGGACATTCATTCGCACATCACATTACATCATAGCATTTGCATTCATAAGCATTCATTCATAGCATTTGTGTTCCTAAGTGGTTTTTTATGCTTCGTTGTGTACAAAAAAGAAAAGCTTCGGCAAAAAGAAGAAGAGGTCTTTTATGCTTCGTTGTGTACGAAAAGAAGGGAAGGTGTTTTTTCGCCTTCGGCTCAAAATACTGATTTCGTTCACATCAAAGCGTTTCAATAAAGGGGTAAGAATATATTACAAGGTATGTACAAAGTTCCTTGAGAACAGTTTAATAGTATTCACAAAAAGTTGTTACAAATTCTCCTGAGTTTTTTCTAGTCTACTACTACTAATCTTCGTCAGGCTTCCGCTTCGGCGGCATATTCTTTAAGTATCACCTTCAGCTTCGTCATCCTACATGAATCAAGGAATCGCGAGTAAAAATCAAGTGTGAAGGAGAAGGTAAGTATGAAGTATGATTTCTTACTGGTTCAAGATGACTTCGAGCTTCGTCCCCAGCCTTCTCTCGCCCGCCTTTTGTCCATATCATTTTTATGAATCTATTTGAGATGCTCCGGGCGAGGTCAGGAATGTCGTCGAGAATTGATGGAGACAGGGCGAAGTTGGGCCTATTGACCACTTTTCCATGCTCGCAGCCGGCCTTCAGGAACGCTGCAGCGGTACCCCGAGAAGCTACCCAGGCACAGAAGTCACCGTGCCCGGCTATAACTTCGTCAAGTTCTTCAATTTCAGCTTCAATATGATCGAAGGCTTTTGGTAAATTTTCATCCGAAGGGGTAAACTTCCCACTGCTGGCTCCAACTGAGTAAAAGATCTTCTTTAATTGTTGGATACAATTGTTGCTAAATTTCAAGCATTTGTCTTGAAGGCTTGCTAACGATTTCTTCAAGTCTAAGTTGGTTTGGACTTCGGCTTCAAGTTTCGAATCAAGTTCTAGCTTCTCTTGTTCAAATTGTTTTGATTGGCAGAGAAGCTTCGAATTTAGTTCTGCTATTTTAGCTTCAGTCTCTGCCAGCAAGCCTTCGGTTGATTGAAGTTCGAAGTCTTTCTTTTCAATAATAACTGATTGTTCTTTTATCTTGCTCTCTAAATTTTCAATTATAGCTTCGTGCTTCTTATCTTCTAGATCTTGCTGCATCCTCAAAGCTTTGCTTAGGAGCATGCTCTGCAAATAAACAACCTTCGTTAAAGAATATTGCCATTATTAAAAAACAATAGAATTCAGAGAAAAGTTGTTTACCTTGAAATTGGAATAAAATAAGCTGCCGACGATATGTTGTCGTCGGTAGCGGCTGATGTCTGTTTCTAGCTTCGGAAAACCGATACTCTTTGATAGAGTACCGATGACCTTAGCCCCAGTTGGATCCCGGATGCAGCCCAGTTTTTCATCATCAATGCCTCCAAATAGAAGAGCTCCTGGCTTGTATCCGCAAGATTTGGCATATTCCTTAAGCTCTTCTATTTCGGCCTTCGACAGTTTTTGCCCAATCAAATTTTGAAATGTGTAGGCTTCATCGTCCGAAGTGTCTTCGGCTATTTCTTTCCCTTTCCCTGGCACTGTGGCCATGGTTTCTTCAGCAGCGGTGGCAGCTTCTTCTGCAGCCATGTCTGTCAAAATTTTGTTGATGTCTTCAATAGTAGTTTCTAAGTTCACATCTTCGGCTGTAGCGGCTTCGGTAGCCGCGACCTCCGAAGGTGCAACTTCGACATTTTCTGTGCCCTCAACAGTTAGCGTTTTCTGAATTGACGCCCTCGGTGGCGTCTTGTCAATAACTTCTGTTACGGCAATAATTCTTTGCCTTTTTGCTTTGGTTATCTTCGTTTTTTCCGGCTCCTCCACCTTTCGAAAAAGCTTCGTCAGTTGAGGCCTTAATGGACTTAGCTTCGTGGGCATGGGTTCAGTCATTACCTTTAGAATTTCCTCCACGTCGCTGGTAGAAGGTGGTGTAGGGGTCCCCTCTTCATCGGATAGTTTTCGCTTTGGAGTTGATATTTTTCTTTTCTTGGGAATTTTCTTCTCTTTTGGTGGTTTTTCTTCATCCTTGTTTAAAGCTTCGGCCTACTCTTTTCCTTTTCTAGGCCCTCAGCACCCTTGTTCAGCCGTTCATAGTCAGGGTACTCGAAGCCCAGGGCATCAAGCACTCGGTTCAGCCTTCGCTTCGGTCGGGTGCCGAAGGCAGCGGTCATCAGTTGATCTTCTTTTTTGGAATAATTCCCAAGAATTTCATTACACATCACCTCAACTGTGTCCAGCCACTCTTGGCAGGGCTTTTTGAAGTATTTCTTGAATTTGAAGTGATAAGGCAGCCGGACTAGTTCCCCCTTCTTCTTCTCCCCTTCTAGCTTGGGCATTTCCCATTCTTTCAGAGTAGGGAAGACTCTGAACGCCAAGAATTCTTGAACCAGATCCCTGGTACCAATATGCTCTGAAATAATTTCAAACTCACCCAGTGCAGCCCAGGTGGGACCCTCCAATGTCATTTGGCACCGTGGCCTTGTCTCTCCGAAGATTAAATCAAGTGGGCTTTGTACCAGCTTCTCTTCATCTTCGTCAACTTTCACATAAAACCACTCAGATTTCCAGCCTGCTGGCCATTTGCTTCGGTAGCTGATAACAGGACACTTTGTTGTTTTCCGGTAGGCAAAATTGTAGCAGCCGAAGTTATCATGTAGTCCATCTTTTCTGGCCTTTGTTTGATAATGTAACTCATGAACTCGACAGAAACTGTCGGCAAATGGCTCCACTGCTTGGCTTCGGAGGGCCCAGATATAAACATTAAGCCTAACGATAGCGTTAGGAGTCAATTGATGAAAGTAAATACCGAATTTTTTCAATACATCTCCAATAATTCCATGAAGAGGGAATCTCAGCCCAGCCTTTAAAAAGCTCTTGAAAATCACAATCTCGTCCTTCTCTGGCTTCGGGGTAGTTTCTTCTCCCCCGAAGCGAAGTAGCTTCTTCTGATTTTCGCTGAAATAACCTGCCTTCACCATCTTGGCGAGATCAGCCTTTGAAACAGTCGACTTTCCGAAGTCTAGGTGGCTGGGCTTGCTGGGCATGGCAATGCGGTAGTCATCTTCGGAGTCAGTTTCTTCAATGTTCTCTTCTCCTTCGGCAGTTGTCGGGTTTGCTTCGGCAGCGGGCATTTCTTCCGCAATCACCAGTCCGGAACGCTGCATTGCTTCGGAGATGGGCACAGTATTCGAACCTTCGACTTCGTCTCCTTCACGTTCAACTCTGGCAGTAGATCGCACTCTGGCCATTTGATTTTGAGCTCGGGAAAGTTAGATACTTTTTTCTTTTTTCATTTCTCCCGGAGCTTTTCTTTCTGACGAAGCAGGCTTCGAGACAGACCTTCGTTCGATTCTGAGAATCAAGCTTCGGCTACGGTTAAAAATTTTGGCAGCAAAACAGTGCAAATAGCAATGAATGCTGTGGTAACTTCACACCTACTCGTCTGTTTATATAGTGCTGCAGGTAAGAAGGCGAAGCGGCAGGATTTTTACACGAGGCGGGCAGTAACTTGTACTCGCTGCGCAGTGGACCGCAAAGATCAAACAGTAACTCTGCAAGGTGGGTCCGACACGAGCTCGGAAATTGGATCGTTTCTCGGCAACGAGCTCAGGGAAGGTGTTTTTTGGACCTTCGGCTCCCCGAAGCTTGAGAGGCTTTTTTCACGGATCAAGCTCGTTACGAAAAACGATCTAGCGCCGCGAAAGGGGCTACTGTTGGGACCATGCTTCGTTGCAGCCGAAGGTCTTACACGAAGAAGCAGCTTCAGCTGAAGTTGTCCCCAGGAGATGGCTGAAGGTTCCTTTTTATGGAGCTTCGGCATTACAAACCGACATAGAGATAAAATGACCTTTTAATCCATAGAGGTCTGAGTCAATGTTGTAAACTTTTGTAAGGGGCATAATTGTAATTCGTCACAGGCTGCGTCCTGTGTCTATAAATAGATGAACAGTACCCCTGTACTGTTCACGCGAATCTGTCATTTGCCTTCGCATCACACTTGTATTTTTGCCTTCTTCAGGACCGAAGGTACATTTACAATTTGAGGTCATCTATATTTGTTCATGTTAATAAAAATGGAGATGATTCTATGATAACATTTAAATGTTTATTTTATACCTCATGATTTATATGAATGTTTCGTCCCTCGTTATTGTGCTTACGAAGGTATGTCCTTCGTAACCTTCGTCCGAAATTCTTTATATCCTGAAGGGATATAATGTTATGGAGGACGAAGGACTTTGACACTTAACATTTTTTCTATGTTGCCTTGTTCTTAACTCTTAGCATTTGAGAACAAGCCCCCAACAGCAGCACCAGCTCAGGTTGGAAACAGAGCATGTTTCCACTGTGGAGAGCAAGGCCACTGGGTGATGCAATGTCCGAAGAAAGCAGCCCAGCAGCAGTCAGGCCCCAATGCCCCAGCAAAGCAGAATGTGTCCCAGCCTGGATCAGGCAACCGCCCTCAGCAGCGCTATAATCATGGAAGACTGAACCACTTGGAGGCTGAAGCAGTTCAGGAGACCCCCGACATGACAGTAGGTATGTTCCCAGTCGACTCCCATATTGCAGAAGTGTTATTTGATACTGGAGCAACGCATTCTTTTATTACTGCATCATGGGTAGAAGCACATAATCTTCCAATTACTACTATGTCAACCCCCATTCAAATTGACTCAGCCGGTGGTAGAATTCGAGCTGATAGCATCTGTTTAAATGTAAGAGTGGAAATAAGGGGGATAGCGTTTCCCGCTAACCTTATAGTAATGGGTACTCAGGGAATAGATGTCATCCTAGGGATGAATTGGCTAGATAAGTATCAGGCAGTTATCAGTTGTGATAAAAGGACAATCAAGTTGGTGTCCCCACTAGGAGAAGAAGTGGTGACCGAGTTAGTCCCGCCTGAGCCGAAGAGAGGAAGTTGTTATCAGATGGCTGTCGATAGCAGTGAAGCTAGACACAATTGAGAGTATCAAGGTTGTGTCTGAATTTCCAGATGTGTTTCCAAAGGATTTACCGGGTATGCCACCAGAGCGGAAAGTTGAATTCGCTATAGAGCTTCTTCCTGGAACCGCCCCTATCTTTAAGAGAGCTTACAGAATATCTGGACCAGAGTTGGTTGAGCTTAAGAAGCAGATTGATGAGCTGTCAGAGAAAGGTTACATCCAGCCAAGCACCTCGCCTTGGGCCGCTCCTGTCTTGTTTGTGGAAAAGAAAGATGGCACCAAGAGGATGTGTATCGATTATCGAGCTTTGAATGAAGTCACGATCAAGAACAAGTATCCTTTGCCCAGAATAGAAGATCTGTTCGACCAGTTGAGAGGAGCCAGTGTGTTCTCCAAGATAGATCTGAGGTCAGGTTATCATCAGCTCAGGATCCGACCTTCGGACATTCCGAAGACGGCATTCATTACCAAGTATGGTTTGTATGAGTTCACAGTGATGTCTTTTGGTTTGACCAATGCACCAGCCTTCTTTATGAATCTGATGAACAGTGTATTCATGGATTATCTCGATAAGTTTGTGGTGGTATTCATTGATGACATTCTGATTTATTCTCAAAGTGAAGAAGAGCATGCAGATCATTTGAGGATGGTATTGCAGAGATTGCGAGAGCACCAGTTGTATGCGAAGTTGAGCAAGTGTGAGTTCTGGATCAGTGAAGTCCTGTTCTTGGGTCACATAATCAACAAAGAAGGATTGGCTGTGGATCCGAAGAAAGTGGCAGACATTCTGAACTGGAAAGCGCCAACGGATGCTCGAGGAATCAAGAGCTTCATTGGAATGGCCGGATATTATCGGTGATTCATTGAAGGGTTTTCGAAGATTGCGAAACCAATGACTAGCGTTGCTAGGCAACAAGGTTGAGTTCAAGTGGACCCAGAAATGCCAAGAGGCCTTCGAAGCGCTGAAAGAGAAGTTGACAACAGCGCCTGTCCTAGTCTTGCCTGATGTGCACATGCCCTTCTCGGTGTATTGTGATGCTTGTTACACAGGTTTGGGATGCGTGTTGATGCAAGAGGGAAGAGTTGTGGCTTACTCGTCCTGACAGCTGAAGGTTCATGAGAAGAATTACCCAATCCATGACCTAGAGTTGGCAGCAGTGGTTCACGCACTGAAGACATGGAGGCACTATCTGTATGGACAGAAATGCGATGTTTACACAGACCACAAGAGTCTTAAGTACATATTCACTCAGTCAGAATTGAATATGAGACAGCGAAGATGGTTAGAGTTGATCAAAGACTATGAGTTGGAGATCCATTACCATCCAAGCAAAGCGAACGTAGTGGCAGACGCTTTGAGCAGAAAGAGTCAAGTCAATCTGATGGTCGCTCGTCCGATGCCTTATGAGTTGGCCAAAGAGTTTGACAGGTTGAGTCTCGGGTTTCTGAACAATTCGCGAGGAGTCACAGTTGAGTTGGAACCTACCTTGGAGCGCGAAATCAAAGAAGCGCAGAAGAATGATGAGAAGATCAGTGAGATTCGGCGACTGATTTCGGAAGGCAAAGGCAAAGATTTTCGAGAAGATGCAGAAGGTGTGGTATGGTTCAAAGACCGCTTGTGTGTTCCCAATGTCCAGTCTATTCGGGAGTTGATTCTCAAGGAAGCTCATGAGACAGCTTATTCGATTCACCCTGGCAGTGAGAAGATGTATCAGGATCTGAAGAAGAAATTCTGGTGGTACGGAATGAAGAGGGAAATCGCAGAGCATGTGGCTATGTGCGATAGTTGTCGAAGAATTAAGGCAGAACACCAGAGACCAGCTGGATTGTTGCAACCGTTGCAGATCCCTCAGTGGAAATGGGATGAAATCGGCATGGATTTCATAGTCGGATTGCCTCGCACTCGAGCCGGCTACGATTCTATTTGGGTAGTGGTGGACCGTTTGACCAAGTCGGCCCACTTCATACCTGTCAAGACCAGCTACAACAGTGCAGTATTGGCAGAGTTGTATATGTCTCGAATCGTTTGTCTTCATGGTGTGCCAAAGAAGATAGTGTCAGACAGAGGAACGCAGTTCACCTCTCATTTCTGGCAGCAGTTGCATGAAGCCTTGGGCACACATCTGAATTTCAGTTCAGCTTATCACCCACAGACGGATGGCCAGACTGAAAGGACCAATCAAATTCTTGAAGACATGTTGAGAGCCTGTGCGTTGCAAGATCAGTCCGGATGGGACAAGCGATTGCCTTATGCAGAGTTTTCCTATAACAACAGTTACCAGGCCAGTTTGAAGATGTCACCGTTTCAAGCGCTCTATGGAAGGAGTTGTAGAACTCTGTTGCAATGGGATCAGCCTGGAGAAAAGCAAGTGTTTGGGCCAGATATTTTGCTTGAAGCCGAAGAGAACATCAAGATGGTCCGAGAGAATCTGAAGATAGCGCAATCGAGGCAGAGAAGCTATGCAGACACAAGAAGAAGAGAGCTGAGTTTCGAAGTCGGAGACTTTGTCTATCTGAAAGTGTCACCGATCAGAGGAGTCAGAAGATTCGGAGTGAAAGGCAAGCTAGCACCCCGCTACATTGGTCCGTACCAGATCCTCTCAAAGAGTGGAGAAGTGGCTTATCAGCTCAGCCTGCCAGAGAATTTGTCCGCTGTGCATGATGTCTTTCATGTGTCTCAGTTGAAGAAGTGTTTGCGTGTGCCAGAAGAGCAGTTGCCAGTGGAAGGTCTGGAAGTCCAGGAAGACTTGACCTATGTTGAGAAGCCAGCTCAGATCCTTGAGATTGCAGACAGAGTCACCCGAAGGAAGACCATCAGAATGTGCAAAGTCAGATGGAATCACCACTCTGAGGAAGAAGCAACCTGGGAGCGTGAAGATGATCTAATGGCTAAGTACCCAGAGCTCTTTGCTAGCCAACCCTGAATCTCGAGGGCGAGATTCTTTTAAGGGGGATAGGTTTGTAACGCCCCGAATTTTGCAGTTGAATTTTTTCTTTTCTTTACTCGCCAAATTCGGGCGTTACCTTTTCTTTTTCTTTTTCCCCTCGCTAGACCTTGATCTTTTCCAAAGTTAGCGGGATTCGGTTTGGAATTCCCGTGTAAAGAAAAACCCTAAACTGTTTTATGTTGTTTGATGCACCATGCCGAACTATGCATTCTTTGATTGTTTGAAAGTGCAAATGCATTCATCTAGGAAGATCGGATTTCGAAAATAAGGAGAAAACCTTTTCTTTCTTTTTCTTTTTTCTTTCTCTCTCTCCTCTTTTTTCTCTCTCTCCCGCGCCGTGGGCCGTCCCTGGCCGGCCCAGCCGCCCCCGCGCCCTCCTTTGGGCCCAATTGGCCCAACCGCCCCCCCACCTCCCTTTTTCCCCCAACCCTCTCTCTCTCCCTCCCATTCTCCCTCTCCCCACCCTAGCCGCCGCCGCCCCTACCCCCTGCCGCCGGCCCAACCGCCTGCCCCTCGCCGTCGCTCGCCCGTCCCCGGTGAGCCCTCCCTCCCCCTCCTCCCTCCTCCCTCCCTCTCCCCTCTCCCCTCCTCTCTCCTTGGCCGGCCCAGCCGCCTGGCCGCCCCCCCAGCCGCCCCTGGCCCCCTGGCCGCGCCTGGCCGCCCCTGGCCGCGCCCCCCTACACGCCCCCGCCTCGGCCGGCCCAGCCGCCGGTTCGGCCGCCCCAGCCGCCCCAGCTCGGCCGCGCCCCAGCCGCCCCAGCTCGGCCGCCCCCGCCCCTGCGCCGGCCGGTTCAACCGCCCCCCGGGCCGGTTCAACCGCCCCCCCCCCCCTTTTTTTATTTTTTTTTATTTTATTTATTTTATTTTACTTTCTGTGATCATAGTTATTTTATTTTAGGCAGACTAATCATTGTTCATGTTATTGGAATAGGAAGCTCAATTTAAAATTCCGTTACGCTAGTTGATTCACGTAATTAATTGTTTATCTCATTCAATGTTGATCAACTAAAAATGACTAGGTTTCCATTAGTGCATATAACAGAATTCTTTTGTTAAGAACCAATTGTAACTGATCATTAGTGCATAAGCTTTAACCCCCTGCGAGACCCTCTCCCGTTTCTTTCTAATCATAATGAATGCGATATGGAATGTCATACCTGATGCATATTCACTTTACTTGTTCCCTAGTATGGTGTACTGTTCTTTTGTATTAAATATGTGGATGTATGTATGCTTGCAATCGCATAGAGAACGATCCGGTCGAAGAGCCCGAGGAATTCGCAGGAGAAGCCCCTGAGCAGCAGTCGGTTGGTGGAGGCAAGTGTCCTTTGACCTATCTCTGTCCTATTCATTCTTTAATTCACCTCCCGCATTACACATTTATACCTAAGGATTGACTAGCTTTTGTTATCCATGTCCTTGTTTACCAATTTGGGTCGGGTTATTACTGCTTAGTTTGATGCTATTGCTCAACTCTAATCAATGAACATGATGTGATCATCTATGATACGCTGTTTTCCCTTCTTGTTTATGATTATATTTGTGACCTTCAAGGGGACTCGAGCGGTTTCTCGAGTGCCTCTCCGTAAGGACCTGTTCAATGGATGACCGCCCGGGAAAACAGTGCAACCATGAGGGTGGAATGGGACGCCCTTAGCTGAATAATTGGAGGAACCGGGGTGTAGATCGCTTAGCCGTCGTGCCGTCAATGGGGCTCGGTGTATGCGGCTTGCTCTGCCAAGGTTGATTTGTCCCTTGGGGAGGAGTGTGGTACATTTAGGAAACCTAACGGGTGGCTACAGCCCCGGGGAATCTTTGTAAAGGCTTCGTAGTGAATCCCTAGCCATTCACCTCGGGAGTGAATAAGGGTCTTGCAAGCCCGGGCTAGAGAGGGAATCACGGCTTATGGGTAAAGTGCACAACCTCTGCAGAGTGTTATGAAACTGATATATCAGCCGTGCTCGCGGTTATGAGCGGCCAAGGGAGCTCCAGAGATTAGTGATACTTGATCAGAGATACTTTGGTACAGGTGGCAATGAGATTGATGGTTCTGATTATGATTATGGTATTGGTAAGTGGTATTCTTTCCGTTTGGAAAGGATACATTGGGCTAATAACTTGGGTTAATGTTAAAACCTGGCTCTCTACTAGTAAGTAATAACCGGACCAACTAAAAGCAACTGCTTGACTTATCCCCACATAAAGCTAGTCCACTACAGCCAAACGGGATGCTTGCTGAGTATGTTGATGTGTACTCACCCTTGCTCTACACACCAAACCCCCCCCCAGGTTGTCAGCGTTGCAACCACTGCTCAGGAGAAGATGAAGCTGTGGAAGGAGACTTCCAGGAGTTCCAAGACTACGACGAGTTCTAGGTGTGGGTTAGCGGCAACCCCCAGTCGGCTGCCTGTGAAGGCCGTGTTATCTACGTTTCGTTTTCGCACTTTGATTTATTGTAAGGACTTTATGGACGTCTCAGACGTATGATGTAATCGACTATTATTTCCCTTTTAATACTATTTGAGCACTGTGTGATGATGTCCATGTTATGTAACTGCTGTGTACGTGAATAACTGATCCTGGACACGTACATGGTTCGCATTCGGTTTGCCTTCTAAAAACCGGGTGTGACAACGGACCAGCCACCGGACGGCGAAGCGGATGCTCCGCGAGACGAGAAGGCAAGAAAGGAATGACTGACTTTCGTGCGGTGTGTCTAAGACGAGCCATCTACAAAAGACACCATAAGCATAAGAGTGAGAGCAAAACTAGTATGACCAGCAAGTAGACCATAAAAAATTAGGAAATAGATTAAAACAAAATTTTCAGCAAGGTATAGTATATATAATAAAACATAGAATTGGTCTAGATGACCTACTTTTGAAGGGACACTAAGGTCAAGGTGAGAATAGGGGTCTGTTGGAACTTGCACACGGGCGCAAGTTGATCCAACAGGGGGGGAATGATAGCACAAACAGAGTTTAACGCGTGATGGCAAAAGCACTGTTCAACCAGCCTCTCAAGGGCACTGTGCGGGGGTATTTATAGGTGTCCGGGTGCCCAGCGTCCCGTGTTAAGGATGCATGTGCCCTCAGACACCTAGGTTATCCCCGGAATATTCCCATAAAGCGGGGTTACTGACCGTAATTACAGGGACGCCTTTATAAATTAGGCCCGTAACACGCAGCGGCCACGCAGGCCCTGTCACAATGGGCCGGATCTCACATGGGCCTCCGCGCTGGACGAGGCCGCCCGGTGGGATGACCTCGCCACGGGTCTTCGTCCGATGTCGTATGGGACGAAGGGTGTCCCTGCCCATTGTCTTGTCTCTGTTGGGCCGGCGTAAACGGCGAAGGCCCCGGGCGAAGGGTGTCCCTGCCCGTTGTCTTGTCTCCGTTGGGCCGGCGTTTACGGTGAAGGCCCCGAGCGAAGGGTGGCGTCTTTGCCTTCGCCCCAACATTTGCCCTCCGAGGGACCAGTTCGACTAAGTCATCTGGTGCCGAAGACGTCGCTAGATGGCGGAGACGCTGCCCTCGCTCGAAGTGGTTCCGCGGGGGTTTTTGACATGACCATTGATTGACGCCGTACTGTGGGACTGCGGGTTTCCCGAAGCGCCGCGCCCTGTGTATAAAAGGGGGCGGGGGGCGGCGCGTTTTGAAATTTATTCTTCCGCGCTCCGTGAAAACCCTAGCCGCTTTCTCCACCGTCTCTGCTGCTCGTCTGCTCTCCTTGCTCTTTGTTCGCCGGAGATCTGGCTCGAGTGAAGCAGACCGCCCGCCGCCGCCGACGGTACATAGCGATGCCGACCTCTTCTTCTTCTGCTGCCGCCTCGCCGCCGGCCGACGCGTCGTCTAAGGAAACGCTGAGTTCTGTGGCGGCGGAGGAGTTGCGTGCCGGCGATACTGTGGATTTTGGTGTGTCGCGGATGTCGTCGGCCCGCGTGCAGGATATGCAGCGGCTTGGTTACTTTGGCGGCGGGGTCGCCCGTGTCCCGGGGACGGAGGAAGTCCCCGAGCCGGAAGGCGAGTTGGTTGTGTTCGAGGCGTTCTTTGCCGCTGGTCTCCGCCTGCCTGCGCACCGATTTGTTGGAGAAGTCCTACTGCAGATTCAATGTTCAGATCCATCAGCTGACTCCGAACGCCGTGGTGGCTCTATCGAAGTATGTCTGGGCGACGACTTCGTACGGCGGACAGCCATCAGTCGAAGTCTTCGCAAAGTATTATTGCCTGCACTGGCAGAAGAGGATGATTGGAAGTGAGGTTGCCTAGTTTGGGTCCTGTACATTTACGCCGAAGACCGGCAAGACCACGATGCAGGTAGTTGAGTTGGTTCCCTGCGCCCGCAACAAGTGGGGCAATTGGTAGGATTTTTGGTTCTATGTCGTGGAGGGTACAGCCGAAGACCATCCAGGGCTCCCCGTGTCCGAGATGTGCTCACATTTTTACTCAGCATACCCGCCTTTTGAAGTGGCGGATGAGGATGCGGACGAAGGGGCCCTTTGGTGCGCCGCCGGCTTGAGCAGCGGGCGCGATTTGGTTGAGGAGTTTGTGGTGTTCGGGGTATGGCCTTTGGCGCATGGCTGGGCGCTGGGCGAAGTGTGCCCTCGCCAGATGCCTTCCCACGGTGGGAAGCTGGTGCGAAGTCCTGCCTTCGCGCTGGATCTGTAGGGTCACGATCCGGTCGCCTTTGTGCGCGAGGCTGAGGATGGGGCGGTGCGGATCGTGGGTCGATATGTGCCTAGGACAGAGGGCCAGCGCAGCTAGGACATTCGAGGGTCAAATGACCGCTTGAACAGGGTCTTTGAGTTGAATCGTCTGCCGTATGGCGGTTATCCCGGCCAAGACGATGTGGAACGTCGCGGGAAGAAACCGGTGGATGGAGTCTGGAGACGACCCCGCGCCGGTGGCCGCCCCATCCTCTAAGAAGAGGAAATTAGGTACTGCTGTGGGAGGACTTGGGCTTTCTGATGGTTTTGCTAGAGAATTGATGAGGACATGCGCGGCCCCGGGGGGAAGGATGTCTTCGCCCGAGCTCCAGGAGTCTTCGGCGCGGATGCTGAGGGTTACCGGGGGTTGGTGGCCTAAGAATGTTCCTGTCCCCCGCGCGGCCGGTGAAGACTTTTTTACATCTCGCATGGTTCGTGCTTGGAAAGTGTTTCCTTTCGGGCGGAATATTGCTGCTGTTGTGTCGGCAGTGATGGACAAGGATCGCTAGGGAGCTGCACAGAAGCGCCAGGCGGTCGTCAGGCTGCATGAAGCCAGGCCGAAGAGGCAGCGAGGGGCTGCGAAGGCTACTGCCCCCGGCGGAGGCCAGCCGCCGCTGGCGGCTAAGTCGGCCGTCCCTGCGTCCAGTAGGGCGCCGGACACTGCGAAGGCGGCTGCGACCGGTGGGCCCAAGTCGGCGAAGGCTGCCCCTTCGTCCGGCGGGTTGCCGGAGGCTGCGAAGGCGGCTCGAGGGTTGCCGCCCCCTGGCAAGCGCGTTGCTGACTTCACCACCGACATTTGTGTGGAGGATTATCTTGTTGGTAAGTCGTTGGCTCCAGGGTTTTTTTTAATTTGTTGATGCATCGCAGGGTCGGACGAAGACCAGCTTCTTGTTGTTCCGCCTGCCGCGGCGGCCGCGGCGGCTGCCGTGGTGCCAAGGGCGAAGGGCAGTGCACTTTGTGCCGGTGGTGAGATATCGGCGCTCACTGCCGTTAGGGACGAGGCGGGTGCCGTGTCCCGCCGGCTGGAGGAGATGAAGGAGGCGCTAAGTCAGGTCCGTTGAGCTAGACCTCGGTTCGGTTTTTTTTTAAACGGCTTCGCCGGGGCTGTGGTCTTGTGTCTTGTAGGCGGCTGACTTCGCAAACCGCGTGGCGTAGGGGGCCCTGACGGCAGTTGTGTCTGCCGAAGTCGAGAGACTTCGGACGCTACATGCTGACGCCGTCCGGGAAAAGTCGGCCGCCGACAGTAAGTGCCGCAAGCTGGCGGACAAGGTGGCTGTGCTGGAGGGGGAGAAGGCTGACCTCCGGCGCCAACTGGCGGCGGAGAGGGAGGAGGCTACTGAGGCCCTCGCCAAGCCGCAGGCTGCGCAGGCGGAGGCCAACTTGGCGCAGGCGGAGGGCAGCCTCGCCAGGCAGCGCGCCGAGCAGCTGGAGGAGCGGCTCAACGCGCTGCAGAGCTGTGTGGAAAGGGCCGAGGCCTCGGCACGCATGGAGGCTGAGTGGACGCGCAAACAGCTCATGGATTCATACCATGAACTGGGCGCGCGGACCGGTGAGTTTGAAGTGCCGGACCGAGAGCCCGGACTTCGCTGCCTTGAGTGGGTGCAAGAGGAGCTGCAGGCGCTCCCCACCATCGTGGAGGGGTTTATGTCTTATGCTTCTCTGGTCACCTGCAAGGGGGCGATGAACGCGCTCTCTCGCGAAGGGTGCCGGCACTACGAGGTCTTCGACCAAGCTGATGAGGATTTGGAGCGTGATATCTACAAGGTTGAGGACCCCGTAGTGAAGGAATCCGCCGGAGCCCTCTACGACCGGATGTGGGGCCCCCACGGTCGAGAGGTGGTCAGGGAGCGGGCTGAGACGGCGAGGAGTCAGGTAATGCTTGGCTTTTGTTTGGTGTTTGTTTAATTTGGGTTAAATGTGGGTTTGCTGAGTCTGTGTGCTGTGTCTCAGGTGGCGCGTGGCGAGAGGGTGGATGACTTCGGGGCTTTGAACAGCACGCTGCCTGACCCGGAGCCGAACCCGGCAGCGGCTGTGCCCGAGGCCGCTCCAGAGCCGCCACCGGAGACCGCCGAAGGCGTTCCCGATGCCTCTGCAGCCACTGCGGCCGGCGGAGACCCGTCGTCAACTGCTGCGCCGAAGGCTGAGGATCCTGTGGAGGAGGCTGCGGAGGCGACGGCGGAGGCTCCCGCGACGGCTGGGTCTTCGCAGGTGGCCTAGTGGGTGTGGGTAGTTAGGAAATTTTGGATATTGTTGCTGAACCTTGGTTGCTGCGCAGGTTCAAGATTTTGGGCCTGCGCACGCAACCACTACTGCTAATTTTTAGGCGGCTTCGACCGTGGATGATGGGAATAAATCGGATGAGTCTGCGTCTAAATTTTCCGGGTTCGGTGACTCTGGGAGCTCTGTTGAATGGACCGAAGAGTCGTCGGATGAGGACTTGGACTACTTTGCGGCCTTGGATATAGCAGTGGCGGAGGCTTCGTCGCAAGCTACGGATGCTGATGTGTCTGGTCCGAGCACTAGGCGTAGGCAGGCGAAGGGCGGTTGCGAAGCGTAGAGTGAGCGGAGTGGACGCCGGTCGGCTTCGCGTGAGTGGGGCTGGCAGGCAGGAACTGTTGTCCTTGCCGGCTGCTGTGAGTGCTGGTGAGGGGGAGTTGCGAAGCCTTTTTGCGGGTGAGGAGCTTAGGATAATGTTATTTAACTATAGGGAGATGGGAATTATTCCGAAGGTCGAACCGATGTAGAGTGCGATGCCCTCGCTTGTACATGAGTAATGGCTTGTATGATGAGGTTGTGTGCCTTCGCACACCTGGCTATGTTTGCGAAGGCGTTAAGTGCTTGGTCTGGCGTGTTTGTTATGTTGGTCTGGTGCGCATGTAGTCGGCCTTTGAGCGGATAGTTTGGTGTAGTCGTTTTTGCACTTGTTAGGCTTCATGAGGCTGTACCATTGTAATTGGTTCGTTGGTCTTGACGCGCTGTCCCTGCTGCACCCTGAGGCGACTTCTGCAGGGATAGTGTTCGCGGCAAATTAGAATTTTTCACACTTATTGCGCTAGTCCGGCTGCACCCTTAGGCGACTTCTGCGCGGATAGTCTTCGCGGAAGACTTCGATTTTTCGCACTTGTTGTGCTAATCCGGCTGCACCCTTAGGCGACTTCTGCGCGGATAGTCTTCGCGGAAGGCTTTGATTTTTTGCACTTGTTGTGCTAATCCGGCTGCACCCTTAGGCGACTTCTGCACGGATAGTCTTCGCGGAAGACTTCGATTTTTCGCACTTGTTGTGCTAGTCCGGCTGCACCCTTAGGCGACTTCTGTGCGGATAGTCTTCGCGGAAAGCTTCGATTTTTCGCACTTGTGCTAGTCCGGCTGCACCCTTAGGCGACTTCTGCGCGGATAGTCTTCGCGGAAGACTTCGATTTTTCGCACTTGTTGTGCTAGTCCGGCTGCACCCTTAGGCAACTTCTGCGCGGATTTGTCGCACGCGAGGGCGGCTGCTGCCGGGCCTCGCGGTGACTTTGTATTAGTCGAATGTCGAAGACCGTTGATGCGGTCTTTTTTCGACGTGGATTTTGCGGGGGATTTTTCTCTTGTATATTACATGACTCCGCCTCGTTAAAAACCTCACCCCCCGGGAGGAAAAGAGTGCGGGCCAGAACAAAATTGTTTTTACAAATTACAAGGGCAGGCTGGCCCTGATGAGTCAAACAAAAAATTTGCGCAGATTATCAATGTTCCAGGAATGCTCTAAGTCTTCGCCGTTTGGCGTTGCAAGCCTGTATGCGCTGGGGGAGGCCTTCGACTTGACAATGTAAGGGCCCTCCCACATGGGCTCCAACTTGCCTCTGGACTCCGTTCGAGCTGTCCGGATGAGGACGAGGTCCCCTTCGCTGAATTCCCTTGGGATGACTGCCTGGTCGCGCCATGCTTTGGTCTGGGCTTGGTATTTGTCCAGGGCCTGCAGGGCGAAGACGCGGTCTCTGTCGATGAGATCCTTCGAAGTTGGCTCATCTATGTTTGGGACGGCCGACACGGCTGTCCGAGGCGACCCATGCTTTATCTCTTGCGGGGTCATGGCCTCCGACCCGTATAATAGGCGAAAGGGGGTAAACCCAGTCGCCCTGCACTCGGTTGTATTCAGTGCCCAGACCACTTCGGGTAATAGGTCGGGCCACTTGCCTTTTTTGTCGTCAAGGAGCATTTTCTTGACGGCTGTGAAAATTTTTCCGTTGGCGCGCTCCACGACTCCGTTGGACTGGGTTGGTACACGGAGGCGAAGGCAAGCCTGGTGCCGATGGAGAAACAGAAGTCTTTGAAATCTTGATTGTCGAACTGCTTGCCGTTGTCGACGGTGAGTTCGGATGGTACTCCGAAACGGCAAACAATATTTTGCCAGAAGAATTTCTGGGCCGTCTTCGATGTGATGGTGGATACTGCCCTCGCTTCAATCCATTTAGTGAAGTATTCAACGGCTACGAAGGTGAACTTAAGGTTCCCCTGAGTCGTGGGCAGGGGCCCGACGATGTCTAGGCCCCAGCGCTGAAGGGGCCACGTGTGGGCGATCAGCTTCGTGAACTGCGAGGGGCGCCCCGAGCGTGGGGAAAATTCCTGACAGGCTTCGCAGGATCTGACAACCCTGATTCGCGGCGCAGATAATGGCGGGCCAGTAGAAGCCTTGTCGTATCACCTTTGCCGCCAGGGCCCTAGGGCCTGCGTGGGAGCCGCAGGTCCCCCTGTGGACTTCGTGCAGGATTTGAATGCCCTCGGTCTCGGTGACGCACTTAAGCATCGGCTGGCTAACCCCCTTTTTGTATAGTTGGCCCTCGATCAATGCGAAGTCCCGGCTTCTGTGGTGGAGGCGCTTGGCCTCGTTGCTGTCGACTGGGTGATAGAACCCTTGCAGGTATAGGGTTATTGGCGCCCGCCAGTCTTCGGTCATGATAAGGTTGATCATGCGCTGCCCCTCGCTGTGGTTGGTTATTTGGAGCCCTTCGGGGCTGCGGACGGCTGGTGTGCCGATGACATGATAGAACACGTCGGAGGGGAGGGCTTCACCCCTGGCGGCCGCCTTGGCCAGTGCGTCAGCTTCTTCATTCTTGGCCCGGTCCACATGCTGCACAGTGAATCCCTTGAATTGTTTCTCGAGGCTTCGGATTGCCGCGAGGTACTGCATAAGTGCGGGGTCCTTTGCTGCATAGTCCTTTTCGACTTGGCCGGCGACTACCCTGGAGTCTGTTCGGACTATGTAGGTGGTGACGCCGAGGGCTCTTAACTTGCGGAGGCCGAGGATGACGGCTTCGTATTCTGCGATGTTGTTTGTGCATCTGTCAGACTCCAGGGCGAAGCTTAAGCGTGCCGCGTATCTGTGCTTGATCCCGGTGGGTGAGGTGATGACTGCAGCAGCGCCTGCCCCCGCATGGCACCAAGCGCCATTGTAGTGTATTGTCCAAACCTTCTCTGCGGACGGCTCTGGCTGTGTTATTGGCCCGGTCCAGTCGACAATGAAGTCTGCTAAAACTTGTGACTTGATCGCAGTCCTGGGCTCAAAAGTGATGTGGTAGCCGGAGAGTTCGGCCGCCCACTTGGCAATCCGTACCGATGCCTCCGGGATTCTGAATAATTCGCCGAGTCCCCTATCTGAGGTGACGCGGACCTTGAATGCTTCAAAGTAGTGGCGCAATTTGCGCGAAGACATAACGACTGCATATGCAACCTTTTCGAGCTCCGTCATGTTACACTTTGATGGTGTGAGCACCTCGGAGACATAATATACTGGGCACAGCCTGATTACGCCCTCTACTGTCTGCTCCTGAACTAGTGCCGCACTGACCGCGTGCGGCGAAGCCGCGACGTAGAGCAACAGTGGTAGCGAAGAGTCGGGGCTCGTAAGGACGACCAATTCCATCATGTACTGCTTTAGTGAGGTGAAGGCCGCCGCCTGCTCTGGTCCCCAAGCGAAGTCTTTTGCGCCGCGGAGTGTTTTGAAGAAGGGAAGACTTCGCTCAGCGGACTTGGAAATGAATCTGTTGAGGGCGGCCAATCTGCCCGTCAGACGCTGGACCTCTCTAGCTGACTGCGGGGGCGCCATGTTGATGATGGCCTGGATTTTGGTTGGGTTGGCCTCGATGCCGCGGTGCGATACCAGATAACCCAATATTTTCCCCTGGCGGACCCCGAAGACGCATTTATCTGGGTTGAGGCGAAGCCGTG
The DNA here is from genome assembly GCA_029449295.1 of Zea luxurians. Taxonomy (NCBI): domain Eukaryota; kingdom Viridiplantae; phylum Streptophyta; class Magnoliopsida; order Poales; family Poaceae; genus Zea; species Zea luxurians. Next base: position 44,976,514 of record JAOPSE010000004.1, on the reverse strand, counting down.
CGTCCCGCATGTTCGTGAATGTCTCGGCGAGGTCTGCGAGATGGTCCTCTTTATTCCTGCTGGCGACGACGATGTCGTCCACGTATGTGAATACGTTTCTGCCGACTTGCCCTTCGAGCACTGTTTTGGTGAGCCGGGAGAAGGTGGACCCGGCGTTTTTGAGTCCCTCCGGCATTCTGATAAAGCAATATGTGCCGAAGGGTGTGATGAAGCTGGTGCTGGCCTTGTCCTCCTCCTTCATGTATATTTGATGATAACTAGAGAAGCAGTCGAGGAGTGACATGACCTCGCACCCGGTCGCGCTATCGACTATTTTGTCGATCCGGGGCAAAGGGAAGTTGTCCTTTGGGCAGGCCTTATTGAGGCTGGTGAAGTCTATGCACATTCGCCACTTGCTGCTCTTTTTCTGCACCATTACCACATTGGAGAGCCACGTGGGGTAAGCCACTGGCTCGATAAATTTGGCTTCCAGGAGGCGGTGTACCTCTGCTTTTGCGGCTTCTGTCTTCTCGTCGTACATTTTGCGAAGACGTTGTTTTTTTGGTCTTACCGAGGGGTCGATGCCCAGGCTGTGCTCAATTATGGACCGGCTGACCCCGACCAGGTCGAGGGCTGACCAAGCGAAGACGTCCTTATTTTTGGACAAGCAGCACAGGAGCTTTTCCTCGTCATGCGAGGTGAGGTCTTTGCTGATCGTGACTGTTTGCTTGGGTGTGGCCAGGTCGAGGGGGACAGTCTTGGTCCCGTCGTTGCTTTGCAGCTGCGCCTTGTGCTGTTTTTCAGTTGAGCCGGCGGGCGCTGGGCCGTGAGGCAGTGGACATTTCTTTGCCCGGGGACGAAGTCCCACTCTATGTTGCGCGCGGTCTGCTGATTGCCGTAGACCGAGATGGTGCCCAACGGACCTGGTATCTTCATGCATAGGTACAATCCGTGAATGGCTGCCTCAAACTTGTTGATGGAGCCCCGACCCATGATAGCGTTGTACGGATACACCATGTCGACGATGTCGAAGGTTATTTGCTCACTTCGGGCATTGGGCGCTACACCGAAGGAGAGAGGCAACTCTATTTTGCCGATAGGAAAAGTGCCCTTGCCGCCGAAGCCGTATAGTGGATTGTCCGAAGGCTTGAGCAAGTTGTGGCTTATGCCCATGCGGTCGAAGGCATGGAGGAATATGATGTCTGCCTGGCTGCCATTATCAACGAGGACTTTGTGCAGGTCCCAGCCTGCCACGCTGCAGTTGATGACCATGGCGTCGACGTGGGGGGCGCTGCGGAGGTCGACGTCTCGGGCGTCGAAAGTTAGCGGTACATGGGACCACTTCGTCTGCACGACTGGACCGGTGATGGCGACGTGGTTGATGCTGCGGTAGTGGTCCCGCTTTTGTCGCTTGGTGTCGAAGTCGACGCTGGACCCACCAGTGATCATATGAATGACTCCGCGATACGGCTGATCGGCGAAGTCTTCTTGCTTGGGGGCGTGGGGGTGGGGGATGTTTTGTTGTTGCTGATGTGGAGGCGGGGTGGGGGAGGTACGATTTGTACTTCCTGATGGTGTTGGTAAGCGTGGTGCGGTGGATGCGGAGCGGGGGCGTGGATGTATGGTGGAGGGTGTTGCTGATAAGTGTGTGCGACGACCATTGGGTTGTCGGCTGGTTGCGCCCGTGCCATCCTGTCTCTGGTGGCCTTCATTTCTGGGCAGTCTTTTGTTTGGTGGGCGCAGTCTTCGCCGTGGAAGAGACAGTAGAATCGGCGCGGCGGCTGCGCGCGTCCCCGGCCCCTACCGCGAGTTCCACCTCCGCGGCCCTGGGGGGGGATACTCCTGGAGGCGAGGGGCATCACCAGCGGGGTGCTGGTTGGCGATGTTGTGCACCTGCTGCTGGTTACGGCCGTCTCGGCCGGAGTCTGGCTGCGGAGTCCTCGTCCACGTGCGGCTGGACTGTGGAGCATCTTTGGGCTTCCTCTGGGACTCAACCTTGCGCTGGTGGAGCTCTTCGGATTTGGCGTATTTTTCAAATAGTTGAATATAACTCCTGAAGGTTCTTGGGCGGGTCCCTGATGCAATGACTGTAAAGGACGCCGGCGCGAAGGCCACTGATGGCGTAGTGAATGGCGATCTAGTCATCAACTGAGGGCAGCTGTGACTTGAGTGTTAGAAACTTGCGGTAATATTCCTGCAGAGTCTCTTTTTCCAGCTGCTTGCAAAGTGAGAGCTCGGCCAAGGCGTCTGTGTCTGGGCGGTACCCTTGGAAGTTGAGCAGGAATTTGTCCCTTAGGCTTCTCCAGGAGTCAATGGACAGCGGGGGCAACCTGGTGAACCAGGTGAGAGATGGGCCTTCTAGGGCGATGATGAAAGACTTGGCCATTGTGGCGTCGTCCCCTCCGGAAGATGCAACGGCAACCTGATAACTCATGATGTACTGTGCAGGGTCCGTGCTGCCGTTGTACTTGGGATAGGTCCCTGCCCGGAAGTTGGTAGGCCAGGGTGTCACTTGCAGATGTGGTGCCAGGGGACTTCGCTCGTCGAGGTAGTTGACCCCTTGAAAAGGCGTGGCAGCTGGGAAGGCGTAGTCGCGCTGGGGGAAGTACGGGTCTTCCGCCTGCGCGCGCTGCTGTAGGGGTGCCCCATGCTGCAGGCCGCGGTGGCCTTCGCGTGTGTCTTCCACTTGTGCGCGGTGTTGCAGAGGTGGCCCATGTTGTAGGCCGAGGTGGCCTTCGCGCTGCATCAGCGCGATCTCCCGCTCGAGGTCCTGGGCCTTCTGCTCTTCGTCGCGTATCATTTGCCGCACCTTGGCTAAAGCTGACACGTGCTGGCGCTTGGCCTCTAGTATCTCTTTTTGCCTCTGGAGATTGCGGTTCTTGAGGCGCAGTGCGCGCAGCTGTAGCTATTCTTCCGCTGAAACGCCAAGGACTTCACCGTCCTCAGTGAGGTCCGCGCCTTCCGGTGGAGCGAAGCCGAGGACCTCACCGTCCTCGGTGAGGTCCCTGCCTTCCGGTGGGGTGAAGCCTGGGGGAGGCTGTGGTTGTCCTTCAGGGCCGCAGGTGCGGAGGGTGTCGTCTTCAGCAGCCTCTTGGTGAGTGGAGTGGGTGAGTGCGAGGGCCTTGCCCTTCCTTGCGGCCAGTAGTGCTGCCTTCGCAGCCTCGTCAGCCTTCGAGCTAGCTTTCTTGGGTGCCATCGCGGGTGGTTTTTTCGTAGCACGAACGGTGGGCGCCAAATGTTGGAACTTGCACACGGGCGCAAGTTGATCCAACAAGGGGGGGAATGATAGCACAAACAGAGTTTAACGCGTTATGGCAAAAGCACTGTTCAACCAGCCTCTCAAGGGCACTGTGCGGGGGTATTTATAGGTGTCCGGGTGCCTAGCGTCCCGTGTTAAGGACGCATGTGCCCTCAGACACCTAGGTTATCCCCGGAATATTCCCATAAAGCGGGGTTACAGACCGTAATTACAGGGACGCCTTTATAAATTAGGCCTGTAACACGCAGCGGCCACGCAGGGCCTATCACAATGGGCCGGATCTCACATGGGCCTCCGCGCTGGACGAGGCCGCCCGGTGGGATGACCTCGCCACGGGTCTTCGTCCGATGTCGTATGGGATGAAGGGTGTCCCTGCCCATTGTCTTGTCTCCGTTGGGCCGGCGTAAACGGCGAAGGCCCCGGGCGAAGGGTGTCCCTGCCCGTTGTCTTGTCTCCGTTGGGCCGGCGTTTACGGCGAAGGCCCCGAGCAAAGGGTGGCGTCTTTGCCTTCGCCCCAACAGGGTCTATAGTCCTTAGAACGGCCATTCTACTCTAGGTTAGCGGTCCTACAGTCAGCACGGCTTTGATACCACTTATGTCACAACCGGTTTTAGAAGGCAAACTGAATGCAATCCATGTACGTGCTAGGATCAGTAATTCACGTACACAAAAATTACATAATCGGACATCATCACACAGTGCTCGAATTATAACGTAAAAGATGGTAATAGTTGATTTCATCATGATGTCCTAGACATCCACATAGTCATTAACAATTATCAAAGTGCGGAAATGAAACGTAGATAAACACGGCCTTCACAGGCAGCCGACTGGGGGTTTGTCGCTAACCCATGCCTAGAACTCATCATACTCTTGGAACTCCTGGAAGTCTTCCTCTATGACTTCATCCTCTCCTGTGCAGTGGTTGCAACGTGGACAATCTGGGGGGTTTGGTGTGTAAAGCAAGGGTGAGTACACATCAACATACTCAGCAATTGTCCCGTTTGGCTGTAGTGGACTAGCTTTATGTGGGGTTAAAGTCAAGCAGTTGCTTTTAGTTGGTCAGGTTATTATTACTAGTAGAGAGCCAGGTTTTAGCATTAACCCAAGTTGTTAACCCCAAAGTACCTTTTCCAAACAGAAAGAATACCAGAAACAATTACCAGAATCATAATCAAAACCATCATCCTCATTATCAAATGTGAACAAAACATCTCTAATCAATGTGTCTCTAATCAATGGAGCTCTCTTGGCCGCTCATAACCGCGAGCACGGCTGATATATCATTTTCATAACACTCTACAGAGGTTGCACACTTTACCTACAAGTCGTGATTCCCTTTTGCCTCGGTCCGATCAAACCCTTAAACACTACTAAGGTGAATAGGCAGGGTTTCACTACGTATCCTTTACAAAGATTCCCTGAGGCTGTAGCCACCCGTTAGGTTTCCTAAATGTACCACACTCCACCCTCAGTGGAGCGAGCCGCATACACCGAGCCCCATTGACGGCACGACGGCGAAGCGAACTATATCTCAGTTCCTCTAATTATTCAGCTAAGGGCGACCCATACCACCCTCATGGTTGCACTGTTTTCCCGGGTGGTCATCCAACGAACCAGTCCTTACAGAGAGGCACTTGAGAAACCGCTCAAGTCCCCTTAAATGTCACAATATCATCATCATAATCAAAAGAGAAAACAACATATCATAAATAATCTCATCATGTTCATTTATTAGGGTGAAGCACTAGCATAAAGCTAAACCATGATAACCCAACCCACATAGGTAAACAAGGACATGATAAACAAAGCTATTCAATCCTTAGGTATAAATTGTGTAAATGCGGGGAGTGAATTATAAAATAAGTAGGACATAGATGGGTCAAGGGACACTTGCTTTCACCAACCAGCTGCTGCTCAGGGTCTTCACCTTCAACTCCTTCGGACTCCGTCAACTGACCATTATCTATACGAGTTCAAACATACATTCCACAAATTAATATAAAAAGAACAATACACCACACAGTAGAATATAACAAATAAGCAGACGCTCGGCGCAGAGCTCGCACCTACGACTAAGCGAGAAAGAGAAAACAATGGTCGAGGCTACAGACGAAAGGCAATTATGTTAAGCAGTTATGAATTAAAGTAATTGTCTAAACACAACCATATTAATTTGACAATCACGCTATGCATAAAATAAAGTTGCGCTACGCGTTTAATTATTATAAACAGTTCACGATAAATTCAAAAGGATTGTCGTGCGGCTAAAACGCACGACGGCACACGCGAACTAAACAAAAAATAAAACGAGTCGTCGTGCGGCGAAGCGCGCTACGCAACACTGAACTAAGCCAAAAATAAAATGGGTCATCACGCGGCGAAGCGCGCGATGCAACACTTAGACTAAACTTGAAATTGAACGAATCGTCGTGCGACAATGCGCGCAACGAAACACTTGAATTAAATATGAAAATGACGCAAAGCATCGCGTGACGAAGCGCACAACCGCATACCCCACTTAAACTGAATTTAGAATAATTCATCGTGCGACGAAACGCGAGACACAACATATTAAATAATCTGAAAATAAAATGAATCGTCACGCGACGAAGCGTGCGACGCAGCACACTAAATAATCTAAAATTAAACTGAATCATCGCGCGGCGAAGCGCGCGACGTAGCACATAAATAATCTAAAATTAAACTAAAACTACAACTAATCAAACTAAATTTTAAACATTACACACTAGGGCTACACACGCGGGAACGGGACTGCATGCATGGAGCTGGGGAGGGCGCTAGGGGGGCGCGCGGCCAGGGGCCAGCAGGGCACGGCTAAGGGCGGCTAGGGCGCGTGGCCAAGGCGCGGCCGAGGGTGCAGCTAGGGCACGGCTTGGGCGCGGCTAGGGTGCGGTCGAGGCGCGCGGTGGGGTGTGGCCAGGGCACGCGGCCAGGGTACGGCCGAGGCACGCGACGGGGCGCGGCTTGGGGCGCGGCGGGGCACGCGGCCAGGGCGCGGCAGATGCGCCACCAAGGGCCAGCAGGGGCGCGTGGGGAAGGGTGGAGGAGGGAGAGGAGAGGGGAGGGGAAGAGAGAGGGAGGTGGGAGCTCACCTCGGGGTTCGACGATCGCAGCAACCGTCCACCGGATCACACCTAGGGCAAAGGAGGTGGAAGAGAGGTGGGAGAGAGGGAGAGGAGGTTGCTGTGTAGGAAACAAAATGAGATAGGGAGGGAGGGGCGCGCATGGGGGGTGTGGGGTGCTAGGGGCCGGGCTAGGTGGGGTCGCGGGCCGGGCTAGGCCAAAAACCCACTGCACGCATGTCCACTAATCGGAATCAAATCGTGAATCAACACCCGAAACGAGATGGACGCGCGATTAAACACAACGTCAGGCAAATAAATATGCTTCAGCATGATGCAACACTGATGTCAACTTAGGTTTTTGTTTACACTCATTACGGACACCAGTCACTATACTACTTTGAAAATTGGAAAAAGGAGCGAAACAGGAAGAGAAAGGAGAGTAACGCCTGAATTTGGTGAGTATTAGAGAAGAAAAAATTATACTCCCAAATTCAGGGTGTTATAACTTGCTTCATCAGAGCTAGAGTGGTATAAGCAGCCCTGTTGGGATAGTAGTTGGCATAATATCCAACCTACTCACACTTGAAGCATGACTTGTTTGTGGATGTATTAGGAGCAACAGGTCCGGTCGGGGTGTTTGCTTGAGTAGGAGCAGATTGGGTCTATTGAGTTTGTTGGCCAGAACTGCCATGAGCTGGTGTGCCTTGAGGTGTAGTATAACGGGGAGGAGAAATACTTCCAGCCTGTCCCTAGTTAGTAGCCTTCCTCTTTTCTCCAAGCTCAATCCCCGTGTGCTCTAGGGCGATAGCTTTGTCTAATAGTCTCTGGAAAGACGGGATTGTGTGCGACATCAGTTAGTATTGTAGTGGCACGATCAAACCCTCTAGAAATAGCTCCTGCTTTTTCTCATCATCATCATCAACTTCACCAGGAGCATATCGGGATAGCTGGATGAATTTGTCTCGGTATTCACTTAATGACATCCCTCCCTATTTGAGGGATAGGAACTCCTTCTTGACCTTCATAAGACTAGCAGGAATATGGTAATTCCTAAAGTGAGTGGAGAATTCTGCCCAGGTAATGGTGTGAGCAGCAACATGCACAGCGTAGTATGCATCCCACCAATCCATAGCAGGGCCAGTGAGGCGACCTGATGCATATAGCACTTTCTCCCTGTCAGTGCACTGAGCTATATTGAGCATCTTGTCCATGGACTTTAACCAGTCGTTAAGTTGTAGTAGGTATGAGAAGTTAGAGAATGTTGGTGGCTTGTGACTCATAAACTTTTGGTGCTTATCCCTGGGCGGAGCTGGTGGTGGTGGAGGTGGCAGTTGTTGTCGTTCCTGTCGTTCTTGACGCATTTCTTGGTGTTCTTGCCGCATTTCCTGTCATTCTTGACGGATCTGTGCTTGCATTTCTGTCATTGTGTTGGTCATCTGTTGTAGTAATCGCATTTGAGCAGCAGCCACGTCCTTAATAGGCGGGGATTCGGAGGAGGATTCATTTCTAGTTCCGGGTTAGCTACAGCCCTCCTTCGACGAATTCGTGCGGGTAGATCAACACCTCCTCCCCTCCTGGTATTAACCATCTGGATTGTAACATAGTTTTGCAAGGGGAATAATTTAGTAGGTAGAACAGATAGCCTAGTAGCTGGTCATAAACTGAGGGATCTTAGGCAAAGCTTTGATCTGTTGCTTTGTGTCTATGTCAGGACAACTATGCTTATAAGATGAATCTCCAAGGATAAGATAGAATCTGCTAAGATAAGATAGACATGTGATCGTAGATACATTTTAATGGGGGATAATCTAGGTTGGCTAGTTGTCTTATAAACAAATTTTTATGCCTATACGTATATGCAGATGCAATTGTGGACATAACTCCACAACTCATCACAGTCAATCAAAGAACCAAATTAAACAGTTATCATAAGAACAAGCATCCAAGCGTATAGATACCGACAAAAATAGTTTTGTTTTTGTTCCTAAGATTAGGTCTCCTATTCCTAAAGGTCACTTTAGGTACAGGATTTCAAAGTGTGAAATCCACTTTTGTCTTCAGAAGTGAAAAGATAAGAGTAATCGGAGTAAAGGAGCAATAGATGAGAAAAGATTAAGTTAAGTTTAGAAAGATTCAGAGTAGCAAAGGTAAGTAGGTAAGGTTATCCATTTCTATCTAGGTTACATCCTACAGTCAACATTTGCTCTGATACCACTTCTGTCACACCCGGATTTAGCGTGCCAAACCCGGACGCGAATCAAATGTGTGTTGGGATCAAGTCTCATACATATGATGACTCATGATACAGAAACGAATGTCGGAATGTCACATCATTAATATATAATGGAGTTCTGTACAAAATAGATAAATAATTACATCATACGAAGACAACGATCCAGCAACCCAAAGTTGACTGGGAGACGACGGCCTAGACCACTCACAAACTCATAACAACATCCATCATGTGCCTCATCCTGTGGTACCCATCTTTGACCTGGGGGGATGTGAGTACAACAAGGGCGAGCTCACATACGTTCATCACTCAACAAGTTGTGGGGAATAATGTGCATGAACTCACCAAAGGTGGGAGCTCATGTGAAGTGTAAGGCTTACCAAAGGAGACGGTTAAAGCTGAGCATTTCTTTTAAAGTTGGTCAAAATTTTATTAGCAGTTACAATGTATAAGTAGATACCAACCCAATTAAATAAGATATCACAATTAATAATATCACCCGCGATGCAATGCATATGACAGATTAAGTTTAGTTCCAGAATTAATCATGCGAGAGTCTTGAGTCGCTCATGACCGTGAGCACAACTAAAATACCAGTTTTACACTCTGCAGAGGTTGCGCCCTTTACCCACAAGTCATGTTACCCATTTGCCATGAGGTTGTATGAACCCCATACACCTCTACCGAGGAAGCGAGGCAGGGTAGCACCACGAGGCCTTTCCAAAGTTCCACTAGTTCGAAAATACTCACTACGATTTTAGGACGAAGGAAGCATAGGAATCCCTCGTCCGAACTGCCATCGCAGCAGTTCGACCTGAGAACCTCCAAATACTCTGCAGCGACGCCTCCCCGCTTGCCACTCCTAATTACTTGGTTAAGGGTGTCCCATTCCACCCTTGTGGTAGCACTGTTATCTCAAGGTAAGCTCCATGTTCCAATTAGCACAATGATCTTGTCATGAACAATAATTAAAACAATAGCATAATTGGAACATAATCATAATTCAAATGTAACATTAATCCCAAAACTAGGTAGAGCAATAGCAAATCTACCCAATTGATCATATTAGGTCCCATCTGATTAACCTGAGCATGTCATAGTGATTAACAGGAACATTATTAGGTAGAGAAGAGTGATCAAGGGCACACCTTGCCTTAGACTCGAGATTCCTAGGTACCAACTTGGTCTTCAAGTGACTCGTAACCTCAGTGCTACTCGTAGCAATACAAACAAACATGGTATAGGCAAAATTAACATCACACCAAACATAAGAACAAACTGTATAATAATGTTCTATGTATCGAAATGAGGTTTGGAGTTACGGTTAAAAAGTTATGATTTTCCAAAGTTTTAAGTGTTTACAATAAAATAAATGAGGTACACGATTTTAATCATAGGTTTCATGGTAATACAAGGTTACTAGTTGATAAACAATATTAATGTGAGATTAATGCAACTGAAATGGTTCAAAAAGGAGTTAAAATGAATTACCTATGAATTAAACAAAGTTTTAGAATTACTTTTATACTAGAAATCATTTTTGTTTTTAATTCTGGACTTCTTTGAAGACTCTGGACTGCGGACACGAATACCATACATTACAGGGGCTAAGGTGCAAAGTTCTGGGTTTAGGTGTAATTTATTTTGGCCAAGGTAGGATGGTGGGTTACTTTCTGTAAACTATAAGTGTGCTTAAGTGAAGTGGGCTAGCCGAAGGGGTATCGATGGTTCACGACTGTTGGATCATAAGCCTACGAACAGGATTAGATCGGATCCCTAAAGACCCGGTCTCAAGCCACTGCCCTACGATCTAGGATTCACGGGTTAGATTTAAAACGATTGTGAATGGTTCTTACGCGCACGATGCACATCTAACGGCGCGGATTCGCAGGATCAAACTGTTCACGCGAGATCATATCACACTCGTCCACTGGCCGATCAACGGCTAGCACTTGACACCATCCCCTGAGACGTACCCAAACCCAACGACACGCTCGCCGTGGTGGAGCGCCATGACCGGAGGACCCGCACCAGCCCACGGTGCCCGATTCGTGGCAACCCGACGTCACACGATGAGCAGTACAAGGCGATGAACAAGAAAGTGCCATTACAAGCCACCGACCCACGCAAACTACCCAGCGGTAGAGGATGGCAGGGCAGAGGAGATACCCCAAGTCCGGCGAAGATTACCGGTTTCACCACGGGCGAAAATTAACACGAGAAGGTGCCTCATGTAAACGGGAAATAAGGCAGACTAGTTTGAGGGTCTCTTACCTCGAATTAGGTGACGAGAGCGCTGCTCAAGCAGTAGCGGAGTTTCACGGCGGTAGCGATCCTTCCTGCGTTCCTTGCCCCCTCTGCGGTGACGGTGACCTTGGATTTCTACCCCGACGTGCTCGCGGTGACAGGGAAGATGGCTCAGGCGACCCTACCGCGTAGGTATATAGTAGAGGGGATTCCCCTAGCTGGACGATTACATCGGCGGGTTGTTGTAACAACCAAAGAGGGCCCACACGTCAGATAGACAGGTGACTTGGTATGCGCTCTTGAGTGGCTGACAAGTGGGTCCCACCCACCAGTGTAACGCTCAGGGCAGGCTGCCGCGGGGATGAAGCTTTGGAAATGAGCCGCTGGGTGAGTTTCAGTGGGCCGAATCTAGTCTAGCGGTCCAGTACAGGTAATTCTCTGTTTATTTTTCTTTTCTATTTCCAATTTTAGATATTCAAACCAAATTCAAATTCCTATTATGAATTTCAAATTCCCAATCTCAACATAATCCTAATGTGAGTATAAATCCTACTATTTTTAATATTTTTATTTATTCTCCTTCCATTTTCAAATTCGAATTTTCAAACTTAAACTTGTCTCACGAGTTTAAACACAAATGTACAAATACAAGAACCTCAGCATGAGATGTATATTTCTGTATTTATTTATTTGCTATTTGACTACTTTAGTTCCCTTAATTGAGTATGTCCAAAGAGAAGCAAAACTCATAATCCCCAGAACATTTACATATATGTATATTTATTTATTTTATTATTTTTCCCTTATATAAATTTTGGGCTTTACATAATATCTGTATTTAGGTAGAACCCGAAGGGCTACCATGCACAGTGGTTTTTCTGTTTTCCTTTTTCCTTTTCGGTTTAAAACGCAGTGAACACTGGAAAGATGAGTAGTTCGAGTTTTTAAACTCGAAAAATGGTGAAATAAATTTTGTAGGATTCCTCTGTGATAGATCTATTGTTTGAAAATGTTGCATTTCAAGGTTTGAATGTTTTGTACATGGTTTGAATTTAAATATGAAAACCAAGTTTCTTTATAAGTAATAAAATAAATAAATCCGAGGCCAGAAAAATATGAGTCCAACTTTTACTAGGTTCTTTTAGTTAATGTCTACCTGTGGTAAATTATTTGGGGGCTGTTGGGGGCCTTGGTCTTCCGAAGGTCCTCAAAAACATGACTAACAATGTTTTCCAAGTGTAATATATGTACAGGAGCCTTCGTACTCGGAATAAAGCTGTACACAATATGAAAAGCATGGTCGGGACGAAGGTTGAACCAACTCTGAAGCTATACGCAAGGAAGCTTTGGCTCAATGGCAGAAAAAAAGGAACCGACTTAAAGGGGAAAAGGCTATCTAGTCCTCGTTGGATTGTCATTAAGTCAATAGTAAACATAAAAGGCATGAATGTAATTGTACACATGTTGCACCCTGTGCCTATAAATAGATGAACAGTACCCCTGTACTATTCACGCTGACTTGTATTCGCTCGTGCGTCACACTTGGACTTTTACCTTCTGTCAAGCCGAAGGTACAAATATAATTCGATATTGTTTCTGTTCACCCATGATAATAAAAAGAAGAGATATTAATAGTATCATATGATTATTTATGTTGCCTCTTATATTTCATATGCTTCTTCTTTCATTAACATATACTGCGATGATGAAGGTATGTCCTTTGTGACCTTCCTCTGAAGATCATTATATCCTAAGGGAGATAATGCTTCGAAGGACGAAAGGTATTAACTTTTAACATTTTGTGTTGCCTTGTTCTTAACTCATAGCATTTGAGAACAAGTCCCCAACATTGGCGCCCACCTCTTTGTAGAGGTTGCACACTTTAGCCATGAGTCGTGATCTCTTTTGGTCTTGGGTCGATCAAACCCTCAAACACTACCAAGATGAGTAGGCAAGGTTTCACTACATAGCCTTTACAAAGATTTCCAGAGGTCATAGCCACCCGTTAGGTTTCTCCAGTTTGATAAATACAGTACCTCTCCCCACAGAAAGGGTAACTAACAAAAGCAGTACGAAAGAACCTCGGCACCTAGCCTCGGCAGAGCAAGTACTCTGCCCGGACCACATTGATGGCACAACGGTGAAGCCGACTACACCTTAAGTTCCTCTAATTAATCAGCTAAGGGCGTCCCATTCCACCTTCTTGGTTGTACTGTTTTTGCGGGTGGTCATCCAACGAATAGGTTCTTACGGAGATGTACTCAGGAAACAACCTGAGCCCCCTAAACTATCACAAGTTCATCATCATATCCAAAATATCATCATCGTATCATAAATATTCTCATCATGTTCATTGATTAAAGTAAAGCAGTAGCATAATACTAATCATAATAACAAATTCCCAAAGGGTAAACAAGGACATGAAGATAGAATACTAGTCAATCCTTAGGTTGATCTTGGTATGTGGGACAATGAATTATAAAGTAAGTAGGACATAATGGGTGAGAGGACACTTGTCCTCACCAGGTTGCTGCTTAGGGAAGTCTCCTGCAACTCACTCGAGAACCACGTACTACTCGTTGTCTACGCAAAGCAATCATTCATTCAACACACTTGGGGATTAACAAAGAACATTACACCAAACATATGCAACAGATCAAACACAGGTTCAGTAGAAAAAGTAAAGATACACAAGTGAACTCTAGGTTCTAGTTTAGATCACTATGTTTAAGGGTCTACTGTTCTCTAACTAAGTTTATCTCAGTAAATTACTTCCCTAACTAGGTCTATCTTAATAATTTACTTACTTAATAATGTTATTCCAGGGATGGGATTACCCTAAATGAATTTAAGTTTACAAAGTTAAACACTTGAACATTCATTAGGGCTTCACCTTTTATTTTATTCTTCAATAAATATTCTATTACTTTAAATTGACCTAGAGTCTAGCCACAAAATTAAGACATGCAGATAGTGGGTGAATATAATTTAAGCAAATAGAGAATAACATCATGAACATTTTGTAATTTGAACCATCTAATTTGGAGTTCATATGCAAAAGATATGAAATTTACAAGTTTTGGAATTTAAATTCCTAAACTAGACACCTTTTATTAATTAAACTAAAGCCTGGGGCTCTTTCTAAAAAAATTTAGGGGCTCAGATGAAAGAAATAAGGACGACGGGTTCTAATACCCAAGAACTAAGGGTTCTTTTTACAAAATGGCAAACCGAAGGGGTATCAGATCTCCTCGACCGTTAGATCTCGGATCAACGGTCGAGATTAGAACCGACGGGTGAGCGCGCGGGCCCCTGACGCACGGGGCCCACGGGCTAGCGGCTCGGGCGGGGCAGGGGGTGAGCGACGGAACGCCAGAGCGCTGGTGCCTAACAGGTGGGGCCACGACAGGACCGGGCCCGTTGGTCAGCAGCACGGGGCAAGCGCATGCGCGTAAGGGGGCGCACTAATGAGCAGGGCCCGCCAGGTGGCAACCCAGCACAGAGGGGAGAGGGTCGGCGTGGTGCTGATGTGTGGGACCTATGGTCCACTGGTTGCGGCCACGCGAGGGGGAAGAAAGGGGTTGCGGCTGGGGGACTGCGGGTGGGTCCCCCTCATTGGGGTTGTCGTCTACCTCGGTCGCGCGCTTGGCGTGAGCACCATGGCTGGAGCCGGCGACCTCACGTGGGTGGAGGGCTCGGGGCGGTGGCGGTTGGACGGGGGACTTCGGCACGACGACACGGAGCCAGTGCCGATGATCACCGACGATTAATCGACGGAGCAAGGAGAACGAGGGAGAGAGAAGAGGAACTCCAGTGAGGAAAGTCACCTTGGGTGAATCGAGGGCGGTCGCGGGACTTTGTCGGGCCTTGCCGGGGAAGAATTCGGGCGCAGGAGGCCTAGCGACGGGGGGGCTCCGGCAAGCTTGGAGAATGGCCGCGTGCAGCTCGGGTGAGTGCGCCGAGGCGAAATGAATGAAGCAGGGGAAAGTGGGTGCTTGCAGGGGCTTCAAGGGGGGCGGGTTAGGGCGGCGGTCTCGGCGTGCTTGCGCACGGTCCGCTCGGGCAGGCAGTTGAAGGGAGGGGAGCGACTGGCATGCAGGGCCCAAAGGGCGGTGGCACATGCTCGCAACGGGCAGAGGTGCTTACGGGTGGGGTCGTCAGGCTGAGGATGCGTGGGCGCGTGGATGAGCGAGGGAGAGCATCGACACGGCGTGCCCGCCGATCAGTGGGAGAGGGCACGGGCGCGCGGGAGCGGACTGGGCTTAGTGGGTCGAAAAGCCTGGAGGGAGGGGGTTTCCGGGCTTCTTTTCCTTTTCTTTTTATTCCTGAATTTATAATTCCTTTTCCTTTTGTTTTCACTTTTGGATTCAAATTCAAACGTGCCACAAATTCAAATTCAAATAATCCAAACATGTGCATCAAACCAAAGAACAATCCAAGCTCAGCATGGTGCAACATCTCATGACTCCCATAGGTTTTGGTATAGTAAAGAAATAATTCATCTCCCAAATAGTAGACATACTTCTAAATATAAAGAAGAGAGAAGAAATCTATAGAGAGAAAGAAGGGGTAACACCTTAATTTGGTAGATATTAGAGAATAAATTTTATACCCCCAAATTCAGGGTGTTACAGTAGTTAGCTCATTATTGTGTATGCTAAGAATTTCCGTTTTCTCTAGCAAATTTTCAATTGCTTCTTGAGAGCTAGCTAACTTAGCCTTAAGTTTTTCATTCTTTTTAATTAGGCTATCATCGGTAGCTGATGATAGAGCATTAGACTTTAATTGTTCAATTTTAGTTGTTAGCTTACAATTCAAATTTGCAAATGTTTCAAATTTTTCTAGCAAACATTTATAATCATTTTGAGACTAATCAACTTATTTTTCAAAGTTTTAAGTTGAGCCTTTTGTTTAGTGCATACATCCTCAAAAAATTTAATGGCTTCTGCAAGCTCATCTAAGGAGGGCATTCCCTCACCTTCACCATCATCACTACTGCTATCATCACTAGAGGATGGAATACTCATTTTACCTCTTGCCATAAAGCACTTATGTGATGACCGTGACGAGGATCGGTGGCTGCGTATCCTTGGAGGTTCATCGTTGCTTGAAGAGTCATCCCATGTTTTGAAACTTATAAGCGCCTTCCCCTTTTTGGGTTCGACCATATTTGGACAACTCTCCCTAAAGTGGCCCTTCTATCCTCAAGCAAAGCATCCTCTCTTTCTTTGCTTTTTCCTGTCAATGTTAAATTGAAGATCCTCGATCTGTAGAGGCACACCCATTAGATTAATCTTGCAGATCATCCCCATTACCTTTCTGATGCGTCGGATTGTTTCTTCGTCCTCGGAGGATGATGTTGATGGTTGATTATCTTCATCGTCATCACTTTCTTCTTCTTCCTCTTCTTCACTTGAGGAACTTGGAGTGGGAGCCTTTTTCTTTCACTTGTTCTTTTCATCACATGCAAAGACATATGGTCTTGAAGAAGTTGGCTCCTCTTGTCAACCCATTTTTCGCGACATCTCAAATGCCGCAATTTTTCCAATCATAATGGTCGGGGTCATTTGACTCAAGTCCTCCATGTTATAAAGAATAGTGATGATGCTCCCATATTTTTGTTGTGGTAGTAGGGAGATAATCTTACTCACAATGTCTGCATCACCTAGCTTATTAATGCCAATAGAATTGAGCTCATTGATGATTAGATTTAAACGAGAATACATGTCTCTAACAAGCTCATTTTCTTTCATGGCAAAAGAATTGTACTCAATGTTTTTGCTCACAGACATTGTGTCGGTGTTTTGGGTCCGACCGCACACCCGGGGTTGCCCCTCAAGGTGTTTTTAGGAGTAGGACGGTGTCGACGACTGTAGCAAAATGGTTCGTGCCAGTTGCACGAGGGACAGTGGACAATGTTTTCAGGTTCGGGCCGCTTAGAGATGCGTAACACCCTACGTCCTGGTGAGTATGCTTGGTGAATGAGGTTACAAGAGAGCTCTCTGAATTGAGAATGCAGAGAGTTGAAGTGGGTGGCTAAGTAATAGGGTCGATCGTTCTGAAGGGGTGCCCCCTAGGCCTTATATACTCGACCGTGGGGCAATACACGTGGATATGATAACAATGCGTAGCTAAAGGATCAGCAATTGTTTGAGTTTATCTCCCTGTAGTTCCGCCGACCTATCCTCGCGTGGCTCCGTTGCATGGGGGCTCCAGCGCGGGAAAGTCGGATCTCTGTTGTGGTCGCTCGCTCGACGTTGTGGGCCGTCCAGGTTTGCACCAATCCGGCCTCGTGTCAACCTGCTTTGCTGATTGTTCCTCCCCAGGCCCACGAAAGAATGGCCTTACGATTTATTGGGCCCTTGGGCCTTTCGTGAGGTCTTTTACTCTTTTAGTGGACCCGGGGGATATCTGTCCCCCACAAGCCCCCTATCTTTGGGTTAATTTAGAGGTAATCAGCACAAAGATCCCAGGTCCAGCTTGCAGGCGATTTGAAGAGAACGACTTCTTACTGTCTCCTCCTGCTTTGATCTCTCGTAAACCGAAGCTTTGTTTCGTGCTCTTGCCTTAGAAGTCGGCATTTCGTTTTGTAGGACCCTGAACTTCATTTGGGTGCACCAGGAGGTGCACCCAATGGGTGTAGCCCCCGAGCTTCGAGTAGATTTTAGAAAATAATCTACTCGAAGGTCTTTACCAGAAATTATTTCCACTTTTACTCCTGCGTTTTGGTTGAGGGCCAGCCTTGTCTTTAATCTTATCCCATGCCTTAGAAGTCGGCACTATCTTGGCTTGGAATGATGATCCATGGGGTGCACCGAAGGTGCACCCAATGGGTGTAGACCCCGACCTTCGAGTGGATTTTTGAGGATAATCCATTCGAAGGTCTTCCTTTTGTGTCTTTTTGCTGAGGATTATCCTTTCTGCTTGTAAAAATCGGCATGATGTCATCCGCATTATGCTTTGGAGGTCAGCATTATGTCATCAATATTATGCTTTAGAGGTCAGCATGTATTTTGTCTTTTGCAGCCGAGTTCGCAATCCATCCATATCTTGCTAGGTAGTGTAATTTATTTGCTCTGCGACTGATTGGACATTTGATGGACGTTCTCTGTCTAGTCTTCACGTCGCTTCTGTCGGCCATATTTTGTACTTCACTGGCTATATTTGGCTTTCCTCTGATCCTCACTGATATCTCATTTTTGTCTTGAGGTATTCACTGCATGCCCTGCACAGATGTGACCGTTTTGAAAAATATACTGATAATTCCTGGGCGTCCCCCCCAATGGGTGTGGGCAAGGGACGGCTTGGTACGCTGAGTGTTTTAGCCGGCTGCTTCTGAGAAGTAATGTGATGCGACGGCGGGTGTAATCATATCCTCCGCGCTGTTGACTGGAGTCCCAATGGGTGTTGTGTTGCGTGAAACGGCGTCAGCCGCCTGATGTGTCTTCAGACGGGTTGAAGTGCTTATTGAATGCTTTGCGACTGTTCAGTGACCACGCTTGGAGGTGAGCGGTTGCCTTCTTTTCCTATAAATAGTGCCTTTGCCTGCCTGGTTTTTTCACATCTCTCGCTGTTCTCCACTGCCTGCTTTCTTTCTTCTACCTGCATTTCCACCATGGGCAAGAAACGCAAGCGCGAGCCAACTCCTCCGACTGAGGATTTTGGTGACTCGGAGTATTCAGAGGAGGAGTTCTCCTCTGAATCCGAGGGTCTCCGGCTCCCATCCCTCTGCGTGAGTCGTCTGACGACTCAGACGACTCCCAGGGGCTCGCGGCGGAGGTCTGGACGTACATCCGGGCTATCGAGCGCTCCGGGCTCGAGGGCTCGGATGAGTCGGAGTACTCCTCGAATGAGGAGGACTCAGACGGTGGCGGCGAGGACGAGGACGGCGACGACGACGACGACGACGACGAAGGCAGTGGCGGCGGTGACGGTGACGGCAGCGGCAGGGGCGGCAGCAAGGACGGTGACGGCGGCGGCAGCAGGGGCAGCAACAGGGGCGGCAGCGGCGGCAGCAGCAACAGGGCCAGTGGCTAGATGCCACTGGTCCTTTAGATGTTAGTATAGTATAGTTAGAATAATGTAGTAGTATTTAGTAGTGTAGAGTAGTATAGTGTAGTGTAGTAGTAGTAGTAGTAGTATAATGTAATGTAGCAGTAGTAGTAGTAGGGAAGTATCAACTCATAATGAGTTGATTTGTATGTATGATATCTTCCCTTTAATGAAGAAATGATGTTGGCTTCTCTGTGATTATTGCTCGTTCATATTCGTAACTCAAAGTTCTTGAATCATTCCTCTTCCCGCCTTTTTCGTGAAGTTGATTCCTTTGGAATAGTAAGTGAATAACTCGGACATCATATCGATGCTTTTAGAAGTAGCTGCCGAGCGACTTCTAGATGATGTCAGAGTTTTAGAGATAACTGCCGAGCGACTGAACGCAATGTCGGAGTTTTAGAGTTAACTGTCGAGCGACTTGAAGACAACGTCGGCGTTTTAGAGGTAACGCCGAGCGACTGAACACGACGTCGGAGTTTTAGAGGTAACTGCCGAGTAACTTGAAGGCGACGTCGGCGTTTTAGAGGTAACGCCGAGCGATTGAACACGATGTCAGAGTTTTAGAGTTAACTGCCGAGCGACTTGAAGGCAACGTCGGCGTTTTAGAGGTAACGCCGAGCGATTGAACACGATGTCGGAGTTTTAGAGATAACTGCCGAGTAACTTGAAGACGACGTCGGCGTTTTAGAGGTAACGCCGAGCGACTAAACACGATGTCGGGGTTTTAGAGTCAACTGCCGAGTAACTTGAAGACGACGTCGACGTTTTAGAGGTAACGCCGAGCGACTGAACACGATGTCGGGGTTTTAGAGTCAACTGCCGAGTAACTTGGAGATGACGTCGGCGTTTTAGAGGTAATGCCGAGTGACTTGAGGGCGACGTCAGCATTTTAGAGGTAATGCCGAGCGACTTAATACTATGTCAGAGTTTTAGAGTCAACTACCGAGCAATAGCGGGCTACGTGGGCCACTTTGAGGTTAATAGCCGAGTGATGATGTGGCGCACCGGTGTTTTGGAAATAACTGCCGGGTGATGACGTGGCACGCTGGTGTTTTGGAAATAACCGCCGGGTGCTGACTGGGCGCTTTTTGAAACGATATCTGGCTCGAGAATATCCCATAAGTGCTGCGCTTTTAGCCGCCTCTGCTTTCCGTGCCCTAGTTCTTGCTTTCTTGCTTCTGAATCCTCTCCGCAATTCGCCTCCTACTCTGCTCGCCGGTAGAATCGAGATGGCGCCCAAGAGGAAAGCCTCGAGTTCATCTGCCATGGTGATTCCTCCAATCGACCTCAACAGCCAGTTGCCTTTCGCAGGTAACCACATGTCCGTCATCTCTGAGCCCGAACTTCTCCACCTCGTGTCCATCGGGGTTCTTCCTCCGAGGGAACTCTGCTCTTGGCGGATTTGCCAAGGGATTACTGTCCCAACTGAGGATACCCATGAGTCCGTGATTTATGCTCCTTTCCTTCTTCGCGGCCTTGGCCTTCCCATTTCTCCCTTTTTCCGCGGCCTCCTTGATTTCTATCATCTTAACTTGACCCATCTGAATCCCAAATTCTATCCCGCAAATCTCCATTTTCGTTCATTTATGCGAAAGCCTTTCATGGCGTGCTACCACATTTCGGGTTGTGGAAGTACTTGTATCACTGTCGCCCTGGGATGGCCGGGGGACAACATCAATTGGTTGGGGGTACTAGCTTGGAGATGCGCCGCGGGAGGAAGACTGAGTATCTCGAAATCCCTCTCACAGACAGTATCAAGGGGTGGCGCTTGGAGTGGTTGATAGTTGAGAATTATGGAAACTCTCTCCCCCCGGTCGGGAAGACAGCCGGATGTTCGCACCCCAAGCTGGACCGAGGCTCCCACAGATCAGGAGGTAGCTGAGGCAGGTGCTTTGCTTGCTGAAGTTGGATTGCTGAAAGAGAGGGGTCTGACTGCTGAAGCTGTGGTTGCTGATTTTGTTTTCAAGAATATTCAGCCGTTGAAAGACAGGGCATACCCGGCTTATCTGTATCGAGGCCTAGCCGACTCAACTCGGGTCACTAACTAACGAATTCCCTCTATGGACTTGGTGAGCCGACTTGAGATGATCCTTAGAGGCAAAGTGTCAAATGTTGGTGCCCCAGTGGCATTCTCAGCCTGGAACTTGCCTCCTCCCAAAGCCTTCACTCTTTTTGTGTCGAATCCTCCTGTCACTGATGGCAGTTTGGGCCTTAGAGTGCGGCCCTCTACTGAAGAAGTTAGTGCCTTGGTTGCCTCGCTCAGGGGGATTCCTGATGATGAACGGCAGGTCCATTTTGAGGTGCCCCTGAACCCTAGTGATGCGGAGATAAGTGCTATGCTTGATTTGCTGGCTGAGGACTCTTCTGACGCTGCTCCTGCTAGGGCATTGGTAGTGGCGCCCCTCCCAGAGGCTGATACAACTTTAGATACTCAGAAGCCTGCTGGTACTCGCCCGAGGCGCCCTTGCCCGAGCCAGTCAACCTGATCCTTCTGCTGATGAGCAGAAAAAGAAAAAGAGACGCCTCCGGCGAGTATCCAGTTTGGATCGGGACGTTGGTACCTCGGTTCCTGATGCTGAAGAAGTGCCTGCGACTGAATTTATTGACGCTGACCCCAATGGGTGTACCCAATCTGTTGCTGATCCCAATGGGGGTGCTCCATCTGTTGCAGATCCCAATGGGGGTGCTCCATCTATTGCTGATCCCAATGGGGGTGCTCCATCTGTTGCTGATCCCAATGGGGGTGCTGCCTGCGTTGCTAATGTGGACGACGAGGAGGGAGAAGATGAAGTTCCTTTGACTCAGGAAAAACAGTCGGCAGTTCATCGCTAGCGGTGAAAGTAGTGGAGTTCCTTCTCCTGCTTTGTCTGCTCTCATTGGTCTGCAAGAACTGTCCCTGGCCAATTTTGATCAGACTCTTGAGGATATGGTTCCAGAGGATTTGTTATCGGAGCCAGCAGATGATGGTGTGATGGAGGTTTGTGCTGATGTGCTTGATGCTGGGTTGAGGTCATCCCGTGCCTCGTCGACCTTAGAGCGCGATCTCGAGGGTCGGGAGACCGACTTGGATCGTCCTGGTCCCATGGAAGTAACTAAGGGCCCATCAGCCTTAGAGGTGGCTACTGCAGAGAACTTGGACCCCAAGGATGGTGTTGACACGTGCCCAGCCCCCGAGAATGTTGTCGGGGATGACTTGGTTCGGGTGGGAAGTGCAAGCCACTGCCTAGCCCCCGAGGGTGCTGCCGGGGATGATCCGGCTCAAGTGGGCAGTGCAAACTATGACCCAGCCCCCGAGGATGTCCGAGCGGGGTCTCTCTCTTGTACTTCCATGGACGTTCATGCGGGGTCGCCTCCACACTCCGGCTGTATGGTGGTAGCCCAAGCCTTGGACCAGGGAGTCGCTTTAGAGGGTAACGTCCCTGCTGACCGAGTGTTGGGCTCTGTTGATGGCACCGAGTTGATTCCTACTGGTTCGTTGCAAGCTGCTTCGGGTGGTGGCCTTACGCCCGGTTATCAATTGATCTCTCCTGATTTGGGGATCCCTTCGTTCTTTTCCATCCTCCAGGTACTGTGATGTATTTTAGCTTGGCTTTTTACATTGCATGAACTGCTGTCATTACATTCATCTGCTCTCCTCCTCAGGCTTTGGTGGATGGGATGGCTAGCCAGATGAGGTTACAGGATGCTTCTGTCCCAGAAGTAGCTTCCTCACTTGCATGCTGGAATCCAGTGTCACTTCAACATCGTGTCTCTGAATTGGAGGCGACCAACGCTGGTTAGTGCTTTTTTGCTTCTCTTTGTCTTCACTGTAGACTGCTTTACATTCTAACCCCTTTTTGTTTGATTGTCTCCTGCTAGGTATGACTCGGCATATTTCCATTCTTGAGGAAAAACATTCCCGAGATCAGGCTGAATTGGCCCAGTGGTGCACTGACTTTGAGGAAAAGTACTCTCAAAGTCAGACTGAACTAGGTCAGGTCTCCGCTGCCTTAGATGACGCCAATGCACTGAGTTCTTCTCTTCATGATCAGCTCAATTCTGAAAAGGTGACTTATGAAACTGTGCTTTGCCTTGTTGTGGTCCTATTACTTGCTTGGTGTTTGAGGGAGTTGACTTTTGTTTGCAGGAAGAAAAACGTATCCTTGCTGCTTCTCACGACAGTCTTGACAGATTGTATCGTGATTCTAGCAACTCGCTGACTATCTTGGAGAGGAGTCATCGCTTCGCCATGGAAGAGTTAGACAACCAACGCTGTAAGCTGCAGGAATTCATGGATGAAGTGACCCGGCTCAAGCAGTTGATATCAGCGAAGGACGCTACTATCAAAGAACTCCAAGCTTCCAAGAAATCCATCGCCCAAGAGTTAGAAACTGCTCGGCTGGCTGCCAAGGTTGCCGAAGAAACTTCTGTTACTCTCAGAGCCCAGCGTGATAGAGCCATGGACAAGGCTATTCGGGCGGGGTGAATCTTGATGAGGAGACCCGGCGTGGTTGTTCCCGAAGATATAAGGGCTGATGTGAATGCTGCCCCTGATTCCTCGAGTCGTCCTTCCTCATCGATTGCTCCTGAGAAAAATATCATGAAATAGAGAAACATTTTGCGTGCTTTGAACGCGCGGTTAGCATGGTCAGACATTTGTTAGAGGACGTCATTTCAGTACTTGGACGATATTGTTATTTTCATATTGTTTCAGAATTCATCAGTTCATAAATTTGTAGTAGTAAAATGATGTGCGATGGTTTTGAAATTTGTTTGAGGGATATAGAAGCCATCCTTATATGAGTAATTGTAATCACGTCAAATCGCCTTAAGTCGCTGCTGACTTAAGTCGATTGCTTCTGTTAATAGGGCGTAGTGGTCACCCTGAATTGCGTAGGCGCGAGCATGTTGCACCGGCTTAAGTTGCTGCCGACTTAAGCCGATTGCTCCTTTGGCAGGGCATAGTGGTCACCCCGAGTTAAGTAAGTGTGAGCATGTTGCACCGCCTTAAGTCGTTACCGACTTAAGCCGATTGCTCTGTTAGCAGGGCATAGTGGTCACCCCGAGTTAAGTAAGCATGAGCATGTTGCACCGCCTTAAGTCGTTGCCGACTTAAGCCGATTGCTCCGTTAGCAGGGCATAGTGGTCACCCCGAGTTAAGTAAGCATGAGCATGTTGCACCGCCTTAAGTCGTTGCCGACTTAAGCCGATTGCTCCGTTAGCAGGGCATAGTGGTCACCCCGAGTTAAGTAAGAATGCAAGTCAATCGTGAACAAACTGAGTATCTTTGAAGCCTTTCTTTATTGATGACATATTTCCATTTTACAGAGTACATCGTCGTCCCGATAGCTTTTGAAATACAGCTAGGGATAAAACTTCCTGAGGTGTTCTATGTTCCAGGAGTTCCCGACTTCTGTGCCATCCATCTGAGTGAGACGATATGATCCTGGCCGAGTGACTTCTGCTACCACGAAGGGTCCTTCCCATAAGGGCGATAACTTGTGCCGTCCCTCCCCCGTTAGAATTAGGCGGAGGACGAGATCTCCTACTGAGAAGGATCGCTGTCGCACGGCCTTGTCGTGATAGCGCCTTAGAGTCTGCTGGTACCGTGCTGATTGGATTACCGCATTCAGCAGTTCTTCCTAGAGTATATCAATGTCTTCTAGCCTAGTGGCTTCGACTTCTGCTATGTTTTCGAAGATCAACCTTGGCGCCCCGAAGTTGAGATCGGCGGGTAACACTGCCTCCGACCCATAGACCATGAAGAAAGGAGTGTTTCCATGCAGAGCTCGGCTAGGTTGGGTTCTTAGGCTCCAGACGACATAGGGCAATTCCCTTATCCATTTTCCTGCGAACTTTTCATTCTTATCGAAGACCTTTTTCCTGAGTGCCTCCAGTATCATCCCGTTGGCTCGCTCAACTTGCCCGTTGGCTCTCGGGTGTGCTACAGAAGCATACTTGATCTAAATGCTTTTTTGCTCGCAGAAGTCGAAGAACTCTGAACTTGTGAAGTTGGATCCTAGGTCAGTTATGATGCTGTTTGGTATCCCGAATCTGAATATTATGTCTTGTATGAATTCCACGGCCTTAGCTAAGGTCAAAGGGGCAATGGGCTTGAACTCTATCCATTTAGTGAATTTGTCGATTGCTACCAATACATGAGTGTATCCTCCTTGAGCTTTCTTGAAAGGTCCAATCATATCCAGTCCCCAGCATGCGAAAGGCCAAGTTACTGGTATGGTCTGCAGTTGCTGTGCTGGTGGATGTTGTTGTTTTGACAAGTATTGGCAAGCTTCGCACCTCTGAACTAACTCGGCTGCATCACTCTTCGCTGTTGGCCAATAGAATCCTGACCTGAAGACCTTCCCGACTAGTGTTCTGGATGCTGCATGTATTCCACATTGCCCAGCATGGACCTCCTCCAGAAGTCGCTTCCCAGTAGATGGGAGAATGCACTTCATGAGGATGCCTGATGCACCCCTTCTATACAATGTCTCCCCAATGAGTGTGTAGTGAGCCGACTGTCTGGCGATGCGCTCGGCTGAATTCTTGTCATCTGGTTCCTCTTCATTCTTTATATACTTGATGATTGGCCTTCTCCAGTCATCAGAGTCTGACTCGGGTTGATCTATAATATTACACTCTTCCGCTTGATCCATTGAGATGCTCGGCCGTAGTATTTCTTGCACAAAGACTCCAGGTGGGACCTGAGTTTTCGACTGGATCCTAACTTGGACAACACATCGGCTGCTGTGTTCCGATCTCTTTCTACATGATGAAATTCCAGACCCTCAAATTTATCTTCCAGCTTTCGGACGGCAGTGCAGTATTTTCCCATTGAATTGCTTGAACAATCCCACTCTTTGTTTATCTGGCTAATGACTACAAGAGAGTCTCCGTACACCATCAATCTCTTGATGCCCAATGATATGGCGATGTTCAATCCATGGATCAGAGCTTCATACTCGGCTGCATTGTTGGAGGCTGGAAACAGCAACTGGAGGGCATATTTGAGGTGCTCACCTCCAGGTGCGGTGAAGAGAATTCCTGCTCCTGCTCCCTGCAGCTTCAGCGAGCCATCGAAATACATTTGCCACACTTCTGCAGTCTCTGGGTTATCTGGTACTTGCTGTTCAGTCCACTCTGATACGAAATCAACCAGTGCTTGAGTTTTGATGGCAGTGCGAGGTCGGAACTCAATGTCATGAGATCCCAGCTCACAAGCCCACTTGGCTATTCGGCCAATGGCTTCCTTGTTGTGAAGAATATCCCCTATCGGAAAACCGGTGACTACTATGATTTTGTGGTCATCAAAGTAGTGACGTTGCTTGCGAGCAGTTAGAAGTACTGCATATAATAGCTTCTGAACTTGAGGATACTTTTTCTTTGAGGGGCCCAGAACTTCGCTGATGAAGTAAACAGGATGTTGCACTGGGTAGGCATGTCCTTCTTCTGCTCGCTCGACTACCAACGCGGTGCTTACCACGTGAGTCGTGCAAGAGATATACAGTAGTAGATCTTCAGCTGGTTTAGTTGACGTAGCTCGTCGTGGTGGCTTCAGTACTGGTGGTGTTGTCAAGAATTTCTTCAGTGCATCTAGAGCTTCCTGTGCCTCTGAAGTCCACTGAAACTTATCCACCTTCTTGAGTAGCTTGTAAAATGGTAAACCTTTTTCCCCCAGCCTGGATATAAATCTGCTCAGAGCTACCATACATCCAGTAAGTCGCTGAACCTTCTTTTGTGATCGAGGTGCTTCCATCTTCATGATAGCTTCAATCTTATCCGGATTAGCCTCAATTCCCCGGTGACTGACAATAAACCCGAGTAACTTTCCTGCTGGTACCCCGAAAACACATTTTTCGGGATTAAGCTTCCATCTATACCGCCTCAGACTGTTGAAAACCAGTTGTAAGTCTTCAATGAAGTTTTCCGAGTTCTCTATTTTGATTACCACATCATCTACGTAGGCCTCCACACGCTTGCCCCAGTGGTCGGCTAAGCATGTTTGAATGGCTCTCTGATAAGTCGCTCCAGCGTTTTTGAGGCCGAACGGCATGGAGGTATAACAGAAAGCACCAAACGGAGTAATGAACGCTGTTTTTTCTTCGTCTTCCTTTGCCAAACTAATCTGGTGGTATCCGGAATAGCAATCCAGGAAAGACATCACGGAACATCCAGCGGTGGAGTCCACCACCTGATCTATCCTCGGGAGCCCGAAGGGATCCTTCGGACAGTGTTTGTTGAGATCAGTGTAGTCGACGCACATGCGCCAATCCACTTTATTCTTTTTGAGTACAAGAACAGGGTTGGCTAACCACTCGGGGTGTAATACTTCTCTAATAAATCCAGCCGTGACCAAGCGAGCTAACTCGGCACAAATGGCCTCTCTCTTGTCAGGCGTGAAACGTCGTAGTTTTTGACGGATCGGCCTCGCCTAGGGATAGACTTCCAGTTTGTGCTCGGCCAGTTCTCTTGGGACTCCCGGCATATCCGCAGGTTGCCACGCGAATACGTCTCAATTATCTTGCAGAAACTGGACGAGCGCGCTTTCCTATTTGTCGTCCAGGCTGGAGCTGATGATGGCAGTCTTGCGTTCATCAGCGAACCCCAGGTTGATCCTTTTAGTTTCTTCAGTCGGCCGCATAGAGGTCGCGGCCTGAGCTTCGTTTGCCAGTACTGCGAGGTCTTCCTCAGGCTTAGAGTTCGCCTGTGTTGAAGAAATCGTTGACGGCTTGGTGGTGAGGGCTGCTTGGATGGCCACTCGGAAACACTCTGCGGCGCCTTGGAAGTCGGCGCGCACAGTTATGATTCCTTGCGGTCCTGGCATCTTCAGTATCATGTACGTGTAGTGCGAAATGGCCATGAATTTGGCCAATCCCGGCCTTCCAATGATGGCGTTGTACCCGCAGTCGAAGTTCACCACTTCGAACCTCAGGAACTTGGTTCTGTAGTTCTCCGGAGTTCCGAAGGTGACAGGCATGTAGATGTGGCCCAGCGGGTATTCCCCTTCAGTCGGCACGATGCCGAAGAAGGGAGTGTCCGACTCGTGGAGCCCTTTGAGGTGGATTCCCAGGCCTCGGAGTGTCCGGGGGAAGGTGACGTTGATGCTGCTCCCCACGTCCACTAGCACCTTCTTCACCCGGCTCTCTCGGATCACCGGATCGACGAGGAGCGAGTATTTGCCTGGATGGTCGAAGTTGAGCCATTGATCCTCCCGAGTGAAAGTGATCGGGTGCTCCGACCACCGGTATGGAGCGGGAGGACCGGTGGTCGCCGCCAGTATCTGGAGGTCGTTGAGCTTTTGTTGTCTTTTGTTCTCCTGCGACCCGTGTCCGCCGAAGATGACGTTGACCTCCATGTCAATGCGCGGGAAAGCTCCTCCTCCTCCCTCCTCCTGCTGACGGGGTTGTCGTGGTTCATCTGGTCCTCCCCTCGGCGGAGGAGGAGGTAGAGGCTAGAAGGGTCGGCCATGCCCGACGGAGTGCTTGAAGTCCCGACAGTTACGAAGAGTGTGGCGCATGTCTTTGTGGTACGGGCACTGGGCGTCGAGGATGTCATCCAGCGTGCGCTCGCCTCCACGAGGTCCTCCTCGGGCGCGAGAGGCAGGTGGTCCGGTGGCGTACACTTCTTCGCGAGGCCTCTTCTCCCAGCGCTTGTCGGGTTGCTGGTTCGTGTCACGTCGTGGTGCCGCCGGTGCAGGATTTGCTCCTCCGATGAGGTCCTGGGCCCGTTCGTCGGTGGTGATGTAGAGATCGGCTTCCCGGAACAGCTCCTCGGAGGTAGTTGGTGCCTTCTGTAATATGGCTCGGACGAAGGCCGAGTCATTGGATCCTCTGTAGAAGTCCTCGATCACGGCCGCTTCCGTGACCTCGGGAATACGATTTCTCATGGTCTGGAACCTTTTAAGGTACGACCGGAGAGTTTCGTCCCCTCGGCGCTTGATGGATTTGAGGTCCCATGGTTGTGCCGGTTTGTCGGAGAGGGACTGGAAATTGGCGGTGAAACGTCGACTGAAGTCGCCCCAGTCGTCGATGCAGTGTCGGGGTAGATGTCGCAGCCATTGCAGCGCGTCTTGCCCAAGGGCAATGGGTAAGTACGTGGTCATCATGTCTTCGGACGCCCCGGCAGCTCGAGCAGCGGTGGTGTAGACGGCTAGCCAACCCCCTGGATCCTGCTTAGGTTCATATTTGTCGACATTGGATACCTTGAAGTTGGGAGGCCATTGGATGGCCCTAAGGCGCGGAGTAAGAGCAGACACTCCGCATGTGTCCTCCTGTCGTCGGAGATGATGTCTGTCCCAGGGAGGGGAGTAGTTGTTGTGGTTCCTCGACCGTCCCCGGGTAGTACCACCAGTTGAGGCCGTTGCAGACTCAGTTCTGGTGGCCTGGCTCCGAGCTAGGATGCCATGATCCCTGTCGTACTCCTCCCGGCGGTGGATCTCATTCTCATGCCGTCGTTCACGTGAAGCATTGATGGAGCTTCGCGCGTCTCGGTGACTGTTGATGGCGTGTCGTAGATCGTTCGGCGGGTGAGCAAGCGGTAGAAGATGGTTGGCTGCCTGGGTGAACAGTCGTCGGTAGCCCTCGGCGTCGGGAGTCCGAGAGAGTCCAGTCAGCTATCCGAGCTAGTACTCCTCCAACTTCGCTCGGCGTGTTCATGGCTCAGGCGAAGTCGGGGTTCAGGTTGCGCCCGAAGAATGGATTCTCCCGGCGTTTCCTTGCATCTTGCTCTGCTTGTTCTTGAGCCCCGCGGCGATCACGTCGTCGGGAGTTCCTTTGTTCTCTGAAGACGCGTTCCTCCGGCGTTTCTCCTATCTCCGAGACCTCGTCTCGCGAGACAGGTTGCTCCGGATCCCGTTCTCCGGCCGCGTGATGTCGTCGAACGTTCCTACGCCGGTTTCTCCGTCGGCGGGATTCTCGTTGAGGTGGTTCCTCTCCGGGTGCGGTCGGCTCGTCGTCGGAGACGGTAGGCGACTCCACTTTCTCGATGAAGAGGACGTCGGGATAGAATGGCGCTGCTGTCATGGCGACCTTCTTTCCGTTCTCCTCTGAGGGCGGAGGAACGGAAAGAACAATTTGCTTCCCCTTGGTCTCCTTCTTCCACGCGATCTGTGTCCATTCTTTTGTCGGGGAAGTAGACAGTGGAGTTCTCCGGGTCAGCGGGCCCTCGGCCCCTGACTTTCCGGAGACGATCTTTTTCCGGAGAGCTGGAGTGTTGGGGGCCTTCGTCCTCCGAAGGTCCTCAAAAACATGATTTGACAATGTTTTCCGAGTGAAATATATGAACAGGTATCTTCGGACTCAGATTATGAACATGGAGTATGGTCAGGGCGAAGCCTAAGCTAGACAAAGGGGAATTGAGATGAAGGACGGGCTGATTACCAAGCTGTACGAAGGATGGTGCACAGCCGAAGCTATGAGCAGGAAAGCTTCGTCGCGATAGCAGAAAGGGGAACCGACTTAAAGATGAAAAGACTACTTGGGCCTTAATAGATTCCCATAAGTCATTAGCAAATGTAATGGGCATGAATGTAATTTTACATGGGCTGTGTCCCACGTCTATAAATAGATGAACAATACTCCCGTACTGTTCACGCTGACTGGCCATTTGCTTTTGCGTCATCCTTATACTTTTGCCTTCCTGCAATCCGAAGGTACATTTGTAATCTGAAATCATTTCCATTTTTCTATGATAATAAAATAGAAATGACGTGGTGATAATATTTAAACGTTTATGTTATTTCTTATGTTACATATAAGTTCTTCATCATCGTTTATTGTGCTTACGAAGATATGTTGTTTGTGACCTTCGTCCGGAATACATTATATCCCGAAGGGAAATAATGTTTCAAAGGACGAAGGACTTTATCATTTAACACTTTTCATGTTGCCTTGTTCTTAATCCGAAGCATTTGAGAACAAGTCCCCAACATTGGCGCCCACCTCCGGTGAATTCACTTCCACTCTTTGAGTTTTTGAACACCTTCGGAAGCCATAAACCTTCGCTATGGCGCCGAAGAAAGCTTCAGCAACTGGGGCTGCAGCTCTGCAACCGCTGGACCCCAATCAGGAGACTCTCTCTCTTCGGGAGGCCCGAAGCCAGAAGAGGAAGGCTGTCAGCCCGACGCCTCAAGAGGATGAGCTAGACCAAGAGATCAGAGATATGGAGATGCTTCATCAACAGGTGCAGAGGAAGAAGGAAAAGATGGCCAGGCTAGCTGAATTGCAAAGGCAGATAGACGAAGCTTCTGAAGAAGTTTGCCATCTTACTCACGATGAGCAGAACCGAAGGCCTCAACAAAAAGACCTTCATCAGGAGGGTTTCTTCAACGAAGATGACTAGTATGACAATTTCCATCATGGAAATTTTGTTTTTGATGATGCTTCTCCTCTGTCCGCTGAGCTGCAGGCTACACCTTGGCCTCCGTCCTACAAGCCGCCCCAGCTTCCCATATTCGATGGCCATTCAGACCCGAAACAGTTTTTGATGAGCTACGAAGCAACAGTATCTTCGTATGGTGGCAATGCTGCAGTCATGGCAAAGTCTTTTGTTATGGCTGTCAGGAGTGTTGCTCAAACCTGGTATTCCTCCCTTCGACCAGGAACGATCACTTCATGGCAAAAACTGAAGGACATGTTGTTAACCAGCTTCCAAGGGTTTCAGACAAAGTCGGTCACTGCTCAGGCCCTGTTCTAGTGCACTCAGGACCACAAAGAATACCTTCAGGCGTATGTCGGAAGGTTCTTGCGTCTGAGGGCGCAGGCACCAACGGTGCCCAACGAAATTGTCATTGAGGCCATGATCAAGGGACTTCGGCCTGGACCTTCAGCTCAGTACTTTGCTAGGAAGCCTCCTCAAACTTTGGAGAAGCTGCCCCAGAAGATGGACGAGTATATTCGTGCCGACAATGATTTTCGCCAAAGAAGGGAGGAGGCTTTCAGGTTTTCTGAAATGACCAGGGGCTTCGGAGGAAGATTCTATCCGAGGCATGTCAGGTCAATCCATAACTCTACTCAAAATGATGATAAGGGGAGTCAACAGCACAGGCCGCAGTGCTCCTCACAGGCTTCGGGGCAACAGCAAAGCTTCTTCCGGCCACCAGCTCCAAGAGGCAGAGGCGCCAGGGGCTTCGGCGGAAGATTTGGAGATCAACCAAGGAGAATATTTTGCTTGTTCTGTGGTGAAAATAAGGGCCATACCACCAGGATGTGCCATGTTACCATCCAGAAGCAAAAGGAGATAGCCGAAGCTGCAGCACAACAAGCTCAGCCGAAGCAGGTCATGCATACTGCTTCGTACCATCCGCCTTACATCCCAGAATACGTAGGCAACCACCCTGCAGTTTCTGTTGCTTCGGCGAGTCAACCTCAAGCTTCCTGGCAACAGCCTCCGCCTCCACCACCGCTGCAACAAGGCCAACAGCCAGAAGGGAGCCAATATGCTCCACACCAAAGGGACTTCAGAGAACAATCCGAAGCTCGCACAGTCAATAGCACTGTGCCAGAGTCGAAGCACATCTATTGACAAATATCCTACCTTGATAGCAGTCTTTTCCATTCAGTTCTATTTCCTGTGTAATAAAGGACATTTTTTAGTTTTCATGTAATAGTTTCGTTGTTTGCCACAAGGAAAATGTATTTTCTCCACAGGCTTAAGTTGCTGAAGCGTAAAGATTTGCGATAACAAGGAGGACCTTCGAATTATCAAAAATTCTTCGAAGCAACAAAAAGTCGTTCTAAGGAACGCAGAGTAAGTTTGCTGAAGTCACAAAAAGCCGTTCCAAAAGGAGCGCAGTGTAAGTTTTCTACTCCAAAGTCATTCCTAAGGGAATGCAGAGCATACAGCGAAAAGTCAACGCTGATTCCGCCGAAAGTAAAAGGCGAAGAAGCTCCAAAGTCGTTCCTAAGGGAATGTAGAGCTTACAGCGAAAAGTCAACGCTGATACCGCCTAAGTAAAAGGCGAAGAAGCTCCAAAGTCGTTCCTAAGGGAATGCAGAGCTTACAGCGAAAAGTCAACGCTGATACCGCCTAAGTAAAAGGCGAAGAAGCTCCTAAGGGAGGCTTACAGCGAAAATTCAGCGCTGATACAAAAAGATTGTGTGTTTTACAGGGATATGTGTGTATCTTTGGAACAAATGTCATCTACATAACATAACATCATCACATCATTTTGCATAGCATAAGCATCATACATCATGTTGCATATGGCAAAAGAAGGGGACACAGTATCGACCTTCGGAAGAATGCTTTGAGAAAGTGAAAATCGTGCTAAGTCACAAGGGGATACAATATTGATCTTCGGAATATAGCTTCGGAGAATGTTTTCACGAAGCTTGGATATTCTTCATCAGAGCACTATGGACATTGTTGTGATGCATAAAAGTTTTTCTATCTTCACGAAGCATGAAAAGAAGGGAAGGTGTTTTTTCACCGAAGGCTCAAAAACGGTACGGATGTAAAGTTTCATGCATCGTAAAGAATCGAATCATTAAAAGCAAATATATTACATTCAGGGTTACAAAATGTTACACATATTTCATTTCAGAAGTTTTTACAATAGTGCCTAATCTTCTCTCAAAACAACTTCTGCAGCTTCGTTCAGGAGTCGGTTAACAACTTCATCCATGATAGCTTCAGCCATCTGTTTAATTTCCTCGTCTCCTTTCGGGTGAGGGCCCGGAGACGCTTTAGTAGGATCTGAAGGAGGACAGGATACGACCACATTGCTATTACAAATTGCGAACGAAGTTTAAAACCAAAAATTACAACACAATAAAAACCATTAGCTAATACCTATTTGCCCTTCGGGCTCTGAGTTTTTGTCAGCGGCCTTAGTTACTTCTCTAGCGTCGTGAATGCACTTCTCACTTTTCTGAATAATTTCTCGGGCCATTTCTCGGCCACCATTGTCCCAGACGTCGGTGAAAAATTTTCCACCAGCCTGGCTTGCTTCGGCCGAGGGGTCTTTAATATCTTCAGGAGATAAGCTGGCTTCGGATTGTGCAAGAACCTTAACATGATCGCAGCCTTTTTTCTCCAGTATAGTAGCAATCCCCCTGGCACCCGAGAAGGCGCAAATGTCTCCACGACTGTTTAGAATTTCTTCGAAGGCTTCAGCTTCGTGGCTGATCCATTCGATCGGTCCTTCTGGGTTACCTCTCACAAAATCTTCTTCACTCGAAAATGCGCCAACACTAGCGAAGCTGGTTTTTATCTTCTTTACACATTCCATGGATTTTTTGTAGCACCTTTTCTTAGAAGACCGAAGCTCTTCAACGGTTCCTTCCAAATGATTGGCCCATTGGTCGCTACATTCTCGCCTCGTTTCTTCAAGTATGCGTTCTTCTTTAGCTCGGGCTAATTGCTTCCGAAGGTCAGGAATCTCGTGTTTTTGAGCTGCAGCTTGTGCTTTAGAGGCAGCTTCGTCCTCCTTTATTTTATCCACCAATGTAACTAGAATTTTGTCCTTTTCTAAGGCCTCATTTCTCAGTTTGATAACTTCTGTTCGAAGGTTGTTGAAGGCAATTTCATAGCTCTCGTCTTCGGCATTCTTTTGCGCTCTCAGCGCGTTGCTTAGTATTAAACCCTATATGTAAAAGAGTTGGTATAAGAATAAAAGAATAGATTTCAAATCATAAAGTCTCCAAACGCGCAGTTCTCGTACCTTCAGGCTATTGTATGCAAGGCTATCTGCAAGATCGTCCTTTGTCATCGCGCAGAGGCCAGCCTCCAGCTTCGGAAACCCCATGCTTCGGGCCATTTCCCGGCAGACGGATATTTCCTTGTCATCTGGGAGGCAGTATAGGAAATCTTCTTCATTTGTCCCATTGAATACTAAGGCCCCATTTGGATATTTCAATTCTTTTGCATAGTGATTAGCCTCAAAATTTTCTTCTTCTGTTAACTTCTTCCCCGAAGCATGTCGAACAATATAATCAGGGACTTTGGGGGAAGCTTCGGGGGCAGCAGCACTGATTTCTTCAACAAGAATTGGCTCTGTCACTTTTCCTTCCTCGGTTTCCTGGGATTTTACCTTCGTGGGCTCCGAAGGACCGGCTTCAGCTTCAGTTTCTTGCTCTGGAGCTTTAGTATCAAAAATCTCAGTATCTTTAGGCAAACCTTCTAAAATCTCTTTGGTGATTTTTTCTGTGTTGGTCTTCGACATTGCTATAAGAAACCCCAGGTTCTTCTCTTCAGAAAGACTCAGCTTCATCTCGGGACCAGCCTTCTTATCTTCAGACATCTTCGGAAACACTAAAAAACTGTTTTCAAGGCCGAAGCTTCAAAGCTAAAAGCTCAGCAAATCTTAGTGCGCAAGAGCTAAAAATTGAGTGAGCGGGAGCAGATGGCAAGAGAGCGTACCAAATGAGTTTGCGGTATGATCTTATTTATACGCCCAGTGCGTTGAAAATTGAAAGACCCCGCTTGTCAGTGTATGTTGCTATTCTAGCAAAGGGAAGGTGTTTTTTCGGACCTTCGGCTTAAGGCCTTCGTCCATATCGCAATCTGAATTTATCACTAACAAATTAATATTGCGAGGGGCTACTGTTGGGGGCCTTCGTCCTCCGAAGGTCCTCAAAAACATGATTTGACAATGTTTTCTGAGTGAAATATATGAACAGGTATCTTCGGACTCAGATTATGAACATGGAGTACGGTCAGGGCGAAGCCTATGCTAGACGAAGGGGAATTGAGATGAAGGACGGGCTGATTACCAAGCTGTACGAAGGATGGTGCACAGCCGAAGCTATGCGCAGGAAAGCTTCGTTGCGATAGCAGAAAGGGGAACCGACTTAAAGATGAAAAGACTACTTGGGCCTTAATAGATTCCCATAAGTCATTAGCAAATGTAATGGGCATGAATGTAATTTTACATGGGCTGTGTCCCACGTCTATAAATAGACCCGTACTGTTCACGCTGACTGGCCATTTGCTTTGGCGTCATCCTTATACTTTTGCCTTCCTGCAATCCGAAGGTACATTTGTAATCTGAAATCATTTCCATTTTTCTATGATAATAAAATAGAAATGACGTGGTGATAATATTTAAACGTTTATGTTATTTCTTATGTTACATATAAGTTCTTCATCATCGTTTATTGTGCTTACGAAAATATGTTGTTTGTGACCTTCGTCCGGAATACATTATATCCCGAAGGGAAATAATGTTTCAAAGGACGAAGGACTTTATCATTTAACACTTTTCATGTTGCCTTGTTCTTAATCCGAAGCATTTGAGAACAAGTCCCCAACATGGAGGTTGCGCTTCTCCGACACTTTTGGAGTTTGTTGGAGGAGACTTCTTTTCCGGCGGATCCGCAATGCGGTGTAGAGTTCCCTCTTCATCTGCTACGGATGAGATTGTTCCGAAGCAGAATACGGATCCGGGACGGAGGGTGATCTTGCTGTGGAAGGTGACGGCCATTGAGCTAGCTTGGATCGTCGACACACCCCCTACCTGGCGCGCCAACTGTCGGTGTTTTGGGTCCGACCGCACACCCGGGGTTGCCCCTCAAGGTGTTTTTAGGAGTAGGACGGTGTCGACGACTGTAGCAAAATGGTTCGTGCCAGTTGCACGAGGGACAGTGGACAATGTTTTCAGGTTCGGGCCGCTTAGAGATGTGTAACACCCTACGTCCTGGTGAGTATGCTTGGTCAATGAGGTTACAAGAGAGCTCTCTGAATTGAGAATGCAGAGAGTTGAAGTGGGTGGCTAAGTAATAGGGTCGATCGTTCTGAAGGGGTGCCCCCTAGGCCTTATATACTCGACCGTGGGGCAATACACGTGGATATGATAACAATGCGTAGCTAAAGGATCAGCAATTGTTTGAGTTTATCTCCCTGTAGTTCCGCCGACCTATCCTCGTGTGGCTCCGTTGCATGGGGGCTCCAGCACGGGAAAGTCGGATCTCTGTTGTGGTCGCTCGCTCGACGTTGTGGGCCGTCCAAGTTTGCACCAATTCGGCCTCGTGTCAACCTGCTTTGCTGATTGTTCCTCCCCAGGCCCACGAAAGAATGGCCTTACGATTTATTGGGCCCTTGGGCCTTTCATGAGGTCTTTTACTCTTTTAGTTGACCCGGGGGATATCTGTCCCCCACACATTGGCTATGGAGCTCATGCAATTTTATCCAAATCTCTTTAGCAGTTTTTAATGTGAAAACTTGATTGAAAATTTCCATGCTAAGAGATTCATACAAGCAATCTTTGGCTCTAGCATTCAAATGAATTTCCTTTTCTTCACTCTTGGTGAGCTTCTCGGGATTTTTAGGTGGTTTCATCACATCATGAGTGACTCTCCAAACACCTAGATCAACGATCTCTAGGTAACAAGCCATTCTAGCACTATAGTATAGGAAGTTAGTGCTATTGAAGTGTGGTGGCCTATGGGTGTCCATTCCCTTCCTCTAAAAAGTGTCGGCTCGATTAGCGATGAAGCTAAAACATTTAAATGAGCCAAACCAGGCTTTGATACCAATTGAAGGAAACGGTGACGCCTAAGAGGGGGGGGTTAATTAGGACTTCTAAAAACTATCTTCTAAACTAGGCGACAAATAAATCCCTAGAGCAAAACCTATGCAAATAAATAATATTGAATGTGCAAACTAGGTTTTGTCTAAGTGTTGCTATCTCTACCGCAAAGGCTAAGTTTCAATCTTAATAATCTAAACAAAAAGACAAGATTGAAACTTAAATACTTAATGTAAATGCAGATGGTAAAGAGCAAGGTAGAGATGCAAACTCTTGTGGATGACACCGGTATTTTTACCGAGGTATTCAAAACCATGCAAGGTCCTGACTAATCCTCATTGGTGCCCCTATGCAAAGGGAAGCCCACGCAAGGGTCAAGCACCATGGTCGAGTAACTCTGTAGAGAGCCATGAGCCTTCTCCATGCCAAGTGGTGCTCCGCTTCCGGCTCCTCTCGAACACACCCAGCCGTCTCCACTATCGAGCTTCTGGCCGAAAAGCCGCGAACCTCATTCCTCTGGTACACGGTAGTGGTCTTGACTCAAACACGGTTATCACGGTCTCGCAAGACTCTCGCCCTACTCGGTACAATTAGAACAGCTCGCGCAAGAGCCGAGGGGTTGTGTGGTTTTGGAAACTCACTCAACTAACTAGGGTTCACCTAGAGCAAACGCTAATGCGGTCTAACTAACCTAAGCACTTCGTAAAGCACCTACGCTATCACTGAGTGATTCTATTAAGCACTTGGGTGTTTGAGCACATGGAAATGTCTACATTATGCCTTGGTATGTTGCTTGGGCTCCCACTCCTTCAAATGGTCGGTGGGGGGGGTATTTATAGCCTTCCCCCTCAATTAAAGTCGTTGCATAGAAAGCTGCTGTTTCTGTCGATGGGTGCACTAGACAGTCCGATGCACACCGGACATGCACTATTCACTGTCCAGTGCCCTGACCATGTTAGCTGACCGTTGGGGTCTGTAGCAGTCGACTGTTGGATCCGACCGTTGCCAGACAGTCTGGTGCACACCGAACAGTCCGGTGTTACAACCCGAGAGCGCCTAGTCGCGGGCCTCTTTGCGCAGACTGCTCGGTGTCCCACCGGACAGGTACTGTTCACTGCCCGGTGCGCCACTAGTGCACTAGATGACTGCCCACTTCATGGATTTCTTCGTTGTTTCTTTTGTGCTTCTTTTCTTCTTGAGTCTAGGACTTCTACACTTCTTTTATGTCTTCTTTTGAGGTGTTGCATCCTCAGTGTCTCAGTCCAATCCCTTTTGCATCCTGTGAATTATAAAAACAAACAATAGCAAACAGATTAGTCCACAAGGTTATGTTGATCATCAAACACCAAAATCACTTAGCCAAATTGTAACAACTCAAAATTCTACTTTTGAGAATATTGTAAAACTCTCTATATGCTATGAATCAGAGTACCTTTTAATCATATTTCTCTTAACTTTGAAGTTACATCTCCTAAAAAACTATATATTGTAACACCCCTGGTGTTACTAGCATTAAAACTTGAGCTTAACATCATGTGCATTGACATTTAATATGTTTGTTACACCTAGAGTGCATTCACTAGGTAAAAATTTCGATCAAGTTGTGATGTTGGGACTTGATAAGTGGTTAACCCTAAAGTAGGGTACTTAACCCTGAATTAGGGCTTATGGATGTAAGTAAAGCCCAATTAGGATAAAACCTCAAAACTCATGAAAAATATTCATAAGGCATCACATTTGATGGACCTTAGTGGCACACAAACCCTAAAGTACTCAAAACCCTAACAAGACCCCTGAAAAACCCTAATTGAAACCCTAGGGGGGTAGATGTAAATTTTGTGCACTTTTGGACCAAAGTGCAAATGCCAAAGTAATAGAACAACACAAATCATGTGTTTTTCTCATTGGAGGATTTGCAAGATAAATAGTGGGATTTGGACTTATTTGCAAAAAGCAACCCATGCACCCCATCTGATTAAGTCTGAATTCAGTTGAGTAAGGTCAACTTTGGTGCTCCATATCTCAGAATTCTTGAGGATTTTGCTCTTGGTCAACATAGAAAACTTGTAGAGCTATGTTAGGAGTACAAGTTTTATTAAGTGACTAAGCATTGGTGTTGTGCAAAAATTGGAGTAAAATAGACCAAAAGATTGGCTATCAGTCAAGACAGAAAACTGAATGGTGACTGACAGTGAACACTGAAGAACTTTGGGGTGGATTTGTGCTTAATCCAATAAGCAAATGGCTGGAGTTTCTATAGTAGAATTGTAGCTGGATTATAGGACAACAACTTCATTACAGGGGATTAACGAGTTGCCACATAAAAATTGGAGATTAATGCCCTGCAAATTGCTCTGTCAGATCGACTGATTGGAGTTGCGATGGTACAGTGCACTGAATAAGATCACAGGTGCAGTGCACCTCGCCGCCGGCGACCTTGCGCTCAGATTCGCGCTAGCGCGGCGATTCACGCCTAGTTAAACGCAGATAACGATCCCCGGGTAAAAGATCTTGCAGTGGATGAACTTGGAGGCACTGTTGCGCTCTGTCGCTCATCCACTTGCGCCGGCGACGTGGCCGAGTGGTCGTCATAGGAATATACACCATTCACCATAGTTGTGCCACGCCTTAGGCCATTTACCACATTGTCGTGAGCCGTAGTGACTGCCCAGTGACCGCTATAGCTCATTGCCTAGTGATCGCCATGGTAGATCACCGCGATGACTCATCCCCTCTCTCCGGCTGCCAGCGCACCTTTGTAAAATTTGACACCACCGCTCAAAGACTCTATAAATTGAGCATGCCGTGAGCTCCGCTAGGTAGTCACGCATCCAGCGCACCCGCCCGTGCCTCGGATTGTCCACCAGACAGCTCTAATTTGGAGTTTTCCCCAAATTAGTTAAGAACACCATCGTGAGTGAGCTCGCCGTGGCCTCGCTCTTGTTTCAATACCCCTGTGTGCTGTAGATGCTCATCGACCTAGCCAATAGAACTAGACCACGCTCAATCAACCGGAACACCTTGATTTGTATATGGTGTTTGCCGCCGTCATGGATGGGGGAATCCAAGGCAGGATTGGTTCAATTAAGGCATGGTTTAGGTTCGCCTCAGGTCAGGGATGCTAGTCCGACACTTAGTTGGGTCAGTCGATGTCGTTCATGGCTGGTCTTAGTAAAGGGGTGGTCGACGGCGAGCGCGCCGTGGCCGAGGACTGGGTTGGAGAAGAAACAGAAGCCGAAGGACCTCTGTGCAATCGTCAGTAAGACAGTGAATAGTGGTTAGGGGTTCTTCATCGGTTATTTGATTAACCAAGGGCCTTTTCACAAAGTCGACAGCGCGGTCACAGGCGCGCTGGTGTTCTGTGTAGACCTAGGCCGGATGGGCTGGTTTTGGCCCAACTCTGTAGATAGCTTTTTCCTTTTTCTTTTTCTGAATAAGTTTGGAAATCTATAGAAAATTCCAGAAAAAAGATAAAAATATGGGAACAATTTTACTAGACTCCTAAATTCCTATAGTATTTAATAAATATAGTTCTAAGATTTTTAAACCTAATCAAGAATTATGTAGTATTTAAGAAAGCCCAAACCAAAACTTCTGGAATTTTAGAAATTATTTGATGACTCCAAAAATCATGAAACTTTTTGGATAAGCTTACTTTGATAATTAGAACCCATGGGTGAAGTTTGACTTGATTTGGACATTGTTTGATCCCAAAACCCCAAAACCCTAAATCCTTAGAATAAAAATCCCTAACCCTACTAAGGTGTTGACCTAGAAGACCTAACTTCCCTGGTGCACTGTGAAGGAAAATTGTATTCAAGACACAACTTGATGTACCTTTATTATAAATGCATATTCATTGCATCACATGAGCATTCATGTCTATGTATGGTTATGTATAGAGAACGAGGAAGAAATAGTGGTTGAAGAAGAAGGGACTACACAACCACCAGAAAATCAACCTACTGGGAACTGTTTTTATTTTGATATTTATGGAACAGAGCCCGACTCTCCAACAACACAAGGCAAGCCCCGGTGCATTTACCTTTCCTTGTGATTTTAAACTTTTATCACTTGAATGACGCCTTAGGTGATAGGAGTTGTGTGCTAAACCAATTGCTGCATTTCCTTCCTTAGAACTGTTTACCATTCCTTGATTCCATGTTTTATTAAAAGGTTTTCTAATGCTTAGTCCTGCTTTAGAAAAACAAATGTTTTGTTTTGAACAAAGGATGATGATTAACAGTGGATGGGATGTTTTCAAAAATAAAACTTGATGGTGGATCCATCATGGCCGTGATGGGTTCAACATCATACAAGATGTACCTCTGTCAGGTACCAAACTTTGGGATTTTAAATGATAAAGCTGAGACCGGGTGGGTGACTTGCACGAGAAGAGGGTCTCGGTGTAGTGTCTCTGTCTGAGTCGATTAAGGACCGTGTCGATGTAGGCTTGATGATTGAGGACCTTTTAACTAGTCACATGTCGCGTCATGGGTAATCTTTGCCTCGCGTGGACTAATACCAGAAAGGCCAACCCGCAATGGGAGTGGAGAGATGGCGAGAGTAGCGTGTACCCTCCGTGGCAAGAGGCCGGATGGTGGTGTATCTATGCTCTCGGTTGGCGTGAACCCGGTCTGGTCTTAAGAAACCTGGTGGCGAGTTGACATATGCAAGGGTTAAGTGCTACATATGTCGTGTGATTGGAGATCCCCAGCTGGGTATTAATCGATTCGGATCGCCATTACTTCTCAGACATGAAGACTTGGTCACTGACCTACACATAGCAATCCAACAAAGTAAAAGGGTGATAAAAGATGGCTAGCATAGGTCAAGTGCTTGAACTAGGGTATGAATAACTCTAGCTACAGGTAATGACTTAACTTGCTAATAAAACTGGATTTTAAGGATCCACTATTAGTTAGAATTTCTGCAAAACAAAGTCTTTGATTCTTGAATAGCCTTACCTTGACTCCCTCAAGCCAGCATATCCTTGAGAGTCTTTTCTTTTGATGGGTAAGACTTGAGAAAGTACACTCCGTACTCAGGGTTTTTGAACCCATGTTGTTGTAGGTGGGGAAACAGCAGACTTTTGCTGTTTTTGCTCAAAGGTGGTATCCAAAGAAGAATCACAGCAGTGAAGCCGCAAAAGGAAGTTGGCCTCCCACTTGAGAAACAATATGCTTTTATGCGGGAGGGGTTTTGCCTCACAGGTCTGTAATAATTAATACTCTATGCACTCATACGCTGGTTTTGTAATAACCTTAATATTCTTTCTCTATATTTTAGTGAATGTAAATTAAGTTATTGTAATTCGCTTCCGCTTATTCTTTCATCCGATGTGATGTAACATCTGTGTGACGGGTGAAGTGCTCTTGGGCGAGGAAATAAAGATACAGATACCGAACTTATCGAGTGATTATGTGCACCTACAGGGTTGTCCAAGGTCCGTTGGACAAGGACAACTATAGGTGGGCCTAATAACTTAGGAGGTTCCATCACAGTTTGTATCGGAGCGAAGCCCATGTCTTCAGATGTTACTTAGCATTTTCAAAAACTTGTCTAGAAATATTCTTTCATTCTTACCTTGCCACTTTCTGGAAGTTCTTACCTTGTAAAGACCAGGTAATAGAGTGCAATATAGAGGAAGTTGGGGATCAACGGGGGTTGATTCCATAATTATTGGGTTATGCATGCATCATGTTAAAAAAATTATTCTAATAAATTTCCCCTCTTATGGAGATATGGCTCGTACAAGGAAAACTGCACGCAAATCTACTAGACCTTTGGGCATGCCTCGTCATCAGTTAGCCCCCAGACATGAAGGGAGCAGCAGTGGCTCCAACGACCCCATTGGAGACCTGGAAGCTAAAGGGGAGCAACTACGATCAGAGCTATGCCATTGGAATAGGGCACGGGAGCAGGACAGTGAGCGTATAGTTGAGTTGTCAGCCGAAGTTGGCCGCTTGTGGTTTGAGATCTCAGAACGAGACAACCATTGATTGGGCCATTAACTCGCGTTCGATCACGTGGCACCACGAAGCAAAAGCTCAAGCTCGTGTGGATGAGCTTATCGTGGCCCTTGATAACCTACAAGTGTACTGTAATACTCTACATGAGGAAGTACATGTATTGTATGGTCGACTGCACCCAAACGTGCCCTCCAACGCTGCAGCAATGGAAGCTGGACCCTTGGGAACAAAAACGCAAGACCTGAGGGGGAGTTGGACCTTTTTAATCCCCCTCCTATGAACCTGGCTAACAAGCGGTCTCCTGCAGCAGACAGTGAAGCAACAAAAGACGATGAATACTAGAGCAGTATAGTTTAGATGTATACTTATGTAAAATAAAGTGATGAAATCAAGTTGTACGCCGAAGTTTGTATAATTACTATATTTTGGTAATATAATGTGATGGTATATGGTGGCATGTTATATTTTTCCCAAATGTTTCTTTGCCTCTGATGCCATCACAGACTCGCGCACACGATGGTGAGGGAACTTCCTGTGGTCGGGAAGCTACTCCTAACCCGCCACCTGTACCCTCGAGACTGGTCGAGGCTATCGCTGACTTGGTCAATGCTACTGCAGATAATATCCACTTCTTGCGTGAAATGGCGGGTAATCAGTTCCAGTAGCATGGCGGGAGAGCTCCTCCGCAAGGACAGCTTGAAACCTCGTATCTAGAATTCTCTGAGACGCGTCCTCCGCTCTTTGTTAAAGCCGAAGACCCTCTTGAAGCTGATGAGTGGATAAGGGTAATGGAGCAGAAGTTCGGGTTGATCCATTGTACAGAGATACAGAAGCTGTTATTTGCTGCTCAGCAATTGAGAGGCCCTGCCAGTACATGGTGGGGGAATTTTGTAGCAGTTCAACCAGCTGGACATCAGATCACTTGGGAAGAATTTAAGCTAGCCTTCCGTGAACACTATGTTCCAGATGGAGTGCTTCACATGAAACAAGAGGAGTTCATTCGACTAAAACAAGGGGGAGACACTGTAATGCAGTATCTCAACAAGTTCAATCATCTGTCCTAGTATGCCATCGATCAAGTAAATACTGATTTGAAGAAAAAGAATTGCTTCGTGCGAGGACTCAACGACAGACTGCAGAGGAAAATGGCCACCTATCTAGACCTTACCTATAGCAGAGCTGTCAGCACAACGCTGGCAGTAGAATCCAAGAACATAGGCCATGGAAAATCCAAGGGATTTGGAGGTGACAGGTCTAATCAGGGACCTGAGAAGAGAACTAGGTTGGTAATCCGACCTTTTAGTCAGAATCGTTCTTCGCCTCGCCCACCCACCTATCCATTCAAACAGTCTGTTTTCATTCGCCCTGCCACTGCCCCCAGTTTTATAAATCAACTGGGTGCCCCTGGTACTCGTTTCCCCGCCCTCCCTTGTTCTTCAACTAGCTACTTCAATTGTGGAAAGTCTAGCCATTTTATAAAGGAC
Source organism: Zea luxurians (assembly GCA_029449295.1). NCBI lineage: Eukaryota > Viridiplantae > Streptophyta > Magnoliopsida > Poales > Poaceae > Zea > Zea luxurians. Next base: position 44,931,748 of record JAOPSE010000004.1, on the reverse strand, counting down.
TGTCCATACCCGAAGCAGAATGAGTTCAACAATCAACAGAACTTTGGGAGCTCCAATCAAGGCAAAGGGAACACGGCTACTAATTCAACAGGAAAAAATATCAAGAAGACAGGACGAATCTATTATACTCAAGTAGCCACTACGATGGAAGGAGAGCCAGTAATGATGGGTACGTTCCTTGTGGCCAATCACCTAACTGTTATTCTCTTTGATTCTGGTGCTTCACATACATTCATAAGCAAGAAATTCATGGAAAAAATTGCATTCCTTGCACTAAATCAAGAGAAGGGTTTATTATCCATTCACCCAGGGGACAAATAGTTACTAAGGATGTAGCCTTCCATGTGGCAGTAACATTGGCTGAAAGGGAATTTCCCACCAACATGATTGTTTTAAAGGGCCAAGACATAGATGTAATTCTGGGCATGAATTGGTTAGCCCAGCATAAAGCTATCCTGAACACTGATTTAAGGACTATCAAATTGAGCTATGGCCATGAAGAGATTCTCTTGTCCATTCCTGTAGCTGTCCCAGCCAAACCATTTGGACAGGTCTGCGAAGCTATCGTGCCAGAAATTCAGGATATTCCGATGGTATGTGAATTCCTGGATGTCTTTCCTAAAGACCTGCCTGGGTTGCCTCCAGAAAGGGATGTAGAATTTGTGATTCAACTAAAGCCTGGTACGGCTCCTATTTCTAGAAGGTCATACCGAATGCCACCTAATGAATTGGCGGAACTCAAGACTCAACTCCAAGATTTGCTTGAGAAGGGATTCATTAGGCCTAGTTCGTCACCATGGGGATGTCCTGCCATTTTTGTCAAGAAGAAGGATCAAACACTTCGAATGTGCGTGGACTATAGACCCCTTAATGAGGTCACTATCAAGAACAAGTACCCTCTGCCTCGGATCGATATCTTATTCGATCAACTTACCAGAGCTTGAGTATTCTCCAAGATTGACCTCAGGTCAGGTTATCACTAGATCCGTATTTGACCCACTTCACATACCTAACAAACTCAGTGTTTATGCCCGAGTTGGATAAATTTGTGGTGGTATCCATTGATAATATCTTGATCTATTCCAAGAATGAAGAGGAGCATGCTAAACACCTACGGATCATGTTAACGCACTTAAGGGAGCACCAATTATACGCTAAATTCAGCAAATGCGTGTTTTGGTTAGAGGAAATCCAATTTTTGGGACATGTATTGTCTGTGAAGGGGATTGCGGTTGACACCATCAAAGTCAAGGATATTCTCGAGTGGAAACCGCCGACTACAATACATCAGGTTCGAAGTTTCCTTGGGCTGGCTGGTTATTACCGTAGATTTATTCCGGATTTCTCCAAGATTGTAAAACCAATCACAAGTTTGTTGGAGAATGATATAAAATTTGACTAGTCCTCAAAATGCAATGAAGCCTTCGAGCAGTGAAGATATTATTGACCACTGCTCCGGTATTGGCTCAACCGGACATCGACAAGCCTTTTGATGTGTACTGTGACGCATCGAGCAATGGGCTCGGATGTGTTTTAATGCAAGAGGGCCGAGTCATCGCTTATGCTTCAAGACAACTACGCCGGCATGAGGAGCATTATCCAACTCATGACTTGGAGTTAGCCGCAGTTGTTCATGCCCTCAAGATATGGTGTCACTATTTGCTGGGAAATTCCTGCCACTTATATACAGATCATAAAAGTCTGAAGTATATTTTTACCCAGTCAAAACTGAACATGAGGCAGTGGAGATGGCTTGAGCTGATTAAGGATTATGATTTGGAAATCCACTATCACCCAGGAAAAGCAAATGTGGTGGCGGATGCCCTGAGTCGCAAGGCTTCCTGCCATTATCTTACAGTGGGGACCTCTGACACCACACTATGCCAAGAGATGGAAAAATTAAACTTGGGAATGATACAACATGGAACTTTGACCCAATTGAAGCTCGAGTCGGTTCTTCTGCAAAAGATTATTGATGCCCAAAGAAGTGATAAGGGTATGAAACACATTCATGAGAAAATAGAAGCCGGCAAAGCTAATTGCTTTAGAAAAGATGATCAAGGGATAGTGTGGTTTAATGATTGCATAGTTGTGCCTAGGAATGCTGAAGTCCGCCAACAAATTTTAGATGAAGCTCATATTAGTCGTTATTCCATTCATCCCAGAAGCACTAAGATGTATTAAGATTTAAAACAACATTATTGGTGGACAAAAATGAAGATTGAGATTGCACGCTATGTGGCGAGATGTGACACCTGTAGCCGTGTCAAAGCAATACATATGAAGACTGCTGGACCACTGCAATCTTTGCCCATCCCAACTTGGAAATGGGAGGACATTAGCATGGATTTCATTGTGGGATTACCCAGGACAGCTAAGGTTTTGACTCTATTTGGGTTATAATTGATCGGCTTAGAAAGATAGCTCATTTTCTGCCGGTCAAGACATATTACTCGGTCATCACCTTTGCACAAATGTATATTGCTCGCATTCTCAGTTTACACAGAATTCCAAAGACAATTGTGTCAGACCATGGACCACAATTTGTATCCAAATTTTGGGAAGAACTCCACAAATCTCTAGGTACTAAGATGCTCCATAATTCGGCATATCATCCTCAAACAAGTGGATAAACTGAGAGGGTAAACCAAATACTTGAAGATATGTTGCGAGCATGTGTCTTGGAGTTTTCGCAGAAATGGGATGAATGTCTACCATTGGTAGAATTTTCGTATAATAACAGCTATCAAGGGAGCATCAAGATGGCACCATTTGAAGCACTGTACGGGCGACGGTGTTGGACACCCTTAAATTGGTCAGAGCTAGGAGAACGGTGGTATTTCAGGCCTGATTTAGTCAGAGAAACAGAAGCAAAGGTTCACCGGATAAGGCACCACTTAAAAGAAGCTCAAGCTCGGCAGAAAAGTTATGCAGACAAACGACACCGACCCTTGTTCTTTCAAGTTAAAGATTATGTGTACCTGAAAATATCACCAACAAAGGGGGTAAACCGTTTCGGGGTAAAAGGGAAGTTGGCCTCCCACTTGAAAAACAATATGCTTTTATGCGGGAGGGGTTTTTGCCTCCCAGGTCTGTAATAATTAATACTCTATGCACTCATACGCCCTGGTTTTGTAATAACCTTAATATTCTCTCTATATTTTAATGAATGTAAATAAAGTTATTGTAATTCGCTTCCGCTTATTCTTTCCTCCGATGTGATGTAACATCTGCGTGACGGGTGAAGCACTCTTGGGCGAGGAAATAAAGATACAGATACCAAACTTATCGATTGATTATGTGCACCTACAAGGGTTTTCCAAGGTCCGTTGGACAAGGACAACTGTAGGTGGGCCTAATAACTTGGGAGGTTCCGTCACATATATTCTAATAAAATATTAAATGAAAAGGATCCCTATGTGAAATAAGTTATTCCTCTGTTAAAATCATATAATTATAAATTCTCCCTAAGAATTTAAGTTAAATCGTCTCTAAATAAAGCATTCTATACACTAGAATGTATCCTTCATGAAAATACCTATATTTGGGTGATTTGAATTTCATACTTAAACACAATTGTTTAATTATGTATTAATATAAACATAATAAAATCTTTGCATTTCATGTTGGAGTTTTGAACTATGCATTCTAAAAAGAATTTGAAGTGTGAATTCAAAGCTTAAATTGGAAATGGAAATCAGAAAAAGAAAAGAGAAAGGAAAAAGGAAAAGAAAAGAATGAACTAAGTAGACTCAGCCCAAATTCATCACCTTGGCCTTGGTTCTTTTCCTCCCTCAGCTAGCCCAATCATGTTTCCCTCTCCTCACCCGCATGGGCCAGTTTTTGGCCCACTTCGTGTCCCAACCACGCCCCTCCCTGTGGCGTTGACAGGCGAGCCCCATAGGGCAGATCCATGTGGTTATGCACCTGTGTGACTACAGCACCGAAGTCATCAACAGGTGGGCCCCACTTGTCAGGCTTATCCCCTTCCCAACAAACTCCGAGAAGCATGCGACAAACTCCTAGGTCTTGGCCGCCGAGTACCGACCTCACCTCATCGGCCCTAGCCCGGGCATAAATAGGTGGGAGCCCCATTCTGACTACCCGCACATACCCCTGGCTACTACCCGATGCATGGCAAGAAAGTTGAGCTCGTCTGCTCGGCTCGCCTTCTAGGGCATGGGCGTCTGCATGGTCGCAGGCTCCATGTTCGGCCTGCTGCACAATGGCGCGCTCCCTAGTGGGCGCCTCGTCGCCTGCGTCCGTCGCCTCTGCCATGGCGCCTATGCTGGGGCCGCCATGCTCAAGACCCTCAAGCCACACCACGACGCCGTCGAGGCACCCTATCCTCTCACCACTGCAAGCTGGGGATCGATGTCGCTGTGGTTTCATTGCCGGTAAGTGCCCCTTCCGCTATGATTTCGTGTTCTCCGTTCCCGCAATCGGGCTGGTGCCCTGTTGCACGCCGGCGTGGAGTCTTGGCTAGGTAGTGCACCGCGATGCCCCTTGGGTGTTCCCGTGCTCGCCTAGTGGCGTATGAATGGCGCAGGGTTGAAGATGATGCACGGTTGTTGTAGGATGATGGTTGAGCGGCTATGGTTAAAAGTGCTCAGGCTGGTACACGTTGGTGCTTGGGGACTGTTAGATATGGATCCGAGAGGTGGTAGTGGACCGATCTTCATAAAATTTGGGATGTTGACCCTTGATCTGATGGTTAGGTTTTTGTACCGATTTAGATGTAATCTAGACCGTCTTGGTGTAATCCAATGGCCAGAAAACCCTCGTACCCCTTCACCGTGCACCTTTTACATAAGAGATCCTGGGGTTTTTCATAACCAACCTGTGGTCCATCCTATTCAAAGAACCTTACATCCGAGCCCTGGTATTTGCAAACTAGACCTTGAACTTAAATAACATTTTGGCCACAACCCATGAATCTCTAGATATTAATAAAATTAATACAAAATTGATTTTTAAATGCCAAAGTAATCCTAAAACCTTGGTAAATGCATAACTTGTTCTTGTTGCAGCGGAAATTAACTAATGATAAATAAAGAGTGAGGCGGAGCCTGGTCCATCACTCCTCCTGGTCAGCACCTACTGAGGCAGGGTTCCACTTGATTGTCCAACCCGGTGGCAAGGTGGACCACCAAGTCAGCCTAGAAACCATATCCACCTCGAAGGTACTTGTAGAAAAATTATGCCACAAGCAAGGCTGAGTATACTAATACTCAGCTAGACCTACCCGATGTGAGGAGTCTACATCTCTACCTCTAGACCATGAAGCTGTTTGGCTGAGGGGTTTGGTTTTCCAAAAGGACTAGCTGAGTCTAAAATCAAATTTTAGCTTTTGCAAGTTTAATAACATTCCTTAAGCTAGGTTTTCATCCTTCTAAACATACATGAAAACAAACATTTAGTGCAAACAACACTTTATCTCATGAAAACTCATTTCACTTCTTACTCGATGTAGTAGCACGTATCAAGCAGTCTCATTAGCTGCGAGAAGCAGACGATTCAAATCGAGTTTAAAACCTTGCAAGGGAAACCTAAACAGACGACATGTAGGAGCACTCCATCCCCACACACGTCAACCATCCCCATAGATTCCCCATCAACAGATCAGAGGCCACTGTCATTGGCATACAATGCTCCACTGACCCTGGCCGCTGCCGTGCAGTGACCGCACTTATACCCACCATAACCGGAATGGGAGACCCAGTCTCATGAACACGTGGGGAGGTATGTCTGTGGGCAGGTTCACTCAGGTACTAGGCTTACCGAGTTACCATATTTCTCGGCATGTGCTTAGTACTTTCAAACGCTTGACACATGGTACCACACATTAATCCTTATTCTAGTTTCATCTCGTAGACATGGCATCCCCATGGATCCTTGTCCACAGACCATCATAGTTCCAATATCAAAGTGGATACAACCAATTCCTGACCTCGCGCGAGCGCTAGAAAAATCAATCGACCTCTACTGAGATCCTGAATTAGCATAGCAGCTACTCGACCTAGAATACTAGTATCTATCTCAAAAGGAATCCTGAGTTCATGCAACTAGGGTTTCAAACAACTCCTACAGTTAAGTGCACAACACAAACCTACAAGCATTAAATGTAGTAAAATAGCATATATATAAATGGTTATGCATAAAACCGGGGCTTGTATTCAATTGCGGGAGCAGTAGGGAGATCCTCAGTAGCAGTCTCTGTAGTTGGCTCCTGAACTTTGTCTTGGTCAGCTCCTTGCTCGGGATGAGCATGTACTCTCTGTCAGCGAGGTTGCAATCTATTTAATATGCTGCATAAGATGCATGTACATTTATAATATGTGGATGATAAACGTGATTCATGGTCGGGTAACACTGGGTCATTTAGGGTTTCTCCTTATTCTATTTTTCCTTAGGCTTTAATGGTGGTTTGAACTATGAATGCTATTTAGATTTCTCCAAAAATTCTAAAAAATTACAGTACCTTAACACTGGTTAAATTAGTTTGCTCGATGAATTTGAGGTCAAAACTAATTAGAATCGTCTTTAAACAAAAATAACAAAAACTAAGGTAGTGGGGTCACTTTGCACTTAACTTTCTATTTAGAAGTGACCTATGTACCAAGGGTTATTTTTGCTGGTATCTAGATGCAATATCATGGTCTTGTGTAAAAATATACTTAATGATACTCAATGAATATTTGTTTATGATTTTCGAAAGTTGTGGGGCTAAAAGGTGCCTTTAACTAACTTTTCTTTTAAAAAATGTCAAACAACAGATTTGACATTTATCTAAAATTTTCTTACGCAAGAGCAATCATTCTTAAGTTTGGTCATTTTTCCTTATAGGGCATGGGTTGTATGATTTTCTAAAGTTCCTTATAATTTCTCATGGGGCAGGGGAAACATATTTCCTAGTCAAACTTAGGTCAATTTTATATTTTTCCTTGAAACCTTACTGCTAAATTAGTCTAGAAAAAAATAAGTTGGTCTTGTAGTTCACACATCTGGTCCCGATTTTATTTTCCAAGAAAATAGGTAGAAACTTAATTTATTTTATAATCTCTACTTAAGTGAGAATACTATGGTATACAATAATTTTGTGGGACTCTACTGTTGATTGATTATCTCCTAAAAATTCCTCAACTTCAGTACTATAGTTCTACTAATTTTACTTCTTTTCTTGCATATTACTTAATATCTAAATAAAAATCTAAATTTCCAGAAACAGTACTCGACTAGTAGGTTTTCTATTTTTATTCTGAAGTTTACCTTGTCTAGAACCTAGTAAAATTTGTTTGACTAAATTTGGTCATATTTTGTCCAAGTTATGAATTTTCAAACTTTTCTGCTGGTATTTAAAGTGGATTTTCAAAAAAGAAAAGAAAAACACACTTCTAAATGGGTCCCTGGTATTTTTCTCCCTTCTCCCTAGCACACTATTCATCTCACTCTTGGCCTTTATGCATAACCCCCTGGGCTTTTCTAATCTCTAATCTACGGTCCCTAGCTAGGTTAAACAGTACCCACGGTGAAAGAGATGGCAGAGCGGCTTACCAGCGTTGGTAGGGTTACAATAAAGGGTCGAGTGAGGATGGGGAGCTTTTGGCGGTCACGTCGAGGTACGGGTCGATGTCGATGGTGCTCGGAGCTAGTCTAGCCATGGACCCAGGCGGCGGAGCTCACCGACGATGTCTGCACTGGCCATAACATGGCGGTAGAGTTCAATCAGACCACACAGGAAGCTTCACTGAGTGGCAAGGAGTGCGTGTGTGCAAGGAATCGATGAATAAGTGGGTAGATTACCTGGACCGAGGGAACCCTAGAAGGGACAAGTTTGGCGAGGTAATTTGGCTTCTCCGGTGAGTTAGTGTTCGGTCTGAGTGGCTGGTAAGCTTCACTAGTATCTGGGGGAGCAGGCCAGGGAGCTAGACTGGATGGGGATAGGTTGGAGTGGCCAGTCTATGGTGGCCGAAGCTTTGGCAAGCTTGCAGACGGCGCCACGCTGGGTGTTCTGGCGATTACTGGCTTCCAGTCGCCGGCAAAAAAAGTATGGATTGTGTGGAGGGCAAGGCTGAGGGGCTGGGGCTTCTTATAGGCGAGGGCTCGGGCATGGTGAGAGCTCATGGCATGCGCGGGCGCGCTCTCGAGTGCCAGCCGCGGTCGAACATGTGGAGGATCGCTTCTACCCCTGTCCAAGCACCTGTTTAGCTACCCTAGCATGCATATCTTTGCAAGGATCCCATGTAGGGTCTCTTCCCTACTCCAAATCCTTGATTTTCCATGTGAGTCCCGACCTGAGATATGCTTAGGGTGAGGAGAAACGCTAGTGTCTAGTCGGGTCTGTCACACTATTCGGGTCGCAACAAAAACCATGCCAAGGCATGTCAAACGGTCTTGGTTTAGTGTCAAACTTCACCAGGGCGTGTCTGAGGTAATTTGGCGCCACTTTGTCCATTTTACCACTTGGATTTGAGTTCAGGAGCTAGGTGAAAACGACAAATTTTTTAATTTGGGTTGGGGGAGACCTAAAGAAAAGCTGATTTCTCCCCAGGGTTCCTCTAGTTGAGTGATCGATTTGGGGCTGTTTAAGACTCGTTTTGGGGAAATTTCCTTACTAACTTTAATAGATATTTTGATAATCTTCAACTTGTATAATTAGCCCAACTTGTGATAATGAATGTTTCATTGTCTGTTTACTAATTTTCTGTTTTGTCTCACATGGCCCAGGTGATTAGACTTAGGGTTCTAAAATTTTGTTCTCTGTTATTTGCACCATATGGTCAAGGTAAGAATCTTAGGATAACAAATACTAGCTGACGCCTTTGGTTGTTAAGTTGTGGTCATCTGAGGCTCCACTAATCCATATGTGATAATAGGTCAGGGTGTGGCTCTAGAGTAGAGACCCTTAGTAACACCTTGGGTTTGTTTAACCATTGGGTTAACATCATAATAAAAAATTAATTTCTAGAACAATAGTATTATGTAAAGAGTGACATCATAATTATCAAGTTGAGCAGTATCACAAATTGCTAAGCATAGTATTTATCCCAGGGTAATCAAGGAGTAGGGTTGGTATTTCTAGGAAAATCCTATTTAGGCAAATCCCATCAAATTATGCAAATATTCGAAAGATAAACATTATTACATGCATTACTTGGGTACAAATAGAAATGCAGAGGGAGAATTCACTTGCCTTGCTCAAACGTGTCCTGCGGGTCATCTTCAAATGTATTCAGTTCTTCTACCACACATTCAGCTTCTAATATCGATTCACATATCATACATATAAAAGAAAACATTCACCAAATAAATAAACATACACCATTACATGGATAATATTCAGCATTACATGAACAACATATACCACATAAACTATACTTATAAATAGTGCCTAGAATAACAACTAATTCATATTTATTTTAATAATCCACTAAAATCTCTACTTTGGATTGTCACTGGTGAAACTTATATGGACATGCGACTACGAAAGTATTTTACCTAACATAGCTTAGATGTAATGACTTAACCAATTCTATAGAAATAAATTACCAATTAATTATTTCTATTATGAACAATGATATCCTTTTAGTTTGATCCTTTATTTCTAAAAAAACATCATTATAATAATCAAAGGTCAAAACATTTAATAATAAATTAAACCACTTATTAATCTATAATTCTTGCATTATAATGAATTCTACACCACTTACTAATTCTATGTTAAGAAGTTTCCATTATTTATTTAGTGAGCCTAATTGAACCTCTGATTATAATATCTAGATAAACTCTCGAATTCATCGTAAACAAAATTAATTATGAAATCATCTATCTAGTATTTTTTACTACTAACACGTGTCTACCAAAATTTTGTCATTCTTCTTTCTAATCCAATATTCTAAAATCATTGTAAACAAATAACATGACTAATAACAATTCAAGCATAAATACCCAATAACTTACATACACATGAATTTCATTCACAACATTCTAATATTACAACAATAATTTATAAAATTCATAAATTAACACAAAACATGATTTCAAAAATAAATCCAAATTTGGGTTGTCTTCAACCGTTGACGAACGGACGGTGGTAGACGGTCCGGCGAATGGGGGCGGACGGTCCAGCGAGGCACGAGCGCGGCTGGGACAGCAGGGGCTCAGCGCAGGTGCAGAACGGTGGGGCTCGGCGTAGGAGCGACGGGGCTCGACCAGGACTATAGGGGCTCGGGCGAGTGCTGCTGAGGGTTCGGTGGGGCTCGGCAAACTCTAGCGAGGGCGGGGCGGTCTCCAGTGAGGCGGGCGCGGATGACTCCTGTGGCATTGTACGGCGCGGGTGAGGAAAGGTGAGGGGGAGCTTGGGTGAGGGGAGGAGCAAGGGCTTGGCCTGCCCTTTTATAGAGAGAGAGGGGAAGGGGAGAGGGCACCGGAGAGAAACAGAGTCGGCTGGCCTTAATGGCGGCGGTTTCTTCCATTGATGGAGAGGGGAAGTGAGGGAGAGGAAGAGGGAGAGACGACGGTGGTTTTGGGTCCAGGGAAGGAGAGAGGTCTGGTGCGAGCTAGGCAACTCAGCCAGGGTGTGGGGCGCTCGGCCGGGCAAGTGCGCGACGCGGACGGTACGCTAGGTGCAGATGCAGCGACGGGAGGAGGGAGAAGAACCTATGGGTGGGGCCCGCGTGTAAGAGAGAGAGGGAGGGGATGGAGGGGAGGCAGCTAGGCCCTGGTGGGCCGGGTTGGCCGGATAGTTTAGGGTTTCGATTTTTTCTTTTATCCTTATTTCCCAAAACAAAAATATAAATAAATATATTTTAAATATCTCTAAAAATTCATAATAATTATACTAACAATATTTATCAACAAAGAATTTATTTTTGGACCAAAGTTCTTGTATTAATTAGTTGGGTTTTCATATGAAAGAATTTTATAAAAACATTTACCAAACAATTATGAGCAAGCAAAAATTCTTCTGAAGGTAAATAAGATGAAACACTTGAAAGAAAAATTCTTTACTATACCCACTACTTAATAATTTAAATGCATTATTTTTAGTTGATGGTTTTGAGGTGTCACACAAGGTGATGGATAAGGCGATCTGGGCAGGTCGGATATTGGAGTCATGGTACCTGATGATATTGTTGCGTTTGTGCTTGCTGCATCGGGTACCTCGACTAATCTATCTACTTCTAGTATCCCTGTTAGCAATGTTCCTCATGGGGATGCCCCTACATAGTGATTAGAACAAAAGACTAGACATTGGCTAGTTGAGTCAGAGGACAATTTCTCTCGAAATGGTTTATTTTTGAGGTCTAGTGAAGTCTTATGGAGCATTGAGTTGCTTCCCAACTTAGTCGATTGTTTCTTTTGGTAGGGTATAGTAAGCACCCTTGGTTTCTGTACCACCTTTGGTGTTACTAGTACTAAAACTTGAGCATGTCATCATATGCATTGACATTTCATTTTGTTTGTCACATCTAGAATGCATTCACTAGGTAAAACCTCAAAACAAGTTGTGATGTGGTGACTTGAAGTGTACTCAACCCTAGGATTAGGGCCTATGGTTGAAAGTGAAGCCAAAATGAGCACTATCTCAAAAGTTATTGGAAATATTCATAAGGAATCAAGAATGATGGGTTTGAGTGGCACAAAAACCCTAGAGTGCTCAAAAACCCTAAAAGAAACCCTAGAAAACCCTAAATTGTACCCTAGGGGGGTAGATTCAAATTCTATGCACTTTTGGACCAAAGTGCAAATACCAAAGTGATAGATCATCAAAACCTAAGTAACTTTTGTATTGGAGGATTTTCAAGTAGTATGGATAAATTTGGACTTATTTGCAAAAAGTCCCCTGAACATAATGTGGCTAAGTCTGAATTTCAGTGGAATTGGGCCACCTTTGGAGCTTTCTAGTTCTTGATTCATGAAGATTTTGCCCTAAGTCAATGCATAAAACTTATAGAGCTATGTTGGGAGTACAAATTTGATGCAGTGATTAAGCCCTAGTGCTACATGGAAATGGGAGAAAAATAGATCGAAAACTGGCCTATCAGTCGACTTTAATACTGAATCTGGACAGACAGTGATCTAGGACTGATTTTGGGAGCTATTTTGAGTATAATCCAGTGATTATCTGAGTATGGTTGCTATAACAAAATCAAAGCTAGACTATAGATCAACAACTTTGTTACAGATGGATTAACATGTTGCCACATAAAACTAGGAGATCAAGGCCCTGCGAAGTGCTCTATCAGGTACCCTGAATGGGGCTTCCCATTGTACAGTAGACTGAAAAAGATCATAGGTTCGTTGCACTTTGCCGCCGATGACCCCTCCGTGCCTGGATTCACGTCGGCGCCGTGATTCGTGCCCCGTGGCGCGTGGATAACTTCGCAGGGTGAAAGATCTTTGGCAAGGGATGAAGATGGGGCACTGTGGTCGCTCTGTCACCATGCCCACTTGCGCCGCAACGTGGCCGCACGACCATCGCCATCGTGCCGTTGTTCCTCGTGGTCATGCCATGCCGTCAGCCATTTCACCAGGTTGTAGTAGACCGCAGAAGATAGCCAGTCTATCGCCTAAGTCGTTGCTCCAGTGAATGCCACGGTAACTCGCGCCAGTGACCTCCCCCTCTCTACGACCGCCTGCGTGTCTCCCCCAAATTGGACGCCACCACTGTTGGCTTCTATAAATTGAGTGATCAACCAACTCCGCTAGGTTGTTACGCACCCAGTGAACCAGCCCTTGCCTCCAATCGTCCACCATAGCCCCTCAATTTGGGATTTCCCCCAAATCGGGTTTCCGCGCCGCCATGAACACCTCGCCGGGGCCAGCCCTCCACTGGTTAGTCCAAGCTTCTCTGCTTGATGTTCTAGCATCCATTAAACCTCCTGTTGCTCGTAAACCCGTTTGATTGAGCTAGACCACACTGAATCACCAAAAACACCTCGGTTTGTCTCCGGTTTTCACTACCTTCATGGGCATAAGGAGTCCAGGGCCAGATTCGTGCGATTGATGGAGGGGTTAGGGTCGCCAGGGGTAAGAATAGGTGTCGACCGAGTTAGGGTGTCAGTCGTTGCGCATCCCAGCTGGTACAAGATCATCAGAGGGTGCGCTCACCGTCGTTAGCCGTCGGGGACTTGGGTCTGTGAAGAAATATAAGTGGGAGGGGTTTTACGCAAATGTCAGAGAGACACATGAACAGTGTCGCGACCTCTTTTTGGGGTATTCAAATCGTCAGGGTTCTCTGTGTAAAGTCACCCGCGCGGACACGCGCGCGGGCGTGTTTCGACCGGTGATGGGTCGGTCTGGGCTGGTTTCGGCCCAACACTGTTGATAGCTTTCTCTTTTTCTTTTTCTAACTAAGTTTGGAAATTCATAGGAAATTCTAGAAAAATGATAAAAATATGGGACCAATTTTACTAGACTCCTAAATTCCTCTAGTATTTACTAAAAATAGTTCCAAGATTTTTAGTCCCAACCATGAATTATTTAGCATTTAAATATGCCTAAACCTAGTCTTTTAGAAATTTAGAATTTTATTAGTAGCCCCAAAAATATTAAAACTTTTTGGGTAAGCTTAATATGATAACTAAACCCTTTGGGTAAAGTTTGGCATGTTTTGGACAATGTTTGATCCCAAACCCAAAACTCTAGCTTCCTAAGGTAGAATTTGCTTAATTCTAATAGAGTACTGACTCAGAAAACCCTAGTTATTCAGGTGTACTGTGAAGGAAAGTTGTATTCAAGATACAACTTGATGTGTTTCTATTATAACTGCATATTCATAGCATCACATGAGCATTCATGTATATGTACTGTTATGTATAGAAAACGAAGAAGAAGTAATTGTCGAAGAAGAAGAAACTGCACCACAAGCTGAGACTCCATCTGCCGGAAACAATTTTTATTTTGATATCTGCGGAACCGATCTCGAATCCCCTACAACACAAGGCAAGCCCCGGTGCATTATCCATTTCCTTGTGTTTTAAAATCTTTATCACTTTGCTCGATGCATTAGGTGATAGGAGTTGTGTGTTAAACACTGCATTTCCTTTTCCTTGGAATTGATACCATTCCTTGATACCTATTTTACCTAAAAGTTTTCTGATGCTTAGCTGTGCTTTAGGAAGCAAAATGTTTTGTTTTTTAAACAAAAGGTGATGCTTCATATGGGATGGGAAGTTTCAAAGAAAAGACTTGATGGTGGATCCATCATGGCCATGATGGGTTCAACATCGAAAAAGATGTACCTCTGTTAGGTACCAAACTTTGGGTTTTAAATAATAAGACGAGACCGGGCGGGTGATTTGCACGTGAAGGAAGTCTCGGTGTAGTGTCTCCGTCTGAGTCGATGAAGGACCATACCGATGTAGGCTTGATGATCGAGGACCTTTTAACTGGCCATATGCCTCGTCATGGTAAGTTTTGCCTCGGGCAGACCAATACCAGAAAGGCCAACATGTAATGGGAGTGGAGAGATGGCGAGAGTAGCGTGTACCTCCATGGCAAGAGGCTGGACGGTGGTGTATCTGTGCTCTCGATTGGCGTGAACCCAGTCTGGTCTTGAGAAACCTGGTGGCGAGTTGACATATGCAAGGGTTAAGTGCTACATATGTCGTGTGGTTGGAGATCCCTAGCTGGGTATTAATTGATTCGGATCGCCGTTACTTCTCGATCATGAAGACATGGTCACTGACTTACACGTAGAAATCCAGTGAACCAAAAGGGTGATAAAAGACGGCTAGTATAAGCTAAGTGCCTGAACTAGGGGTAGAAAGAACTCTAGATGCAGGTAATGACTTAACCTGATAATAAAACTAGATTTTTAAGGATCCACTGTTAGTAAGCATTTCTGCAAATAGAGTCTTTGATTCTTGATTAGCCTTACCTTGACTCCCACAAGCCAGCATATCCTTGAGAGTCTTTTACTTTGTCGGGTAAGAATTGCGAAAGTACACTCCGTACATAGGGTTTTCGAACCCATGTTGTTGTAGGTGAGGAAACAGCGGAGTTCTGCTGCTTCTTCTCAAAGGTGATACCCAAGGAAGAGCCCAAGCAATGATCGTGTGCGCGGGAGGAAGTTGACCTCCCGATTTGAAAACACTAAACTTTTGTGCGGGAGGGTGTTTTGCCTCCCTAGTTTGTAATAATACTTATGCACTCATAACCCTGGTATTGTAATAAGTACCACTCTCCGTATATTTTGTTAATATAAATTATGTTATTTTAATCCGCTTCCGCTATTCCTTCACTCCGGTTTTGTGATGTAATGTCTATATGACGGGTGAAATGCTCCAGGGCGTTGTAATGAGGATACAGAGTACCGAACTTGTCGAGTGATTACACGCACCTACATGGTTGTCCGAGGTCCTTAGGACAAGGACATCTATAGGTGGGCCTAATACCTTGGGAGGTTCTGTGACAGTTTTGTAAGAGGGAACGTGTTGCGCCAACCTAAGGCGCTTCTGACTTAGGCCAATCACTCTGTTAGTAGGGTATAGTAGTCACCCTATGTTTTGTAAGTGTGAGCCTGTTGCACCGACTTAAGGTGCTCCCGACTTAACCCGATCGCTTCATTAGTAGGGTATGGTAGTCACCTTAAGTTTTGTAACCGTGAGAGTGTTGCACCGACTTAAGGCGTTCCCGAGTTAAGCCGATCGCTCCGTTAGTAGGGTATAGTAGTCACTCTATGTTTTGTAAGCGTGTGCGTGTTGCACTAAGTTAAGGCGTTCTCGACTAAAGCCGATCGCTTTGTTAGTAGGGTGTGGTAGAACCGCTTGAATTATTCCAGCTTAAGTGCCCAAGTCAAGCCTTAGAGGCAGCAACACACTTAAATTGGAATAACCCGTCAGTCCCTCAGATCTAGTCTGATGAAGCCACTTACCAAGGATCGAGTACCATTAGCTCACACGATGGTGAGTCTCAAAGAGAATACAATAAACATCAAACCACAAATTAAAGTGCTAGAGTTAATACATAAGTCGGAGTTTTTAATAAAAGATAACAAGTTCATAAAAAAGATGCAGCGGATAAACGGTAACGGCGATACGAAGGAATAGGGCAAGGCCTAGTCCACCACTCCTCCTGGTCCTCTCCTGTCGAGGCAGCATCTAACTCAACTGTCTAACCTGGTGGCAGGGTGGAAGGCCAAGTCACACCGTCAAACATATCCTGTAGCGTACCTAAAAAATGCCACAAGCAAGGCTAAGTATACTAATACTCAACTAGACTTAATGTAACGCCCCGAATTTGGGGGGTGTAAGTTTTTCTTCCTCAACATCCACAAATTTGGGTGTTACCTTTCCTTTTCCATTTCTTTTCGCTACACCTTGCCCCTTTTCAAAATTCTAAAGAGAGTTAACTCGATGTCGGGTATTAATAAATCCTAGAAGTGGATTTTCTTTGGTTGTTGCATCATGCTGGATCACGCATCTATTTTTTGTGTGTTTGCTTGGTTTCTATGAAGTATTCATTCAGTAAGAGATTGGAGCTAAATAGGAAATAGGAAAAAACCCAAAAAACCTCCCTCCATTCCCTGCTAGCTTTGTTGGCCCGTGGCGCGGCCCACCTAGCCATTCCCCTCCCCTCCTCTCTCGTTTTGGGCTGGTTTGGCGCGCGGTCCGCGAGCCTTTTTCTCTCCCCCACGCGGCCTAGCCGCTCTTCCCCTCGCGGTGGCCCAGCTGCGGGGCACCTACGCGGCCCACCCCAACGGCTCACCCACGCCTGTCGCGCGCGTGCGCGCGTGGGCAGTTCCCAGCGCAACCGCCGCGTGTGGGGCCCGCCCGTCAGCCCCGCGCACCCACGTGCGAGCTCGCCATGCAGCCGCGCCCGGCCTTCAGCCGTCTTGGCCTGCTGGTGTGGCCCATCGGCCAGCGGCAACCTCCCCAACCGCCTCGACGAGATATGGGGGGTATCATGCCCATGAACTGCCCCACACCCCACATCCCGCTAGCGCCCCTCTCCCTCACGCCCTCATCCTCGCCGTCGAGCGCCCGCTGCCTCGCCGTTTTGCCATCAGCATGCACGACCGTCGAGGTGAGCCTTTCCCTTCCCCTTTATCCCCTCCCCACGCCTAGCCCCTTGATGGCGCGCGGTGTCCTCAGGCGTGGTGGTGCCCCCCGGCGGCTCGCGGCCGGCACGGCCAGCGTGGCCATCCCGCCCCCAGCGCGCTCGTGGAAGCCAGGTGTGGAAGGCTCGCGGCGGCCTGCACGGCGCGCGGCCCGCCCAGCCAGCGCGGCAGCCTACGCGGCTAGCTCGCCCACGGCGCATTGTGGCAGCCAGCATGGTAGCATGCGCGGCCAGCCCGTGGCTTGCCCAGCGTGGCAACCTGCGAGGCCAGCGCGGCCCAAGCGTGGCAACCCAACATGGCCCCCCGCGCAGTTGGCGTTTGGCGCGGTAGCGCGCGGTCTTCGCGTGGCTCGCCCCAGCGCGATAGCCCCTGGCGCGTGTCATCGCATGCGCTGCGCATCCCGTTTTAGTATGTCACGTGCCTTGTCGCATGGCAAGAAACTGTTCCACCCAGAACCGCTCACGTTAATTAATTTACGTAACTGAACTATGATTACCCGAGTAGCAAACCCATCGAGTCTAAGTAATAATTTTATCTATGCATGTGATGGATACTTGTTAATATGGCTAGGTCAAATTAGATGTTACAATGATTAATCACATTGCATACATGTAATACCTCTCGACCATAGCATTAGTCGTTGCGATTCCTTTGTCTCTCTCTCGTAATCGCAAATACAAATCATATGTCATGTGCATATTTAATTGATGTTTCCTTGTATGGTGTACTATTTATTTTCTAATTGAAGATGTGAATGTATGGTTATACTCGCATAGATAACGGTCCGTGGGTGGAGTCCGAAAGAGTTGCAGGTGAAGACCCTAAGCAGCAGCTGGTTGGTGAAGGCAAGTGTCCCTTGACCCATCTATGCCCTATGTTGGGGACTTGTTCTCAAATGCTATGAAACAAGAACAAGGCAACACGAAGATGTTAAATATTAAATACCCTTCGTCCGCTGAAGCATTATCTCCTCAAGGGTTTAATGAACTTCGGACGAAGGGTACAAACATAATATTACAAAGGTGACAAAAATAACATAAAACGATGTAAAATGTAAAACATTAAAGATAGACATGTTGAAGATAAATGGCACCATTCAAGTATTTATTTTGAATACAATGTTTAAGGTATGATTATACCTTCGCCTTAACAAGCAATAATTCCCGAGTGATGCCTTTGCAATTACAGGAATGCGTGAACAGTAAAGGAATACTGTTCACTATTTATAGGCACAGGACACAGCCTGTGAACAATTACAATCATACCCCTCATAAAAGTTTACAACATCGACTCAAACTCTTATGGACTAAAAGGTCATTCTATCTTTAAGTCGGTTTGTAATTCCGAAGCTTCATGGACAGCACCCTTCGGCATTACGTACAGACAACTTCAACCGAAACTGTTTCTTCCTGCAGGACCTTCGGCGACGAAGCACGGTCCCAACAGTAGCCCCTTCACGGTGCTAGATCATTTTTCGTAACGAGCTTGATCCGTGAAAAAAGTCTCCTAGGCTTCAGGAAGCCGAAGGTCCGAAAAACACCTTCCCGGAGCTCGTTGTCGAGAAACGATACAGTTCTCGAACGCGTAGCGGTCCCACAATTTTGGTCTTTGCGGCCCACCGCGCAGTGGGTGCAAGCAGCTGTTTGCCTGGTGTAAAAATCCTAACGATTCACCTTCTTACCTGCAGCACTATATAAACAGTCAGGTAGGTGTGAAGTTACCACAGCTTTCATTGCTATTGCACCGTTTTCCTGCCAAAAATTTTAACCATAGCCGAAGCTCGACTCTCGGATTCAGACGAAGCTCCAATTTGGTGTCTACTTCGTCAGAAGAAAAGCTTTGGGAGAAGAGGTTATTTAGTTCTCGAGAAATCTTTCAAGAAATTCAAAATTGAATGGCCAGATTGCGGTCTACTGCAAGGGTTGAGCGTGAGGGAGGCGAAGTCGAAGGTGCAGAGACTGTTCCTATCTTCAAAGCAATGCAGCGATCCGGATTGGTGACTTCGGAAAGAATTCCTACTGCCGAAACAGAACAGGCTGCTGCCGAAACAGAACAAGCTGCTGCCGAAGCAGAACGAGGAGATATTGAGGAAGCTGATTCTGACGATGATTACCATATCGCAGTACCGAGCAAGCCTAGCCATTTGGACTTCGGGAAGTCGACTATCTCCAAGGCGGATTTCTCCAAAATGGTGAAGTCAGGGCTATTTTAGAGAAGATGAGAAGAAGCTACTTCGCTTCGGGGGAGAGGAGACTACCCCGAAGCCAGAAAAGGATGAAATAGTTATTTTCAAGAGTTTTTTAAAGGCTGGGTTGAGATTTCCTTTGAATAGAATGATTTCTGATGTGCTGCAAAGGTTTGGGATCTATTTTCACCAACTGACCCCTAATACCATTGTCAGGCTTAGCGTTTATATCTGGGCTCTCCGAAGCCAGGCGGTGGAGCCGTTTGCCGACAGCTTCTGTCGAGTACACGAGCTGCATTACCAGACTAAGGCCAGAAAGGATGGGTTGCACGACAATTTTGGTTGCTACAATTTTGCCTATCGGAAGACCACAAAATTTCCTGTGATTAGCTACCGAAGCAAATGGCCGGCAGGCTGGAAGTCAGAATGGTTTTATGTTAAAGTTAACGAAGACAGAGAGAAGCTAGTATAGAGCCCTCTTGAACTGATCTTCGGAGAAACAAGACCCCGTTGCAGAATGACAACTGAAGGTCCAACTTGGGCCGCACTGGCTGAATTCAAAATTATTGCAGAACACATTGGCACTAGAGATTTAGTGCAGGAATTTCTGGCCTTCAGAGTATTTCCGACTATGAAGGAGTGGACTATGCCGAAGCTTAAAGGAGAAAAGAAAGAAGGGGAGCTTGTCCGACTACCCTATTATTATAAGTTTAAGAAATATTTTAAAGCACCCTGTCAAGAATGGCTTGATACAATTGAAGTAATGAGTAATGAAATCCTTGGAAATTACTCCAAAAAAGAGGACCAGCTGATGACAGCAGCCTTCGGCACTCGGCCGAAGCGAAGGCTGAACAGGGTGCTTGATGCCATAGGTTTTGAATATGCTGATTATGATCGTCTGGGCGGAGATGCTGGAGGCCCAAAGCGAAAAAGAATTTCCAGCACTGCTGACGAAGAGGTCGCCAAGGTAACTAAAAAGAAAAGGGGAGATTCTGAAAAACTTAGCCCTGAAGAGTTGAATCCTGAGCCGAAGGTGGCCACTGTAGGAAAGAGGAAAACTACACCTCCAGAACCAAGAACGTTGGTTCAAGAAGAAGATACTCCTGCAACGCCTTCTGCTGTTGAAGTAGAAGAGATTATGAAGGTAATGACTGAACCCTTGCCTGTCAAGCTAAGTCCGCTGGCGTTGGAACTGACGAAGTTTTTTCAGAAGGACAAGGCAGCTTCGGCAGAAGAAGGTCCTGCACTGCCAAAAAAACGAAGGATTATTCAAATAGCAGATGTAATTCATGGGACACCGTTACCGACACCGGCATCAAGAATTGCTATTGGCCAGACTACCGAAACAACCGAAGCTAAAGGCGCCACAGCCGAAACCACCAGAGCGGAAACCTTCGAAGCTGAAACTGGCGCAGCCGAAGCTGCCGGAGTTGAAACTGGGGCCACAAAAGATCTGAACCTGGACGAGACACTTGAAGTTATTGATAACATACTCTTAAAAATGACTGAGGAAGAATCTGATGTGGCCGCTGCAAGCACATGCACTGAAAAGGGGAAAAAACAAGCTGAAGACATTTTGGAGGGTGAAGATTTTGAATTTCAAGATTTACTTGGGCAAGAGCTGACAGACGCTGAAAAAGCAGAGCTTAAAAGATGTGCCATAGCGTGCGGATATAAGCCAGGGGCTACACTGTTTGGTGGGGTTAACGAAGGAAAACTGAGGTGCCTTCGAAACCGCAGCGAAGCTAAAATTGTTAGAACTCTCTGCAAAAACATTGGCTTGCCGAAGCTGGAAGTGGACCTCTGCCGTTACCAACGGCACCATATCGCCGGGAGTTTGCTTTATGCTAACTTCAAGGTAACAAATATTTTTGTTATTTTATTATTATTATTATTATCTTTTCAGGTCGTTTTCTAACGAAGATCGTTTTGACAGAGCATACTGTTAAGTAAAGTTCTAAAAATGCAACAAGATCTCGAAGAAGAGAAGAACAAAGCCGTCATCCAAAATTTGGCTGAAAAAGTGGAAAATTACGAAGCTGATTTGAAAAAGAAGGATTTCACTATCCAAGATCTTGAAATGATGGTCAAAGAGCACGAAAGTGCATTAGAAAAGAAAGATTTTGTTATTCAGACTATGGAGGGTTCTTTGGCTAATGTCCAAACTGAGAATAACAGCTTAAAGAATGAATTGCTCCAACAGTCAGAAAAATTTGAGCAAGAAAAGAAATATCTCGAAGCAAGCCTGAAAGCTGAGGTGGATAAAAATTCAATTTTGCAGAAATCCTTTAAAGAACTTCAAGAGAAATGCCTAAGCTTCGGCAGCCGATGCGTGCAACGGCTGAAGGATGTGTTTCATTCTGTCGGAGCCAGCTCTGCAAAATTTACACCTTCAGCTGATAATCTGCCCAGCACGTTAGAATATATTGAAGGCGAGGTTGATGCCCTTGACGAAGTTATTGGTGGGCATGCCGACTTCTGCGCCCTGGTAGCTTCTCGGGGCACAGCCACCGCTTTTCTGAAGGCTGGCTACACGCATGGAAATATTGTGAACAGACCAAACTTCAGCTTGTCAGCATCAGATCTGATAGATATCCCAAGCCTAGCCCGAAGCATTGGAAATAGATTCATGACCCAGATCTGGGTAGGTGGCGGGCGAAAAATGGCGGGTGACGAAGCTCGAAGTCATCTTAAGCCAGTAAGAAACTTATTTTTGTTACTTTTACCTTCTCCTTGAAATTTGCACCTTTCTTATTTTGCTGTTTGATATACGCAGGATGACGAAGCTGGAGAATGACGAAGTTGAAGTTTGACGAAGCCTAGCTTGAGGCTTGATAGTTGTTTACAATATACTTTCCTGCAAAAATTCTGGAGAAACTTTTGTAATATAGTTATGGAACAACTTATGTAAATTTGTACATACCTTGTAATATACTTTGTTTCTGCTATCTGCGTACAAGCTGCTTTGCTGTGGACGAAACTTCTCTTTTGAGCCGAAGGCGAAAAACACCTTCCCTTCTTTTCGTACACAACAAAGCGTAAAAATTTTCCTTCGAGTTTTTCCTCATCGCCGAAGCATCTGTGTTTTTGTGCGGTATAATGATGATTCTATATATGTCTAAATGCATATTTATGAATGCAAATGATATGATGAGATGTATTGTGCAAATGAATATCAAAATACATAATCATAGTCCTTCAGCGTTGACTTTTCGCTGTAAGCCTCCCTTAGGAGCTTCTTCGCCTTTTACTTTCAGCGGAATCAACGCTTATTTTTCGCTGTAAGCCTCCCTTAGGAGCTTCTTCGCCTTTTACTTTCAACGGAATCAGCGCTTATTTTTCGCTGTAAGCCTCCCATAGGAGCTTCTTCGCCTTTTACTTTCAGCGGAATCAGCGCTTATTTTTCGCTGTAAGCCCTGCATTCCCTTAGGAACGACTTTTGAGCTTCTCCCTGTTTCCTTTTCTTTTTGCTTTTGCATTTACATTTACATTTTTTGGGGGATATCACTCTCATAAAATTGAAATAAGAAAAATTACATGCTGTGGCCCCATTAAAAACCTTTCTCCCCCTTTGGAAAGGTAAAGGGTGCCACGAAAAAGAATATAAAAAATTACATCAAGCTAAACATAATATCGTCGAAGCTCATCCGCATTCCATGATCTAGGAATGTTGTTGCCGTCCATATCCTTCACTCTGTAGGAACCAGGTCTTGACGAAGATACTACCAAAAAGGGGCCTTCCCACTTCAGCTGTAATTTGCCTGCTGTCTAGGGTTGGCTACTCTTCGAAGTACCAAGTGTCCTGGTTCAATGTTCTTCAGCTTGACTTTTCTATCACGCCATTTTATTGTTTCAGCTTGATATTTATTGATGTTTTCCACAGCTTGAAGTCTGATCCCTTCAATAGCATCTTTTTGTACAGAGCAATCAGCTTCGTCTTTGCCCTCTGCTGAAGCTACTATCCTTATTGATCCTGCTTTGGCCTCTTCTGGGGTTATTGCTTCGTCACCGAACAATAGTTTAAAGGGCGTAAAACCTTGTTGACCTTGACATGGTTGTATTATGGCTCCATACCACTTTGATTAACTCGTCAGGCCATTTTCCCTTGGGCTGATTGAAGATTGACTTCATTATTCCTGTCATTATGATCCCATTAGCTCTTTCGACAAGTCCATTTGACTCTGGGTGTCGAACTGATGCAAAATGGATCTTCGTGCCAATTCGATCACAAAATTCTCTGAAGGCTTCAGAATCAAATTGTGTCCCATTGTCCACAGTAATGGCCTTCGGCACTCCGAAGCAACAAACAATGTTCTGCCAGAAGAACTTTTGAATAGTAAATGAAGTTATTGTGGCTAAGGGCTTTGCCTCAATCTATTTGGAAAAATACTCCACTGCCACTACCACATATCTTAAATTCCCCTGTGCTGGTGGTAATGGGCCTAGCAAATCAAGGCCCCACCTTTGCAATGGCCAAGTGGGTTGTATTAATTGAGTTAAAGACGAAGGTTGTTTTTGATCTCTTGCACATTTCTGACAACCTTCGCACTTTTGGACTATATCCGCTGCATCCGAAGCTGCCTTTGGCCAATAAAATCCTTGGCGAAAAACTTTCCCGAGCAAGGGTCTAGATCCAATGTGAGATCCACACAGGCCTGCATGCATTTCCTTCATTAATTCTATACCTTCGGATCTGGATAAACACTTGAGCAATGGGGAACAGACCCCATGCTTGTATAACTCCCCTTCTATTAAGACATATGGTCGAGCTCTTGCTTCTATCCTCCTGTTATAAGCTTCGTCGTCTGAAAGAAAATTACCCTGAAGGAAAGAGACGATCTCAGTTCTCCAATCCTCGCTATAAACAGGGGATATATTAAGGATTGCTCTTTCAAGAAGCTCGACCGAAGGTGCTTTTATTGTTTCGAAAAATACTTCCGAAGGTATAGGCAGCCCCTGGGCTGCTGACTTGGCCAGTAGATCAGCGTATTCATTTTCTCCACGAGGAATATTTTTGACAGAGAAACCTTCGAAGGAAGCCTCAATCCTTCGGACTGTATCTAGATACTTTTCAAGCTTCGGGTCTCTTGCTTTATAGCTCTTGTCAACATGACCAGAAATAACTTGAGAATCAGTTTTAAGAATGGCCCTTCTGATTCCCATTGCCTTTAACTTCCGAAGACCCAAGAGCAGAGCTTCATATTCAGCGATATTGTTTGTGCAACTAAAATCAAGTCTTGTCGCATAAAAAGTTTTAACTTTGGAAGGTGAAACCAACACAGCAGCCGCTCCTGCTCCGAAGGTTCCCCAAGACCCATCGCAAAACACTGTCCACGCTTCGGCATCTTTATTTGTTTCTTCCTCGTGAGCCCCTGGCGTCCAGTCAGCAATGAAGTCTGCTAACGCCTGGGACTGAATCGAGGATCTATGAACATAATCAATACAAAATTCATTGAGCTCTGCATCCCATTTTCCAACCCTTCCAGTAGCTTCTCGGTTTCTCATGATATCTTTCAGAGGTTGCGAAGAAGGAACAATTATGTTGTAAGCTTGAAAATAATGCCGAAGCTTCCTGGAGGCCATCAAAACAGCATACAGTACCTTCTCCAATTCTGTATAATTTTTCTTCGATAAACTAAGAACCTCGGATACGAAATATATTAGGGCCTGCCTCTTAACTTGGCCTTCAAGCTTCTCCTGGATAAGTGCTGCACTTACCGCTGAGTGCGAAGCTGCCACATATAATAACAAAGGAGCCCCTGGCGTTGGTGGAGTTAATGTTGTTAGATCTATCAAATATTGCTTCAACTCTTCGAAGGCTTTCTGCTGGATTGGTCCCCATTGAAAGACTTCGGCTGACTTCAGCACTTCGAAGAATGGTAAGTTTCTCTCTGCTGATCTGGATATGAATCTGTTGAGAGATGCCAGCCTTCCCGTCAATCATTTGAGCCCCCTTTTTTGTACTTGGTGGTTCCATTCGAAGTATAGCTTCGATTTTACTTGGATTAGCCTCAATTCCCTTTGTTGAAACTAGGCAACCAAGAAATTTCCCCTTCTTTACTCCGAAGACACATTTTTCTGGATTCAGCTTTAAACCAGCCTGTCTAAAATTAGCGAAGGTCTCCTGTAAATCAGCAATGTGGTTATCTTGCTTCGTGCTTTTTACAATGATGTCATCAACATAAGTTAGTACATTCCTGCCTATCTGAGAATGGAGAACCTTCGCTGTCATTCTGCTGAAGCTTCCTCCAGCATTTTTAAGCCCCTCAAGCATCCGAAGGTAACAATATGTCCCACTAGGTGTTATGAAGCTAGTTTTCGGCTCATCCTCCTTCTTCATCCAGATTTGATGATAGCCTGAATAGCAATCCAGCAAACTCATAAGCTCTGATGAAGCTGCTGCATCGACTAAGGAATCTATCCTTGGCAATGGAAACTCGTCCTTCGGACAAGCCTTATTGAGGTCAGTAAAATCAATACACATTCTCCATTTACCATTGGCCTTCTTCACCATAACAGTGTTAGCCAACCATTCTGGGTATTTTACCTCTCTAATAACTTCGGCACTGAGAAGTCTTTTCACTTCATTCCGAGCACCTTCGGCCTTGTCATCAGACATCTTCCGAAGCCTCTGCTTTCTGGGTCTGAAGGATGGATCGACATTGAGCGAATGCTCAATAACATCCCTGTTAACTCCATAAAGATCATTAGCTGACCAAGCAAAAACATCTTTATTGTTGAACAGAAAACTTATCAAGGTTTTTTCCTGTTCTTCAGACAATTGAGATCCCAATAGCACCTTCTGATCTACTATATCCTCACATAAGAGCATGGGCTTCGGCTGGTCAGCTGAAGCAGCTTTTTCCCTTCTGAACTTGTATTGCTCACAGGCCTCAGCTCCATCTATGTTATGGATTGCTTTTGAATCTGTCCAATTTCCTTCTGCCCTTCTGGCAGCTTCCTGACTTCCATGAATAGCAATAGGCCCTTGGTCCGAAGGTATCTTCATGCAGAGGTAAGCTGGGTGAAGAATTGCTTCGAAGGCATTGAGAGTACCGCGACCAATGATAGCATTGTAAGGATACTCCATGTCAACAATATCAAACACAATTTGCTTAGTCCTTGTGTTGTTAACAAATCCGAAGGTTACTGGCATGGTAATCTTCCCAAGTGCTACAATTTGCCGTCCTCCGAAGCCACAGAGAGGGTGCGAAGCATCATGAATCTTGTCTTCGGGCTCTTGCATTTGTCTGAAAGCTTTAGCAAATATGATATCAGCTGCACTGCCTGTGTCAACCAAAACATTATGGACCAGAAATCCTTTGATCACACAAGAGATAACCATAGCATCATTGTGTGGGTAATCCTTGAGTTGAAGATCCTCTTGGGAGAAAGTAATTGGAATGTGAGACCATTTTGACTTGATGAAGGGTCCTTGCACCCCAACATGCTGTACCCTTCTCTGTGCTTCCTTCTTCTGCTTTTTGTTGGCTGGCTCTGAGCATGAACCACCTGTTATCGGGAGTATCAGCTTCGGGGCCGAAGCAACTCCAGCTTGATCGTTGAACGAAGCCATCAACTCAAAAAAGTGGAAGTGAGAGCACAAGGCTCTTAACCTTGTGGTCGTGGGTTCGAGCCCCACGGTGGGCGCCAATGTTGGGGACTTGTTCTCAAATGCTATGAAACAAGAACAAGGCAACACGAAGATGTTAAATATTAAATACCCTTCGTCCGCTGAAGCATTATCTCCTCAAGGGTTTAATGAACTTCGGACGAAGGGTACAAACATAATATTACAAAGGTGACAAAAATAACATAAAACGATGTAAAATGTAAAACATTAAAGATAGACATGTTGAAGATAAATGGCACCATTCACGTATTTATTTTGAATACAATGTTTAAGGTATGGTTATACCTTCGCCTTAACAAGCAATAATTCCCGAGTGATGCCTTTGCAATTACAGGAATGCAGTGAACAGTAAAGGAATACTGTTCACTATATATAGGCACAGGACACAGCCTGTGAACAATTACAATAATACCCCTCATAAAAGTTTACAACATCGACTCAAACTCTTATGGACTAAAAGGTCATTCTATCTTTAAGTCGGTTTGTATTTCCAAAGCTTCATGGACAGCACCCTTCGGCATTACGTACAGACAACTTCAACCGAAACTGTTTCTTCCTGCAGGACCTTCGGCGATGAAGCACGGTCCCAACACCCTACTCATTTTATAATTCACTCCCCGCATTTACACAATTTATACCTAAGGATTGACTAGCTTTTGTTTATCTTGTCCTTGTTTACCGATATGGGTTGGGTTATTTTGGTTTAGCTTTATGCTAGTGCTTCACATTAATCAATGAACATGATGAGATTATTTATGATACGCTATTTTCCCTTTTGATTATGATGATGATACTATGACATTTAAGGGGACTCGAGCGGTTTCTTGAGTGCCTCTCCATAAGGACTGGTTCGTTGGATGACCGCCCGGGAAAACAGTGCAACCATGAGGGTGGTATGGGATGCTCTTGGCTAAGTAATTAGGGAAGTCTTATGTTGGGTGCTGGTTTTGGTCATTGGGGAACGGAGGCATCTGTTATGGCTCTTATAATCTCGCTAAGGGATTTTGGTACGGGCATCGTCCCACGACTTTTCCTAAGGGCGGTGGTATAGGTTTGGTACGCCAGATGGTCTCTATGCGATGCTCATTTCCAACATTTGCATAGTGAGGACCCTAGGGAAAAACCACGTAGTGAGACCCTGATAGGTCACCTTGGTAGTGATCAATGGAGAGTCATGATGTCCAGGTAGAACGGGAATCACGGCTCATGGGTAAAGTGTGCAACCTCTGTAGAGTGTTATGAAACTGATATATCAGCCGTGCTCGCGGTTATGAGCGGCCAAGGGAGCTCCATTGATTAGAGACACATTGATCAGAGATGATTGGTTTATAGGTGATGATGAGGATAAATGCTGGTTTTGACTATGATTTTGATAATGGTTCCTAGTATTCTTTCCATTTGGAAAGGGTACTTTTGGGTTAACAACTTGGGTTAATGCTAAAACCTGGCTCTTTCTACTAGTAATAATATCCTGACCAACTAAATGCAACTGCTTGACCTTAAGTCCACATAAAGCTAGACCATTACAGCCAAACTGGACCACTGCGGAGTATGTTGATGTGTACTCACCCTTGCTTTACACACCAAACCCCCAGGTTGTCCACGTTGCAACCACTGCTCAGGAGAAGATGAAGCTATGGAGGAGGACTTCCAGGAGCTCCAAGAGTACGAATGAGTTCTAGGCATGGGTTAGTGGCGAACACCCAGTCAGCTGCCTATGAACGTCGTGTGTACCTATGTTTAGTTTTCACACTTTGATTATTGTTAAATACTATGTGGATGTCTCGGACATCATGATGTAATCGACTATTACTATCTTTTATGTTATTGTT
Source organism: Zea luxurians (assembly GCA_029449295.1). Classification (NCBI taxonomy): domain Eukaryota; kingdom Viridiplantae; phylum Streptophyta; class Magnoliopsida; order Poales; family Poaceae; genus Zea; species Zea luxurians. The sequence goes on along the minus strand of JAOPSE010000004.1, from coordinate 44,903,033 downwards.
CGAGCACTGTGTGATGATGTCTGGTTATGTAACTGTTGTGTACGTGAATTGCTGATCCTAGCACGTACATGGTTCGCATTCGGTTTGCCTTCTAAAACCGGGTGTGACATAAGTGGTATCAAAGCCGTGCTGACTGTAGGACCACTAACCTAAAGTAGAATGGTCGTTCTAAGGACTATAGACCCCTATTATCACCTTGACTTTGGTATCCCTTCAAAAGTTGGTCATATCGACTAAATCTATGTTCTATTATATATACTATACCTTGCTGAAAATTTTGTTTATTTCTATTTTCTAATTTTTTATGGTCTACTTGCTGGTCATACTAGTTCTGTTCTCACTCTTATGCTTACGGTGTCTTTTGTAGATGGCTTGTCTTAGGCACACCGCACGGAAGTGAGTCATCCCCTTCTTGCCTTCTCGTCTCGCGGAGCGTTCATTTCGCCGTCCGATGACTAGTCAGTCTAGCCATTTGGAGAGGCTACACCACCGCTTGCACGAGGAGCAGGAGCGTCGGCGACAGGAGCTAGAGCAGCAGGGCTCTTCTTCCTTGCCTCAGCAGGAGGTAGAGTCTGTGAGGAGCTGCTCCCCTGTGCCCCTGCTGGAGGCGCCCCTGCACCACCACTGAGCGCCCCAGTCACTGGAGTGGCTGTTGGAGGAGACCCCGACTGATGGAAGTGACGACAGCAACACGAGGTACAACACCGACCTTTCAGCAGAGCAGGAGCTAGGAGGGATGGGTTGCTCGACCTATCACTCGTGACGCCGCTCGCGGGTGTCACTTTCATGACGCGCTCGACACCTTGCTGCATCAGGCACTCGACCAACACACTTGGTCCATCCAGTATCGCTGCGTTGTCTTCCAGCACAGTCGCAGGGTTTACCTAGACCGCTGGGAGGTGACTTGTTTGGTGCGCCATCCGGAGCACAGTCTCCAGGGTGCGGAGGTCTGCTCTGAGCATTACTCTATCTCTAAGCGGGACTCAGCTGAGGCAGCCATGTAAGATGCTGCACGACGTGCGCTTTCGCACTACTCCTTAGTGCTCGGTGGGGTGGTCGATGGTCTTAACCTGAGGTATTACCCCTGCCGTCCATCTGGCAGCACAGGAGGCGTGGTTGTCTCACCTGTTGGCGAGGACAATCCTAGGTTGAGTAGCACAATCAACGTAGCTGCCGTGCTAAACACAGAGCTAGACCATGCCATAGATGAGCTGAGTAGGGCTCGTGCTGAGATCACCCAGTTGCGGGCTAAGCGTGCGGAGCGTCGTCACCTAGAGGATGGCTCCCCCGCTCCTGTCGAGACTCAACACCCGTACCGCTCACCTTAGCGTGGACACCATGCCTACGGCAACCTGATTGCAGTTCCAGGATAAATTTAGAACCATAGATCGTCAGCGTTGGGTCTTGCTCTCAGTAAGTTTTAGTTAGACAGGGTAGTTTGCTTATCCTATGTTTTTATGTTTGTCATGATGAACTATGATGGATTTGGATCTTTGTAATGACTGTCGCTAGAGTGTGGGTACCCCCTGCACTTTGGTTTACCTATTAATGTTAATAAAATTAGTTATTTAGTTGGGAAGCCTTTTTATTCTACTTTCCTCTTTATCTAAGAAGCTATGCTTGCCTGTGTTGGGAGTCAGTGAAGAAGCTCATCTGTTCAATATTATGGAAGAATTCTATACCCTTTTCTTATGCTGCAATGATTTGCAAGATCAGTTCTGATGTGTGATTGCATTCTGCAGATGTCAGACAACAGGCGTAGAGGAGGAAGGCGTGCTCAGCAGGAGCAGCAAGCACCGCAAGATGAGGCACCTCAGCAACAGTTGCCACCACCGCCCCCGATGACAATAGAGCAGATGTTCCTGATGCAGATCCAGGTAGTCCAAGCTATTGGTCAGACTCTAGCCACTATGCAGAAGCAGCAACAACAACAACAACCCCCACCTCAAACTCAGATGCCTTAGATGCCTAGAGACAAGCGTGCTGAATTCATGAGGGGTCATCCCCTAGTGTTCGCTCACTCTGCTGACCCCATGGATGCTGAAGATTGGCTGCATACCGTGGAGCGAGAGTTGCACACCGCTCAATGTGATGATAGGGAGAAGATTCTGTATGGTCCCCATCTATTGAGGGGAGCCACTTAGTTTTGGTGGGAGTCCTACTTCGCCATCCATGCCAACCCCGACATCATCACCTAGGAGGAATTCAGAGATAATTTCTGCCAGTATCATGTTCTAGTAGGTCTGATGATAGTGAAGAAAGAGGAGTTCCTGGCGCTTAATCAAGGGCCCATGTCTGTCTGTGAGTACCGAGACAGGTTTCTACAGCTGTCCTGCTATGCTCCTGAAATGTCAACACAGATGCCAAGAGGCAGTATCGTTTCTTGAGAGGCTTAGTTGATCCCTTGCATTATCAGCTGATGAACCATACCTTCCCCACATTTCAGCACCTGATCAACAGAGCGATCATGACAGAGAAGAAGCGCAAGGAAATGGAGGATCGCAAGCGCAAGATTGGTGGGCCTTAGCCTAGGAGCAGCAATTGCCCTTGTTTTTCTGGCAACCCACCTCAGCAGTTCAGGCAGAATCAGCGCCTGCCTCAACAACAATTTCAAAGGCAGTATCCTCAGTATCAGCAGCAGAATCGCCAGAACAGTCAAACAGGAGGAAGTCAGTTCCAGAGGCAGAATCAGCAGCCACCTCGTCTTCCTGCCCCAGCAACCAAACAGAGCAGTCAAGCAGCCCTAGTTCAAGGCAGAGGCAGAGCATGTTTCCATTGTGGAGAGCAAGGCCATTGGGTGATGCATTGTCCAAAGAAGGTAGCTCAGCAGTAGCCAGGCCCTAGTGCCCCAACAAAGCAGAATGTGTCTCAGCCAGGAGTAGGCAACCGTGTCTAGACATGCTACAACCATGGGAGACTGAACCACTTAGAGGATGAAGCAGTTCAGGAAGCACCAGACATGATAGTAGGTATATTTCTAGTCGATTCCCATATTGCAGAAGTGTTATTTGATACTAGAGCAAGGCATTCATTTATTACTACATCATGGGTAGAAGTGCATAATCTTCCAATAACTACCATGTCAACACCCATTCAAATTGATTCAGCCGGTGGTAAAGTTCGAGCCGATAGTGTTTGCTTGAATGTATGTGTGGAAATAAGGGGGATAGATTTTCCTGCTAACCTCATAGTAATGAGTACTCAGGGAATAGACGTTATCCTAGGGATAAATTGGCTGGGTAAGTACCAGGCAGTTATCAACTATGATAAGAGGACAATTAAGTTGGTGTCCCCACTGCGAGAGGAAGTGGTGACTAAGTTAGTCTTGCCCAAGCCAAGGAAAGGAGGTTGTCATCAGATGACTATTGATAGCAAGGAGGCAGATCCACTCGAGACTATCAAGGTTGTGTCAGAATTTCCGGACGTGTTCCCAAAAGATTTACTAGGTATGCCACCTAAGTGGAAAGTTGAGTTTGCCATAGAGCTTCTTCCTGGAACTGCCCCCATCTTTAAAAGGGCCTACAGGGTATCTGAACCAGACTTGGTTGAGCTCAAGAAGCAAATAGATGAGCTATCAGAGAAAGGTTACATCAGACCAAGCTCCTCACCTTGGGCCGCTCTTGTCCTATTTGTGCAGAAGAAGGATGGCACTAGGAGGATGTGCATCGATTATCAAGCTCTGAATCAGGTCACGATCAAGAACAAGTACCCCTTACCCAGAATACAAGATCTGTTTGACCAGCTGAGAGGAGCCAGCATGTTCTCAAAGATAGATCTGAGGTTAGGTTATCACCAGCTCAGGATCCGACCATCAGACATCCTAAAGACGACATTCATTACCAAGTATGGGCTATATGAGTTCACCGTTATATCTTTTGGCTTGACGAATGCCACAGCCTTCTTCATGAATCTGCTGAACAATGTATTCATGGATATCTTGACAAGTTTGTGGTGGTATTTATTGATGACATTCTTATATATTCTCAAAGTGAGGAGGAGCATGTGGATCATCTGAAGATGGTATTGCAGAGATTACGAGAACACCAGCTGTATGCAAAGTTGAGCAAGTGTGAGTTCTAGATTGATGAAGTCCCGTTCTTGGGTCACATAATAAACAAAGATGGATTGGCTGTGGATTCGAAGAAAGTGGCAGGCATTCAGAGCTAGAAAGCGCCAACAGATGCCCAAGGAATCAAGAGCTTCATTGGAATGGCCAGATATTATCGACGATTCATTGAAGGATTTTCGAAGATCACAAAACCGATGACAGCTTTGCTAGGCAACAAAGTGGAGTTCAAGTGGACTCAGAAGTGCCAAGAAGCCTTTGAAGCGCTGAAAGAGAAGTTGACTACAGCGCCTGTCTTAATCTTGCCTGATGTGCACAAGCCCTTCTCGGTGTATTGCGACGCTTGTTACACTGGCTTGGGATGCGTATTGATGCAAGAGGGAAGAGTTGTGGCTTACTCGTCCCAGCAGCTGAAGGTTCATGAGAAGAATTATCCAATCCATGACCTAGAGTTGGCAGCAGTGATTCATGCTCTGAAGACATGGATGCATATTTGTACGGGCAGAAATGTGATATCTGCATAGACCACAAGAGTCTGAAGTACATATTCACCTAGCTGGAGCTGAATATGAGACAACAAAGATGGTTAGAGTTGATCAAAGACTATGAATTGGAAATTTACTACCATCTAGGCAAAGCGAATGTGGAAGCAAATGCCTTAAGCAGGAAAAGTCAAGTCAATATGATGGTCGCTCATCCGATGCCTTATGAGTCTCAGATTTCTGAATAACATGCGAGGAGTAACAATCGAGTTAGAACCCACCTTAGAGCGGGAAATCAAGGAAGCACAGAAGAATGATGAGAAGATCAATGAAATCCGACAATTGATTCTAGAAGGAAGAGGCAAAGATTTTCGGGAGGATGCAGAAGGTGTGGTATGGTTCAAGGACCGTTTATGTGTCCCCAATGTCCAGTCTATTTGGGAGTTGATCCTCAAGGAAGCTCATGCGACAGCTTATTCCATACACCTTGGAAGTGAGAAGATGTATCAGGATCTAAAGAAGTTCTGGTGGTACGGAATGAAAAGGGAAATCGCAGAGCACGTGGCTATGTGTGATAGTTGTCGACGGATCAAGGTGGAGCATCAGAAGCCAGCTGGGCTGTTGCAGCCGTGGCGAATTCCTAAGTGGAAATGGGATGAAATTGGGATGGACTTCATAGTCGGATTGCCTCGTACTCGAGCCGACTATGATTCCATCTAGGTAGTGGTGGACTGCTTGACCAAGTCAGCCCACTTCATGCCTATCAAGACTAGCTACAGTAGTGCAATGTTGGCAGAACTTTACATGTCCTGGATCGTTTGTCTTCATGGTGTGCCAAAGAAGATAGTGTCCGACAGAGGAACGTAGTTCACCTCTCATTTCTAGCAGCAGTTACATGAAGCTTTGGGTACACATTTAAACTTCAGTTCAGCTTATCATCCACAGACAGACGGTCAGACTAAAAGAACTAACCAAATCCTCGAAGATATGTTGAGAGCCTGCGTGCTGCAAGATCAGTCTAGATGGGACAAGAGGCTACCTTATGAAGAATTCTCTTATAACAACAATTACCAGGCTAGCTTAAAGATGTCACCATTTTAGGTGCTCTATGGGAGGAGTTGTAGAACTCTGTTACACTGGGATCAGCCTGGAGAAAGGCAAGTGTTTGGACCAGACATTTTGCTCGAAGCTGAAGAGAACATCAAGATAGTTCAGGAAAATCTAAAGATAGAGCAATCAAGGCAGCAAAGTTATGCGAACACGAGAAGGAGAGAACTGAGTTTCGAAGTCGGAGATTTTGTTTGCCTGAAGGTATCGCCTATCAGAGGAGTCAAAAGGTTCAGAGTCAAGGGCAAGCTAGCCCCCCGATATGTTGGCCCATATCAGATTCTCGTGAAGCGTGGAGAAGTGGCCTATCAGCTATGTTTGCCAGAAAATTTGTCCACAGTGCATGATGTCTTTCATGTGTCTCAGTTAAAGAAATGTTTGTGTGTGCCAGAAGAGCAGTTGCCAGTGGAGGGTCTGGAAGTCCAAGAAGACTTGACCTACATAGAGAAGCCAACGCAGATTCTTGAGATTGCAGATAGGGTCACCCGGAGGAAAACTATCAGAATGTGCAAAGTCAGATGGGGTCACCACTCCGAGGAAGAAGCAACTTGGGAGCGTGAAGACGATCTCATGGCCAAGTATCCCGAACTCTTTGCTGACCAACCTTGAATCTCGAGGGTGAGATTCTTTTAAGGGGATAGGTTTGTAATGCCCGAATTTGGGGGGGTGTAAGTTTTTCTTCCTTAACATCCACAAATTCAGGCGTTACCTTTCCTTTTCCATTTCTTTTCGCTACACCTTGCCCCTTTTCAAAATTCTAAAGAGAGTTAACTCGATGTCGGGTATTAATAAATCCTAGAAGTGGATTTTCTTAGGTTGTTGCATAATGCTGGATCATGCATCTATTTTTTGTGTGTTTTCTTGGTTTTCGTGAAGTATTCATTCAGTAAGAGATTGGAGCTAAATAGGAAATAGGAAAAAAACCCAAAAAACCTCCCTCCATTCCCTGCTAGCTTTGTTGGCCCGTGGCACGGCCCACCTGGCCATTTCCCTCCTCTCTCCTCTCTTGTTTTGGGCCGCTTTGGCGCGCGGACCGCAAGCTTTTTTCTCCCCCCGCGCGGCCTAGCCGCTCTTCCCCTCACCGCGACCCAGCTGTGGGGCGTCTGCGCAGCCCACCCCAATGGGCTCGCCCGCGCTTGCCACGCACGTGCGCTCGTGGGCAATTCCTAGTGCCGCCGCCGCGTGTGGGGCTGCCCGTCAGCCCCGCACCCCCACGCGTGGGGCCAGCCCGTCAGCCCCACGCCCCAGCCTTCAGCTGCCTTGGCCTGTCGGTGGGGTCCATCAGCCAGCGGCACCCTCCCTAAACGCCTCGATGAGATATGGGGGGCATCATGCCCATGAACCACCCTGCGCCCCACATCCCGCTAGCACTCCTCTCCCTCACGCCCTCATCCTCGCCATCGAGCTCCCACTGCCCCACCGTTTTGCCGTCTACGTGCGCGACCGTCGAGGTGAGCCTTTCCCTTCTCCTTTTCACCCTCACCACGTCTAGCCCCTTGGTGGCGCGCGGCATCCTCAGGCGTGGTGGCATGCCCCCGGCGGCTCGCGGCCGGCGCGGCCAGCGGTGGCCCACAGCCAGCCTGCCCACGGCGTGCTCATGGCAGCCAAGCGCGGCTTTCTCACGGTGGCCTGCACCGCGCGTGGCCAGCGCGGCAGCCTGCGCGGCACGGCCAGCGGTCCGCGGCCAGCGCGGCCCAGGCGTGGCAACCCAACATGGCCCCTCGCGCAGCTGGCGTTTGGCGCGGCAGCTCATGGTCTTCTCGTGGCTCGCCCTAGTGCGACAGCCCCTAGCACGTGTCATTGCATATGTTGCGCATCCTGTTTTAGTATGTCGCGCGCCTTGTCACGTGGCAAGAAACTGTTTCACCCAGAACTGCTCATGTTGGTCACTTGTTCTCAAATGCTATGAATCAAGAACAAGGCAACACAAAATATTAACAATTAAAGACCTTCATCCTTCGAAGCATTATCTCCCACAGGATATAATGATCTTCAGACGAAGGTTGTGAAGGACATACCTTCATCATCTTAGTATATATTAATGAAAGAAGAAGCATATGAAACATGAGAAATGACATAAATAATTATATGACATCATTAATATATCTTTTCTATATTGTTATGAATGAATATGAACAATATTGAATTACATTTGTACCTTCGGCTTGGCAGAAGGCAAAAGTCCATGTGTGACACACGAGTGAATACAAGTCAGCATGAACAGTACGGTGCTACTGTTCATCTATTTATAGGCACAGGACACAGCCTGTGTAAAATTACATTCATGCCCTTCATGTTCACTATTGACTTAAGGACAATCTAGCGAGGGCTAAATAGCCTTTTCCTCTTTAAGTCGGTTCCTTTTTCTACTGTTGAGCCAAAGCTTCCTTGCGCATAGCTTCGGAGCTGGTCCAACCTTCATCCCAACCATACTTTTCATATTATGTACAGCTTCATTCCATGTCCAAAGGTTCCTATACACATATTATACTTGGGAAACATTGTTAATCATGTTTTTGAGGACCTTCGGAAGACGAAGGCCCCTAATAGCTCACGTTAATTAATTTACGTAACTAAACGATGATTACCCGAGTAGCAAACCCATCGAGGCTAAGTAATAATTTTATCTATGCATGTGATAGATACTTGTTAATATGGCTAGGTCGAATTAGATGTTAAAATGATTAATCGCATAGCATACATGTAATACCTCTCGACCATAGCTTTAGCCGTTGCGATTCCTTTGTCTCTCTCTCGTAATCGCAAATACAAATCATATGTCATGTGCATATTTAATTGATGTTTCCTTGTATGGTGTACTGTTTATTTTCTGATTTAAGATATGAATGTATGGTTGTACTCGCATAGATGTAACACCCCTAGTGTTACTATCACTAAAACTTGAGCATAACATCATGAGCATTGGCATATCATGTGTTTGTTACACCTAGAGTGCATTCACTAGGTAAAAATTTCAAACAAGTTGTAATGATGTGATTTGATGTGTGATTAACCCTAACGTAGAGTGCTTAACCTAAAATTATGGCTTACAGATGTAAGTGAAGCCCAAATAAGTTAAAACCTCAAAAGACATGAGAAATGATCATAAGGTATCACATTTGATGGACTTTGGTGGCACCAAAACCCTAATGTGCTTAAAACCCTAAAAATAAACCCTAGAAACCCTAATTGAAACCCTAAGGGGGGTAATTGCAAATTTTGTGCACTTTTGGACCAAAGTGCAAATATCAAAGTAATAGAACACTACAAATCAAGTACTTTTCACTTTTGAGGATTTCCATGTCAAATGATGAGGTTTCGACTTAAGTGCAAAATACCCCATGAATAGTATGTGATGAAGTTCTGAATTTCAGTTGATAGAGGTCAACTTTGGAGCTCTATATCTCCCAATTCATAAGAAATTTGCCCTAGGTCAACACATCAAGTCTAAAGAGCTATGATAGGAGTGTAACTTTGCTTAAGTGACTAAACCTTGGTAACATACAAAATTTGAAGAAAAACAGACCTGAAGTTGGCTTGTCAGTCGGGTACAACTTTGAAACTGGACTGACAGTGAACTAGGACCAAGTTTGGGAGCTATTTTCAGTATGATTTAGTGAGAATTAAAGTATGGTTGCTATAGCAAAATCAAAGTTGGATTATAGACCAACAACTTTGTTACAGGTGGATTAACAAGTTGTTATATAGAAATCAGAGATCTCAGCCTAGCAAAACGCTTGGTCAATCACTCTGAATAAGCATCCCATGGTATAGTACGCAGAAAGATCTCAAGTTCAGCCCCCCTTGCCGCCGGTGACCTATGCGCAAGGATTCACGCTGATCACGGCGATTCGTGCAGGACTCAGGCAGGATAGTACTAGGGGGGTGAAAAGATCGGAGAGGGAGCGGATTTGGTCGTGGGGTGAAGCTTATCAACCGCGCCTGTAGCCGTGCGACATGGACGGACCATCAGTGTCGTCATGGAACTCCGGTGACCTCAATTATGCCACGCCGTGGCTCTTTACTGCGCAGTAGTAACCGTGGCACGCCTAGGCTTACCATCTCAGAACCGCTGCACTAGTGAACGCCACGACTGAGCCACTAGTGACCTTCTTTCTCTCCAGTCGCCAGCATGCCATGCCAAAATTAGGAGCCACCACCCTTAGAAACTATAAATTGGTGCCCTAGCCTGCTTCGCTAAGTAATTGTGCGCCCAGTGAACCAGCGCTCACCTCCAATCGTCCCTCACAACTCCCCAATTTGGGATTTCCCTCAAATCAGTCAAGAACCCCGTCGTGTGTGAGCTTGCCATGGTCAGCTCTCCACAGGTCCGATCACGCCCTCCTTGCTCTTGTTTCAGCACTCTTGTGGGCTCTTGATGCTTCTCGACCTGACCAATTGAGCTAGAACACGTAGGATCACCAGGAACGCCTCGGTTCATCTGTAGTTCGCGCTATCACCGTGGACAGAGAGATTAGGAGCTAGAACTTTGCAATTGATTGAGAGGTAATGGTCGTTAGGGGTTGAATTAGCTGTCAGCCATACTTGAGCGCCGGTCGTTGCGTTTTTTGGCCGGTACAGGCTCGCCGGAGCCACTGCTCCGCCACCGTGGTCAGGGATCTCGACTTGTGAAGAAATAGAAAAGGGAAGGGCCTATCTGCGAATGTCAGTGACACAAAGAAATAGTGCAATGACCTCTTTAAAGGTTTTTCAAATAACCAGGGTCCTCTGTGTAAACTTGACACCGCGGGCGCGCTTTCACCTGTGTGTGGGCCGACTCGGGCCAGTTTTAGCCCACCACTGTTCACCATTTCTCTTTTTCTTTTTTCTACTAGGATTAGAGAAATCATAGAAAATTCTAGAAAAATGCTAAAAATATAAGACCAATTTTTCTAGGTTCCTAAATTCCTCTAGTATTTAATAAAAATAGTTCCAAGATTTTTAGTCCAAACCAGAAATTATGTAGTATTTAAAAAGGCCAAAACCTAGACTTTTGGAATTTTAGAAATTATTTGAAGACTCCAAAAATCATAAAACTTTTTGGATAAACTTAATTTGATAATTAGAACCCATGAGTGAAGTTTGACTTGTTTTGAACATTGTTTGATTTCCAAACCCAAAACCCGAGTCTTCTAGGTAGTATCTGCCTTATGAAAATAAAGTACTGACTCCAAAAACCCTAGTTTCACTGGTGCACCATGAAGGAAAGTTGTATTCAAGATACAACTGGTGTATCTTTATTAAGCATCACATGAGCATTCATGGTTATATATGGTTATGTATAGAAAACGAAGAAGAAGTGACCGTTGAAGAAGAGGAGACTGCTCCATCAACAGAAAATCCACCTACCGGGAACTGTTTTCATTTTGATATTTGTGGAACAGAGCCTGACTCCCCTACAACACAAGGCAAGCCCAATGCATTTACCACCTCCTTGCTGTTTTAAATCCTTATCACCTTATATGATGCATTAGGTGATAGGAGTTGTGTGCTAAACCAATTGCTGCATTTCCTTCCTTGGGACTATTTACCATTCCTTGATTAGCTGTTTTATTAAAAAGGTTTTCTGATACTTAGTCCTGCTTTAGAAAAGCAAATGTTTTGTTTTTTTAAAAAAGTGAGGCTTCACAGTGGATGGGATGTTTTCAAAAATAAAACTTGATGGTGGATCCATCATGGCCGTGATGGGTTCAACATTGGAAAAGATGTACCTCTGCCAGGTACCAAACTTTGGGTTTGAAATGATAAGCTGAGACCGGACGGGTGACTTGCACAAGAAGAGAGTCTCGGTGTAGTGTCTCTGTCTAAATCGCTTAAGGACCGTGTCGATGTAGGCCTGCTGACCAAGGACCCTTTAACTGGTCACATGCCTCATCATGGGTAAGCTTTGCCTCGGGCAGACTAATACTAGAAAGGCCAACACGTAATGGGAGTGGAGAGATGGCGAGAGTAGCATGTACCCTCTGTGGCAAGAGGCTGGACGGTGGTGTATCTGTGCTCTCGGTTGGTTTGAACCTGGTCTGGTCTTAAGAAACCCAGTGGCGAGTTGACATATGCAAGGTTTAAGTGCTACATATGTTATGTGATTGGAGATCCTCAGCTGAGTATTAATCGATTCGGATCGCCGTTACTTCTCGGACATGAAGACTTGGTCACTGACTTACACGTAGCATTCCAGTGAACTAAAAGGGTTGATAAAAGATAGCTAGTGCAGGTCAAGTGCTTGAACTAGGGTAGAAAGAACTCTAGCTATAGGTAATGACTTAACTTGCTAATAAAACTGGATTTTTAAGGATTCACTATTAGTAAGCATTTCTGCAAAATAGAGTCTTTGATTCTTGAATAGCCTTACCTTGGCTCCCTCAAGCCAGCATATCCTTGAGAGTCTTTTCTTTTGACGGGTAAGACTTGCGAAAGTACACTTCGTACTCAGGGTTTTGGAACCCATGTTGTTGTAGGTGAGGAAACAACAGACTTTTGCTATTTTTGTTCTAAGGTGGTGCCCAAAGAAGAACTTCAACAGTGAAGTGGTGACGGGAGGATGTTGGCCTCCCTCTTGAAAAACAATATACTTTTGTGCGGGAGGGGTTTTTGCCTCCCAAGTCCGTAATAATACTTATGCACTCATATACCCTGGTTTTGTAATAACTATAATACTCTTTCTCTATATTGGAATAAATGTAAATTAAGTTATTGTAATTGCTTCTGCTATTCTTTCCTCCGATGTGATGTAATATCTGCGTGACGGGTGAAGCGCTCTTGGGCGAGGAAATAAAGATACAGATACTGAACTTATCGAGTGATTATGTGCACCTACAGGGTTATTCAAGGTCCGTTGGACAAGGACAACTGTAGGTGGGCCTAATAACTTGGGAGGTTCTGTCACAATAGATAACGGTCCGTGGGCGGAGTCCGAAGGAGTTGTAGGTGAAGACCCTGAGCAGCAGCTGGTTGGTGAAGGCAAGTGTCCCTTGACCCATCTATGTCCTACTCATTTTATAATTCACTCCCCGCATTTACACAATTTATACCTAAGGATTGACTAGCTTTTGTTTATCTTGTCCTTGTTTACTGATATGGGTTGGGTTATTTTGGTTTAGCTTTATGCTAGTGCTTCACATTAATCAATGAACATGATGAGATTATTTATGATACGCTGTTTTCCCTTTTGATTATGATGATGATACTATGACATTTAAGGGGACTCGAGCGGTTTCTCGAGTGCCTCTCCGTAAGGACTGGTTCGTTGGATGACCGCCCAGGAAAACAATGCAACCATGAGGGTGGTATGGGACGCCCTTTGCTAAGTAATTAGGGAAGTCTTATGTTGGGTGCTGGTTTTGGTCATTGGGGAACGGAGGCATCTGTTATGGCTCCTATAATCTCGCTCAGGGATTTTGGTACGGGCATCGTCCCACGGCTTTCCCTGAGGGTGGAGGTATAGGTTTAGTACGCCAGATGGTCTCTATGTGATGGTCATTTCCAACATTCACATAGTGAGGACCCTAGGGAAAAGCCATGTAGTGAGACCCTACTAGGTCACCTTGGTAGTGATCAATGGAGAGTCATGATCTCCGGGAAGAACGGGAATCATGATTCATCGGTAAAGTCTGCAACCTCTGTAGAGTGTTATGAAACTGATATATCAGCCGTGCTCGCGGTTATGAGCGGCCAAGGGAGCTCCATTGATTAGAGACACATGGATAAGAGATGATTGGTTTACAGGTGATGATGAGGATAAATGCTGGTTTTGACTATGATTATGATAATGGTTCCTAGCATTCTTTCCGTTTAGAAAGGGTACTTTTGGGTTAACAACTTGGGTTAATGCTAAAACCTGGCTCTTTCTACTAGTAATAATAACCTGACCAACTAAAAGCAACTGCTTGACCTTAATCCCACATAAAGCTAGTCCACTACAGCCAAACTAGACAACTGCTGAGTATGTTGATGTGTACTCACCCTTGCTTTACACACCAAACCCCCAGGTTGTCCATGTTGCAACCACTGCTCAGGAGAAGATGAAGCCATGGAGGAGGACTTCCAGGAGTTCCAAGAGTACGATGAGTTCTAGGCGTGGGTTAGCGGCAAACCCCCATTCAGTTGCCTGTGAAGGCCGTGTGTACCTACATTTCATTTTCGCACTTTAATTATTGTTAAAGACTATGTGGATGTCTCGAACATCATGATGTAATTGACTATTACTATCTTTTATGTTATTATTCAAGCACTGTGTGATGATGTCCGGTTATATAACTACTGTGTACGTGAATTGCTGATCCTGGCACGTACATGGTTCGCATTCGGTTTGCCTTCTAAAACCAGGTGTGACACTTACCCGGTGTGAGGAGTCTACTCCTCTACCTCTAGACCATGCAGCTGTTTGGTTGAGGGGTTTGGTTTGCCAAAAGCACTAGCTGAGTCTAAAAACAATTTTAGCTTTTCTCATTCTAACATATTTATTTAAACTAGGTTTGCTCCTTCCTAAGCATACATGGTAACAATCATTTAGTACAATCAACATGTTTTCTCAAGAAAACCTCATTTCACTTCTTACTCAATGCAGTATAAGGGGTCAAGCAGTCTCATTAGCTGCGAGAAGCAGACAATTCGAATCGAGTTTTAAACCTTGCAAGGTAAACCTAAACACACGATATGAAGGGGACTTCGTCCCCACACACGTCAACCATCCGCATCGATTCCCCGTTCGTGGCCAGGGCTCACCGCCTTGGCATACAATGCTCCACTGACCCCGGCTGCCGCCGTGTAGTGACCGCACTTGTACTCACCATAGCTAGCATGGGAGACCCAATCTCAGGATAAGTGAGGAGGAAAGTCCGTGCCCAGCTTCACTCGGGTACTAGGCTTACCGGTTACCATATTTCCCGACATGTGTTTAGTACTTTCAAACGCTTGACTCAGGTATCCACACATTAATCCTTAATTCCATTTCTGTCTCATAGACAAGGCATCCACCCTGGATCCAAGTCCATAGACCATCATAGACCCCGTTATCAAGATGATTACAATCAATTCCTGACCTCGCGCTAGTGCTAGAAAATCACTCGACTTCTATCGAGATCCTGATTAGCAAAGCAGCTACTCGACCTAGCATACTTGTATTCATCTCAAAAAGGAATCCTAAGTTCATGCAACTAAGGGTTTCAAGCAACTCCTACACTTAAGTGCACATTACAACCCTACAAACATTAATTATAGTAAAGTAGCATATATAATGGTTATGCATAAAACCAGGGCTTGCCTTCAAAAGCTGAGGCTGCGGGGAGATCCTCGGTGGCACGCTCTGGAGCGGGCTCCTGGACTTCCTCTTGAGGAACTCCTTGCTCAGGGATGAGCACGTACTCTCCATCAGTGAGGTTGCAATCTAAATGAATGCAATGAATAAGAGATATGTATGCTATGATATGTAAATTAATAATTGAAATGCGAGGTGAAGTACTCAAGTTAGCAGGATAGGTCTTAGTTCAATTATTTAAGATTTTTTTGGGTATACTTGGTAATTAGAAGTAGGTGTGGCCAGTCTGGAAGTTGGATTAAGGTTGTACTCAACAATCCCTTAATGTCTTAGTGAGGATTAATTAAGGTTCTTGGCTGAAGTGTTTATGACTTAACTTAGTACTTCATTTAACTCTTCTTCCCTTTTCTATTTATGCTTCTTAGAGTAGGTTTGAACTACAACATAGCTTCAAAAATTTCCAACAATTCTGTAACAATTACAGTGGCTTCTCACTAGTTTGCATAACTCAGTCTCAAAAATTGAGGCTTAAAATGATAATGGTTTTCTCTGTACAAAAATATTAAAATTTAGGGCAGAGGGGGTACTTCGAACTACAACTCTCGTCTACTAGTAGATTTTTCCCTAAGGTTTATTTTTGCTGGCATCTAGGGGTAATAATATGACTTTGTACCAAATTTTAGCCAATGATACCTACTGGTCATTTTATGGTGATTTTCTAAAATTTTAGGGCTTAGTGGTGGTTTCTACTACTACTATGTTTGAAAAATGTCAAACAATAGATTTCCTAATTTTACTATCTTCTTCTTTGCACAAGAGCAATCATTATTGAAGTTGGTTAATTTTGGTCAAGGGAAGGGGTGGTAAAATTTCTTGGAATATATGGCCTTTTTCATGGGGTAGGGAGTGAGGTGTATTTCATCACATCTTTACCTTAGTCTTATATTTTTCTCTGGTAGTACACATCATAAGTACTTAGATAAAAATTGGGTTGCTCACTATTTCACATTTTTTATCTTTCTTTTGATTTATTTGAAGTATTGGCAAAATTCAAGTTCTATTTGTTTAACTCACTTACTATGATGGTCTGGGGTGTTTACCATTTTTGCAGTGGTATACTAGTGGTTAGAGGTCTACTGAAATTTTCTTGCTATTATTGCATATGCTCAACTATTTTTAACTATGGCCTTTGTTGACTTTTTAATGCCTAAATAAAATTATAATCTTAGATTAGCACTAACCAGGGTTCATATTTTTCCTGTGTTCTATATAACTTAGGCATACTAGGAAAAATATGGTCATTCTCTGGTTTTTATTTTCTATCCCCTTTTCATTTTTCTAAAGTTTGGGCTGAAATAGTCTTTAATGAATATCTCTGGTTTATTTTTGTATACTAGGGTGTTCATTATTTTTAAACAGTGTATATGCTAGGTAAGTCTCTCTACAAATTTTCTCTAGTTTAGTATAGAAGTATTTATATTTTTCTCTATATTAATAAGGTTTGGGTAGTTTTATAATTTAAATTCAAACTCTAAAAATTAGTATAGAAAACATGGGGTTCAATATTTTTGCTTGACAGTTCAAAATTTTTAAAACCTAGCAAAATTGGTTTGACCAATTTTTGATGGATAAAACTCAAGTTATTCATTTTTGAAGTTGACTGTTGTTATTTATTGAAAGTTTAATTCAAAATCAAAAGGAAAAACTGATTTGCGCTGAGACCCCTGGTTTTCTTCATTATTTCTATTACATCTAGGTCCCAGGGCACTAATTCACTAGTGTGACTGACAGCGCGAAAAACCCCTTAGGATCTACCCTAATCTAACCCGCGGCCCTTTGGTTCTCGGAACAGTGGCTGGGGTAAAGATTACAGCGGCGAGACTCACCGGCGGCGAATTAGCTTCGGCGAAGTGGTTAACAACGTTGGGGAGGTTGCGGCGGTCACGTCGGTGTGCGGGTCATCGTCGGGGATGGCCGGAGTTGGTCAGACCTCGTGCGTAGGAGGGGAAGCTCGTCGGCGGTGAGGATTCCGGTCTAACCATGGCGGCATAGTTCAATACAATGAGCTGGGGGGCTTCACGAGGAGCTAGGGAGGTTGTAGGCACAAGCAATTGGAAAATGGTTTACCTAGTAGCCTAGTTTACGTCTGGTGGCGGTGGCTGAAGTCCGGCGAGGGTGATCCAGCTGCCCCGGTGAGGCAGGGTCTCGGTTCTCGCTTGAAGAAGCTTCACGGCCCCACGGGGAAGCTGTCAAGGGGCTTGGGCGAGGCTAGGTGTCTACGGGAATGGCTGGCCACGGTGGCCGGTGCTCGGGTGGCTCGAGCGGGCAGCGCAGAGCTCGCCGAAGCTTAGAGCTAGGTCGGGACAGTGAGGATGGGTGCGGAGTGGAGTGTCTCGCGTCCGGGGGTGGCTTTTAGGCATGGGCAGGCATAGCCGAGGGTCGCTCTGACATGCGCTCGGGGCATGCGCGGAGGAGCGCCAGTGCGCGCTCGGCCTCCCAGGCACGGCGTCGAGCACGAAGCAGCGCTGAGAGTGGTCGTTTTCAGGCGCCCATTAGCTCCAGATCTTTGCGATTATGGCCATGATCCCTTTGTAAGATCTCATCACCAGACTCCCCTTTGTCATTTGTGTGTCATGACCTCCAGATTTTGTTGATTGGAACCAAAGATATGGGGTGCTCTAGTAGGGTTTGTCTCACGGCTTGAACCCAAGGCAAAACCCTTGACTTGACGTGTCTAGGGCCCGAATCCCAATGCCATCTTCATACACGTTGTAGAGGGCTTTATTTAACACAACTTTGTCAATGGGAGCCCAGGGTTTTGAGTTAAGGATCAAGGTGAACGCGCTCGAGTTCTGAGTGAGAGGCTGAAATTCAGAAATCTGAATTTCAGATTTCTATAGAAGGCCTCCAATTGAATGGCCCTTTTGGGGATTTTGAAAAATTCTTTTGGCCAAACTCTCCAACTAACTTTTGTAGCTTATTAAGTGTATGTCAAATTTTATAATTGGCTAAAGCCATGATTTCATATTTTTCATTGCCTTTTTACAAATTTCCCCTTTTGCACTTAAATGACTTAATTAGGGTTATTTTAGGGTTTGGGCATTTTTCTCAATTTGAGGTGCATGATATGGTTAAGGTGTGATCCTTGAGATGAAAAAGACTTAATTAAATCTTTGCTCTTCGAGTTTGGTGTGTTTTGCTCAATTTGATTCACATGTGATAATGGTCTTGAGGTTAGTACTGAGAAGAAACCCTATGTAACGCCTGGGTGTTACATAGGTTATAGTAGTCACCCTAAGTTTTGTAAGCATGAGCATGCTACACCGACTTAAGGCATTTCTGACTTAAGCTGATCGCTACTTGAGTGTTTGTTTATATGTGGATGAACATAGAAGCTTTATTGATAATGAGGTCTCCAGTTTACAAAGTGTTGGTGTTTGGACTCGTGGTCCTATCCAAGTAGTGAAATGATGTCGCGTGCCCTAGATCCAGATGGTGATACGAGTTGACACTAAGCGGTTTATCCTAGTTCAGGCTATGCAAGGCCCTACTTCCAGCAGAGGGGGTGAATCTTATATTACTCGCACCTAGGTGCCTGTAGTAGGGGTTACAAGCTCAGCAGGAGAGGGAAAGACCCCAAGTCCCTGAATATGATTGAGGGAAGTGCCAATATCAAATGCAAGGGGAAGACTCTAAAGTGTTCGCTTGCCCCCTAGAAGAGCCATAGACTACCCTATTTATACACTTAAGGGGAGCACTGACATTGTAGCCGGGGATTGCCTTGGTGCTGAGGGAGGCGTCTTCGCGTCCTATGGACACCATGGCCTTGTACTTCATTGTTCACTTGAATCTGCTGGTTTCTCGCTCAGAGGTCGAGGCAGAGGTTGAGGGTTTGGCTATGTATCCGAGCCCCCCGGGGGAGGGGTTGCCCATACTGTAGTGGTTGTCACAGAGCTTAGGTATGGGGAAAAGCTGCTGACGGGATGCGTCAGCGCTACTGTATCCAATGACATGGGGTTTTCTTTGCCGCAGATATCGTGAGTGGAGCCAAGCTCGAGCAAGGCAGAAGTCTTCACAAGGTCTTGGCTGAACCCTTTCTGACGTGCGCCACAGTCGACAGAGTGGCCTCCTACAGGATTTGTGGGGGAGCAGGTAACCGATGCTGAGCTCGGGCGAGGTTGGATTTGTATCCGAGGTCAAGCTCAACATAGAGTGAGACAGAGTCTACGCTCGAGGTTTGGTCCGTTCTTCTATGGTATTACATGTCTTGTCAGGGGTTGGCAGACGGCATGCGTGTACAGTGGCGCATGCGTAATCATGTTGGTGAATCTTTGACAAGACCATCGTCTTGTTGCCACTGTTCACCTATAGTGTTGGGTAGGGTAGGTGTGCACATTGAATGTGGTTGTCCCCTATTGGCCTTCGGGCACGCCTTGTCCTTATTGCCTAAGATGGGTTTGGGCGAGGGTGCCTCGGGTGAGGCAGAGATGGTGGCCCTAGAGCAAGGCGGAGACTCCCTCGAGCATGTGACCTACTCGAGATCGAGCTTGGGTGAGCCAAAGTTTTTGGAAGACCCTAGCAGGGGGGGCTCGGTTAGGACGATGTTTTGGGGAAGACCCCTGAGTGGACCTCGGGCGAGGCAGAGCTCTGATTCCTCGTTCTCAGGGGATGTACTTGGGTAGAGTTCTTTAAGCAAGTTTTAAGGGCGTAATACGAGTACCCCTAATTATCGTACCTGACATAAAGTGTAGTTCACCATCTAGAGTTTATGGTGCTGCTACGGGTAAAACTTTCTAAGATTCTTGATATTCCATGAGTTATCTACTAGAGTCCCATCGATCTGAGTTAGCTGGTAAGATCCTGGCCAAGTTATTTCTGCAACAATGAAGGGTCCTTCCCTAGGGTGGTGATGGCTTGTGTCGTCCTTCCCCTGACTATATGCGACGAAGCACCAAGTCTCCTACTATGAATGCTCTGTGTCGCACTGCCTTGTCGTGTGGTAGCACCTCAGGGTTTGCTGGTACCTAGCCGACTGAATGAAAACATTCAGGCGCTCTTCCTCTAGCACATCGAATTCCTCGAGACTGGTAGCTTCTGCCTCTGCTATGCTTTCAAATGTTAGTCTGGGCGCTCCGAAGGCGAGGTCTACTAGTAACACTGCCTCTGACTTGTATACCATGAAAATGGAGTATTTCCATGCAAAGCTCGACTAGGCTGAGTTCGTAGGCTCTAGACTATGTAAGGTAGCTCCCTGATCTATTTCCCCATGAGCTTTTCATTCTTGTCAAATACTTTCTTCCTGAGTGCTTCGAGTATCACCCCGTTGGCTATTTCCACATGACCATTAGCTCTAGGGTGTGCTACCTGTAACCCCCCTGGTGTTTAGCATACTCATACATGACATGTGCATCATGAATGCATTATCATGAGCATCATAAATCATTCACCACCCACATTAGAATCTTAAACTATCACTAATTGTTGTGAAATGAACTCTTGCTTGAACCGATAGGAGGCCTATGTTTCATAGCCATAGATTATTATGGAGTGCTAGTGTGTGTAAGTAAATCCACCTCGATAATTTAGATTGATAATGGTTGATCTTTCAATTCTTGAGTTCATGTGATGATAATTTCTTAGACTATATGTGATGATGCGATTTAGTGAATGTTGTGCTTGATAAATGAAATTCTTTCAAAAACCAAAACTTAGGAAGCAAGCATTTAACTTCTAAACCTATTAATTATAAGAATTCAAATCCCAAAAGAAATAAAGCTTAACCAAGAATGAAAGATTGGGAAATGGGTTAAAGAAATGGGAACAACCCTGATTTTTCTAAGTCTAATCTTGTACCACTTTTCAAATGCCAGCATGTTCAAACAAGAAATAATCTTCAAATCACATTGCCCCAATTACAAAAGTTGTAGATAATTACTTAGGGCACACCCAGTAAAAAGTTGGCAAGATTTTGAGTTCATTTGACATATTTTGACACCGTTAGACAGCCAGTTTCCACTGTTTCGCGCAGTGCTGACGAACCAAAGTTTGGAGGCTTGTAATTAAAAAACTAGCAGCGAAATCACCTAAACCCCTACAACAAAATTGTAGCCCGTAGAGAGGGTAACAAATCGGCTGAAGTGGACGATGCTTCATGCTCTCCATTTTGTCCCACTCGCGCCTGCAAGTGTTGCAGACCGTGTTCGCCATGTGGCAGCCACGGAGACACGTGGAGCTCGCGCGCATCGTTCTTCCTCACGCGCACGCCTCGTCCGCGCCGCGCCTGGCTGCTTTGGCCGAAGTGGAGCGCGCCACAACTCACAGCGCTTCATTTCCTCCACTCTCCACTCGTTTCCCTCGCTCTTGTCTCTTCTTCCACCTGACGCCAACCACCATGGCCGACACAAGCTGACCTCGTGGCCGCGCGGTCCCTCATTTCCCCACCATTCAAACCAAGCGTCGTCCCTCGCTCCACCATCCAGTCGAGAACCAGGATCCCTTGCTCGAGCTGGGAGAAAGTCCTGAGCACCACTGTCGACACCACCGTTCCTCGGTCCCTGCCGGCACGCGTGGACGCATCTCCATCCGCGACCCGCTGAGCCAAGACCACCGTCGAGTTCGCCTTCGTCAACCGCACCTGTCCGTCACCTCACCTAGCCATCTCCACCGCCGGTAAGACATCACCCGAGCTGCTTGTTCTTCTCTCCCTGTAACACTATAAAAAAATCATCAAATAAAAATAATGCAGTTAGTTTATTAATGGTAATTATGATAATGAATTTTCTTTTAAGTGTTTGATTTTTATTTGCATTTAGAATAATTTTTGATTACTCATGATTGATTTTTGGTTATTGAATAGCATTTCTTCTTAAATAAAAATCCAAATAAATAATATAATAATTTGTAGTCTAAAATAAATATATTATTTATAAATAATTTTGGTATAATTATTATGGTTTTAGGTTATTTAAAAATATATTTTGAAATTAGAAAAGAAATAGAAAAAATAGAAAAAAACATAAAGGAAACCCTAACCCTAAAAGGCCCACTAGGGGCCCAACTTACTCCCAGCCGCGCGCGCCCCCTCCCAGCTGAAGTCGTTGTCGCCGCCCCTAGTTCCCAGCCACCACCACCCTTCTGCATTCCTCACCCTCCTCTCTTGCACATGAGCCCCACCCGGCCATTCTCTCCTCTCACCTCTCTCTCCTCCCTCTCCCTATCCTGAACGCGCGCCACTAGGAGCTCTTCGCCGCGCCAGGACCGACCCCGCCGCCAGCGCCTCTAGCCGCCAGGGCCCGACCACACCGAGCCATAGGACCCGAGCCGCCGCAGGCCGTGCCGCCTTGGCCGCCGCGCCGCCCACGCCTTGCACGTGAGCCGAGCCACCCGCGACAGTTCCTTTCCTCGCATTAAGGAGCTTCATGCTTCCGATTCTCCTCCCCATTACCTCCCTCCATTGATGACCATTAATGGCATGACCCCGGCCACCCCTTCCTCTCTCCCCGGCGCCCTATCATCTCCTCTCTCCCTCCCTATAAAATTCGGCTGATTGCCTTCTCTCTCCCTCCCCGAGCTCTTCCTTTCTCTCTCACGCTCTCCCCATTCCCGAGCTCGCTGTTGGCCGCCGTCCACCGTTCGCCGGAGCTCCGCCCATGCCAACACGCCGTCCGACGTTTGCCGTCCGCGCTCGTTCCCCGTCCGTGCTCCTAGCCGAACTTCCTATCCTGCTCCCTACTCGACCGACCACTCCCCCTCACCGAGCTCCTTCCCTGCACGTGATTAGCCCATGGTAGAAGACAACTTCTAATTTTGCGAGCTACCCCTCAATGTCTATAGTTAATATCGCGTAGATCCTGTGATGTTTGTATTTTAACTGAATATTTGTAATTCAAATGAATTAAAAATAGTTTTATTAGCTTCAAAAATTATGTGATGCACAATTTGAATTAGTGTTTGCGGCAATTTTTATATTCTTGTAAGTTGATTTAAATTATGGTTAATTTAGTTGCCTTGAATATTATTTTTCTAAATAAGAAATCAAAAGAAACATAGACCACATTTTGGTTAAAAATAGTACAAAGACATTTATTTAATTATCTTCATATTTAGTTTTATAATCAAAGTTTTACATGGTTATATGCATTGTTATTCACACTAAGAAAGGATAGAATTTTATAATAATGTTAAAAAAAATTACTTAATTAGGCACTCATACTTTCCAAATAAAGAAAATGATAGTTATGTTGATAAACATAGGTTTCTTACTAATGAAGTAGATAATTTGTTTCTAATTTTAAAATGACCTTATTAATAGATACCATGTTTTTTGATTTAACAAGGTTCGTTATAGATGGTTAAGTATAGCACTATAAATAGAAACTTAAAAGAATATGTAGACCATATGTTTCTTAATAAAAATAGAAGATAAAAATATGTCCAATTAATAGATTATTTATATTTTCTTAATTAAAAGATAACAAGGGTCATTGCTTTTATAAACTAAAATGATATTTTATACATTTTTCCTTTCAAATGATTTAGGTCATATGTTCCTAAATTGAAACTAAATATAATCAATAGATTATTTATATTTTCTCACAATTTATTAATTAGACTTACATTTCAATTTGACCTTAACTAGTAATATAAGCGTGATTAATTCGTTCATCACATTGAATTCATATTATTTATATATATCATTTAGTTTTTTCTAAAGGATAAAATAAAGAAATTAGTGTTCATGTTCTTTTTATAATTAAAATGTTAATTTACATGTTATTTTATATATAGCTTTCTTAATAAAGAATATAGACCATGTACTTTGTAACAAAAATAAAAGGTAGTTATTTGTTCATTGTCTTTTACATGAAAATCCACTTAAAGGCCTATAACCAAGCTTTTCATAAAATAGGTGTTTAATAATAATGATCTTTTCACATAAAACCTATTTAGACTTATATCTTAGTTTATCATAAATGAATGTTTAACAATGATTTATAAGATGTTTCATAATGCTTCTAAAATTAATAACGTGTTTCGTAGCCCATTAACCTTAGATATATAACTTATATCTTTTGTAAAAGGTTAAAAAGGTTTAATATTGTTATAACGTGTTTTATCATCTTATAAACCCTTAATCTTAGACATATCACATATGATGTTTTATAAAAGATTAAATTGGTGAACCTAATATTTGCATATTTTAATTAAGATATTTTTAAGCTCATGTTTTATTTATAAAGTATAGATCATGTGACGGAACCTCCTAAGTAATTAGGCCCATCTATAGTTGTCCTTGTCCAACGAACTTTGGGCAGTCCTGTAGATGCATATAACTGCTTGACAAGTTCGGTATCTGTATCCTTTTCCTCGCCCAAGAGCGTTTCACCCATCACGCAGATATTACAACACATCAGAGGAACGAATAGGCTGAAGCGAATTACAATAACTTAATTTACATTCATTGAAATATACAAAGAGTATTACTATTACATCACCAAGTTATAAGTGTGCATAAGTATTATTATTACAACCCTGGGAGGGAAAAACCCCTCCCGCATAAAAGTATTGTTTTTCAAAAGGAAGGACCACGTCCTTCCGCAACCACGTTACTGTTGAGGTTCGTCCTTGGGCACCACCTTAGTGCAAAAACAGCAAAAGTTTGTTGTTTGATCACCTACAACAACATGGGTTCGAAAACCCTAAGTACAAAGTGTACTTTCGCAAGTCTTACCCGTCAAAATAAAAGACTCTCAAGGATATGCTGGCTTGAGGGAGTCAAGGTAAGGCTTAACCAAGAATCAAGACTCTGTTTGCAAAAATGCTTACTAATAGTGGATCCTTAAAAATCCAGTTTTATTAGCAAGTTAAGTCGTTACCTGTCAATAGAGTTCTTTCTACCCTAGTCAAGCACTTGGCCTATACTAGTCGTCTTTTATCACCCTTTTTCTTCACTAGATTGCTACGTGTAGGTCAGTGACCAAGTCTTCATGTCCGAGAAGTAACAGCGATCCGAATTAATTAATACCCAGCTGGGGATCTCCAATCACACGACATATGTAGCATATAACCCTTGCATATGTCAACTTGTCACCGAGGTTCTTAAGACCAGACCGGGTTCACGCCAACCGAGAGCATAGATACACCACCGTCCAGCCTCTTGCCACGGAGGGTACACGCTACTCTCGCTATCTCTCCACTCCCATTGCGTGTTGTCCATTTCTGGTATTAGTCTGCCCGAGGCAAAGCTTACCCATGATGAGGTATGTGACCAGTTAAAAGGTCCTCAATCATCAAGCCTACATCGAGACGGTCCTTAATCGACTCAGACGGAGACACTACACTGAGATTCTCTTCTCGTGCAAGTCACCCGCCCGGTCTCAGCTTTATCATTTCATACCCAAAAACTTGGTACCTGACAGAGGTACATCTTAGCCGATGTTGAACCCATCATGGCCATGATGGATCCACCATCAAGTTTTATTTTGAAAACATCCCTTTCCCTTTGAAGCATCACTTTTGGTTTAAAACAAAAGCTTTTTGTTTTCTAAAGTAGGACTAAGCATCATAAAACCTTTTAATAAAATAGGTAATCAAGGAATGGTAAACAGTTCCAAGGAAGGAAATGCAGCAATTGGTTTCACACCCAACTCCTATCACCTAATGCATCATTCAAGTGATAAAGAGTTTAAAATAGCAAGGAGGTGGCAAATGCACCGAGGCTTGCCTTGAGTTGTAGGAGAGTCGAGCTCTGTTCCATATATGTCAAAATAGAAACAGTTCCCGACAGGTGGATTTTCTGTTGATGGAGTAGACTCCTCTTCAACAGTCACTTCTTCCTCGTTTTCTATATATAACCATATACTCCCATGAATGCTCATGTAATGCTTATGAAAATGCAATAATAGAAAAAAGTTCATCAAGTTGTATCTTGAATACAATTTTCCTTTACGGAGCACCAGGGAAACTAGGGTCTCCTGGGTCAACACCCTAATAGGGTTAGACAATTTTACCCAAATGAGCTAGGGTTTTTGGGTTTAGGAATCAAACAATGTCCAAAACAAGTCAAACTTTACTCATAGGATCTAAATATTATATTAGTCTTATCTAACAAGTTTGGTGATTTTTGGAGTTACCAAGTATTTTCTAAAATTCCAAAGGTATAGGTTTAAGCTCTTTTAAATACTACATAATTCCTTGTTTGGACCAAAAATCCAAGAACTATTTTTATTAAAT
Organism: Zea luxurians; assembly: GCA_029449295.1. NCBI lineage: Eukaryota > Viridiplantae > Streptophyta > Magnoliopsida > Poales > Poaceae > Zea > Zea luxurians. Next base: position 44,876,890 of record JAOPSE010000004.1, on the reverse strand, counting down.
ACTATAGAAATTTAGGAGTTCAGAAAAATTGGTCTCATATTTTTAGCATTTTTCTAGAATTTTCTATCATTTCTCTAGTCCTGGCAGAAAAAGAAAAAAGGAAAAGCATGAATAGTATCGGACTGAAACCGGCCCAATACAGCCCAAGCCCAGGCAAAACGTGCGCACCCGCGCCCGCGATGTCAGCTTTTTGCGCAAAGGCCCTCGGTTGTTTGAAAAACTGGTTAATAGTCCCACACACTATTTCTATGTGTCACTGACATTTGCGCCGAGGCCCTTCACTTTCTAATTCTTCACAACCCGCGATCCCCGACTGTGGACGGCGAAGCAGCGGCTCCGGCAAACCAAGACCGGCCAAGATACGCAATGACCGGTGCTCTAGCTTGGTGGACACCTAATTTGACCCTTAATAACCATTTCCCCTCAACCAATTTCAAGGTTCTAGCCCCTAATCTCTCTGCCCACAGTGACTATAGTAACCATCCCTCAACCAATTTCAAGGTTCTAGCCCCTAATCCACCTTTAACAAAGTTATAGTCCTATAGACCAGCTACAATTCAACTATAGTAACCATCCCCAACTGATCACTAGATACTACTCTAATTCGACCTCAAAGTCTTGCTAATGTCACTAGTGGCCATAATTCAGTTATGAGTGTGACTGACAGCTCAACTTTGAGCTCATTTTACTCCAAATTTTATATGTGATCAAGGCTTAATCACTTAAGCAAAGTTGTACTCTTATTGTAGCTCTACAAATTTGATGTGTTGACCTAGGGCAAATTCCTTAGGAACTAAGATATACAGGGTTCCAAAGTGGACCCCATGCACTGCATTTCAGACTTGGGCACATGGAGGTATGGGGTGTCTTTTTTGCAAATAAGTCCAAATCTCACAATTTGCCATGCAAATCCTTAAATGTGAGAAACACATAGTTTGTGGTGTTATATTACCTTGGTTTTTGCACTTTGGTCCAAAAGTGTACAAAATTTGCACTTAACCCCCTAGGGTTTTAATTAGGTTTTTTCAGGGGTCTTTTCAGGGTTTTTAGCACTTTAGGGTTTTGGTTTCACTGAAGTCCATCAAAGATGATGTCTTATGATCATTTTTAATGAGTTTTGAGGTTTTAACTTATTTGGGCCTCACTTATATCCATAAGCCCTGATATGATGTTAAGCACTTTACCCTAGAGTTAACCACACCTCAAGTCACTTCAATACAACTTATTTGAAATTTTTACCTAGTGAATGCACTCTAGGTGTCACAAACACATGATATGCCTAATGCTCATGATGTTATGCTCAAGTTTTAGTGGTAGTAGCACCAGGGGTGTTACATCCTTCCCCCCATAAAAGAATCTCGTCCCGAGATTTAAGGTCCTAGGGCAAGTAATGGAAAAGGAAACGCGTCACATTTTTATTCCCTTAATTGTCTTACAAGGCAGGGGGTATGGGGTTTACTTTGCCTTTATAATTCAATATACATATCTTACAAATTACACGAAGCTAAAAAGCCAGGGAAATTGTTTTCTAAGAAGTCTTTGGTTTCCCACGTGGCTTCATCTTCAGTATGTTGGTTCCATTGTACCATATAGAATTTGAGAACTCTTCTTCAGGTGACCCTGTCCTTTTTATCCAGGATTCGAATAGGATGTTCTAAATATGTCTGGTTCCAAGATAACATCTGTCACTTCAATAGTTCGATTTGGAACTCGAAGACACTTCTTCAATTGGGACACATGGAACACATTATGCACAAGCAGACAATGTTTCGGGTAGTTGGAGTCGGTATGCCACTGGTCCACATCTTTCAAGAATAGGAAACGGACCAATGTATCGGGGTGCAAGCTTTCCTTTTACACCAAAACTGGTCACACCCTTTACTGGTGATACTTTTAGGTACATATAATCTTTGACTTGAAAGTACAAGGGTTGGCGGCGTTTATCTGGATAACTCTTTTGTCGAGCTTGTGCCTTTTTCAAGTTATGTATGATTCGTTGAACCTTTTCTTCCATCTCCTTAACCATGTCAGGCCTGAAAAACCACCTTTCTCCTAGTTCAGACCAATTCAAGGGGGTATGGCACTGTTGTCCATATAATGCTTCAAAGAGTGCCATCTTGATGCTCTCTTGATAGCTGTTGTTATTTGAAAATTCTGCCAATGGTAAACATTCATCCCATTTGTTGGGGGCCTTCGGCTTACGAAGGTCCTCAAAAACAGGATTTAACAATATTTCTGGAGTATAATGTGTGAACAGGTATCTTCGGACTCAAGTCGGTATCGCAGCAGGAGAAGACCAGAATAATACGAAGGTTGATACAGCGCCGGAAGATGTGAACATGAAAAGCTTTGGCATGGTAGCAGAAAATGAAACCGACTTAAAGATGAAAAGGCTATTCAGACCTCGATAGATTACTATAGAATTATTATCAAATGTAAAGGGCATGAATGTAATTTTGTATGGGCTGTGTCCCGTGCCTATAAATAGGTGAACAGTACCCCCGTACTGTTCACGCGGATTTTGGCATTCACTTTTGCGTCACGCTTGTATTTTCATCTTCTTCAAGCCGAAGGTACATTTGTAATTCGATGTTATTTCTGTTTCTACGTAATAATAATGCAAAAATAAGTTAATAATAATATACAATTGTCTATGTTATCCTTCATATTCCTTATGATTCATCCTTCGTCACTGTATAGTGTATTTATGAAGGTATATCCCTCATAACCTACGTCCGAAAATCATTATGTCCTAAGGGAAATAATGCTTCGAAGGACGAAGGACTTTACCGTTTAACATTTTCTGTGTTGCCTTGTTCTTAAGCCGAAGCATTTGAGAACAAGTCACCAACATTGGCGCCCACCTCCGGTGAACTCACTACCACCCTTTGAGTTTTTTAACACCTTCGGCGATCATAAACCTTCGATATGGCGCCGAAGAAAGCTTCAGCAACTGGGGCTGCACCTCTGCAACCACTGGACCCCAATCAGGAGACTCTCTCTCTTCGGGAGGCCCGAAGCCAGAAGAGGAAGGCTGTCGGCCCGACACCGCAAGAGGATGAGCTAGACCAGGAGATCAGAAACATGGAGATGCTTCATCAACAGGTGCAGAGGAAGAAGGAAAAGATGGCCAGGCTAGCTGAACTGCAAAGGCAGATAGGCGAAGCTTCTGAAGAAGTTCACCATCTTACGATGAGTAGAACCGAAGGCCTCAGAACCAAAACCTTCATCAGGAGGGTTTCCTCAACGAAGATGACTGGTATGACAACTTCCATCATGGAAATTTTGTTTTTGATGATGCTTCTCCTCTGTCCGCTGAGCTGCAGGCTACACCTTGGCCTCCGTCCTACAAGCCGCCCCAGCTTCCCATATTCGACGGCCATTCAGACCCGAAGCAGTTTTTGATGAGCTACGAAGCAACAATATCTTCGTATGGTGGCAATGCTGCAGTCATGGCAAAGTCTTTTGTTATGGCTGTCAGGAGTGTTGCTCAAACCTGGTATTCCTCCCTTCGACCAGGAACGATCACTTCATGGCAAAAACTGAAGGACATGTTGTTAACCAGCTTCCAAGGGTTTCAGACGAAGCCGGTCACTGCTCAGGCCCTGTTCCAGTGCACCCAGGATCACGAAGAATACCTTCAGGCGTATGTCAGGAGGTTCTTGCGTTTGAGGGCGCAGGCGCCAACGGTGCCCAACGAAATTGTCATTGAGTCCATGATCAAGGGACTTCGGCCTGGACCTTCAGCTCAGTACTTTGCTAGGAAGCCTCCTCAAACTTTGGAGAAGCTGCTCCAGAAGATGGACGAGTATATTCGTGCCGACAATGATTTTCGCCAAAGAAGGGAGGAGGCTTTCAGGTTTTCCGAAATGACCAGGGGCTTCGGAGGAAGATTCTATCCGAGGCACGTCAGGTCAATTCACAACTCTACTCAAAATGATGATAAGGGGAGTCAGCAGCAAAGGCCACAGTGCTCCTCACAGGCTTCGGGGCAACAGCAAAGCTTCTTCCGGCCACTAGCTCCAAGAGGCAGAGGCGCAAGGGGCTTCGGCGGAAGATTTGGAGATCAACCAAGGAGAATATTTTGCTTGTTCTATGGTGAAAACAAGGGCCATACCACCAGGATGTGCCATGTTACCATCCAGAAGCAAAAGGAGATAGCCGAAGCTGCAGCACAACAAGCTCAGCCGAAGCAGGTCATGCATACTGCTTCGTACCATTTGCCTTACATCCCAGAATACGTAGGCAACCACCCTGCAGTTTCTGTTGCTTCGGCGAGTCAACCTCAAGCTTCCTGGCAACAGCCTCCGCCTCCACCACCGCTGCAACAAGGTCACCAGCCAGAAGGGAGCCAATATGCTCCACATCAAAGGGACTTCAGAGAACAATCCGAAGCTCGCACAGTCAATAGCACTGTGCCAGAGTCGAAGCACATCTATTGACAAATATCCTACCTCGACAGCAGTCTTTTCCATTTAGTTTTATTTTCTGTGTAATAAAGGACACTTTTTAAATTTCAAGTAATAGTTTTGTTGTTTGCCACAAGGAAAACATATCTTCTACACAGGCTTAAGTTGTCGGAGCTTAAAAGTTTGCAATAGCAAGGAGGACCTTCGGATTATTAAATTTATTTTAACAAAGAAGACATGGTATGAATTCTTCGAAGCAACAAGAAGTCGTTCCAAAAGGAGCGCAGTGTAAGTTTTTTGCTCCAAAGTCGTTCCTAAGGGAATGCAGAGCTTACAGCGAAAAGTCAACGCTGATTCCGCCGAAAGTAAAAGGCAAAGAAGCTCCAAAGTCGTTCCTAAGGGAATGCAGAGCTTACAGCAAAAAGTCAACGCTGATTCCGCCGAAAGTAAAAGGCGATGAAGCTCCAAAGTCGTTCCTAAGGGAATGCAGAGCTTACAGCGAAAAGTCAACGCTGATTCCGCTGAAGTAAAAGGCGAAGAAGCTCCTAAGGGAGGCTTACAGCGAAAAGTCAACGCTGATTCAAAAAAGATTATGTATTTTATTGCAGGGATGTGTGTGTAGCTTCGGAACGAATACCTTTTCTCATAGCATAACATCATCACATCATTTTGCATAGCATAAGCATCATACATCATTCTGCATATGGCACAAGAAGGGGATACAATATTGATCTTCGGAAAATATTTTCACGAAGTTTGGATGTTCTTCATCAGAACACTATGGGTATTGTTGCGATAAATGAAAATTCTTCTTCACGAAGCATGAAAAGAAGGGAAGGTGTTTTTTCGTCAAAGACTCAAAAACGGTACGTATGTAAAATTTCATGCATCGTAAAGAATTGAATCATAAAAAACAAGTTTATTACATTCAGGGTTACAAGATATTACACATATTACATTTCAGAAGTTTTTACAGTAGCACCTAGTCTTCCCTAAGTACTACTTCTGCAGCTTCGTTCAGGAGTTGATTGACAACTTGATCCATGATAGCTTCGGCCATCTTTTTAATTTCATCGTCATCTTTCGGGGGAGGACCCGGAGACGCTTTAATAGGATCTGAGGGAGGACAGGATACAGCTACATTGCTATTACAAATTGCGAACGGAAGTTTAAAATTAAAAATTACAACACAATAAAAACCACTAGTTAATACCTATTTGCCCTTCGGGCTCCACGCTTTTCTCAGCAGCCTCTGCTACTTTTCTAGCATCATGGATGCCCTTTTCGCTTTTTTGGATAATTTCTCGGGCCATTTCTCGGCCACCATTGCCCCAGACATCGGTAAAAAATTTTCCACCAACCATGCTAGCTTCGGCTGAAGGATCCTTTGCATCTTCGAAGGGCAAGGTAGCTTCGGATTGCGCTAAAATCTTTACATGCTCACAGCCCTTTTTCTCCAAAATGGTGGCAATTCCCCTAGCACCCGAAAAAGCACATATATCTCCGCGGCTATTTAAAATTTCTTCGAAGGCCTCAGCTTCGTGGCTAATCCATTCAATGGGGCCTTCGGGGTTGCCTCTCGTAAAGTTTTCTTCACTCGAAAATGCGCCAACGCTGGCGAAGCTAGTTTTCATTTTCTTAACACATTCTATAGATTTGTTATAGCATCTCTTCTTGGACGCACGAAGCTCTTCAACAGTTCCTTCTAAATGATTTGCCCATTGGTCGCTAAGTTCTCGCTTTGTTTCTTCAAGTATGCGTTCTTCTCTAGCTCTGGCTAGTTGTTTTCGAAGATCTTCAATTTCACGCTTCTAAGCCTCAGCTTGACCTTTAAAAGTAGCTTCGTCTTCTTTTATTCTACTTATCAATGAATGCAATATTTTGTCTTTTTCGAGACCTTCCTTCCTTAGTTCAATTACTTCGGAACGAAGGTTGCTCAGGGCCATCACACATCCTTCATCTTCGGCATCTTTTTGGGCCCTGAGGGCATTGCTAAGTATAAGGCCCTGCAAAGAAGAATGTGTGTGCGTTAGTAAATCTAAGCAAATGAAAAAATTTTTTGGTTTCAAGAAACGATACGAAGGTCTCAAATTTTGTACCTTTAAACTATTGTACGCCAAGATGTTGGCCAACTCGTCTTTCGACAGCACTAAGAGTCCGTCTTCTAGTGTTGGGAATCCGAAGCTCTTGCTCATCTCCCGGCAGACAGAAATCTCCTTGCTGTCAGGGAGACAGTACAAGAAGTCTTCTTCTCCGCTGCCGTTGAATATCAACGCCCCCTTCGGATATTTTAGTTTTTGGGTGTAAAACTGGGCCTCTTGCTTTTCTTTTTCAGACAACTTTTTCCCCGAAGCATGTTGAACAATATAATCAGGGACTTTGGGGGATGCTTCGGGGGCAGCAGCACTGATTTCTTCAACAAGAATTGGCTCTGTCACTTTTTCTTCCTCGGTTTCCAGGGATTTTACCTTCGTGGGCTCCGAAGGCCCAGCTTCAGCTTCAGTTTCTTGCTCTGGAGCTTTAGTATCAAAAATCTCAGTTTTCGCTTCGGAGGTTTCAACAGTCTTCCTCGGAGTTGTGCTTGAGGACTTAATTGTTTCTAGAACATCTAGCACATTGACCATTCTTTTTCTTTTCGGAGTCACTGCGGGCCCCTTTTGGATTTTTGTTGTGTCAACATTTGCTGAAGGACATAAAACTTCTAATATTTTTGATCCCTCAGCTGATCCTTTTGTTTCTTCCATTTTTTCTGTTGATGGCGCTTTGGCCATCTCTTTGGTTTCTGATAACAAAATCTTTGGTTCTTCCAATTCTGTTCTTGTTGGCGCTTCGGCTATTTCTGCGATTACTGGCAGCAAGGTTGGCTGTTCAGCCTCGGTGGCCGAAGAAGTCTCTCCGGTGAATTCAGGCACCGAGGCTGGTTCAATATAGCGTGGCCGATGTGTGAGGACCTTTATCCTTTTTCTTTTCGGTGCTGGCTCACTAGGAGCAGCTGCAGCTTCTTCTTTCGCAGAGGTCGCGCCTTTTCTTTTCTGCCCTCGAATGGGATAACGATAGTCAGGCTAGACGAACCCGATTGCGTCAAACACTCGGTTCAGTCTTTTCTTTTTTCGGCCTCCGAAGGATGCTGACAATGCAGTATCTTCGGCCTTCGAGTAAGCCCCAAGTAGTTCATCACTTAAATTTTCAATGCTTTTCAGCCAGTCATCATCTGGCTCAACGAATTTATCTCCGAATTTGAAAGTATACTTCAATCTGATAAGTCCACCTTCATCAGCCTCCTTTATGGTCTCTTGCGGCATTTCCCATTTTTCCGCGAGCGGCCATACTCAGAAGGCAATATGCTCTTGGACCAAATCTCTCGTTCCAATAAAAGAACAAATAACTCCCAAGGCTCTCTGGCATTCTTCGGCAGCTTCATTCATCTCAACCTTCGGCTTTCGCAGGCCGAAACTTTGCCAAATAGGGCGCATAATTATACCTTTAATATCTTCCCGTGCTTTCAGGTCATTTTTCACATAGAACCATTCTGTCATCCAGTCGCCGGGCCATCTCTTCCGAAATGTTGGCACGGGACAGCTTGACCCAGACCGAGAAACGAAACTTGTAGCAGCCAAAATTATTGTGATACTGTTCCTTACCCCAGGGTTTTGTCTCGTATGATAACTCGTGTATGTTGCAGAAACTTTTCGCATCAGGTTCCAGACCTTGGCTTCTCACGGCCCACACGAAGATATTCAGCCTTATAATTGCTTCGGGGGTAAGTTGATGAAGATAGATTTCAAACATTTTCAGCACTTCTACGACAAAGCTGCTCAGGGGAAATCGTAGTCCAGCTTTCAAAAAGCTTCGGAACACTACGACTTCATTTTCCTCAGGGGTCGGGCAAGTTTTCTCTCCTTCGTCGACCCTCACAATGGATAAATCCTGGAAGTATCTTCCCCTCATGTTGACAAGATGATTTTCTTTGATACCTGACTTGCCAAAAACTGAATGGCTTGGTCGCCAGGGGCGATCTTCGGAGTCTTCACCACCACTGTCCACATCATAACTATCGCTGTCACCAGTATCTTCAGACAAACCTTCCAGAATCTCCTTGGTGATTTTTTCCGTATTGGTCTTCGACATCGCTATAAGAAACCCCAAGTTCTTCTCTTCGTCGAGACTCAGCTTCATCTCAGCAGCAGCCTTCTTATCTTCAGACATCTTCGGAAACACTAAGATGGCAAATCTTAGTGCGCAAGAGCTAAAAATTGAGTGAGCGGGAGCAGATGGCAAGAAAGCGTACCAAATGAGTTTGCAGGTATGATCTTATTTATACGCCCAGTGCGTTGAAAATTGAAAGACCCCGCTTGTCAGTGAATGTTGCTATTCTAGCAAAGGGAAGGTGTTTTTCGGACCTTCGGCGTAAAGCCTTCGTCCATGTCGCAATCTAAATTTATTATTTTAAAAACAAATTAATATTGCGAGGGGCTACTGTTGGGGGCCTTCGGCTTACGAAGGTCCTCAAAAACAGGATTTAACAATATTTCTGGAGTATAATGTGTGAACAGGTATCTTCGGACTCAAGTCGGTATCGCAGCAGGAGAAGACCAGAATAATACGAAGGTTGATACAGCGCCGAAGATGTGAACATGAAAAGCTTCGGCATGGTAGCAGAAAATGAAACCGACTTAAAGATGAAAAGGCTATTCAGACCTCGATAGATTACTATAGAATTATTATCAAATGTAAAGGGCATGAATGTAATTTTGTATGGGCTGTGTCCCGTGCCTATAAATAGGTGAACAGTACCCCCGTACTGTTCACGCGGATTTTGGCATTCACTTTTGCGTCACGCTTGTATTTTCATCTTCTTCAAGCCGAAGGTACATTTGTAATTCGATGTTATTTCTGTTTCTACGTAATAATAATGCAAAAATAAGTTAATAATAATATACAATTGTCTATGTTATCCTTCATATTCCTTATGATTCATCCTTCGTCACTGTATAGTGTATTTATGAAGGTATATCCCTCATAACCTTCGTCCGAAAATCATTATGTCCTAAGGGAAATAATGCTTCGAAGGACGAAGAACTTTACCGTTTAACATTTTCTGTGTTGCCTTGTTCTTAAGCCGAAGCATTTGAGAACAAGTCACCAACACCATTTTTGTGGAAACCCCAGGACACATGCTCGCAACATGTCCTCCAGTATTTGATTTACTCTCTCAGTCTGTCCACTTGTTTGAGGATGATAGGCCGAACTATAGAGTAATTTAGTACCCAGAGATTTGTGGAGTTCTTCCCAAAATTTGGATACAAATTGTGGTCCGTGGTCCAACACTATTGTCTTTGGAATCCCATGCAAACTGAGAATAGGAGCAATATATATCTATGCATAGGTGATGACCGGGTAGTATGTCTTGACTGGCAGAAAATGAGCTATTTTTGTAAGCCGGTCAATTATAACCCAGATAGAGTCAAAACCTATTGTTGTCCTAGGTAATCCCACAATGAAGTCCATGCTAATGTCCTCCCATTTTCATGTCGGGATGGGCAAAGAATGCAGTGGACCAGCAGTCTTCATATGTATGGCTTTGACACGCCTACAGGTGTCACATCTCGCCACATAGCGTGCAATTTCGATCTTCATTTTTGTCCACCAATAATGTTGCTTTAAATTTTGATACATCTTAGTGCTTCCAGGATGAATGGAATATCGACTAAGATGAGCTTCGTCCAAAATTTGCTAGCAGATTTCATCATCTTTAGGCACAACTATGCGGTTATTAAACCATACTATGCCTTGATCATCCTTTCTGAAACAATTCACTTTGCCGGCTTCTATTTTCTCATGAATATGTTTCATACCCTTATCACTTCTTTCTGCATCAATAATCTTTTGCAGAAGAATTGACTCAAGCTTCAATTGGTTCAAGGTTCCATGTTGAATCATTCCCAGGTTTAACTTCTCCATTTCTTGACATAATGTGATGTCAGAGGCCTTTACTGTAAGATAATGGTAGGAAGCCTTGCAACTTAGTGCATCTACCACCACGTTGGCCTTGCCTGGGTGATAGTGAATTTCCAATTCATAATCCTTAATCAGCTCAAGTCATCTTCTCTGCCTCATGTTTAGTTCTGACTGGGTAAAAATATACTTCAAACTTTTATGATCTGTATATATATGGTAGATATTCCCCAGCAGATAATGACGCCATATTTTAAGGGCATGAACCACAACAGCTAATTCTAAGGCATGAATTGGATAATGTTCCTCATGCCGGCACAACTGTCTTGAAGCATATGCTATAACTCAGCCCTCCTGCATTAAGACACATCCAAGACCACTGCCCGATGCATCACAGTATACATCAAAAGGCTTCTCTATATCCGGTTGAGCTAATACCGGAGCAGTGGTTAATAATACCTTCAGCTGCTCGAAGGCTTCGTTGCATCTTGAGGACCAGTTAATTTTGGTATCATTCTTCAATAGGCTTGTGATTGGCTTCAAAATCTTGGAGAAATCTGGAATAAATCTGTGGTAATAGCCAGCCAGCCCAAGGAAACTTCAAACTTGATGTACAGTGGTTGATGGTTTCCACTCTAGAATATCCTTGACTTTGTTGGGATCAACCGCAATCCCATTTGTAGACAATACATGTCCCAAAAATTGGAATTCCTCCAGCCAAAACGCGCATTTGCTGAATTTAGCATATAATTGATGTTCCCTTAAGCGCGTTAATACGATCCATAAATGCTTAGCATGCTCCTCTTCAGTCTTGGAATAAATCAAGATATCATCAATGAAGACCACCACAAATTTGTCCAACTCGGGCATAAATACCATGTTCATCAGATATGTGAAGTGGGCAGGAGCATTCATCAATCCGAAGGACATAACCAAATATTCGAATAGTCCATACCACGTAGTAAATGCGATCTTGGGTATATCCTCGGGTCGAATACGGATCTGGTGATAGCCCGACCTGAGGTCAATCTTGGAAAATACCCGAGCTTTGGTAAGTTGATCAAATAAGATATTAATCCGGGGAAGAGGGTACTTGTTCTTGATAGTGACCTCATTAAGGGGTCTATAGTCCACGCACATTCGAAGTGTTTGATTTTTCTTCTTGACAAAAATTGCAGGACATCCCTAAGGTGATGAACTGGGCTGTTGGGGTCGTGCTTCGGCGCGCCGAAGGTCTCACACGAAGAAGCAGCTTCGGCTGAAGTCGTCTCCAAGAGATGGCCGAAGGTTCCTTTTCATGGACCTTCGGCGTTTCAAACCGACATAGAGATAGAATGACCTTTTTATACATATAGGTCTGAGTCAATGTTGTAAACATTTGTAAGGGGCATAATTGTAATTTGTCACAGGCTGCGACCTGTGCCTATAAATAGATGAACAGTACCTCTGTACTGTTCACGCGAACCTGTTATTGGCCTTCGCATCACACTTGTACTCTCGCTTTCCTCAGGACCGAAGGTACATTTGTAATTTAAAATCATTTATATTCATTCATGTTAAGAAATGATTCTATGTTAACATTTAAATGTTTATTTTATACATCATGATTTATACGAATACTTCATCCTTCATTATTATGTTTACGAAGGTACGTCCTTCGTAACCTTCGTCCGAAATCCCTTATATTCCGAAAGGATATAATGTGATGAAGGACGAAGGACCTTAATATTTAATATTTTCTGTGTTGCCTTGTTCTTAACTCTTAGCATTTGAGAACAAGCCCCCAACATTGGCGCCCACCTCCGGTGAACTCACTTCCACTTTTCTGAGCTGATGGCTTCGTTCAACAATCAAGCTGGAGCTGCTTCGGCTTCGAAGCTGGTGCTCCTGATAACAGGCGGTTCTTGCTCAGAGCCGGCTAACAAGAAGCAGAAGAAGGAGGCTCAGAGAAGGGTGCAGCATGTTGGAGTGCAGGGACCCTTCATCAAGTCAAAATGGTCTCATATTCCAATTACCTTCTCTCAGGAAGACCTTCAGCTTAAGGATTATCCTCACAATGATGCTATGGTTATTTCTTGCGTGATCAAAGGATTTCTGGTCCACAATGTCCTAGTTGATACAGACAGTGCAGCTGACATTATATTTGCTAAAGCCTTCAGACAAATGCAAGAGCCCGAAGACAAGATTCACGATGCTACGCACCCTCTTTGTGGCTTCGGAGGGCGGCAGATTGTGGCACTTGGGAAGATTACCATGCCGGTAACCTTCGGATTTGTTAACAACACAAGGACTGAGCAAATTGTGTTTGATATTGTTGACATGGAATATCCTTACAATGCTATCATTGGTCGCGGAACTCTTAATGCTTTCGAAGCAATTCTTCACCCAGCTTATCTCTGCATGAAGATACCTTCGGACCAAGGACCTATTGCTATTCATGGAAGCCAGGAAGCTGCTAGAAGGGCCGAAGGAAGCTGGACTGACTCTAAGGCAATCCATAACATAGATGGAGCTGAAGCTTGTGAACAGTACAAATTCAGGAGGGAGAAGGCAGCTTCAGCAGACCAGCCGAAGCCCATGTTATTGTGTGAAGACATAGCAGAGCAGAAGGTGCTGTTGGGCTCGCAACTATCTGAAGACCAGGAGAAAACCTTGATAAGGTTTTTATTCAACAACAAAGATGTTTTTGCATGGTCAGCCAATGATCTTTGTGGAGTGAATCGGGATGTTATTGAACATTCGCTCAATGTTGACCCATCCTTCAGACCCCGAAAGCAGAGGCTTCGGAAAATGTCTGATGACAAGGCCGAAGGGGCTCGCAATGAAGTAAAAAGACTCCTCAGTGCAGGAGTTATCAGAGAAGTGAAGTATCCAGAGTGGTTAGCTAACACCGTTATGGTGAAGAAGGCCAATGGCAAGTGGAGAATGTGTATTGATTTCACAGATCTCAACAAGGCTTGTCCGAAGGATGAATTCCCGCTACCAAGGATAGACTCTTTAGTTGATGCAGCAGCTTCTTCGGAGCTCATGAGTCTCCTGGACTGCTACTCAGGCTATCATCAAATCTGGATGAAGAAGGAAGATGAGCCGAAGACTAGTTTCATCACCCCAAGTGGTACATATTGCTATCTTCGGATGCCTGAGGGGCTCAAGAATGCTGGAGGGAGTTTCAGCAGAATGACTGCGAAGGTTCTCCAATCTCAGATAGGCAGAAATGTGCTGACTTATGTCGATGACATCATTGTAAAAAGCACGAAGCAAGAAAATCATATTGCTGATCTGCAGGAGACCTTCGCCAGCTTCAGACAGGCTGGTCTGAAGCTGAATCCAGAAAAATGTGTCTTCGGAGTAAAGAAGGGCAAATTTCTTGGATGCTTGGTTTCAACAAAGGGAATCGAAGCTAATCCAAATAAAATCGAAGCTATACTTCGAATGGAGCCACCAACCACAAGAAAGGGGGCCCAAAGATTGACAGGAAGGCTGGCATCTCTCAACAGATTTATATCCAGATCAGCAGAAAGAAACTTACCATTCTTCGAGGTGCTGAAGTCAGCTGAAGTCTTTCAATGGGGCCCAAGTCAACAAAAAGCCTTCGAAGAGCTGAAGCAATACTTAATAGATCTCACAACATTAACTCCACCAATGCCAGGGGCTCCTCTGTTGTTGTATGTGGCAGCTTCGCACTCAGCAGTAAGTGCGGCGCTTGTCCAGGAGAAGTTTGATGGACAAGTCAAGAAGCAGGTCACAGTATATTTTGTATCTGAGGTCCTTAGTGTTTCAAAGAAAAATTATACAGAGCTGGAGAAGGTGTTGTATGCCGTTTTAATGGCATCCAGGAAGCTTCGGCATTATTTTCAGGCATACAATATTATTGTTCCTTCTTCGCAGCCGTTGAAGGATATCATGAGAAATAGAGAAGCTACTGGCCGAATTGGAAAGTGGGCTGCGGAGCTCAATGAATTTTACATTGATTATGTGCATAGATCCTCAATCCAGTCTCAAGCATTGGCAGATTTCATTGCCGACTGGACGCCAGGGGCTCAGGACGAAGAAGCGAATAAAGATGCCGAAGCATGGACAGTGTTTTGCGATGGCTCTTGGGGAACCTTCGGAGCAGGTGCAGCTGCTGTTTTGGTCTCACCATCCAAGGTTAAAACTTGCTATGCAGCAAGACTTGACTTCAGCTGCACAAATAATATCGCTGAGTACGAAGCTTTGCTCCTGGGTCTTCGGAAACTAAAAGCAATGGGGATCAGAAGGGCGATTCTTAAAACTGATTCCCAGGTTGTTTCGGGTCATATTGATAAAAGTTGCAAAGCTAAGGACCCGAAGCTTGAAAAATACCTAGACACGGTCCGAAGGATCGAAGCTTCCTTCGAAGGATTTTCTGTTAAGAATATCCCTCGAGGACAAAATGAGCATGCTGATTTGTTAGCCAAGTCTGCAGCACAGGGGCTGCCGCTACCTTCGGATGTATTCTTCGAAACAATAAAGGCACCTTCAGTGGAGCTACTTGAAAGAGCAGTCCTTAACATTTCTCCTGTGTACAGTGAAGATTGGAGAACTGAAATAATCTCTTACCTTCAGGGTAACTTCTTATCAGATGACGAAGCTTATAATAAAAGGATAGAGGCAAGAGCTCGTCCCTATGTCATGATAGAAGGGGAGTTATACAAGCATGGAGTTTGTGCCCCGCTGCTCAAGTGCTTGTCTAGGGCCGAAGGTATAGAGTTGATGAAGGAGATACATGCAGGCCTGTGCGGATCCCACATCGGATCCAGGCCGTTACTTGGAAAAGTGTTCCGCCAAGGATTTTATTGGCCGAAGGCAGCTTCGGATGCAGTGGAGTTAGTTCAAAAGTGCGAAGGTTGTCAAAGATGTGCAAGAGATCAAAAACAACCTTCGTCTTTGACACAGCTGATACAACCCATCTGGCCATTGCAAAGGTGGGGCCTCGATTTACTGGGTCCATTACCACCGGCTCAAGGCAATCTGAAATATGTTATAGTGGCTGTGGAGTATTTTTCCAAGTGGATTGAGGCGAAGCCATTAGCTACAATAACTTCGGCCACTGTCCAAAAATTTTTCTGGCAGAATATTGTCTGTCGCTTCGGAGTGCCGAAGGCCATCACTGTAGATAATGGAACACAGTTCGACTCCGAAGATTTCAGAAATTTCTGTGATCAAATTGGAACGAAGATCCATTTTGCATCAGTCAGGCATCCGGAGTCGAATGGGCTTGTTGAAAGGGCCAACGGCATCATAATGACAGGAATAATGAAGCTAATCTTTAATCAACCAAGGGGAAAGTGGCCAGATCAGTTGACCAAAGTGGTGTGGAGCCACAATACAACAACATCAAGGTCTACAGGCTTTACCCCATTTAAGTTGCTATTTGGTGACGAAGCAATAACCCCGGAAGAAGCCAAAGCCGGATCAATAAGAGTGGTAGCTTCGGCAGAATCAGGTTCCGAAGATACTTGTCTCGTGGAAAAAGATGCCTTAGAAGGGATCAGGCTTCAAGCCGTGGAGAATATCAATAAATACCAGGCTGAAACAGTTAAATGGCGAGATAGAAAGGTCCGGCTAAAAAATATTGAGCCGGGACACTTGGTGCTTCGGAGAGTGGCCAACCCGGATACAGTGGGCAAGCTACAATTGAAATGGGAAGGGCCTTTCTTAGTAGCATCTTCGTCAAGGCCTGGTTCGTACAGACTGAAGGACATGGATGGCAATGAAATTCCAAGATCTTGGAATGCGGATGAGCTTCGGCGGTTTTATGTATAACTCGATGTAATTTTGTCTTTTCTTTTCTTTTCATGGCACCCTTTTCCTTTCTAAAGGGGGAGAAAGGTTTTTAATGGGGCCATCATATGTAATTTCCCTTTTTAGTTTTATAAGAGCAAAATCCCCCAAAGAATGTAAATGTAAAAGCTGAGAGTGCACCATCGAGTGCCGAAACTGAAAAAGAGAAAAAGCTCCGAAGACGTCCCTAAGGGGATGCAGAGCTCGCAGCGAAAAGTCAACGCTGGTTCCGCCGAAAGTAAAAGGCGAAGAAGCTCCAAAGACGTTCCTAAGGGAATGCAGAGCTTATACCGCCTAAGTAAAAGGCGAAGAAGCTCCAAAGACGTCCCTAAGGGGATGCAGAGCTTATAGCGAAAAGTCAACGCTGATACTGCCTAAGTAAAAGGCGAAGAGGCTCCAAAGTCGTTCCTAAGGGAATGCAGAGCTAATGTGTGGTTGTTTCTAAGTAATGGCTGACAATGTGGCTTCGGACATATGCTTCGGACATTCATTCGCGCATTACATTACATCATAACATTTGCATGCATAAGCATTCATTCATAGCATTTGTGTTCCCAAGTGGTTGCTTCGGCAAAAAGCTACGGAGAAGTGGTTTTTTATGATTCGTTATGTAAAAGAAAAGCTTCGGAGAAGTGCGTTTTTTATGATTTGTTATGCTATGTTGTGTACAAAAGAGAAAAGTTTCGTTGCTCGGCAAAAAGAAGAATTGTTTTTATGCTTCGTTGTGTACGAAAAGAAGGGAAGGTGTTTTTTCGCCTTCGGCTCAAAATACTGATTTCGTCCACATCAAAGCGCCTCAATCGAAGGGTAAGAATATATTACAAGGTATGTACAAAGTTCCTTGAAGAACAGTTTAATTCTATTTACAAGAGTTGTTACAAAATTATCCTGAGTTTTTCTATAGCACACTTCTACTAATCTTCATTAAGCTTCAGCTTCGGCGACAGCTTCGGCGACATATCTTAGGCCTCATCTTCACCTTCGTCATCCTACATGAATCAAGGAATCGTGAGTAAAAATCAAGCCCAAAGGAAAAGGTAAGTACGAAATATCATTTCTTACTGGTTCAAGATGACTTCGGGCTTCGTCTCCAGCCTTCTCCCGCCCGCCTTTTGTCCATATCATTTTTATAAATCTATTGGAGATACTTCGGGCGAGGTCAGGCATATCATCCAGGATTGATGGAGATAAGGTGAAGTTGGGCCTGTTGACAATTTTTCCATGTTCGCAGCCGGCCTTCAGAAATGCAGCAGCGGTACCCCGAGAAGCTACCCAGGCACAGAAGTCGCCGTGTCCGGCTATAACTTCGTCAAGCTCTTCGATTTCAGCTTCAATATGATCGAAGGCCTGGGGTAAATTTTCCGCTGAAGGGTTAAATTTCCCGCTGCTGGCTCCAACAGAGTAAAATATCTTCTTTAATCGTCCAATGCAATTATTGCCAAAGTTCAAGCATTTGTCTTGAAGGCTTGTTAATGTTTTCTTCAACTCTGAGCTGGTCTGGACTTCGGCTTTAAGCTTCGAATTCAGTTCTAGCTTCTCCTGATCGAATTGTTTTGATTGATTGATAGGCTTCGAATTCAACTCTGATAATTTAGCCTCAGTCTCAGCCAGTAAGCCTTCGGTCGATTGGAGCTCGAAGTCTTTCTTTTCAATGATGGCAGATTGCTCTTTTATTTTGCTTTCTAAGTTTTCAATTATAGCTTCGTGCTTTTTGTCCTCCAAGTCTTGTTGCATCCTCAGAGCTTTGCTCAGTAGCATGCTCTGTACAGAAACAACTTATGTTAGTAATATTTTCATTGTTAACAGCAATAAAAACCAGAGAAAAGGTTGTTTACCTTGAAGTTAGAATAAAATAAGCTGCCGACGATATGTTGTCGTCGGTAGCGGCTGATGTCTGTCTCTAGCTTCGGAAAACCGATACTCTTTGATAGAGTACCGATTACCCTAGCTCCAGTCTGGTCTCGAATGCAGCCTAGCTTTTCATCGTCTACACCTCCAAATAGGAGGGCACCTGGCTTGTAGCCGCAAGATTTGGCATAGTCTTTAAGTTCTTCTATTTCGTCCTTCGTAAGTTTTTGCCCAATTAAATTCAGAAAGGAGTAGGCTTCGTCGTCCGAAATGTCTTCGGCTATTTCTTTTCCTTTTTCAGGCACTGTGGCCATGGTTTTTTCAGTAGCAACACCAGCTTCTTCTGCAGCCATGTCTTCCAAAATTTTGTTAACATCCTCAATGGTTGTTTCTAAATTAACATCTTCGGCTGTAGCGGCTTCGGTAGCCGCGACCTTCGAAGGTGCGACTTCGACGTTTATGGTGCTTTCGGCAGCTGCTGTTTTCTGAACTGACGCTCTTGGCGGTGTCTTATCGATAACTTCAGTTACCGCAATGATTCTTTGCCGTTTGGGTTTGCTTATCTTCGTCTGATCCGGCTCGTCCACCTTTTGAAAAAGCTTCGTCAGTTGGAGCCCTAATGGACTTAGCTTCGTGGGCATGGGTTCAGTCATTACCTTTAAAATTTCTTCCACGTCGCTGGTAGAAGGCGGTGTGGGGGTCCTCTCTTCTTCGGATATTTTCCGTTTCGGAGTTGATATTTTCCTTTTCTTCGGAATTTTCTTCTCTGCTGCTGGTTGCTCTTCATCCTTGGTCAGAATTTTGGCCACTCTTTTTCTTTTGTGGCCCTCGGCACCCTTGTTCAACTGCTCATAGTCTGGGTACTCGAAGCCCAGGGCATCGAATACTCGGTTCAGCCTTCGCTTCGGTCGGGTGCCGAAGGCCGCTGTCATTAATTGATCCTCTTTTTTGGAGTAATTCCCCAAGATTTCATTGCACATTGTCTCAACTATGTCTAACCACTCTTTGCAGGGTTTCTTAAAGTACTTCTTGAATTTAAAGTGATAGGGCAGACGGACCAGCTCCCCCTTCTTCTTTTCTCCCTTCAGCTTCGGCATTTCCCACTCTTTTAGAGTAGGGAAAACTCTGAATGCCAAGAACTCCTGAACTAGATCCCTGGTGCTAATATGTTCTGAAATAATTTCAAATTCACCCAGAGCAGCCCAGGTAGGACCCTTTAAATCGCCGATGCGGCAGCGTGGCCTCGTCTCTCCGAAGATTAACTCCAGAGGGCTTTGTACCAATTTTTCTCTGTCTTCGTCAACTTTTACGTAGAACCACTCAGACTTCCAGCCTGCTGGCCATTTGCTTCGGTAGCTGATGACAGGACACTTTGTTGTCTTCCGGTAGGCAAAATTATAGCAGCCGAAATTATCATGTAGTCCATCTTTTCTGGCCTTTGTTTGGTAATGTAATTCGTGAACTCGGCAGAAGCTGTCGGCAAACGGTTCCACAGCTTGGCTTCGGAGGGCCCAGATATAAACATTGAGCCTAACGATGGCGTTAGGAGTCAATTGATGAAAGTAGATACCAAACCTCCTCAGTATCTCCGCAATAATATTGTGAAGAGGGAATCTAAGCCCAGCCTTTAGAAAGCTCTTGAAGATAACAATCTCATCCTTCCCTGGCTTCGGGGTGGTTTCTTCTCCCCCGAAGCGGAGTAGCTTCTTCTGATCTTCATTGAAATAACCTGCTTTTACCATCTTCGAAAGGTCAGCCTTTGAAACGGTTGATTTCCCAAAATCCAGGTGACTGGGCTTGCTGGGCATAGCAATGTGGTAGTCATCTTCGGGGTCAGTCCCTTCAATGTTCTCCTCTTCTCCTTCGGCTGTTGTCGGGTTTGCTTCAGCAGCAGGCGTTTCTCCCGCAGTCACTAGACCGGAACGCTGCATCGCTTCGGAGATGGGCACAGTGTCTGAACCTTCAGCTTCGTCTCCCTCACGTACAACTTTGGCAGTAGATCGCACTCTCACCATTTGATTCTGAGTTTGGGGAAGTCAGAAACTTTTTTCTTTTTTCTTTTCTCCGAAGCTTTTCTTTCTGACGAAGCAGACGTCGGGACGGACCTTCGTTCGATTCTGAGAGTCAAGCTTCGGCTACGGTGGAAAATTTTGGCAGCAAAACAGTGCAAATAGCAATGAATGCTGTGGTAACTTCACACCTACCCGTTTGTTTATATAGTGCAGCAGGTAAGAAGGCGAAGCGGCAGGATTTTTACACCAGACGGGCGGTCACTTGTACTCGCTGTGCAGTGGACCGCAAGGATCAAACAGTAACTCTGCAAGGTGGGCCTGGCACGCGCTCGGAAGCCGGATCGTTTCTCCGCAACGAGCTCCGGGAAGGTGTTTTTTGGACCTTCGGCTTCCCGAAGCTGAAGAGGCTTTTTTCACGGGTCAAGCTCGTTACGAAAAACGATCTAGCACCGCGAAAGGGGCTACTGTTGGGGTCGTGCTTCGGCGCGCCGAAGGTCTCACACGAAGAAGCAGCTTCGGCTGAAGTCGTCTCCAAGAGATGGCCGAAGGTTCCTTTTCATGGACCTTCGGCGTTTCAAACCGACATAGAGATAGAATGACCTTTTTATACATATAGGTCTGAGTCAATGTTGTAAACATTTGTAAGGGGCATAATTGTAATTTGTCACAGGCTGCGACCTGTGCCTATAAATAGATGAACAGTACCTCTGTACTGTTCACGCGAACCTGTTATTGGCCTTCGCATCACACTTGTACTCTCGCTTTCCTCAGGACCGAAGGTACATTTGTAATTTAAAATCATTTATATTCATTCATGTTAAGAAATGATTCTATGTTAACATTTAAATGTTTATTTTATACATCATGATTTATACGAATACTTCATCCTTCATTATTATGTTTACGAAGGTACGTCCTTCGTAACCTTCGTCCGAAATCCCTTATATTCCGAAAGGATATAATGTGATGAAGGACGAAGGACCTTAATATTTAATATTTTCTGTGTTGCCTTGTTCTTAACTCTTAGCATTTGAGAACAAGCCCCCAACATGGGCTGAATGAATCCCTTCTCCAGTAAGTCTTGCAATTGAGTCTTGAGTTCCGCCAATTCATTTGGTGGCATCCGGTACGATCTTCTAGAGATATGAGCTGTACCAGGCTTCAGTTCTATTACAAAATTCTACCTCCATTTCTGGGGGCAATCCCAGCAGATCTTTAGGAAAGACATCTAGGAACTCACACACTACCAGAATATCTTGGATTTCCGGCATGATAGCTTCATAGACTCGTCCAAATGGTTTAGTTGGGACAACTATAGGGATGGACAAGAGAACCTCTTCATGGCCATGACTCAACTTGATAGTCATTAAGTCAGTGTTAAGGATAGCTTTATGCTGGGCTAACCAATTCATGCCTAGTATTACATCTACATCTTGGTCTTTTAAGACAATCATGTTGGTGGGAAAATCCCGTTTAGCCAATGTTACTGGAACATGAAATGCTATTTCCTTAGTAAATATTTGTCCCCCGAGCGAATGAATAATAAACCCTTCCCTTGTTTCAGTGTAAGGAATGTAATATTTTTCCACGGATTTCTTGCTTATGAATGTATACGAAGCACCAGAATCAAAGAGAATAACTGCGAAGTGATTGGCCACAAGGAACGTACCCATCATTACCGTCTCTCCTTCCGGTGTAGTGCCCACTGAATTATTTGCCATGTTCCCATTGCCTTGATTAGAGCTCCTAGAGTTCTGTTGATTGTTGGACTTATTCTGCCTCAGATATGGGCAGTCTTTTGATAAAATGACTAGACTTCCCATAGTTGAAGCAGCCAGTTGAAGAACTAGGGAGGGCAGGGAAATGAGCACCAGGGGCACTCGGCTGATTTGTGGAAGTGGGGGCAGTGGTAGGACGAATGAAAACGGGCTGTTTGAATGGATAAGAGGGTGGATGAGGCAAAGAATGATTCTGATTAAATGGTCGGATTACCAACCTGCTTTGCTTCTTAGGTCCCTGATTGGACCTGTCACCTCCAAATCCCTTGGATTTTCCATGGCCTGTATTCTTGGCTTCTACTGCCAGTGTTGTGCTGACAGCTCTGCTGTAGGTAAGATCTAGACAGGTGGCCATTTTCCTTTGTAGCCTGTCGTTGAGTCCTTGCATGAAGTAATTCTTTTTCTTCAGATCAGTATTTACTTGATCGATGGCGTACTGAGACAGATGGTTAAACTTATTGAGGTACTGCATTACAGTATCTCCACCTTGCCTTAGTCGAATGAACTCCTCCTGTTTCATGTGAAGCACTCCTTCTGGAATATAGTGCTCACGAAATGCTATCTTAAATTCTTCCTAGGTGATTTGATGTCCGGCTGGTTGAATTGCCACAAAATTTCCCCATCAGGTACTGGCAGGGCCTCTCAGTTGTTGGGCAGCGAACAACGACTTCTGTGTTTCAGTGCAACGGAGTAATCCGAACTTCTGCTACATTACCCTTATCCACTCATCAGCTTCAAGAGGATCTTCAGCTTTAACGAGGAGTGGGGGACGCGTTTCAGAGATGTCCAGATATGAGGTTTCACACGGTCCCTATGGAGGAGCCCTTCCGCCATGTTGCTGGAATTGATTACCCGCCATCTCATGTAAAAAGCGGGTATTAACTGCAGTCACATAGACCAAGGCAGCAATAGCCTCGGCCAACGTTGGTGGTATAGGTGGTGGATTAGGGGTACCTTCCCGACCACGGGAAGTACCTGCACCGTCATGTGCATGAGTCCTTGATGGCATCTGAGGCAAAGAAACATTTGGGAGAAATATAACATGCCGATACACACAATCATTTTACATTACCAAAACGTAATGATACAGACTCAAGTGTACAACATGACATAGGTATAGTATCTAAACTTATACTACTCTAGTCTTCATTATCTCGTGTTGCTTCATTATCTGCTGCAGGAGACCACTCGTCAGCCAAGTTCATAGTAGGAGCTGGCTTGAAAAGGTCCAACTCCCCAACAAGTCCTTCATTTGTTGTTCCTGAGGGTCCAGCTTCCATTGCAGCAGCGTCAGCGGGCACGTCCGGGTGCAGTCGACCATACAATACATGTACATCCTCATGTAGAGTATTACAATATACTTGCAGGTTATCGAGGGCCGTGCTAAGTTCATCCACATGAGCTCGAGCTTTTGCTTCACGATGCCAAGCGATTGAGCGCGAGTTAATGGCCCAATCAATGGCTGAGTCTCGTTTGGAGATCTCAAACCGCAAGCGGCCGACTTCGGCTAATAACTCAGCTATACGCTGACTGTCCTACTCCCGTGCCCTGTTCCGATGGCGTAGCTCCGATCATAGTTGCTCCACCTTAGCTTCCAGATCTCCAATGGGGTCGTTGGAGCCACTACTGCTCCCTTCATGTCTGGGGGCTAACTGATGACGAGGCACACCAAAGGGTCCCGTAGATTTGCGTGCAGTTTTCCTTGTGCGTGCCATATCTCCATAAGAGGGGAAATTTATTAGAAGATTCTTAACATGATGCATGCATTGCCCAATGATTATGGAACCAACCTTCATTGATCCCACTTCCTATATTTTGCACTCTATTACCTGGTCTTGCAGGATAAAAACTTCTAGAAAATAGCAAGGGAAGAATGAAAGAAATTTTCTTGGATAAGTATTTGAAAATTCTTTTTGAAATGCCTCATAATATCTGAAGATATGGGCTTCGCTCTGATACCAGCTGTGATGGAACCTCCCACGTAATAGGCTCATCTACAGTTGTCCTTGTCAAATGAACTTTGGGCAATCCTGTAGATGCATATAACTACTTGACAAGTTCGGTATATGTATCCTTTTCCTCGCCCAAGAGCGTTTCACCCGTCACGCAGATATTACAACACATCGGAGGAACGAATAGGCGGAAGCGAATTACAATAACTTAATTTACATTCATTGAAATATAGAAAGAGTATTACTATTATATCACCAGGTTATAAGAGTGCATAAGTATTATATTACAACCCTGGGAGGCAAAAACCCCTCCCGCATAAAAGTATATTGTTTTTCGAAAGGAAGGACCACGTCCTTCCGCAACCACGTTACTGTTGAGGTTCGTCCTTGGGCACCACCTTAGTGTAAAAACAGCAAAAGTCTGTTGTTTCATCACCTACAACAACATGGGTTCGAAAACCATAAGTACGAAGTGTACTTTCGCAAGTCTTACCCATCAAAATAAAAGACTCTCAAGGATATGCTGGCTTGAGGGAGTCAAGGTAAGGCTTAACCAAGAATCAAGACTCTGTTTGCAACAATGCTTACTAATAGTGGATCCTTAAAAATCTAGTTTTATTAGCAAGTTAAGTCATTACCTGTCTCTAGAGTTCTTTCTACCCTACTCAAGCACTTGGCCTATATTAGCCGTCTTTTATCACCCTTTTTCTTCACTAGATTGCTACGTGTAGGTCGGTGACCAAGTCTTCATGTCCGAGAAGTAACGGCGATCCGAATCGATTAATACCCAGCTGGGGATCTCTAATCACACGACATATGTAGCACTTAACCCTTGCATATATCAACTCGCCACCGGGGTTCTTAAGACCAGACCGGGTTCACGCCAACCGAGAGCACAGATACACCACCGTCCAGCCTCTTGCCATGGAGGGTACACGCTACTCTCGCCATCTCTCCACTCCCATTGCGTGTTGTCCTTTTCTGCTCTTAGTCTGCCCGAGGCAAAGCTTACCCATGATGAGGTATGTGACCAGTTAAAAGGTCCTCAATCATCAAGCCTACATCAAGACGGTCCTAAATCGACTCAGACGGAGACACTACACTTAGACTCTCTTCTCGTGCAAGTCACCCACCCGGTCTCAGCTTTATTATTTCAAACCCAAAAACTTGGTACCTAACAGAGGTACATCTTATCCGATGTTGAACCGATCATGGCCATGATGGATCCACCATCAAGTTTTATTTTGAAAACATCCCTTTCCCTTTGAAGCATCACTTTTGGTTTAAAACAAAAGCTTTTTGTTTTCTAAAGCAGGACTAAGCATCATAAAACCTTTTAATAAAACAGGTAATCAAGGAATGGTAAACAGTTCCAAGGAAGGAAATGCAGCAATTGGTTTCACACCCAATTCCTATCACCTAATGCATCATTCAAGTGATAAAGAGTTTAAAACAACAAGGAGGTGGCAAATGCACCGGGGCTTGCCTTGATTTGTAGGAGAGCCGGGCTCTATTCCATAGATGTCAAAATAGAAACAGTTCCTGGCAGGTCGATTTTCTGTTGATGGAGTAGACTCCTCCTCTTCAACAGTCACTTCTTCCTCGTTTTCTATATATAACCATATATAACCATGAATGCTCATGTAATGCTTATGAAAATGCAATAATAGAAAAAAGTTCATCAAGTTGTATCTTGAATACAATTTTCCTTTACGGTG
Organism: Zea luxurians; assembly: GCA_029449295.1. NCBI lineage: Eukaryota > Viridiplantae > Streptophyta > Magnoliopsida > Poales > Poaceae > Zea > Zea luxurians. The sequence goes on along the minus strand of JAOPSE010000004.1, from coordinate 44,851,413 downwards.
CACTTGGGAAACTGGGGTCTCCTGGGTCAACACCCTAATAGGGTTAGACAGTTTTACCCAAATGAGCTAGGGTTTTTGGGTTTAGGAATCAAACAATGTCCAAAACAAGTCAAACTTTACTCATAGGATCTAAATATTATATTAGTCTTATCTAACAAGTTTGGTGATTTTTGGAGTTACGAAGTATTTTCTAAAATTCCAAAGGTATAGGTTTAAGCTCTTTTAAATACTACATAATTCCTTGTTTGTATTAAAAATCCTAGAACTATTTTTATTAAATACTATAGAAATTTAGGAGTTCGGCAAAATTGGTCTCATATTTTTAGCATTTTTCTAGAATTTTCTATGATTTCTCTAGTCCTGGCAGAAAAAGAAAAAAAGAAAAGCATGAATAGTATCGGGTTGAAACCGGCCCAATATAGCCCATGCCCAGGCGAAACACGCGCGCCCGCGCCCGTGATGTCAGCTTTGTGCAAAGGCCCTTGGTTGTTTGAAAAACTGGTTAATAGTCCCGCGCACTATTTCTATGTGTCACTGACATTTGCGCCGAGGCCCTTCACTTTCTAATTCTTCACAACCCGCGATCCCCGACTGTGGACGGCGGAGCAGCGGCTCCGGCGAGCCAAGACTGGCCAAGATACGCAATGACAGGTGCTCTAGCTTGGTGGACACCTAATTTGACCCTTAATAATCATTTCCCCTCAACCAATTTCAAGGTTCTAGCCCCTAATCTCTCTGCCCACAGTGACTGTGATCAACGGCTAGACCGAGGCGTTCCCTGTGATTCTACATGTTCTAGCTCAATTGAATGGATCGAGGAGTCTGAAGAGCACACAAGAGTACTAAAACAAAAGTTAGGAGGGCATGATCGAACCTGTGGAGAGCTAGCCACGGTGAGCTCTCACAGCACGGTATTCAGGACGGATTTGGGGGAAATCTCAAATTAGAGCTCTCTGGTAGACAATCCGAGACATGAGTGGGTGCGTTGGATGCTTGAATACCTAGCGGAGCTGATGGCACGCTCAATTTATAGGATCCAAGGGCGGTGGTGTTCAATTTGAAGAGATTGCGCTGGCGGTCGAAGAGGGAAGAAGCTACTGGATGGACGACAGCGATGAACGAGTGGGCTAAGGCGACTCACTGCGACGTGGTTAAAGGGTCAGGGCGTGTTGCGATCATGGCAGGCGACGTATACCTCGACGACGGTCGCTCGGCCACGTCGCCTGCGCAAGTGGATGGACGACAGAGTGGCCACAGTGTCCCGAGTTCATCTGCGACAAAGATCTTTTCACGGTCGAGCGTAATCCACTTATCCGAGGCACAAATCGCGGCGGCCGGCGCGAATCTGAGCGTGCGGTTCACCGGCGGCGAGGGGATCTACACCTAGGATCTATGTCAGTTACTGTACCATCAGAAATGTTATTCAGAACACCTGACACAATAGATTGCAGCGCCCAAATCTCAAAATTCCATGTAATAACTTGCTAATCCACCTTTAACAAAGTTGTAGTCCTGTAGTCCAACTACAATTCAACTATAGTAACCATCCCCAACCGATCACTAGATCCTACTCTAATTCGACCTCAAAGTCCTGCTAATGTCACTAGTGGCCATAATTCAGTTATCAGTGTGACTGACAGCTCCACTTTGAGCTCATTTTACTCCAAATTTTATATGTGATCAAGGCTTAATCACTTAAGCAAAGTTGTACTCTTATTATAGCTCTGCAAATTTGATGTCTTGACCTAGGGTAAATTCCTTAGGAACTGAGATATACAGGGTTCCAAAGTGGACCCCATGCACTGCATTTCAGACTTAGGCACATGGAGGTATGGGGTGTCTTTTTTGCAAATAAGTCCAAATCTCACAATTTGCCATTCAAATCCTTAAATGTAAGAAACACATAGTTTGTGGTGTTATATTACCATGGTTTTTGCACTTTGGTCTAAAAGTGTACAAAATTTGCACTTAACCCCCTACGGTTTTAACTAGGTTTTTTCAAGGGTCTTTTTAGGGTTTTTAGCACTTTAGGGTTTTGGTTTCACTGAAGTCCATCAAAGATGATGTCTTATGATCATTTCTAATGATTTTTGAGGTTTTAACTTATTTGTCCCTCACTTATATCCATAAGCCCTGATATGATGTTAAGCACTTTACCCTAGAGTGAACCACACCTCAGGTCACTTCAATACAACTTATTTGAAATTTTTACCTAGTGAATGCACTCTAGGTGTAACAAACACATGATATGCTAATGCTCATGATGTTATGCTCAAGTTTCAGTGGCAGTAACACTAGGGGTGTTACAGATCACACATTTTTGAAAAGAATACCTTCTTATTATAACCATTACTTGCGACGTTCTTGAAAAACGAATGCTCTTTTTGTTAAGCTTTCTTTTAGCTTTGCGTATGATGAATGCTGTATGTTATTGAGTGGTGTTTGTTTCTTCTTGTTTGTTTGCGTGATATTTAGTGGTTGATCTAGTAGTTAAGAATCAAGATCTATTCTGATCCGTGGAAGAAACTCAAGTTTCAATAAGCAAGGCAAGTGGACTTCTCCCTCTACATACTCTGTTTGATCCTAAACAATACATTTAATAAAGTTTATTCTTGGATATATATATGCATAATTTGATGGGTTACCTATTCGGATACACCTAACCTTTTCTACCATATTCCTTGATCAAACTTGGGTATTATACTTTACCTTCGTAGCTATGCTATTGCTACAACTTAACTTTATGCAGTCACTCCTGTTTGTGATATTAATGTTACAAATGATAAGTTTACATTATTGTTGCTAATCCAACGATTAAGCAAGATCATATGATTTAATTGGAACATGGAGTGACCACCCTGGAAAATAGTGCTACCATGAGGGTGGTATGGGACGCCCTTGGCTAAATAACTAGGGAAGTATTATGTTGGGTGCTGGTCGTGATCGACCAGAACGGGGGAATCTGGCAAGCGCTTATATTTCTGGCTCAGGCAGATTGGATACAGGCATAGTTCCGAAGCTTTACCCTGCAGGACTGTTCTATAAGTTGGTTACGTTAGGTGTGCTTTATGCAGTTTGACCATTTCTAGCATTTGCATAATGAGGACTCTAGGGAAAAGCCTCATAGTGAGACCCTAGCCAGTCACCTCGGAAGTGAATACGGGACTTGCAAACCCAGGCTAGAAGGGAATCGCGACTCATGGGTAAAGATGCGCCACCTCTGCAGAGTGTAAAACTGATATATCAGCCATGCTCACAGTTACGAGCAGCCTAGACCCTCACATGATAATTGAACTTGAAGACAAAAATAAATCATGGTCCTTTTTGGTTCAAGTGGTTTTAAGCTTATGCTGGTGATATATTTATGTTGATGATATATAAGCTGAAGATTATTGCTTATGCTTAATTGGGATTGGTATATACTTATACCTAGTAATCAGGTGTTGATAATAAAATGTTGACCAACTAAAATGCTAACCGCATTAAATTTTAGCCTTACCTTGTTACCTTGCATTTTCCCCCACTTGCTGAGCCCTGACCATAAGTGAGCTCACCCTTGCTTAATTTTGACCAAAAGTTGTAGATGAAGTTATGATGCTGAGCTCCATGGATGCTAGTCTAGTGATACCCCCGGTCATCTTCCTATGGATGGATGTCCATGTTTCGTTGTACTTTAATTAATAAAGGTTAAGACATTATGTCTGTTTGAAGTGTAATATGTTAATATAATCATTATTTACACTTTTATGCATTGTTCTTTTGATATATTACACTTGTGACGTCAACATATGTGTGGAAATAGATCCTGGCACACATATGCTATGCATTCGGTTTTGCCCCCTAAAACCGGGTGTGACAGAAGTGGTATCAAAGCAATGTGACCGTAGGTCGCTAGGTTAGTTAGAAATGGAAAGCCCAGTCAGTCGTTCAAAACTTGACTTAATTGTCTCCATAAAAACTTACTTTGTATCAAAACTTGTGTCTTTTATCTACAACCCTTCTTGTCTGATTCTTCGTCTATCAGAAGGTTCTAATGAGAAGCATTGCAAGATGATCATGCTAGGATTTACCAAGCGCTTATATTTTCGGCTCAGGCAGATTGGATACGGGCATAGTTTCCAAAGCTTTACCATATAGACTGGTCTATAAGTTGGTTACGTTAGGTATACTTTATGCAGTTTGACCATTTCCAGCATTTGCATAATGAGGACTTTAGGGAAAAGCCTCGTAGTAAGACCCTAGCCAGTCACCTCGGAAGTGAATACAGGACTTGCAAACCCGGGCTAGAAGGGAATCGCGACTCATGGGTAAAGATGCGCCACCTCTACAGAGTGTAAAACTGATATATCAGCCGTGCTCACGGTTACGAGCAGCCTGGATCCTCACATGATAATTGAACTTGAAGACGAAAATAAATCATGGTCCTTTTTGGTTCAAGTGGTTCTGAGCTTATGCTGGTGATTATTTATGTTGACGACATATATGCTGATGAATATTTCATATGCATAATATGGGATTGGTATATACTTATACCTAGTAATCAGGTGTTGATAATAAAATGTTGACCAACTAAAATGCCAATCGCATAAACTTTAGCCTTACCTTGTTACCTTGCATTTTCCCCCCACTTGCTGAGCCCCGACCATAAGTGAGCTCACCCTTGCTTAATTTTGATCAGAAGTTTGCAGATGAAGTTATGATGCTGAGCTCCATGGATGCTAGTCTAATGATACCCCCGATCATCTTCCTATAGATGGATGTCCATGTTTCGTTGTACTTTGATGAATAAAGATTAAGATATTATGTCTGTTCGAAGTGTAATATGTTAATATAATCGTTATTTACGCTTTTATGCATTGTTCTTTTGATATATTACACTTGTGATGTCAACATATGTGTGGAAATAGATCCTGGCACACATAGGCTATGCATTTGGATTTGCCCCCTAAAACCGGGTGTGACAGTCCTTCTCTCTCTGTTTTGAGGAAGAAGATGGATCTCGCGCACGAATAAGCCAAATCCCAAGGAGTTTTCTGCAAACTATCATAGACCTATGCGAATAGTGTCCAAGGACCTTGAAGTGAGATGTCACACCCGTATTTAGGGGGCCAAACCTAGGCGTGAATCAAATGTGTGTTGGGATCAAGTATCACACATATGATGACTCATGGTACAGAAACGAATGTCGGAATGTCACATCATTAATATATAATGGAGTTCTATACAAAATAGATAAATAATTACATCATACAAAGACAACAATCTAGCAACCCAAAGTTGACTGGGGGAGGACGACCTAGACCACTCACGAACTCATCACAGCATCCTTCATGCGCCTCATCCTATGGTACCTATCCTTGACCTGGGGGATGTGAGTATAACAAGGGTGAGCTCACATACGTTCATCTCTCAACAAGTTGTGGGGAATAATGTGCATGAACTCACCAAAGGTGGGAGCTCATAAGAAGTGTAAGCCTTACCAAAGGAGATGGTTAAAGCTGAGCATTGCTTTTAAAGTTGGTCAAAATTTTATTAGCAGTTACTAAGTATAAGTAGATACCAACCTAATTAAATAAGATATCACAACTGATAATATCACCCACGATGCAATGCATATGATAGATTAAGTTTAGTTTTAGAAATTAATCATGTGGGAGTCCTAAGTCGCTCTTGACCATGAGCACGACTGATATTCCTGATTTACACTCTGCAGAGGTTGCGCCCTTTACCCACAAGTCGTGTTACCCATTTGCCACGGGATTGTACCGACTCTGTTGGTCACTTGTTCTCAAATGTTGTATATCAAGAACAAGGCAACACAATTGTCAATTATTACAGACCGTCGTCTTCCGAAGCATTATTTCCACAAGGGTATAATGCTCATCAGACGAAGGCCAAGAAGGACATACCTTCATCATTTAACATGTGAATAAGAATTCATAAGGATGAAAATGATAACTATATCTCATTAATTCATTCATATTTGTATTCCATAAAACATAAATGAATATTTAACAATATTAATGTTACATTAATACCTTCAGCTTTCTCGAAGGCGTGAATGCGGGAGAGTGATTACAATCCAGCATGAACAGTACGGTGCTACTGTTCATCTATTTATAGGCATGGGACGCAGCCCGAATGAAATTACATTCATGTCCCTGACATTCATTTATTATCATAACACAAAATATTGAGGACTAAATAGTCTTTATTCCTTTTTAGTCACCATCATACTTGGTCTTCGTCATCACATCAAAACCGAAGCTCTTCGGCTACAGCTTCGTCATCCATTCTTATTACCTTCGGGCCACATCTTCACCTTGTTATAAGAGAGAAACTTCATCCCGATACCGAGGCCCCCCCTATAATAGTCCATGCCATACTAAAAACATATGGTCAGTCATGTTTTTGAGGACCTTCGGAGGAAGAAGGCCCCCAACTGTAGCCCCTCACAGTATTAATTTGTTTGTTTGTAACAAATTTAGACTGCAATGTGAACGAAGGCCTTTAGCCGAAGGTCCAAAAAACACCTTCCCTTCGCTAGAATAGCGAATCACAATGACTTACGGGACCCACCAATCCATGGGCTCTGAACATATAAATAGAAACCTATGTTGTGAGTATTTTTCATGCTATTTGAGTTGCTTGCATTGTGTTTGCCATTTTAACCTTCCTTGCCTGATCGAGTTTGATTGGATTTTGAGCTTCGGCGTTCTAGCAACCATTGTTCAAATGACTGATGAGAAGAAGATCATTGACCCGGAGCTGGCCGGATTTTAAGAAGCTACGGAAGAAACCAACATGGAGAAGATCGCCAATGAGATGTTAGCTAGAATATCTGAAAACTCTAGCGAAAGTGAAAGCTTCGATGTAGAAAGTGAAAATGAAGATGCCAAAGATCGGCCATGGAGACCGAGCCATGTTGTCTTTGGAAAGTCGACTATTAAACAAGGGCAGATCGAAGCAATGAGAGGGAGATACTTTCATGATATTTCAATCATGAGAGCTGGAGGGGAGAATAATGTTCTTCTTCCCGTAGCTGATGAAGTGGTGATTTTCAGAAGCTTCATGAAAGCCGGACTTCGGTTCCCTCTAGACAAAATGTTGGTCGAAGTTCTAAAAGCTTTTGAAATTTATCTTCACCAACTTAACCTAAAGTATGGGTTTCTTCGGTTCCCTCTAGACAAAATGTTGTCAAAGTATGGGTTTTTATATGGGCCATGAGGAGCCAAGGATTAGAGCCAGATGCCAGGTGTTTCTGCAATATGCATGAGCTATTATATCAGACGGAGGCAACTGGGAAAGAGCAATATCACAACAATTTTGGCTGCTACAGCTTCGTACATCATGTGGAGGCCAGCTATCATGTGCCATCATTTCGGAAAAAGTGGCCAGGCTCCTGGATGCAAGAATGGTTTTATGTGAAGGTTGATCTAAGTGAGAGGGAAGATATAAAAGGTGTCATTCAGCAGCCTATATGGTCTCACTTCAGCATCAGGAGGCCGACCATTGCAGTTGGAAACGACGTGTAAGCGTGCGAGACATCTTTTAATATAGTGTTTACTTACATTGGCACAAGAGACTTGGTCCAGGAGCATATTTCTTACAAAGTGTGGCCACTTGCTCATGGATGGGAAATGCCGAAGGAGGCTGCCGCTGGCTCCAGCCAAAATGGTTTGGTGTATCTGAAGTATACCTTTCGATATAGGAGCTAGTTTGATGAACCAAATGATGACTGGCTAGATGTCATAGAGGCGACTAGTGACGAGGTGCTTGGAGCATATTCAAAGGCCAAAGATGAAGCCATGACAACTGCCTTCGGAGCTAAGGGCAAAAAGAGATTAAATTGGGTGTTTGATGTTATCGGGTTAGTGTACCCAGATTATTGCTATCCCACGCGAAAGCAAGGGAAGAAGAGGAAAGCTTCTAGTGTGTCGATGTTGAAAAAGGTTAAAGTTTTGACACACCGACCAGGCGTATTGAGATGGCCGACGTGCCGAAACTAAGTGAAAGGGTTGCTCCGGTTATAGAACCAGGTGTGGCGGAACCACCCGAATTATTCCAACTTAAGTGCCTAAGTCCCGCCTTGGAGGCTAGACCACACTTAAATGGGAATAACACGTCAGTCCCTCGGATCTAGTCCGACGCGGCCACTCACAGGATCAAGTACCACATACTCACTCGATGGTGAGGCACAAAGCAAATACAATAAAGCATAAAACCATACATTAGGGAGTATTAAATTTATTACATCATCATCGGAGTTTAGCAAAAGTAGTAGTCATTGTTCGAAATGCAGTGGAATAAAACTAACGATAAATAAACAGAGGGATGGGGAAGCCTGTCCCATCACTCCTCATGCTCCTCCTCAGCCGAGGTAGGGTCCCACTCGACTGTCCAACCCGGTGGCAAGATGGACGGCCAAGTCACTCCAGCAACCATGTCCTCCAGAGAACCTGTAAAATTATGCCACAAGCAAGGCTGAGTATACTAATACTTAGCTAGACTTACCCAGTGTGAGGAGTCTACTCCTCTACCTCTAGACATGCAGCTGTTTGGCTGAGGGGTTTGGTTGCCAAAAGCACTAGCTGAGTCTAAAAATCAAGTTTTAGCTTTTGCAGGTTTTAGTGTGACTCTCTTAAGACTGGATGTGTACTAGCTACTCAATCATGGTATCAAGCAATTTAGCAATCAACCTCTTTTGCCAAATCATCATATTTCCACTTGTTACTCAATGCAGTATAATGGATCAAGCAGTCTCATTAGCTGCGAGAAGCAGACGATTCGAATCGAGTTTTTTTATCCTTGCAAGGTAAACCTAAACACACGACATGGCGAGGCACTCCGACCCCACACATATCAACCGTCCCCATCGATTCCCTGGCAACAGATCAGGGCTCACTGCCTTGGCGTACAATGCCTCACTGACCCCGACTGCCGTCATGCAGTGACCGCACTTGTACCCACCATAACCGGAATGAGGGACCACGTCTCAAGTCGCGTGAGGAGTCTGTGGGCAGGTTCACTCAGGTACTAGGCTTACCAATTTACCATATTTCTCGGCATGTGCTTAGTACATTCAAACGCTTGACACAGGTATCCACACGTTAATCCTTATTCCAATTTCATCTCGTAGACCACGCATCCCCATGGATCCGTGTCTACAGACCAACATCAATATGATATGAAAGTGGGTACATCCAACTCTTGACCTCACGCGAGTGCTAGAAAAATCACTCGACTTCTACCGAGATCCCTAATTAGCAAGCAGCTACTCGACCTAGCATACTAGTATCCATCTCAAAAGGTATCCTGAGTCATGCAACTAAGGTTCCAAACAACTCCTACACTTATGTGCACAATACAAGTCTACAAACATTAAGTGTAGTAAAATAGCATATAGAACAGGTTATGCATAAAAACCGGGGCTTGACTTCCAAAGCTGGGGCAGGGCAGATCCTCTAGGGTAGGCTCTGGTGCTGGATCCGGGGCTACCTCCTGAGCAACTCCTTGGTGCAGCACGAGGATGTATTCTCCGTCCGCGAGGTTACAGTCTATCGAATGCAATGAATAAGATATATGCATGCTATGATATGTAAAATTTATTAACAATTATGCCTAGTGAAGAAAAACCAAGTTAGTTAATAACTTAGGGTTTCCTTGTCATAAGAGGCTCTTAGGGGCTTATGCTTATCATTTTAGGTTTGAGGTTTTGCCTAGGGATAAGCATAGTGGATTAAGACTTGGATTGCCCCTTAAATGTTTTAGTAGGCACCCAAGGGGTGCTGCTGGTTTGGTTAGGGTAACATTAGTCACCACTATTAATTTCCCTTTTCATTTTCTATTTAGGATTTTTAGGGTGGGTTTGAACTACAATAGTGATTTAACTCTTTCTAAAAATTCTGTAAAAATTACAGTGGGTTATTATTGGTTACTGTAGTATGTCCTATAAATTTGGGGTCCAGAATAATTATAATAAGCCCTGGACAAAAATAACAAAAGTTGGGGCAAAGGGGTCACTTTGCACTACAACTCTTATCTAGGGGTGGGTTCTGTACTAAGAGTCATTTTTGCTGGTATATATAGGTAATAACATGATTCTGTGCAAAAAATCACAGAGGGCTACTTAGTGGTTATTTAGTTGGGATTATCTAAATTTTAGTGCTAAAAAGACACTTACAACTAACTTGTTATTTGAAAAATATCAAACAACAGAACTCATAATTTTTCTATGCTTATAATAACAAAACATTAGTTATCCCAAGGTTTAGGGTGTTTTCTCCTCAGGGTTATTTTTCTAGGGTTTTTCTAAGTTTTCCTTGTTTTCTTAAAATAAAAGGTATCTCATTACTTTTGTACTAAACAAAGGCCAAACAAAATTTTCTAGTGAACTATACTAAATAAGGAAGCTAACAAAAATGTGGGTACTTCTTGGTTCTTATTTTAAACTACCTTTTATATTTTCTTTAACTTTAAGACAAAAATGATTTAAATGGCAAACCCCACCTTAATTGGGTGTACAGAGGGGTTTATTATTTTTAAACAGGTTAGGAAGTGATTAAGTGCTTCTCTGAATTTTCTTAATCCCAGTCTAATAGTATAGCTATTTTTCCTTATTTCATTTAGCTTTTGACCAGTTAATCATTTAAATCGAAACTTTGAAGTTTTCTGCAACACTTAGGGTTTTTATATTTTTTCTGAGTAGTTTACATTATTCAGGATCTGGCAAAATTAGTTTGACTTGATTTGGGTAAACAAAACTGAAGTTGTGAATTTTTCAAGTTCTATTTATATTTAAATCAAAAATATCAAAAAGGTTTTCTGGAAATCCACTTTGCATCGAAGACCCTGGGCTTCTCTTAAAACAATCCCCTCACTTATACCCCTGCGCCACTATTCCCTTGAGCCGCTGACAGCGCACAAAACCCCCTGGCCTTTACTTCTTCTTCCCCTAGGTCCCTCCCCTTATTTAAACAGTAACCGCGGAGAAGAACAGGGCGGCGCGGCTTACCGGCGGCGAGGGAGGTTCGGTGAGGGGCGGGGTTGGCTCCGGGAGGTTGTGGCGGTCACAGCGAGGTACGGCTCGACGGCGGTGGTGGCCGGAATCGGCTGGTCCACGTGCGCAGGCGGGTGAACTCGTCGGCGGCGAGTGCTCCGGCCTAACCACGGCGACATAGGTCAATCCCAGGGCACAGGGAGCTTCACAGGGTGTTGATGAGTCGACTCGTTCAAGGAATTGAAGAACAACTCACCGTGGAGCTCGGTCTACGTTCACCGGCGGTCGGGTGAAGTCCGGCGACCGTGGACTGGCTTCTCCGGCGAGGCAAAGTTCGATTCCTTGCTCGGGGAGCTTCACCGAGGCATGCACGGTCTACTCCAAGGGTTGGACGGGGTTGGGAGAGGCTCTGCTGGCCGGTCTACGGTGGCGGGTATTCGGGTGGTCGCGGGCACGCCGTGCACGGGGCAATGCCGGTGAGCTGGTGCTCCGGTGAGGTCGAGCGCGTGTGGGGGAGTACGGTCGAAGTCCCTGGTGGCTTTATAGGCGCGGGCGCGGGCAACGGCGCTGGCCTGGCTTGGCGTGACGTGGGGGCACGCGGGGGCGGGCATCGGGCGTGCTCTGGTGAGCTCAGTGCACGTCAAACACGTGTAGGTTTGTTTCTGCTCTTGTTCTATCCTCTACTGAGCGGCCAAAACGTGCAAATCTTGCCCTAAGACCTTTGAGACATCTCTTCCTAGCACCTAGGGCTACCTAGTTCATGTGAGTTCCAAGGGAAGATGTGGTCGGGTTAGAGAGATATGGGGGTGGGAAGTCGGCTCTGTCAGAGCTGTCCACACTGAGACAAATCTTGTGCTAAGTCGTGTCAAATGACTTAGGGTTGGGTTCAAAATTTTCCAGGGTATTCTAGAGGTATTTTGGTGCCACTTTGTCAATTGGGCCAAGTGATTTTGAAGTTTGAAAGAGGGTGAACAAGTTTGATCTTTGGAAAAGGGTTGGTTTAGGACTTAGAAAATTTCTAATTTTTCTCTTATGCTCAACCCTTTGGTGAACCTTTTGGGGTTTTTCTGAAATCTTTTTGGAGTCACTTTCTTACTATCATTTGTAGGGTATTAAGTGTACTACAAATGTTATAATTGGCCCAAGTCATGATCATGTGGTTTTTATAGCCTTTTGGTCATGCTCACTTGTAGTGCTCCAATTGTCCAAAGGGGTTTGCATTAGGGTTTGGGCATGTCTCTCCACTATATGTACATGATAAGGCCAAGTCATGACATCTAAGATGGATTGCACTTACTTAGGATTTTTGAGTTCCAAGTTTGGAGTCCTTTACTCAACTTAAGTCTCATGTGATGATGGGCTTGCTTGTGTAGCCTTGAGTGAAAACCCTAAGTAACACCTGAGGTGTTACACCAGGTCTCTCTATGCCAGTCAAAGCTAAGTCAAAACCGGCTAAAGAGCCAAAACTAGAGAAGATGATAGAGTAGCTAAAAGCACTGAGTCCACCCCACACAATGGAACTGCCGAAGCCATCAAGCATCCCCGCAGTAACTCTTAGGAAAAGAAGAATGGCCAGCGTGCTAGATGCTATTATGGAGTCTGTAAAAACATCAACTCCTGCTTCTGTCAAAGCGCCTAGCACGGAGGCTAAAGTTTCAAAGAAATCTGACGAGGCCGAAATGGCGCGAACTATTTCTGAAGCTGGACCCTCAGAACTTCCTACCGAAGCTAGACCTTCGAAAAGCGCACCAATAATCCTAGGGAAAGAGGGTGCTTCTGAGAAATCCAAATCTCCTGCTCCTGAAGCACCTGCCAAAGAGCTGGTATTCATTGTGCGACATGCTTCGGGGAAGCAGTTATCAGAAGAGCAAGTTGCCGAAGTGCAACATTATGCCAAGGATCTGAAGTACCCCTGAGGGTCCTTGGTATATGGTGGCGATGAGGAAGATGATTTCCTTTATTGTCTGCCAGACAATAAAGAGATAAATGTCTGCCAGGAAATGGCGAACAATATAGGCTATCCGAAGCTTGAACTCGGCTTATCTGTGATGTCGAAAGATCAACTTGCGGACGGTCTCGCTTACAACAGCCTGAAGGTGTATATGTTTTGGTTTGTCGTTCTATGAAACATTTCTACGGTCTTTCTTACCCTCATTTCATGCTCATTTGTCGTTTTTCAGGGCATGATTTTGAGCAAGGCTTTAAAAGCTCAAAAAGATGCAAAGGATCAGAGCTGCAAAATAGCCCTTGGGAACTTTCGTTCAAAAGTTATATCATTGACAAACGGAGCTCTTGAGAAGGATAGAATAATACTTTCCTTAGTGGAGAAACTAAAATCTAGTGAGGCTAGTCTTGCTGCGCAAGCCGAAGCTCATAAAACTGAAGTGGAGGAGCTGAAAAAGAAAGTTACTGAAGCTGCTGAAAAATTTGAAGTCGAAGTAGTGTAACATGAAATTTGCGAGATCAGAAGTTCTAGAGCTCAAAAGAACTACGATGAGCTTCGTGCTTCAAAAGAGAAATGTTATGAAATATCCTTGGAATGCGCCAAGAAATTGAAGGACAACTTTGCTACACTTGGGGCATATTCTTCTGAGCAAAAATTCATCCGTGGCTACCCTGATGGAGTCGTCCAATGGATTAGCGGAGAAGTCGAAGCCTTTGACGAAATTTTAAGTGACCGAGGAGACTTCTGTGTATTCGCTGGCGCATAGGGGGCCACATCGATCTTAGAGAAAGCTGGCTGCGAACATGCTAAGGTTGTAGTTCAGCTAGGATTTGTTTTCTCGGCGGATGACATCAAAGACCCTTCGGCTGAGGCTTCTGCGCTAGGCGGGAGATTTTACTCTGAGGTGTGGATGAAGGGCGGCCATGAGATAGCTGATGAAGTGATTAGAAAAAATGAAAAAGAATCCGACGACGCTCAAGAAGAAGCTAAATGGGCTGAAGAAGCTGCCAAGCGTGCAAGGCTTATAGGTACCTTTACTGAGGTTTAGCTTCAAAATTCATTTTCAGCTTCGAAATTAACAAACATTATTTATGATGTAAAAGAACTTTCACCTCCACCGGAGCCATATAACCCCAAAGCTGACTCGGCCATGAAGGAAGCGTTAGATATGATAAAAATCGCTAATGAAGCGGTTGACGAAGCTGTCGACATACTACTAAATGAAGCCGCTGAGAAAGTGCTGAAAGAAGACTAAAACATTGTATATTTGAGAGCTTAATGCTTGTTTGTAGCTTTCGTCTTTTGTAAGAACCAAACATCAAGTTTTTGTATGTATGTTAATAAAATGTATTTCTTTGTGATGCATGAAACCTTCGTACGTACCGTTTTTGAGCTGTTCGCGAAAAAACACCTTCCCTTCTTTTGATGCTTCACAAAGGAAAAGATTCTTCTTATGTCACTGTTGACGAAGATTATCCTCCTATGCGAATATATATCTGCCAAAGGCATATCTTGTGCTATAGTATTTTCTTTCATAATCCGACCAACTTTTTTGAAGGAGCAACTTTTCTTTCTTTCTCCACATCTCTTTAGTGGTGCAAAATGATGTATGATGCGATGCTATGCTATATGATATGATGGTATGATGTGAAATGTTATTTCTGCTGAAGGTAAAAAATCACACGAATACACACCCAGACTCTGCATCCCCTTAGGTACGACTTTGGAGTCTCTTCAACTTTTACTTAGGTGATATTTCAGCTCTGCATTCCCTTAGGAACGACTTTGAAGCTAAGCTCTACATCCCCTTAGGAATGACTTTGGAGCTTCTTCACCTTTTACATAGGTGGCATTTAAGCTCTTCATTCCCTTAGGAACGACTTTGGAGCTTCTTCACCTTTGACTTAGGTGGCATTGAAGCTCTGCATTCCCTTAGGAACGGCTTTGGAGTTTTGTGACTTACTCTGCATTCCTTTAGGAACGACTTTGGAGGTTTGTGAGCTGCTCTTGTTACACATAATGGTGTAATTATAGCCTTATTACATTGGACTGAAGGTTATACCTTCTTGTATTGTCTTTTTAGAGGAAATTGTAAAAATAAGAGTAAGTAAAAATACATTGGACTAAAACATTCTTTTGCGGAAGCGCTATGCCGCCTTCACTAGATATGCCTCGACTCGGGCACAGTGATGCTGACTGTACGAGCTTCAGACTCCTCCCGAAGGTCACGCTGTTGCTGAATCTACCAATGCACTTCTTGCTGTTGATTGTGACTCGGGACAGGCGCCAGTGGTGGTGGTGGTGGCAACTGAGCCCAGGAAGCTTGGGAATGACTTGCCAAAGCAACAGAGGCCGTAGGCTGTTGGTTGCCCACATACTCCGGGATATACGCAGAGTAACACGAAGCAGTATGTAAGACCTGTTTGGGCTGGTTCTACCGTGCTTTGGCTTCAGCGATTTCCTTCTGCTTCTGGATCGTGACTTGGCACGTCCTTGTGGTGTGTTCTTTGTCTTCGCCACAGAATAAGCAGAACAGTTTCCTATGCTGATTACCATACCTTCCCCCAAAGCTTCTCCCCCTCTGCCGCTTGGGGCTGGTGGCCTGTACGAAGTTTGTTGCATTCCTGAAGACTGCGAGCTGTGCTGGCTGCTCTAAGTATGGTTGGTCCTGCCATCATTTTTATTGGGATTATGGATTGTTCTGATGTGCCTGGGGTGGAGTCTTCCTTCGAAGCCCCTAGTCATCCCAGAATACCTATACGCTTCCTCCCTTCTTTGGCGGAAGTCATTGTTAGCTCGGATGTATTCATCCATCTTCTGGAGAAGCTTCTCCAATGTCTGTGGTGGCTTTCTTGCAAAATATTATGCTGTGGGTCCTTGTCAGAGCCCCTTGATCATGGCCTCAATGACAATCTCATTAGGCACTATAGGCACTTGAGCTCTCAGTCGCAAGAACCTTTGGACGTACGCTTGCAGGTACTCCTCATGGTCCTATGTGCATTGGAACAAGGCTTGGGCAGTGACTGGCTTCGTCTGGAAGCCTTGGAAACTAGTGACTAGCATGTCCTTCAGCTTCTGCAACGATGTGATTGTCCCTAACCGAAGATAGGAATACCATGTCTGAGCCACACTTCTAAATGCCATGACGAAGGACTTCGCCATGACGGCAGTATTGCCCCCATACGAGGATATTGTTGCCTCGTAGCTCATCAGGAACTGCTTTGGATCTGAATGCCCATCGTACATGGGGAGCTGAGGCGTCTTGTAAGATGGTGGCCATGGGGTAGCCTGCAACTCTGCTGCCAAAGGAGAAGCATCATTGAAAGTAAAGTTACCATGGGGAAAATCATTGTACCATTCATCTTCATTGATTGGGCTCTCTTGACGAAGCTCCCTGTGTTGGGGCCTTCGGTCTTGGTCATCCTGAGTGAGATGACACATTTCCTCAGTTGCTTCGTCAATCTTCCTTTGAAGGTCAGCTAGCCGAAGCATCTTTTCTTTCTTCCTTTGTACTTGCTGATGGAATGGCTTCTAAAACCCTGATCTCCTGATCCAACTCCTCCTCCTGAGGTGTTGGGCTAGTAGCTTTTCTCTTCTGGCTCCTAGCTTCTCGCAGGGAGAGTGTCTCCTGGTTTGTGTCTAGTGGTTGCAGAGCAGCCCCTGGCGCTGTTGACTTCTTCGGCAGCATGGTGAAGTTGAATGCTTGCCGAAGGTGGTCGTTTGAGTTCACCTAAGGTGGGCGCTAATGTTGGTCACTTGTTCTCAAATGTTGTATATCAAGAACAAGGCAACACAATTGTCAATTATTACAGACCTTTGTCTTCCAGAGCATTATTTCCACAAGGGTATAATGCTCATCAGACGAAGGCCAAGAAGGACATACCTTCATCATTTAACATGTGAATAAGAATTCATAAGGATGAAGATGATAAATGTATCTCATTAATTCATTCATATTTGTATTTTTTAAAACATAAATGAATATTTAACGGTATTAATGTTACATTGATACCTTTGGCTTGCTCGAAGGCATGAATGCGAGAGAGTGATTACAATCCAGCGTGAACAGTACGGTGCTACTGTTCATCTATTTATACGCACAGGACGCAGCCAAGATGAAATTACATTCATGTCCCTGACATTCATTTATTATCATAACATAAAACATTGAGGACTAAATAGTCTTTGTTCCTTTTCAGTCACCATCATACTTGGTCTTCGTCATCACATCAAAACCAAAGCTCTTTGGCTACAGCTTCGTCGTCCATTCTTATTACCTTCGGGCCACATCTTCACCTTGTTATAAGAGAGAAACTTCACCCCGAAGCCGAAGCCCCCCTGTAATAGTCCATGCCATACTGAAAACATATGGCCAGTCACGTTTTTGAGGACCTTCGGAAGAAGAAGGCCCCCAATAGACCCCATACACCTCTATCGAGGAAGTGAGGTAGGGTAGCACTATGAGGCCTTTCCAAAGTTCCACTAGTTCAAGAATACCCACTACGGTTTTAGGGCGAAGGAAGCATAGGAATCCCTCGTCCGAACTACCATCGCAACAATTTGACCTGAGAACCTCCCTATACTCTGAAGCGACGCCTCCCGGCCTGCCCTTTCGGGTACGGTAATCTCTCCCTAGCTTTTCTAATTACATGGCCAAAAGCATCCCATTCCACCCTTGTGGAAGCATAGTTATCTCAAGTTAAGCTCTATGTTCCAATTAACATAATGATCTTGTCATGAACAATAATTAAAATAACAGCATAAATGGAACATGATCATAATTCAAATGTAACATTAATCTCAAAACCAGGTAGAGCAATAGCAAATCTACCCAATAGTTCATATGTTTGCAAGGTGTGGGATAAACAATACTAGGGATACCTATTAGGTCCCATCAGATTAACCTGAGCATTTCACAGTGATTAACAGGAAAATTATTCGGTAGAGAAGAGTGATCAAAGGCACAACTTGCCTTAGACTCGAGATTCCCAGGTACCAACTTGGTCTTCAAGTGACTCATAACCTCGCTACTACTCGTAGCAATACAAACAAATATGGTATAGGCAAAATTAACATTACACCAAACATAAGAACAAACTGTATAATAATGTTCAATGTATCGAAACGACATCATAGGTTCGAGAACCACTAGGTTTGGAGTTATGGTTAAAGAGTTATGATTTTTCGAAGTTTTAAGTGTTTACAATAAAACAAATGAGGTACAAGATTTTAATCATAGGTTTCATGGTAATACAAGGTTTCTAGATGATAAACAAGATTAATGTGATATTAATGCAACTAGAATGGATCAAAAAGGAATTAAAATGAATTACCTATGAATTAAACAAAGTTCTAGAATTCTTTTTATACTAGAAATTATTTTTTGTTTTTAATTCTGAATTTTTTAAAGACTCCGGACTGTGGACACGAATACCAGACATTACAGGGGCTAAGGTGCAAAGTTCTGGGCTCAGATGTAATTTATTTTGGCTAGGGTAGAATGGCCAGGGTAGGATGCTTAAGTAAAGTGAGCTGGCCGAAGGGGTATCGATGGTTCATGACCGTTGGATCATAAGCCTACGATCAATATTAGATCGGATCCCTCATAACCTGGTCTCAAACCACAACCCTACGATCTAGGATATACAGGTTAGATTTAAAACGATTGTGAATGGTTCTTACGAGCACGATGCACATCAAACAACGCAGATTCCTAGGATCAAATCGTTCACGCAAGATCAAATCGTCCACTGGCCGATCAACGGCTAGCACTTGACACCCTCCCTTGAGACATACCCAAACCAGACGGCGCGCTCGCCACGGTGGAGCGCCATGACCAGAGGACCCACACCAGCCCACGTTGCCCAATTCGCCTGGCAACCCGATGTCACATGATGGGTAGGACAAGGTGATGAACAAGAAAGTGCCATTACAAGCCACCGACCCCTGCAAACATCCCACCGACAGAGGATGGAAGGGCGGAGGAGCTACCCCAAGTCCGGCAAATATTACCGGTTTCACCACGGGCAAAATTAATGCGAGAAGGTGCCTCATTTAAGGGCTTGTTCGGTTCTACCCCAATCCATATGGATTGGGGGGGATTCAGGGGGTTTCAATCCCTAGTAAGTCAAAATCCCATCCAATCCATATCAATCCCCTCCAATCCATATGGATTGAAAATAACCAAACAAGCCCTAAAGGGGAAACAAGGCGGACTCGTTTCAGGGTCTCTTACCACGAATTAGGTGACGGGGGCGCTGCTCAAGCAGTAGCGGAGTTTCACGGCGGCAGCGATCCTTCCTTCATTCCTTCCCCCCTCTGCGATGACGGTGACTTTGGATTTCTACCCCGACGCGCTCGTGGTGATAGGGAAGATGGCTTAGGCGACCCTGCCACACAGGTATATAGCAGAGGGGATTTCCCTAGTTGGCCAATTACATTGGTGGGTTGTTGTAACAACCAAAGCTGAGGCTTCCGCGGTGCGGAAGAAGAACAGTGGCTGGAAAGAGGGCCCACACATCAGATATATAGGTGACTTGGTATGCGCTCTTGAGTGGCTGGCAAGTGGGTCCCACCCACCAGTGTAACGCCCAGGGTAGGCTGCCGCGGGGATGAAGCTTTGGAAATGGGCCGCGGGGTGAGTTTTAGTGGGCCGAATTCTAGTCTGGCGGCCCAGTACAGGTAATTCTATTTCTCTTTTTTATTTTCTATTTTCTTTTCTATTTCCAATTTCAGATATTCAAACCAATTCAAATTCCTACTTTGAATTTCAGATTCCCAATCTCAACATAATCCTGATGTGAATATAAATCCTACTATTTTTAATATTATTATTTATTCTCCTTCCATTTTCAAATTCAAATTTTCAAACTTAAACTGGTCTCACGAGTTTAGACACAAATGTACAAACACAAGAACCTCAGCACGAGATGTACATTTCTGTATTTATTTATTTGCTATTTGACTACTTTAGTTCCCTTAATTGAGTATGCCCAAAGAGAAGGAAAACACATAATCCCCAGAACATTTACATATACGTATATTTATTTATTTTTCCCTTATACAAATTTTGGGCTTTACAAATCTTACCCCCTTAAAAGAAATCTTGTCCATGAGATTAGTAAGAAAAAGGATGTATCCCAATCATGTCTCAAAACATATACACAAACAAGAATCTCAGCATGATGCATAACTTGTTACTAAGGCATAGGTTCAAATAGACCTCATTATTATTCCTAAAATAGTAAAATACTAGCTACTACCTAAGAAATTATTTAGGTCTTACAAATACTACTTAAATATATATGTGTATTTGTATATATGTACTCTAATCTTGTTGCTCGTAGCCTTCTTCACTGGCTTCTTTACCTTCAACCGGCACCTCACCTGGGTTTTTGGGTTCACCAGGTTTAGCTTCTGCTTCCACATGGTTGACCTGACCTCGATTGACAGATAGGGCCTGAATCTTACCTCCCGAGTCCTATACTTGTGTCACACCCGGTTTTAGAAGGCAAACTGAATGTGAACCATGTACATGCCAGGATCAGCAATTCACGTACACAAAAGTTACATAATCGGACATCATCACACAGTGCTTGAATTATAACATAAAAGAGGGTACTAGTTGATTACATCATGATGTCCGAGACATCCACATAGTCATTAACAATTATCAAAGTGCGGAAATGAAACATAGATAAACATGGCCTTCACAGGCAGCTGACTGGGGGTTTGCCGCTAACCCACGCCTAGAACTCATCATACTCTTGGAACTCCTGGAAGTCTTCCTCCACGACTTCATCCTCTCCTGAGTAGTGGCTATAATGTGGACAACCTAGGGTGGGTTGGTGTGTAATGCAAGGGTGAGTACACATCAACATACTCAGCAATTGTCCCGTTTGGCTATAGTGGACTAGCTTTATGTGGGGTTAAAGTCAAGAAGTTGCTTTTAGTTGATCAGGTTATTATTACTAGTAGAGAGCCAGGTTTTAGCATTAACCCAAGTTGTTAACCCAAAAGTACCCTTTCCAAATGGAAAGAATACCAGAAACCATTACCATAATCATAATCAAAACCATCATCCTCATTATCACCTGTGAATAAAACATCTCTGATCAATATGTCTCTAATCAATGGAGCTCCCTTGGCCGCTCATAACCAAGAGCACGACTGATATATCAGTTTCACAACACTGCAGAGATTGCGAACTTTACCCACAAGCCATGATTCCCTTTTGCCTCGGATCGATCAAACCCTTAAACACTACCAAGGTGAATAGGCAGGGTTTCACTATGTAGCCTTTACGAAGATTCCCTGAGGCTGTAGCCACCCGTTAGGTTTCCTAAATGTACCGCACTCGTTATGCAGTCTCCTGATCCAACTCCTCCTCCTGAATAGGTAGGGTTTCACTACGGACGAAAGGCGATTACGTTAAGCAGTTATGGATTAAAGTACTTGTCTAAACACAACCATATTAGTTTGACAATCATGTTATGCATAAAATAAAGTTACGCTACACGTTTAATTATTATAAACAGTTCACGGTAAATTCAAAAGGATTGTCGTGCGGCGAAACGTACGGTGGCACACGCAAACTAAACCAAAAATAAAATGAGTCGTCGCGCGGCGAACCGCGCGACGCAACACTGAACTAAACCGAAAATAAGACGGGTCGTAGCACGGAGAAGTGTGCGATGCAACACTTAGACTAAACTTGAAATTGAACGAATCGTCGCGCGGCGAAGCGCGCCACGAAACACTTGAATTAAATATGAAAATGACGCAAAGCGTCACGCGACGAAGCGCACAACCGCATACGTCACTTAAACTGAATTTATAATAAATCATCGCGCGATGAAACGCACGATGCAACATATTAAATAATCTGAAAATAAAATGAATCGTCGCGCGACGAAGCACGCGACGCAGGACACTAAATAATCTAAAATTAAACTGAATCATCACATGGTGAAGTGCGTAACGTAGCACATAAATAATCTAAAATTAAACTAAAACTAGAACTAATAAATTTGAATTTTAAACATTACACGCTAGGGCTACGCGCGCGGGAACAGGACTGCACGCACGGAGCGGGGGATGATGCCAGGGGCGTGCGCGGCTAGGGCCAGCAGGGGCACGACTAGGGGCGCGGTTGGGGGCGGGTAGGGCGCGTGGCCAGGGCGCGGCCGAGGCACGCGGTGGGGCATGACCGAGGGCGCGGCCGAGCCACACGGCAGGGCACGACAGAGGGCACTGCGGGCCACGGCTGGGGGTGCGGCGGGGCACGTGGCTAGGGCACGGCCGAGGCGCCGCGAAGGGCCAGCAGGGGCGCGCGATTAAGGGAGGAGGAGGGAGAGGAGAGGGGAAGAGAGAGGGAGGTGGGAGCTCACCTCGGGGCTTGACGATCGCGGCAACCATCCACCGGATCACACCTAGGGCAAAGGAGGTGGAAGAGAGGTGGGAGAGAGGGAGAGGAGGTTGCTGCGCGGGAAACAAAATGAGATAGAGAGGGAGGGGGCGCATGGGGGGTGTGGGGCACCAGGGGCTTGGCTGGGTCGGATCACAGGCCGGGCCGAAAACCCATTGCACGCACGACCGCTAAACAGAATCAAATCGTGAATCAACACCCAAAACGAGACGGACGCGCGCAACGTCAGGCAAATAAATATGCTTCGGCATGATGCAACACCCATGTCAACTTAGGTTTTTGTTTACACTCGTTATGGACACCAATCACTATACTACTTTGAAAATTGGAAGAAGGAGCAAAACAAAAAGAGAAAATAGAGTAACGCCTGAATTTGGTGAGTATCAGAGAAGAAACAATTATACCCCCAAATTCAAGGCGTTATAAACCTATCCCCCTTAAAAGAATCTCGCCCTTGAGATTCAAGGTTGGCCAGCAAAGAGTTCGAGATACTTGGCCATCAGATCATCTTCACGCTCCCAAGTTGCTTCTTCCTCAGAGTGGTGACCCCACCTAACTTTGCACATTCTGATAGTGTTCCTCCGGGTGACCTTGTCTGCAATCTCCAGAATCTGTGTTGGCTTCTCTATGTAGGTCAAATCTTCTTAGACTTCTAGACCTTTCACTGGCAACTGCTCTTCTGGCACATGCAGACACTTCTTTAACTAAGACACATGAAAGACATCATGCACTGCTGACAAATCTTCTGGCAAACTGAGCTAATAGGCCACTTCTCCATGCTTCACGTGAATCTAATATGGACCAACATATCGGGGTGCTAGCTTGCCCTTGACTCCGAACCTTCTCCTCTGATAGGCGATACCTTCAGGTAGAAAAAATCTCCAACTTCAAAACTCAGCTCTCTCCTTCTCATGTCTGCATAACTTCACTGCCTTGATTGTGCTATCTTCAGATTCTTCTGAACCATCTTGATGTTTTCTTCAGCTTCAAGCAAAATGTGTGGCCCAAACACTTGCTTTTCTCCTGGCTGATTCCATTGCAATGGAGTTCTACAACTCCTCCCATAAAGCGCCTGAAATGGTGACATCTTCAAGCTAGCCTGGTAACTGTTGTTATAGGAGAATTCTGCATAAGGTAACCTCTTGTCCCATCCGAACAGATCTTGCAGCGCACGGGCAATCAACATATCTTTGAGGACTTGATTAGTTCTTTCAGTCTGACCGACTGTCTGTGGATGATAAGCTGAACTGAAATTCAAATGTGTATCCAAAGCTTCATGCAACTGCTGCTAGAAATGAGAGGTGAACTGCGTTCCACGGTTTGACACTATCTTTTTTGGCACACCATGAAGACAAACGATCCGGGACATGTATAGCTCCACCAATATTGCACTGCTGTAGCTAGTTTTGACAGGTATGAAGTGGGCTGACTTGGTCAAGCGGTCCACCACTACCCAAATGGAATCCTAGCCAGCTCGAGTGCGAGACAATCCGACTATGAAATCCATCCCGATTTCATCCCATTTCCACTGAGGAATTCGCAACGGCTGCAACAACCCGGCTGGCTTCTGATGCTCTGACTTGATCCTCTAACAACTATCACATATAGCCACGCACAAGAATTTCTTCTTTAGATCCTGATACATCTCCTCACTTCCTGGGTGTATGGAATAAGCTATCTCATGAGTTTTTTTGAGGATCAACTCCCGAATAGACTGGACATTGGGAACAAACAAGTGGTCCTTAATCCATACCACACCTTCTGCATCTTCTAGAAAATCTTTACCTCTTCCTTCTAGAATCAGTTGCCGGATTTCATTGATATTCTCATCATTCTTCTGTGCTTCTTTGATTTCCCGCTCTAGGGTGGGCTCTAACTCAACTGTTACTCCTCGCATGTTGTTTAGAAATCCGAGGCTTGTTGGGGCTTCATCTTCCGAAGGTCCTCAAAACACGACTAACATGTTTCCCAAGTTCAAATATATATACTGGGACCTTCGGCCTTAGGATCAAGCTGTACACGATATAAAAAGCACGGATCGGGAGAAGGATGAACCAGTTCCGAAGCTACCTATGGAGAAGCTTCGGCTTAGCGGCGAAAAATGGAACCGACCTAAAGGGGAAAAGGTTGTCTAGTCCTTGATAGATTATCCCTAGGTCAATAGTAAATATCAAGGGCATAAATGTAATTTACACAGGCTGCATCTTGTGCCTATAAATAGATGAACAGTAGCACCGAACTGTTCACGCTGACTAGCATTCACTTGTGCGTCACACTAGGACTTTTGCCTTCTGTTAAGCCGAAGGTACAAATGTAATTCAATATTGTTCATATTAATTCATGAGGATATAGAAAAGATATATTAATGATATCATTTAATTATTTATGTCATTTCTCATGTTTCATATGCTTCTTCTTTCATTAATATATACTGCTATGATGAAGGTACGTCCTTCATGACCTTCGTTTGAAGATCATTATATCCCAAGGGAAATAATGCTTTGAAGGACAAAGGACTTTAACCATTAACATTTTGTGTTGCCTTGTTCTTAACTCATAGCATTTGAGAACAAGTCCCCAACATTGGCGCCCACCTCCGGTGAACTCAATCGACCACCTTCGGCAAGCTGTGAGCTTCGTCATGCCGCCGAAGAAAATTTCTTCAGGGCTAGGGGCAGCACTGCAGCCACTACACATCAACCAGGACACACAACATGAAGCTCAAACTCAAAAGAGGAAGGCTACAAGCCCAACACCCTTGGAGGAGGAGCTGGACCAGGAGATAAGGGATCTCGAAGCTATCCATTAGTAGGCCGAAAGGAAGAGAGAGAAAATGCTTCGTCTTTCCGATCTATAGAAGAAGATCGATGAAGCTGTTGAAGAAATACGTCATCTTACTCAAGATGACTAGGACCGAAGGCCTCCACAAAGAGAGCTTCGTCAAGACAAGTCCTACATTGATGATGATTGGTATGACGATTTCCATCATGGAAATTTTGCTTTTCATGATGCTTCTCCTCTATCAATAGAACTACAGGCTACCCCATGGCCCCATCATACAAGCCACCTTAGCTCCCCATGTATGATGGGCACTCAGATCCGAAGCAGTTCCTAATGAGCTACGAAGCAACTATATCTTCGTACGGGGGCACTACCGCAGTCATGGCGAAGTCCTTCATCATGGCAGTACGAAGTGTGGCCCAGACATGGTACTCTTCTCTCCGGCCAGGGACAATCATGTCATGGCAGAAGCTTAAGGACATGCTGGTCACCAGCTTTCAAGGGTTTCAGACGAAGCCAGTCACTGCTCAGGCCTTGTTCTAGTGCACTCAAGACAATGAGGAGTACCTTCAGGCATATGTCGAAGGTTCTTGCGTCTGAGAGCACAAGTGCCCACGGTGCCCAATGCAATTATCATTGAGGCCATGATCAAAGGTCTTTGGCCAGGGCCTACGGCTCAATACTTCACCAGGAAACCCCCCTATACTCTGGAGAAGCTGCTTCAGAAAATGGATGAGTACATTCGGGCTGACAATGACTTCCACCAAAGAAGGGAGGAAGCCTATAGATTTTCTAAGATGACTAGGGGCTTTGGAGGAAGAATTCACCCTAGGCATGTCAGATCAATCCATAGCTCCACTCAGAACGATGACAAAGGAGGCCAGTTTCAGAGGCCACAACACAACTCACAGTCTTTAGGACAGCAGCAAAGCTCCTTCAGGCCACCAGCTCCAAGGGGTCGAGGCGGTAGGGGCTTCGAAGGAAGATATGGGGATTAGCCTAGGAAAATCTACTACTTACTCTATGGTGAAGACAAGGGCCACATAACAAGAACATGTCAGATTACCATTCAAAAGCAAAAAGAGATTGCCGAAGCAGAAGCCCGGCAGAATCAGCCGAAGTAGGTCTTACATACTGCTTCGTGCCACTCTCCCTACATACTAGAGTATGTGGCCAATCGACCCGCAGCTTCTGTTGCTTCGGCAAGCCATTCACAAGCTTCCTGGCCTCATCCTCCACCGCCACCACCATTGCAACCTGATTATACCCAAAGCCAGCAGCTAGAAGGGCGCCAGCACTCCTAGCAACAACGTGACCTCAGGGAGGAGTCTGAAGCTCATATAGTCAACAACACTGTACCAGAATCGAAGCACATATACTGAGCAATATCCTACTTCTGAAATACTTTTATTTTCTATGCCATTTTGTTTTCTATACAAGAAACAATCAATGAAAACTTAGTTTTAATTTCTTGCAAGGATTCTGCCTGTACCAGAATGAAATATATCTTTTTCACAGATTTACGAAGCTCAAAAGTCGTTCCTAAGGGAATGCAGAGCCAAAATTGACGAAGCTACAAAAAATCATTCCTAAGGGAGCGCAACGTAAGTTTTTTGCTCAAAAGTCGTTCCTAAGGGAATGCAGAGCCAAAATTAACGAAGCTACAAAAAGTCGTTCCTAAGGGAGCGCAGTGTAAGTTTTCTGCTCAAAAGTCGTTCCAAAGGGAGTGCAGAGCCAAATACCGCCGAAATATAAGGCAAAGAAGTTCAAAAGTCATTCCTAAGGGGATGCAGAACTTATACCGCCGAAATAGAAGGCGAATAGTTCAAAAGACGTTCCTAAGGGGATGCAGAACTTATATCACCGAAATAGAAGGTAAAGAAGCTCAAAAGTCGTTCCTAAGGAGATGTAGAGCTTGTGTATTGCAGTGTGGGCGTGTGGGTGTGTGTCTTCGGCATCCTCATCATTTTGCATCATATCATCACATCATTTTGCATAACATTACATCATACATCATATTGCATTAACAGCACAAGAATCGAATACGAAGCCAATCTTTGACAAATGCTTCATCAAATTGAAAATGTGCTAAGGCACGAAGTAAGCTTCGGGAAATATAGTTTTACCAGCCTTGTCATATGGGATCTCTTTCTTTACAAAGCATGAAAAGAAGGGAAGGTGTTTTTTCGCCGAAGGCTCAAAAACATTATGTGTGTAAATTTCATGCATCGCAAAGAAATAAATTACAATAATTTACATATTCGATTCAATGTTACATACATCAAATGTTACATAGATTCATTACAAAAGAAGTTTAATCTTCCTTCATTAGTTCTATACATCAAGCTTTTCAAAACGATTATTACAATAAAACTCATTCTTCTCTAAGGACTTTCTCTGCAACTTTGTTCAGTAATTTGTTGAAGACTTCGTCGATAATGGATTCAGCCATGTTTATGATGTCCAATGATTCCTTCATCTCTGGATCAGCTAGGGGATCGTATGGCTCCGGTGGTAGGGATAGTTCAGCTAAAATAGGTAAACAGATTAGTTCGAAGCCATAAAGCAAGTACCAAAGCTAAATAATCAAGAAACGGTACCTATACGCCTTTCGCGTTCTGCAGCTTCTTCAGCTCGCTTTGCTTTTGCCCTGGCGTCGTGGGTGTGTTTTTCACTCTTTTTTATAATCTCATGGGCCAGCTCTCGGCCACCGTTCACCCAGACATCGTTATAAAATTTCCCGCCCATTAAAGTTGCTTCGGCTAAAGGATCCTTCGTATCATCTACGGAGAAGGCAGCTTCGGCTTGGGCTATGGCCTTAACATGATCACATTCGGCCTTCTCCAGAATAGTTGAGATTCCCTGCACACCGGAAAACGCGCAAATATCCCCGTGATCACTCAAAATTTCTTCGAAGGCTTCGGCTTCTCCACTTATCCACTCAACAACGCCTTCATTGTCGCCTCGTATGAAGTTTTCTTCAGCAGAGTAGGCGCCCACTTTGGTGAAGCTAGTTTTTAATTTCTTCACGCAATCCAAGGATTTCTCAAAGCATCTTTCCTTGGATTTGCGAAGTTCTTCAACATTTTTGTCTAGCTTATTTTTCCAGTATTCACTGATCTCTTGATTAGCTTGTGCGAGCGCGCAGTTCTCTTTAGCTTCGGCTAGTTGTCTCCGAAGGTCTTCAATTTCGGTTTTCTGGGCTTCGGCCTGAGCGTTGTAATTAGCTTCGTCTTCCATTGCTTTGTTCACCAATGAAATCAAAATTTTGTCTTTCTCCAGACCTTCGTTTCTCAGTTCAATCACCTCAGAACGACGGTTGTTAAGAGCCATTGCGCAGCCTTCGTCTTCGGCGCTCTTCTGAGCCCTCAAGGCATTACTAAGAATTAAGCCCTGCAAAGGAAGAAGAGTTGAGTATGGCAATAAAATACTTTGTTTTCTAGTTTCAAAGTTAACCTCTATACCTTTATATTGTTGTACGCGAGGCTGTAAGCAAGATCATCCTTCGATAAGACCGAAAGGCCTTCTTCAAGCTTAGGAAATCCCATACTCTTAGCTATCTCCTGGCAAACGGATATTTCTTTGTTATCCGAGAGACAGTACAGGAAATCATCTTCGTTACTACCATTGTACACTAAGGCCCCCTTCGGATATTTCAGTCTTCGGGCGTAGTGTTTGGCCTCCAAGATTTCTTCTTTAGATAATTTCTTCCCCGAAGCATGTCGAACGATGTAATCATTATCCTCAGCTAAGGCTTCGGGGACATGAGATTTTGCTCTTTCTGTCACGACTTGCTCTGTCGTCTTGCTGGTATTTGAACTTTGCTGACCCACCTTATCTTCAGGCCGGTGACCTTCGTCTTAGTAGGCACTGAAGGCCCAGCTTCGGCTTCGACTTGATTTTTGGCAGCTTCGGCAATTTTCTTGGTAGAAGCAGGAGTTAAGGCCTTCGTGGTCTCTATGACAATGTCTAGTACGCTAGCCATCCTCCTCCTTTTGGGAGTTGCAGCAGCAGTTTTTTGTACCTTTGGCAATTCTGCTCCTCCTGATGGGCTCAGAATTTCTGGCATTTTCATTGTTCCCTCCACCTTTGGATCTTTGGCCTTATCATCTTTAGCTTTGGTTGGCCTGACTGTAGGCACCTTCGGCACTACAATCGGCTTTTCAGCGCTCTACACAATTGGAGCAGTTTGTTTTGCTTCGGCAGCTGAAGAGGTCCCTTCGTCGAATTCAGGTACTACGGACGGTTCAATATAACACGGTCGGTGGGTCAGAACCTTCACCTTCTTGCTCTTTGGCTCAGCTGGGGTGGCCGAAACAGCAGTTTTTCTCTTTTTCCCATGCCCTCGTAGCGGGTAGTGGTAATTAGGGTATATGAAACCAATCGCATCAAATACCCTATTCAATCTTTTCTTGCCCTGACCCCCGAAAGATGCGGACAAAGCATTATCTTTGGCCTTAGAGTATGCCTCGAGTAACTCATCGCTGGTGGCTTCAATACACTTCAGCCAGTCATCGTCTGGCTCATCAAACTTCTCCCTAAATCTGAAGGTATACTTCAATCAGACCAGACCACCCTCACTAGAATCGGCGGTTGTCTCCTTCGGCATATCCTAGCTCTGCACAAGTGGCCATACCCTAAAGGCTATATGCTCTTGAATCAAATCCCTCGTGCCAATGAAAGCACACACAGTGCTAAAGGTCTTCTGACATGCTTCAACATTGCCGTCAATTTCCACCTTCGGCCTTCGGAGGCCGAAGCGAGACCAGATGTGGCACTGAATGATTTCTTTGATGTCTTCCCTTGTCTTTAAATCATTTTTAACATAAAACTACTACTCCATCCATGCCCCGGGCCATCTTCTCCAAAATGTTGGCACTGGGTGGCTTGCATTGGGGCGAGCAATAAATCCATAACAACCAAAGTTGTTGTGGTACTGTTCTTTGCCAGTAGCCTTCGTCTCATATAAAAGCTCGTGCATACTGCAGAAGCACTTCACGCTTGGCTCTTGCCCCTGACTCCTTACATCCCAGACAAAAATCTCCATCCTAATTATAGCTTCGGGGGTAATCTGATGAAGGAAGATCTGGTATATCTTTAGCATTTCAACCACAAACTTGCTCAACGGGAACCGAAGACCTGCCTTTAAGAAGCTTCAGTATATAACAACTTCGTTTTCCTCCGGAGTAGGGGCAGTACTGTCTCCTCCAACTCTGACAATAGACATATCGCGAAAATATCTCCCCCTCATGGCATCAATATGATTTTGCTTGATAGTCGATTTTTCGAAGATGGCTTGGGCGCCACGGCCGATCCTCAGAGTCTTCATCCCCACTTTCCACGTCATAACTATCACTATCATCAAAATCTTTGGATAAAGCCTCCATGATCTCCTTAGTAATTTTCTCGATATTTGTTTTTGCCATGGACTTAATAAATCCAGCAACGAAAGGATCCACAACTTTTTTCTCTTCATACAGCTTCGTCTCCCCGGTCGTTTTCTTCTCTTCAGTCATCTTCTTCTCTCCACTCATCTTCTTTTCAAATTTGGAGCAAATGTGTCTTTAAACCAAAGCTCTAAAAACTCAAAAATCAGGCAAGAGCTAATGAGCAAGAGCTAAAAGTTTGAGAGAATAATGTAGATGGCAGAAATGACGTATCAAATGCTGCCGGTGTGGGTTCCTATTTATAAGCCTGGCGCTTTGCAACTTGGCAGATCCCGTCTGTCATTGACTATTGCTATTCTAGCAAAGGGAAGGTGTTTTTTCGGACCTTCAGCTTAAGGCCTTCGTCCACGTCGCAGTTTAAATCCGTCGTTATAACGAATTAATACTACGAGAGGCTACTGTTGGGGGCCTTCGTCTTCCGAAGGTCCTCAAAAACACGAGTAACATGTTTCCCAAGTTCATATATATATATACAGGAACCTTCAGCCTCAGGATGAAGCTGTACACAATATAAAAGGCACGGATCGGGAGAAGGATGAACCAGTTCCGAAGCTACCTATGGAGAAGCTTCAGCTTAGCGGAGAAAAATGGAACCGACCTAAAGGGGAAAAGGTTGTCTAGTCCTTGATAGATTATCCCTAGGTCAATAGTAAATGTCAAGGGCATGAATGTAATTTACACAGGCTACGTCCTGTGCCTATAAATAGATGAACAGTAGCAACGTACTGTTCACGTTGACTTGTATTCACTCATGCATCACACTTGGACTTTTGCCTTCTGTCAAGCCGAAGGTACAAATGTAATTCAATATTGTTCATATTTATTCATGAGGATATAGAAAAGATATATTAATGACATCATTTAATTATTTATGTCATTTCTCATATTTCATATGCTTCTTCTTTCATTAATATATACTGCTATGATGAAGGTACGTCCTTCATGACCTTCGTCTGAAGATCATTATATCCCAAGGGAAATAATGCTTTGAAGGACGAAGGACTTTAACCATTAACATTTTGTGTTGCCTTGTTCTTAACTCATAGCATTTGAGAACAAGTCCCCAACAAGGCTCTACCTGTCAAATTCTTTGGACAACTCATAAGGCATCGGGTGAGCGACCATCATATTGACTTGACTTTTCCTGCTTAAAGCATCTGCTACCACGTTCGCTTTGCCTAGATGGTAGTGAATTTCTAATTCATAGTCTTTGATCAACTCTAACCATCTTCTTTGTCTCATATTCAGCTCCGACTGAGTGAATATGTACTTTAGACTTTTGTGGTCTGTGTAGACATCACACTTTTGCCCATAGAGATAATGCCTCCATGTCTTCAGTGCATGAACCACTGCTGCTAACTCTAGGTCATGGATTGGATAATTCTTCCCATGAACCTTCAGCTGTCGAGACAAGCCACAACTCTTCCCTCTTGCATTAATACACAACCCAAGCCAGTGTAGCAAGCATCGCAATACACCGAGAAGGGCTTGTGCACATCAGGCAAGAATAAGGCAGGTGCCGTAGTCAACTTCTCTTTCAGCGCTTCAAAGGCCTCTTGGCATTTCTGGGTCCACTTGAACTCAACTTTGTTTGCTAGCAAAGCTGTCATCGATCTCACAATTTCCGAAAATCCTTTAATGAATCGCCAATAATATCCGGCCATTCCAATGAAGCTCTTGATTCCTCGAGCATCTGTTGGTGCTTTCCAGTTCAGAATGTCTACCACTTTCTTTGGATCCATAGCCAATTCATCTTTGTTTATTATGTGACCCAAGAATAGGACTTCATCCTGACTAACTATTCTAGTGATTCTGTTGCTGAGGCTGAGGGTACTGCCTTTGAAACTGCTGCTGAGGCGGGCGCTGATTTTGCATGAACTGCTGAGGTGGATTGCTTGAGAAACGAGGGCGATTGCTGCTCCTAGGCTGAGGTCCACCAATCTTGCGCTTGCGATCCTTCATCTCCTTGCACTTCTTCTCTGTCATGATTGCTCTATCGATCAGGTGCTGAAACGTGGGGAAGGTATGGTTCATCAGCTGATAATGCTGGGGATCGACTAAACCTCTCAAGAAACGATACTGCCTCTTGGCATCTGTGTTGACATCTCAGGAGCATAGCGAGACAGCTGCAGAAACCTATCTCTACTCACTGACTAACATGGGCCCTTGCTTCAGCGCTAGAAATTCCTCTTTCTTCACTATCATCAGACCTGCTGGAACATGACAATGACGGAAATTATCTCCGAATTCCTCCCAAGTGATGGTGTCGGGGTTGTCTGTAATATCCCAAAAAAATGTTGACCAAAAGTTGATCTTTGGTGCGTGGATGAGGGAAAGGGTTGTGGGCCGTTGGATGCAAAGTCACGAGGCATCTGAGGCATCGTTTGTTTCTCTCACAAAACCCTAGTGGTCGCCCCCCTTTTTCCCTTTTCTTGGCCGCCAACCCCCCTTTCCCCACACTTGGGCCCTGTTTGTTTCGGCTTCTGGCCACCAAAAGCTGCTGCGGACTGTCAAACGCTTAGCTTCTCAGCTAGCTTCTATAAAATTTGTTGGGGCAAAAACCATCCAAAATCAACATAAACACATAATCGGTTGAGTCGTTGTAATAGTAGGAATCCGTCACTTTATAGATCCTGAGCCTTAGAACAATTTTATCTTCCTCCACACGTAATCGTAATGATACTCAGATTCTCCCCACAACCAGATTCTCCTCACAGCCAGATTTTCAGAAAAGCTGGTCAGAAAAAAGCTAAACCAAACATGCCCTTGGTCGCCCCTCCCCCTTCCCCTTTGCAGCCGCCCTCCACTGCTTCCTCCTCCCTCTAGATCTCCCCCCACGCAGCAAGGATCGAGAAGAGGAGGAGCAAGATGGATGGATTGAAGAGGAAGAGAGGATCAAGGAGATGTTCTACCACCATCTCTTGCAGATTTTCCTGGGGAAACCCTAGGTAAGGATGGGATCCTTGTTCCTCCCTAAAATTATGTGCTTTTGAAGGTTGTGGATCATGTGGATTGAAGGATTATAGGTTGGATTAGATGTGGGGTTAGGTTTTGACCTCGAATTTAATTTCTGCAGAATGGCAGATTCGATAGTTTCTGTTCATGTCAGTTTTCCATGGTCTTAGTGGCCTCAAAAAAAAATAAAAAGTATATATATGAGTCTTAGATAATTTGTAGATCTTTTCGTGGCCACAAAGAACACCTCAATCGGACATCAGAACAGAAAGTTATTGCAGTTTGATTATAGCAGTTTTTCAGTCTCATAATTCTATGGAGAATCTGTTCTCTTAAGAGTTAGGCAATTTTATCGATAGAATTAAACTGTGGGTTGGTAAAAGAAGTTGTAGATAATTTCATAAGCTTTCCAGATTGTTAAAGAGTGCATTCATATGATTTGTGAAACTCTAGTTATGTTTGTTTTACTGTGGCTGTTCCTGTTTGCCTGACAAAAATGAGCGGGTCTGTTCACTGGTGAGTTTCATTTAGTAAATGGCCGAATTGGCTCTTCAAACTATGGAGACTTTTGTAGAGGGATAAAAGTTCTTACTGCCAGCAGAATTTCATAATTTTGGGTTCAGTAGTTTGGGAGATATCGAATTTTTAAGTTAACTATGCTGCTGTCTAAAACAGATTCAGTCAGTTATCTTGTCAGATGTTTTAGAACCTATAGATGGCAAAATTTAATTATCCATTGAATACCGAAGTTGTAGAGTATTTTGTGTAGATACTTCTAGAGTATTTGTTTGATATCACTACTATTTTAATTTTAAAGATACAAAATTAACAAACAGCGCTGCTGCTGTGTGGCATGTGGTTCAGGGTGGGAGTCTTTCCACTGGGTCTTGGTTTCAAGTGTAGGAGTGTTTTGTTGATTGTTGGCAAATGTTTGTGAAATATTTATACTAAGTTTTATGCCCACTAGCAGGTGGCTACACTCCAGATCATGCCTAGTACATTTTCCTTCTTCGATGAAGGCAAGTGAATGTAGCGGTGGTTGCTACCGTTTTGACCTGTTATTTCTATCACCTACACTCTAATATTCAGAATTATTGGATTCTCTCATAATTGAACTCTATGATGATGTTTTACTTGATTGTATTATATTGATGCTCTATCATATAATGATGATGATTATGGTTCAAGTATGACCCATGAGATTAATTCACACCCTGAAGGCAGATGAAGTATTATTTGAGGTTTGCATTGTATCTGAAGGCATATAATGTATTATTTGAGGTTTGTATTGCATCTAAAGGAAGTGAAATTTATTGATAAATGCAGCATGCCATATACATTGCATGACTCATTTGCATCTGAAGTTTTGTCGTGACCTATGGTCCGACCGTACCGGTACAACTTAGTATCGTACGTTGCCCGAGGAGGGGTACGATGCGGCTTCATACCCTTAGAGGTATGAAGGCAGAGGACATATGCATTGCAGTCATATGCATACATTGAAGTGATATTTGCAGATGATGTGGTTTTATACCCTCAGAGGTATGAAGATAGAGGACCTACACATTGCATTCTTATGCATACATTGAAGTGATATTTGCAGGTATTGTTGATGCAGGGAAGTGTTATACAACCTATTTTGGTTGTTCGAGGAAATGAGATGGTATTGGTTATATTGGGACTACAGAGTTCTATATCTGCAAGTATTTCTGATCTTGATTGTGATTCTTTTAAAATGTTGATTAATCCAATTTGTGGTTTGAATATCTCATCAAAACAATTAGCTTGCTGAGATGTTTCATCTCACTCTTGCATTACTCAATGCAGGTGCTTGTTGCTCATCAAGGGGAGTGGGAAGTAGCAGCACATCCACCTTCACTCTCATAATAACGCTGCCTAGGCGCAATCATGATTTAATTAGAAACTTCTTGTCAAATGATGTTTGTTTTTAACTTGTCATGCGCTCTAGTTAATTTAGTTCATGTCGTTATGGTTGTCTTCCCATTGCTAGCAGATTATTAATGTCTATTATGTTTTCTTATCATGATATCTATTTATACTTTGTTGCTTCCCCGTTTATGCAATTTTCAAAGGAGATGCTGTCGAAATTTTATATATGAATGTTAGATGTGTAGTTTAGTAGCATTCTAGGGTGTTTGTGGATCCCGGGGTGTTACAGTTGGTATCAAAGCATAGGCTTTAGATTCTTGGCAATTTGAAGATAAATTTGACACACTTGCACATATAGGAAGGGTATGGGTTCAAATATATTTGATATATATTAGTGTCTTTGAAGTGCAGATGACAATAATTTCACCCCTCCCTATTCCTTTACGGTGATGTGGTAAGTTGTTTATGACTTAATGCCTGATATAATTTATCTCTAAATCTTTATATTGTTTTATTAATGCGATTGATATCGCTGGTCTTTTGTGAGATTGAAGTTGTTATTATGCTTGTGATATACAAGTATGTCTATGTTGTTTTCACCATGTTTTTCATGGTTGAGTTTTATTACAATAATATTGTTATATATGCTTGATTGAGGATGTTTTTAAGAGGAGTGTGAATTGCTTGTTTTGGGTTACAAGGTAACCATGAATTTGAATTTAAGTTGTTGAGCGGTTGGTGGATAGTTCCAACTATCTTTGCAAAGAATGATTGTTTATGTCGAGAAACCAATTCTGAAAGAAATGAATATTGGTACTTTTATATGAATTTTGGGGAAAGTCTTTACCTAGCTAGAATGGCTTACATGTCTCTCTTCTATTGTGTGTTTTAGTAGCCACAAAGCCTAGATGTGGTTTAATGTGGTTGCATGTTAGTCATGCTAGTTGTAGAATAAATCTTTGATTTTCTAGATCCATTGATTATGTATTAATACGTTGATGATCAGATGGTTCTCTCCCCGATGCATGCTTGTGGAGCCATTGTTGGATAACCTATCTATTGGATTGAATTTTGCCAATGCCTAGCCTAGAGTTGGTTGTGTGTGGTTAGTCACCTATTCCTAAATGATGTGGTTTTTACATCAGCTTGAGATGTTTGTCAAATGTGTGAAGGATTACGGGGTTATTATTGACCATGTATGTCTGGTACTTTGAGTGCATCATTTGATAGAATGAAATGTAAGTTTATGAGCTACAGTAGATGAAGACTTATATTATGTGTAGGTTAACCTTACTAGTTTCAATATTTTTCTTAGTTGAGTTGTTGTATGAAGTATAGTGACATTGGTTAACCAAGTATTGTGTTGTTGTGCTGTTAGTGCTCTTTGTGGAGCTTTTGGCATTTCTTCGATGAAATGTGCCGCGCAGAATGTTATTGGCTTCTTGTTGGCTTTATTATTCCATTAGTTCTATAGATTTTCTCCCTTTTGTGGGGGTGCAAAGAATGTTAGATTACATGATTATCTTTTTATGATGGCAAGAATAAGGTTTAGGAAGATTAGGAGTTTTGTTTCAATAGAACTACTTGTTTCGTGGTGCTTTTAGGTGAGGTGTTTGATCTTCTTATACATTCGTCAGGTGTGAATGTTTCACCATTTAATTAAAATTAATTGTTGAAGTTGGTAAGGGTTGTGCTTAGTGCATATTACCCCTTCATAAAAGAGTGTTGTCTTAAGACATTGATGTTGATGTATAGCTGCATCCAAATTCGATGGTGTGAAATTGTAGTGTTGATTGCATCTATGACTTGCTTTGAGCTTCATTGCATGTTGTTTCATGCTTGATGTCAGGTTGTGTAGTTTCCTTAGACAATTAGTCCAAGGTAGAAGTTCTTGTGTTAATTAAGACCAATAATGGACCCATGTATCGAATGGTGGTGCTATATGGGGTACCTTGGGTGTTTTGCTTGGAGTGGTCGAATTCGAGGACAAATTCTTTTTAAGGGGGATAGAGTGTAATATCCCAAAAAAATGTAGACCAAAAGTTGATATTCGGTGCGTGGATGAGGGAAAGGGTTGTGGGCCGTTGGATGCAAAGTGAGGAGATACCTGAGGCGTCGTTTCTTTCTCCCACAAAACCCTTGTGGTCGCCCCCCTTTTTTCCCTTTTCTTGGCCAGCAACCCCCCCCTTTCCCCACACTTGGTTGCCCCTCCCCCTTCCCCTTTACAGCTGCCCTCCACTGCTTCCTCCTCCCTCTAGATCTCCCCCCATGCAGCAAGGATCGAGAAGAGGAGGAGCAAGATGGATTGAAGAGGAAGAGAGTATCAAGGAGATGTTCTACCACTATCTCTTGCAGATTTTCTTGGGGAAACCCTAGGTAAGGATGGGATCCTTGTTCCTCCCTATAATTATGTGCTTTTGGAGGTTGTGGATCATGTGGATTGAAGGATTAGAGGTTGGATTAGATGTGGGGTTAGGTTTTGACCTTGAATTTAATTTCTGCAGAATGGCAGATTCGACAGTTTCTGTTCATGTCAGTTTTCCATGGTCTTAATGGACTCAAAAAATAAAATGTCTATATATGAGTCGTAGATAATTTGTAGATCTTTCCGCGGCCGTGAAGAACACCTCAATCGGACATCAGAACAGAAAGTTATTGCAGTTTGACTATAGCAGTTTTTCAGTCTCATAATTCTGTGCAGAATCTGTTCTCTTAAGAGTTAGGCAATTTTATCAATAGAATTAAACTGTAGGTTGGTAAAAGAAGTTGTTGATAATTTCATAAGATTTCCAGATTGTTAAAGAGTGCATTCATATGATTTGTGAAACTCCAGTTATGTTTGTTTTACTGTGGTTGTTCCTGTTTGCCTGACAAAAATGAGCGGGTCTGTTCACTGGTGGGTTTCATCTAGTAAATGGCCGAATTGGCTCTTCCAACTATGGATACTTTTGTAGAGGGATAAAAGTTCTTACTGCCAGCAGAATTTCATAATTTTTAGTTCAGTAATTTGAGAGATATCGAATTTTGAAGTTAACTATGCTGCTGTCTAAAACAGATTCAGTCAGTTATCTTGTCAGATGTTTTAGAACTTATAGATGGCAGAATTTAATTATCCATTGAATACCGAAGTTGTAGAGTATTTTGTGTAGATACTTCTAGAGTATTTGTTTGTTATCACCACTGTTTTAGTTTTAAAGATACAAAATTAACAAACAGCGCTGCTGCTGTATGGCAAGTGGTTCAGGGTCGGAGTCTTTCCACTGGGTCTTGGTTTCAAGTGTAGGAGTGTTTTGTTGATTGTTGTCAAATGTTTGTGAAATACTTATACTAAGTTTTATGCCCGCTAGCAGGTGGCTACACTTCAGATCATGACTAGTACATTTTCCTTCTTCGATGAAGGCAAGTGAATGTAGCGGTGGTTGCTACCGTTTTGACCTGTTATTTCTATCACCTACACTCTAATATTCAGAATTATTGGATTCTTTCATAATTGAACTCTATGATGATGTTTTACTTGATTGTATTATATTGATGCTCTATCATATATTGATGATGATTATGGTTCAAGTATGACCCATGAGATTAATTCACACCCCTGAAGGCAGATGAAGTATTATTTGAGGTTTGCATTGTATCTGAAGGCAGATAACGTATTATTTGAGGTTTGTATTGCATCTAAAGGAAGTGAAATTTATTGATAAATGCAGCATGCCATATACATTGCATGACTCATTTGCATCTGAAGTTTTGTCGTGAC
Source organism: Zea luxurians (assembly GCA_029449295.1). Taxonomy (NCBI): domain Eukaryota; kingdom Viridiplantae; phylum Streptophyta; class Magnoliopsida; order Poales; family Poaceae; genus Zea; species Zea luxurians. The sequence continues at coordinate 44,812,212 of JAOPSE010000004.1, read as the reverse complement.
CTATGGTCCGACCGTACTGGTACAACTTAGCATCGTACGTTGCCCGAGGACGGTTACGATACGGCTTCATACCCTTAGAGGTATGAAGGCAGAGGACATATGCATTGCATTCATATGCATACATTGAAGTGATATTTGCAGATGATGTGGTTTTATACCCTCAGAGGTATGAAGATAGAGGACCTACACATTGCATTCTTATGCATACATTGAAGTGATATTTGCAGGTATTGTTGATGCAGGGAAGTGTTATACAACCTATTGTGGTTGTTCGAGGAAATGAGATGGTATTGGTTATATTGGGACTATAGAGTTCTATATCTACAAGTATTTCTGATCTTGATTGTGATTCTTTTAAAATGTTGATTAATTCAATTTGTGGTTTAAATATCACATCAAAACAATTAGCTTGCTGAGATGTTTCATCTCACTCTTGCATTACTCAATGCAGGTGCTTGTTTCTCATCAAGGGGAGTGGGAAGTAGCAGCACATCCACCTTCACTCTCATAATAACGTTGCCCAGGCGCAGTCATGATTTAATTAGAAACTTCTTGTCAAATGATGTTTGTTTTTAACTAGTCGTGCGCACTAGTTAATTCAGTTCATGTCGTTATGGTTGTATTCCCATTGCTAGCAGATTATTAATGTCTATTATGTTTTCTTATCATGATATCTATTTATACTTTGTTGCTTCCCCGTTTATGCAATTTTCAAAGGAGATGCTGTCGAAATTTTATATATGAATGTTAGATGTGTAGTTTAGTAGCATTCTAGGGTGTTTGTGGATCCCGGGGTGTTACATTGTCGTGGGTGGCGAGGTAGGACTCCCACCAAGACTGAGCTGCTCCCCTCAACAGACGGGGACCATAGAGAACCTTCTTTCTGTCATCACACTAAGCGGTGTGCAACTCCCGCTCCATGGTACGTAGCCAATTTTCAACATCCATGGGGTCAGTACAGTGAGTGAACACTTGGGGATGACCTCTCATGAATTCAGCACGCTTGTCTCTAGGCATCCGAGGCATCTGCACTTGCATCTGAGGTTGAGGTGGGGGTTGTTGCTGCTGCATGGCAGCCAGAGTCTGACCAATAGCTTGGACTGCCTGAGTCTGCATCAGGAACATCTGCTCTATTGTCATTGGGGCGGTGGTGGCAACTGCTGCTGAGGTGCCTCATCTTGCGGTGCTTGCTGCTCCTGCTGAGCATGCCTCCCTACTCTGTGCCTGTTGTCTGACATCCGCAGAATATAATCACACATCAGAACTGATCTTGCAAATCTTGCAGCATAAGAAAAGAGTATAGAATTCTTCCACAATACTGAACATATAAGCATCTTCACTGACTCCCAACATAGGCAAACACAGCTTCTCAGATAAAGAGGAAAGTAGAATAAAAGGCTTCCCAACTAGATAACTAATTTTGTTAATATTAACAGGTAAACCAAAGTGCAGAGGGTACCCACACTCTGCCGACAGTCATTACAAAGATCCAAATCCATTATAGTTCATCATGACAAACATAAAAAAACATAGGATATGCAAACTACCCTGTCTAACTAAGACTAACTGAGAATAAGACTAAGGCTAAGACTTCTTTTTTAAAACATTAATTACAAGATCAGACGCTGATGATCTATGGTCCTAAATTTATCCTGGACCTATAGTCGGGGTTGCCATAGACATGGTATCCACGCTGAGATGAGCGGTACAGATGCTGAGTCCTGATGGGGGCGGGAGAACCATCCTCCAGGTGATGGCGCTCCGCGCGCTCAGCCTGCAACTGGGCGATCACAGCATAAGCCCTACTCAGCTCATCTAAAGCATGGTCCAGCTCCGTGTTTAGCACGGTAGCTAGGTTGACTGTGCTGCTCAACCTAGGATTGTCCTCACCAACAGGTGAGACAATCGCGCCTCCTGTGCTGCCATGTGGACGGCGGGGGTAATACCTCAGGTCAAGACTACCCGCCACCCCACCGAACACTGAGCAGTAGTGCGAAAGGGCACGCTGTGTGGCATCTTGTATGGCTGCCTCAGCCGAGTCCCGCTCAGAGATAGAATAATGCTCCGAGCAGACCTCCGCACCCTGGCGACTATCCTCCAAATGGTGAACCAAACAAGTTGCCTCCCAACAGTTTGGGTAAGCCTCGCAATTGTGATGGAAGACAACACAGCGATACTCGATGGACCAAGTGCGCCGGTCGAGTGCCTGGCGTAGCAAGGTGTCGAGCGCATCATGGATGTGGCACCCACGAGCGGCATCACGAGTGATGGGTCGAGCAACCCATCCCTCCGGCTCCTACTCCTCTGAAAGTTTAGTGCTGTGGCCCGAGCTGCTGTCGTCACCTCTGTCGTCGGGGTCTCCTCCAACAGCTACTCCAGCGGCCGGGGCGCCCAGTGGTGGTGCAGGGGGCGCTTCCAGCGGGGGCACAGGAGAGCAGTGCCTCACATACTCTACCTTCGGCTAAGGCGAGGAAGAAGAGCCCTGCTGCTCCAACTCCTATCGCTGACGCTCCTACTCCTCATGCAGGCGGTGGTTCAGCCTCTCCAAATGGCTAGACTGACTAGCCACCGGACGGCGAAGCGGATGCTCTGCGAGACAAGAAGGCAAGAAAGGAATGACTGACTTTCGTGCGGTGTGTCTAAGACGAGCCATCTACAAAAGACACCATAAGCATAAGAGTGAGAGCAAAACTAGTATGACCAGCAAGTAGACCATAAAAAATTAGGAAATAGATTAAAACAAAATTTTCAGCAAGGTATAGTATATATAATAAAACATAGAATTGGTCTAGATGACCTACTTTTGAAGGGACACTAAGGTCAAGGTGAGAATAGGGGTCTATAGTCCTTAGAACGGCCATTCTACTCTAGGTTAGCGGTCCTATAGTCAGCACGGCTTTGATACCACTTATGTCACAACCGGTTTTAGAAGGCAAACTGAATGCAATCCATGTACGTGCTAGGATCAGTAATTCACGTACACAAAAATTACATAATCGGACATCATCACATAGTGCTCGAATTATAACGTAAAAGATGGTAATAGTTGATTTCATCATGATGTCCTAGACATCCACATAGTCATTAAAAATTATCAAAGTGCGGAAATCAAACGTAGATAAACACGGCCTTCACAGGCAGCCGACTGGGGGTTTGTCGCTAACCCACGCCTAGAACTCATCATACTCTTGGAACTCCTGGAAGTCTTCCTCCATGACTTCATCCTCTCCTGAGCAGTGGTTGCAACGTGGACAATCTGGGGGGTTTGGTGTGTAAAGCAAGGGTGAGTACATATCAACATACTCAGCAATTGTCCCGTTTGGCTGTAGTGGACTAGCTTTATGTGGGGTTAAAGTCAAGCAGTTGCTTTTAGTTGGTCAGGTTATTATTACTAGTAGAGAGCCAGGTTTTAGCATTAACCCAAGTTGTTAACCCCAAAGTACCTTTTCCAAACGGAAAGAATACCAGAAACAATTACCAGAATCATAATCAAAACCATCATCCTCATTATCAAATGTGAACAAAACATCTCTAATCAATGTGTCTCTAATCAATGGAGCTCCCTTGGCCGCTCATAACCGCGAGCACGGCTGATATATCATTTTCATAACACTCTACAGAGGTTGCACACTTTACCTACAAGCCGTGATTCCGTTTTGCCTCGGTCCGATCAAAACCTTAAACACTACTAAGGTGAATAGGCAGGGTTTCACTACGTATCCTTTACAAAGATTCCCTGAGGCTGTAGCCACCCGTTAGGTTTCCTAAATGTACCACACTCCTCCCCAAGGAACAATCCACCCTTAGTGGAGTGAGCCGCATACACCGAGCCCCATTGACGGCACGACGGTGAAGCGAACTACACCTCAGTTCCTCTAATTATTCAGCTAAGGGCGACCCATACCACCCTCATGGTTGCACTGTTTTCCCGGGTGGTCATCCAACGAACCAGTCCTTACGGAGAGGAACTTGAGAAACCGCTCAAGTCCCCTTAAATGTCACAATATCATCATCATAATCAAAAGAGAAAACAACATATCATAAATAATCTCATCATGTTCATTTATTAGGGTGAAGCACTAGCATAAAGCTAAACCATGATAACCCAACCCACATAGGTAAACAAGGACATGATAAACAAAGCTATTCAATCCTTAGGTATAAATTGTGTAAATGCGGGGAGTGAATTATAAAATAAGTAGGACATAGATGGGTCAAGGGACACTTGCCTTCACCAACCAGCTGCTGCTTAGGGTCTTCACCTTCAACTCCTTCGGACTCCGTCAACTGACCATTATCTATACGAGTTCAAACATACATTCCACAAATTAATATAAAAAGAACAATACACCACACAGTAGAATATAACAAATAAGCAGACGCTCGGCGCAGGGCTCGCACCTATGACTAAGCGAGAAAGAGAAAACAATGGTCGAGGCTACAGACGAAAGGCAATTACGTTAAACAGTTATGAATTAAAGTAATTGTCTAAACACAACCATATTAATTTGACAATCACGCTATGCATAAAATAAAGTTGCGCTACGAGTTTAATTATTATAAACAGTTCACGATAAATTCAAAAGGATTGTCGTGCGGCAAAACGTACGACGGCACACGCGAACTAAACAAAAAATAAAACGAGTTGTCGCGCGGCGAAGCGTGCCACGCAACACTGAACTAAGCCAAAAATAAAATGGGTCATCACGCGGCAAAGCGCGCGATGCAACACTTAGACTAAACTTGAAATTGAACGAATCGTCGTGCGACAAAGCGCGCAACGAAACACTTGAATTAAATATGAAAATGACGCAAAGCATCGCGTGACGAAGCGCACAACCGCATACGCCACTTAAACTGAATTTAGAATAATTCATCGCGCGACGAAACACGAGACACAACATATTAAATAATCTGAAAATAAAATGAATCGTCATGCGACGAAGCGTGCGACGCAGCACACTAAATAATCTAAAATTAAACTAAATCATCGCGCGGCGAAGCGCGCGACGTAGCACATATATAATCTAAAATTAAACTAAAACTACAACTAATCAAACTAAATTTTAAACATTACACGCTAGGGCTACACACGCGGGAACGGGACTGCACGCATGGAGCTAGGGAGGGCGCCAGGGGCGCGCGCGGCCAGGGGCCAGCAGGGCACGGCTAGGGGCGGCTAGGGCGCGCGGCCAAGGCGCGGTCGAGGGTGCAGCTAGGGCACGGCTTGGGCGCGGCTAGGGTGCGGCCGAGGCGCGCGGTGGGGTGTGGCCAGGGCACGTGGCCAGGGTACGGCCGAGGCACGCGATGGGGCGCGGCTGGGGGCGCGGCGGGGCACGCGGCTAGGGCGCGGCCGAGGCGCCACCAAGGGCTAGCAGGGGCGCGTGGGGAAGGGTGGAGGAGGGAGAGGAGAGGGGAGGGGAAGAGAGAGGGAGGTGGGAGCTCACCTCGGGGTTCGACGATCGCAGCAACCGTCCACCGGATCACACCTAGGGCAAAGGAGGTGGAAGAGAGGTGGGAGAGAGGGAGAGGAGGTTGCTGTGTAGGAAACAAAATGAGATAGGGAGGGAGGGGCGCGCATGGGGGTGTGGGGTGCTAGGGGCCGGGCTAGGTGGGGTCTCGGGCCGAGGCAGGCCAAAAACCCACTGCACGCACGTCCACTAATCGGAATCAAATCGCGAATCAACACCCGAAACGAGACGGACGCGCGATTAAACACAACGTCAGGCAAATAAATATGCTTCGGCATGATGCAACACTGATGTCAACTTAGGTTTTTGTTTACACTCATTACGGACACCAGTCACTATACTACTTTGAAAATTGGAAAAAGGAGCGAAACAGGAAGAGAAAGGAGAGTAACACCTGAATTTGGTGAGTATTAGAGAAGAAAAAATTATACTCCCAAATTCAGGGCGTTATAACTTGCTTCATCAGAGCTAGAGTGGTATAAGCAGCCCTGTTGGGAGAGTAGTTGGCATAATATCCAACCTACTCACACTTGAAGCATGACTTGTTTGTGGATGTATTAGGAGCAACAGGTCCGGTCGGGGTGTTTGCTTGAGTAGGAGCAGATTGGGTCTATTGAGTTTGTTGGCCAGAACTGCCATGAGCTAGTGTGCCTTGAGGTGTAGTATAACGGGGAGGAGAAATACTTCCAGTCTGTCCCTAGTTAGTAGCCTTCCTCTTTTCTCCAAGCTCAACCCCCGTGTGCTCTAGGGCGATAGCTTTGTCTAATAGTCTCTGGAAAGACGGGATTGTGTGCGACATCAGTTAGTATTGTAGTGGCACGATCAAACCCTCTAGAAATAGCTCCTGCTTTTTCTCATCATCATCATCAACTTCACCAGGAGCATATCGGGATAGCTGGATGAATTTGTCTCGGTATTCACTTAATGACATCCCTCCCTATTTGAGGGATAGGAACTCCTTCTTGACCTTCATAAGACTAGCAGGAATATGGTAATTCCTAAAGTGAGTGGAGAATTCTGCCCAGCTAATGGTGTGAGCAGCAACATGCGCAGCGTAGTATGCATCCCACCAATCCATAGCAGGGCCAGTGAGGCGACCTGATGCATATAGCACTTTCTCCCTTTCAGTGCACTGAGCTATATTGAGCATCTTATCCATGGACTTTAACCAGTCGTTAAGTTGTAGTAGGTATGAGAAGTTAGAGAATGTTGGTGGCTTGTGACTCATAAACTTTTGGTGCTTATCCCTGGGCGGAGCTGGTGGTGGTGGAGGTGGCAGTTGTTGTCGTTCATGTCGTTCTTGACGCATTTCTTGGTGTTCTTGCCGCATTTCCTGTCATTCTTGACGGATCTGTGCTTGCATTTCTGTCATTGTGTTGGTCATCTGTTGTAGTAATCGCATTTGAGCAGCAGCCACGTCCTTAATAGGCGGGGGATTCGGAGGAGGATTCATTTCTGGTTCCGGGTTAGCTACAGCCCTCCTTCGACGAATTCGTGCGAGTAGATCAACACCTCCTCCCCTCCTGGTATTAACCATCTGGATTGTAACATAGTTTTGCAAGGGGAATAATTTAGTAGGTAGAACAGATAGCCTAGTAGCTGGTCATAAACTGAGGGATCTTAGGCAAACCTTTGATCTGTTGCTTTTTGTCTATGTCGGGACAACTATGCTTATAAGATGAATCTCCAAGAATAAGATAGAATCTGCTAAGATAAGATAGATATGTGATCGTAGATACATTTTAATGGGGGATAATCTAGGTTGGCTAGTTGTCTTATAAACATATTTTTATGCCTATACGTATATGCAGATGCAATTGTGGACATAACTCCACAACTCATCACAGTCAATCAAAGAACCAAATTAAACAGTTATCATAAGAACAAGCATCCAAGCGTATAGATACCGACAAAAATAGTTTTGTTTTTGTTCCTAAGATTAGGTCTCCTATTCCTAAAGGTCACTTTAGGTACAGGATTTCAAAGTGTGAAATCCACTTTTGTCTTTAGAAGTGAAAAGATAAGAGTAATCAGAGTAAAGGAGCAATAGATGAGAAAAGATTAAGTTAAGTTTAGAAAGATTCAGAGTAGCAAAGGTAAGTAGGTAAGGTTATCCATTTCTATCTAGGTTACATCCTACAGTCAACATTTGCTCTGATACCACTTCTGTCACACCCGGATTTAGGGTGCCAAACCCGGACGTGAATCAAATGTGTGTTGGGATCAAGTCTCATACATATGATGACTCATGATACAGAAACGAATGTCGGAATGTCACATCATTAATATATAATGGAGTTCTGTACAAAATAGATAAATAATTACATCATACGAAGACAACGATCCAGCAACCCAAAGTTGACTGGGAGGCGACGGCCTAGACCACTCACGAACTCATAACAACATCCATCATGTGCCTCATCCTGTGGTACCCATCCTTGACCTGGGGGGATGTGAGTACAACAAGGGCGAGCTCACATACGTTCATCACTCAACAAGTTGTGGGGAATAATGTGCATGAACTCACCAATGGTGGGAGCTCATGTGAAGTGTAAGGCTTACCAAAGGAGATGGTTAAAGCTGAGCATTTCTTATAAAGTTGGTCAAAATTTTATTAGCAGTTACAATGTATAAGTAGATACCAACCCAATTAATTAAGATATCACAATTAATAATATCACCCGCGATGCAATGCATATGACAGATTAAGTTTAGTTCCAGAATTAATCATGCGAGAGTCCTGAGTCGCTCATGACCGTGAGCACAACTGATATACCAGTTTTACACTCTGCAGAGGTTGCGCCCTTTACCCACAAGTCATGTTACCCATTTGCCATGAGGTTGTATGAACCCCATGCACCTCTACCGAGGAAGCGAGGCAGGGTAGCACCACGAGGCCTTTCCAAAGTTCCACTAGTTCGAAAATACTCACTACGGTTTTAGGACGAAGGAAGCATAGGAATCCCTCGTCCGAACTGCCATCGCAGTAGTTCGACCTGAGAACCTCCAAATACTCTGCAGCGACGCCTCCCCGCTTGCCACTCCTAATTACTTGGTTAAGGGCGTCCCATTCCACCCTTGTGGTAGCACTGTTATCTCAAGGTAAGCTCCATGTTCCAATTAGCACAATGATCTTGTCATGAACAATAATTAAAACAATAGCATAATTGGAACATAATCATAATTCAAATGTAACATTAATCCCAAAACTAGGTAGAGTAATAGCAAATCTACCCAATTGTTCATATTAGGTCCCATCTGATTAACCTGAGCATGTCATAGTGATTAACAGGAACATTATTAGGTAGAGAAGAGTGATCAAGGGCACACCTTGCCTTAGACTCGAGATTCCTAGGTACCAACTTGGTCTTCAAGTGACTCGTAACCTCAGTGCTACTCGTAGCAATACAAACAAACATGGTATAGGCAAAATTAACATCACACCAAACATAAGAACAAACTGTATAATAATGTTCTATGTATCGAAATGAGGTTTGGAGTTACGGTTAAAAACTTATGATTTTCCAAAGTTTTAAGTGTTTACAATAAAATAAATGAGGTACAAGATTTTAATCATAGGTTTCATGGTAATACAAGGTTACTAGTTGATAAACAATATTAATGTGAGATTAATGCAACTGAAATGGTTCAAAAAAGAGTTAAAATGAATTACCTATGAATTAAACAAAGTTTTAGAATTACTTTTATACTAGAAATCATTTTTGTTTTTAATTCTGGATTTCTTTGAAGACTCTGGACTGCGGACACGAATACCATATATTACAGGGGCTAAGGTGCAAAGTTCTGGGTTTAGGTGTAATTTATTTTGGCCAAGGTAGGATGGTGGGTTACTTTCTGTAAACTATAAGTGTGCTTAAGTGAAGTGGGCTAGCCGAAGGGGTATCGATGGTTCACGACTGTTGGATCATAAGCCTACGAACAAGATTAGATCGGATCCCTAAAGACCCGGTCTCAAGCCACTGCCCTACGATCTAGGATTCACGGGTTAGATTTAAAACGATTATGAATGGTTCTTACGCGCACGATGCACATCTAACGGCGCGGATTTGCAGGATCAAACTGTTCACGCGAGATCATATCACACTCGTCCACTGGCCGATCAACGGCTAGCACTTGACACCATCCCCTGAGACGTACCCAAACCCAACGACACGCTCGCCGTGGTGGAGCGCCATGACCGGAGGACCCGCACCAGCCCACGGTGCCCGATTCGTGGCAACCCGACGTCACACGATGAGCAGTACAAGGCGATGAACAAGAAAGTGCCATTACAAGTCACCGACCCACGCAAACAACCCAGCGGCAGAGGATGGCAGGGCAGAGGAGATACCCCAAGTCCGACGAAGATTACCGGTTTCACCACGGGCGAAAATTAACACGAGAAGGTGCCTCATGTAAACGGGAAATAAGGCAGACTAGTTTGAGGGTCTCTTACCTCGAATTAGGTGACGAGAGCGCTGCTCAAGCAGTAGCGGAGTTTCACGGCGGTAGCGATCCTTCCTGCGTTCCTTCCCCCCTCTGCGGTGACGGTGACCTTGGATTTCTACCCCGACGCGCTCGCGGTGACAGGGAAGATGGCTCAGGCGACCCCACCGCGTAGGTATATAGTAGAGGGGATTCCCCTAGCTGGACGATTACATCGGCGGGTTGTTGTAACAACCAAAGAGGGCCCACACGTCAGATAGACAGGTGACTTGGTATGCGCTCTTGAGTGGCTGATAAGTGGGTCCCACCCACCAGTGTAACGCTCAGGGCAGGCTGCCGTGAGTTTCAGTGGGCCGAATCTAGTCTAGCGGTCCAGTACAGGTAATTCTCTGTTTATTTTTCTTTTCTATTTCCAATTTTAGATATTCAAACCAAATTCAAATTCCTGTTATGAATTTCAAATTCCCAATCTCAACATAATCCTAATGTGAGTATAAATCCTACTATTTTTAATATTTTTATTTATTCTCCTTCCATTTTCAAATTCGAATTTTCAAACATAAACTTGTCTCACGAGTTTAAACACAAATGTACAAATACAAGAACCTCAGCATGAGATGTATATTTCTGTATTTATTTATTTGCTATTTGACTACTTTAGTTCCCTTAATTGAGTATGTCCAAAGAGAAGCAAAACTCATAATCCCCAGAACATTTACATATACGTATATTTATTTATTTTATTATTTTTCCCTTATATAAATTTTGGGCTTTACATAATATCTGTATTTAGTTAGAACCCGAAGGGCTACCATGCACAGTGGTTTTTCTGTTTTCCTTTTTCCTTTTTGGTTTAAAACGCAGTGAACACTGGAAAGATGAGTAGTTCGAGTTTTTAAACTCGAAAAATGGTGAAATAAATTTTGTAGGATTCCTCTGTGACAGATCTATTGTTTGAAAATGTTGCATTTCAAGGTTTGAATGTTTTTGTACATGGTTTGAATTTAAATATGAAAACTAAGTTTCTTTATAAGTAATAAAATAAATAAATCCGAGGCCAGAAAAATATGAGTCCAACTTTTACTAGGTTCTTTTAGTTAATGTCTACTTGTGGTAAATTATTTGGGGGCTGTTGGGGGCCTTGGTCTTCCGAAGGTCCTCAAAAACACGACTAACAATGTTTCCCAAGTGTAATATATGTACAGGAGCCTTCGTACTCGGAATAAAGCTGTACACAATATGAAAAGCATGGTCGGGACGAAGGTTGAACCAACTCTGAAGCTATACGCAAGGAAGCTTCGGCTCAATGGCAGAAAAAAAGGAACCGACTTAAAGGGGAAAAGGCTATCTAGTCCTCGTTGGATTGTCATTAAGTCAATAGTAAACATAAAAGGCATGAATGTAATTGTACACATGTTGCACCCTGTGCCTATAAATAGATGAACAGTACCCCTGTACTATTCACGCTGACTTGTATTCGCTCGTGCGTCACACTTGGACTTTTACCTTCTGTCAAGCCGAAGGTACAAATATAATTCGATATTGTTTCTGTTCACCCATGATAATAAAAAGAAGAGATATTAATAGTATCATATGATTATTTATGTTGCCTCTTATATTTCATATGCTTCTTCTTTCATTAACATATACTGCGATGATGAAGGTATGTCCTTTGTGACCTTCCTCTGAAGATCATTATATCCTAAGGGAGATAATGCTTCGAAGGACGAAAGGTATTAACTTTTAACATTTTGTGTTGCCTTGTTCTTAACTCATAGCATTTGAGAACAAGTCCCCAACATTGGCGCCCACCTCTGGTGAACTCATTCGACCACCTTCGGCAAGCTGTGAGCTTCGTCATGCCACCGAAGAAATCTTCAGGGCTAGGGGCTGCTCTGCAGCCACTAGACGTCAACCAGGACACGCTGCGCAAAGCCCGAACTCAAAAGAGGAAGGCTACAAGTCCAACTCCCCAGGAGGAGGAGCTAGACCAAGAAATAAGGGATCTCGAAGCTATCCATTAGCAGGTCGAAAGGAAGAGAGAGAAGATGCTTCGTCTTTCCGATCTTCAGAATAAGATCGATGAAGCCGCTGAAGAAATACATCATCTTACTCAAGATGACTAGGACCGAAGACCTCCATAGAGAGAGCTTCGTCAAGATAATTCCTACAATGATGATGATTGGTATGACGATTTCCATCTTGGAAATTTTGCTTTTGATGATGCTTCTCCTCTATCAGCAGAACTACAGGCTACCCCATGGCCCTTATCATACAAGCCCCCTTAGCTCCCCATGTATGATGGGCACTCAGATCCGAAGCAGTTCCTGATGAGCTACGAAGCAACTATATCTTCGTACGGGGGCAATACTGCAGTCATGGCGAAGTCCTTCGTCATGGCAGTTCGGAGTGTGGCCCAGACATGGTACTCCTCTCTCCGGCCAAGGACAATCATGTCATGGCACAAGCTTAAGGACATGCTGGTCACCAGTTTTCAAGGGTTTCAAATGAAGCCAGTCACTGCTCAGGCCTTGTTCTAGTGCACTCAAGACCATGAGGAGTACCTTCAGGCATATGTCCAAAGGTTCCTGCGCCTGAGAGCACAAGCACCTACAGTGCCCAATGAAATCATCATTGAGGCCATGATCAATGGTCTTCGGCCAGGGCCTACGGCTCTATACTTCGCCAGGAAGTCCCCCCAGACTCTGGAGAAGCTGCTTCAGAAAATGGATGAGTACATCCGGGCTGACAACGACTTCCGCCAAAGAAGGGAGGAAGCTTACAGATTCTCTGAGATGACTAGGACCTTCGGAGGAAGAATCCACCCTAGGCATGTTAGATCAATCCACAGCTCTAGTCAGAATGATGACAAAGGAAGCTAGCTTCAGAGGCCATAGCACACCTCACAGTCTTCGGGACAGCAACAAAGCTCCTTCAGGCCACCAGCTCCAAGGGGCAGAGGTGGTAGGGGCTTCGGAGGAAGATATGGGGATCAACCTAGAAAAATTTATTGTTTATTCTGTGGTGAGAACAAGGGCCACACTATAAGAACGTGCCAAATCACCATTCTGAAGCAAAAGGAGATTGCCGAAGCAGAAGCTCAGTAGAATCAGCCGAAGCAGGTCTTACACACTGCTTCGTGCCACTCTCCTTACATACCGAAATACGTGGCCAATCAACCTGTAGCCTCTGTTGCTTCGGCAAGCCATTCACAGGCTTCTTAGCATCAGCTTCCACCGCCACCATCACTACAACCTACTTATTCCCGAAGCCAGCAGCTAGAAGGGCACCAACACTCCCAACAACAACAACGTGACTTCAGGGAGGAGTCCGAAGCTCGTACAGTCAATAGTACTGTACCATAATCAAAGCACATATACGGACCAATATCCTGCTTCTTAAATACTTTTATCTTCTAGGTTATTTTTGCTTTTTGAATAAGGAACAGGCAATGGAAACATAGTTTTAATTTCTTGTATTGATTTTGTTTCTATCAGAATGAAATATATCTTTTTCACAGAATTACGAAGCTACAAAATTCATTCCTAAGGGAGCGCAGTGTATGTTTTGTGCTCAAAAGTCATTTCTAAGGAAATGCAGAGCCAAAATTGCCGAAGCTACAAAAGTCGTTCCTAAGGGAGCGCAGCGTAAGTTTTGTGCTCAAAAGTCGTTCCTAAGGGAATGCAGGGCCAAAATTGCCGAAGCTACAAAAGTCATTCCTAAGGGAACGCAGTGTAAGTTTTCTGCTCAAAAGTCGTTCCAAAGGGAATGCAGAGCCAAATACCGCCGAAATATAAGGCGAAGAAGTTCAAAAGTCATTCCTAAGGGGATGCAGAACTTATACCACCGAAATAGAAGGTGAAGAAGTTCAAAAGACGTTCCTAAGGGGATGCAGAACTTATATCACCGAAATAGAAGGTGAAGAAGCTCAAAAGTCGTTCCTAAGAGGATGCAGAGCTTGTGTGTTCCAGTGTGGGTGTGTGGGTGTGTGTCTTCGGCATCCTCATCATTTTGCATCATATCATCACATCATTTTGCATAACATTACATCATATATCGTATTGCATCAACGACATAAGAATCGAATACGAAGCCAATCTTCGGCACATGCTTCGTGAAAATGAAAATGTGCAAAGGCACGAAGTAAGCTTCGGGAAATACAGATTTATCAGCCTTGTCACAAGAAGGGATCTATTTCTTTACAAAGCATGAAAAGAAGGGAAGGTGTTTTTTTCGCCGAAGGCTCAAAAACGGTATGTGTGTAAGTTTCATGCATCGTAAAGAAATATATTACAATAATTTACATATTCGATTCAATGTTACATACATCAAATGTCACATAGTTTTGTTACAATAGAAGCTTAATTTTACTTAAATTGGTCTATACATTCCAGCTATTATTACAATAAAACCCATTCCTCTTTAAGAACTTTCTCTGCAACTTCGTTCAGTAATTTGTTAACGACTTTGTCGACAATGGATTCAGCCTTGTTTATGATGTCCAGCGCTTCCTTCATTTTTGGAACAGCTAGGGGATCATGCGGTTCCAGTGGCAGAGATAGTTCAGCTGAAGTAGGAAAAATTGATTAGTTCGAAGCCATAAAGCAAGTACCGAAGCTAAAAAACCAAAAAATAATACCTATACGCCTTTCGCGTTCTGTAGCTTCTTCAGCTCGCTTTGCTTCTGCTCTGGCGTCGTGGGTGTCATTTTCACCCTTTTTTATAATCTCATGGGCCATCTCTCGGCCACCATTCACCCAGATATCATTTTAAAATTTCCCGTCCATTAAGGTTGCTTCGGCTGAAGGATCCTTCGTATCATCTACGGACAAGACAGCTTCGGCCTGGGCCATGATTCTAACATGATCGCATCCAGCCTTCTCCAAGATGGCTGAAATTCCCCGTGCACCGGAAAACGTGCAAACATCCCCGCGATCACTCAAAATTTCTTTGAAGGCTTCGGCCTCTCCATTTATTCATTCAACGACACCCTCGGGGTCGCCTCGTATGATGTTTTCTTTAACAGAGTAGGCACCCACTTTGGCGAAGCTAGTTTTCAATTTCTTCACACAATCCAAGGATTTCTCGAAGCACCTTTCCTTGGATTTACGAAGTTCTTCAACATTTTCTCTAGACGATTTTTCCAATATTCGCTGATTTCTTGATTAGCCTGTGCGAGCGTGCAGTTTTCCTTAGCTTCGGCCAGTTGTCTTCGAAGGTCTTCAATTTTGGTTTTCTGGGCTTCGGCCTGAGCCTTGAAGTTAGCTTCATCTTCCTTTACTTTGTTTACTAGCGAAATTAAGATTTTATCTTTTTCCAGACCTTCGTTTCTCAGTTCAATCACTTCTGAACGAAGGTTATTAAGGGCCATTGTATAGCTTTCGTCTTCAATATTCTTCTGCGCCCTCAGGGCATTACTAAGAATTAAGCCCTACAAAGAGGAGGAAACAATTGAGCATGGCAAATAAAATACACCATTCTAAAATTCAAAGTTAACTTCTATACCTTTATACTGTTGTATGCTAGGCTGTCAGCAAGTTCATCCTTCGACAAAATCGAAAGGCCGTCTTCCCGCTTCGGGAATCCTATGCTTTTACCTATCTCCCAGCAAACGGATATTTCTTTGTTATCCAGGAGACAGTATAGAAAATCTTCTTCGTGACTACCATTGAACACTAAGGCCCCCTTCGGATATTTCAATCTTAGGGCATAGTGTCTGGCTTCTAGTATTTCTTCTTGGGATAGTTTTTTTCCCGAAGCATGACGAATGATGTAGTCAGCGTTTTTGTTCGAAGCTTCAGGAGCAGAAGCTTCGATTTTTTCAGGTGCAATCTGTTCTGTTATTCTTTCCTCAGGCACGGCAGGCTCCGTCTCGGTGGGCATTGAACGCCCAGCTTTGGCTTTAGCCTGAGCTTGCGTAGCTTCAGTTTCTGCTTGCCAGTTTCGGCTTCGGCTTGCATTTTGGCAGCTTCAGCAATTTTCTTTGTAGGATCAGGGCTCAAGGCCTTTGTAGTCTCTAGCACAGCATCTAGCATGTGGGCCATCCTCCACCTCTTGGGAGTTGCGGCATAAGTCTTTTGCACCTTCGGCAGTTTTGCCTCTGTCGGAGGGCTCAGAATTTTTGGCATTTTTATTATTTATTCAACCTTTGGCTCTTCAGCCTTATCAACCTTATCTTCGACTGGCTCGACTGTATGCGTCTTCGGCATTACAGTTGGTTCTTCAACGCTGTGTGTATTTGAAGCAGCTTGTCTTGTTTAGCAGTTGAAGATGCTCCTTCGACAAAATCAGGCACCACGACCGGTTCAATATAACGAAGCCGGTGGGTCAGAACCTTCACCTTTTTGCACTTCGGAACAACTGTGGTGGCCGAAGCGGCACCCTTCCTCTTTTTCCTTGCCCTCGCAGCGGGAAGCGATAATTGGAGTATATGAAGCCAATCGCATCAAAGACCCTATTCGGTCTTTTCTTCCCCCGGCCTCCGAAGGCTGCGGACAAAGCATTATCTTCGGCCTTGGAGTAAGCTCCAAGTAGCTCATCACTGGTAGCTTCAATACACTTCAGCCAGTCGTCGTTTGGCTCATCAAACTAGTCCCTAAATCTGAAGGTATATTTCAGTCGGACCAGACCATTATCACTAGAATCGGTGGTGGTCTCCTTCAGCATATCCCAGCTTTCCACAAGTGGCCATACCCTGAATGATATATGCTCTTGAATCAAATCCCTTGTGCCAATGAAGGCACAAACAGTGCTAAAAGCCCTCTAGCATGCTTCAACAACGTCATCAATTTCCACCTTTGGCCTTCGGAGGCCGAAGCGAGACCAGATGGGGCGCTGGATGATTTCTTTTTTGTCTTCCCTTGCCTTTAAATCACTTTTAACATAAAACCACTCCTCCATCTAGGGTCCGGGCCATCTCTTCCGGAATGTTGGCACCGGGTGGCTTGCATTGGGCCGAGCAACAAATCCATAACAACCAAAGTTGTTGTGGTATTGTTCTTTGCCAGTGGCCTTCGTCTCATATAAAAGCTCGTGCATACTACAGAAGCACTTCACTCTTGGCTCTAGCCCCTGACTTCTTATAGCCCAGACAAAAATTCCCATCCTAATAATAGCTTCAGGGGTGATCTGATGAAGGAAGATCTGGTATATATTCAGCACTTCAACCATAAATTTGCTCAAAGGGAACCGGAGACCAGCCTTAAAAAAGCTTCGGTAGATAACAACTTCATTTTCCTCAGGGGCAGGGGCAGTGTTGTCTCCGCCAGCTCTCACGATAGACATGTCACGAAAGTACCTTCCTCTCATGTTGTCAAGATGACTCTGTTTAATAGTTGATTTTCCAAAGATAGTATGGCTTGGTCGCCAGGGCCGATCTTCATCTCCACTCTCCACATCATAACTATCACTATCATCAGTATCTTTAGACAAACATTCTAGAATCTCTTTAGTAATCTTCTCTGTGTTTGTTTTTGACATTGACTCAACAAACCTGGCGATCAAAGGATCCACAGTTTTCTTTTCCTCCAACTTTGTCTCCTCAGTTACCTTCGTTTCCGCAGTCATTTTCTTTTCCTCAGTCATCTTTTCACTAGACATGGTGAAAGCACGTCCTTAAACCGAAGCTCGAAAAGCTTGAAAATCAGGCGAGAGCTAGTGAGCAAGAGCTAAAAAGTTTGAAAAAATAATGCAAATGGTGGAAACGGCGTATCAAATGCTGCCGCTATGGTTTATATTTATACGCCCAGTGCGTTGAAACTTGGTGGGCCCTATCTATCATTGACTATTGCTATTCTAGCAAAGGGAAGATGTTTTTTCGGACCTTCGGCTTAAGGCCTTCGTTCATGTTGTAGTCTGAATTTGTTCTTATAACAAATTAATACTGCGAAGGGCTACTGTTGGGGGCCTTCGTCTTCCGAAGGTCCTCAAAAACATGACTAACAATGTTTCCCAAGTGTAATATATGTACAGGAACCTTCAGACTCGGAATAAAGCTGTACACAAAATGAAAAGCATGGTCGGGACGAAGGTTGAACCAGTTCCGAAGCTATGTGCAAGGAAGCTTCGGCTCAACGGCAGAAAAAGGAAGCGACTTAAAGGGGAAAAGGCTATCTAGTCCTCGTTGGATTGTCATTAAGTCAATAGTAAACATAAAGGACATGAATGTAATTTTACACAGGCTATGCCCTGTGGCTATAAATAGATGAACAGTACCCCTGTACTGTTCACGCTGACTTGTATTCTCTCGTGCGTCACGCTTTGACTTTTACCTTCTGTCAAGCCGAAGGTACAAATGTAATTTGATATTGTTTCTGTTCACCCATGATAATAAAAAGAAGAGATATTAATAGTATCATATGATTATTTATGTTGCCTCTTATATTTCATATGCTTCTTTTTCATTAACATATACTGCGATGATGAAGGTATGTCCTTCGTGACCTTCGTCTGAAGATCATTATATCCTATGGGAGATAATGCTTCGAAGGACGAAGGGTGTAACCTTTAACATTTTGTGTTTCCTTGTTCTTAACTCATAACATTTGAGAACAAGTCCCCAACACGGGCTATGTTCAGTTGGATAAATTATGATTATAGATTAAAAGGTTAAGTTGCTAATTTCTTGGAAATTAGAAAATAAATAGCAAAACCTCTAATATTGTTGTGAAACTTTTTGTGAGCAGATCATATATCATCAACCACCTCTGAAATTAACTTGAACCGGCAGTCATGTAGAGAAACTGTGAATAATAAATTAAAAACAGAAAAGGTTTATTTCTTTATAAAACCATGGAAAAAGATTTGTAAAGGAAATATCTGTGTAAATTTTTATTACATGTTGATAGGTTAAGAAGAGTACAGGAATAATATGGCAATAATTGTTTGGCTAATTAATAATGAAAAGTAGTTTAAATTATTTTCTACACCAATTCTTGTTATTTTTGTGCAGTCAAAAGCATTGGTCAAAAACCATTGAAATTTCTATGGTTAAGTATGGTAGAGGAATACTATCTGCTAGAATTTTTGTAATAAATTTTGAAGTAATCGAGTGGTAGTCTCAATATAAGTCCAATTAAATGATATATAAAAGTTTAAATAATTAGGAGAAATTCTAGTTCAATAGTTAGTTAGTCTGAAATAATTTAGGAGCTAATTACTATTGAGATAGTTAGAGTTTGAACAAATCCCTTTCACTAAGAAATAACTAATTTCTAAAAGAAAAGGGGGCCAAATGAAGAATATTGCTTAATCTGTCTACACCTACAGGTGTAAGGTAATTAAAAATGCATTGTAACATAACGTGAACTAAGTGTTTGGATTCTTTAAGTAATAGTGAGGACCAACCAAGAAAAGATAGACTACATGTTCTTGGATGATGTAGACTATCTTGTAGAAACCCTTATGTAATAAATCGATTTAATGTATGTACACCTTACATGCACCCATACGTATCATACATCTCTTGCATGAAGCATCATGTATCCTCATACTGCATCCATACATCATACAAGATTGTTATGGATTTGTTGCTCGCCTACTTGGCAATAGACTTGATCTAGTATGATGCATCCCATGATATACATCTCAAATTTGCCAAGTCTCCAAATTCCCTGTTGTCCTTCGGACTCATCACTTCCCTCTCGGGATCCAAACCTTCTTGGTGCTCCTCATGGTTGAAATAATTTCTTTTGGCACCCAGATGCGTTTGACCCGCTTTACTTTGTTGGCTTGCTTGTAGGCCATGATTGCTATCACCTTTCCATTATTTTTTTCTTGATCAAATATGGTGTTGTTGGGGGCCTTCGGCTCCCGAAGGTCCTCAAAAACATAGTTTGACAATGTTTTCCAAGTATAATATGTGAACAGGCACATTCGGAACAGGCACCTTCGGAGTCAGGTCGCAAATATACAAGAGCATAGTTAAGACGAAGCTTGACTGGAATGAAAAACGATCATGATGAAGGATAAGACGATCACGAAGCTATGTGCAGAAAAGCTTCGGCATAATGACAGAAAAGAGGAACCGACTTAAAGATGAAAAGCCAAATTGGACCTCGAAGAATTACTATAGAATTATTGATAAATGTAGAGGGCATCAATGTAATTTTACACGGGCTGCGTCCCGTGCCTATAAATAGGTGAACAGTACTCCCGTACTGTTCACGCTGACTTGGCATACAGTTTTTCACATCACATCTGTACCTTTACTTTACATCGATCTAAAGGTACATTTGTAATTCTATTTTATGAATTTAATGATGGAAATACATTAATAATAATACTAGTACTAGTACTTGCGTATTATATATGGATGCTATGTTTTTTTTTCATTTGTCAACCCTACGAAGATCTTTTCTTTTGTAACCTTCGTCCGAGATTCATTATATCCGAAGGGATATACTGTTTTTAAGGATGAAGGAGTTTAACATTTAACACTTTTATGTTGTCTTGTTCTTAATTCATAGCATTTGAGAACAAGCCCCCAACATTGGCGCCCACCTCCGGTGAACTCACTTCCACTTTTTGAGTTTTGAAAACCTTCGACAAGCATCACCTTCGTCATGCCGCCGAAAAAAGCTTCAGCGACAGGGGCTGCCACTCTGCAGCCACTAGACCCCAATCAGGATGTCGTTTCTCTTAGGGAGGCCCGAAGCCAGAAGAGGAAAGCCACCAGTCCAACGCCTCCGGAAGACGACTTGGACCAAGAAATCCAAAAAATGGAGGTGCTCCATCAACAGGTCCAACGGAAGAAGGAGAAGATGGCTCGTCTAACTGATCTTCAAAGGCACATAGATGAAGCCTCTGAAGAGCTTCGACACCTCGCTCAAGATGACCAGAATCAAAGGCCCCCGCGCAAAGAGCTTCATCAAGAGGGTTTCTACAACGAGGACGACTGGTATGAAGATTTCCATCATGGAAATTTTGCTTTTGATGATACTTCTCCTCTGTCAACAGAACTGTAGGCTACACCTTGGCCACAGTCTTATAAGCCACCTCAGCTCCTCATGTATGACAGTCATTCAGACCCGAAGCAATTCTTGATGAGCTATGAGGCAACTATATCTTCGTATGGTGGCAACACAGCGGTCATGGCAAAGTCCTTTGTCATGGCTGTCAAGAGCGTGGCACAAACCTGGTACTCTTCCCTTAGGCCAAGAACAATCACTTCATGGCAAAAGCTGAAGGATATGTTGATAACCAGCTTCCAAGGCTTTCAGACGAAGCCAGTCACTGCTCAAGCTTTATTCCAGTGCACCCAGGATCACGAAGAGTACCTCCAGGCATATGTCCGAAGGTTCCTACGTCTGAGGGCACAAGCACCAACAGTGCCCAATGAAATTGTCATTGAGGCCATGATCAAGGGGCTTCGGCCAGGACCTTCAGCTCAGTACTTCGCCAGGAAGCCTCCTCAAACCTTGG
The DNA here is from genome assembly GCA_029449295.1 of Zea luxurians. NCBI lineage: Eukaryota > Viridiplantae > Streptophyta > Magnoliopsida > Poales > Poaceae > Zea > Zea luxurians. The sequence continues at coordinate 44,790,874 of JAOPSE010000004.1, read as the reverse complement.
AGAAGCTGCTCCAGAAGATGGACGAGTATATTCGAGCTGACAATGATTTTCGCCAAAGAAGGGAGGAAGCTCTCAGGTTCTCTAAAATGACCAGGGGCTTCGGAGGAAGGTTTTATCCGAGGCATGTCAGGTCAATTCACAATTCTACTCAAAATGATGACAAAGGGAGTCACCAGCAAAGGCCACAGTGTTCCTCGCAAGCTTCGGGGCAACAGCAAAGCTCTTTTCGGCCGCCAGCGCCAAGAGGCAGAGGCGCCAGGGGCTTCGGAGGAAGATTTGGAGATCAACCAAGAAAAATTTACTGCTTATTCTGCAGTGAAGGCAAGGGCCATACCACCAGAATGTGCCATATTACCATTCAAAAGCAAAAGGAACTAGCAGAGGCTGCAGCGCAACAGAGTCAGCCGAAGCAGGTTATGCATACTGCTTCGTACCATTCGCCTTACATTCCAGAATATGTAGGCAATCACCCTGCAGCTTCTGTTGCTTCGGCAAGCCAACCCCAAGCTTCCTGGCAACAGCTTCCACCGCCACCACCAATACAACGAGCTCCGCAGCCAGAAGGGAGCCAGCACTCTCACCACCAGAGGGACTTCAGAGAAGAATCCGAAGCTCGCACAGTCAATAGCACTGTGCCAGAGTCGAAGCACATTTATTGACAAAATATCCTACCTCGACACCAGCTTTTTGCACTTTGGCGTTCAGTTTTACTTTCTTCGTAGTAAAGAACAATTATGGGAAGTTTAAGTGTTTTTTGTCATTTTTCAAATTCTTGTAACAATTTAGCTTATTATCATAATGAAAATATATCTTCTCCATTGGTTTGAGTTGCCGAAGCATAAGAATCTATGGTGGCACGGAGAACCTTCGAATTATCAAAAAATTGTTCTAAGGAATGCAGTCCAATTTCTTCAAAGTAGTAAAAAAGTCGTTCCTAAGGGAGCGCAGTGTAAGTTTTCTGCTCAAAAGTCGTTCCGAAGGGAATGCAGAGCTTACAGCGAAAAATAAACGCTGATTTCGCTGAAAGTAAAAGGCGAAGAAGCTCCTAAGGGAGGCTTACAGCGAAAAATAAACGCTGATTCCGCTGAAAGTAAAAGGCGAAGAAGCTCCTAAGGGAGGCTTACAGCGAAAAGTCAGCGCTGAGATAAAAAGATTATGTGTTCCATTGCAGAGATGTGTGTATCTTTAGCATAAATATCATTTTGCATAGCATAACATCATCCCACCATTTTGCATAACATAAGCATCATACATCATATTGCATGAAAAACGAAAAGGCGACACAGTATTAATCTTTGAAGAATGTATTAAGAAGAAGTATAGCTTCGTCAGAGAGGCAACATAAAACTTTTTTATAGCTTCGAAGAATGTTTGCGTGAAGCTTGCATATTCTTCATCAAGAGAAGTATGAAAATTATTATGATACATAAAAGATTTTTCTTCACGAAGCATGAAAAGAAGGGAAGGTGTTTTTTTCGCCGAAGGCTCAAAAGCGGTATGTATGTAAAATTTCATGCATCGTAAAGAATTGAACCATAAGTAGATTATATATTACATTCAAAGTTGCAAAGTTTTACACATGTCATGTTCCAAGTGTTTTTTGCATTAACACTTAATCTTCCCTAAGAACTACTTCTGCAGCTTCGTTTAATAGCTGGTTGACAACTTTGTCCATAATGGCTTCGGCCATTTGTCTAATTTCGTCGTCCCCCTTCGGGGGGGGGGGGGGGGTCCGGAGCTGCTCCAGCAGATTCTGAGGGAGGAGAGGATACGACTATATTACTATTACAGAATCGCGAACAAAGTTTAAAATCAAAAATCACAACAGAATAAAAACCACTAACTAATACCTATTTGCCCTTCGGGCCGTGTGCCCTCTTCAGCAGCCTCCGCTACCTTTCTAGCATCATGGATGCCTTTTTCGCTTCTCTGAATAATTTCTTGAGCCATTTCTCGACCGCCATTGTCCCAAATGTCCGTGAAAAATTTTCCACCGACCTGGCTTGCTTCGGCTGAAGGGTCTTTGATATCTTTAGAGGATAAAGCAGTTCCAGACTGTGCTAAAGATTTCACATGTTCGCATCCTTTCTTTTCCAAAATAGTAACAATTCCTCTGGCACCTGAAAAAGCACAAATGTCCCCGTGACTATTCAAGATTTCCTCGAAGGCCTCAGCTTCGCGACTGATCCATTCAATCGGGCCTTCTGGATTCCCTCTTGTGAAATTTTCTTCACTAGAAAATGTGCCGACACTGGCGAAGCTGGATTTTATCTTTTTAACACACTCTATGGATTTATCATAATACCTTTTCTTCGAAGCACGAAGCTCTTCGACATTTATTTCCAAATGATTTGCCCATTGATCGCTTAGTTCTCTCTTTATTTCTTCAAGAATGCGTTCTTCTTTAGCTCGGGCTAATTGTTTCCGAAGATCTTCGATTTCCCGCTTCTAAGCTTTGGCTTGAGTTTTAGAGCTAACTTTGTCTTCCTTCATTTTATCCACCAATGTAACTAGAATCTTGTCCTTTTCCATGGCTTCGTTTCTTAGCCTGATAACCTCTGTTCGGAGATTATTAAGAGCAATAGTGCAGCTCTCGTCTTCAGCATTCTTTTGTGCCCTTAAGGCATTGCTGAGTATTAAGCCCTATTCAAAAGAATGAATGGATTAACACAACAGTAAAGGACTCATTCAAAATTCACAAAATTCAAAATTTACAATCTTTGTACCTTCAGACTATTATATGCAAGACTATCCGCAAGATCCTCCTTCGTCATGGCGCAAAGGCCAGCTTCAAGCTTCGGGAATCCCATGCTCCTAGCCATCTCCCGGCAGACAGATAATTCTTTATTGTCTGGGAGGCAATACAAGAAGTCATCTTCGTCTGTCCCATTGAACACTACGGCCCCATTCGGATACTTTAGTTCTCGGGCATAGTGATTAGCTTCAAAGATCTCTTCTTCAGATAATTTCTTTCCCGAAGCATGTCGTATAATATAATCGCGTATTTTGGAAGATGCTTCGGGAACGGTAGTGTCAATTTCCTCGACCAAAATTGGCTCTGTCATTTTTGTTTTTTCAGTTTCCAAAGTTGCCTCTGTCAATTTTGCCTCTTCAGCTTTCAAATGTTTTACCTTGGTGGGCTCTGAAGGCCCAGCTTCAGTTACAAATTGTTGCTTCAAAGCTTCACTAACAAAGGCTTCAGTAGATACTTCAGAAGCTTTAGCAGTTTTCTTCGGAGTTATGCTCGAAGATTTAATTGTTTCCAAAACATCCAGCACATTAACCATCCTTTTTCTTTTCGGGGTTGCTGCTGACCCCTTTTGGCCTTTAGCCGCCTCAACTTTTGATGAAGGACTCAAAATTTCTAATGTTTTTCCTTTTTCAGTTCTCGGTTCTTCCGTTTTCTCTATCGCTGTTGCTTCGGCCATTTCTTCGAGTTTTGGCATTAGAGGTGGCTCTTCGGCTTTGGTGGCCGAAGGAGCCTCACCAATAAATTCAGGCACTGTGGCTGGCTCAATATAGCGTGGAGGGTGTGTAAGCACCTTTACCTTCTTCCTCTTCGGCGCTGGCTCTCTAGGAGCAGCTGAAGCAATTTCCTTTGCAGGAGAAGTATTTCTCCTTTTTTGGCTTCGCACTGGATAATAGTAGTCGGGGTAGACAAACCCAATTGCATCAAATACTCGGTTAAGTCTTTTCTTTTTTCGGCCTCCGAAGGCTGCGGATAATGCGGTATTTTCGGCCTTTGAGTATACCCCAAGCAATTCATCACTTACATTCTCAATGCTTTTTAGCCAATCATCATTTGGTTCAACGAATTTATCTCCATACTTGAATGTATATTTTAGCCTGATTAGTCCACTTTCGTCAGTTTCTTTAATGGTCTCCTTCGGCATTTCCCAGTTATCTGCAAGTGGCCACACTCTGAAGGCAATGTGCTCTTGCATTAAATCCTTGGTCCCAATAAAAGAGCAGATTACGCCGAAGGCTCTCTGACATTCTTCAGCTGCTTCGTCCATTTCTACCTTTGGCTTCCGGAGTCCGAAGCGCTGCCAGATAGGGCGCATGATGATATCTTTAATATCTTCTCGAACCTTCAAATCATTTTTCACATAGAACCATTCCTTCATCCACTCCTCGGGCCATCTTTTCCGAAAAGTTGGCACGGGACAGCTTGACCCAGAGCGGGTACCGAAGCTATAGCAGCCAAAATTATTATGATATTGCTCCTTACCCCAGGGCTTCGTCTCGTACACTAGCTCGTGTATATTGCAAAAGCTTTCTGCACTTGGCTCTAGGCCCTGGCTCTTCACGGCCCAGACGAAGACTCCCAGTCTTATCACTGCTTCAGGAGTAAGTTGATGAAGGTAAACTTGATATATTTTCAGAACTTCTACCACAAATCTGCTTAGAGGGAATCGTAGCCCAGCTTTTAAAAAACTTCGGAAGATCACAACTTCATTATCTTCAGGAGTCGGCGTAGTTTTCTCTCCGTCATCTGCCCTCACGATGGATATATCTCGGAAATATCTCCCCCTCATATTTTCAAGATGACTTTGCTTTATAGTTGATTTTCCGAAATTTGAGTGGCTGGGTCGCCACGGGTGATCTTCGGAATCTTCCCCACCACTATCCACATCATAACTATCATTGTCGCCAGTATCTTCAGATAGACCCTCCAAAGTCTCCTTGACAATCTTCTCTGTATTGGTCTTCGACATTGATTCAAGAAAACCCAGGTGCATTTCCTCAGAAAGGCTTAGCTTCGAAGCACCAGCAACTTTCTTGTCCTCAGACATCTTCGCGAATGCTGGCAAAACAGACTTGAAACCGAAGCTTAAAAATTTAAAACCGAGCAAATGCTGTCGCGCGCAGGCTAAAAAGCTGGGTGAGTAAAAAGCAGATGGCGAAAGAGCGTGCCAAATAAACTCGTGGTGAGCTTGTATTTATACACTCAGTATGTCAAAAACTGGAGGGCCCCGCTTGTCAATGACTGTTGCTATTCTAGCAAAAGGAAGGTGTTTTTTCGGACCTTCGGCTTAAAGCCTTCGTCCATGTCGCAATATGAATTTATCTTTACAGTAAATTGATATTGTGAGGGGCTACTGTTGGGGGCCTTCGGCTCCCGAAGGTCCTCAAAAACATAGTTTGACAATGTTTTCCAAGTATAATATGTGAACAGGCACCTTCGGAGTCAGGTCGCAAATATACAAGAGCATAGTTAAGACGAAGCTTGACTGGAATGAAAAACGATCATGATGAAGGATAAGATGATCACGAAGCTATGTGCAGAAAAGCTTCGGCATAATGACAGAAAAGAGGAACCGACTTAAAGATGAAAAGCCAAATTGGACCTCGAAGAATTACTATAGAATTATTGATAAATGTAGAGGGCATCAATGTAATTTTACACGGGCTGTGTCCCGTGCCTATAAATAGGTGAACAGTACTCCCGTACTGTTCACGCTGACTTGGCATATAGTTTTTCACATCACGTCTGTACCTTTACTTTACATCGATCTGAAGGTACATTTGTAATTCTATTTTATGAATTTAATGATGGAAATACATTAATAATAATACTAGTACTAGTACTTGCGTATTATATATGGATGCTATGTTTTTTTTCATTTGTCAACCCTACGAAGATCTTTTCTTTTGTAACCTTCGTCCGAGATTCATTATATCCGAAGGGATATACTGTTTTTAAGGACAAAGGAGTTTAACATTTAACACTTTTATGTTGTCTTGTTCTTAATTCATAGCATTTGAGAACAAGCCCCCAACAGGTGTAGTAGCCTTTTTGTCCATCTTGTTGATGTAGGTGTTAGAGACTTTGCTTGTTGGCTTTTGCTTGAGCTTTTGCTTTTGCTTATCCCCGGTCATCGCCTTGCATTGGAAAGACTTGTGGCCTTCCTTGTGACATAGCCTACAAATCACAGTTTCACCCTCCACAGGCTTGTTCACTCCCGCAGTGGTGTTATCCTGTGGAGGTTGGATTTGTTTGGTTTTGCCTTTCTTGTCATACAAAGCCTTTTCAAGGCGAGCCACCTCTTGCTTTAATTGCTTGTTCTCCATTGCAATCTCGTCCGAACATGTTTCTATGACAACATTCTTAACAATAACTTGATTGCAGGGGTTAGAAATACCAACTAAATCAAAGCAAGAAGTAAAGGCATCTTTCTTAATAATTTTAGGAATTTCAACTAAAGATGCCCCTAGGGTGCTACCAATGTTTTCTAGCTTAGTAGTTAGCTCATTATTGTGTATACTAAGAATTTCTATTTTCTCTAGCAAATTTTCAATAGCTTCTTGGGAGCAAGCTAACTTAGCCTTACGTTTCTCATTCTTTTTAATAAGGCTATCATCGGTAGCTAGACTCTAATTGCTCAATTTTAGTTGATAGCTCATAATTTAAATTTGCAAATGTTTCAAATTTTTCTAGCAAACCTTTATAATCATTTTGAGAGCTAATCAACTTATTTTTCAAGGTTTTAAGTTGAGCCTTTTGTTTAGTGCAAACATTTTTGAAAAATTTAACGGCTTCCGCAAGCTCATCTATGGAGGGCTTTCCCTCACCTTCATCATCACTACTGCTGTCATCAATAGAGGATAGAATACTCATTTTACCTCTTGCCATAAGACACTTGCGTGATGATCATGATGAGGATGCTTGAAGAATCATCCCAAGTTTTGACACTTGTTAGCGCGTTGCCTTTGCTCCTCCCCTTTTTGGGTTCGGCCATAGTTGGACAACTGTCCCTGAAGTGGCCCTTCTCCCTGCATGTTAAGCATCCTCTCTTTCTTTGCTTTTCTTGACAATGTTAAAGAGAAGATCCTCTACCTGCAGGGGCACACCCATTAGATTAATCTTGTGGATCATCCCCATTACCTTTCCGACGCGTCGGATTGTTTCTTCGTCCTTGGAGGATGATGTTGATGGTTGATTATCTTCATCATCATCACTTTTTTCTTCTTCCTCTTCTTCACTCGAGGAACTTGGAATCGGAGCTTTATTTTTGCCCTTCCTTTCATCACATGCAAAAGCATATGGCCTTGAGGAAGTGGCTTCTCTCCCTGACACAATTTTCACGACATCTCAAAAGTCGTGATTTTCCCAATCACAATGGTTGGGGTCATTGTACTCAAGTCCTCCATGTTGTGAAGAATAGTGATGATGCTCTTGTATCTTTGTTGTGGTAGCTATTACAGCACACGGTGAATACCATGACGGAAATGCAAGTGCAAATCCATCAAGAACATCAGGAGATGCGCTAGGAGCGTTAGGAAATCTCGCAAGAACGGCTGGCACGGCATCAACTACCGCCACCTCCACCACCACCAGATCCACCTCAGGACAAGCACCGAGAATTCATGAGTCACAAGCCACCTACCTTTTCCACCTCTCCAGATCCTCTTCATGCTAATGATTGGCTGATGACAATGGATAAAATGCTCAACATTTCTCAATGTACTGACCTGGAGAAGGTTCTCTACGCATCGAGTCGCCTCACTGGCCCCACTGTCGACTGGTGGGACTCCTACTATGCTACTCATGGTGCTGCTAACACTATTACCTCGGTAGAATTCTCTACACATTTCAGGAACTATCATATTCATGCTAGCCTGATGAAAATTAAGAAGGAATTCTTGTCACTCAAGCAAGGCAACATGACAATGAGTGAATACCGAGATAAATTCATTCAGTTGTCAAGGTATGCTCCAGAGGAGGTTCCTGATGATGAAAGGAAGCACGAGCAGTTCCTGGAGGGACTTATTGGGCCACTCCAGTATCAGTTGATGTCACACGCATTTTCATCTTTCCGAAGGCTTCCAGACAAGGCCATCGCACTTGAACACAAACATGTTTAGCTTGGCGAGATGAAAAGGAAGGCTATCACACAGGGTCATGAGAGCAACAACATCTACCCTCGCTTCGCTCCACCCCAGGGTACACTGTCTCATGCTAGAGGAGGACAATAGTCGTACCAGCTATAACACCCCAGGTGTTTATATTCCGCTCAACAACGAGTATGGATTTAAGCCCGTAATATCAGTAAACAAAACAGATGCTCAAATTTTAATCATCTTTGTTTATCGCGATTTTAATACCGCATCTGTTTCTGTCTATTTAGACTCTTCCTAAAATTTTCATGAATTTCGGAACGTAATTGTTCTGAAAGTTTGCGAGTCCTATGTCTATTTAAAATTAATTAATTATGCGAAACAAGTCTGGAAACTTCACCCAGTCTTGTGATTTTTGTCCCAGGCAAATTAATTTGAACTCGGTGACAAAATTTTTAATGTAAAATTAAATCAGACCACACTCGGAATCCGAGAAAAACCAGACACATGATTGTTAATTGAATTGTTCTCTGATTGAATATTCGGATAGCAGGCGAAATTCGTTTAGGTTCAAGTAAATCAAACGTCGACTAAAATATCGAATCTGATCTCGTCTGGTTTAATCCGTCCATATCTCGCTCCCGTGACAATGCTGACGTTGTCTTCGGGGAATTCCGATTGCGATGCCGCATTCGGCTCGCACCGTTTAAAATTTATTTATTTCTAAAGTATCGAGCCTAGTGCCAGTTTAAAATTAATCGATTAAGACGAACTAAAATTGTCACTTAAGTATTTCGCTCGGTTCGAGCAATCTCTATAAATTCGGAAGCTCGACCCCCTCGGATGATTTTATCCCGAACAAATTAATTGGAACTTGACGAAAATGGTTTTTAGTCCGAAACAAACCAGACCAATGTAATTAGAACTGAAAGCGAGTAATTAGTGAATAATTTGGTTCGCTAATTCATAGAAAGAAATGTGTAGCAGTATAGCGTGTCGACCCAGTGTACATCGCTAAAAATCGTGATCCAAAATATCTGCGATTTTCCTTTAAAAAAGAGAGAAATAAAAAAGGAAAATATCCTAGGATCCTATCCTATCTACTACCGCCGTGCTCCCCTTAATTTTTCCAGCCGCTTCCTTATCATCTTCTGCAAACAGCCGCGTCTCTTCTTCATCTCCCTCGCGTCTTCCTCTCCTGCCATGGTGCCCCTCTCCCTTGTGCTTTCCCATGGCACACCCATCTAGCCTGCAAGAAGCCAAGCTCCCATGGCACCCAACCCCTGTGCCGAGGCCTCCCAACTCTCTCTCCCTCCGTCGGCACTCGCCCAGTCCCTGCGAGCTCACCGGTCTTCCCTGCGCGCCCAGCCGGAGCTCTGCTCTCTCTCATGGCGCCCAGGATTTTTCCTACTCGGACCGTGCCCTGCTCCTGCGCACCCATCCCTCTCGGCTCCCTAGTGGCTAGAGCACGCCCTGATGCTGGCCGCCGAGCCCAACCGCGCCGCAAGTTCGCCCCGACGCTCGGCCTGCTCTAGATCCATAGATGGTCGCTCTCCAGCTCGCCCCTGTGTTGCCCTCCCTTTCCCCCATCACCCTGCATGCGCTGGACGCCAGGTCGTCTTCTCGCCTCATCCCATGGCCACGCCCTGGACCTGGCTCCAGCTTGTCATGGTCTGCTGCTCCCTCGGCCATGGCGTGGAGGCCAGCCGAGCTCTCCACTGCCGTCCTTAGTGCTCGCCAGCTCTGTAGGTTGTGCCCCTGTTCCTGCTCCTAGCTCCCTTGCTAGCAACGATTTGCTTGTTGTTGGTCGTGAGTTCTTTCCTATGCGCGCACGAGCTCCTCTGCTTGGCCCGTCGTCGTTTTCCAACCCTTTACCGCACTCAGCTATTCATCGTCATCGCCCGATCGTGCGATAAGCTGACAGTGTGTCGTGTGCCCCACGTCCTGTGTCCTCGCCGGCGCGTCGTACGCCGTCCAACCTGATACACCTAGCCTAGGTGGGGTTGGATGAGACCCAACAAGTTAGGGTTGCCTAGAGCCCAACAGTTCATTAAGCACACCCAACTCAGGGAAAGGCCCAATCGCCCCCAAAGACTAGTCCAATGGGGGAAGGGTGGCTCTCCCTTTTAAAGTGGCTTCCTCCTCCCAAGTTAAGCGAGGTGGGATAATTCTGAGGCTCACACGGTCACCGTCCGACTACAATTGGGCCAAATGGACCAATTGCATCTTTGCCAATGGGTAATAGTGGAGGATGTCCTCATCATTCCCACCTTCTTAAAATGGGCCCTAGCTCTGATACCAGATGATACACTTAGCCCAGGTGCGGTTGCCTGAGGCCCAACAAGTTAGGGTTGCCTGGAGCCCAACAGTTCATTAAGCACACCCAACTCAGGGAAAGGCCCAATCGCTCCAAAAGACTAGTCCAATGGGGGAAGGGTGGCTCTCCCTTTTAAAGTGGCTTCCTCCTCCCATGTTAAGCGAGGTGGGATAATTCTGAGGCTCACATGGTCATCGTCCGACTACAATTGGGCCAACTGGGCTGGGTAATAGTGGAGGATGTCCTCATCACCACACGCTGTTCGCCACACTTCAAATCCGTGCTACTTGCCCCACGTGCGCTCGCCAATTTCCTTGGTCGCATCTGCCAAGCTCACCTTCCCTTGTGCACATCTCCATAGACCCTGCCTCATCACGCGTGTGCGTTATCGTTGTTGTTTCGTGCATCATCAAGAAATACAAAGCGTCGGGTGAAGACGAAGCTATTAGCGTGATATTTACCAAGTGTTCGACAAAAAGCTCGAACAAGTAGTCGATCGTCATCCTCGTCTACGCTAAAAATCCGAAAAGATTAGGCGCCGAAGGAAATAAATCTGTAGGTGGCTAGAGATTTCTCGATATGGATGAAGAAAAAAGTGAACCCGCACAACGCCGTCTGATGTTCGACGACAAGCCCAAGCCAGGATTTATCAGCATTCGTACGAGTATTGAGTCACGTTTGATGCTGGTGAGCTGATTTATAGTTTTTGTAAGTTCATCTGATGATTGGATTAACTAGACTTATTAGTCGTAATAATTCTTGTGTTTAGCAAGCGTGTCGTGTTTGTGTTAGATGTTTACTAAAATACCTCAGCACCTCCGGTAACGTAATCGTGTGAATAATTCCGTAATATGGTACACCTTAGGTCTAAAATGTAGGATTTACAAAGAATATTTTAGAGAATGAATAAGTTAAGTATGCATAGGTTGGTTCGTCATTTGTGAAAAAATGGTCAAGTTAATAATATAAGAAAGATAGATTTAGTATTTCACACGATTATCCGATAAGCCTTGCCTTATTGATTACGTTGAATTTATTTGCTTAGTAATTTTAGTGCTTTGCCAGTTGGCGTCATTGGCATTTCGTGTGAGGAATTTTAGTTGTGCAGTGAAGTCAGTGCTATGCTTTCATAGTCATGATATTCTTTGTTAATGATCAATTAAATGCCCAAGATAAATATCTAGCATTACCAAAATGAGTGAAAGCGAATAATATCGATAAGTTTGTTTCTGTCAGAATTGAATCCAGCTAAGTTAAAATAATGTAGATATGATACTTAGTGTTATGTAGACATTTAGTCTTGATATTCCTCCTTATGTGCATACATGTGCATTATGCATATCATTCAGGTACGTTAAGTGATCACGTGATGCGGAGGACTAGAACTGAGTCGACCACAAGATGCTAGAAAGCGTAAGCTCTACAAGATGATGCTGATGGACCAACCTGAAGATGGATAAATCAAGTAAGTGCTCGACTAAGAGATGATCGCCAAGTGGACGTCATCTAACAAACACTAACGTAGTGTTTATCCCAGGCAAGCCCCAGTGCATGCAACCACTTCCTTGTGCTTTTAAATGATTTTTACACACTTTAAGTCTAGCGAAATGTGCATTAGGTTTATAGGAGTTGCTTGAAAACCCTTTGATGCATTGGCTACCTTGAAATCCATTCCTTTTATAGATACTTCTGGTGAAGTATCAAATATGATTTACAAAATTGCTTAGCCCTGCCTAGAGGTAAATCTTGCGGATAGAGGTTGTCCTTTGCACTAATGCCTAGCTCAGGGGTTATCCTGAGGAAGGATGGCTTCTGGCTGCAAGAATATTTTCATCAGGAGCATGGTGGAATCTTACTGCAAAGTTCCCTATAATGCTCTTTTCATCCTAAGGAACACAAACTATCCTAAGGATGGAAGTACTTAAATCGGGACTTGGGCTAGGAACAGGTGATGTTCTACCCAAGTTGATTAAGGATTATAGCGAATGTAGGCTTGATGATCGAGGACCTTTTAACTAGCCACATGCCTCGTCATGGGTAAGCTTTGCCTCGGTCGGACCAATACCAGAAAGGCCAACACGCAATGGGAGTGGAGAGATGGCGATAGTAGCATGTACCCTCCGTGGCAAGAGGCTGGATGGTGGTGTATATGTGCTCTCGGTTGGCGTGAACTTATTCTAGTCTTGAGAAACCCGGTGGCGAGTTGACATATGCAAGGGTTAAGTGCTACATATTTCGTGTGGTTGGAGATCCCCAGCTGGGTATTAATCGATTCAGATCGTCGTTACTTCTCAGATATGAAGACTTGATCAGTACCCAGCAATCTAAGTCATGGATGGAATCATAATGAGCAAAAATCATGTTGTATTGATTAATGTGATGATGTAATTAGACTAGATGCAAACAAGGCTATTAATACTTAATCTAGCATTAAAATGTTGAAAGTAAGGATCCACTCATAGTAAGCTTTTCTGCAAACAGAGTCCTTGATTCTTGATAAGACTTACCTTGAATCCTTTTAAAACCAGCATACCCTTGAGAGTCTTTTCTTTAGTAGGGTAAGTCTTGCTAAGTACTTGCGTACTTAGGGTTTTATTCCCATTGTTGCTACAGGTTACGAGTCACTTTGATTGTGATTGGTGTTAAGCGTCAGTGGGCACGACCTTCTTATAAGTCTAAGTAACTCTTCTATACTTCTTATTGAGGATGGTCACTTGAGCTAGCATATATTTAAAACTTATAAATAATTTATAACATTTCAATGTTTATTCTTTGAACCAATTTTGTGACCACTCCGATAAATATAATGTAACTTGTAAAATTTGGTAATAAGATTTCCGCTACAAAAATTGTTGGTGTGTGATTTGTGTTTACCTAATCCTGTGGTTCTGGTTGTAAGTGGTTTATCAGGGGTCCATCGGACACTCGGACGGATCCTGTTAAGTTGTCAGGTGCACATGCATAGCCGTCTGAGGTCTTTAAGACAAGGTCAGGTGCATGTGGGCCTAATAACTTGGGAGGTTCTGCCACAGCTGGTATCAGAGCAAGATTAAGTATATACGGTCACATACGTATTTTCAAAAAAAAGTTTTGGTTTTAGAAAACCTATTTCAACTAAACACATTGTTTGGATTGAAATAGCTTTGAAAAACTACAATGCTAGCGACATCCTCTATTAAGCCCTAAACTAAGGAGACTATCAGGTGGGTTAGTTCAAAACCTCTAACCCACAACCAGAGGTATTGCATACATGTGTAATGTTATTTTTTGAGGCCATTCAGTTTTGAATGGATCGACGCTCAGGTAAGGTGAGAGGTGAGAGCATGACCGAACAAACGTCGATCTAGGAGAGTGCTTAATTGTGGCGCTTGATTATATACATGTTACACATATGTATATATGAAGGCTGTGATGTGGAGTATTTAATTTTCTGGGATTCAGTACCCCATGGATGTGTACGTGTATAAAGACATGGGAATACTGAGAAGTGTAATGTACTTGTAACGACACACCTACGCTTAGGTAAGAAGGTGAGTTACCATAATGAGCTGCCCTATGGTTAAAGTGTGGCAGTGGCGCCTATGCGTGGCTCGGCGCTTAATGATGAGCTGGCCTCCATATAGCAATATATGGAGTATAAACTGTGATAAACTGTCATGTGTGGATCTTGCATCATGGGAAATTGGGCTGTGATGGACTTTTCTGTAGGTACACTAACCTCGAAAATGTATGTGTAGCTGACGACTAGCAAAATATCGAGAGAGTCGTAAGTATGCCACCGCTATAGAACGTTATTGCCACATTACGTTGACAAAACTTGTGAGGACGAATAAGACGAGCATGCATCTTAATTGTTGCATCGTGTTTGTCACCTATGCACCAAAATGCTGTTCTCACCTTTATTCCAAAATCGGTGATTGTAGATAATGTGGTGTAATGTTGTATTAAGAACTTCGATGAAATAGTTGTCCTCCATTCTTTAGGTAACCTCTTAGGGTGTTGTTGGGGTCGTGCTTCGGTGCGCCGAAGGTCCCACACGAAGAAGCAACTTCGGCTGAAGTCGTCTCCAAAAGATAGCCGAAGTTTCCTTTTTATCGAGCTTCGGCGTTACAAACCGACATAGAAATAAAATGACCTTCTTATCCATAAGAGGTCTGAGTCAATGTTGTAAACTTTTGTAAGGGGCATAATTGTAATATGTCACAGGCTGCGACCTGTGCCTATAAATAGATGAACAGTACCTCTGTACTGTTCATGCGAACCTGTCATTTGCCTTCGCATCACATTTGTACTCTTGTCTTCCTCAAGACCAAAGGTACATACGTCATTTATATTCATTCGTATTAATAGAAATGGAAATGATTCTGTGTTAACATTTGAATTTCCATTCGATACCTCATAATTTATATGAATGCTTCTTCCTACGCTATTATGTTTACGAAGGTGCGTCCTTCGTAACCTTCGTCCGAAATTCCTTATGTCCCGAAGGGATATAATGAAGCGAAGGACGAAGGACCTTAATATTTAACATTTTCTGTGTTGCCTTGTTCTTAACTCTTAGCACTTGAGAACAAGCCCCCAACATTGGCGCCCACCGTGGGCGCCAATGTTGGGGGCTTGTTCTCAAGTGCTAAGAGTTAAGAACAAGGCAACACAGAAAATGTTAAATATTAAGGTCCTTCGTAACCTTCGTCCGAAATTCCTTATGTCCCGAAGGGATATAATGAAGCGAAGGACGAAGGACCTTAATATTTGACATTTTCTGTGTTGCCTTGTTCTTAACTCTTAGCACTTGAGAACAAGCCCCCAACGTTGGAGTGCAGGGACCCTTCATCAAGTCAAAATGGTCCCATATTCCAATTACCTTCTCTCAGGAAGACCTTCAGCTTAAGGATTATCCCCACAATGATGCCATGGTTATCTCTTGCGTGATCAAAGGATTTCTGGTCCACAATGTCCTAGTTGACACAGGCAGTGCAGCTGACATTATATTTGCTAAGGCCTTCAGACAAATGCAAGAGCCCGAAGACAAGATTCATGATGCTACGCACCCCCTTTGTGGCTTCGGAGGGCGGCAGATTGTGGCACTTGGGAAGATTACCATGCCGGTAACCTTCGGATTTGTCAACAACACAAGGACTGAGCAAATTGTGTTTGATATTGTTGACATGGAGTATCCTTACAATGCTATCATCGGCCGTGGCACTCTTAATGCCTTCGAAGCGATTCTTCACCCAGCTTATCTCTGCATGAAGATACCTTCGGACCAAGGACCTATTGCTATTCATGGGAGCCAGGAAGCTGCTAGAAGGGCCGAAGGAAGCTGGACGGACTCCAAGGCAATCCATAACATAGATGGAGCTGAAGCTTGTGAACAGTACAAATTCAGGAGGGAGAAGGCAGCTTCAGCGGATCAGCCGAAGCCTATGTTATTATGTGAAGATGTAGCAGAGCAGAAGGTGTTGTTGGGCTCGCAATTATCTAAGGACCAGGAGAAAACCTTGTTAAGGTTTTTATTCAACAACAAAGATGTCTTTGCATGGTCAGCTAATGATCTCTGTGGAGTAAATCGGGATGTTATTGAACATTCGCTTAATGTTGATCCATCCTTCAGACCCCGAAAGCAGAGGCTTCGGAAAATGTCTGATGATAAGGCCGAAGGGGCTCGCAATGAAGTGAAAAGACTCCTCAGTGCAGGAGTTATCAGAGAAGTGAAGTACCCAGAGTGGCTAGCTAACACTGTTATGGTGAAGAAGGCCAATGGCAAGTGGAGAATGTGTATTGATTTCACAGATCTCAACAAGGCTTGTCCGAAGGATGAATTCCCGCTGCCAAGGATAGATTCTTTAGTTGATGCAGCAGCTTCTTCGGAGCTCATGAGTCTCCTGGACTGCTACTCAGGCTATCATCAAATCTGGATGAAGAAGGAAGATGAGCCGAAGACTAGCTTCATAACCCCAAGTGGTACATATTGCTATCTTCGGATGCCTGAGGGGCTCAAGAATGCTGGAGGGAGTTTCAGCAGAATGACTGCGAAGGTTCTCCAATCTTAGATAGGCAGAAATGTGTTGACCTATGTTGATGACATCATTGTAAAGAGCACGAAGCAAGGAAATCATATTGCTGATCTGCAGGAGACCTTCGCCAGCTTCAGACAAGCTGGTCTGAAGCTGAATCCAGAAAAATGTGTCTTCGGAGTGAAGAAGGGTAAATTTCTTGGATGCTTGGTTTCAACAAAGGGAATCGAAGCTAATCCAAATAAAATCGAAGCTATACTTCGAATGGAGCCACCAACCACAAGAAAGGGGGCCCAAAGATTGACAGGAAGGCTGGCATCCCTCAACAGATTTATATCCAGATCAGCAGAAAGAAACTTACCATTCTTCGAGGTGCTGAAGTCAGCTGAAGTCTTTCAATGGGGCCCAAGTCAACAAAAAGCCTTCGAAGAGCTGAAGCAATATTTAATAGATCTCACAACATTAACTCCACCAACGCCAGGGGCTCCTCTGTTGTTGTATGTGGCAGCTTCGCACTCAGCGGTAAGTGCGGCACTTGTTCAGGAGAAGTTTGATGGACAAGTCAAGAAGCAGGTCCCAGTATATTTTGTGTCTGAGGTCCTCAGTGTCTCAAAGAAAAATTATACAGAGCTAGAGAAGGTGTTGTATGCCGTTTTAATGGCATCCAGGAAGCTTCGGCATTACTTTCAGGCATTCAACATTATTGTTCCCTCTTCGCAGCCGTTGAAGGACATCATGAGGAATAGAGAAGCTACTGGGCGTATTGGAAAATGGGTTGCGGAACTCAATGAATTTTACATTGATTATGTGTATAGATCCTCAATTCAGTCTCAAGCATTGGCAGATTTTATTGCCGACTGGACGCCAGGGGCTCAGGACGAAGAAGCGAATAAAGATGCCGAAGCATGGACAGTGTTTTGTGATGGCTCTTGGGGAACCTTCGGAGCAGGTGCAGCTGCTGTGTTGGTCTCTCCGTCCAAGGTTAAAACTTGCTATGCAGCAAGACTTGACTTCAGCTGCACAAATAATATCGCTGAGTACGAAGCCTTGCTCCTGGGTCTTCGGAAACTAAAGACAATGGGGGTCAGAAGGGCGATCCTTAAAACTGATTCTCAGGTTGTTTCGGGTCATATTGACAAAAGTTGCAAGGCTAAAGACCCGAAGCTTGAAAAATACCTAGACACGGTCCGAAGGATCGAAGCTTCCTTCGAAGGATTTTCTGTTAAGAATATCCCTCGAGGACAAAATGAGTATGCTGATTTGTTGGCCAAGTCTGCAGCACAGGGGCTGCCGCTACCTTCGGATGTGTTCTTCGAAACAATAAAGGCACCTTCAGTGGAGCTACTTGAAAGAGCAGTCCTTAACATTTCTCCTGTGTACAGTGAAGATTGGAGAACTGAAATAATCTCTTACCTTCAGGGTAACTTCTTATCAGATGACGAAGCTTATAATAAAAGGATAGAGGCAAGAGCTCGTCCTTATGTCATGATAGAAGGGGAGTTATACAAGCATGGAGTTTGTGCCCCGCTGCTCAAGTGCTTGTCTAGGGCCGAAGGTATAGAGTTGATGAAGGAGATACATGCAGGCCTGTGCGGATCCCACATCGGATCTAGGCCGTTGCTTGGAAAAGTGTTCCGCCAAGGATTTTATTGGCCGAAGGCAGCTTCGGATGCAGCGGAGTTAGTTCAAAAGTGCGAAGGTTGTCAAAAATGTGCAAGAGATCAAAAGCAACCTTCGTCTTTAACACAGCTAATACAACCCATCTGGCCATTACAAAGGTGGGGCCTCGACCTGCTGGGTCCATTACCACCGGCTCAAGGCAATCTGAAATATGTTATAGTGGCTGTGGAGTATTTTTCCAAGTGGATTGAGGCGAAGCCATTAGCCACAATAACTTCGGCCACTGTCCAAAAATTTTTCTGGCAGAATATTGTCTGTCGCTTCGGAGTGCCGAAGGCCGTCACTGTAGATAATGGAACACAGTTCGACTCCGAAGATTTCAGAAATTTCTGTGATCAAATTGGCACGAAGCTCCACTTTGCATCGGTCAGGCATCCGGAGTCGAATGGGCTTGTTGAAAGGGCCAACGGCATCATCATGACAGGAATAATGAAGCTAATTTTTAATCAACCAAGGGGAAAATGGCCAGATCAGTTGACCAAAGTGGTGTGGAGCCATAACACAACAACATCGAGGTCTACAGGCTTTACCCCATTCAAGTTGTTATTTGGTGACGAAGCAATAACTCCAGAAGAAGCTAAAACTGGATCAATAAGAGTGGTAGCTTCGGCAGAACCAGGTGCCGAAGATACTTGTCTCGTGGAAAAAGATGCTTTAGAGGGGATCAGGCTCCAAGCCGTGGAGAATATCAATAAATACCAGGCCGAAACAGTAAAATGGCGAGATAGAAAGGTCCGGCTAAAAAATATTGAGCCAGGACACTTGGTGCTTCGGAGAGTGGCCAACCCGGATACAGTGGGCAAGTTGCAACTGAAATGGGAAGGGCCTTTCTTAGTAGCATCTTCGTCAAGGCCTGGTTCGTACAGACTAAAGGACATGGAGGGCTATGAAATTCCAAGATCTTGGAATGCGGATGAGCTTCGGCGGTTTTATGTATAATTCGATGTAATTTTCTCTTTTCTTTTCTTTTTCATGGCACCCTTTTCCTTTCTAAAGGGGGAGAAAGGTTTTTAATGGGGCCATCATATGTAATTTTCCTTTTTAGTTTTATAAGAGCAAAATCCCCCAAAGAATGTAAATGTAAAAGCTGGGAACGCACCATCGAGTGCCGAAACTGAAAAGAAAAAAAAAAGCTCCGAAGACGTCCCTAAGGGGATGCAGAGCTTACAGCGAAAAGTCAACGCTGATTCCGCCGAAAGTAAAAGGCGAAGAAGCTCCAAAGTCGTTCCCAAGGGAATGCAGAGCTTATACCGTCTAAGTAAAAGGCGAAGAAGCTCCAAAGACGTCCCTAAGGGGATGCAGAGCTTACAGCGAAAAGTCAACGCTGATATTGCCTAAGTAAAAGGCGAAGAGGCTCCGAAGTCGTTCCTAAGGGAATGCAGAGCTAATGTGTGGTTGTTTCTAAGGAAATAACGGCTGACAATGTAGCTTCGGACATACGCTTCGGACATCCATTCGCACATTACATTACATCATAGCATTTGCATGCATAAGCATTCATTCATAGCATTTGTGTTCCCAAGTGGTTGCTTCGGCAAAAAGAAAAGCTTCGGAGAAATGGTTTTCTATGATTTGTTACGCTATGTTGTGTACAAAAGAGAAAAGCTTCGTTGCTCGGCAAAAAGAAGAATTGTTTTTATGCTTCGTTGTGTACGAAAAGAAGGGAAGGTGTTTTTTCGCCTTCGGCTCAAAATACTGATTTCGTCCACATCAAAGCGCCTCAATCGAAGGGTAAGAATATATTACAAGGTATGTACAAAGTTCCTTGAAGAACAGTTTAATTCTATTTACAAGAGTTGTTACAAAATTATCCTGAGTTTCTCTATAGCACACTTCTACTAATCTTCGTTAAGCTTCAACTTCGGCGACAGCTTCGGCGACATATTTTAGGCATCATCTTCACCATCGTCATCCTACATGAATCAAGGAATTGTGAGTAAAAATCAAGTCCAAAGGAAAAGGTAAGTACAAAATATCATTTCTTACTGGTTCAAGATGACTTCGGGCTTCGTCTCCAGCCTTCTCCCGCCCGCCTTTTGTCCATATCATTTTTATAAATCTATTGGAGATACTTCGGGCGAGGTCAGGCATATCATCCAGGATTGATGGAGATAAGGTGAAGTTGGGCCTGTTGACAATTTTCCCATGTTCGCAGCCGGCCTTTAGAAATGCAGCAGCGGTACCCCGAGAAGCTACCCAGGCACAGAAGTCGCCGTGCCCGGCAATAACTTCGTCAAGCTCTTCGATTTCAGCTTCAATATGATCGAAGGCCTGGGGTAAATTTTCCGCTGAAGGGCTAAATTTCCCACTGCTGGCTCCAACAGAGTAAAATATCTTCTTTAATCGTCCAATGCAATTATTGCCAAAGTTCAAGCATTTGTCTTGAAGGCTTGTTAATGTTTTCTTCAACTCTGAGCTGGTCTGGACTTCGGCTTTAAGCTTCGAATTCAGTTCTAGCTTCTCCTGATCGAATTGTTTTGATTGATTGATAAGCTTCGAATCCAACTCTAATAATTTAGCCTCAGTCTCAGCCAGTAAGCCTTCGGCCGATTGGAGCTCGAAGTCTTTCTTTTCAATGATGGCAGATTGCTCTTTTATTTTGATTTCTAAGTTTTCAATTATAGCTTCGTGCTTTTTGTCCTCCAAGTCTTGTTGCATCCTCAGAGCTTTGCTCAGTAGCATGCTCTGTACAGAAACAACTTATGTTAGTAATATTTTCATTGTTAACAAGCAATAAAAACCAGAGAAAAGGTTCTTTACCCTGAAGTTAGAATAAAATAAGCTGCCGACGATATGTTGTCGTCGGTAGCGGCTGATGTCTGTCTCTAGCTTCGGAAAACCGATACTCTTTGATAGAGTACCGATTACCTTAGCTCCAGTCTGGTCTCGAATGCAGCCTAGTTTTTCATCGTCTACACCTCCAAATAGGAGGGCACCTGACTTGTAGCCGCAAGATTTGGCAT
This sequence comes from Zea luxurians, assembly GCA_029449295.1. NCBI lineage: Eukaryota > Viridiplantae > Streptophyta > Magnoliopsida > Poales > Poaceae > Zea > Zea luxurians. Next base: position 44,770,055 of record JAOPSE010000004.1, on the reverse strand, counting down.
AGTCTTTAAGTTCTTCTATTTCGTCCTTCGTCAGTTTTTGCCCAATTAAATTCTGAAAGGTGTAGGCTTCGTCATCCGAAGTATCTTCGGCAATTTCTTTTCCTTTTTCAGGCACTGTGGCCATGGATTTTTCAGTAGCAACACCAGCTTCTTCTGCATCTATGTCTTCCAAAATTTTGTTAATATCCTCAATGGTTGTTTCTAAATTAACATCTTCGGCTGTAGCGGCTTCGGCAGCCGCGACCTCCGAAGTTGCGACTTCGACGTTTTTGGTGCTTTCGGCAGCTGCTGTTTTTTGAACTGACGCCCTTGGTGGCGTCTTATCGATAACTTCAGTTACCGTAATGATTCTCTGCCGCTTGGGTTTGCTTATCTTCGTCTGATCCGGCTCGTCCACCTTTTGAAAAAGCTTCGTCAGTCGGAGCCCTAATGGACTTAGCTTCGTGGGCATGGGTTCAGTCATTACCTTTAAAATTCCTTCCACGTCGCTGGTAGAAGGCGGTGTGGGGGTCCTCTCTTCTTCGGATATTTTCCGTTTCGGAGTTGATATTTTCCTTTTCTTCGGAATTTTCTTTTCTGCTGCCGGTTGCTCTTCATCCTTTGTCAGAATTTCGGCTACTCTTTTTCTTTTGTGGCCCTCGGCACCCTTGTTCAACTGCTCATAGTCTGGGTACTCGAAGCCCAGGGCATCGAATACTCGGTTCAGTCTTCGCTTCGGTCGGGTGCCGAAGGCCGCTGTCATTAATTGATCCTCTTTTTTGGAGTAATTCCCCAAGATTTCATTGCACATTGTCTCAACTGTGTCTAACCACTCTTTGCAGGGTTTCTTAAAGTACTTCTTAAACTTGAAGTGGTAGGGCAGCCGGACAAGCTCCCCCTTCTTCTTCTCTCCCCCCAGCTTCGGCATCTCCCACTCTTTTAGAGTAGGGAAAACTCTGAATGCTAAAAATTCCTGAACTAGATCCCTGGGGCCAATATGTTTTGAAATGATTTCAAATTCACCCAGAGCAGCCCAGGTGGGACCTTTTAGATCGCCGATGCGGCATCGTGGCCTCGTCTCTCCGAAGATTAACTCCAAAGGGCTTTGTACTAATTTTTCTCTGTCTTCGTCAACTTTTACATAAAACCACTCAGATTTCCAGCCTGCTGGCCATTTGCTTCGGTAGCTGATGACAGGACATTTTGTTGTCTTCCGGTAGGCAAAATTATAGCAACCGAAATTATCATGTAGCCCATCTTTTCTGGCCTTTGTTTGGTAGTGTAATTCGTGAACTCGGCAGAAGCTGTCAGCAAACGGTTCTACGGCCTGGCTTCGAAGGGCCCAGATATAAACATTGAGCCTAACGATGGCGTTAGGAGTCAATTGATGAAAGTAGATACCAAACCTCCTCAATATCTCTGCAATAATATTGTGCAGAGGAAATCTCAGCCCAGCCTTTAAAAAGCTCTTGAAGATAACAATCTCATCCTTCCCTGGCTTCGGGGTGGTTTCTTCTCCCCCGAAGCGGAGTAGCTTCTTCTGATCTTCATTGAAATAACCTGCTTTCACCATCTTCGAAAGATCACCTTTTGAAACAGTTGATTTCCCAAAATCCAGGTGACTGGGCTTGCTGGGCATGGCAATGTGGTAGTCATCTTCGGAGTCAGTCCCATCGATGTTCTCTTCTTCTTCTTCGGCTGTTGTCGGGTTTGCTTCGGCAGCAGGCCTTTCTTCCGCAGTCACTAGACCGGAGCGCTGCATCGCTTCGGAGATGGGCACAGTGTCCGAGCCTTCGGCTTCGTCTCCCTCACGCACAACTTTGGCAGTAGATCGCACTCTCGCCATTTAATTCTAAGTTTGGGGAAGTCAGAAACTTTTTTCTTTTTTCTTTTTTCCGAAGCTCTCTTTTCTGACGAAGCAGACGTCGAGGCTGACCTTCGTTCGATCCTGGGAGTCAAGCTTCGGCTATGGTGGAAAATTTTGGTAGCAGAACAGTGCAAATAGCAATGAATGCTGTGGTAACTTCACACCTACCCGTTTGTTTATATAGTGCTGCAGGTAAGAAGGCGAAGCGGCAAGATTTTTACACCAGACGGGCGGTCACTCGTACTCGCTGTATAGTGGACCGCAAGGATCAAACAGTAACTCTGCAAGGTGGACCTGGCACGCGCTCGGAAGTCGGATCGTTTCTCCGCAACGAGCTCAGGGAAGGTGTTTTTTGGACCTTCGGCTTCCCGAAGCTGAAGAGGTTTTTTTTTTTCACGGGTCAAGCTCGTTACGAAAAACGATCTAGCACCGCGAAAGGGGCTACTGTTGGGGTCGTGCTTCGGTGCGCCGAAGGTCCCACACGAAGAAGCAACTTCGGCTGAAGTCGTCTCCAAAAGATAGCCGAAGTTTCCTTTTTATCGAGCTTCGGCGTTACAAACCGACATAGAAATAAAATGACCTTCTTATCCATAAGAGGTCTGAGTCAATGTTGTAAACTTTTGTAAGGGGCATAATTGTAATATGTCACAGGCTGCGACCTGTGCCTATAAATAGATGAACAGTACCTCTGTACTGTTCATGCGAACCTGTCATTTGCCTTCGCATCACATTTGTACTCTTGTCTTCCTCAAGAACAAAGGTACATACGTCATTTATATTCATTCGTATTAATAGAAATGGAAATGATTCTGTGTTAACATTTGAATTTCCATTCGATACCTCATAATTTATATGAATGCTTCTTCCTACGCTATTATGTTTACGAAGGTGCGTCCTTCGTAACCTTCGTCCGAAATTCCTTATGTCCCGAAGGGATATAATGAAGCGAAGGACGAAGGACCTTAATATTTAACATTTTCTGTGTTGCCTTGTTCTTAACTCTTAGCACTTGAGAACAAGCCCCCAACAGGTGTTATATGTGTTTGCTCTTGTGCTTGATGTGCCGATAGAAGGTTGGTGACTTGTTTGCCTAAATCCAAAACTAGGCTATGTTCTTATTTAGTGCACCATGACCCAAATTTGAATTTTCCATTATCACTCCATGACCCAAACTCATGCAAATGGGTGCTTAGATAATTTCTTTGTTGAACATAAAGTGTACCCGAGCTTAAAACTAGAATCTCGAGTCATGTCTCCATCCTAAACCATGTCCTTATTCGGTTGGTGCAAGTTGATATCCCTAATTCCATTTTGCCTCTTCATGAGGACCATGTCAATATTTTATCAACCTAACCTAGGAAAGACATGTCCGATCATTTTCTTGAGTTTGATGCCTTTGGTTTCCTCGTATCTATCAAAGGCATACCAACTTAATCTTATGCTTGTTTTTCCTTCCGTATATAATCAGATACTAATCCTTGATCTTGTAATTTCTATAATGGGCATTGCAATATGCTTGGGGCTGAAATAACAGTCTCCCATCGTACTCATTCATCAACTATGTTTAGGTTATGGCCATGCCTTGTTCATTTCATCGGGCCATGATCTATTTGGCTCTCTACTTGTAACCATTCTTACAGGTGGAGTATCTCTTTGTATATTGTCACCCTTGCCCAATCCATTGGTGTCGCGCAAGATTTCTTATTGGTTATGTTTGGTAATGGTGTTGTAACTAAAACCGATGGTGCCACGACGAAACCGAGGGCCTCCTGTGGGTGTACACACATGGTTGTGCTGCTTGGCACATGCTGGTATCATGGTTAGTAGTTGTAATCCATTATGAGACTATATCGATATGTTATCTCTGCACAAATTGTTCTTACCACATGAGATTCTTTATTGGTGCCAGTTCGGTGATGGTGTCATGATTAAGGACTTATGGTGCCGCAACGAAACTGAGAGCCTCTTGCGAATGTACACGCAAGGTTATGCTGCTTGGTGCATGCTGGTATCGAGGTCTCTAGTCATGATCCATTATGGAATTACACTAATATATTATCTTCTGTAGATCCCTCCCTTGAAACAATTTCTATGTTGTTTGTCAAGTGATCAAGCAACATCTATCATCTCTGTTGGATCAAAGTGGCATACCACTTTCACGTGTGGTCTCTTTTCTTTTGATCTTGGTAGTGACTACTCATACATGTTCCCTTTACGTCCTTTGTGTAAAGGTGAAGCCTTGGAGATTTTTAGTGTTGGAAGACAGCTAATTAGTTCTCAAAATGGAGATTGATTTTCCCTACTGCTGAGATGCAAGAGTTTGTTCATTCGCTCTCTTATATAATCCCTATATTCCCTAACCAAGTCAGTTCATCTCGCATGAAGAAACGGATGAACAACCTGACAAAATGGATTTCTACTCAAATGCATCATCTCTTGTTAGCAAATGTGAACTCTCAACCCTTGGCTTACCGATGGTAATGAGAAGGCTTACTCAATGTCAAATGTAGTTCAACAAGTTGGTTTTACTAACTTGTAATTGCCTAATGAACAAAGGTTGAGTTTGGAAATCATTTTCTCGAGTTGTCTAAACTCACTTTTGTACAACCCACCTTAAGGAAGTGTTTATAAGAATTGAGGTTAAGTCGGCCAGTAGCCACCTAATCATCGTTCTAGTCATGCCTCGATCGCCTCACGTGTGCTTTTCCAGCATGGGTGATCAGGTCGAATCATGCTTAGTGCTTGATAGAGCGGATTGATTGTGAAGCCAACATTTGTTGATCATCTTCACTAATGTGTTCCTCGAAATTTTATCATCTTCCTAGAACTTGAATTTCTCAAATGACCACTTGTTGGTAAATCTCCTTCTATGTGTTTTACCCAAGAGGTTATAACTGATTATGTTTGGGTAAAGTCGCATATCTACAGCTCGCCCAACAGACTAAGACAATATAGTGTCATTAGAAAAAGCAAACTACACACATGGAATATGTGTTCTTCTGGCAGATATCGTCTCTATGGATGGACATCTTTAAATTAGCTTGTGTCGATACATGCTATGTCCACTAGAGAAACAACCTTCTGAGACACTCATCTTTACTTGGAACTATCCTATGAGTATCGCTGGTATGAACATGGGTTACATGCTTCTCTACTCTTAAAAGTCTTTCGCTCCGAATCTCGGGACGAGATTCTTTTAGGCCCTGTTCGGTTAGCAGTGGATTGAGGGGGATTGGAGGGGATTCAATCCCCTTCTATACAAATTTATATAGAAGGGGATTGAATCCCCTCTAATCCCCTTAAACCCCTTCAAACCGAACAAGCCCTTAAGGGGGAGGGCTGTAACACCCCAAGTGTTTATATTCCGCTCGACAACGAGTATGGATTTAAGCCCGTAATATCAGTAAATAAAACGGATGCTAAATTTTAATCATCTTCGTTTATCGCGATTTTAATACCGCATCTGTTTCTGTCTATTTAGACTCTTCCTAAAATTTTCGCGAATTTTGCAACGTAATTGCTCTGAAAGTTTGCGAGTCCTGTGCCTATTTAAAATTCATTAATTACGCGATACGAGTTTGGAAACTTGACCCAGTCTTGTGATTTTTGTCCTGGGCAAACTAATTTGAACTCGGTGAAAAAAGTTTTAATGTAAAATTAAATCGGACCACACTCGGAATCTGAGAAAAACCAGGCGCAGGATTGTTATTTGAATTGTTCTCCGATTGTATATTCGGATAGCAGGCAAATATCGTTTAGGTTCAACTAAATCAAACGTTGACTAAAATATAGAATCTAATCTCGTCTGGTTTAATCCGTCCATATCTCCCTCCCGTTACAATGCTGATGTCGTCTCTGGGGAATTCCGATTGCGATGCTGCATTCGGCTCACACTGTTTAAAATTTATTTATTTCTAAAGTGTTGAGCTAGTGCCAGTTTAAAATTAATCGATTAAGATGAACTAAAATTGTCACTTAAGTATTTCACTCGGTTCGAGCAATCTCTATAAGTTCGGAAGCTCGACCCACTCGGATGATTTTATCCCGAACAAATTAATTGGAACTTGACGAAAATGGTTTTTAGTCCGAAACAAACCAGACGAATGTAATTAGAACTGAAAGCGAGTAATTAGTGATTAATTTGGTTCGCTAATTCATAGAAAGAAATGTGTAGCAGTATAGCGTGTCGACCCAGTGTACATCGCTAAAAATCATGATCCAAAATATCTGTGATTTTTCTTTAAAAAAAGAGAGAAATAAAAAAGGAAAATATCCTAGGATCCTATCCTATCCACTGCCGCCGTGCTCCCCTTGATTTTTTCCAGCCGCATCCTTATCATCTTTTGCAAGTAGCCACGTCTCTTCTTCATCTCCCTCGCGTCTTCCTCTCTTGTCATGGTGCCCCTCACCCTAGTGCTTTCCCATGGCGCGCCCCTCAAGCCTGCAAGTAGCCAAGCTCCCACGGCGCCCAGCCCCAGTGCAGAGGCCTCCCAACTCTCTCTCCCTCGGCCGGTGCTCGCCCAGTCCCTGCGAGCTCGCCGGTCTTCCCTGCGCTTCTAGCCGGAGCTCTGCTCTCTCTCATGGCGCCTAGGATTTTTCCTGCTCGGACCGCACCCTGCTCCTGCGCGCCCATCCCTCTCAGCTCCCTGGTGGTTGGAGCTTGCCCTGATGCTGGCCGCTGAGCCCGACCGCGCCGCAAGTTTGCCCCGACTCTCGACCTGCTCTAGATCCGTAGCCGGTCGCTCTCCAGCTCGCCCCTGTGTCGCCCTCCCTTTCTCCCATCTCCCTGCGCGTGCCGGACGCGAGGTCGTCTTCTCGCCTCATCCCATGGCCGCGCCCTGGACCTGGCTCCAGCTCGCCGTGGTCTGCTGCTCCCTCGGCCAGGGCGTGGACGCCAGCCGAGCTCTCCACCACCGTCCTCAGCGCTCGCCCAGCTCTATTGGCCGCGCCCCTGTTCCTGCTCCCAGCTCCCTTGCTGGCAACGATTTGCTTGCTGTTGGTCGTGAGTTCTTTCTTGTGCACGCGTGAGCTCCTCTGCTTGGCCCGTCGTCTTTCTCCAACCCCTTACCGCGCTCAACTTTTCGTCGTTATCGCCTGATCATGTGACAAGCTGACAACATGTCGTGTGCCCCATGTCCTGTGTCCTCGCCGTCGCGTCGTTTGCCGTCCCACCTGCTGTTCCCCGCACTTCAAATCTGTGCTACTCGCCCCACGTGCGCTCGCCAATTTCCTTGGTTGCATCTGCCGAGCTCACCTTCCCTTGCACACATCTCCACAGACCCTGCCTCATCACGCGTTTGCGTTATCGATCTCATCGTCATTTCGTGCATCATTAAGAAATACAAAGAGTCGGGTGAAGACGAAGCTAGCAGCATGATATTTACCAAGTGCTCGAGAAAAAGCTCGAACAAGTAGTCGATCGACATCCTCATCTACGCCAAAAATCCGAAAAGATTAGGCGTCGAAGGAAATAAATCCGTACACGGCCAGAGAATTCTCGATATGGATGAAGAAAAAAGTGAAGCCGCACAACGCTGTTGGATGTTCGACGACAAGCCCGAGTCAGGATTTATCAGCATTCGTACGAGTATTGAGTCACGTTTGATGCTGGTGAGCTGATTTATAATTTTTGTAAGTTTATCTGATGATTGGATTAACTAGACTTATTAGTCGTAATAATTCTCGTGTTTAGCGGGCGCGTCGTGTTTGTGTTAGATGTTTACTAAAATACCTTAGCACCTCCGGTAATGTAATCGTGTGAATAATTGCGTAATATGGTACACCTTAGGTCTAAAATGTAGGATTTACAAAGAATGTTTTAGAGAACGAATAAGTTAAGTATGCATAGGTTGGTTCGTCGTTTGTGAAAAATGGTCAAGTTAATAATATAAGAAAGATAGATTTAGTATTTCACACGATTATCCGATAAGCCTTGTCCTTATTGGTTATGTTGAATTTATTTGCTTAGTAATTTTAGTGCTTTGCCGGTAGGTGTCATCGACATTTCATGTGAGGAATTTTAGTTGTGCAGTGAAGTCAGTGCTATGCTTTCATAGTCATGATATTCTTTGTTAATGATCAATTAAATGCCCTAGATAAATATCTAGCATTACCAAAATGAGTGAAAGCGAATAATATCGATAAGTTTGTTTCTGTCAGAATTGAATCCAGCTAAGTTAAAATAATGTAGATATGATACTTAGTGTTATGTAGACATTTAGTCTTGATATTCCTCCTTATGTGCATACATGTGCATTATGCATATCATTCAGGTACGTTAAGTGATCACGTGATGCGGAGGACCAGAACTGAGTCGACCACAAGATGCTGGAAAGCGTAAGCTTCTCCACAAGATGATGCTGATGGACGAACGTGAAGATGGATAAATCAAGCAAGTGCTCGACTAAGAGATGATCGCCATGTGGACGTCATCTAACAAACACTAACGTAGTGTTTATTCCAGGCAAGCCCCGGTGCATGCAACCCCTTCCTTGTGTTTTTAAATGCTTTTTACACACTTTAAGTCTAGCAAAATGTGCATTAGGTTTATAGGAGTTGCTTGAAAACCCTTTGATGCATTGGCTACCTTGAAATCCATTCCATTAATAGATACTTCTGGTGAAGTATCAAATATGATTTACAAAATTGCTTAGCCCTGCCTAGAGGTAAATCTTGCGGATAGGGGTTGTCCTTTGCACTAATGCCTAGCTTAGGGGTTATGCTGAGGAAGGATGGCTTCTGCCCGCAAGAATATTTTCATCAGGAGCATGGTGGAATCTTACTGCAAAGTTCCCTATAATGCTCTTTTCATCCTAAGGAACACAAATGATCCTAAGGATGGAAGTACTTAAATCGGGACTTGGGCTAGGAACAGGTGATGTTCTACCCAGGTTGATTAAGGATTATGGCGAATGTAGGCTTGATGATCGAGGACCTTTTAACTAGCCACATGCCTCGTCATAGGTAAGCTTTGCCTCGGTCGAACCAATACCAGAAAGGCCAACACGCAATGAGAGTGGAGAGATGGCGAGAGTAGCGTGTACCCTCCATGGCAAGAGGCTGGACGGTGGTGTATCTGTGCTCTCGGTTGGCGTGAACCCATTCTGGTCTTGAGAAACCCGGTGGCAAGTTGACATATGCAAGGGTTAAGTGCTACATATGTTGTGTGGTTGGAGATCCCCAGATGGGTATTATTCGATTCGGATCGCCGTTACTTCTCGGATATGAATACTTGGTCACTGCCCTGCAATCTAAGTCATGGATGGAATCATAATGAGCAAAAATCATGTTGTACTGATTAATGTGATGATGAAATTAGACTAGATGCAAACAAGGTCAATTAATACTTATCTAGCATTAAAATGTTAAATGTAAGGATCCACTCATAGTAAGCTTTTCTGCAAACAGAGTCCTTGATTCTTGATAAACCTTACCTTGAATCCTTTTAAAACCAGCATACCCTTGAGAGTCTTTTCTTTAGTCGGGTAAGTCTTGCTGAGTACTTGCGTACATAGGGTTTTATTCCCATTGTTGCTTCAGGTTACGAGTCACTTTGATTGTGATTGGTGTTAAGCGCCAGTGGGCACGGCCTTCTTATAAGTCTAATAACTCTTCTATACTTCTTATTGAGGATGGTCACTTGAGCTAGCATATATTTCAAACTTATAAATAATTTATAACATTTCAAAGTTTATTCTTTGAACCACTTTTGTAACCACTCCGATAAATATAATGTAAATTTGTTGTAACTTGTAAAATTTGGTGTGACAGAACCTCCCAAGTCATTAGGCCCTCCTACGGTTGTCCTTGTCCAACAGACTTCGGACAACCCTGTAGATGCACATAATCACTCGACAAGTTCAGTCTCTATGTCCTTTTCCTCGCCCAAGAGCATTTCACCCGTCACGCAGATATTACAACACATCGGAGGAACGGATAAGCAGAAGCAAATTACCATAACTTAATTTACATTCATTAAAATATAGAAAGAGTGTTAATATTACATCACCATGATATAAGAGTTGAGAGCACCTAGAGGGGGGGTGAATAGGTGATCCTGTAAAACTTGAAACTTAAGCCACAAAAACTTGGTTAAACGTTAGCACAATAATCGCCAAGTGGCTAGAGAGGAGTCTCAACACAATAACCACAAGAGATCAATCACAGAGATGGCACGGTGGTTATCCCATGGTTCGGCCAAGACCAACGCTTGCCTACTCCACGTTGTGGCGTCCCAACGGACGAGGATTGCAATCAACCCCTCTGAAGCGGTCCAAAGACCCACTTGAATACCACGGTGTTTTGCATGCTTTTCTTAATCCCGTTTGCGAGGAATCTCCACAACTTGGAGCCTCTCGCCCTTACACTTGAAGTTCACAAAGAAGCACGGAGCAAGGGAGGGATTAGCAACTCACACAAGACACTAAGATCACAGCAAATACACACATACAAGACCCAGACTTAAGCTCAAAAGACTAGCACACTAGAACGGAGCTCAAATCACTAGAATGTCAAACAAGTGCGCAAGAATGGAGTGTGAGTGATCAAGAGTGCTCAAGGAATGCTTGGTATCCTCCTCCATGCGCCTAGGGTCCCTTTTATAGCCCCAAGGCATCTAGGAGCCGTTGAGAGCAATCCTGGAAGGCAGATCTTGCCTTCTGTCGACTGGCGCACCGGACAGTCCGGTGCACCACCGGACACTGTCTGGTGCAGATATCCTTCCTTATATGGCGAAGCCGACCGTTGGAGTCTGAGAGCCGTTGGCGCACCGGACACTGTCCGGTGCACACCGGACAGTCCGGTGCACCAATGTGACCGTTGGCTCGGCCACGCGTCACGCGCGGAATCCTCGGCCGACCGTTGCCCCGGCTGACTGTTGGCTCACCGGACAGTCCGGTGCACCACCGGACAGACCGGTGAATTTTAGCCGTACGCCGTTAATCATCTCCCGAGAGCGACGAGTTCGCCTGTGAACGGCTCACTGGACAGTCCGGTGAGCCACCGGACAGACCGGTGAATTATAGCCGTACACCGCCGTCGAAGTCTCGAGAGCAGCCTGTTCGCCAGAGCCAGCCTGCACCACCGGACAGTCCGGTGAACCCAGACTGAGCAGACTTTGGCTGAACAAAGCCATCTAATTTCCTATTCAATTTTTCCTGTTTCCAGCACTTAGACACAATACATTAGTCCATAAAACAATGTACTAAGTCTAGAAACATACCTTTTGACATGATTTGTACTTTGTCCACCCCTTTGCATAGATTAGCACAAAAGCACTTGTGTTGGCCCTCAATCACCAAAATACTTAGAAATGGCCCAAGGGCACATTTCCCTTTCAATCTCCCCCTTTTTGGTGATTTATGCCAACACAACATAAAGCAACTAGAACAAGTGCAATATCAATGCAAATGAATACTCAAAATTGTTTTGATTCAATTTTGACATATATGGATCATACTTTGCCACCACTTGGTTTGTTTTTGCAAATCAAACTCAAATTACTATCTCTAAGTCAAATCCACATGTAGAGACATAAAGAGAGGTATTCCAACAGAAATTGATCAAGGATTTCAAAAACTCCCCCTTTTTCCCATAATCAACACTTCTCCCCACAAGAGGCCAACTTTTGGACAAAAGAGACAATAAAAGAGTTTTGACAAACCAAAAGCTCTAATCTACACCAAAAGCTCTAATCTACTATTTTCAAAATTTCTCAAGATTTCTCAAGTGGTAGCTGATCCATCTATTGCTTTGGCCTTTATTTTCTCCCCCTTTGGCATCAAGCACCAAAACAGGATCAATCTTGGCCCTTAAACCCCATTGCCTCACCAAAATCTTCAAATAAGAACACAAAGGCAATAAGAGTACGTGAGATGAACTTGGAATAAGTTACCCTCTCATCGGAGTGCAGTGGAAGTCTTTCATGGTCCAAGTCCACCTTTTCCCTTTCAAACCTCCTTTGAGACTAAATCAAGCAAACGGTTAGTCTCAAAGGGTCAAGTTGTAACACAGCTCCCCATAAAAATGTGCATCACTTGCAAAAAGGACTTGTGAGGTCCAGGGAGTGTTTGTACAACTTGAGCACCACATGTAAGCAACAAAATGCAGAAGGAACATGATCAAAGGTATAAACACATGTATGCTATAAATCAATCCAAGTTCCGCGAATCTAGGACATTTAGCTCACTACGCAGCCTGCAAAAGGTCTTTTCATCTAAAGGCTTAGTGAAGATATCGGCTAGCTGGTTCTCGGTGCTAACATGAAACACTTTGATATCTCCCTTTTGCTGGTGGTCTCTCAAAAAGTGATGCCGGATGTCAATGTGCTTTGTGCGACTGTGCTCAACAGGATTTTCCGCTATTCGGATAGCACTCTCATTGTCACATAGGAGTGGGACTTTGCTCAGATTGTAGCCAAAGTCCCTGAGGGTTTGCCTCATCCAAAGTAGTTGCGCGCAACACTGTCCTGCGGCAACGTACTCGGCCTCAGCGGTGGATAGGGCAACGGAAGTTTGTTTCTTAGAATTCCATGACACCAGGGACCTTCCTAAGAATTGGCACGTCCCCGATGTACTCTTCCTATCGACCTTACATCCAGCATAGTCGGAATCTGAATATCCAATCAATTCAAAGTTAGACCCCTTTGGATACCAGATCCCGAAGCAAGGCGTAGCGACTAAATATCGAAGAATTCGCTTCACAGCCACTAAGTGACACTCCTTAGGATTGGATTGAAATCTAGCACACATGCATACGCTAAGCATAATAACCGGTCTACTAGCACATAAATAAAGCAAAGAACCTATCATGGACCGGTATGCTTTTTGATCAACGGACTTACCTCCTTTGTTGAGGTCGGTGTGTCCGTCAGTTCCCATCGGTGTCTTTGCGGGCTTGGCATCCTTCATCCCAAACCGCTTTAGCAAGTCTTGTGTGTACTTCGTTTGGGAGATGAAGGTGCCGTCCTTGAGTTGCTTCACTTGGAACCCAAGGAAGTAGTTCAACTCGCCCATCATTGACATCTCGAATTTCTGCGTCATCACCCTGCTAAACTCTTCACAAGACTTTTGGTTAGTAGAACCAAATATTATGTCATCGACATAAATTTGGCACACAAAAAGATCACCATCGCAAGTCTTAGTGAAAAGAGTTGGATCAGCTTTCCCAACCTTGAAAGCATTAGCAATTAAAAAGTCTCTAAGGCATTCATACCATGCTCTTGGGGCTTGCTTAAGTCCATAGAGCGCCTTAGAGAGCTTACACACGTGGTCGGGGTACCGTTCATCCTCGAAGCCAGGGGGTTGCTCCACGTACACCTCCTCCTTGATCGGCCCGTTGAGGAAAGCGCTCTTCACATCCATTTGGTACAACCTGAAAGAATGGTGAGCGGCATATGCTAGCAAAATACGAATTGATTCTAGCCTAGCCACAGGAGCAAACGTCTCCTCAAAGTCCAAACTTGTGACTTGGGCATAACCTTTTGCCACAAGTCGAGCCTTGTTCCTCGTCACCACCCCGTGCTCGTCCTGTTTGTTGCGGAACACCCACTTGGTTCCCACAACGTTTTTCTTGGGACGAGGCACCAGTGTCCAAACTTCATTGCGCTTGAAGTTGTTGAGTTCCTCCTGCATGGCCAACACCCAGCCCGGATCTAGCAAGGCCTCTTCTACCCTGAAAGGCTCAATAGAAGAGACAAAGGAGTAATGCTCACAAAAATTAACTAATCTTGAACGAGTAGTTACTCCCTTGCTAATATCACTCAATATTTGGTCGACGGGATGATCCCTTTGAATCGTCGCTCGGACTTGGGTTGGAGGTGCCTGAGGTGCTTCTTCCTCTTCAACTTGAACATCCTGTGCTCCCCCTTGATCATGCGCCTCCACTTGAGGTACCTGTTCGTCTTCTTGGGTTGGGGGATGCACCATTGTTGAGGAAGATGGTTGATCTTGCTCCAATTGTTCTTGTGGTCGCACATCGCCAATCACCATGGTGCGCATTGCGGCCGTTGGAACATCTTCTTCATCTACATCATCAAGATCAACAACTTGCTCTCTTAGAGAGCCATTAGTCTCATCAAATACAACGTCGCTAGAGACTTCAACCAAACCTAATGATTTGTTGAAGACCCTATACGCCTTTGTATTTGAGTCATAACCTAATAAAAACCCTTCTACAGCTTTGGGAGCAAATTTAGAAGTTCTACCTTTCTTCACAAGAATATAGCACTTGCTCCCAAATATACGAAAATAAGACACATTGGGTTTGTTACCAGTTAGCAGCTCATATGAAGTCTTCTTGAGGAGGCGGTGAAGATAGACCCTGTTGATGGCGTGGCAAGCCGTGTTCACAGCTTCCGACCAAAAACGCTCGGGGGTCTTGAATTCTCCAAGCATAGTCCTTGCCATATCGATGAGCGTCCTATTCTTCCTCTCTACCACACCATTTTGCTGAGGTGTGTAGGGAGCGGAGAACTCGTGCTTGATCCCCTCCTCCTCAAGGAACTCCTCCACTTGAAGATTCTTGAATTCGGACCCGTTGTCGCTCCTTATCTTCTTCACTTTGAGCTCAAACTCATTTTGAGCTCTCCTGAGGAAGCGCTTGAGGGTCCCTTGGGTTTCAGATTTATCCTGCAAAAAGAATACCCAAGTGAAGCGGGAAAAATCATCAACTATAACAAGACCATACTTACTTCCTCCTATACTTAGATAGGCGACGGGTCCGAAGAGGTCCATATGAAGCATCTCCAAGGGTCTTGATGTGGTCATCACATTTTTGGTGTGATGAGAGCCTCCCACCTGTTTCCCTGCTTGACAAGCTGCACAAGGTCTATCTTTTTCGAAATGTACATTAGTTAGACCTATCACGTGTTCTCCCTTTAGAAGCTTGTGGAGGTTCTTCATCCCCACATGTGCTAAGCGGCGATGCCACAGCCAGCCCATGCAAGTCTTAGCAATTAAGCATGCATCTAGACCGGCCTCTTCTTTTGCAAAATCAACCAAATAAAGTTTGTCGTCTAGTACACCCTTAAAATCTAGTGAACCATCACATCTTCTAAAGACAGACACATCTACATTTGTAAATAGACAATTATATCCCATTTTGCATAATTGACTAACAGATAACAAATTATATCCAAGCGACTCAACTAAAAACACATTAGAAATAGAGTGCTCAGATGAAATAGCAATTTTACCTAACCCTTTTACCTTGCCTTGGTTCCCATCACCGAATATTATTGAATCTTGGGGATCCTTGTTCTTGACGTAGGAAGAGAACATCCTCTTTTCCCCCGTCATGTGGTTTGTGCATCCGCTGTCGATAATCCAGCTTGAACCCCTGGATGCATAAACCTGCAGGGCAAATTTAGGCTTGGGTCTTAGGTACCCAACTCTTGTTGGGTCCTACAAGGTTAGTCACAATTGTCTTAGGGACCCAAATGCAAGTCTTGTCTCCCTTGCATCTTGCCCCTAGTTTCCTAGCAATTACCTTCTTACCCTTTCTACAAATGGTAAATGAAGCATTGCAAGCATGATATATTGTAGAGGGTTCATTAACTTTCCTAGGAACATTGACAACATTTCTCCTAGGCATATTATGAACAACATTTCTCCTACCAACATTTCTATCATGCACATAGGAAGAACTAGAAGCACTCATGGCATGAGAATCAAAAGCATCATATGCATTACAACTCCTATGAGTATTTCTAGATTGTCTCCTATCATGGTACATAAAAGCATGGTTCTTTTGCACACTACTAGCCATAGGGGCCTTCCCTTTCTCCTTGGTGGAGATGGGAGCCTTATGGCTCGTTAAGTTCTTGACTTCCCTCTTGAAGCCAAGACCATCCTTAATTGAGGGGTGTCTACCAATTGTGTAGGCATCCCTTGCAAATTTTAGTTTGTCAAATTCACTCTTGCTAGTCTTAAGTTGAGCATTAAGACTAGCTACTTCATCATTTAGTTTAAAAATGCACTCTAGGTGTTCACTACAGGTATCAACATTAAGACCTTTACACCTAGTGCAAACATGTTCTACACAAGAGTTAGATTTATTAGCTAATTCTAGTTTAGCATTTAAATCATCATTAACACCTTTTAAAGTAGAAATGGTTTCATGACAAGTAGATAGTTCATAAGAAAGCATTTCATTTCTTTTAACTTCTAAAGCATAAGATTTTTGTGCCTCTACAAATTTATCATGTTCTTCATACAACAAATCCTCTTGCTTTTCTAGTAACCTATTCTTGTCATTCAAGGCATCAATTAACTCATTAATTTTGCCAATTTTAATTCTATCCAAACCTTTAAATAAACTAGAATAGTCTATCTCATCGTCATCACTAGAATCATCATCACTTGAAGAAGCATAAGTGGTATCCCGAGTACATACCTTCTTCTCCTTCGCCATGAGGCATGTGTGATGCTCGTTGGGGAAGAGGGATGACTTGTTGAAGGCAGTGGCGGCGAGTCCTTCATTGTCGGAGTCAGAGGAGGAGCAGTCAGAATCCCACTCCTTTCCGATATGTGCCTCGCCCTTGGCCTTCTTGTAATTCTTCTTCTTCTCCCTCTTGTTTCCTTTTTCCTGGTCACTATCATGCATTATCGGGACAGTTAGCAATAAAATGACCAAGCTTACCACATTTGAAGCATGAGCGCTTCCCCTTTGTCTTGGTCTTGCTTGGCTATCCCTTGCGACCCTTAAGTGCCGTCTTGAAGCGCTTGATGATGAGGGCCATCTCTTCATCATTGAGCCCTGCCGCCTCAACTTGTGCCACCTTGCTAGGTAACGCCTCCTTGCTTCTCGTTGCCTTGAGAGCAACGGGTTGAGGCTCATTGATTGGACCATTCAGTGCGTCGTCCACGTACCTCGCCTCCTTGATCATCATTCGCCCGCTTACGAATTTTCCAAGGACTTCTTCGGGTGACATTTTGGTGTACCTGGGATTCTCACGAATATTATTCACCAAATGTGGATCAAGAACGGTAAAGGACCTTAGCATTAGTCGGACGACGTCGTGGTCCGTCCATCGCGTGCTTCCGTAGCTCCTTATTTTGTTGATAAGGGTCTTGAGCGGTTGTAAGTTTGGGTTGGCTCCTCGCCCCTTATCATCACGAATCGTCCAAGCTCGCCCTCCACCAACTCCATCTTGGTGAGCAAGGTGACGTCGTTCCCCTCATGAGAGATCTTGAGGGTGTCCCAGATCTGCTTGGCATTGTCCAAGCCGCTCACTTTATGGTACTCGTCCCTGCACAAGGAGGCTAACAACACAGTAGTAGCTTGTGCATTTCTATGAATCTGTTCATTAATAAGAATAGGACTATTCGAGCTATCAAACTTCATTCCATTCTCAACAATTTCCCATATGCTTGGATGGAGAGAAAACATGTGACTACGCATTTTGTGGCTCCAAAATCCGTAGTCTTCCCCATCAAAGTGTGGAGGCTTGCCGAGAGGAATGGAGAGCAAATGTGAATTTGAACTTTGAGGAATATGTGAATAATCGAAAGAAAAGTTTGAGTTAACCGTCTTTCGTTTGTCGTAGTCGTTGTCGTCATTGTCCTTATAGGAAGAAGTGGACTCATCACTGTCATCGTAGTAGACGATCTCCTTCATGCGTCTCGTCTTCTTCTTCTTTCCATCTTTGCGTCTGTGGCCCAAGCCCGAGTCGGTAGGCTTGTCATCCTTAGGCTCGTTGACGAAGGACTCCTTCTCTTTATCGTTGATCACGATTCCCTTCCCCTTAGGATCCATCTCTTCGGGCGATTAGTCCCTTTGTGAAGAGAAGGCTCTGATACCAATTGAGAGCACCTAGAGGGGGGTGAATAGGTGATCCTATAAAACTTGAAACTTAAGCCACAAAAACTTGGTTAAACGTTAGCACAATAATCGCCAAGTGGCTAGAGAGGAGTCTCAACACAATAACCACAAGTGATCAATCACAGAGATGGCACGGTGGTTATCCCGTGGTTCGGCCAAGACCAACGCTTGCCTACTCCACGTTGTGGCGTCCCAACGGACGAGGGTTGCAATCAACCCCTCTCAAGCGGTCCAAAGACCCACTTGAATACCAGGATGTTTTTGCTTGCTTTTCTTAATCCCGTTTGCGAGGAATCTCCACAACTTGGAGCCTCTCGCCCTTACACTTGAAGTTCACAAAGAAGCACGGAGCAAGGGAGGGATTAGCAACTCACACAAGACACTATGATCACAGCAAATACACACACAAGACCCAGACTTAAGCTCAAAAGACTAGCACACTAGAACGGAGCTCAAATCACTAGAATGTCAAACAAGTGTGCAAGAATGGAGTGTGAGTGATCAAGAGTGCTCAAGGAATGCTTGGTATCCTCCTCCATGCGCCTAGGGGTCCCTTTTATAGCCCCAAGGCAACGAGGAGCCGTTGAGAGCAATCCTAGAAGGCAGATCTTGCCTTCTATCGACTGGCGCACCGGACAGTCCGGTGCACCACCGGACACTGTCCGGTGCAGATATCCTTCCTTATATGGCGAAGCCGACCGTTGGAGTCTAATTGCCGTTGGCGCACCGGACACTGTCCGGTGCACACCGGACAATCCGGTGCACCAATGTGACCGTTGGCTCGGCCACGCGTCACGCGCGGAATCCTCGGCCGACCGTTGCCCCGGCTGACTGTTGGCTCACCGGACAGTCCGGTGCACCACCGGACAGACCGGTGAATTTTAGCCGTACGCCGTTAATCATCTCCCGAGAGCGACGAGTTCGCCTGTGAACGGCTCACTGGACAGTCCGGTGAGCCACCGGACAGACCGGTGAATTATAGCCGTACACCACCGTCGAAGTCCCGAGAGCAGCCTGTTCGCCAGAGCCAGCCTGGCGCACCGGACACTGTCCGGTGCACCACCGGACAGTCCGCTGAACCCAGACTGAGCAGACTTTGGCTGAACAAAGCCATCTAATTTCCAATTCAATTTTTCCTGTTTCCAGCACTTAGACACAATACATTAGTCCATAAAACAATGTACTAAGTCTAGAAACATACCTTTTGACATGATTTGTACTTTGTCCACCCCTTTGCATAGATTAGCACAAAAGCACTTGTGTTGGCCCTCAATCACCAAAATACTTAGAAATGGCCCAAGGGCACATTTCCCTTTCAAGAGTGCATAAGTATTATTATTACAACCCTGGGAGGCAAAACCCCTCCCGCATAAAAGTATATTGTTTTTCAAAAGGAAGCACCACGTCCTTCCGCAACCACGTTACTGTTGAGGTTCGTCCTTGGGCACCACATCCTTGGGCACCACCTTAGTGCAAAAATAGCAAAAGTCTGCTGTTTCATCACCTACAACAACATGGGTTCGAAAACCCTGAGTACGAAGTGTACTTTCGCAATTCTTACCCGTCAAAATAAAAGACTCTCAAGCATATGCTGGCTTGAGGGAGTCAAGGTAAGGCTTAACCAAGAATCAAGACTCTGTTTACAACAATGCTTACTAATAGTGGATCCTTAAAAATCCAGTTTTATTAGCAAGTTAAGTCATTACCTGTCACTAGAGTTCTTTCTACCCTAGTTCAAGCACTTGGCCTATACTAGCCATCCTCTTATCCACCCCTTCTTGTTTACTGGATTGCTACGTGTAGGGCAGTGACCAAGTCTTCATGTCCGAGAAGTAACGGTGATCCGAATCGAGTAATACCCAGCTAGGGATCTTCAATCACATGACATATGTAGCACTTAACCCTTGCATATGTCAACTCGCCACTGGGTTTCTTAAGACCAGACCGGGTTCACGCCAACCGAGAGCACAGATACACCACCGTCCAGCCTCTTGCCACAGAGGGTAAACACTACTCTCGCCATCTCTCCACTCCCATTGCGTGTTGTCCTTTTCTGGTATTAGTCTGCCCGAGGCAAAGCTTCCCATGATGAGGCATGTGACTAGTTAAAAGGTCTTCAATCATCAAGCCTACATCGACATGGTCCTTAATCGACTCAGATGGAGACACTACACCGAGACTCTCTTCTCGTGCAAGTCACCCGCCCGGTCTCAGCTTTATCATTTAAAAACCCCAAAGTCTAGTACCTAGCAGAGGTACATCTTTTCCGATGTTGAACCCATCACGGCCATGATGGATCCACCATCAAGTTTTATTTTTGAAAACATCCCATCCACTATGAAGCATCATCTTTTGTTAAAAACAAAATATTTGTTTTTCTAAAGTAGGACTATGCATTAGGAAAACCTTTTAAGAAAACAGGTAATCAAGGAATGGTAAACAGATCCAAGGAAGGAAATGCATCAACTGGTTTAACACCCAACTCCTACCACCTAATGCATCACTCAAGTGATAAAGAGTTTAAAATAGCAAGGAGGTGGCAAATGCACCAGGGCTTGCCTTGTGTTGTAGGAGAGTCGGGCTCTGTTCCACAAATGTCAAAAGAGAAACAGTTTCCGGCAGGTGGATTTTCTGTTGACAGAGTAGGTTCTTCCTCTTCAACAGTTATCTCTTCTTCGTTCTCTATACATAGCCAAATATAATCATGAATGCTCATGTAATGCTTATGAAAATGCAATAATAGAGAAACTACACTAAGTTGTATCTTGAATACAACTTTCCTTCACAGTTCCCCAGGGAAACTAGGGTTTTTCTGGGTCAATACCTTAGTGGGATTAGACATTTTTACCCTAAGGAGCTAGGGTTTTGGGTTTGAGAACCAAACAATGTCCAAACCATATCAAACTTTACCCATGGGTTCTAAGTACCAAAATAAGTTCACACAAAAAGTTTTATGATTTTTGGGGTTATTAAATAATTTCTAAAATTCCAGAGGTATAGGTTTAAGCTCTTTTAAATACTGATTAGTTCCTTGTTGGGACTAAAAATCCTAGAACTATTTTTATTAAATACTAGAGAAATCTAGGAGTCCAACATAATTAGTTTCATGTTTTTATCATTTTTCTATAATTTTCTATGGATTTCCTAAGTCTAGTAGAAAAAGAAAAAGAGAAACAATGAATAGCGATGGGCTGAAATCGGCCCATGTCGGCCTGCAGACGGAAGAAACATGCGCGCCCACGCCTGTGATGGATAATTTGTGTATTGGACCCTAGGCATTTAAATAACCAGTAAAGAATCCTGCGCACCATTTACTCGTGTCACTGACATTTACACCGAGGCCCTTCCTTTTCTGTTTCTTTGCAGTACCAAGTCCACGACGGTGGACAGTGACGAGCGCGTCATCGGCGAGCCTGTACTAGCTAGAATACGCCAAGATCAGACCCCTAACTTAGCCGGTATCGAATTCTACCCTCGGCGACACTAACCCCTCATTCAATTGCACTAATTCGGGCCGGAGCATGCCTGCTCACGACAACGGCAGAAACCGAGAAGAAGCTACGGTGTTTCGGGCAATTCAAATCAATCGAGCCTACAAGCAACAGGAGATCCTAGAGATGCTAAAACATTCAACAGAGGGGTATGAATCAACCTGAGGCAGGCTGACCACGGTGAGAGACCTTCACGACGGGATTACGACTGATTTGGGGGAAGAACAAAATTCTCCGACTATGGTGGCTAATCGAGGGTAGGGGTGAATGTCCTGTCTTCGTGACAACCTTGCGGAGCTAGTACCACCGTCAATTTCTAATGTCTGGAGGTGATGGCTCCAAATTTTGAAAGGGGAAGATCGGCGGTCGAAGAGAGGGGTGAGTCACCGGCGCGAACTACCGTGGCGTTCACCGGGGCAACGTCTCAGGTGATGGACTGACTACTTACGGTTATCTACTGTGACGTGGTAACTCTTCTAATTACATGGCACAGCTATGAAAGACGACGAACTTCGGCGAGGACACCTCAGTCAATCGCCCGGCAAGTGGCTCATGGAATAGTCCGGTGATAAGGCTCCAATCCTTCCCTGCGTGGAGATCTTTCACCGCCAGTCGTTATCCGCAAGCTAGGGCGCACGAATCGGGACAACCGGCGTCAATCGTGGCAGAAGGTCACCAGTGGCGAGATACACTGAATTAGAAGATCTTTTTTGTTACTGTACCATCAGGGTCTTCTTCAATTGTTGTGACAGAGCATCTTCAGAGGCGATTTTCTTCAATTTTTGTGTTACAACATGATCTTCGTCCTACAGAGAAATTGTTGCCCTATAACCCCTCTCTAACTTTGCTACAGTGTTCACCATCAAATAGTCAGAGGACCCTACTCAAAATCGATCTCCAAGTTCATCCAACTTCACTGTTAATCAGAATTTAGGCTTAGGGCTGGTCTGATAGCCCGACTTCCAACCTATTTATCTTCTATTTTTGTACAACACCAAGGCTTAATCACTTGAGCAAAGTTGTACTCCTATAGTAGCTCTACAAATTTGATGTATTGACCCTAGGCAAATTCCTTATGGATTAAGAGATACAAGGCTCCAAATATGTCATAAGCTCACTGAATTTTAGACTTAGGCTTATATGGCTTAAGTGGTGCTTTTTTGCAAATATTCCCAAATCCCATAATTTGATTTGCAAGTCCTCAAATGTGTGAGACATATGATTTGTGGTGCTCTAATACTTTGGTTTTTGCACTTGGGTCCAAAAGTGTACAAAATTTACACTTACCCCCCTAGGGTTCTAATTTAGGGTTTTCCAGGGGTCCTTTAAGGTTTTTTAGCACTTTAGGGTTTTGGTGTTGCTAAAGTCCTTCCAATGTGATATTTTATGATCATGTCTCATGTCTTTTGAGGTTTTCACCTATTTGGGCTTCATGTTCACTCATAGTCCCAATTTAGGGTTAGGTACTCTACCTTAGGGTTAATCACACATCAACTCATAACATCACAACTTGTTTGAGATTTTTACCTAGTGAATGCACTTAGGTGTGACAAACACATGATATGCCAATGCTCATGATGTTATGCTCAAGTTTTAGTAACAGTAACACCAGAGGTGTTACATCCTTCCCCATAAAAGAATCTCGTCCCGAGATTTAAGGTCCTAGGGTAAGTAATGGAAAAGCAAACACGTCACATTTGTATTTCCTTATTTGTCTTACAAGGCAGGGAGTGGTATGGGGTTTACACCTTCTTACAAACAATTGTACATATCTCACAAATTACATGAAGCTAAAAAGCCAGGGAAATTCTTTTCTAAGAAGTCTTGGGTTTCCCACGTAGCTTCATCTTCAGTGTGTTGGTTCCATTGTACCTTATAGAATTTAAGGATTCTTCTTCGGGTAACCTTGTCCTTTTGATCCAAGACACGAATGGGATGTTCTGAATATGTTAAGTCTGGTTCCAAGGTAACATCCATCACATCAATGGTTCGATCAGGAGTCTAAAGACACTTCATTAATTGGGATACATGGAACACATTGTGCACTGCAGACAATGTTTCAGGTAGTAGGAATCGATATGCCACTGGCCCACATTGCTCAAGAATTGGAAACGGACCAATGTACCGGGGTGCAAGCTTTCCTTTTACACCGAAACGGGTTAAACCCTTTATTGGTGATACTTTTAGGTAAACATAATCTTCAACTTGAAAGTGTAAGGGTTGCCGTCGTTTGTCTGCATAACTCTTTTGTCGAGCTTGTGCCTTTTTCAAGTTATGTATGATTTGTTGAACCTTTTCTTCCATTTCTTTGATCATATCAGGCCTGAAAAACCATCTTTCACCTGGTTCAGTCGAATTCAAGGGGGTATGGCACCGTCGTCCATATAATGCTTCAAAGGGTGCCATCTTGATACTTTCTTGATAACTATTGTTATACAAAAATTCTGCCAATGGTAAACATTCATCCCATTTTTGTGCGGATTCCAGAACGCATGCTCGCAACATGTCCTCAAGTATTTGATTTACCCTCTTAGTCTGTCCACTTGTTTGGGGATCATAGGCCGAACTATGGAGCAACTTAGTACCTAGAGATTTGTGTAGTTCTTCCTAGAATTTGGATACAAATTGTGGTCCACGGTCCGACACAATTGTTTTTGGAACCCCATGCAGACTGAGAATACGAGTAATGTAAAGTTCCGCATATGTGATCACTGGATACTTTACTTTTACTGGAAGAAAGTGGGAGAACTTTGTAAGTTGATCAATTATAACCCAGATAGAATCAAATCCCTTTGCTGTTCTGGGTAAGCCCATAATGAAGTCCATGCTAATGTCCTCCCATTTCCATGTTGGGATGGGTAAAGATTGCAATGGACCAGCAGTCTTCATATGTATAGCTTTGACACATCTACAGGTGTCACATTTCGCCACATAGCGTGCAATTTCAATTTTCATTTTTGTCCACCAATAATGTTGCTTCAAATCTTGATACATCTTAGTACTTCTGGGATGAATGGAATATCGACTAAGATGAGCTTCGTCCAAAATTTGCTGGTAGTCCTCATCATTCTTGGGCACAACTATGCGGTTATTAAACCATACTATGCCTTGATCATCTTTTCTAAAACAATTTGCTTTGCCGGCTTTTATTTTCTCATGAATATGTTTCATACCCTTATCATTTCTTTGTGCATCAATAATCTTTTGTAGAAGAATCGACTCAAGCATCAATAGGTTCAAGGTTCCATGTTGAATCATTCCCAGGTTTAATTTCTCCATTTCTTGGCATAATGTGATGTCAGAAGTCTTTACTGTAAGATAATGGCAAGAAGCCTTGCGACTTAGTGCATCTACCACCACGTTGGCCTTGCTTGGGTGATAGTGAATCTCTAATTCATAATCCTTAATTAGCTCAAGCCATCTCCTCTGCCTCATGTTTAGTTCTGACTGGGTAAAAATATACTTCAGGCTTTTATGATCTGTGTATATATGATAGATATTTCCCAGTAGATAATGACGCCGTATTTTAAGGGCATGAACCACAACAGCTAATTCTAAGTCATGAGTTGGATAATGTTCCTCATGCCGGCGCAACTGTCTTGAAGCATATGCTATAACTCGGCCCTCCTGCATTAAGACACATCCGAGACCACTGCTCGATGTGTCACAGTACACATCAAAAGGCTTCTCAATGTCCGGTTGAGCCAATATCGGAGCAGTGGTCAACAATACCTTTAGCTGCTCGAAGGCTTCGTTGCATCTTGAGGACCAGTTGAACTTTGTATCATTCTTCAATAGACTTGTGATTGGTTTCACAATCTTGGAGAAATCTGGGATAAATCTGTGGTAATAGCCAGCGAGTCCAAGGAAACTTCGGACTTGATGTACAGTGGTTGGTGGTTTCCACTCTAGGATATCCCTGACCTTGCTAGGATTAACCGCAATCCCATTTGCAGACAATACATGTCCCAGAAATTGGATTTCCTCTAGCCAAAACGCGCATTTGCTGAATTTAGCATATAATTGGTGTTCCCTTAAGCGCGTTAATACGATCCGTAAATGTTTAGCATGCTCCTCTTCATTCTTGGAATAGATCAAGATACCATCAATGAAGACCACCACGAATTTATCCAACTCGGGCATAAACACCGAGTTCATTAGATAGGTGAAGTGGGCAGGAGCATTTGTCAATCCAAAGGACATAACCAAATATTCGAATAATCCATACCGCGTAGTAAATGCGGTCTTTGGTATATCTTCGGGTCGAATACGGGCATGATGATAGCCCGACCTGAGGTCAATCTTGGAGAATACCCGAGCTCTAGTAAGTTGGTCGAATAAGATATCGATCCAGGGCAGAGGGTACTTGTTCTTGATCGTGACCTCATTAAGGGGTCTGTAGTCCACGCACATTCGAAGCGTTTGATCCTTCTTCTTGACAAAGATTGTGGGACATCCCTAAGTTGATGAACTGGGCCAGATAAATCCCTTCTCCAGTAAGTCTTGCAATTGAGTCTTGAGCTCCGCCAATTCATTTGGTGGCATCCGATACGATCTTCTAGAAATAGGGGCTGTACCGGGCTTCAGTTCAATTACAAATTCTACATCCCTTTTTGGAGGTAATCCAGGCAGATCTTCAGAAAATACATCCATAAATTCACATACTACCGAAATATCCTGAATTTCTGGTATGATTGCTTCATAGACCCGTCCAAATGGTTTGGCTGGGACAGCTTTAGGGATGGACAAGAGAACCTCTTCATGGCCATGGCTCAACTTGATAGTCCTTAAGTTAGTGTTAAGGATAGCTTTGTGCTAGGCTAACCAATTCATGCCCAGAAATACATCTATATCTTGGCCTTTCAAAACAATCATGTTGGTGGGAAAATCCCATTCAACCAATGTTACTGGCACATGGAAGGCTACTTCCTTAGTAAAGATTTGTCCCCTAGGTGAATGGATAATAAACCCTTCCCTTGATTCAGTGCATGGAATGCAATATTTTTCCACAAATTGCTTGCTTATGAATGTATGCGAAGCACCAGAATCAAAGAGAATAATTGCTGGGTAATTGGACACAAGGAATGTACCCATCATTACCGGCTCTCCTTCCGGTGTAGAGGCCACTTGAGTGTAATAAATTCGCCCAGTCTTCTTCACATTTTTGCCCACTGAATTATTTGCCAGGTTTCCCTTGCCTTGATTTGAGCTCCCAGAGTTCTACTGATTGTTGGACTTATTTTGCCTCGAATATGGGTAGTCCTTTATAAAATGACCAGACTTCCCACAATTAAAGCAGCCAGTTGAAGAACTAGGGAGGGTGGGGAAACGAGCACCAGGGGCACTCGGCTGATTTATGGAAGTGGGGGCAGTGGTGGGACGAATAAAAACAAGTTGTTTGAACGGATAGGAGGGTGGACGAGGCGAAGAACGATTCTAATTAAATGGTCGGATTACCAAACTGGTTCGCTTCTCAGGTCCCTGAATGGACCTGTCACCTCCAAATCCCTTTGATTTTCCTTGGCCTGTATTCTTGGCTTCTACAGCCAATGTCGTACTGACGGCTCTACTGTACGTAAGATCTAGGCAGGTAGCCATTTTCCTTTGGAGCCTATCATTGAGTCCTCGCATGAAGCAATTCCTTTTCTTTAGGTCAGTATTTACTTGGTCGATAGCATACTGAGACAGATGGTTAAACTTATTGAGATACTGCATTACAGTATCTCCACCTTGCCTTAGTCGAATAAACTCCTCCTATTTCATGTGAAGCACTCCTTCTTGCATTACAGTATCTCCACCTTGCCACAAAATTTCCCCACCAGGTACTGGTAGGGCCTCTCAGTTGCTGGACAGCGAACAACGGCTTCTATGTTTTAGTGCAACGGAGTAATCCGAACTTCTACTTTATTACACGGATCCACTCATCAGCTTCAAGAGGGTCTTTAGCTTTAACAAAGAGTGGGGGACACGTTTCAGAGAAGTCCAGATATGAGGTTTCATGCGGTCCCTATGGAGGAGCCCTTCCGCCATGTTGCTAGAATTGATTACCCGCCATCTCACGTAAAAAGCGGGTATTATCGGCAGTCGCGTTGACCAAGGCAGAGATAGCCTCAGCCAGCGTTGGTGGTACAGGTGGTGGATTAGGGGTATCTTCCATACAATGGGAAGTACCTGCACCGTCATGCGCATGAGTCCTTGATGGCATCTGAGGCAAAGAAACATTTGGGAGAAATATAACATGCCGATACACACCATCATTTTACATTACCAAAACGTAATGATACAGACTCAAGTGTACAACATGACATAGTTATAGTATTTAAACTTATACTACTCTAATCTTCATTATCTTGTGTTGCTTCATTGTCTGCTGCAGGAGACCGGTCATCTGCCACGTTCATAGTAGGAGGAGGCTTGAAAAGGTCCAACTCTTCACCAAGTCCTTCATTTGCTATTCCCGAGGGTCCAGCTTCCATTGCAGTAGCGTCAGTGGGCACGTCTGGGTGTAGTCGACCATACAGTACATGTACTTCCTCATGTAGAGTATTACACTATACTTGCAGGTTATCGAGGGCCGTGCTGAGCTCATCCACACGAGCCCGAGCCTTTGCTTCACGATGCCAAGCGATTGAACGCGAGTTAATGGCCCAATCAATGGCTCAGTCTTGTTCGGAGATCTCAAACCGCAAGCGGTCAACTTCAGCTGTCAACTCAGCTATATGCTGACTGTCCTGCTCCCGTGCCCTATTCCGATGGCGTAGCTCCGATCTTAGTTGCTCCACCTTTGCTTCCAGATCTCCAATGGGGTCGTTGGAGCCGCTACTGCTCCCTTCATGTCTAGGGCCTAACTGATGGCATGGCACACCAAAGGGTCCCATAGATTTGCATGCAATTTTCCTTGTGCGTGCCATATCTCCATAAGAGGGGAAATTTATTAGTAGATTCTTAACATGATGCATGCATAACCCAATGATTTTGGAACCAACCTTTGTCGATCCCACTTCTTATATATATTGCACTCTATTACCTGGTCTTGCAGGATGAAAACTTTCAGAAAATGGCAAGGGAAGAATGAAAGAAAATTTTCTTGGATAAGTATTTGAAAATTCTTTTTGAAATGCTTCATAATATCTGAAGAGATGGGCTTCGCTCCGATACCAGCTGTGACGGAACCTCCCAAGTCATTAGGCTCACCTACGGTTGTCCTTGTCCAACAGACTTCGGACAACCCTATACATGCACATAATCGCTCGACAAGTTCGGTCTCTGTGTCCTTTTCCTCGCCCAAGAGCATTTCACCGTCACGCAGATATTACAACACATCGGAGGAACTAATAAGCGGAAGCAAATTACCATAACTTAATTTACATTCATTAAAATATAGAAAGAGTGTTAATATTACATCACCAGGATATAAGAGTGCATAAGTATTTTTATTACAACCCTGGGAGGCAAAAACCCCTCCCACATAAAAGTATATTGTTTTTCAAAAGGAAGGACCACGTCCTTCTGAAACCACGTTACTGTTGAGGTTCGTCCTTGGGCACCACATCCTTGGGCATTACCTTAGTGCAAAAACAGCAAAAGTCTGCTGTTTCATCACCTACAACAACATGGGTTCGAAAACCTTGAGTACGAAGTGTACTTTCGCAAGTCTTACCCATCAAAATAAAAGACTCTCAAGGATATGCTGGCTTGAGGGAGTCAAGGTAAGGCTTAACCAAGGATCAAGACTCTGTTTGCAACAATGCTTACTAATAGTGGATCCTTAAAAATCCAGTTTTATTAGCAAGTTAAGTCATTACCTGTCACTAGAGTTCTTTCTACCCTAGTTCAAGCACTTGGCCTATACTAGCCATCCTCTTATCCACCCCTTCTTGTTTACTGGATTTCTACGTGTAGGGCAGTGACCAAGTCTTCATGTCCGAGAAGTAACGGTGATCCGAATCGATTAATACCCAGCTGGGATCTCCAATCACACGACATATGTAGCACTTAACCCTTGCATATGTCAACTCGCCACCGGGTTTCTTAAGACCAGACCGGGTTCACGCCCACCAAGAGCACAGATACACCACCGTCCAGCCTCTTGCCACGGAGGGTACACGCTACTCTAGCCACCTCTCCACTCCCATTGTGTGTTGTCCTTTTCTTGTATTAGTCTGCCCGAGGCAAAGCTTACCCATGATGAGGCATGTGACCAGTTAAAAGGTCTTCAATCATCAAGCCTACATCGACATGGTCCTTAATCGACTCAGACGGAGACACTACACCGAGACTCTCTTCTCGTGCAAGTCACCCGCCCGGTCTTAGCTTTAAAAATCCCAAAGTTTGGTACCTAGAGAGGTTCATCTTGTTCGATGTTGAACCCATCACAGCCATGATGGATCCACCATCAAGTTTTATATTTGAAAACATCCGATTCCATCTGAAGCATCATCTTTTCTTAAAAACAAAACATTTTTGGTTTTTCTAAAGCAAGACTAAGTATAAGAAAACCTTTTAATAAAACAGGTAATCAAGGAATGGCAAATAGTTCCAAGGAAGGAAATGCAGCAATTGGTTTAGCACCCAACTCCTATCACCTAATGCATCACTCAAGTGATAAAGCGTTTAAAATCACAAGGAAAAGGTAAATGCACTGGGGCTTGCCTTGTGTTGTAGGGGATTCGGGATCTGTTCCACAGATATCAAAATAAAAACAATTCCTGGTAGGTGGATTTTCAGTTGGTGGTGTAGCTTCTTCTTCTTCAACTACTACTTCTTCCTCGTTTTCTATACATAACCATACATATACATGAATGCTCATGTGATGCTATGAATATGCAGTTATAATAGAGATACATCAAGTTGTATCCTGAATACAATTTTCCTTCAAGTACATCTAAGCTACTAAAGTCTTCTAGGTTAATCACCTTGGTAGGGGTAGGCAATTTTATTCTAAGAAACTAGGGTTTTGGGGGTTTTGGGATCAAACAATGTCCAAAACAGGTCAAACTTCACCCATGGGTTCTAATTACCAACTTAAACTTACCCAAAAAGTTTTGTGATTTTCGAATTCCAAAAGTCTAAGTTCAGGCCTTCTTAAATACTAAATAATTTCTGGTTTGGACTAAAAATCTTGCAACTATTTTTATTATATACTAGGGGATTTTAGGAGTCAAGTAAAATTGGTCTCATATTTTTAGCATTTTTCTTGAATTTTCTATTAATTCCCTAGCTTGGCAGAAAAAGAAAAGGGAAAATGATGAATAGTAATGGGCTGAAACCAGCCCGAGTCGGCCCATGTTAAGGCGAAATGTGCCTGTGCGCGCGCCCGCGTTGTCAACTTTGCACAGAGGGCCCTAGCCATTTAAACAACCTGAAAAGGGGTCGCGACACTATTCCTGTGTCTTACTAACATTTGCGGAAAGCCCCTTGTATTTCTATTTCTTCACCGCGCCAAGTCCACGACAGTGGACGGTGACGACACACCTCCGGCGAACTTGTACTAGCCAGAGAACGCAACGACTAGGCCTCTCCTTTGCTTGACACCTAATTCCACCCTCAGCGACCCTAATCCCTCAACTAATTGCACAAATCCGGACCAGAATCACTCTGCCCACGACAACGACAAAAACCAAGGACAATTCGATGTGTTCTTGGCGATCTAGGGCAGTTTAGTTCAATTAAACTGGTCTACGAGTAGCAAGAGACTTAAGGGAAGCTAGAACATCGAGCAAATAGGCTTGAACTGACCTGCAAAGAGCTGGCCACGGCGAGGGGTTCACGGCGGCGCGGAAAATGGAGTTGGGGGAAATGCGAAATTAGAGAGCTCTGGTGGATAATCAGAGGTGCAAGTTGGTGCACTGGGTGCGTAATATCTTAGCAGAGCTGACTTGTGCAACAATTTATAGACTCCATCGGCGATGGCATCCAATTTGAAGAAAGCGCGCTAGCGGCCAGAGAGAGGGGAGGTTCACTGGCGCGGGTTACCGTGGCAATCACTGGCTGGGGAGCTACAGCGGTCACCGGTGAGCTACTTCTGCTAGTAACGATGTGGTGAAAGGGTCACGGCGTGGCACAATTGCGGTGAACGGTGTACACCTCGACGACGGCCGCTCAGCCACGTCGCCGGCAAGTGGGTACGGCGCCTGGGTAGAACAGTGCGCCAAACTCATCCACGATGAAGATTTTTCCACTGCTGATCGTAATCCACACTATAGAGGGCACGAATCGCCACGGCGGCATGAATCCGAGCGCAGGGGTCACCGGTGGCGAGGTTCAGTGCATCTAATGATCTTTTCAGTTTACTGTACAACGGGAATTCCATTCAGAGCACCTGACAGAGCTAATTGAGGCGCCTTATTCACCAATTTCTATGTGACAACATGATCATCTGCTTGCAGAAAAATTGTTGCCCTACAATCCACCTTTGATTTTGTTATAGCACCCTCAATCAAACAGTCATAGGATCCTACTCAAAATCGATATCCAAGTTCATCTGACTTCACTATTAGTCAGAATTTAGTCCTAGGGTTGTGTGACAGGTCAACTTTGAGTCCATTTTACTCCAAATTTTGTATGTCACCAAGGCTTAGTCACTTAAGCAAAGTTATACCCCTATCATAGCCCTACAAATTTGATGTGTTGACCAAGGGCTAAATCCTTATGAATTTAGAGATATAGAGCTCCAAAGTTGATCCCATTCCACTAATTTTCAGACTTAGCCATATAGTGTTCTTGTGGCCCTTTTGCAAATAAGCCCAATTCTCATCATTCAACTTGAAAATTCTCCAATATGAAAGTTACTTGGTTTGTGGTGTTCTATCACTTTGATATTTGCACTTTGGTCCAAAAGTGCATAGATTTTGCATTTACCCCCTAGGGTTCCAATTAGGGTTTTCTAGGGTTCCTTTTAGGATTTTGAGTACTTTAGGGCTTTTGTGCCACTAAAGTTCATCAAATGTGATACCTTATGAACATTTCTCATGGATTATGAGATTTTTACTCATTTTAGCTTCACTTTAATCCATAGGCCCTAATTCCAGGGTTAAGTATCCTACCCTAAGGTTAAGCACTCTTCAAGTCACATCATCACAACTTGTTTGAAAATTTTACATAGTGAATGCATTCTAGGTGTAACAAACAACATGAAATGTCAATGCACATGATGTTATGCTCAAGTTTTAGTGAGAGTAACACTAGGGGTGTTACAGCACGGACTCCACCGTAGCCACATCCAACGCAACAAAATAATCCAAATCCTCATCCGAAGACTCTTCAGTCCACGAAAACGGGCTCCCAAACTCACCCCATCAGATGACCAAGACCCAGTTTCAGAACTAGACAAGTTTTCATTAACAGGCATTGCATTTGCACCCGCCACAAAATTAACATCATCACTAGGGGTTCCTTGCGCAGGCCCAGACGTCGGAACCTGCGCAGCAACCGACTTTCAGTATCACAAAAATAAAGTCCTAAACCCAAAGGCCTTAACGCGACCCCGCCACCTATGAAGGAGCAGCCGCCGCTGGAGTTTCTTCACCAGCCGGCGTAGCAGCCGCCGCAGGGTTCTCACCAGGGCCGGTCGGTGGCGCCGGTCGCTCCTCAACCACTGTCCTTGCATCTTCTGCCCGGGTCACCGAGCTGTCCAGGCCACCGAAATTGTCGACTTCTTCATCGTTCGCCATCTATAGAAATAGCAAAAACATAAATATACTTAAAAAAGCAAAAAAACAAAAACAAAAAACACACACCTGCTCCAGCGCCCGGTCAGACCTCTCTCGGATAGTATCGCGGCCATGAGGGCCCCACATCCTATCGTAAAGCGCTCCAGCGAACCACTTTAGCACCTCGTCTTCGACTTGGAATATTCCACGGGCGAAGTCCTCATTAGATTGGTCAAAAACTTTGAAATGTCTGCATCCCTCGTGGGACAAACCATTCGCAGCCCCCTCACAGGTAATGAGCAAGACAAAGGACATGAGACCCATCACGATAGCCGAGAGTAGCTCTAGTTCCTTCTGCAGCCACCCGAGGAAGCGGAGGCCCACCTCCTCACCAGACGCGTCAAAGGGGGCGGTACACGCACCAAGCTGTCGGTACGCATCCACGAGCAACGTGTGTGCTCAGTCGACCCCTGTGCGGGTGGAGGCCTCCACTTTGTCCAGGTAGTCGCACAGGCTCCTGTGCCCCGACTCTGCGTTGGTAGCGCGCTGGAGGGCGAGGTTGGCTTCGGCACGGGCAACCTGGGCCTCTGTGTGGGCCCTGTCCGCATCCTCCTTTTCTGTCGCAAGCCCGCGGCCAAGGTCCTCTTTTTCAGCCTCCACCGCCGTCAGCTTCTCCAGCAAATTGTGGCTCTTGTTTTCCTGCGCTGATTTGTCTCGGATAGCCTCAGTATGCTGCATTCGGAGGCGCTCAATCCTCCCCTCAAGCCGCCGCCTTTCGGCAGTAAACTCTGTGGTCAGCGCCCCCAACGCAATGTGCCGGTGAAGGCGGCCGCCTGGCACAAAAGACTTGTCAAATTCGAAGTAAAAAAACTAGAGGCAAAGATTACTCATGTGCTTCAGCTGCTGCGCAACTGAACCAGCCACGTCCTTCGCGGCGGCGACCGAAGCAATTTCACCGCTGGGGCAAAACGTGGACCATGGGTCCTACATAGACCCCTTCACCCCAGCTGCCACAACCATGGGGCCAGTCGCCGCCGGCGCTAGGACAACATCCAGTTGCCCAGACTCCGCTCTAGCACCACGGCCAAGTCAGAAACACAGATTCCGTTAAAAAAACACTCACCAGCAGGTCCTCGTCCGGTGTGGGCGTCGAACATTGCGACCCCGCCCACAAGGTAGTCCTCCACGGAAATATCCATGGAGACTTCGACGCCACCCACCTCCGTCTCAGCAGCGTGCGGTTGCGATCGAGGCCTTCGCTCTTGTGTGGGCACGGCAGGGATCAGCATGCTGGCGCCGGGCGCGTCGGTCGGAGGCATGCTGACGGTGGTGGGCGGCAGGCTTCATGCTCTCCCGCACCATTTTGACCTTGCACCGTTGGTCCCCAACCCTCGCGAATGCCCGGCGCTTCTGCGACGCGTCTTGATGATCCTTCTCCATCACTGCCGATACAACAGTAGCAATATTCCGTCCATAAGAGAAAATTTCATCTCACGAGTAATCGAGATGTAAACATGTCCTCGTCGGACGCCCGAGGAATCGGAACATTCCTAGGCCAGCGACCCTCGGTAACCTTCAGCATTCGCACGGAAGCTTCCCAGAGCTCGGGCGAAGACATCGTCTCCTCGGGAAGTGCGCAGGTCTCCAATAAATCCACAGCAAAATGTTCAGAAGTCCTCAACCCCTCAGCCGTTGCACAAATGCGGCCGGGTTCCAACCGCGTAAATCCACAACAAACGCAGGACTTCGCACCAACTGGTCGCCCAGGGTTGGCATCTGACGGGGGCACACTTTGCCCAGTACCCAGCTGTGTGCCAAAGGCCACACTCCATAGCCGATAAATTCCTCAACCAAGTCACGCCCACTACTCAGACGGGCGGCATACCGAAGGGCCCCTTCGTCCTCGTCCTCCTCCGCCACCTCTAATCGAGGGAACGCCACATAACAGTGTGAGCACAGAATGGCTAGAGGGAGACCAGGAAGGTCTTCGACATTACCAGGGGACACAAAGAACCAATAATCGCACCAGTTGCCCCACTTATTCATGGCGAAAGGGACTATGTCCACGACTTCAGCCGAAGTCTTTCCAGTCCTCGGCGTGAAGGTGCACGATCCAAACTGTGCAATCTTATTTCCTATTTTCCTTTTCTACCAATGCAGGCAATAGTTCTTGGCAAAGACCTCCGTAGACGGCTGCCCGCCGTAGGAAGTAACCGCCCAAACATACTTTGCCAATGCAACCATAGCGTTAGGCATCAACTGGTGGACTTGCACTTCGAACCTTTGCAACACCTCTGCCACGAAGCGATGGGCCGGGAGGCAAAGATCAGCGACAAAAAGGCCTCAAAAACAACCAACTCGCCTTCCGGCTCGGGGATCTCCTCTGCACCCGGAACCCGCCCGAGGCCGTCACCAAAGTAACCAAGCCACTGCATCTCCAGCACGCGGACATAGGAGATCCTCGAAGTACCGAACTCCACGGTATGGCCAGGCTGCAACTCCATCTCGCCAAATCGCTCAAAGTATCCTCGGATGACGACACGGCTGACGATGCACTCGCAGCGGACAAAGAAGAATACATTACAACGTACCATCGGTGGTGGTGCGCGATCTACTTGATGTGGGCCAGATTTCTGAAGCAGGGAGAGCAAGGAGGGCAGGCGAGCAGTTTACAAAAGTTAGGGTTTCTATAGTGCAAACGAAAGCCGGAAATAGGCCAAGCTGCGGTCAGCTTTTTATAGGCACGACGCGATGCCTCGGGAAACATGCAGTCCAACAGTAACACGTCCATCAACGGTCACATTTCAAAAACCCCCGTGGGACCACTTCAAGCGAGGGCAGCATCTTCACCATCTAGTGGTGGTCCTCGGCACCAGCTGACTTAGTCAAACTGGTCCCTTGGAGGGCAAATGTTGGGGCGAAGGCAAACACGCCACCCTTCGCTCTACGACTTCGACTTCTCATCACGCAGACGAAGGCTACAGCCACAACACAATACAACAAGCCAAGGGTGTCGACCGGACGGAGGCCTATGCAACCCCCTTCGCTCTCGTGCTGCAAGACAAAGCCCCTGCCGATGCCCACGGACCTCCCGTGTCCTCACCACTGGAGGAGGCCCATGTGTGATTCGGCCCATAGTGATGGGCCCCGTGAGGACAAGTGCTATAAGGGTCGTGTTTGTAATAAGGTTTA
Source organism: Zea luxurians (assembly GCA_029449295.1). Taxonomy (NCBI): domain Eukaryota; kingdom Viridiplantae; phylum Streptophyta; class Magnoliopsida; order Poales; family Poaceae; genus Zea; species Zea luxurians. Next base: position 44,734,056 of record JAOPSE010000004.1, on the reverse strand, counting down.
CCTTAATGACCATCTGTAACCTCCCCTCATGTGAATATTCTGGGGATAAACCTGGTACTCGAGGGTCTAAACGTCTTTGACAGGGACAGGTGGCCCCTCGAGTACCTATAAATACCCCCGTACAGTGCCCACACACGGGAGATTAAAAAAAGCTTTTGGCATTCCGTGCTAAACTTTGAAAACACACTTTCCACTCCCTTGTTGGATCAACTTGCCTAGGCAGGTTAACAACAATTAGGCCATAGGATATTGTAACACCCACTTTGTAAATTGCTAGAAATAATACCAATAGAGAAACATTTTCTCTTTATGTGAGTTTGATCTTCATGCATCATCATATGTGAACACCATGTCCAAGAACAATTAATAAAAAAAAATATGCTACTAAATCCATGCATCATGCTGAATATTTTATTTTTGTGTGCACTTTGTAACAAGAAAATATTAAAGACCAAAAAGGGGAAAAATTAAACCCTAAAAGAAATTCTAGGGTTTGGAAAAGAAGAAAGGGAAAGAGTATAAAATTTATAGAAAATATATAGAAAGATATATTTTCAAGGTTAGTAATTTTAAGGTTACAATATAATTTGAGGGTAAAATTGGCACAGGGTTCGAATTTAAATTTGAATTCAGAATTGAATTTAGAAAGGAAGAAAACAGAAACAGAAAATAATAAAAAGGAAATTGGCGAATGGGCTCAGTTCTTTGATTTTGGCCCATTTCCTATCTACTAGCCGCGCGGCCCAGGTCCTCCACCGCGCCAACGGACTTCTCTGCCGCTGCGTTCGCGGGCCCACGTACAGACTCTTCCACGCGCTCGTCTCCCCTTCCCTCCCACTGGCGTGCGGGTCCTACACGTCATCCACCCAGGCGCGTAGTCACCATTCTTCCTCCAGGTGCGCCCAGGATTCCGCAGAGCTCGAACGACCTCCGACGAATCCGCCCGCGTTTTCTCCTCTTCGGCGCAATTCCCTCGCCTCGCGGGTGTGTCGCGCTGATTTGCGGGTCCCCGCTGCCATCGAGTCAGCCATGTCCGCGAACCATCCTCTGGACGTGCCGTCATTCTCGCGTGGATGGTTGCAACCGCCATGACCGGCGCGGTCCACCCAGCTGACCCCCCCTCATATAGCTGACGCAGACTCGTCTCCTCCTATCGACCGTCGTGCTCATCGTGACCTGACCACAACACATACCTAGTGCCGACCTACACCATAGCCGGGGGGGGGGCGGAGGAAACCGAGCTCCGCCGCCGTCGGGGGAAATTGCTAAAACGGTCTCTGCACACAACCGGGTTTGATCCGTGGGCTTCGCCGGGAGCTTTGAAGGGTGTCCGTGGTGTCCTCGTCTAGGTTCAGGGACCGGTGAACTAGCGATTTCTCGCCGTTGCCAGCGCTCCGCCGTGGAGCCGCATCCCGTCGTGGACCGCTCGTTGGTCGCAATCCATGCCCACGGTGAGTCCCTATTCAGCATTGTCGCATCCGCGGGATTTTGTAGCGCTATAGGGATTGGGTTTCGGTCGACCAGGCATGGATTTCGCCGCACTCCGGTGGGGATCCGCCGTAGTCATGGGGCGGCGGCGCCGTGCTCTGGGTGGTCGTGAGGTGGAGGATGGCAGTTTGCCATTGATTTTCCATTTGACGATGTAGATTAGATGGTAAGATGGCCCTCAGATCTTGATCGTGTGGCTTGCGCGAGATTAGACATTATAAAATCAGAGCCACCCATTTCAGATCGTGGGGTGGGGATTGTATACCGGTTCACGGTGGTAGTGATCTAATCGTGGCTCTCGGTTTTAGATCGAGCGGCCAGAGTGCAACGTACCCCCTCCGCGGGTCAGTTTTGTAAAAGAAACCCTGGAAAACCAAGGAATAAACCCGCCGTCCAGGGATCCTGTTCCCTGTGTCTTAGAGATTTTACCCCGTGGCCCCTGCTGTTCTCAAATTTTGGGGCCCAGTCCAGAACATAATAAAATCAAGGAAAATGATTTATAAATAGATTTTTAATAGCAAAATAATTGCTAGAACTTCAATAATTCGTAGAAAATTCATTTTTGGTCCAAATTAATCCATTCCACTTTCTAAATTTTTGTAATTTTATTCTTTATCACCTAGAGCCTCTTTTATGTCATGAAAACAGTAAGAAATTTATTTATCACTTAATCCTATTCTAAACACATAAAACCTTCGAAAATCCATAACTTAAATTCTATAACTCCAAAAATTATGATTTCTGTTCCTAGAATTTTATTTTAATGTGTAGATTATTACTGTGTATTTTGTTTATATGTTTGGTGTAATGTTAATTTCTCTATATGCACTGTGCTTGTTTGTATTGTGGCGAGTAGAAGAGCACGTGACCGAGGATCCTGGTGAGCAGCAGGTTGAAGTAGCTGAGCAGGAGCTCATTGAAGGCAAGTTGTGCCCTTGACCACTTTTTACCCAATAATGTTCTTTAATTTCACATAATCATGCATAGGTTAATTTTGATGGGACCCAATAGGTCACCCTAGATTGTTTATCTCATTACCTTGTTTACCCCTGAATCACTTGGGTAGTTTGCTATTGCTTTACATGGTTTTGGGATAATCATTTATTACCTCTATGTTCCAATTCTTTTTGTTATTCTATTTATGTTCATGTTGAGATCATTAATGTTAATTGGAACATAGAGCTTAACTTGAGAACCACGTGCCACCACAAGGGTTTAATGGGACGCCCTTGGCTGACTAATTAGGAAAGCTAGTGGAAGACTACCTTACCCGAAAGGGGCAAGGGCAGTAGGGGAGTGGTCAGTGTAGGGAGGTCCCTGGTTGATTTTGCTGCGATGGCGGTCAGCCAGGAACCCTGCATTGGAACTTCCTATAAACTGTAGCGGGTTTTCGGAAGCTAGTGGAACTTTGTAAAGGCCTCGTAGTGTTGCCCTGCCGCACTTCCTAGGTAGAGGTGTATGGGACTCGCGACCCCTTGGCAGATGGGTAGCATGACTTGTGGGTAAAGGGTACAACCTCTGCAGAGTGTAAAACTGGTATACTAGCCGTGCTCGCGGTCATGAGCAGCTCAGCACTCTCTGATGTTTAAATTATGAAACTTAAATTCAATTTGTCATTCACATATGCATGGGTTTGTTATTAATTTTGTTCTATTACTTTACTTATGGTTTGGTATTTACTTACACTTAGTAATTGCTAATAAAATTTTGACCAACAACTTAAAAGCAATGCTCAGCTTTAACCCCTATCATTGATTAGCCTTACACATCACATGAACTCACACCTTTGTGAGTTTATGTCCACTGGTTCCCCACAACTTGTTGAGCTATGATCATGTGTGAGCTCACCCTTGCTGTCTCACACCCCCCCACAGGAGAAGATCAGGTGGTTCAGGAGGAGCCGCCTAACACTGAGGAGTTCGATCTGATCTAGGTGGCGTTTCCCAGTCGACATTGGCGCCGACGATCCTTAGTTCGTTTTATCTTCATTACTTTATTTTGTAATAAGTCTTCCGCTATGTAATAAATACTCTGATGTTTTATGACATTTATCTCTATACACTCTGTTATTATATATGTTGTCTCCTTGGCGCATGTATGAGATGCACCTAGCTTTGTTCCTTAAAGCCGGGTGTGACAGAAGTGGTATCAGAGGAAATGTTGATTGTAGGACGAGACCTAGATAGAAATGGACAAACCCTCTCCTACTTACCTTACTCTGACTCATTCTATACTCATCTCATCTTGGTCTTGTCTCACCTTCTACTGTTCTACTCTGATCATTCTTACCTTTTCTACTCTAAGACAAGATGGATTTCACACCTTGGAATCCCTACCCCTATGACATTCTTAAGAGTTAGGGAACCTAAGACAAAATCAAAACTATTTTCTATATGTAAAAAAAATGTTGGTTGATTGTTCTGATGATAAATGTCTGATTTGCTTCTTTGATTGATTGAGATATTATATATGGACATCTTAGTATGTACCACCATAAGGTAATGAATTAGATATGGTAGGTAAAATATTAATCTTCTTAGCTAATAAAATTCCCCAAAGTAACCTGATTTGTAAATACCTGCCTTGTCTATTATCTTCTTACCATATGTATCTAACTCAGATGGTCAATACCAGGCGGGGTGGTGGAATTGATCTACCTCCTAATCGACACACTCGAAGGATATATAGACAACCTCAGCCACAACCTGCAGAGATGAATCCTCCTAATCCTCCACCAGGCGGAGTTGACCCACTGGTTGCTGCTCAGATGGCGGTGATGCAGCAAATGGCGGACACTATGGCTGATATGCGTGCCCAGATGCAGCAAGAACGCCAGGAGATGCGTCAGGAAAGAGAAGATATATGCCAGGAGTTGCGCCAGGAGCGAGATGAGATACGCCAGGAAAGGAGGGCGCAACAACAGCAGCTGCAACAGCAAATGCAACAGCAGCAACAGCAGCAACAAGTACCACTGCCTCCACCACCACCACCAGTTCCACCCCGAGATAAGCACCGGGAGTTCATGAGTCATAAGCCACCTACATTCGCTAGCTCACCTGATCCACTGGACGCGGATGATTGGCTGAAGTCTGTTGAGAAGATGCTGAATATTGCACAATGCACTGACCGGGAGAAGGTTTTATATGCTTCTGGACGTCTGACGGGTCCTGCTGCTTACTGGTGGGATTCTTATACTGCTGCCCATGATGCTGCGGATACTATTACTTGGGCAGAGTTCAGTACACAATTCAGGAACTACCATATTCCAGCGGGTATGATAAAGATCAAGAAGAAGGAATTTCTGTCGCTGAAGCAAGGAAGTATGTCAGTCAGCGAGTACCGCGACAAGTTTATTCAGTTATCCAGATATGCCCCTGAAGAAGTTGCTGAAGACGAGAGGAAGCAGGAGCATTTTATTGAAGGACTTAATGGACCCCTGCAGTATGCTCTAGTGGCACACACATTTCCATCATTTCAGAGACTGTTGGATAAGGCTCTTGCTATTGAACACAAGCGTGTTCAGCTGGGAGATTTGAAGAGAAAGGCAATATCTCAAGGACAAGGAAGCAGCAGTGTTCGTCCTCGCTACAGTTCACCACAGGGTACACCAACTCGACCCGGAGGACCGCGCCCAATTCAGCAATCACCACTGAGGACTCCACCTCCTCGACAGGCTACCCCCACTGGCACCCCGACAAAGTTTTCAGGACAGAGTCCAGGCACCACATGTTACAAGTGTGGGAAGACTGGTCATTATGCAAATGTCTGCCCACAGAGGATGGCTACTACTCCAGTTCAGACCAGGCAGCAAACTCCAAGTTCTGGCAAGGGATATTCTATTGCCAAGGTTAATCAAGTCAGCGTTGATGCTACTCCGGATGGAGGGGACCTCGTAATTGGTATGTTTTATGTTAATGCAATTCCTACAACCATATTATTTGATTCTGGTGCTACACATTCATTCATGTCTGCTAGATATGCCAACACAAATGAAATACCACTGCTAAATATGAGAAAACCCATGATAGTAATTACACCTAAAGGGCCTGTTGAGGCGAATCAAATGACACGTAGATTGACATTAACCATTATGGGTAGAGAATTTGGAGCTACTGCTATAATATTGGAGTCAAGCAGTATAGATTTGATCCTTGGTATGTCATGGCTAAGAAAGGCAAAGGCCGTTATAGCATGTGGTAGAGGTACCGTAGAACTCACTACCACTAAAGGAGAAAGGTTTCAAGTTAATATTGCAGTAACCTCCTCACCCATGCGTGCAATGTTCTTTATACCTGAGGAGTTTGTTGGTGACAACATCCGGGTGGTTAGAGATTTCCCGGATGTCTTTCCAGAGGAGTTACCAGGGATGCCACCTGATAGAGAAGTTGAGTTTGTTATTGACCTCTTACCTGGAACCGCCCCTATTTCTAAACGGTCATATAGGATGTCCGTAGAGGAGTTAAAGGAACTTAAGAAGCAGTTAACTGAGTTACAAGATGCTGGGTACATTCGTCCGAGTTCCTCACCTTGGGGAGCACCGGTCTTGTTTGTACAGAAGAAGGATGGATCGCAGCGGATGTGTGTGGATTATAGATCTCTTAACGATGTTACGGTGAAGAACAAGTATCCGTTGCCCCGCATTGAGGATTTGTTTGATCAAATGAGAGGAGCAAGAGTATTTTCGAAGATTGATCTCCGATCCGGTTACCATCAGATGAGGATTAGACCATCGGATATTCCTAAGACAGCATTCTCGACTCGATATGGATTATATGAGTTCACTGTTATGTCATTTGGATTAACCAATGCACCAGCTTATTTTATGAACTTGATGAACAAGGTGTTTATGGAGTATTTGGACAGATTCGTCGTGGTATTCATCGACGATATTCTTATTTATTCTCAGAGTGATAGCGATCATGAGGAACATCTGAGATTGGTGCTACAGAAGCTACGAGATAACCAGCTATATGCCAAGTTCAGCAAGTGCGAGTTTTGGATTGACGAAGTGCCATTTCTTGGTCATATTATTTCTAATGGAGGAATATCAGTGGATCCTGCTAAAGTTAAGGAGATAATGGAGTGGAGAATACCCACTACAGTTACTGAGATTCGAAGTTTCTTGGGATTAGTAGGCTATTATCGGAGATTTATTGAAGGATTTCCTAAGATTGCTAAGCCTATGACTTCGCTTTTGGAGAAAGGAAAAGAATTTAAGTGGGACGAGAAGTGTCAAGACAGCTTTGAGCAATTGAAAAAGAGGTTGATGTCACCACCAGTATTGGTTATGCCAGACCTACAGAAAGGATTTGATATCTATTGTGATGCATGTGGCCAAGGCTTAGGATGTGTGCTCATGCAGGAAGGACATGTGATTGCTTATGCTTCTCGTCAGTTGCGGAAACATGAATTGAACTACCCCACTCACGACTTGGAATTGGCAGCCGTTGTGCATGCACTTAAGATTTGGAGACATTATATCATGGGGACCAAGTGCCAAGTGTACACGGATCATAAGAGTTTGAAGTATATATTCACTTAGAAAGATCTCAACCTTAGGAACGCCGTTGGTTGGAGCTTATTAAGGATTATGATTTGGAGATTCACTATCACCCGGGGAAGGCAAATTTGGTTGCAGATGCCTTGAGTCGCAAAGAGCATGTTCATTCAGCTATTGTTGCCCAGCTACCCGATGAGATTGTTGAGGACTTCATGCGACTTAACCTGGGGATAGTTGCTCATACTGAGGGAGTTACTATTGATGTGGAACCTACCTTGGAGCAAGAAATCCGCAAAGGTCAACTTGAGGATGCTAAAATAAAAGAGATCAAGGATCTGATTACTGAAGGTCGAGGTCCAGAATTTACGGAAGATGAGCAAGGCACCGTATGGTTCAAGGACAGGATGTGTGTTCCTGATATTAAAAGCCTCCGTGAGACTATATTGAAGGAGGCCCATGATTCAGATTATTCTATTCATCCTGGTAGTACCAAGATGTATCAGGATTTGAAGCGGAAGTATTGGTGGTATGGATTGAAAAGAGATGTAGCTGCACATGTGGCTATGTGCGATGTATGTCAAAGAGTTAAGGCTGAACATCAGAGGCCAGCTGGACTATTGCATCCACTGAAGATACCCGAGTGGAAATGGGAAGAGATTGGTATGGATTTCATCACTGGATTGCCTCGCACCCAGAAAGGATATGATGCTATATGGGTGATTGTGGATAGATTGACTAAAGTGGCTCACTTTATTCCTGTCAAGACTACTTATAAAGGTTCTCAGCTAGCAGAGTTATATATGGCTCGGATTGTGTGTTTACATGGAGTACCAAAGAAGATCTTGTTTGATCGAGGTTCGCAGTTTACCTCAAGGTTTTGGAGAAGCTTTCATGAGAACATGAGTACAAAGTTGAATTTTAGTACAGCTTATCACCCTCAGACTGATGGACAGACTGAAAGGACTAATCAAGTATTGGAGGATATGTTGAGAGCATGTGCCCTTCAGCATGGAGGAAGTTGGGATAAAAGTCTGCCTTATGCTGAATTCTCGTACAATAATAGCTATCAGGCCAGTCTGAAGATGTCACCTTTTGAAGCTTTGTATGGGAGGAAGTGCAGGACTCCTCTATATTGGGATCAGACTGGAGAAAGACAGTTCTTTGGGCCTGAATTGATTCAAGAAGCAGAAGAACAAGTTCGTATAATTCGAGAAAATTTGAGAGTGGCTCAAACCAGGCAAAAGAGCTATGCTGATAATAGAAGGAGGCCACTGGAATTTGAAGAAGGAGATTATGTGTACCTCAAGGTGTCACCACTTCGTGGAATGAGGAGATTCAAAGTTAAGGGCAAATTGTCCCCTCGCTATATTGGACCATTCTTGATCTTTAGGCGAGTTGGGGAGATGGCATACCAACTCGAGTTACCGGATAGTCTATCAGATGTGCATAACGTGTTCCACGTATCTCAACTTAAGAAGTGTCTCCGTGTCCCTGAGGAACAGTTACCAATGGAAGAGCTTAGTGTTCAGGGTGATTTGACTTACACGGAGTACCCTATCAATATTTTGGATACATTGACTCGAGTTACAAGAAATAAGGTGATAAAGATGTGCAAAGTGCAATGGAGTCACCACGGTGAAGATGAAGCAACATGGGAAAGAGAAGAAGAGCTTCGCATAGATTTTCCCCACCTTTTCCCTCGTTCTTCTTGAAATCTCGAGGACGAGATTATTTTTAAGGGGGGTAGGATTTGTAACACCCACTTTGTAAATTGCTAGAAATAATACCAATAGAGAAACATTTTCTCTTTATGTGAGTTTGATCTTCATGCATCATCATATGTGAACACCATGTCCAAGAACAATTAATAAAAAAAATATGCTACTAAATCCATGCATCATGCTGAATATTTTATTTTTGTGTGCACTTTGTAACAAGAAAATATTAAAGACCAAAAAGGGGAAAAATTAAACCCTAAAAGAAATTCTAGGGTTTGGAAAAGAAGAAAGGGAAAGAGTATAAAATTTATAGAAAATATATAGAAAGATATATTTTCAAGGTTAGTAATTTTAAGGTTACAATATAATTTGAGGGTAAAATTGGCACAGGGTTCGAATTTAAATTTGAATTCAGAATTGAATTTAGAAAGGAAGAAAACAGAAACAGAAAATAATAAAAAGGAAATTGGCGAATGGGCTCAGTTCTTTGATTTTGGCCCATTTCCTATCTACTAGCCGCGCGGCCCAGGTCCTCCACCGCGCCAATGGACTTCTCTGCCGCTGCGTTCGCGGGCCCACGTACAGACTCTTCCACGCGCTCGTCTCCCCTTCCCTCCCACTGGCGTGTGGGTCCTACACGTCATCCACCCAGGCGCGTAGTCACCATTCTTCCTCCAGGCGCGCCCGGGATTCCGCAGAGCTCGAACGACCTCCGACGAATCCGCCCGCGTTTTCTCCTCTTCGGCGCAATTCCCTCGCCTCGCGGGTGTGTCGCGCTGATTTGCGGGTCCCCGCTGCCATCGAGTCAGCCATGTCCGCGAACCATCCTCTGGACGTGCTGTCGTTCTCGCGTGGATGGTTGCAACCGCCATGACCGGCGCGGTCCACCCAGCTGACCCCCCCTCATATAGCTGACGCAGACTCGTCTCCTCCTATCGACCGTTGTGCTCATCGTGACCTGACCACAACACATACCCAGTGCCGACCTACACCATAGCCGGGGGGGGGGGGCGGAGGAAACCGAGCTCCGCCGCCGTCGGGGGAAATTGCTAAAACGGTCTCTGCACACAACCGGGTTTGATCCGTGGGCTTCGCCGGGAGCTTTGAAGGGTGTCCGTGGTGTCCTCGTCCAGGTTCAGGGACCGGTGAACCGGCGATTTCTCGCCGTTGCCAGCGCTCCGCCGTGGAGCCGCATCCCATCATGGACCGCTCGTTGGTCGCAATCCATTCCCACGGTGAGTCCCTATTTAGCATTGTCGCATCCGCGAGATTTTGTAGCGCTATTGGGATTGGGTTTCGGTCGACCAGGCATGGATTTCGCCGCACTCCGGTGGGGATCCGCCGTAGTCATGGGGCGGCGGCGCCGTGCTCTGGGTGGTCGTGAGGTGGAGGATGGCTGTTTGCCATTGATTTTCCATTTGACGATGTAGATTAGATGGTAAGATGGCCCTCAGATCTTGATCGTGTGGCTTGCGCAAGATTAGACATTATAAAATCAGAGCCACCCATTTCAGATCGTGGGGTGGGGATTGTATACCGGTTCACGGTGGTAGTGATCTAATCGTGGCTCTCGGTTTTAGATCGAGCGGCCAGAGTGCAACGTACCCCCTCCGCGGGTCAGTTTTGTAAAAGAAACCCTGGAAAACCGAGGAATAAACCCGCCGTCCAGGGATCCTGTTCCCTGTGTCTTAGAGATTTTACCCCGTGGCCCCTGCTGTTCTCAAATTTTGAGGCCTAGTCCAGAACATAATAAAATCAGGGAAAATGATTTATAAATAGATTTTTAATAGGAAAATAATTGCTAGAACTTCAATAATTCATAGAAAATTCATTTTTGGTCCAAATTAATCCATTCCACTTTCTAAATTTTTGTAATTTTATTCTTTATCACCTAGAGCCTCTTTTATGTCATGAAAACAGTAAGAAATTTATTTATCACTTAATCCTATTCTAAACACATAAAACCTTTGAAAATCCATAACTTAAATTCTATAACTCCAAAAATTATGATTTCTGTTCCTAGAATTTTATTTTAATGTGTAGATTATTACTGTGTATTTTGTTTATATGTTTGGTGTAATGTTAATTTCTCTATATGCACTGTGCTTGTTTGTATTGTGGCGAGTAGAAGAGCACGTGACCGAGGATCCTGGTGAGCAGCAGGTTGAAGTAGCTGAGCAGGAGCTCATTGAAGGCAAGTTGTGCCCTTGACCACTTTTTACCCAATAATGTTCTTTAATTTCACATACTCATGCATAGGTTAATTTTGATGGGACCCAATAGGTCACCCTAGATTGTTTATCTCATTACCTTGTTTACCCCTGAATCACTTGGGTAGTTTGCTATTGCTTTACATGGTTTTGGGATAATCATTTATTACCTCTATGTTCCAATTCTTTTTGTTATTCTATTTATGTTCATGTTGAGATCATTAATGTTAATTGGAACATAGAGCTTAACTTGAGAACCACGTGCCACCACAAGGGTTTAATGGGACGCCCTTGGCTGACTAATTAGGAAAGCTAGTGGAAGACTACCTTACCCGAAAGGGGCAAGGGCAGTAGGGGAGTGGTCAGTGTAGGGAGGTCCCTGGTTGATTTTGCTGCGATGGCAGGTCAGCCAGGAACCCTGCATTGGAACTTCCTATAAACTGTAGCGGGTTTTCGGAAGCTAGTGGAACTTTGTAAAGGCCTCGTAGTGTTGCCCTGCCGCGCTTCCTAGGTAGAGGTGTATGGGACTCGCGGCCCCTTGGCAGATGGGTAGCATGACTTGTGGGTAAAGGGTACAACCTCTGCAGAGTGTAAAACTGGTATACTAGCCGTGCTCGCGGTCATGAGCAGCTCAGGACTCTCTGATGTTTAAATTATGAAACTTAAATTTAATTTGTCATTCGCATATGCATGGGTTTGTTATTAATTTTGTTCTATTACTTTACTTATGGTTTGGTATTTACTTACACTTAGTAATTGCTAATAAAATTTTGACCAACAACTTAAAAGCAATGCTCAGCTTTAACCCCTATCATTGATTAGCCTTACACATCACATGAACTCACACCTTTGTGAGTTTATGTCCACTGGTTCCCCACAACTTGTTGAGCTATGATCATGTGTGAGCTCACCCTTGCTGTCTCACACCCCCCCCCACAGGAGAAGATCAGGTGGTTCAGGAGGAGCCGCCTAACACTGAGGAGTTCGATCTGATCTAGGTGGCGTTTCCTAGTCGACATTGGCGCCGACGATCCTTAGTTCGTTTTATCTTCATTACTTTATTTTGTAATAAGTCTTCCGCTATGTAATAAATACTCTGATGTTTTATGACATTTATCTCTATACACTCTGTTATTATATATGTTGTCTCCTTGGCGCATGTATGAGATGCACCTGGCTTTGTTCCTTAAAGCCGGGTGTGACAGATATTCCCAAGACGGCTTTCTCTACCCGATATGGTCTATATGAGTTCACTGTCATGTCGTTTGGCTTGACTAATGCACTGGCCTACTTAATGAATCTGATGAACAAGGTGTTTATGGAGTACCTTGATAGGTTCGTCGTGGTATTCATCGACGACATTCTGATTTATTCCAAGAATGATAGTGATCATGAGGAACATCTATGATTGGTACTATAGAAGTTAAGGGATAATTAATTCCATGCCATGTTTAGCAAGTGTGAGTTCTAGGTTGACGAAGTACCATTTCTTGGGCATATCGTCTCCAATGGAGGAATATCAGTGGACCCGGCTAAAGTGAGGGATTCTCCAAGATAGCAAAGCATATGACCTCACTATTGGAGAAGGGAAAAGAGTTTAAGTGGACTCATGAATGCCAAGAGAGTTTTAATCAACTAAAGTTTAGATTGGTGTCACCACCAATGTTAGTTATGCCAGATCTGCAGAAGGGATTTGACATGTATGGTGATGTGTGATGCCTAGGCTTGGGATGTGTTCTTATGCAAGAAGGACATGTCATTGCCTACGTGTCTCGCCAGTTGCGGAAACATGAGCTAAACTATCCACTCATGACTTAGAACTGGCAGCCATAGTACATGCTCTCAAGATTTGGAGACATTATATAATGGGGACCAAGTGCCAAGTCTATACTGATCATAAGAGCTTGAAGTATATCTTTACCCAGAAAGATCTCAACCTTAGGCAACGCCGTTGGTTGGAGCTCATCAAGGATTATGACTTGGAAATCCACTATCATCCGTGCAAGGCGAATTTGGTTGCGGATGCCTTGAGTAGGAAAGAACATGTTCATGCAGCTATTGTCACTCAGTTACCTGATGAGCTAGTAGAGGACTTTGAAAAGTTAAACCCGAGGATAGTTACTCACACCGAGGGAGTTACCATAGAGGTAGAACCTACCTTAGAACAAGAAATACTAAAGGGTCAGGTTAGTGATGCCAAGATTCAAGAGATTAGACATCCTACGGCAGAAGGCAGAGGTGCGGACTTGATGGAGGATGAACAAGGCACAATTTGGTTCAAGAACTGGATATGTGTTCCTGAGATTGACAGTCTCCATGAAACCATATTAAAAGAAGCTCATGACTCAGTTACTCCATTCATCCTGGTAGTACCAAGATGTACCAGGATCTAAAACAGAAGTATTGGTGATATGGTCTAAAAAGAGATGTGGTTTCACATATAGTTGTGTGTGATGTTTGCCAGTGGGTAAAAGATGAACATCATAGACCTGCTGGACAACTTAACCCGCTAAAGGTACCCGAGTGGAAGTGGGAAGAAATTGGTATGGACTTCATCGTTGGACTACCCCGCACTCTCGCTGGGTATGACTCTATTTGGGTAATCATGGATTGACTAACTAAAGTGGATCACTTCATTCCTGTGAGAACTAATTTCACAGGAGCCAAGCTAGCTGAGTTGTATATGGCACGGATAGTTTGTCTACACGAAGTACCTAAGAAGATCGTGACTGACCGAGGATCCCAGTTCACTTCTTGGTTTTGGCAGAAGTTGCATGAGTGCTTGGACACAAAGTTGAATTAAAGCTCGGCCTACCATCCCCAATCGGATGGGCAAATCAAGAGAACCAACCAAGTACTAGAAGATATGTTTAGAGCTTGTGCCCTTAAGCATGGTGGCAGTTGGGACAATAGTTTACCCTATGCAGAGTTCTCTTACAATAACAGTTATTAGGCCAGTCTAAAGATGTCCCCGTTTGAAGCTTTATATGGCAGAAAGTGTAGAACCCCTCTGTATTGGGATCAGACTAGTGAGAGATAGTTCTTTGGGCCTGAAATTATTCAAGAGGCAGAAGAACAAGTTCGGATGATCAGGGAGAACTTGAGGATAGCACAGACTTGACAGAAGAGCTATGCTGATAACTGAAGAAGACCATTGGAATTCGAAAAGGGTGGTCATTTGTACCTAAAGGATGTCACCAATTTGTGGTATGAGAAGGTTCAAAGTTAGAGGCAAGCTATCCCCTCGCTTTATTGGATCTTTCAAAATCCTTAAGCGAGTTGGGGAGATGACCTACCAGCTTGAGTTACCAGACCATCTGTCACATGTACATGATGTGTTACACATATCTTAGCTTAAGAAGTGTCTTCGCGTTTCAGAGGAACAATTGCCAATAGAGGAACTTAGTGTGCAAGAAGATCTAACTTACACCGAGCATCCTATCAAGATCATGGATACCTTGACTCGTGTTACAAGGAACAAAGTGACCAAAATGTGCAAAGTGCAATGGAGTCATCATGGAGAGGATGAAACTACCTAGGAGAGAGAAGAAGAATGGCGAGTAGAAGTTCCCCATCTCTTCCCTAGTTCCTCTTAATCTTGAGGTCGAGATTATTTTAAGTGGGTAGGATTTGTAGTGCCAAACTTCTATGCAATAAGAAAGAGGAGTTAATGTTGGAATGCGAACCTGAACCCTAAACAGGGCTAGGACTGGTATTAATAGACATAGTAAATGGGCCAGGCCCAATACAGTGAGGGTGAGATGGTAATTATAGGGGAACACCCCAAACCCTAGACGGGTAGTCTAACACCCCCCCAGCAGTCACAACTCTATCCTGTACAGATGTTGAGACTGGATCGAAAGTCTAAGAATACACTTGACGGTAGTCCCTTGGTGAAGATGTCAGCGAACTACAGCGCAGGTGGGGACGCTGAGAACCCGAACGTCACCAGCAGCGACACGCTCGCGGACGAAGTGTAGGTCGATCTCGACGTGTTTCGTGCGCTGACGCTGCACGGGGTTGGTGGAGAGGTAGACCGCACTGACGTTGTCGTAGTAGACGAGAGTGGCGCACTGAAGGGGACTGTGGAGCTCATGGAGGAGCTGGCGCAGCCAGGAGGCCTCTGCCACACCGTTGGCCACGGCACGGTACTCGGCCTCAGCGCTAGAGCGAGAGACGACGGGCTGCCTCTTGGCGGCCCAAGAGACGAGGTTGGTGCCCAGGAACACGGCGTAGCCGGAGGTGGACCGGCGCGTGTCGGGACAGCCAGCCCAGTCAGCGTCGGTGTAGACCACGAGCTCCGACGTCGGGGATGGGCAGAGTAGGAGGCCGTAGTCGAGGGAGCCGCGGAGGTAGCGCAGAATCCGCTTGAGCGCAGTGAGATGGGGCTCCCGTGGAGTGTGCATATGCAGGCACACCTGCTGGACAGCGTAAGCGATGTCGGGCCTGGAGAACGTGAGGTACTGGAGCGCGCCGGTGAGGCTCCGGTAAGACTATCGACAGGCGTGGAACAGGACTTGCAGTCAGACATGCCAGCCCGCTCCAGGATGTCGATGGCGTACTGGCGCTGGTGGAGGAAGAGACCCTGAGGCCGACGTTCGGCGGTGATGCCGAGGAAGTGGTGTAGGGGCCCCAGGTCCTTCATTGCGAACTCCCGCTGAAGGGCGACGATCGTGCGGTGTAGAAGGTCGGCGGTGGATGCCGTGAGCACAATGTCGTCGACGTAGAGCAGGAGGTAGACGGTGTCTTCTCCGCGCTGGTAGATGAACAGGGACGTGTCCGACTTGGCCTCAACGAAGCCGATGGAGGCCAGGTAGGAGGCGAAGCGACTGTACCAAGCCCGTGGCGCCTGCTTGAGGCCGTATAGGGACCTATTCAGCCGGCAAACCAGATCCGGACGGTCAGCGTCGACGAAGCCGGTGGGCTGGCTACAGTAGACAGTCTCCGTTAGAGTGCCATGGAGGAAAGCATTCTTGACATCGAGCTGATGGATCACCCAGTCGCGGAGAGAGGGCGAGGGAGAGGACGGCGCGAACAGTGGCGAACTTGAAGACAGGGCTGAAGGTCTCGTCGTAGTCCACTCCGGGGCGCTGGGTGAAGCCCCGAAGGACCCAACGGGCCTTGTAGCGGCCGAGGGAGCCGTCCGAGGTCAGCTTGTGGCGAAATAGCCACTTGCCGGTGACCACGTTGGTGCCTGGTGGACGCGGCACCAGGTCCCAGGTGTGGTTGGCCAAGAGGGACGCGTACTCCTCCTCCATAGCACGACGCCAATGTGGGTCGGCGAGGGCAGTGCGAATACAGGAGGGCACCAGGGAAGCGTCGGCTGGAGTGCTAGACGTAGCAGCTGCCAGGATTAGCCGGTCGACGGGGCGAATAACGCCAGCAGCGCGCCGAGTCACCATCGGGTGGACATGCCCGGGGTCACGGTGGATGGCGACCGGGTGGTAAACGGACGACTCGGAGCGAACCGCCGGAACGTCGAGAGCGGCTAGTGGGGCCAGCTCGCGGTGGTGATAGACGACGGCGGGGTCGGCGAACCGGGCTGCGCTCGTCGATGGGCCCGAGTCGAGGGGCGCTGAGGTAGTGGCGTGGCCGCGGCGATGGTAGACGAGTGCGGGGTTGGCGAAGCGAGCCGGAGTCGACGGGGCCGCGCGTGGCGCAGGTAGGATCGACGGGGCCGCGTGTGGCACAGGCGGGGTCGACGGGGCCGCGCGTGGCGCAGGCGGGGTCGACGGGGCCGCGTGTAGCGCGGAAGAGGTCGTAGTGGCCGCACGAGGAGCAGGTAACGGCGCAAGACGGGGAGCCGAAGGTGGGGGAGGAATTGGATCGGACTCGAGGAGGGAGTCAATATCGGTGGGTGGGGTGGAGCCAGCAAGGGGAAACACATCTTCGTCGAAGATGACATGACGAGAGATGATGATGTGGTGGGAGGTGAGGTCCAGACATCGGTACCCCTTGTGGTCAGGAGAGTAGCCAAGGAATAGACCGCGGGTGGAGTGAGGGGAAAGCTTATGTGGAGCGGTAGCGGAAGTGTTAGGGTAGCAGGCACAGTCAAACACGTGAAGGTGGTCATAAGAAGAGGCTGTGCCGTATAGAGCGAAGTGAGGGGTAGGGTGGCGCACCGCCTTCGAGGGAAGACGGTTGAGGAGGTGGGTGGCAGTGTGCAGGGCCTCTGCCCAGTAGCTGGCAGGGAGAGACGCCTAGAAGAGGAGGCAGCGGAGCATATTAGTGGTGGTGCGGATCATGTGTTTGGCTCGGCCGTTCTATGCAGAGGTGTAGGGGCATGAGAGACGCAACTGGACGCCATGAGTGAGGAAGAAAGCGCGAGAGGCGTTTTTATCGAACTCGCGGCCATTGTCACACTGCAGAGCACGGACCGGGCGAAGAAACTGAGTGGATACCCAGGTGAAGAAGTGTGTGAGGGTGGTGAATGTGTCCGACTTCAACCGAAGCGGGAAGGTCCAGAGAAAATGGGAAAAATCATCCAAAATCACCAAATAGTATTTATAACCAGAAAGACTGAGTACAGGGGAGGTCCAAAGATCACAGTGAACCAGGTCAAAAGCCTACTCAGCCCGAGAAGAAGAAGTAGTAAATGGGAGACGAGTATGTCGGCCTAACTGACAAGCATGACAGAGACCCTCAAAATGTCCCCTACTACATGAAGGATCTAGACTACTGGTAATCTTGGTCATGACGTCGGGTCCAGGATGGCCGAGACGACGATGCCATGTGGTGGAGGAGGTGGTGGAGACCAGGACAGGGGGTGGAGACACGCCGGCGGTGGAGGGCTGGAGAGTGTAGAGCGGCCCCGAGCTGTCACAGCGGGCGAGAAGGGTCCTGGTGGCCAGATCCTTCACAGAAAAACTAGAGGGGTCAAACTCAATGGAACAGGAGTTGTCAGTGGTGAATCGATGAACAGAGAGAAGATTGTGAGTGATGTGGGGAGCTACGAGAACATCGTTGAGGTAAAACGGCCCAGGGAGAACCGAGGCACCTACTGAGGTGACTGGCAGAGTGGAACCGTTTCCAACGACGATCGAGGATAGGTGAGAGGGGAGGGGGGATGAGAGCGAGAGAGCGTGCCTGTCGTGGGAGTGGTGTGGTACGAGGCACCAGAGTCGATCACCCAGTCGGAGGGGGTGGGGTCATCGCCATGGTGCTGAAGGCAGCAGCGAGGGAGGCGTTGTCCCAACCGCCAGCCGGTGGGGACCAAGGCGTCGAGGTCTGGGTCCCCGGGGGCAGGAGCGCGGGCGGAGCCTGGGGCACGACGGGCACACTGTAAGGAGGCGTCGGGGGCATGCCATAGTGAGGTGCAGTCAGGAGCGCCGGCGCCGAGGGACGGGAGGCACTCGGTGCCTAGCCCAGCCACATGGCGATGGTCCCGGTCCAGGGGTTGTAGGAAGGACGGCCACGCGTGGCCGCCACCCCGGCCGGAGGGACCACCACGAGAGGATCCGCCACCCCCACGGCCGCCCTTGCGGGAGCGACGACCTCCGTCGGTCGTGGAAGTCGGACGAGGGGCCGCCGGGACGGCGGGTGGAGGGCGGGTAGGAGCCCCGGTCGACGGAGGACGAGTGGCCTGGCCCCCCGAAGGGGGCTGACCGCTGGTAGGAGCGTTGTAGAGAGCCGAGGCAGGAGTGGGCGCCTCATGCGCCATGGTGAGCTCCTCGAGGAGAAGCTCATTCCTCGCGGCGTGGAAGGTGGGGAAGGGCACACTCCTCTTGATGAGAGCCTTCAGGTGGCCGTAGCGGGGGCTGAGGCCACGCAGGAGGTTCAGCACCAAGGTACGATAGGCAACTGGCTCGCTGAGATCGCGGAGAGAGTCAGCCAGACCCTTCATCTGGCGGTAGTATTCTCCCACGGAGAGGTCCCCCTGAGAGAACAGGTGGAACTGGGCGTCGAGGTGGAGTGCCCAAGCATCCCGATTCCCAAGGAACTCGTCCTCGAGAGCGAGCCACGCCTAGCGCGCAGTGTTCGCCTGGTCACGGATGATGTCCTGTAGCTCAACGGTGATGGTGCCGTGGAGCCACGAGAGGACGATGCTGTCCATGAGGCACCAGGAGCGAGGCGACGGAGTGTCGTGGTCGACGAGGACGTGATCGTTAAGGACTGAACTGCCGCAGCGTGAGGAGGACCTGTCCACGCCAACGAGGGTAGTGGGAAGACGCCGGATCCAACACCACGGACACGAGGGCCCGGATGTTGTGCAGGCCGGTGGCTTGAGCGTGGAGAGCGGCAGTGAGGTCGGCGTCGAGGTCAGAGGCGTGGGGGTCCTCTAGGGGCGTCGCATCAGCGAAGTGTCGGGCGACCGAGGAGGCGCTGCGTGGTGGCCATCTGGGTGGTCAGAGCAGCGCCGAGGGCACGTTCACGCTCCAGGGCGAGGGAGGCAGCGCGCTCGCGCTCCTGCGAGGCCGTCACAGCGGCCTGGATCGTAGTGAGGGTGCCAACGAGCGGGGAGTCGGTGGTGGGGAGGGCGGAGGGCGCGACTGTGTGACTCCAGGTGGGTGAAGCGAAGGCGGGGAAGCCCGGCGGGGAGCCGCGTCGCATGGGCAGCAGGGAAGCAGCGTGGATTGGCCCAAGGCCGACGATGTAGGGGGCCCCTCCATGGGCGATCTCGCTGCTGAGTACAGCAGGAGCGTGCGTGCCAGGGCCGGTGGTGACCCCGACGTTGGGTCCGGCAGCAGTGGTGGCGGCAGTGGGGGCGTCCATCGGGCGAGGACGCAGCAGGGCGGTGGAGCAGCACCGTAGGGCGGCTGGGCGGGCGACAACGAGCGTGGGGCAGCTGCCTGGCAACGCCGTGCGGAGGCTGGGGGCACAGGCAGGGGCGCGCGGGGCGCAACAAGCGCGGGCCGAGCGGGTGCTGGATCGGCGGCGGCTGCAGCAATGGCGCCCGAGCGACCAGCGGCGTGGCAAGGGCCAGGCGAGGTCGCAGTCGACGGCGCGGCAACCACCTGGCGCGGACGCAGCTGGTGGTGCGGCTCCGGGCGCGGACGCGGCTGGCGGCGCGGTTGCTGCCTGGCACGGCGGCGAACAGGGAGGGAGGAAGAGCCGGCGGCTGAGGGAGAGGGACCGGCGAAGCAGGGAGGAAGGGGAGAGGTCGGCGGCTGGGAGCCGACGGGGGGAGAAAGGCCGGCGGCTGTAGGGGGGTCGGCGGCGGCTGTACGGAAGGAGAAAGCCCCCCGGCGGCTGGGGCTGCTGTTGGAACCTAAACTTAATTTGATACCATGTTGGAATGCGAACCTGAACCCTAAACAGGGCTAGGAGTGGTATTAATAGACACAGTAAATGGGCCAGGCCCAATACAGTGAGGGTGAGATGGTAATTACAGGGGAACACCCCAAATCCTAGACGGGTAGTCTAAGAGTTAAGAATATTTTTTAAAGGTGATCTTCCTCTATGATTCTATGCAAAGTAAATAGAAATAAATAATAAATGCATATCCTGCTGAGGTTATTATGTGGTGCATTTTATGGAAACCGAAAGATTCAAACTTCACTTAAATTCAAATCCAAAAGGAAGAAATGAGAAATCAAAGTTTAGAAGGAAACTTTCAATAAGTAAAATTATCCCTACCATGAGTAAATGATGAAAAAAATAAATAAATTGTAGTAAGGAAAATAGTAGGAATTATATAAGAATTGGGACCCTATTGTGTGTCTAAAATTTCGAATTCAAAAGAGGAATTTAAATTCGGTTTGAATCCTTGAATTTGGAATTTGAAAATAAAGTAGAAAAGATAAAAGAACTGTTCTACGCTTGGGCCAAATCTCGCCCTGCTAATTCTCCACCTCCGCCCAAAAGCCACGGCTCGGCCCACCTCCTTATGCCCGCTAAACCTATCATGGTTGCACCGACATGTGGGCCCCGCGATGCCAACAAACTAGGGCGCGCCGAGCTTGCATGTGTCGCTGTCGTGTGGGACCTCCACGCCAGTCACCCCTTCTCGCGCGCACCTCCTCTTTTGTTGAGGCCACTGCTGGGTGGGCCCGCGTTAACGGTTGCCTGCTCCAACCACCTTGCCTGTCAATGGTGGGATCACTCCGTGGACTCAGAGCTCTGTTTCTCAAACCCGGGCCGCCATACCCATATATGAAGTACCATAGTCCCCGGGTCGACCCGCCTTCCACCGTCGCGACCCACACCGTGATGTTGTGGCCAAATTTAGAGAGTAGACAGGAGAGAGAGAGAGCGTTGAGCTGCCGCTACGAGGATTGGGATTGGGTGACGCCTCTGCGCTGATTCGGGGCTCAGGAGCCTCGCTGGTGTGTGTCGAAGTCGTGGACTGGGAATAATCACGCAGAGGATTGCTACAGTGCTGGGAATCCCTCACCAGAGTCGAGCTCTGCTCTGGATCCGCTGTTCACCATCGATCGGCCATGTCACCGCCTCAAATCCTGGTGAGACCCCCTTGGACAATTTTCCTAGTCCTGCTCTCCATATTTTTCTGGTTAGTTGCGTGTTGGTGGCATAGTGTTCGTGTTCGGCTACCGACCGATCATGGCACCACCATGGTGCCTCGATCGCCACTGCCGTTGAGGTCAGGGGGAGAGAAGTAGCGTGAACCGTAGATCTGGAGTCAACGGTCCACATTATATGTCGATACCCGTTTAACTTAATTAAATCCGAGCCACCGATTTCAGATCCTGCGGTGAGGGTTCATACCTATTCGCCAGATCCGCCTGGACCGTTGATCCAATCACGTGCGGTCAAGATTAGATCATAAAAATGGTTTGGTTAACCGCATATGTGGCCACCCGATTGAGATCCGACGGCTCAGATGGGTCCCTACCCCTTCACTGTGTGTAAATTGCATAAAAGCCCCGGGTGAAGTAGCAAATAGAACATGTCATCCATGCCATGCTAGTTTCAATACAAACAGGTCCTGAAGTTTATGAATTATACCATGCACTCTTGGAAATTATAATCCGAGGTCCAAATAGTTGAGGGAAGTTGATAAAGTCAGTACATAAAGTGATTTTAGTACAAAAATAATCCATTAAAACTTGTAAAGTCAATAACTTCTTTGATTTAACTCCAAATTGATCCATTCTAGTTGCATTAATTTCATATTAATATTGTTTATCATCTAGTAACCTTGTATTACTATGGAACCTATAGTTAAAATCATGTACTTGACTTGTTCTATAGTCAACACCTAAACTTTAGAAAATCATAACTTTATAACCATAACTCTGAATTTAGTGGTTCTCAAACCTGTGATCTCATTACAATGCGAAGATTATTATCATGCATTCTGATCTTATGTTTGGTGTGATGTTAATTTCTCCTATGCAATGTCTGTTTGTATTGTTGCGAGTAGATGAGCAAGTGACTAAGGACCCCGGTACTCAGTAGGTGGAAAACTCTGAGCAGGAGCTCAATGAAGGCAAGTTTTGCCCTTGACCACTTTTATTTACCCAATAATGTTCTCTATAATCACTTTGGCATATTTAGTCTTAATTTTGATGGGACCTAATAGGTTACCCTAGATTGGTCATTTTTATACCTTGTTTACCACTGAACTTTTTGGGTAGTACCTGCTATTGCTCTATATGGTTTTGGGTGTTAAGATCATTATTATTCATGATCATGCTTTATTATTGTTATTTTATTCTTCATTGTTCATGATAAGACTATTGTGTTAATTGGAACATGGGGCTTAGCTTGAGATAAATGTGCTACCATAAGGGTGGAATGGGACACCCTTGATTGACTAATTAGGAAAGCTAGTGGAGGTCTACCTTACCCGAAAGGGGCACGTCGGTAAGGGAGTTGTCAGTGTAGGGAGGTTCTCGTGTTGATTCATGCGATGGCTTTTCAGACTGGGGATTCCTATATCACTCTCCTCAGAAACCGTAGCGGGTTTTCTGAAGCTAGTGGAACTTTGTAAAGGCCTCATAGTGGTACACTGCCTCATCTCCTCGGTTGAGATGAATGGGACTTCTAGACCCCTTGGCAACTGGGTAACATGACTTGTGGGTAAAGGGTACAACCTCTATAGAGTGTAAAACTGGTATACTAGCCGTGCTCACGGTCATGAGAAGCTCGGGACTCTCGCATGATTAACTTATGGAATTGAACTTAAGTTGTCATATGCATCGCATTGTGGTTTTATTATTAATTTTGATATATTATTACTCTGGTTTGGTATATACTTACATTTAGTTACTGCTAATAAAATTTGACCAACTTATTAAAAGCAATGCTCAGCTTTAACCATTATTTGTTGACCAGCCTTACACTTCACATGAGCTCCCACCTTTGGTGAGGTCATGCGCATTATTCCCCACAACATATTGAGCTATGATCTTTTGTGAGCTCACCCTTGTGATACATAAACCCCCATAGGTGAAGAGTAGGTAGCCAAGGAGGAGGACTACTACGAGGACTACGAGAAAGTCTAGGTGGTGACTCCTAGTCAGCTTAATGGCGCCAAGGAATAATACTAGATTGCTTTAATTACTTTCATATATTTTTGTAAAACACTTCTGCTATGTAATAATGTTTGTGGCATTTATCTCTATACACTTGGTCATTGTATGTGTTGTTCTTCTTTGGCACACGTATGAGACGCATTCGTCTTTACCCCTTAAATCTGGGCATGACAGAAGTGGTATCAGAGAAAATGTTGACTGTAGGACGAAACCTAGATAGAACTGGACAAAACCCTTACCTACTTACCTTACTCTGATTCTTTCTATACTTTTCTTGATCATGTCTCACCTTTGGTTGTTCTACTCTGACTACTCTTATCTTTGCTACTCTAGAAAGACAGGAAGGATTTCACACCTAGGAATCCTACATCTAGGACTCCCTAAATGTGACGGAACCTCCCAAGTCATTAGGCCCACCTACAGTTGTCCTTGTCCAACAGATATCAGACAACCCTGTAGATGTTCCTGAATCACTTGACAAGTTCGATATCTTTTTCTTTACCTTTCCAAGAACGTTTCACCCGTCTGACAGACAATATGTTCATCGGAGATGTGGAAATGCGGAAGTATTACATAAACTTACATTTATTTAAAAAGTAAGAGTAAGTTATTTAGTACAAACCAGAGTGTAAAGCGAGTGCTGAAAAGTATTATTACAATACTTGGGAGGCAAAAACTCCTCCCATTAAGTTCTTTACATAAAAGTTTTTAAGGAGGACTCGGTCCTCCAACAGCTTCACTCTTGATTGTCTTCATTTTTCACCACCTTGGTACAACAACAACAACAAAGGTTTGTTGTCTCCTCACCTAAAAACAACGAGGGAATAAAACCCTGAGTACAGAATTACTCAGCAAGAATTACCCGACTAAAGAAAAGACTCTCAAGGGTATGCTAGCTAGAGGGATTCAAGGAAAGGCTTATCAAGAATCAAGGACTCTGTTTTGCAGAAAAGCTTACTATGAGTGGATCCTTAAAAATCCATTTTCAATGTCAGGTTAAGTAAAATTACCTGCATCTAGAGTTCTATCTACCCTAGTTCAAGCACTTGACCTGCACTAGCCAATTTCTTGTCAACCCTTCATCTTCACTGGATTGCTACATGTAAGTCAGTGACCAAGTCTTCATAACCGCGAAGGTACGGCGATCCGAATCGATTATACTCAGTTGAGGATCTCCGATCACACGACATATGTAGCACTTAACCCTTGCATATGTCAACCCGCCACCGGGGTTCTTAAGACCAGATCAGGTTCACGCAAACCGAAGAGCACAAATACACCACCGTCCAGCCTTTTGCCATGGAGGGTACACACTACTCTCGCCACCGCTACACACCCATTTCGTGTTATCTTATTCTGGCCTTAGTCCGCCCGAGGCAAAGCTTACCCATGATGAGGCATGTGACCAGTTAAAGGGTCCTCCGTCAGCAGGCCTACATCGACAAGGTCCTTAATCGACTCAGACGGAGACACTACACCGAGACTCTCTTTCTCGTGCAAGTCACCCGCCCGGTCTCAGCTTAATCATTTAACCCCAAAGGTTGGTACCTGGTAGAGGTACATCTTTTCCGATGTTGGGCCCATCATGGCCATGATGGATCGACTATCAAGTTTTGTTTTCAAACACATCCCAACCAATTTTGCCACATCATCTTTTGTAAACACAAAACATTTTGTTTTACTAAAGCAAGGCTAAGCATAAAGAAAATCCTTTGTAAACAGGGATTTCAAGGAAGGTAATCAAATCCAAGGAAGGTAATGCAGAAATTGTTTAAGCAATCAGCACTTACCACCTAGTGCATCAAGCAAGTGAGAAAGATTTTAAAACACAAGGGGGTGGCAAATGCACCGGGGCTTGCCTTTGTTTATGGGTGAGTCAGGCTCAGATCCACAAATATCGAAGTAGAAACAATTCTCAGCCTGAGTGTCCAAATGTGGTGGTACTTGCTCTTCAGTGGCTTCCACTTCTTCCTCGTGTTCTAATCATAACCACATATATGTATAAGAATGAATGCCATGTAATGCTCATGAGGGTGCAAAGATGATATAAATTTATTATCTATGTCTTGAATACAACTTTCCTTCACGGAACTCCGAGAACTTAGGGTTTCTGGAGTTGGTAAAGGAGTTCACAGGGCAGGGGGTTTTGGGGTTTAGTGATCAAATAGGGTCTAAATCAACCCAAATTCTACCCAAGGCTTCTAAATAATGTAAAGAACTCATATAAAAAGTTTGAGCATTTTTGGGATTACCATTTATCTTTTAAAAATCTAGAACTACTACCTTAAACTATTTTAAATACCTTAAAATTCCTAATTTAACCTAAAAATCATGAAACTATTTTTATTAAATTCTAGAATAATAATAAGAAGCCTAGGAAAATTGGTTTCACAATTTTAGGATTTTTCTACATTTTTCTATAATTGTTTTAGCTCTGGAATAAAAAGAAAAGGAAAAACTCGTGAATAGTACTGGGCTGATTTCAGCCCAGCGGCCCAGTCCAGAGGAAAAGACACGTGCGCGCCCGCGCCCGCGGGGCAGATTTGCGCAGAGATCCTCAACATTTTGGATATCTGCTAAGAATCCCTGGCCACTGTTCAATGTCTCTCTGACATTTACAAAAACAACCCCGCACTTCTATCCTTTCTCCGTTCGAAGTCCCCGGGGGCGAACTGCACAGGGACGTACTCCGATGAGCTAGCAGACCGGCCGAGCGGGGCCACGACCGGCACTCCCGAGCAGTGGGCATGGAATTGAACCACCCCAGATCACTTCCCCTAACCTAATTGCATCAACGACTAACTAATAAGCTCTGGCCACGGCGGTCGTGAGCATCGCGGCTGGGCGATCGTGTTCCCTGCGATCCCTGGCGGTCTGGTTCAATTAAAGGGGTCGGGGAGCATCACCATCATGTAAGGATGCTAGAACAGGAACGAGAAGGGAATGAGAAGACCTGGGGAAGGCTGGCCGCGGTGATGGGTGGTTTACGGTGGCGGAGAGTCGATTTGGACCAAATTCAAAATTCGCGAGCTCCGGCGAAGGACTGCTAGCGATTAGCGGTGGCTGGATGGAGGATGACTTTGCGGAGCTAGTGGAGGGCTCAATTTATAGGGAGAGCGAGCGGTGGCCGTGAATTTTAATGGCGACATGCGGCGGTCGGAGATAAGGAAGAACCGTGGTGCAGTGGATTCGTGTCCGCAGTCGTGGCGTGCTCACCGGCGATGGTTTGACTGCTGTAAGGAGCCACGGCGACGCGGTGGAAAGCAAAGCCACGCGGCGCAAGGCCGGGAGGCGGTGGCCCACCGGCGAGCTAATCCGTTCCGCCGCAAAGTAAAAGAGAACGCCACGGTGAGTCACCGGAGTGATCACCAGCTCACCGCCGGCAAGGATCTTTCACCGTATGTCCTTATCCACCCACCCCGAGCACAAGTTGGGCCGGCGACGGCACGAATCGCGGCGGAATCGGTCGTCGGCGGTGGGTCAGTCGCGCTGGCGGTCTGATCCAGCTTTGCTACTGTACCATGGCGAGCACCTAATTAGAACAGCTGACAGAGCAACTTCAGAGCCATTTTTCTCCAATTTTTGCATTACAACTTTGTCATCTATCTGCACCAAAGTTGTAGGGCTATCATCCAACTATAATTTTGCTACAAGGTGATCTCACAAAAAGTCACTGGATCATGCTTAAAATTAAGCCCTAACTTCATGTCATCCCACTGTTAATCTGAATTTCAGACTTCAAGCAGTCTGACAGTCCAACGTCAGGCTCAATTATCTCCAGTTTTTTATTAACAACTATGCTCACACCCTTAAGCAAAGTTGTTCTCCTATGATTGGGCTATAATTTTTATGTGGTAACCTAGGGCAAAATCTCTTTTGTTTAGAAGTTACAAGGTCACAAAGATAAGCACAATACACTGAAATTCAGACTTAGTCAAAAGAGTTCAAATGTGGCTCTTTTGCAAATAAGTCCAAAACTCAGGGTTTGGCTTGCAAATCATTCTAAATGTGAACCATGTGACTTTATATATTTAAACATAGTAGTTTCTACACTTTGGTCCAAATGTGCATCAATTTTGCACATAGGTCCCTAGGGTTTGATTTTAGGGTTTTCCAGGGTTCCAATTAGGGTTTCTGGTATCCCAGGGTCTAAGTGTAATTCCACTTAAGACTTCGGATCATTTTGTGACCCTTCCTTTAAAGATTTTAGGTTTTCTTCATTTGGGTTAAGTTTTGCCCCTTTGAGCCTTATCTAGATTCAGGTTCCCTATCCAGGGTCCTATTTGCAAAACACTAAAAACAATACACTTGTTTGAAATTTTTACCTAGTGAATGCACTCTAGGTGTGTCAAACATATGCAATGCCAATGTTTATGATGTCATGCTCAAATTTTAGTTACAGTAACACCAAGGGTGTTACATCCTTCCCCCATAAAAGAATCTTGTCCCGAGATTAAAAGTCCTAGGGTGAGTAATGGAAAAGGAAATGTGTCACATTTTTATTCCCTTATTTCTGGTACAAGGCAGGGGGTGGTGTGGGGGTTCACTCCTTTATTACAGTAGCTATACACACTCTACAAATTACATGAGGCTAGAAAGCCTGGAAAATTCTTATTCAAAAAGTCTTCAGTTTCCCATGTAGCCTCTTCTTCAGAATGTTGGTTCCACTGTATCTTATAGAACTTGAGAGTTTTTCTCCGGGTAACCCTGTCCTTTTGATCCAGAACTCGAATAGGATGTTCCGAGTATGTTAAATCTGGTTCCAGGACAACATATGTCACTTCAATGGTTCGATCGGGAACCCGAAGACACTTCTTCAATTGCGACACATGGAACACATTATGGATAGCAAACAGAATTTCGGGGAGCTGCAGTCGATACGCCACTGGTCCACATTGCTCCAGTACCGGGAATGGACCAATGTACCTGGGTGCAAGTTTCCCTTTAACCCCGAAACGCGATACTCCCTTCATTGCTGAAACTTTCAGGTAGACATAGTCCCCTTCATGAAAATACAAGGGCATTTGCCGTTTGTCTGCATAACCCTTCTGACGAGCTTGTGCTTTCTTCATATTATAAATAATTTTCTGAACCTTTTCCTCGGCCTCCTTCACTATATCAGCCCTAAAGAAGTACCTTTCTCCAGGTTCAGACCAATTTAGCGGAGTTCGACATCGTCGCCCATATAAAGCTTCAAAAGGTGCCATCTTGATACTTTCTTGATTGCTATTATTATATGAAAACTCCGCCAAAGGCAAACATTCATCCCATTTCGGTGAGAAGTCTAGAACACATGCTCGCAACATATCTTCGAGTACTTGATTAATCCTCTCAGTCTGTCCACTGGTTTGTGGATGATATGTCG
Source organism: Zea luxurians (assembly GCA_029449295.1). NCBI lineage: Eukaryota > Viridiplantae > Streptophyta > Magnoliopsida > Poales > Poaceae > Zea > Zea luxurians. The sequence goes on along the minus strand of JAOPSE010000004.1, from coordinate 44,705,338 downwards.
AACTATGGAGCAACTTAGTACCCAAGGATTTGTGAAGTGCTTCCCAAAACTTGGCTACAAATTGAGGTCCACGATCCGACACAATGGTCTTCGGAACACCATGCAGACTAAGAATACAAGCAATGTACAATTGGGCATAGACAGTAACCGGGTGATCTGTCTTGACCGGCAGAAAGTGAGCAATCTTCGTAAGCCGATCAATTATAACCCAGATAGAATCATACCCTTTTGCAGTCCTGGGCAATCCCACGATAAAGTCCATACTTATATCTTCCCATTTCCATGTTGGGATCGGCAAAGATTGTAATGGACCAGCAGTTTTCATGTGTATGGCCTTGACACGTCTGCAAGTGTCACACTTAGCCACATAGCGTGCAGTTTCAATTTTCATCTTCGTCCACCAGTAGTGCTGCTTTAGATCATGATACATCTTAGTGCTTCCCGGATGAATAGAATAGCGACTAAGATGCGCTTCATCTAAGATTTGCTGGCGGAGTTCTTCATTCTTCGGCACCACTATGCGGTTATTGAACCATATCACACCTTGATCGTCTTCTTTGAAACATTTGGCTGTTCCAGCCCTTATCTTCTCTCGTATGTGTTTCATGCCCGCACTATCTCTTTGAGCATCAATTATCCTTTGTAAGATGACTGACTCAAGCTTTAGCTGATTCAGGGTTCCTTGTTGGACCATCCCCAGGTTTAGCTTTTCCATCTCTTGACATAATGTATTGTCAGAGGTCTTCACCATAAGATAGTGGCAGGAAACCTTACGGCTCAGCGCATCTGCCACAACATTGGCTTTGCCTAGGTGATAATGAATTTCTAGTTCATAGTCCTTAATAAGCTCGAGCCATCGCCTTTGTCTCATATTCAATTCTGACTGGGTGAAGATATACTTCAAGCTTTTATGATCTATATAAATGTGACAGATATTTCCCAGCAGATAATGACGCCAAATCTTCAGGGCATGAACCACAACAGCTAGCTCCAGATCATGAGTTGGGTAATGCTCCCCATGTCGGCGCAACTGCCTTGAAGCATATGCAATTACTCGGCCCTCTTGCATTAATACACAACCGAGTCCACTGCCTGATGCATCACAATATACATCAAAAGGCTTGGTGATGTCCGGTTGAGCCAATACCGGAGCAGTGGTTAATAATGTCTTCAATTGTTCAAAGGCTTCATTACACTTAGAAGACCGATTGAATTTAATATCATTCTTCAATAAACTTGTGATTGGCTTCACAAGCTTAGAAAAATCTGGTATGAATCTGCGATAATATCCAGGTAGTCCAAGAAAACTCCGGACTTGGTGAACAGTGGTTGGGGGTTTCCACTCTAGAATATCCTTGACTTTGCTAGGATCTACCGCAATTCCCTTGGCAGATAACACATGCCCCAAAAATTGAATTTCCTCCAGCCAGAATGCGCACTTGCTGAACTTGGCATACAACTGATGTTCTCTCAAGCGCGTCAATACAATCCGCAAATGTTGAGCATGCTCCTCTTCATTTTTGGAATATATCAAGATATCGTCGATGAAGACCACCACGAACTTGTCCAACTCGGGCATGAACACCGAGTTCATCAAATAAGTGAAATGGGCAGGAGCATTTGTTAGTCCGAAGGACATTACCAAATATTCAAATAAACCATACCGCATAGTAAACGCGGTCTTCGTTATATCCTCGGGCAGAATACGGATTTGGTGATAGCCTGACCTGAGATCGATCTTGGAGAATACCCTCGCTCCAGTTAGTTGATCAAATAAGATGTCGATCCTTGGAAGAGGGTACTTGTTCTTGATGGTGACCCCATTCAGGGGTCGATAATCCACGCACATTCGTAAGGTTTGATCCTTCTTCTTAACAAAAATGGCGGGGCAACCCCATGGAGACGAGCTTGGCCGGATGAATCCTTTATTCAATAGATCTTGTAATTGAATCTTCAATTCTGCCAACTCATTAGGAGGCTTACGGTACGATCTTCGGGAAATGGGAGCCATACCGGGCTTTAACTCAATTACAAATTCTACATCTCTCTCAGGTGGTAGTCCAGGCAAATCTTCCGGAAATACATCTGAAACTCACATACTACCGGAATATCCTTAATCTTCGGTACAATGGCTTCATATATTCTACCAGAAGCTTTGGCTGGATTGGTTACGGGGATGGACAAAAGAATCTCTTCTTGATTATAGCTCAACCTGACGATTCTCAGTTCAGTGTTGAGAATTGCCTTGTGTTGGGTTAACCAATTCATACCCAAAATTACATCTATATCCTGGCCTTTCAGAACAATCATGTTAGCAGGAAAGTTCCGTCCGGCCATTGTTACTGGCACTTGATAGGCCACTTCTCTAGTAAAAATGTGTCCCCCAGGTGAATGAATTTTAAACCCTTCTTTTGATTCATGGCATGAGATGTGATGTTGCTCCACAAATTTCTTGCTAATAAATGTATGCGAAGCACCAGAATCAAAAAGAATAATTGCAGGGTGACTAGCCACGAGAAACGTACCCATCATCACCGGTTCACCTTCCAGTGTAGTGGCCACTTGAGTATAGTATATCCGCCCCGTCTTCTTTGTATTCTTCCCTACATTATTTCCCTTGGGCTGAGCTGATTTCCCAGATCCTTGCTGAGTATTTGATTGATTCTGCTTGGGATATGGGCAATCCTTGATGAAATGTCCAGACTTGCCACAATTAAAACACCCGGTTGAGGAGCTGGGCAAAGCAGGGAATCGAGTGCCCGGGGCACCCGGCTGACTTGGGGTAGTGGGGGCATTATTGGGACGAATGATTATTGGCTGCTTGAAAGGGAATGAGGGCGATCGAGAAAAAGAGCGATTTTGGCTAGAAGGCCGGATTACAAACCGTTGCCTTTTTGCCTAGGCTGATTAGACTTCTCACCACCAAATCCCTTGTTCTTCCCGGAACCTGCATATTTTGCTTCAACAGATAGGGCTATGCTGACAGCCTTTCCATACGTGAGATCTATGCAGCTGGCCATTTTTCTCTGCAATCGATCATTTAGACCCCTCATAAAGCAATTCTTCTTCTTTAAATCAGTGTTCACCTGATCAATTGCATATTGTGACAGGTGATTGAACTTATTGAGATACTGATTGACAGTATCTCCTCCTTGTTTTAGCTTCATGAACTCTTCTTGCTTCATATGCAGAACACCTTCGGGTATATAGTGCTCGCGGAAGGCCACTTTAAATTCTTCCCATGTTACTTGATGATTAGCAGGTTGAATAGCCACGAAATTTCCCCACCAGGTGCTGGCAGGGCCGCGCAGTTGTTGCGCTGTGAATAAAGGCTTCTGTGTCTCTGAACAGCGCAGAAGACCAAATTTTTGATCAATAACCCGTATCCATTCATCTGCTTGCAATGGGTCCTCAGCCTTGACAAATAGTGGTGGACGGGTTTCAGAGAAATCCAAATATGTGGTTTCACGGGGGCCCTGTTGACAACCCCTTCCACCCTGCTGCTGGAATTGTTGGCCCGCCATTTCTCTCAAAAAGCGGGTATTGTCTGTAGTTGCGTTCACCAAGGCGGCAATCGCCTCGGCCAATGTGGGAGGAACCGGAGGTGGATTTGGGGTAACCTCCCTCCCCTAGAAGTTCCTGCTGCATCCTGTCCTCGAGTCCTAGTAGGCATCTGAGGCAAAGAACATTTGAAATAAATATAATTTGCCAGCGAAACCTTCCATTTTACATTACTATCAAGAGTAATGATACAGACTCGATGTGATACAACAGGATACATTACCCATTATACAATAGTTCAACCTATTATACAACATACTACTTCTATTTCTACAACTACACTTCTACTCCTGCTTCTGATTGCTCTTGGCAGCTTCGTCGTCAGGTGTGAGAGACCATTCGTCGACCAGCCTCATAGAAGGAGGAGGTCTAAAAAGGTCTAACTCACCGCCAAGCGCTTCTCCCGCATCATGCGAGGGTCCGGCTTCCGTCCTGACAGGATCCGCAGAAGCATTTGGGTGTAATTGCGAATACAGTACATGAACTTCCTCATGTAAAGTATTGCAATATGCCTGCAAGTTGTCAATAGCAGTGCTAAGTTCTTCGACTCGGGCTCGAGCCTTCGCTTCCTTAGCCTAGGCTACTGAACGAGACTGTACCGCCCAATCAAGCGCCAAACCCCGATCAGCAAGTTGATCTTGCAGGCTGCGGATGTAACTTCTTAATTCATTTATTCGGTCGCCATCCACAACCCATAAATTGGTTCTGCGTTGTAATTCTGTTTGGAGTTGATTCACGCGGGCTTCGAGATCCCCAATTGGATCATTGCTTCTGCTACTGCTATCTTGCTCCCGTGGGGCAAGTTGGTGTCGAGGTACACCGATAGGCCCAGTATGCTTTCGCATAGTTTTCCTTGTACGCGGCGGCATTTTCTAAGGGGAAAAATTTATTAGTACAATTCTTAGCATGATGCATGAATAATTACAGAATCAACCTTAGTTGATTCAACCTCCTATACATTGCACTCTTCCTATCTTGTCTTTGAAATAACTCTTCAGAGATGCTTAGGTAAGAAGAGAAGAAATTTTCTAGATAAGTTTAAGAAAATCTTTTTGAAGATGCTACATAATATCTGCCAAGAAGGGCTACGCTCCGATACCAGCTGTGACGGAACCTCCCAAGTCATTAGGCCCACCTACAGTTGTCCTTGTCCAACAGACATCAGACAACCCTGTAGATGTTCCTAAATCACTTGACAAGTTTGGTATCTTTTTCCTTACCTTTCCAGGAACGTTTCACCCGTCTGACAGACAGTATGTTCATCGGAGATGTGGAAATGCGGAAGTGATTACATAAACTTACATTTATTTAAAAAGTAAGAGTAAGTTATTTAGTACAGACCAGAGTGTAAAGCGAGTGCTGAAAAGTATTATTACAATACCTGGGAGGCAAAAACTCCTCCCGTTAAGTTCTTTACATAAAAGTTTTTAAGGAGGACTCGGTCCTCCAACAGCTTCACTCTTGATTGTCTTCATTTTTCACCACCTTGGTACAAAAACAACAAAGGTTTGTTGTCTCCTCACCTAAAAACAATGGGGGAATAAAACCCTGAGTACGGAATTACTCAGCAAGACTTACCCGACTAAAGAAAAGACTATCAAGGGTATGCTGGCTAGAGGGATTCAAGGAAAGGCTTATCAAGAATCAAGGACTCTGTTTTGCAGAAAAGCTTACTATGAGTGGATCCTTAAAAATCCATTTTTAATGTCAGGTTAAGTAAAATTACCTGCATCTAGAGTTCTGTCTACCCTAGTTCAAGCACTTGACCTGCACTAGCCAATTTCTTGTCAACCCTTCATCTTCACTGGATTGCTACGTGTAAGTCAGTGACCAAGTCTTCATAACCGCGAAGGTACGGTGATCCGAATCTGTTGGGGACTTGTTCTCAAATGCTATGAATTAAGAACAAGGCAACACAGAAAAAGGTTAATGATTAATACCCCTCGTCCTTCGAAGCATTATTTCCCTTAGGATATAACGATCTTCAGACGAAGGTCATGAAGGACATACCTTCATCATTGCAGTTTATATTGATAAAAAGGAGAAGCTTATGAAACATGAGAGAATAATATGAATAATCACATAACATTATTACATGTTCTTATTAAGTAATCATGGGAGAATGAAAACAATGTTGAATTACATATGTACCTTCGGCTAGACAAAAGGCAAGGGTACCAGCGTAGTGCGAGAGCGTGTACCAGCCAGCGTGAACAGTACGGGGGTACTGTTCATCTATTTATAGACACAGGACACAGCCTGTGACGAATTACAATTATGCCCCTCATAAAAGTTTACAACATTGACTCAGACCTTTATGGATTAAAAAGTCATTCTATCTCTATGTCGGTTTGTAATGCCGAAGCTTCGTAAAAAGGAACCTTCGGTCATCTCCTGGGAACAACTTCAGCCGAAGCTGCTTCTTCTCGTAAGACCTTCGGCGCAACGAAGCATGGCCCCAACAGTAGCCCCTTTCGCGGTGCTAGATCGTTTTTCGTAACGAGCTTGATCCGTGAAAAAAGCCTCTTAAGCTTCGGGAAGCCGAAGGTCCAAAAAACACCTTCCCTGAGCTCGTTGTCGAGAAACGATTCAGTTTCCGGGCGCGCGTCGGGCCCACCTGCAGAGTTACTGTTTGGTCCCTGCGGTCCACCGTGCAGCGAGTGCTAGTGACTGTCCGCCTGGTGTGAAAATCCTGGCGCTTCGCCTTCTTACCTGCAGCACTATATAAACAGACGGGTAGGTGTGAAGTTACCACAGCATTCATTGCTATTTGCCCTGTTTTGCTGCCAAAATTTTTAACCATAGCCGAAGGTTGACTCTCAGAATCGAACGAAGGTCCAACTCGAAGTCTGCTTCGTCAGAAAGAAAGGCTTCGGGAGAAAAAAGTATTCAATTTTCCCAAACTCAGAATTACATGGCTAGAGTGCGATCTACCGCCAGGGTTGAGCGTGAAGGAAACGAAGCTGAAGGTTCGGAGACTGTTCCCATCTCCGAAGCAATGCAACGATCCGGACTGGTAACCTCGGAGAAAACCCCCAATGTTGAAGCAGTACAAGCAACTGCCGAAGCAGAAGACGAGAACATTGAAGAAACTGATCCCGAAGATGATTACCGCATTGCCATGCCAAGTAAGCCCAGCCACTTGGACTTCGGAAAGTCGACCGTTTCAAAGGCTGATCTCTCCAAGATGGTGAAGTCAGGTTATTTCAGTGAAAATCAGAAGAAGCTACTTCGCTTCGGGGGAGAAGAAACTACCCCGAAGCCAGAGAAGGATGAGATTGTCATTTTCAAGAGCTTCCTAAAGGCTGGGTTAAGATTTCCCCTTCATGGGATTATTGCAGATGTATTGAAGAAGTTTGGTATATACTTTCACCAGTTGACTCCTAACGCTATCGTTAGGCTTAGTGTTTACATCTGGGCCCTCCGAAGCCAGGCGGTGGAACCGTTTGCCGACAGTTTTTGTCGAGTTCATGAGCTACATTACCAGACGAAGGCCAGAAAGGATGGATTACATGATAATTTTGGTTGCTACAATTTTGCCTATCGAAAAACCACAAAATTTCCTGTTATTAGCTACCGAAGCAAATGGCCGGCAGGCTGGAAGTCAGAGTGGTTTTACGTGAAAGTCGACGAAGACGAAGAGAAGTTGGTACAAAGCCCACTTGAATTAATCTTCGGAGAAACAAGACCGCGATGCCACATGACATTAGAAGGTCCCACCTGGGCTGCACTGGGTGAATTTAAAATTATTTCAGAGCATATCAGTACCAGGGATCTGGTTCAAGAGTTCTTGGCCTTCAGGGATTTCCCTACTCTAAAAGAATGGGAAATGCCGAAGCTAGAGAAGGAGAAGAAGGAAGGGGAACTTGTCCGGCATCCTTACCATTTCAAGTTCAAGAAATACTTTAAAAAACCTTGCCAAGAGTGGCTGGACACAGTTGAAGTAATGTGCAATGAAATTCTTGGTAATTACTCCAAGAAAGAAGATCAGCTAATGACTGCGGCCTTCGGCACCCGTCCGAAGCGAAGGCTCAATCGAGTGCTTGATGCCGTGGGTTTCGAGTACCCTGACTATGAACGGTTGAATAAGGGTGCTGAGGGCCAAAAAAGGAAAAGAGTGGCCGAAACTTTAAACAAAGATGAGGAAGAACCACCAAAAGAGAAGAAAATTCCAAATAAGAGAAAAATATCATCTGCGAAGCGAAAATTATCCGATGAAGAGGGGACTCCTGCATCACCCTCTACCATCGACGTGGAGGAAATCTTAAAGGTAATGACTGAAACCCTGCCCACGAAGCTAAGTCCATTAAGGCCTCAACTGACGAAGCTTTTTCGAAAGGTGGAGGAGCCCGAAAAATCGAAGAAGATAACCAAAACAAAGAGACAAAGAATTATTGCAGTGACCGAAGTTATTGACAAGACGCCACCGAGGGCTTCAACTCGGAAAACGCCAGCGGTTGAGGGCACAACAAATGTCGAAGTCGCACCTTCGGAGATCGCGGCTACCGAAGCCGCTTCAGCCGAAGATTTGAACTTGGAAACCACAATTGAAGACATCGACAAAATTTTGTTAGACATGGCCGAAAAAGAAGCTACCACTGCTGCTGAAGAAACCATGGCCACAGTGCCTAGAAAGGGTAAGGAAAATAGCCGAAGATGCTCCGGAAGACGAAGCCTACATGTTTCAAAATTTAGTTGGGCAAGAACTGTCGAAGGCCGAAATAGAAGAGCTTGAAGAATATGCCAAATCTTGCGGATATAAACCAGGAGCTCTTCTTTTCGGAGGTATTGACGATGAAAAGTTAAGCTGCATCCGGGATCAAACTGGTGCTAAGGTCATCGGTACTCTATCAAAGAGTATCGGTTTTCCGAAGCTAGAAACGGATATCAGCCGCTACCGACGACAACATATCGTTGGTAGCTTATTTTATTCCAACTTCAAGGTAAACAACTTTTCTCTGACTTTTAATGTTTTTAATAATGAGAGTGCTCCTGACGAAGGTTGTTTATGTGCAGAGCATGCTACTGAGCAAAGCTTTGAAGATGCAACAAGATCTAGAGGATAAAAAACACGAAGCTATAATTGAAAATCTAGAGAGCAAGATAAAAGAGCAATCAGCTATTATTGAAAAGAAAGACTTCGAACTCCAAACAACTGAAGGCTTATTGGCAGAAACTGAAGCTAAAGTAGCAGAATTGAGTTCGAAGCTTCTGTGCCAATCAAAACAATTTGAACAAGAGAAGCTAGAGCTTAATTCAAAGCTTGAGGCCGAAGTCCAAAACAGCTCAGATTTGAAGAAATCATTAACAAGCCTTCAAGACAAATGTTTGAAATTTAGTAACAACTGTATTCAACAATTAAAAAAGATCTTTTATTCAGTTGGAGCCAGCAGTGGAAAGTGCACCCCTTCAGTTGAAAATTTGCCAAGAACCTTCGAACATATTGAAGCTGAAATTGATGAGCTTGACGAAGTTATAGCCGGGCACGGTGACTTCTGTGCCTGGGTAGCTTCTCGGGGCACTGCTGCAGCGTTTCTGAAGGCCGGCTGTGAACATGGAAAAATCGTCAACAGGCCCAATTTCACTCTGTCTCCATCAATTCTAGATGATATTCCTGACCTTGCCCGAAGCGTTTCAAACAGATTTATAAAAATGATATGGACAAAAGGCGGGCGAGAGAAGGCTGGAGACGAAGCTCGAAGTCATCTTGAACCAGTAAGAAATAATACTTTGTGCTTACCTTCTCCTTCACACTTGATTTTTACTCGCAATACCTTGATTCATGTAGGATGACGAAGCTGAAGATGACGCTTAAAATATGTCGCCGAAGCTGAAGCTCAGTGAAGATCAGTAGGAGTACACTATAGAAAAACTCAAGAGACTTTTGTAACAACTTTTGTAAATACAATTAAACTGTTCTTAATGAACTTTGTACATACCTTGTAATATATTCTTACCCTTGCTTTGATGTGGACGAAATTAGTATTTTGAGCCAAAGGCGAAAAAACACCTTCCCTTCTTTTCGTACACAACGAAGCATAAAAGACCGCTTCTTCCTTTTTTGCTGAAACCTCTCCTTTTTTATACACAACGAAGCATAAAAGACCGCTTCTTCCTTTTTTGTCGAAACCTCTCCTTTTTTATATACAACGAAGCATAAAAGACCGCTTCTTCTTTTTTGCCAAAACAACCACTTATGCCATGAATGAATGTTTATGAATGCAAATGCTATGATGTAATGTGATGTGCGAATGAATGTCCAAACACATATCCGAAGGCATACGCTCAGCCATTATTTCCTTAGAAACAATCACACATTAGCTCTGCATTCCCTTAGGAACGTCTTTGGAGCTTCTTCGCCTTTTACTTTCGGCGGAACCAGCGTTGACTTTTCGCTGTAAGCTCTGCATTCCCTTAGGAACGTCTTTGGAGCTTCTTCGCCTTTTACTTTCGGCGGAATCAGCGTTGACTTTTCGCTGTGAGCTCTGCATTCCCTTAGGAACGCCTTTGGAGCTTCTTCGCTTTTTCAGTTTTCGGCACTCGATGGTGCGTTCTCAGCTTTTACATTTACATTCTTTGGGGGATTTTGCTCTTATAAAACTAAAAAGGAAATTACATATGATGGCCCCATCAAAAACCTTTCTCCCCCTTTAGAAAGGAAAAGGGTGCCATGAAAAAGAAAAAACATAAAAGAGTTACATTAAGTTACACATAATATCGCCGAAGCTCATCCGCATTCCAAGATCTTGGAATGTCGTTGCCGTTCATGTCCTTCAATCTGTATGAACCAGGTCTTGACGAAGATGCTACTAAGAAAGGTCCTTCCCATTTCAACTGTAACTTGCCCACTGTGTCTGGGTTGGCCACTCTCCGAAGCACCAAGTGTCCTGGCTCAATATTTTTTAGCCGGACCTTTCTATCTCGCCATTTGACTGTTTCAGCCTGGTATTTATTGATATTCTCCACAGCTTGAAGCCTGATCCCTTCTAAAGCATCTTTTTCCACAAGACAAGCATCTTCAGGACCTGATTCTGCCGAAGCTACTACTCTTATTGATCCAGCTTTAGCTTCTTCCGGAGTTATTGCTTCGTCACCGAATAATAACTTGAATGGAGTAAAGCCTGTAGACCTTGATGTTGTTGTATTGTGGCACCACACCACTTTGGTTCACTGATCTGGCCACTTTCCCCTGGGTTGATTGAAGATTAACTTCATTATTCCTGTCATTATAATGCCGTTGGCTCTTTCAACGAGCCCATTTGACTCCGGATGCCTGACTGATGCAAAATGGATCTTCGTACCAATTTGATCACAGAAATTTCTGAAAGCTTCGGAGTCAAACTGCGTTCCATTATCTACAGTAATGGCCTTCGGTACCCCGAAGCGACAGACAATATTCTGCCAGAAAAACTTTTGGACAGTGGCCGAAGTTATTGTGGCTAATGGCTTTGCCTCAATCCATTTAGAAAAATACTCCACAGCTACTATAACATATCTTAAATTCCCTTGAGCCGGTGGTAATGGACCTAACAAGTCAAGGCCCCACCTTTGCAATGGCCAGATAGGTTGAATGAGCTGTGTTAAAGACGAAGGCTGTTTTTGATCTCTTGCACACTTCTGACAGCCTTCGCACTTTTGAACTAACTCCGCTGCATCCGAAGCTGCCTTCGGCCAATAAAACCCTTGGCGGAAGACTTTTCCAAGTAACGGCCTAGATCCAATGTGAGATCCACACAGGCCTGCATGTATTTCTTTCATCAACTCTATACCTTCGGTTCTAGATAAACACTTGAGTAGCGGAGCACAAACTCCATGCTTGTACAACTCCCCTTCTATCATAACATATGGACGAGCTCTTGCCTCCATTCTCCTGTTATAAGCTTCGTCATCTGAAAGGAACTTACCCTGAAGGTAAGAGATGATCTCAGTTCTCCAATCTTCACTATAAACAGGAGATATGTTAAGAACTGCTCTTTCAAGGAGCTCCACTGAAGGTGCCTTTATTGTTTCGAAGAACACATCCGAAGGTAACGGCAGCCCCTGTGCTGCTGACTTGGCCAGCAAATCAGCATGCTCATTTTGTCCTCGAGGGATATTTTTGACAGAAAAACCTTCGAAGGAAGCTTCGATTCTTCGGACCGTGTCTAGATATTTCTCAAGCTTCGGATCCTTAGCCCTGCAACTTTTGTCGATATGACCCGAAACAACCTGGGAATCAGTTTTAAGAATCGCCCTTCTGATTCCCATTGCCTTTAATTTCCGAAGGCCCAGGAGCAGGGCTTCGTACTCAGTAATATTGTTTGTACAACTGAAATCAAGTCTTGCCGTGTAACAGGTTTTAACCTTGGATGGTGAGACCAACACAGCGGCTGCTCCTGCTCCGAAGGTTCCCCAAGAGCCATCACAAAACACTGTCCACACTTCGGCATCTTTATTTGCTTCTTCATCCTGAGCCCCTGGCGTCCAATCGGCAATGAAATCTGCCAACGCTTGAGACTGGATCGAAGATCTATGCACATAGTCAATGCAAAATTCATTGAGCTCTGCAGCCCATTTTCCAATCCGTCCAGTAGCTTCTCTATTTCTCATAATATCCTTCAACGGCTGCAAAGAAGGAACAACAATATTGTATGCTTGAAAATAATGCCGAAGCTTCCTGGATGCCATCAAAACGGCATATAATACCTTCTCCAGTTCTGTATAGTTTTTCTTTGATACACTAAGGACTTCAGATACAAAATACACTGGAACCTGCTTCTTGACTTGACCAACAAGCTTCTCCTGGACAAGTGTTGCACTTACTTGCTGAGTGCGAAGCTGCCACATATAACAACAATGGAGCCCCTGGCGTTGGTGGAGTTAATGTTGTTAGATCTATCAAATATTGCTTCAGCTCTTCGAAGGCTTTTTGTTGGCTTGGTCCCCATTGAAAGACTTCAGCTGACTTCAGCACCTCGAAGAATGGTAAATTTCTTTCTGCTGATCTGGATATGAATCTATTGAGAGATGCCAGCCTTCCTGTCAATCTTTGGGCCCCCTTTCTTGTAGTTAGGTGGCTCCATTCGAAGTATAGCTTCAATTTTATTTGGATTAGCTTCAATTCCCTTTGTTGAAACCAAACATCCAAGAAATTTCCCCTTTTTTACTCCGAAGACACATTTTTCTGGATTCAGCTTCAAACCAGCTTGTCTGAAACTAGCGAAGGTCTCCTGCAAATCAGCAATATGATTTTCCTGCTTCGTGCTTTTTACAATGATGTCATCAACATAAGTTAGCACATTTCTGCCTATCTGGGACTGGAGGACCTTCGCAGTCATTCTGCTGAAACTCCCTCCAGCGTTTTTGAGCCCCTCAGGCATCCGAAGATAGCAATATGTGCCACTTGGGGTTATGAAGCTAGTCTTCGGCTCATCTTCCTTCTTCATCCAGATTTGGTGATAACCTGAGTAACAATCTAGCAGACTCATGAGCTCTGAAGAAGCTGCTGCATCGACTAAAGAGTCTATTCTTGGCAATGGGAATTCGTCCTTCGGACAGGCCTTGTTGAGATCTGTAAAGTCAATACACATTCTCCACTTGCCATTGGCCTTCTTCACCATAACAGTGTTAGCTAGCCATTCTGGGTACTTTACTTCTCTGATAACTCCTGCACTGAGGAGTCTTTTTACTTCATTGCGAGCCCCTTCGGCCTTATCATCAGACATTTTCCGAAGCCTCTGCTTTCGGGGTCTGAAGGATGGGTCAACATTGAGCGAGTGTTCAATGACATCCCGATTTACTCCGCAGAGGTCATTAGCTGTCCATGCAAAAACATCTTTGTTGTTAAACAAAAACCTTATCAAGGTTTTCTCCTGGTCTTTCAGATAATTGGGAGCCCAACAGCACCTTCTGCTCTGCTATGTCTTCACATAAGAGCATGGGCTTCGGCTGATCTGCTGAGGCTGCTTTCTCCCTTTTGAATTTGTACTGTTCACAAGCTTCAGCTCCATCTATGTTATGGATTGCTTTGGAGTCAGTCCAGCTTCCTTCGGCCCTTCTAGAAGCTTCCTGGCTTCCATGAATAGCAATAGGCCCTTGGTCCGAAGGTATCTTCATGCAGAGGTAAGCTGGGTGAAGAATTGCTTCGAAGGCATTAAGAGTACCGCGACCAATGATAGCATTGTAAGGATACTCCATGTCAACAATATCAAACACAATTTGCTCAGTCCTTGTGTTGTTAACAAATCCGAAGGTTACCGGCATGGTAATCTTCCCAAGTGCTACAATCTGCCGCCCTCCGAAGCCACAAAGAGGGTGTGTAGCATCATGGATCTTGTCTTCGGGCTCTTGCATTTGTCTGAAGGCCTTAGCAAATATAATATCAGCTGCACTGCCTGTATCAACTAAGACATTGTGGACCAGAAATCCTTTGATCACACAAGAGATAACCATGGCATCATTGTGAGGATAATCCTTAAGCTGAAGGTCTTCCTGAGAGAAAGTGATTGGAATGTGGGACCATTTTGACTTGATGAAGGGTCCCTGTACTCCAACATGTTGCACCCTTCTCTGAGCCTCCTTATTCTGCTTCTTGTTAGCCGGCTCTGAGCAAGAACCGCCAGTTATCGGGAGCACCAGCTTCGAAGCCGAAGCAGCTCCAGCTTGATTGTTGAACGAAGCCATCAGCTCAGAAAAGTGGAAGTGAGTTCACCGGAGGTGGGCGCCAATGTTGGGGACTTGTTCTCAAATGCTATGAATTAAGAACAAGGCAACACAGAAAAAGGTTAATGATTAATACCCCTCGTCCTTCGAAGCGTTATTTCCCTTAGGATATAATGATCTTCAGACGAAGGTCATGAAGGACATACCTTCATCATTGCAGTTTATATTGATAAAAAGGAGAAGCTTATGAAACATGAGAGAATAATATGAATAATCACATAACATTATTACATGTTCTTATTAAGTAATCGTGGGAGAATGAAAACAATGTTGAATTACATATGTACCTTCGGCTTGACAAAAGGCAAGGGTACCAGCGTAGTGCGAGAGCGTGTACCAGCCAGCGTGAACAGTACGGGGGTACTGTTCATCTATTTATAGACACAGGACACAGCCTGTGACGAATTACAATTATGCCCCTCATAAAAGTTTACAACATTGACTCAGACCTTTATGGATTAAAAGGTCATTCTATCTCTATGTCGGTTTGTAATGCCGAAGCTTCATAAAAAGGAACCTTCGGTCATCTCCTGGGAACAACTTCAGCCGAAGCTGCTTCTTCCCGTAAGACCTTCGGCGCAACGAAGCATGGCCCCAACAGAATCGATTATACTAAGCTGAGGATCTCCGATCACACGACATATGTAGCACTTAACCCTTGCATATGTCAACCCGCCACCGGGGTTCTTAAGACCAGATCAGGTTCACGCAAACCGAGAGCACAGATACACCACCGTCCAGCCTCTTGCCACTGGAGGGTACACGCTACTCTCTCCACCGCTCCACGCCCATTTCGTGTTATCTTATTCTGGCCTTAGTCCGCCCGAGGCAAAGCTTACCCATGACGAGGCATGTGACCAGTTAAAGGGTCCTCGGTCAGCAGGCCTACATCGACAAGGTCCTTAATCGACTCAGACGGAGACACTACACCGAGACTCTCTTTCTCGTGCAAGTCACCCGCCCGGTCTCAGCTTAATCATTTAACCCCAAAGGATGGTACCTAGCAGAGGAACATCTTTTCCGATGTTGGGCCCATCATGGCCATGATGGATCCACCATCAAGTTTTGTTTTCAAACACATCCCAACCACTTTTGCCACATCATCTTTTGTAAACACAAAACATTTTGTTTTACTAAAGCAAGGCTAAGCATAAAGAAAATCCTTTGTAAACAGGGATTTCAAGGAAGGTAATCAAATCCAAGGAAGGTAATGGAGAAATTGTTTAAGCAATCAACACTTATCACCTAGTGCATCAAGCAAGTGAGAAAGATTTTAAAAAACAAGGGGGTGGCAAATGCACCGGGGCTTGCCTTTGTTTATGGGTGAGTCAGGCTCAGATAAACAAATATCGAAGTAGAAACAATTCTCAGCCTGAGTGTCCAAAGGTGGTGGTACTTGCTCTTCAATGGCTTCCACTTCTTCCTCGTGTTCTAATCATAACCACATATATGTATAAGAATGAATGCCATGTAATGCTCAGTGAGGGTGCAAAGATGATATAAATTTATTATATAAGTCTTGAATACAACTTTCCTTCACGGAACTCCGAGAACTTAGGGTTTCCAGAGTTGGTAAAGGAGTTCACAGGGCAGGGGGGTTTTTGGGGTTTAGTGATCAAACAGGGTCCAAATCAACCCAAATTCTACCCAAGGCTTCTAAATAATGTAAAGAACTCATATAAAAAGTTTGAGCATTTTTGGGATTACCATTTATCTTTTAAAAATCCAAAACTACTACCTTAAACTATTTTAAATACCTTAAAATTCCTAATTTAACCTAAAAATCATGAAACTATTTTTATTAAATTCTAGGGAAAATAAGAAGCCTAGGAAAATTAGTTTCACAATTTTAGGATTTTTCTACATTTTTCTATAATTGTTTTAGCTCTGGAATAAAAAGAAAAGGAAAAACTGGTGAATAGTACTGGGCTGATTTCAGCCCAGCGGCCCAGTCCAGAGGAAAAGACACGTGCGCGCCCGCGCCCGCGGGGCAGATTTGCGCAGAGATCCTCAACGTTTTGGATATCTGCTAAGAATCCCTGGCCACTGTTCAATGTCTCTCTGACATTTACAAAAACAACCCCGCACTTCTATCCTTTCTCCGTTTGAAGTCCCCGGCGGCGAACTGCACAGAGACGTACTCCGGCGAGCTAGTAGACCGGTCGAGCGAGGCCACGACCGGCACTCCCGAGCAGTGGGCATGGAATTGAACCACCCCAGATCACTTCCCCTAACCTAATTGCATCAACGACTAACTAATAAGCTCTGGCCACGGCGGCCGTGAGCATCGCGGCTGGGCGATCGTGTTCTCGGCGATCCCTGGCGGTCCGGTTCAATTAAAGGGGTCGGGGAGCATCACCATCATGTAAGGATGCTAGAACAGGAACGAGAAGGGAATGAGCAGACCTGGGAAGGCTGGCCACGGTGATGGGTGGTTTACGGTGGCGGAGAGTCGATTTGGGGCGAATTCAAAATTCGCGAGCTCCAGGCGAAGGACTGCTAGCGATTAGCGGTGGCTGGATGGAGGATGACTTTGCGGAGCTAGTGGAGGGCTCAATTTATAGGGAGAGCGAGCGGTGGTCATGAATTTTAATGGCGACATGTGGCGGTCGGAGATAAGGAAGAACCGTGGTGCAGTGGATTCGTGTCCGCAGTCGTGGCGTGCTCACCGGCGATGGTTTGACGACTGTAAGGAGCCACGGCGACGCGGTGGAAAGCAAAGCCACGCGGCACAAGGCCGGGAGGTGGTGGCTCACCAGCGAGCTAATCCGCTCCGCCGCAAAGTAAAAGAGAACGCCACGATGAGTCACCGGAGTGATCTCCAGCTCACCGCCGGCAAGGATCTTTCACCGTATGTCCTTATCCACCCACCCCGAGCACAAGTTGGGCCGGCGACGGCATGAATCGCGGCGGAATCGGTCGTCGGTGGTGGGTCAGTCGCGCTGGCGGTCTGATCCAGCTTTGCTACTGTACCATGGCGAGCACCTAATCAGAACAGCCGACAGAGCAACTTCAGAGCCATTTTTCTCCAATTTTTGCATTAAAACTTTGTCATCTATCTGCACCAAAGTTGTAGGGCTATCATCCAACTATAATTTTGCTACAAGGTGCTCTCACAAAAAGTCACTAGATCATGCTTAAAATTAAGCCCTAAGTTCATGTCATCCCACTGTTAATCTGAATTTCAGACTTCAAGCAGTCTGACAGTCCAACTTCAGGCTCAATTATCTCCAGTTTTTCCTTAACAACTATGCTCACACCCTTAAGCAAAGTTGTTCTCCTATGGTTAGGCTATAATTTTGATGTGGTAACCTAGGGCAAAATCTCTTTTGTTTATAAGTTACAAGGTCACAAAGGTAAGCACAATACACTGAAATTCAGACTTAGTCAAAAGAGTTCAAATGTGGCTCTTTTGCAAATAAGTCCAAAACTCAGGGTTTGGCTTGCAAATCATCCTAAATGTGAACCATGTGACTTTATATATTTAAACATAGTAGTTTTTACACTTTGGTCCAAATGTGCATCAATTTTGCACATAGATCCCTAGGGTTTGATTTTAGGGTTTCCAGGGTTCCAATTAGGGTTTCTGGTATCCTAGGGGTCTAAGTGTAATTCCACTTAAATCTTGGGATCATTTTGTGACCCTTCCTTTAAAGCTTTTAGGTTTTCTTCATTTGGGTTAAGTTTTGCCCCTTTGAGCCTTATTTAGGGTCAGGTTCCCTATCCAGGGTCCTATTTGCAAAACACTAAAAACAATACACTTGTTTCAAATTTTTACCTAGTGAATGCACTCTAGGTGTGTCAAACATATGCAATGCCAATGTTTATGATGTCATGCTCAAATTTTAGTTACAGTAACACCAGGGGTGTTACACTAAAGAGATAGGAGACCTAAGACAAAAATATATATTTTCTCTATCTAAAGTATTTGGATGTTTGTGCTGATGAAAAATGCTTGATTTGATTTGCTTCTTTGATTGACTGAGATAGTATAGTAGGGTATTCTAGCATGTACAATAATAGGGTAATGTATTAGTATTAAGTAGATAACACTCTAATTTGCTGAGCTATTATGACCCAAAAGATTATGACCAAAAAGTTGGGTGTCTCGTAATTACTCGTCCTATATGCAATTCTATCTTACCATGTGTTTCTAACCCACATGGTCAATACCAGGAAGGGAGGTGGTATCAACCTACCTGCTCGCATCCGTCACAAGAGGATTGTTAACCAACCACAAACCGAGATGAATCCTCCTTCGGTTGGGACAGATCCTATTGCTGCCACTCAGATGTAGCTATTGCAGCAGATGGTGAATACCATGATGGAAATGCAAGCGTAAATCCGTCAGGAATGTCAGGAGATGCGCCAGGAGCGTCGGGAAATCCAGCAAGAACAGCTGGAATGGTAGCAACTACCACCACCACCAGCTCCACCTCGGGACAAGCACAGAGAATTCATGAGTCACAAGCCACCTACCTTCTCTAGTTCTCTGGATTCTCTTCAGGCTGATGATTGGCTGAAGATAGTGGATAAAATGCTCAACATTGCTCAATGTACAGATTAAGAGAAAGTTCTCTACGCTCCGAGTCACCTCACTTGCCCCGCTGTCAACTAGTGGGACTCCTACTTTGCTGCTCATGCTGCTGCTAACACTATTACCTGTGCAGAATTCTCTACACATTTTAGGAACTATCATATTCCTGCTGGTCTAATGAAAATTAAGAAGAAGAAGTTCTTGTCACTCAAGCAAGGCAACATGATAGTGAGTGAATATCGAGATAAATTTATTCAGCTGTCAAGTTATGCTTTAGAGGAGGTTGCTGATGACGAAAGGAAGTAGGAGCAGTTCCTGGAGGGATCTATTGGGCCACTCCAGTACTAGCTGATGTCACACACCTTAACATCTTTCCAGAGGCTTCTGGATTAGGCCATCTGTTGGGGGCCTTCGTCCTCCGAAGGTCCTCAAAAACATGATTTGACAATGTTTTCCAAGTGGACTATGTGAACAGGTGCTTTCGGATTCAGAACTATGAATATGAAGTACGGTCAGGACTGAAGCCTGAACCAGACGAAGGACGGGCTGATTACCAAGCTCCACGAAGGATGGTGCACAGCCGAAGCTGTGCGCAGGGAAGCTTCGTCGCGGTAGCAGAGAGGGGAACCGACTTAAAGATGAAAAGACTACGTGGGCCTTGACAGATTTCCATAAGTCATTGACAAATGTAATGGACATAAATGTAATTTTACGAGGGCTGTGTCCCGCATCTATAAATAGATGAACAGTACTCCCGTACTGTTCACGCTGACTTGGCATTTGCTTTTGCGTCACGCTTGTACTTTTTACCTTCTCTCAGGACCGAAGGTACATTTGTAATTTGAAATCATTTCTATTTTTCCATGTTAATAAAATAGAAATGATTCTATGATGATGCTTGTATTATATTTCATGCTTTATATGAATCCTTCGTCATTACTTATTATGTTCACGAAGGTATGTCTCTTATGACCCTCGTCCGAAACTCATTATTTCCCGAAGGGACATAATGCTTCGAAGGACGAAGGACTTTAACACTTAACACTTTTTATGTTGCCTTGTTCTTAACTCTTAGCATTTGAGAACAAGTCCCCAACATTGGCGCCCACCTCCGGTGAACTCACTTCCACTTCGAGTTTTTTGAACACCTTCGGAAGCTATAGACCTTCGCTATGGCGCCGAAGAAAGCTTCAGCGACTGGGGCTGCAGCACTGCAACCGCTGGACCACAACCAGGAGACCGTCTCTCTTCGGGAGGCCCGAAGCCAGAAGAGGAAGGCCGTCAGCCCGACGCTTCAGGAGGATGAGCTAGACCAAGAAATCAGGGATATGGAGATGCTACATCAACAGGTGCAGAGGAAGAAGGAGAAGATGGCCCGGCTAGCTGAGTTGCAAAGGCAGATAGACGAGGCCTCTGAGGAAGTTCGCCATCTTACTCACGATGAGCAGAACAGAAGGCCTCAGCAGAAAGACCTTCATCAGGAGGGCTTCGTCAACGAAGATGACTGGTATGACAATTTCCATCAGGGAAATTTTGTTTTCGATGACGCTTCTCCTCTGTCCGCTGAGCTGCAGGCTACACCTTGGCCTCCGACCTATAAGCCACCCCAACTTCCCATCTTCGACGGCCATTCAGACCCGAAGCAGTTCTTGATGAGCTACGAAGCAACAGTGTCTTCGTATGGTGGCAATGCTGCAGTCATGGCAAAGTCTTTTGTTATGGCTGTCAGGAGTGTTGCTCAGACCTGGTATTCCTCCCTTCGACCAGGAACGATCACTTCATGGCAGAAGCTGAAGGATATGTTGTTAACCAGCTTTCAAGGGTTTCAGACGAAGCCGGTCACTGCTCAAGCTTTGTTCCAGTGCATTCAGGATCACGAAGAATACCTTCAGGCGTATGTCAGAAGGTTCTTGCGTTTGAGGGCGCAGGCACCAACCGTGCCCAATGAAATTGTCATCGAAGCCATGATCAAGGGGCTTCGTCCTGGACCTGCAGCACAATACTTTGCTAGGAAGCCTCCTCAGACTCTGGAGAAGCTGCTCCAAAAGATGGACGAGTACATTCGTGCTGATAATGACTTTCGCCAAAGAAGGGAGGAGGCCTTCAGATTTTCTGAGATGACCAGGGGCTTCGGAGGAAGATTTTATCCGAGGCATGTCAGGTCCATCCACAACTCCACTCAAAATGATGACAAGGGGAGTCAGCAGAACAGGCCGCAGTGCTCCTCACAGGCTTCGGGGCAACAGCAAACTTTCTTCCGGCCACCAGCTCCAAGAGGCAGAGGCGCCAGGGGCTTCGGCGGGAGATTTGGAGATCAACCAAGGAGGATATTTTGCTTATTCTGTGGTGAAAACAAGGGCCATACCACCAGGATGTGCCATGTCACCATCCAGAAACAAAAGGAGCTAGCAGAAGCTGTAGCGCAACAGGGCCAGCCAAAGCAGGTCATGCATACTGCTTCGTACCATCAGCCTTACATCCCGGAAAACGTGGGCAACCACCCTGCAGTTTCCGTAGCTTCGGCAAGTCAACCTCAAGCTTCATGGCAACAGCCCCCGCCTCCACCTCCGCTGCAACAAGGCCAACAGCCAGAAGGGAGCCAATATGCTCCGCACCAAAGGGATCTCAGAGAGCAATCTGAAGCTCGCACAGTCAATAGTACTGTGCCAGAGTCGAAGCACATTTACTGACAGATATCCTATTTTGATAGCAGTCTTTTCCGTTTAAGTTCTATTTTCTGTGTAATAAAGAACATTTCAGTTTTCATATAACAGTTTCGTGGTTGGTTATGAGGAAAACCTATCTTCTCCACAGGCTTAAGTTGCTGAAGCTTAAAAATTTGTGGTAACAAGGAGGACCTTCGGATTATTAAAAATCCTTCGAAGCAACAAAAAGTCGTTCTAAGGAACGCAGAGTAAGTTGCCGAAGTTACAAAAAGCCGTTCCAAAGGGAGCGCAGTGTAAGTTTTTTGCTCCAAAGACGTTCCTAAGGGAATGCAGAGCATACAGCGAAAAGTCAACGCTGATACCGCCTAAGTAAAAGGCGAAGAAGCTCCAAAGACGTTCCTAAGGGAATGCAGAGCTTATACCGTCTAAGTAAAAGGCGAAGAAGCTCCAAAGACGTTCCTAAGGGAATGCAGAGCTTATACCGTCTAAGTAAAAGGCGAAGAAGCTCCAAAGACGTTCCTAAGGGAATGCAGAGCTTACGAATATATTTTGTGTGTATCTTCGGAACAAATGTCATTTGCATAACATAACATCATCACATCATTTTGCATAGCATAAGCATCATACATCATGTTGCATTTGGCAAAAGAAGGGGACACAGTATCAACCTTCGAAAGGACGCTTTGAGAAAGTGAAAATTGTGTAAAGTCACAAGGGAATACAATGACAATCTTCGGAATACAGTTTCGGAGAATATTTTTACGAAGCATGGACGAGCTTCATCAGAGCAATATCGAAATTGTATAGCTTCGAAGAATGTTTTCACGAAGCATGGACGTGATTTATCAGAATAATTTTAATGGAGAATGTCTTCTTCACGAAGCATGAAAAGAAGGGAAGGTGTTTTTTCGCCGAAGGCTCAAAAATGGTATGTATGTAGAGTTTCATGCATCGTAAAGAATTGAATAATGAAAAGAGACTTGTATATTACATTCAAATGTACAAAGTGTTACATAAATCACACTTTAAATGTTTTTTCTAAATAGCATCTAGTCTTCTCTTAATACTGCTTCGGCGGCCTCATTTAGAAGTTGATCAACAACTTTATCCATGATAGCTTCGGCCATTTGTTTAATTTCGTCATCCCCTTTTGTGTGAGGGTCAGCAGACGATCCAGCAGGTTCTGAGGGAAGAGAACATTTCTTCATTACTATTACAAATCGCGAGCAAAGTTTGAAATAAAAATTGCAACACAATAAGAACGGCTAATTAATACCTAATTGCCCTTCGGGCTCTGTATTTCTTTCGGCAGCTTCTGCCACTTTCCTAGCATCATGGATGCCTTTTTCACTTCTTTGAATAATTTCTTGTGCCATTTCTCGGCCGCCGTTGTCCCAGATATCAGTGAAGAACTTACCGCCAACCATGCTTGCTTCGGTTGAGGGATCTTTGATGTCTTCAGAGGACAGGGCAGCTTCGGAATGAGCTAAGGATTTTATATGTTCACAACCTTTCTTCTCCAAAACAGCAGCAACTCCTCTGGCGCCTGAAAAAGCGCAGATGTCACCACGGCTGCTCAGGATTTCCTCGAAGGCTTCTGCTTCGTGACTGATCCAGTCCAGTGGACCTTCGGGATTGCCTCTTGAAAAATTCTCTTCGCTAGAAAAGGCGCCAACGCTGGCGAAGCTGGATTTTATCTTTTTGACACATTCTACAGATTTAACATAGCATTTCCTCTGAGATGCACGAAGCTCCTTAACACTTAACTCCAAATTATTGACCATATGATCACTAAGTTCTCGTTTTGTTTCCTCAAGCACACGTTCCTCTTTAGCTCTAGCCAGCTGTTTCTGAAGATCTTTAATTTCACGTTTTTGGGCTTCGGCCTGGGTTTTTGAAGCAGCTTCGTCCTTCTTTACCTTATCTACCAGTGTAAGCAGAATTTTATCCTTTTCTAGAGCTTCGTTTCTCAGTTTAATAACTTCGGAGCGTAAATTGTTGAACGCAATCTCATAGCCTTCATCTTCGGCGCTCTTTTGGGCTCTTAATGCGTTGCTTAGGATCAAGCCCTATACGAAAAAGAATCCATATAAGAATAAAGGAATGAATTACGTATTAAAAAAAAGTTTTTTCAAGCGCTTAATTCCCATACCTTTAGGCTATTGTACGCAAGACTGTCTGCGAGATCCTCTTTCGTCATGGCGCATAATCCAGCTTCGAGCTTCGGGAAACCCATACTCCTAGCCATCTCTCGGCAGACAGATAGTTCTTTGTTATCAGGCAGGCAGTATAAGAAGTCATCTTCATTCGTCCCATTGAATATTACTGCCCCCTTCGGATATTTTAGCTCTTTCGCATAGTGGTTGGCTTCATGAGTTTCTTCTTCAGATAATTTCTTCCCCGAAGCATGTCGTATGATGTAATCACATATGCTGGCAGGCGCTTCGGGGATGGCAGTGTCAATTTCTTCCACCAAAGCTGGTTCTGATATTTTCTCGGATTGTTCCTTGGTGGGCTCTGAAGGCCCAGCCTCAGCTTCAGCTTGTTGTTTCGAAGCTTCAGTAGATGCTTCAGCGAGTTCAACAGACTCCTTTGCGGTTGTGCTTGAAGACTTAATTGTCTCCAAGACATCTAGTACGTTCACCATTCTTTTTCTTCTTGGGGTCACCAATGGGCCCTTTTGATTTTTTGCTGTTTCGACATTTGCTGAAGGACTTAAAATTTCTGATGTTTTTGGCCCTTCAATCTTCGGTTTTTCTACTACTGAAGGCGCTTCAGTTTTCTCTTTTATCTTCGGCACTGGAGCTGGTTCTGTAGCTTCAGAGGCCAAAGAAACTTCACCAATAAATTCTGGCACTGTGGCCGGCTCAATAAAACGCGCTCGATGGGTGAGCACCTTCATCTTTTTCCTTTGAGGCGCTGGCTCACTAGTGGCACTCGTGGTAGCTTCTGTCGCAGGAGAAGTATTTTTCCTTTTGCGACCCAATACCGGATAGTGATAGTTAGGGTAGATAAACCCGACTGCGTCAAATACACGGTTGAGTCTTTTCTTCTTTCGGCCTCCGAAGGCTGCTGATAACGCAGTGTTCTCGGCCTTCGAATACGCCCCAAGAAGTTCGTCACTTAATATTTCAATGCTTTTCAACCAATCGTCATCAGGTTCAACAAATTTATCCCCGTATTTGAATGTGTATTTTAGTCTGACTAGTCCGCCTTCGTCGGACTCTTTGATGGTCTCCTTTGGCATTTCCCATTTTTCTGCAAGTGGCCATACCCTGAAGGCAGATTACGCCGAAGGCTCTTTGGCATTCTTCGGCTGCCTCATCCATTTCAATCTTTGGCCTTCGAAGTCCGAAGCGTTGCCAGATGGGGCGCATAATGATACTCTTGACATTTTCTTGCGTTGTTAAGTCATTCTTCACATAGAACCACTCTGTCATCCAGGCTCCGGGCCACCTCTTCCGAAAGGTCGGCACAGGGCAGCTTGACCCGGAGCGGGCACCGAAGCTGTAACACCCAAAGTTGTTGTGATATTGTTCTTTTCCCCAGGGCTTCGTCTCGTATAATAACTCATGAATGTTGCAGAAGCTTTTAGCGTTTGGTTCCAAACCTTGGCTTCTCGCAGCCCAGATAAACACCCCCATTCTTATGATGGCTTCGGGAGTAATTTGATGCAGGTAGACTTGAAATGTTTTTAGTACCTCAACAACAAAGTTGCTTAGGGGGAATCAAAGCCCTGCCTTGAGAAAGCTTCGGAAGATAACGACCTCATCTTCTTCGGGGGTGGGAGAAGTCTTTTCCCCAGCATCAGCTCTCACAATAGATATATCTCGAAAATACCGCCCCCTCATATTATCAATATGACTCTGTTTGATAGTGGTTTTCCCAAAAACCGTGTGACTTGGTCGCCATGGCCGATCTTTGGCCTCTTCCCCTCCACTTTCTACATCAAAACTGTCGCTATCATCAGTATCTTCGGACAGACCTTCAAGAATTTCCTTGGTGATTTTCTCTGTATTGGTCTCCGCCATTGCTATAAGAAACCCCAAGTTCTTCTCTTCGTCAAGACTCAGCTTCGTCTCAGTAGGGATCTTCTTACCTTCAGACATCTTCGGAAGTGCTAAAAAACTGTTTCCAAGGCCGAAGCTTTAAAATCAAAAAGATCAGCAAATCTTAGTGCACAAGAGCTAAAAATGCAGTGGGCCGAAGCAGATGGCAAGTGTGCGTACCAAATGAGTTTGCGATATGATCTTATTTATATCCCCGGGGCGGTGAAAATTGAAAGACCCCGCTTGTCAGTGAGTGTTGCTATTCTAGCAAAGGGAAGGTGTTTTTTCGGACCTTCGGCTCAGGGCCTTCGTCCATTTCGCAATCTGAATTTATCATTAACAAATTAATATTGCGAGGGGCTACTGTTGGGGGCCTTCGTCCTCCGAAGGTCCTCAAAAACATGATTTGACAATGTTTTCCAAGTGGACTATGTGAACAGGTGCTTTCGGATTCAGAACTATGAATATGAAGTACGGTCAGGACGAAGCCTGAACCAGACGAAGGACGGGCTGATTACCAAGCTCCACGAAGGATGGTGCACAGCCGAAGCTGTGCGCAGGGAAGCTTCGTCGCGGTAGCAGAGAGGGGAACCAACTTAAAGATGAAAAGACTACGTGGGCCTTGACAGATTTCCATAAGTCATTGACAAATGTAATGGACATAAATGTAATTTTACGAGGGCTGTGTCCCGCATCTATAAATAGATGAACAGTACTCCCGTACTGTTCACGCTGACTTGGCATTTGCTTTTGCGTCACGCTTGTACTTTTTACCTTCTCTCAGGACCGAAGGTACATTTGTAATTTGAAATCATTTCTATTTTTCCATGTTAATAAAATAGAAATGATTCTATGATGATGCTTGTATTATATTTCATGCTTTATATGAATCCTTCGTCATTACTTATTATGTTCACGAAGGTATGTCTCTTATGACCCTCGTCCGAAACTCATTATTTCCCGAAGGGACATAATGCTTCGAAGGACGAAGGACTTTAACACTTAACACTTTTTATGTTGCCTTGTTCTTAACTCTTAGCATTTGAGAACAAGTCCCCAACACCATCGCACTTGAACACAAACGTGTTCAGCTTGGCGAGATTAAAAGGAAGGGTATCACCCAGGGTCAGGAGAGTAGCAGCATCCGCCCTCGCTTCGCTCCACCTCAGGGTATAGCGTCTTGTGCTGGAGGAGGACAACAGTTGTACTAGTGTCCTACTGAGCAGGCACCACAGGCCACTACTCAGACATCATGCCCTCGTCAGGCTGCCCCCATTGGCACCCTGGCGAGACCTGCTGGCCAGAGCACCACTACAGTCACCACTTGCTTCAAGTGTGGTGAGGTTGGGCATTACGCCAATGGTTGTCCTAAGAGTTACCCCAACACACTAGCTCGAAGCAATGTTCAGGGCAAACAACAGACTCCAGCTAGCAACAAGGGCCATGTAATACACTTCCGCTATGTAATAATGTTTGTGACATTTATCTCTATACACTTGGTCATTATATATGTTGTTCTTCTTTGGCGCACATATGAGACACACCCGGCTTTACCCATTAAATCCGAGTGTAACATCATCTAAAGGTGTCTCTGATCAGAGGAGTCAGAAGGTTTGGAGTCAAGGGCAAATTAGCACCCGATACATCGGACCGTAGTGGTAAGACATGGAGAAGTGGCATACCAAGTCAGCCTACCAGCAAGTTTGTCAGCAATGCATGATGTTTTCAGCGTATCCCAGCTGAAGAAATGTTTGTGAGTGCCAGAAGAGCAATTGCCATTCGAGGATCTTGAAGTCCAGGAAGACTTGACATATATTGAGAAGCCAAATCAGATCTTGGAGACAATAGATAGAGTCACTCGAAGAAGCACCATTCGAATGTGTAAAGTCAAGTGGGGCCACCATTTAGAGGAAGAAGCAACCTGGGTAAGAGAGGATGATCTGAAAGCCAAGTATCCCGAGCTCTTTGCTAGCCAACCCTAAATCTCGAGGGCGAGATTCTTTTAAGGGGGATAGGTTTGAAACACTCTGAATTTGGGGGTATAAAATTTCTTCTCTAATATCTACCAAATTCAGGTGTTACCTCTTCTCTCCTCTCTATAGATTTCTTTTCTCTTCCTTTTAATAGGGTTTTGTTTATTTATTTGGGATATGTATTATTTCTTTAGTATATTAAAACCTAGGGGAGACATGAATTGTTGCATCGTGCTGAGCCTAGACTTTACTTTTTGTTTGATGCATATATTTGAATTATTAAAATTTGCATTTGTGGTTTGGTTGGATTTGAATTCAATAGAGAAAATAAAGGAAAGGGATTGGAATCCATCCATCTTGTGCTCCTGTAACTTTGGATTTTGTTCACTAGGGTCTTGAGCCTATTGTATGTTTCGGTTGGCTCCTCTCCCCTTTTCATGGCGAATCTCCCAAGCTCACCTTCCACCAATTCCATTTTGGTAATCATAGTGACATTGTTTCCCTCATGAGAGATCTTGAGGGTGTCCCAAATTTGTTTGGCATTGTCCAAGCCGCTGACTTTGTTATACTCATCCATGCATAGAGATGCTAGCAAAACAGTAGTAGCTTGGGCATTTTTATGAATTTGTTCATTAATTAATACATGATTGTTACTACTGTCAAATTGCATTCCATTTTCCACAATTTCCCAAATACTAGGATGGAGAGAAAATAAATGACTACACATTTTATGGCTCCAAAATGAATAGTCTTCTCCATCAAAGCGAGGAGGTTTACCGAGTGGAATAGATAATAAATGAGCATTCGTATTATAAGGGATGCAAGAATAATCAAAAGAGTAGTTCTGATTAACCATTTTCTTTTTCAACGAAGAGTCTTCGTCATCGTCATCCCTTGGTGAAGAGGAGGAGGTGTCACTGTCGTAGTAGATGATCTTCTTAATGCGCCTTTTCTTGTTCCCCTCCTTTCTCTTGTTGTTTGAGCCTGAGTTAGTGGGCTTGTCACCTTTTGGCTCATCAACATAGAGGGCCTCCTTCTCTTTGTCGTTGATCGCCATCCCCTTTCCTTTAGGATCCATCTCTTCAGGCGTTTAGTCCTTGAATGAAGAGTACGGCTCTGATACCAATTGAGAGCACCTAGAGGGGGGTGAATAGGTGATCCTGTAAAAATCAAGTCTAAACAACACAAACTTGGTTTATAATAGAGAGGAGAGACCTCTTCACTTGATTGTTCCTTTAGAATATGTATTGAACTTAGGAACAATAACGCAAGTGAATAAATGAGAACTCTGTGGAAGAAAACAATCACAAATAAAGATGTGCAAGTGACACGGTGATTTCATCCCGTGGTTTGGCCAATGCCTACTCCATGTTGTGGTGACCTCCTTCGGTCAAGGATTGCACTCAATCCCTCCCATGTGATCCAACAACCAACTTGAGTACCACGATTTTCTTCCTTTTAGCAAGTGTTCCCTTTGTGAGGAATCTCCACAAGTTGGAGCCTCTCACCCTTACAAGATTGATCACAATTAAATCACAAGAGTAAAGGGGGAATAGATGTAACACCCTAGGTGTTACTCAGGGTTTCCCCTCAGTACCTGCATCTTTGGCCTGTTTATCAAATGTGGTTTAGCTTGGGCTTAAGGCACCAAAATTTAGGAGCTAAACCTTGATCAGGTCTTACTCACCCTATAAATCACATCCTAACCATATGAAGCTTAAAGAGGAAGGTGATATACCAAAACCCTAAAAATCCTCATAGGGGCAAAGGAACACTAAAAAGAAACTCAACAAAAAGACCAAGAAGATCATTTGTCATGACTTGTGCCAATTATAAAAGTTGTGATACACTAAATAACCTACAAAAAATAGTCAGATAGTTTGCCCAAAAGAGCTTTGCAAAATCCCCAAACAAGCCACTCAAGTGGGGGCTTCAAATAAAAATCAGGGTTTTAGAATTCTGAAATCCAACCCTCTCACAAAGATCAAACGCGTTCACCAAGTTCTAAAACTCAAATTCACTTGACCCAAATAACAAAGTGGCGCCAAAGGACCCCTAGAACACCCTAGTGAAGTTTGAAAACAAACCCAAGCCGATTGACACGATTTGGTGTGAGATTTGCCTCGGGGCAAAGCAGTCGGACACACCCACGATGGTTACATGACAACTCCCCAGACAGACTCGAAAACCCATCGGCTTCCACACGAAAATGTTAGAGTAGAGCTAGGGGAAGAAATCTCCCATAAGGATCCTGTCAAAATTTGCTAAGATTTGGAGCCAATGGATGCTTGAAAGCGACCACACTGTGTGTCGCCACGTGTTCGATCGCGTGCTCCAGTGCTCGGCTGCACACTGGCCGCTCTCTGCGCACGCGCCACGCGTGGTCGGCTCCTTTCCCGCGCCAGCACCCAGTCATGCCCGAAGGCGCCTATAAATCCCTCCCCGATGTGCGGCAGTTCATCCCTCACCCCGCCACACTTCCCCAAGCAAAAACCCCAACTTCGGCGAGTTCTGCGCCGCCCGCCATTGCCGCCCGAAACTCGCCATCATGGCCAGGCCATCCCGACCACCCCATCGCCTAACCGAGGGCACCAGAGGCTTCCCCGCACCCTTCCACAGCTTGTAGCCTCGCTTAAGTTAGAAAAATGGAAAGGGCACTAAAAATAGAAACCAGAGAGCAATATTATTTTTCCTAGCATGATTAAGTAATAAAGTTCAAGGGAAAAATATATGGAACCCTAGTCTAGTGCTGTTCTGGAATTTATGATTTTATTTAGGTATTGAGTGTTTAAGTAAGATAATGATTAAAAATAATAGGACATATGCAACAGTGATAAGAAAAATTTAGTGGACCCTTGACCACTATTGCACCACTACAAAAGTAGTAACCACCCCAGAATATCACAGTAAGTGGGTTAAACAAATAAAACTAGGATTTTGCCAATACTTTAAAAAAATAAAAAGAGAGACCAAAGGTGGAAAACAGTAAGTAACCTTATTTTTCCCTAAGTACTTGTGATATGTACTATAAGAGAAAAATATAAATCGTACAACCCATCCCCTATAGGTAAAAATAACCAACTTTAGGAATGATTACTTTTGCGCAAAGAAGAAACTAGAAAAATTGGGAAATCTGTTGTTTGACATTTTTCAAATAGAGTGGTAGTAGAAAGCACCCACTAGGCCCCCAAACTTTAGAAAATTACCATTAATTAACCACTAGATATCCTTGGCTGAAATTTGGCATAGGAGCATAATATCACCCATAAGCATCAACAAAAATAAGTTATAGGGCAGAAGCCACTTCTACACAAGGGTTGTAGTTTAAAGTGCCCCCTCTGCCCTAGATTTTGTTATTTTTTTACAAAGAAAACCACTTCCATTTTAAGCCTCATTTTTTGAGACATACTTGTGTAATTCAATAAGAAACCACTGTAATTTTTATAGGAGTATTGGAAACTTCTAAAACAGAAGCGTAGTTCAACCTACCCTATAAAAGACCTTAAAAATTAAAAAGGGGAAGAAATCCTTGAAACCTAGTATGCACTATGGACATGTACAAATGAATATAATTATGTTGCATTCATACTCATACATTTGCATTCATTAGATTGCAATCTCGCGGACGAAGAGTATGTCTTGATCCAAGTGCCAGAGGCACAGCAAGAAGAAGCTCGGGAACTAGCTCCCGAACTCGTCGCCGAAGAACCTCCCGCTGCACCCGCATTTGAAGGTAAGCCCCAGTTTTATGCATAACCATTATATATGCTATTTTACTGCAGTTAATGGTTATAGGCTTGTATCGTGCACTTAAGTGTAGGAGTTTCTTGAAACCCTAGCTGCATGAACATAGGATTCCTTTTTCTGATGGATACTAGTATGCTAAGTTGAGTAGCTGCTTTGCTAATTAGGGATCTCGGTAGAAGTCAAGTGATTTTTCTAGCACTCGCGCGAGGTCAAGAATTGAATGTATTCATCTCGATAACGAGACCTATGATGGTCCATGGACATGGATCCAGGGTGGATGCCTTGTCTATGAGACAGGAATGGAATTAAGGATTAATGTGCGGATACCTGAGTCAAGCGTTTGAAAGTACTAAACACATGTCGGGAAATATGGTAACCGGTAAGCCTAGTACCTGAGTGAAGCCGGGCGCGGACTTTCCTCCTCACTTGTCCTGAGACATGGTTGCTAGCTATGGTGGGTGCAAGTGTAGCCACTGAACGAAGGTAACCGGGGATAGTAGGGGCATTGCATGCCAAGGCAGTGAGCCCTAGCCGTGAACGGGGAATCAATGGGGATGGTTGACGTGTGTGGGGATGGAGTGCCCTTACATGTCGTGTGTTTAGGTTTACCTTGCAAGGTTAAAACTCGATTTGAATCGTCTGCTTCTCGCAGCTAAAGAGACTGCTTGACCCCTTGTACTGCATTGAGTAAAAAGTGAAATGAGGATTCTTGAGATAACTTGTTGATTGCATTAAATGATTGTTACCATGTATACTTAGAAAGGAGCACACCTAGCTTAATTAAATATGCTAGAACTAGAAAAGCTAAAACCGTTTTTAGACTCAGCTAGTGCCTTTGGCAAAACAAACCCCCTCAGCCAAACAGCTTCATGTTCTAGAGGTTGATGAGTAGACTCCTCACACCGGGTACTTCTAGCTGAGTATTAGTATTCTCACACCCGGTTTTGGAAGGCAAACCGAATGCGAACCATGTACGTGCCAGGATCAGAACTCACGTACACAGCGATTACATAATTGGACATCATCACACAATGCTTGAAATAAACAGCGGAAAGGTACTTTATTACATCCAGATGTCAGAGACATCCACAGGGTCTATTACATAAACATAGTGTTTAACAATAACATCAAAGTGCGGAGTATCGAATCATAGAATGTAAGCCTACACAGGCAGCTAACTAGGGGTTTGCCACTAAGATAAACTAGAACTCGTCATATTCCTAAAACTCCTCGAAGTCATCCATGTTGCCAACTTCACCTCCTGAGCACTGAGAATAGTGGGGACAACCTGGGGTGGGGTGGTTTGTAAAGCAAGGGTGAGTACACTTCAACGTACTCAGCAAATGTCCCGTTCGGCTAAAGTGGACTAGTTTTATGTGGAGTTTAAGGTTAAGCAGTTGCATTTAGTTGATCAAGTTTTATTATTATAAGTAGAGCCAAATTTTAGTAATAACCCAGTTATTACCCAGAGGCGCTCCCTCCAAGAGGAAATACCAGAGATCAGGATTATAATCACCATTGTTAACCATCATCATAAAAGTAACCATTGTTCTTCTAATCAAAGAGGATCCCAAGGCTGCTCATAACCATGAGCACGACTGATATACCAGTTTCTAACACTTTGCAGAGGTCGCACACTTTACCCACAAGTCATGATTCCCATTCTGCCTGGGGTTCTAGCCTCCCCATTGATCACTGCAAAGGTGACCTAGCAGGGTCTCACTATGTAGCCTTTACAAAGATTTCCCAGAGGACATAGCCGCCCGTTAGGTTTCTCCAGTTTGATAAACACAGTACATCTCCCCAAAGGAAGGGTGACTAACAAAACCAAATCAAAGAACCTCTACAACCAGCCTCAGCAGAGCAAGTAATGTGCCCGAACCCCATTGACGGCCCTACGGCGAAGCCAACTACTCCTCTGGTTCCTCTAATTAATCAGCTAAGGGCATCACATTCCACCATCATGGTTGCACTGTTATCCCTGGTTATCACTCCCCAAATAGGTCCTTACCTCCATAATTACTCAGGAAAGAGCCTGAGCCCCCTAAAGTAATCACAAGGACCCCATCGAGATAACATCATTGTATTATAAAAGATCACATCATGTTCATTGATTAAGTTTAAGCAATAGCATAAGCTAACTATGATTTACCCAAAAAGGTAAATAAGGGTAAGGGAAATACAAACTAGTCAATCCTTAAGTTTCAGTAATGTAATGCGGGACAGTGAATTATAAAGTAAAGTAGGACATGATAGGTCCGAGGACACTTGCCTTCACCAGGTTGTTGCTCAAGGAGGTCTCCAACAACACACTCGGGAACCTCGGCTGCTCGTTGTCTAAGTAAAGCGAGCATACATTCAATACATTTGGACAAGTAAAAATGAACAGCACATCAAACATTTACAATCATTGACACATAACTCAGAAGGGTATAGTATTAAGTATAAGGGAATGATATCAAGTTACCAAGAAAATGGAGTAATCCTAATTGGGAAATTAACTACTCTTTAAATGTTTAGGACATAGCTCAAAGGGGTTAAGTAGTGATTAAAACAAAGGAAAGCTAAAATCATAATATAATTACTCTCATTTAGGAATTTGATTATCCCTTAAATATTATCCATAATTACATACCTAATTATAGTTATCATATTAGGGTCTAAAGGTTAAACCAAAAATAAATCCATTAAATGCATAACACTAGTCTCACCAAATTAAATATATTTTAACTCCTAGGATTCTTCTTTTATTTATTTCATTGAATAAACAAGTCAACATATACATTAATCCTATATTCTAAGTGCAAAATTAAGGTATGAAGATTACAGTTGGTCATATTTTATTTGGATAGAGAATAATCTTGTGAACATTTTGCAATTTGAACCACTAAATTTGGAGTTCATATGAAAAGATATAAAATAAACAAGTTTTAAAGTTTGAAATATGATATTAAGGCTAAATCTGTAATTAAATAAAAGTCCAGGGGCTATTCTAAAGAAACTAGGGAACTATGCGCTAAAACAGAGGATGGCGGGTTGATTTCCTAAAACCAAGGGGGTCTTAAGCAAAATAACCACGCGAAGGGGTACGGGGTAATCTCAGCCATCGAATCAGAAACCAACGACCTAGATTAGATCGCGCAGGCGTGGGCGCGCGGACGCGACTAATAAGCGAGGCCAAGGCATCGGTGAGCCAGGGCGAGCTAACCAGCCAGGGCCCTGGGGCAGAGGCGCGGGTGAGGGGAGAGAGGAGAGATGGTTGGATCTGGATCGGGCGGCTAGGATTAGATCCGCTTGGGTTTGCTCTGCGCTGTCCGATCTTAGGCGAACGACTGAGATCTAACGGCAGGAGGGCGGTCATGGGCACGGTGGCGCCGCTCGGTCCCACGGCAGAAACTCGCCGGAGACGAGTAGACTGGCCACGACGGGGCACCAGAGGCTTGGGGGTTGGCCTAGGCACGCACAGGGGGATCTGGCGAACTCAGCCGAGAGCACCATGTGTGGCGGAACCGCCCGAATTATCCCAACTTAAGTGCTTAAGTCCCACCTTAAAGGCTAGACCACACTTAAATAGGAATAAATCGTCAGTCCCTCGGATCTAGTCCGACGAGGCCACTTATCCAGGATCGAATACCACTAGCTCACTCGAAGGTGAGGTACAGAGAAATACAATAAAACATAATACCACAAATTTATTAAGTATCAATAGTGATTACATTATCGGAGTTTCAGAAATAATAATCATAAATTTTAATGCAGCGGAAATAACTAACGGAGAAAACCGAGTAACATGGCGAAGCCTGGCCACGCTACTCCTCCTGGTCCCCTCCTGCGGAAGCAGTAACCCACTTGACCGTCTGTTCCGGTGGCAGGGACGAAAGCCAAGTCA
Organism: Zea luxurians; assembly: GCA_029449295.1. NCBI lineage: Eukaryota > Viridiplantae > Streptophyta > Magnoliopsida > Poales > Poaceae > Zea > Zea luxurians. The sequence continues at coordinate 44,670,215 of JAOPSE010000004.1, read as the reverse complement.
CACCATCAACCAAACATCCTAAGAAGTACCTGCAAAAATTATGCCACAAGCAAGGCTGAGTATACTAATACTCAGCTAGACTTACCCGGTGTGAGGAGTCTACTCCTCTACCTCTAGACATGCAGCTGTTTGGCTGAGGGGTTTGGTTTGCCAAAAGCAATAGCTGAGTCTAAAATCAAGTTTTAGCTTTTCAAGTTTTAGTATGATCCTTTTTAAACTAGATGAGTACCTAGCTACTCTTACATGATATCAAACATTTTTAAGCAATCAACCTTTTTGCCAGTCAACTCATTTCCACTTATTACTCAATGTAGCAGCATGGATCAAGCAGTCTCATTAGCTGCGAGAAGCAGACGATTCGAATCGAGTTTTTAAACCTTGCAAGGTAAACCTAAACACACGACGTGGCGAGGCACTCCGTCCCCACACACATCAACCGTCCCCATCGATTCCCTGGCAACAGAAAGGGGCTCACCGCCTTGGCGTACAATGCCCCACTGACCCCGACTGCCGTCGTGCAGTGGCCGCACTTGTACCCACCATAACCGGAATGGGAGACCACGTCTCAGGTCGCGTGAGGAGGGCAATCTGCGGGCAGGTTCACTCAGGTACTAGGCTTACCGATTTACCATATTTCTCGGTATGTGTTTAGTACGTTCAAACGCTTGACTCACGGTACCACACCATAATCCTTATTCAAATTTTTATCCCGTAGACAACAAATCCCCATGGATTGTTGCCCACAAACCAACATCAATATGATAAGAAAGTGGATACAGCCAATTCCTGACCTCGCGCGAGTGCTAGAAAAATCACTCGACTTCTACCGAGATCCTACTTAATAAAGCAGCTACTCGACCTAGCATACTAGTATCCATCTCAAAAGGAACCCTGAGTTCATGCAACTAGGGTTTCAATCAACTCCTACACTTAAGTGCACAGTACAAGCCTACAAACATTAAGTGTAGTAAAATAGCATATATAAACGGTTATGCATAAAACCGGGGCTTGCCTTTAATTTTAACACTTAGATAGTGTTTGCTGGGGGAGGGAGGTGCTCGCTTGGCGAGCATCCACTGGTTATGTCCATTCTTCAGGTCGTCCATCAACGGCATCTTGTGGTTGGCACCACACCACTTGCACGATCGTCACCTCTCGGTCCTAAATGAGATGCAAGATGCATATGTATGAATATAATGAAAGTAGCACAAAAATAGCACAAGATACAAAAAGATACAGTGGCGAACTAAACATTAATGTGGAAGACGCCGCAGACAACCACATGTTAGCTTTACTTATCTACACGTTATCGACGTTCAACCTTAACACCATTAAAAAGACGACAACATGTTATTTATTTACGCAACACAATTACAATATCACAAACACGCACATTTTATTTATTTAGATACGACTTTTTATTAGTTCTCGTGATCATACAAAATCATCTCAAACAACACAAGTTTTACAGAGCATCTAGGCATCAATAACTACGAAACTCCTATCCAGAGCCAACCACAGCAAGCAAGCACAACAATCATGGACACATGTTAACTTAAGTTTAGACATTACCAGTCTAGGTCCGTTAAGTGCTAACTAAGCATTTTTAGCCAAAGGGTGAACTAAACACTTAAATGCGCACTTGCAGATTTTTAGGACAGCAGCATAGCAGTAACTCGTTTTAATCATAACTTTTCGAATATTAATCCAAAAATAGCAAACTAAGATTTTCTGGAAAGCTTAAAACGTGCTTTACAACTTTGTTATTTTCATCACAACATGATTCAACACTTAGCAAGGTCAAAACGTGCTAATACAACAGCGCTGTCCAGATTTGGACAGATTCAGGCTAGCAACTTCAAAAATTCACAACTGAAAATTCAGACATCCAAACAAAGTGATTTTAGACTTCCTGGAAAGGTAATAAAATTGTCTACAATTTATTTATAAACGTCACTGGCTGGTTTAACATGTATCAAGGGTAAAATATACTATGAAGGCTGTGCTGTCCAAAACTGGATAGATTCAGTCTTCCCACTTTAAACACATGTAACTTAATCTTCAGACCACCGAAAAGAGTGATCTAAGACTTTTTGGAAAGTTTAGCAAAAGTACTACACAACTTTTATAATCACCAAGAATTGATTCTATGTCGAACTGAATCAAACAATTCAGTTTTCGAAATCTGTTCTGACGGTGGACAGAACACAGCAAGCAGTCTGTAAAATTCATAACTCTTAAACCGTCAGGCCTTTAGTTATGAAATTTTAACACAAGCAAGATCAGAAAAGCATCTACAACTTTCTTATAATGACCATGAACAGATTGCAACATTAAATTGAGCAAACAATGCAGTTTCTGAAATCTGTACAGAATTTGGACAGATTCAGTTACTGAATTTGAAAAATACATAACTCCTAAACTATCAGACCTGGGGCTGTCAAATTTTAACACAAGTAAGATAGTAGAGTTGTCTACAACTCTCTTGTGAACACTAATAACTGATTTCAACATTAACTTAAGCAACCATTGCAATTTCTGAAATCTGTCCAGAAATTCGACAGATTCAGATGCTGGGCTTGCGAAAAACACAACTCCTAAACGATCAGGCTTATGGCTGTCAAATTTTTGTACAAGCAAGATAATCATGTTATCTACAACTTTTCTATAGCACATATCTACAGAAAACACAATTTAGTTCATCAAACATACAGCACACCGAAAACAGTACGTGCAGCCCAAAACAGCAATCAACACATTTCAGCTTCTATACAATTTAAGAATTGCGGCGTTCTAGAGACTTGAATTATTGTGACACTTTACCATTTGTTAGAGTTAAATTAATTAAATGAGGACTCACAAGTAGACCTACTAATTTTTATACAAGTTATTTTGCGCTTAAGAACTACCATGCACAATTAATCAACGCATTCACCACAATCCCCAAATCCGGCATATAGGTATATCAAAGCGTCTTTCACCCACTAGTTTGCATTTTTGCTTAGACACCACATGAGCACTACTAATTTTTTACCCTCGATCATAACCCTGCGCAATTGGGCTACAACATCCCAAGCGGGTGCAAGAACACTAGTTTCTAGTTTTAACCACGTGATTATTCCATTAATCATTTTAACTACTTAATCGGCATCGACCGACTTAACTTCATCTCGACGGTCCGAGCACCACAATTCATGAAGTCTACCTAGACATCTAGCATCACATAGAGAGTCTACTACTTCACATTGCAATTCATACAGAAGCGCAAGGTGACAATAATAACACACAGGTAATCGACCTTTCCTACGACCTTCAGTTAGGTCATCAACAGACGACATGATGACTGCGAAAGCATGTCACCATTTCATCACACTCATCGCCTATATGCGCACTAATTTATTTCTTGCGACACATGCACTCAAAATCAATCTACACTACACAAATACACGTATCTCTTATTTATGCGCCGACTTAACACCTTTCGGGATAAAGCGTCACTATAAACACCTTACACCTAATTTCCTTAGGAACCTATTAGTTCACTCGAAGACATCTATTCAAGTCATAAACACCATCATACACTATATGTGAAGCACAATGTAAGGAACACATAATGCGCATCGACACGACTCGACTTATAAAGGTAGAGGAAGCGGTGACTACTTTGGCATGTCACCACCTCTCTAGTTAAGCCAAAACAATTTCTACTTATATCGATCGAACATTCATGTCGAGCACCACAATGCACTTCGATATACACATTCGACATCCGGTGCTTCGACAGACCCACACTTCTAATCTACTTATCACATCCAACCAACACCACATGCCCACTACACTCTTATGACCAAGTTTTGGCGCAAATATTTATAACAACTATCGACTAGACGAGTGGAACACCAAACTCATTATTTGTACATCTCATCTTCAACAATAACATGTCGCATAACTTATATTCTCAATCTACTCTAACCTACACCAACGATGAATACATAAGATATAATTATCTTAGACTAACTCATTAGCCGACTACGGAAATCACCGAGCATGCTTTAGGCTTTATTTAAATTTGCCGCGCGAACACAATATTTTACGACGAAGCATTTTAACAATCAATTAATACATCCGCGACCAATTCCTATGACGTACAAAATAACTATCGCAGCCACACATATTCAACATTAATATACACCATATTTGTATGCATGCCATCAATCGAAACACATCAATAGTAAATCATAAGTCTATCCACCTGTCAAACTCGGATTCGGGTTGCACATGCGTCCACGGTTTAGGGGCTTCACCAAAACATGCATCGCGCGAGACGCCGCGGCAACATCTAGCTGCGATTAACATCACTCAATGGTTCAAACATTTTTATCAAGCACTTAAGATCCAAAAACAATGGAATACTAGCGAGGGGCTCACCAAGGATTTTTGACGCCGACTCACAAGCGCGGCGCAGATCGATGACGCCGCATGGGGCTGTCTCAAACACCACCGCGATGACGCGGGTCGGGACTGTGCAGATCGAGCGAGCACGCGATGCGGGGGATCCGGGGCTGCTGTTTTTGGACCGACATCGCTGCGCAGAGAATCATGGCGCCATGGCCGCTGTCCGAGCAGGGGCCCCCTTGCTGCCGCACTAGGGAAAATAGGAAGGGGGCTCGCTGCTGGCAGAGATGTATGGAGGGAAGATGTGTAGGCGATGGCGGCACTCGGGCTGGGTCGGCGAGCTCACTGCCGGCAGGAATGGAGGCAAAACACCCAGGTGCTCCACGCGCGCCATGAGCATACACCCAGCCGATGCCGAGGTCGGCCCAGGGAGGGGCACCGAGCGCTACTGTCCATGGCGCAGGGGACCCAAACGCCATGACTATTGGCCGGAGCAGAGGCGTCGGTCTGAATGGGGGCGCTGAGCCAGAGAAGAACAGAGGTCCGACCAGGGCGACGGTGGCGCACCTGCTCGAGCTGGGGGCCGGTCCGGCCATGGCCAGCGACCGAGAGAGCAGAGAGAGGAAATAAAATGGGGCAGCGGCCTGGAGGGAGCAGAACGCCGAGGGGGATGGAGAGAAGGGAAGGAGGGGTGCGCGCCCAGGGAGCTTGGAGCTCGACGCCTAGCTGGCAGCTCGCCGTGGACAGCAGAGGGAGGGAGGACGGGCGCCATGGGAGAGGAGCCGAGCTCCCTGCGTGCTGCCGTGGGGAAGAGAAGGAAGAAAACGTGCTGGCTGAAGGAAGAAAAGAGAGTGGCGGCTAGGGGGGGTAGATGCAAATTTTCCAATTTGCAAGGGGAGGCACTTCTATTTATAGACATGTGAGGGCTAGGGTTCTCTTAGTGGGCCAAATGGGCTGGGTTGGGCTGGCCCAAAACGCCAAACGGGCTGCGCTAAAAATTTTCCGGAATAAAATGTTCCCGCGGAATTTGTCTGTACACAGAACAGAGCGAAAGAGATTTCGGCGAACGGACGATTGAGCAATTTAATTCGGCCGAGAGTTGGATTTGAATTCGCTCGGAAATAATTCCCTACGCGTGATTTGAAAATAAATCGTCTTGAGATACGGCCGGCTTTCGGATTTTTGATTGAAAGAGACAAACCGCGACATTAAAAAAAAATCGTCGCCGATGTTGATTTTTAAATCGGGATCGAACATAGAGGTATGAAGTCGAGTCGGATAAGAATTAATTAGAGGGCGACATACTGAGTATCCCGTTGGAGAATACGGACCCGGATAGAATAGCCGGACATCGATCGAAGTTCGCGGAATTGGACTCGGGCTCAGATCAAATAAAAGTCGTCGAGAGTTTGATTAAATGGCTTCAGATGAGATTTAAAATTCGATAATGATCTTCGAGTCTGCATGAGTTCCGAGAATTAAAAGTTTTAACACACTCCAAAATTGGCTGTTTCTCGCGATCGATTAACTCTGAATTCGGTGAACTTCCGAGAGAAAGCCTGATAAACAGAGATAGGCACGATCGAGAAATAGAAATTTTTACTGAGCATCCGAGATTAGGATTAATCTCCCGACATAACGCGAAATAGACACCTGGGGTGTCACAGCCTTCCCCCCTTAAACAGAATCTCGTCCCGAGATTCGAATGAGGGTCTTCAAGGGTGGAGAAGCATGTAACTCCCAGGCTGATGATAGATGCAAATTCATGAGATGGAATTTGACAAGATACTGGAGACAGATTTGGATAGAATATCGCGGCATGCTGAGACAAAATGCAGCGATCACTCTGAGAGAATGTTCACAAAAGATAGCACATCAGTATAGTCTCGTAATGGATCACGACTATTAACCGCGATACCAGCGCGTACTGAGTAGCTCAACCATGTGTGCACCATAGTAGGCTCTCGGTTTCGTCGCGGCACCATCGGTCGTTAGTCATAACACCATTACCAAACGTAACCAATGAGAATTCCACATAGCATAAATAGATGGAGCCCATGAGAGTATGGCTCAGAAAATGTGATCAGAGTTGAAGCAGAGATTACTGGCAAAAAGAGCATCACATGAGAATTTTCATTTAACTCAAAGAACCATTTTATGATCAGCATGGAGATTATCAGATCAGATATTAGCACGAGATTTGATATGAGGATGAACTGACCACGAGATCAAAATAGATTGTTGAGCTTTTAGAGACATGAGAGAACTAAAGTCAACAGCACAATCCATTGAACCAAGGGATTCACTGCTTAGAGATAAAATCGATAAAAACAACGTCATGATCCTCAGAGAAGGGGGTATGAGAATGATCAGAAATGGGAGATTTAGGCGAGATCAACATCCGATACTTGAGAACAGATTATAGCAGATAACTAGATAACAGGGCAGAATCATTGGATGATCTAGAGATTTGGATGATAAGGCCACAACATGATTCACAAGGAAAGAGATCACCAGATCCATGCGAAAGGAGTGGTAGGCAAACAGGATCAGCTAGGATGATTAACAGAAATGCTATGAAGTTTTAGGGGCAAGGATTTATGGAAGGAAACTTGGCCTTGATAGGGTTTGCGCAACTAGACACCAGCAACAAATTCTTTTTGACACTACAAGTGTACAAGGAAGCTTTAGCCGATTTAGGGGTCAAGCTATGGGAATCTACAAGTTGTGTAGGTGTAAATTCAAGTGTAAAACACACAAGGGCTAGAAACACCAAAACAAGCACAATTTTTTTTTTTGGAGGTATCACTTTCTAAACTCGAGGTTGTTAGGATGGGGGTCTTTTTATGGGCAAAACAAGCAACAATTTTTTATTGGCAAAAAGGGTTGAACAATTGCAGTGCCACCTAGATAGCAAGACAAGAGAAACACATAACACAACCTAGTCAAGACTATCATGGCACATAGGATAAGACAATTTTTTTTTTTTGCAGTTCATAGCATTACATCACATTATTCACAAGTTCATATTATTGGAATAGAGGTGAGAGAAGCATGTTGATGCACAAGAAACAATTATGCGACAATCATGATGCATGCTCATTCTAGTCGTCTTCACAGACCTAGCTAATTTTTCGGGTGCTTCTATAGCATCCCAATAGTAGTAGTAGCCTTTATGGCCTAAATAACTAGCCACCTAGCTACCCATCTATTTCCTAAGGCTTCGCGTCTTAGGTCTATCCTTATCGTCCTGACGGTCTATCCAACATTGGTTTCTAGCAAGTTTTACTTTAGAAAAGGTTGGTAACCATGACTTATTGACTTCTCTGTGATGGTATTCGCTCCGATACCAGCTGTGGCGGAACCGCCCGAATTATCCCAACTTAAGTGCTTAAGTCCCACCTTAAAGGCTAGACCACACTTAAATAGGAATAAATTGTCAGTCCCTCGGATCTAGTCCGACGAGGCCACTTATCCAGGATCGAATACCACTAGCTCACTCGAAGGTGAGGTACAGAGAAATACAATAAAACATAATACCACAAATTTATTAAGTATCAATAGTGATTACATTATCGGAGTTTCAGAAATAATAATCATAAATTTTAATGCAGCGGAAATAACTAACGGAGAAAACCGAGTAACATGGCGAAGCCTGGCCACGCTACTCCTCCTGGTCCCCTCCTGCGGAAGCAGTAACCCACTTGACCGTCTGTCCCGGTGGCAGGGACGAAAGCCAAGTCACACCATCAACCAAACATCCTAAGAAGTACCTGCAAAAATTATGCCACAAGCAAGGCTGAGTATACTAATACTCAGCTAGACTTACCCGGTGTGAGGAGTCTACTCCTCTACCTCTAGACATGCAGCTGTTTGGCTGAGGGGTTTGGTTTGCCAAAAGCACTAGCTGAGTCTAAAATCAAGTTTTAGCTTTTCAAGTTTTAGTATGATCCTTTTTAAACTAGATGAGTACCTAGCTACTCATACATGATATCAAACATTTTTAAGCAATCAACCTTTTTGCCAGTCAACTCATTTCCACTTATTACTCAATGTAGCAGCATGGATCAAGCAGTCTCATTAGCTGCGAGAAGCAGACGATTCGAATCGAGTTTTTAAACCTTGCAAGGTAAACCTAAACACACGACGTGGCGAGGCACTCCGTCCCCACACACATCAACCGTCCCCATCGATTCCCTGGCAACAGAAAGGGGCTCACCGCCTTGGCGTACAATGCCCCACTGACCCCGACTGCCGTCGTGCAGTGGCCGCACTTGTACCCACCATAACCGGAATGGGAGACCACGTCTCAGGTCGCGTGAGGAGGGCAATCTGCGGGCAGGTTCACTCAGGTACTAGGCTTACCGATTTACCATATTTCTCGGTATGTGTTTAGTACGTTCAAACGCTTGACTCACGGTACCACACCATAATCCTTATTCAAATTTTTATCCCGTAGACAACAAATCCCCATGGATTGTTGCCCACAAACCAACATCAATATGATAAGAAAGTGGATACAGCCAATTCCTGACCTCGCGCGAGTGCTAGAAAAATCACTCGACTTCTACCGAGATCCTACTTAATAAAGCAGCTACTCGACCTAGCATACTAGTATCCATCTCAAAAGGAACCCTGAGTTCATGCAACTAGGGTTTCAATCAACTCCTACACTTAAGTGCACAGTACAAGCCTACAAACATTAAGTGTAGTAAAATAGCATATATAAACGGTTATGCATAAAACCGGGGCTTGCCTTTAATTTTAACACTTAGATAGTGTTTGCTGGGGGAGGGAGGTGCTCGCTTGGCGAGCATCCACTGGTTATGTCCATTCTTCAGGTCGTCCATTAACGGCATCTTGTGGTTGGCACCACACCACTTGCACGATCGTCACCTCTCGGTCCTAAATGAGATGCAAGATGCATATGTATGAATATAATGAAAGTAGCACAAAAATAGCACAAGATACAAAAAGATACAGTGGCGAACTAAACATTAAAGTGGAAGACGCCGCAGACAACCACATGTTAGCTTTACTTATCTACACGTTATCGACGTTCAACCTTAACACCATTAAAAAGACGACAACATGTTATTTATTTACGCAACACAATTACAATATCACAAACACGCACATTTTATTTATTTAGATACGACTTTTTATTAGTTCTCGTGATCATACAAAATCATCTCAAACAACACAAGTTTTACAGAGCATCTAGGCATCAATAACTACGAAACTCCTATCCAGAGCCAACCACAGCAAGCAAGCACAACAATCATGGACACATGTTAACTTAAGTTTAGACATTACCAGTCTAGGTCCGTTAAGTGCTAACTAAGCATTTTTAGCCAAAGGGTGAACTAAACACTTAAATGCGCACTTGCAGATTTTTAGGACAGCAGCATAGCAGTAACTCGTTTTAATCATAACTTTTCGAATATTAATCCAAAAATAGCAAACTAAGATTTTCTGGAAAGCTTAAAACGTGCTTTACAACTTTGTTATTTTCATCACAACATGATTCAACACTTAGCAAGGTCAAAACGTGCTAATACAACAGCGCTGTCCAGATTTGGACAGATTCAGGCTAGCAACTTCAAAAATTCACAACTGAAAATTCAGACATCCAAACAAAGTGATTTTAGACTTCCTGGAAAGGTAATAAAATTGTCTACAATTTATTTATAAACGTCACTGGCTGGTTTAACATGTATCAAGGGTAAAATATACTATGAAGGCTGTGCTGTCCAAAACTGGACAGATTCAGTCTTCCCACTTTAAACACATGTAACTTAATCTTCAGACCACCGAAAAGAGTGATCTAAGACTTTTTGGAAAGTTTAGAAAAAGTACTACACAACTTTTATAATCACCAAGAATTGATTCTATGTCGAACTGAATCAAACAATTCAGTTTTCGAAATCTGTTCTGACGGTGGACAGAACACAGCAAGCAGTCTGTAAAATTCATAACTCTTAAACCGTCAGGCCTTTAGTTATGAAATTTTAACACAAGCAAGATCAGAAAAGCATCTACAACTTTCTTATAATGACCATGAACAGATTGCAACGTTAAATTGAGCAAACAATGCAGTTTCTGAAATCTGTACAGAATTTGGACAGATTCAGTTACTGAATTTGAAAAATACATAACTCCTAAACTATCAGACCTGGGGCTGTCAAATTTTAACACAAGTAAGATAGTAGAGTTGTCTACAACTCTCTTGTGAACACCAATAACTGATTTCAACATTAACTTAAGCAACCATTGCAATTTCTGAAATCTGTCCAGAAATTCGACAGATTCAGATGCTGGGCTTGCGAAAAACACAACTCCTAAACGATCAGGCTTATGGCTGTCAAATTTTTGTACAAGCAAGATAATCATGTTATCTACAACTTTTCTATAGCACATATCTACAGAAAACACAATTTAGTTCATCAAACATACAGCACACCGAAAACAGTACGTGCAGCCCAAAACAGCAATCAACACATTTCAGCTTCCATACAATTTAAGAATTGCGGCGTTCTAGAGACTTGAATTATTGTGACACTTTACCATTTGTTAGAGTTAAATTAATTAAATGAGGACTCACAAGTAGACCTACTAATTTTTATACAAGTTATTTTGCGCTTAAGAACTACCATGCACAATTAATCAACGCATTCACCACAATCCCCAAATCCGGCATATAGGTATATCAAAGCGTCTTTCACCCACTAGTTTGCATTTTTGCTTAGACACCACATGAGCACTACTAATTTTTTACCCTCGATCATAACCCTGCGCAATTGGGCTACAACATCCCAAGCGGGTGCAAGAACACTAGTTTCTAGTTTTAACCCCGTGATTATTCCATTAATCATTTTAACTACTTAATCGGCATCGACCGACTTAACTTCATCTCGACGGTCCGAGCACCACAATTCATGAAGTCTACCTAGACATCTAGCATCACATAGAGAGTCTACTACTTCACATTGCAATTCATACAGAAGCGCAAGGTGACAATAATAACACACAGGTAATCGACCTTTCCTACGACCTTCAGTTAGGTCATCAACAGACGACATGATGACTGCGAAAGCATGTCACCATTTCATCACACTCATCGCCTATATGCGCACTAATTTATTTCTTGCGACACATGCACTCAAAATCAATCTACACTACACAAATACACGTATCTCTTATTTATGCGCCGACTTAACACCTTTCGGGATAAAGCGTCACTATAAACACCTTACACCTAATTTCCTTAGGAACCTATTAGTTCACTCGAAGACATCTATTCAAGTCATAAACACCATCATACACTATATGTGAAGCACAATGTAAGGAACACATAATGCGCATCGACACGACTCGACTTATAAAGGTAGAGGAAGCGGTGACTACTTTGGCATGTCACCACCTCTCTAGTTAAGCCAAAACAATTTCTACTTATATCGATCGAACATTCATGTCGAGCACCACAATGCACTTCGATATACACGTTCGACATCACGGTGCTTCGACAGACCCACACTTCTAATCTACTTATCACATCCAACCAACACCACATGCCCACTACACTCTTATGACCAAGTTTTGGCGCAAATATTTATAACAACTATCGACTAGACGAGTGGAACACCAAACTCATTATTTGTACATCTCATCTTCAACAATAACATGTCGCATAACTTATATTCTCAATCTACTCTAACCTACACCAACGATGAATACATAAGATATAATTATCTTAGACTAACTCATTAGCCGACTACGGAAATCACCGAGCATGCTTTAGGCTTTATTTAAATTTGCCGCGCGAACACAATATTTTACGACGAAGCATTTTAACAATCAATTAATACATCCGCGACCAATTCCTATGACGTACAAAATAACTATCGCAGCCACACATATTCAACATTAATATACACCATATTTGTATGCATGCCATCAATCGAAACACATCAATAGTAAATCATAAGTCTATCCACCTGTCAAACTCGGATTCGGGTTGCACATGCGTCCACGGTTTAGGGGCTTCACCAAAACATGCATCGCGCGAGACGCCGCGGCAACATCTAGCTGCGATTAACATCACTCAATGGTTCAAACATTTTTATCAAGCACTTAAGATCCAAAAACAATGGAATACTAGCGAGGGGCTCACCAAGGATTTTTGACGCCGACTCACAAGCGCGGCGCAGATCGATGACGCCGCATGGGGCTGTCTCAAACACCACCGCGATGACGCGGGTCGGGACTGTGCAGATCGAGCGAGCACGCGATGCGGGGGATCCGGGGCTGCTGTTTTTGGACCGACATCGCTGCGCAGAGAATCATGGCGCCATGGCCGCTGTCCGAGCAGGGCCCCCCTTGCTGCCGCACTAGGGAAAATAGGAAGGGGGCTCGCTGCTGGCAGAGATGTATGGAGGGAAGATGTGTAGGCGATGGCGGCACTCGGGCTGGGTCGGCGAGCTCACTGCCGGCAGGAATGGAGGCAAAACACCCAGGTGCTCCACGCGCGCCATGAGCATACACCCAGCCGATGCCGAGGTCGGCCCAGGGAGGGGCACCGAGCGCTACTGTCCATGGCGCAGGGGACCCAAACGCCATGACTATTGGCCGGAGCAGAGGCGTCGGTCTGAATGGGGGCGCTGAGCCAGAGAAGAACAGAGGTCCGACCAGGGCGACGGTGGCGCACCTGCTCGAGCTGGGGGCCAGGTCCGGCCATGGCCAGCGACCGAGAGAGCAGAGAGAGGAAATAAAATGGGGCAGCGGCCTGGAGGGAGCAGAACGCCGAGGGGGATGGAGAGAAGGGAAGGAGGGGTGCGCGCCCAGGGAGCTTGGAGCTCGACGCCTAGCTGGCAGCTCGCCGTGGACAGCAGAGGGAGGGAGGACGGACGCCATGGGAGAGGAGCCGAGCTCCCTGCGTGCTGCCGTGGGGAAGAGAAGGAAGAAAACGTGCTGGCTGAAGGAAGAAAAGATAGTGGCGGCTAGGGGGGGTAGATGCAAATTTTCCAATTTGCAAGGGGAGGCACTTCTATTTATAGACATGTGAGGGCTAGGGTTCTCTTAGTGGGCCAAATGGGCTGGGTGGGGCTGGCCCAAAACGCCAAACGGGCTGCGCTAAAAATTTTCCGGAATAAAATGTTCCCGCGGAATTTGTCTGTACACAGAACAGAGCGAAAGAGATTTCGGCGAACGGACGATTGAGCAATTTAATTCGGCTGAGAGTTGGATTTGAATTCGCTCGGAAATAATTCCCTACGCGTGATTTGAAAATAAATCGTCTTGAGATACGGCCGGCTTTCGGATTTTTGATTGAAAGAGACAAACCGCGACATTAAAAAAAATCGTCGCCGATGTTGATTTTTAAATCGGGATCGAACATAGAGGTATGAAGTCGAGTCGGATAAGAATTAATTAGAGGGCAACATACTGAGTATCCCGTTGGAGAATACGGACCCGGATAGAATAGCCGGACATCGATCGAAGTTCGCGGAATTGGACTCGGGCTCAGATCAAATAAAAGTCGTCGAGAGTTTGATTAAATGGCTTCAGATGAGATTTAAAATTCGATAATGATCTTCGAGTCTGCATGAGTTCCGAGAATTAAAAGTTTTAACACACTCCAAAATTGACTGTTTCTCGCGATCGATTAACTCTGAATTCGGTGAACTTCCGAGAGAAAGCCTGATAAACAGAGATAGGCACGATCGAGAAATAGAAATTTTTACTGAGCATCCGAGATTAGGATTAATCTCCCGACATAACGCGAAATAGACACCTGGGGTGTCACACCATGCCAGCGCGAAAGCACTAGAGGGCGCTGCACACGGTGAGACGGGCTATCGGTGGCGCGGGACAACTCCGGCGAGCAATTGCGCGCTAACCCATGCAGTACACAGGGAAATAGGGGCGCTGGGAGGTTGCTCACCTTGCGGGGGAATGCTGGAAGCACTAGGCAGCGGCGGAGGCATAGGGATGCAACGGAACGACGGGCGGAGGTCCGGCTGTGCAAGAACCACTCCGGTGAGCGCAGACCGGTTGAACCAGGGAGGGAAGGGGCACACCGAAGGGTGTCCCAAGAAGCTGACGGCATGGCAAAGCTCACCGTGGCTCTGGACGGGGCGCGGATGGAACGGCAGCCACGGAACAGGCAGTGGACGTCGGCGGGCGGTGGTGGAGGTTCTCGGCTCTTGTCCCAACCTAACTGGTCTTGCAAAGCACAAGCTCTCAACATATCCTCAAGAATCTGGTTGGTTCTCTCAGTCTGACCATCTGTCTGCGGGTGATAAGCTGAACTGAACTTCAAGTGCGTACCTAAAGCTTCATGTAGCTGCTGCCAAAAGTGAGAAGTAAACTGGGTGCCTCTATCCGATATTATCTTCTTTGGAATACCATACAAGCACACAATCCGAGACATGTATAACTCTGCCAACACTACACTGTTATAGGTGGTCTTGGTCAAACGGTCCACTACTACCCAGATGAAGTCATAACCAGCTCGAGTGCGGGGCAGACCAACTATAAAGTCCATCCCAATCTCATCCCATTTCCACTGCGGAATCAGCAATGGTTGCAACAAACCTGCGGGCCTCTAATGTTCTGCCTTGATTCTCTGACAACTGTTGCATCTAGCCACATACTCTGCTATCTCTCTTTTCATACCATACCACTAGAATCTCCTCTTCAAGTCTTGGTATATTTTCTCACTGCCAGGGTGTATCGAGGTGATGTTGGGAACACACAGCCTATCTTTGAACCATTCCACTCCTGTGGCATCTCCATGGAAATCTAGACCTTTCCCATCGATGATCAGCTGCCGGATCTCGTTGATCTTCTCATCATCCTTCTGACCCTTTCTGATGTTTTGCTCTAGAGTGGGCTCTAGCTCAATTGCCACTCCTTGGGTGTTGTTCAGAAATCCGAGACTCAACCTATCGAATTCCTTCGCTAGCTCATATGGCATCGGGTGAGCGGCCAACATATTGACTTGACTCTTCCTGCTAAGATCATCTGCAACTATAATTGCTTTGCCTGGGTGATAATGAATCTCTAGCTCATAATCTTTGATCAACTCTAGCCATCTTCGCTGCCTCATGTTTAACTCTGACTGAGTGAATATGTACTTGAGGCTCTTGTGGTCCATGTAGATATCACACTTCTGCCCATAAAAATAATGTCTCCAGGTCTTCAATGCATGAACCACTGCTGCTAGCTCCAAATCATGAGTAGGATAGTTCTTCTCATGAATCTTCAACTGTCGGGACGAGTATGCCACTACTCTCCCTTCCTGCATCAATACACATCCCAGTCCGATGTACGAAGCATCGCAATATACTGAGAATGGCTTGTGAACATCTGGCAGAACCAACACTGGCGCTGTTGTTAACTTCTGCTTCAACATTTCAAATGATTCTTGGCACGCTGGGGTCCACTTGAACTCAACCTTCTTTGCTAGCAAGGCTGTCATTGGTCTGGCAATCTTGGAGAAACCTTCAATGAAACGCCGATAATAACCGGCCATTCCAATGAAACTCTTGATTCCTCGGACATCTTTTGGGGCTTTACAGTCCAGAATCACCGCTACCTTCTTTGGATCCACAGCTAATCCATCTCGGTTTATAATATGACCCAAGAATAGAACTTCGCTGATCCAAAACTCACACTTGCTAAGCTTGGCATACAACTAGCAGTCTCATAGCGTTTGAAGTACTTTCCTCAAATGTTCCTCATGCTCTTGCTCATTCTGGGAATATATAAGAATATCATCAATGAACACCACTATGAACTTGTTGAGGAAGTCCATGAACACACTGTTCATCAGGTACATGAAGTATGCTGGCGCATTCGTCAATCCGAATGACATAACCATGAACTCATATAGTCCATACTTGGTGATGAATGTTGTCTTTGGTATATCTGCAGGTCGGATTCTGAGCTGATGGTAACCTGACCTCAGATCTATCTTTGAGAACACATTGGCTCCTCTCCATTGATCAAATAAGTCTTCAATTTTGGGTAGGGGGTACTTATTCTTGACAGTGACTTCATTTAGGGCTGTGTAATCAATGCACATCCTCATCGTGCCATCCTTTGTCTCCACAAATAATACTGGGGCTGCCCAAGGCGAGGTACTTGGTCTAATATAACCTTTTTCTAACAACTCATCAATTTGCTTCTTGAGTTCCACCAACTCTGGTCCGGACACTCGATAAGCTCTCTTGGAAATAGGAGCGGTGCCTGGGATAAGCTCTATGGCAAATTCAACCTTCCTTTCAGGTGGCATACCTGGTAACTCTTCAGGGAATACATCGGAAAATTCTGACACAATCCTAATTGCCTCAATTGGATTGGACTCCTTGTCATCTACAGAAAAATGGTGACAAGCTCCTTCTTCTAGTTCAGGTAAGTACAACTTGGTTACTACTTCCTTTCCTGATGGTGACACCAACTGAACTGTTCTCTTATCACAACTGACAGTGGCTTGATTTCTGTGTAGCCAATTCATCCCTAGGATGACATCTAACCCTTGAGTTCCCATGACTACTAGGCTAGCGGGGATGGCTATCCCCCTTATTTCAATCCTTAGATTCAGACAAATCCTATCGGAATGAACTTTTCCCCCAACTGAATTAACTCTCAAAGGTGGGATCATTGGTTCTATGGGGATGTTATGATTCTACCCAAGATGCAGAAACAAAAGAATGTGTGGCACCAGTATAAAATAATACTTTTGATGGGTAGGATTCGACTGGAAACATACCTACTGCCACGTCCTAAGCATCCTGGATTGCTTTGGCTTCCAGGTGTTTCACCTTTCCATAGTTGTAGGCCTGACCACGGACTCCTGGTGCTCCTTGTCTTGCTGGGGCATTGACTGCTGGCGGTTGCTGGGCTGCTTTCTTTGGACAATTCTTCGCCTAGTGATTCTGTTCTCCAAAGTAGAAGCATGCACGACCTCCTACTTGAGCTAGGGCTGCTTGGCCATTCTGGTTGGTTGCTGGGGCAGGAAGACGAGCTGCCTGGTTGTTCTAACGTTGGTACTGATTTCCTCCCAGCTGAGTGTTCTGACGGTACTGCTGCTGCTGTTGCTGAGGAAACTGCCTCTGGTACTGGTGCCGGTGCTGACGCTGATGCTGGTGCTGGTGGCCTTGCTTAAATTGCTGTGGCGAGTAGCCTGAGTAGTGAGGGCGACTGCTACTCCTGGCCTGAGGCCCACCAATCTTGCGCTTCCTATCCTCCATCTCCAGACGCTTCCTTTTAGTCATGATTGCTCTGTCTATCAAATGTTGGAAGGTGGGGAAAGTGTGGTTCATGAGCTGGTAATGGAGGGGATCAACCAATCCTCTTAGAAAGTGGTACTGCCGCTTGGCATCTGTGTTGACGTCCTCTGGGGCATAACATGACAACTGCAGAAACTTATCTCTGTACTCACTGACGGACAGGGGACCTTGCTTCAGGGCGAGAAACTCCTCCTTCCTCACTATCATCAGTCCCTCGGGCACATGGTAGCGACAGAAGTTGTCCCTGAACTCCTCCCAAGTAATGGCTTCAAGGTTGGCATGGGTGGTGAGGTAAGACTCCCACCAAGATTGTGCTGCTCCCCACAGCTGTTAGGGACTATACAACACCTCGCGGTCATTGCACTGGGCAGTGTGCAACTCACGCTCCATGGTACGCAGCCAATCTTCCGCGTCCATGGGATCAGCAGAGTGGGCAAAGACAGGGGGATGGCCCATCATGAACTCTGCCCGCTTGTCCCTGGGCACTTGTGGCATTTGGACTTGCACTGGAGGCTGAGGTGGTGGTGGTTGCTGCTGAACTTGCTGCATCGCTGCTAATGTCTGACCAATTGCCTGAACTGCCTGGGTCTGCATCAAGAACATCTGCTCAATGGTCATTGGGGGTGGCGGTGGAAAATGCTGCTGCGGGGCTGCCTCCTCTTGGGGTGCGTGCTGCTCTGGCTATGCATGCCTCGCACCTCTGCGCCTGTTCTCAGACATCTGTAGAAACCACACACATATCAGATCTGACTCTGCAGTCTTTCAGCATAAGAAAAGATATACGGAAATCTTCACAGCACTGAACAATTGATCATCTTCACTGACAACTTCTCAAATAAAGAGGAAAGTGGAAATAAATGGATTATCCAACTAAATAACTGACTTTATTAATAACTACACCAAGTTGCAGGGGATACCCACATCTTAGTGACAATCATTACAAAGATCCAACTTCATTACATGTTCATCATGACAAGCATCCAACAAAAGATAACCAAACTAACTCTAACTAAGACTAACTAGACTAAAACACTGAATTAAACATTATTACAGACTCTGACTCCATCGATCTATGGATCTAAATCTATGCGGGTCCTGCAGTCTGGGGTACCATAGTCGAAGTGACCACGAGGCGGTGAATGGTAAGGGTGCTGAATCCCGAGAGGGGCGGGAGAACCACCATCAAGATAGTGGCATGCCACGCATTCAGCACGCAATTCCGCAACATCCGCACGAACCTTGCCCAACTCGTCAAGGGCGTGGTCCAACTCTGTGTTGAGCACGGCGGCTAGGATGACCATGCTACTCAGCTTGGGATTGCCCTCACCAACTAGCGAGACAATCACACCTCCAGCACTGCCGATCAAACGACAAGGGTAGTACTTCAGGTCAAGGCCATTTGCTACCCCGCTGAACAACGAGCAATAATGAGAAAGTGCCTGTCATGCTGCATCTTGCATGGCTGCCTCGACAGTGTCCCTTTTAGTGATAGAATAGTGCTCCAAGGAGGCCTCTGCACCTCGGAGATCATCGTCTGGACGACGCACCAAGCAAGTAGCCTCCAACTGGTCCGGGTATAGCCCGCGACGATGCTGGTAGACTACACAACGGTACTCGATAGACCAGGTGTGTCGGTCGAAGGCCTGATGTTGCAAGGTATCGAGAGCGTCGTGGAAGTGACACCCACGAGCAGCGTCACGAGTGATGGGTCTCGCAATCCAACTGTGGTGGAACCACCCAAATTATTCCAACTTAAGTGCCTAAGTCCCACCTTAGAGGCTAGACCACACTTTAATAGGAATAACACGTCAGTCCCTCGGATCTAGTCCGACGAGGCCACTAACAGGATCAAGTACCACGTACTCACTCGATGGTGAGGCACAGAGCAAATACAATAAAGCATAAAACCATACATTAAGGAGTATTAAATTTATTACAACATCATCAGAGTTTTAGCAAAAGTAGTGATCATTGTTCGGAATGCAGCGGAATAAAACTAACGATAAATAAATGGAGGGATGGGGAAGCCTGTCCCATCACTCCTCATGCTCCTCCTCAGCCGAGGTAGGGTCCCACTCGACTATCTAACCCAGTGGCAAGATGGACGACCAAGTCACTCCAGCAACCATGTCCTCCAGAGAACCTGTAAAATTATGCCACAAGCAAGGCTGAGTATACTAATACTCAGCTAGACTTACCCGGTGTGAGGAGTCTACTCCTCTACCTCTAGACATGCAGCTGTTTGGCTGAGGGGTTTGCTTGCCAAAAGCACTAGCTGAGTCTAAAAATAAAATTTTAGTTTTTTCAAGTTTTAGTGTGATTCTCTTAAGACTAAATGTGTACCTATCTAATCATACATGGTATCAAACATTTAGCAATCAACAACTTTCTCCAAGTCATCACATTTCCACTTGTTACTCAATGCAGTACAATGGATCAAGCAGTCTCATTAGCTGCGAGAAGCAGACGATTCGAATCGAGTTTTTATCCTTGCAAGGTAAACCCAAACACACGACGTGGCGAGGCACTCCGTCCCCACACACATCAACCGTCCCCATCGATTCCCTGGCAACAGATCAGGGCTCACCGCCTTGGCGTACAATGCCTCACTGACCCCGACTGCCGTCGTGCAGTGACCGCACTTATACCCACCATAACCGGAATGGGAGACCACGTCTCAGGTCGCGTGAGGGGTAAAGTCTGCAGGCAGGTTCACTCAGGTACTAGGCTTACCGATTTACCATATTTCTCGGCATGTGTTTAGTACGTTCAAATGCTTGACATAGGTATCCGCACGTTAATCCTTATTCCAAGTTTCCATCTCGTAGACAACCAATCCCCATGGATTGTTGTCCATAGACAAGCATCATTATGATATGAAAGTGGGTACAACCAATTCCTGACCTCGGGCGAGCGCTAGAAAATCACTCGACTTCTACCGAGATCCCTAATTAGTAAAGCAGCTACTCGACCTAGCATACTAGTATCCATCTCAAAAGGATTCCTGAGTTCATGCAACTAGGGTTTCAATCAACTCCTACACTTAGTGCACATTACAAACCTACAAACATTAAGTGTAGTAAAATAGCATAATAAATGGTTATGCATAAAACCGGGGCTTTGTGACACCCCAGTGTCACCTAGGATTTCTCTCAAGTGCTAACCCAAGAACCATCATTTTATGTGAATCAAATTGAGCATGAGCACCAAATTGACTTAAGAATAAAGGATCCACTAAGCTTATACTTAAAAGTATCATGTTCAAGGCAAATGGGTTTTCAAAAGGGCAAAATGTTGCAACCCTCAATAAAAACCCTAATTGAGCCCTATAAACAAAATTCAAGAGAAAGGGGAAAAGGGTATGAAAAATATAAAATCATGGCTTGGGCCAATTATAAACATTAAAGTACACTAAATAAGCAACAACAAAGATTATGGAAGCTTGGCCAAAACAATTTAAATAAAACCCTAAACAAGCTTCTCAAGTGGGATTTCATTAGGGAATTCTGAAATTCAGAATTCTGAATTTCAGACCTTGAGCCAAAGATCAAGCGTGTTCACCTTAATCCCTAACTCAAATCCTAATGGCCCCATTAACGAAAACTTGCATAACTAACCTCTTTGTCTTGTGCCAGAAGATGGCATCGGGACGCGTGCCTTGGACACGTCAAACCAGAGATCTTCCCCCTGTGTGCGGCAGTGAGACAAACCAGATTTCTTCCCTCTCTATCTCTTAATCCAGTCAGCCAAACCTGCTAACCTCCACACACAAACGACAAAGGAACCTGAGAGGAAGAGATCTCTCAACGGGATCATAGCCATAATCTCAAAGATTTGGGGCCAATCCGCGCTTGAACTCGACCTCTCTCTGCGCTGCCTCATGCTCGACACTGTGCCAGGCGCTAGAGCGCGCACTGGCGTTCGCCGCGCACGCCCCGAGCGCTTGTCAGAGCCCCGCCCTCGGCCGTGCTCGCCCGCACCTATAAAGCCTCCTCGGGCGCGCCTCACTTCACCCCGTGCTCACCATCGCCGGCCAGACCCCCTCCTTAGCTCCAGGCGAGCACCTTTCCGCCCGCCATTGCCGCCAGAGCCTCGGCCACCGTGGCAAGCCCACTCCAGTCAACCCCAAGTCGCGCCAGCGCTTCGGTTAGCTTCGCCATTAGCTTGTGAAGCTTTCAAAGTCCTCGGACCCGGCAGAACTTCACCGGAAGCCCAAGATCACCCTCGCCGGATTTCGGTCGCCCGCCCCCACGCGTGGACCGAGCTCTCCGGTGAGCCATTCTTCAATTCCTTGCGCACACACCTTCCTTGACCCCTGGTGAAGCTCTCTGACCTGTTTGATTGGTCAATTATGCCCTCGATAGGCCGGACTCCTCGCCGCCGATGAGCTCCCCCGCCTGCGCACGCGGACCGGCCAACTCCGCCAATCCCCGACGGTGACCCGCACATCGCCGTGACCCTCAGGACCTCCCCTACACCCTCGGCCACCTCATCGGAGCAGTCTCGCCGCCGGTAAGCCCCTCCGCCCTTTCTTCCACCGCGGGTACTGTTTAGATTGGGGAAAGGACCTCGGGTTAGGATTAGAAGAATACAGGGGGTTTTCTGAGATGTCAGTGACTTAATTGAATAGTAGCCCAGGGACTAGTCTGTAAGGAAAACTTAAAACACCCGCCAGGGACCCCGTTGCAAAGTAGTTTTCCATTTAATCATTTCTGTTTAATCTTTATAATGAACAGAGAACTTAGAAAATTCATAACTTGGTGAATACTTAACCAAAAATTGTCAAACCAATTTTGCTGGATTCTAAATATTATGAACTATCAATTAAAAATGCTGAACCCTATGCTTTCTGTTCTAATTTTTAGAGTTTAAAATTAAATACAGAAATTGACCAAACCTTGTTTAATTAAGGAAAATTAGTTATGTTTCTATGCTGAACCTAATGAAATTTGTAGATGTTCAAACCCCATTTAACACACTGTTTAAAAATAGTGAGAACCCCAGTATTGAAAAATTTAGTGTAGATATCCATTAAAAGCCATTTCTGCCCAAATCTTAGGAAAATCAGAAAGGCCTTAGAAATTAATGACCAATGGATGAAATTATTTTTCCTAGTTTGCTTAAGTAACAAAAAACCTAGGAAAAATAAAGGAACCTCTAGTCTAGATTAGATTCAAAGTGAAATGTTTTACTTAGCATTATTCCAACTAGAAATCAATTGTTAGAATTACAAAACCAGACCCAAAATTGATAATAAAAATCCAGTGAACTTGTAACCACCAAAACCCCACTGCAAAAATAATGGACATCCAAGCCCATCATTTTAAGTAAGGTAAATAAATATAATATGATAATGAGTCATATTCCATATAAATCATGAGTAACCCAAAATAATGCAATAATGGGCAAATAAAATTTTGCTAGATCAATAATGAGATAGGCCACCAGAGAAAAATACAAACCCATTGGAAAGATGCAAAATAATACCTATTGCCAATATTTTGTAAAAAGGACCATTTAATCCAATTAATGCATACCACCACTTCTCTTAAGAAAAAAGATACCAAACTTCAGAATGATTGCTCTTGCGCAAAGAAGAAGCTAGGAAAAATCATAAATCTGTTGTTTGATATTTTTCAAATATAGTGGTAGTAGAAAGCGCCCCTTTGGCTAGAAACTTTAGAAAATCCTAGTAAAATAACTAATAAGTATTAATGGCTAGAAATTTGTACCAAGACAAGTTCTAGCATCTGAATGCCAGAAAAAATAAGTCCTAGGGAATTACCTACTATTGAATAATAGTTGTAGTTCAAATCACCCCTTCTGCCCTAAAATTTGGCAATTTTGTCTAGAGAACACTGTTCACTTCTAGAACCTTAAATTTTGAGACAGAGAATCATACACCAGTAATAAGCCACTGTAATTTTTACAGAATTTTTGGAAATTTATTAAGGTGACTTGTAGTTCAAACCCACCCTAAAACCCTAAAGAAGATCAAGGGAAAAGGAGGAAAGATAAACCTCACTCCAATAAGTCCAACTTGAATTCTTGGCAATTCTTACTAAAGACCTTAGAAAGAATTTAGTGGAACCCCAAAATAAACCTACCACTTAACACAGCTAAGTTTGATCCAATTTACCAAGTGTACCACCAAAAATCTCGTATAAGCAAGATTTAGCTCTATCTAACTCAAGTAGATCATACACCATCAAAAGTTTAAATTACTAAAGCACATATCATATCATGCATATATCTTACGCATTGCATTCATTAGACTGTAATCTAGCTGACGGAGAGTACGTGCTCATCCCCGAGCAAGGAACTATCCAAGAGGAGGACCAGGAGCAAGCTCCCGAGGCTGCTATCGAGGATCTCCCCGCAGCCCCAGTTATTGAAGGCAAGCCCCGGTTTTATGCATAACCATTTATATATGCTATTTTACTACACTTAATGTTTGTAGGCTTGTACTGTGCACTTAAGTGTAGGAGTTGCTTGAAACCTCTAGTTGCATGAACTTCACTACACGATGGTTGATCTTTAGCGACCCTTATTTGGGACCGACGGTTGGTCGCTAAAAGTTATGGACCGACGGTTGGTCGCTAAATGCGTTTATAGCGACGGTCTATGGGTCGCTAAAAGTCTAGAAATTTAACGACTTATGGTCGGTCGCTATAGAGTTAAGTGTGTGACTGATGGTGGGTCACTATAGGGGTACGTCAGTGTGTTCCACTTATTAAAACATCAACACCCCTCAACCCTAGCCGCCTTGCGCCGTCACACTCAACCTAGCCGCCAGCCTCTCTCCTCCTTCGTCCGCTCCTCTTGCCCCAGTCTCCGTGCCGTCAGTAGCCCCTCTCCTCCGCCTCCCTATCATCCCCCCGCGGCCCCCAGCCCCCACGCGCCCCGCCTCAGCGCAGTGGTCCTCGGCGCCCCACAGCCCTCTCCACCGGCTCCTCCCCACCGCCACGCTCTCCCCGCCTCAAGGCTCAAGCGTATGGTTCACTTCCATGTCAGCTCAAGTAGGCCTGGGCAAAAAAACCGAGACCGAAAAACCGAACCCGATTAAACCGAAACTGAAACCGATCAGACCAAAATATCGGTTCTCGGTTATATATTCGGTTCCTAGTTGGTATAAACCGATATTTAGTCCAGTTCTTCGGTTTCTTAACTCGGTTACCCGATCGGACCAAACATCTGAATCTAATTAACTGATTTAGCCATTCACAATTTCAGCCCATAGCCCCATAGGCCATATTCGCTCCGCGGCCCATCAGGCATCACCAAACCACCGAGGCACCAAACCCTATCCAGCTTCCAGCGGCAGCAACCAGCATTCCAGCCACTCAGCCAGGCAGCAACAGACGGCGGCGCGGGCTCACGACACGGCGGCAGCGGCGACGCGGCGCACTCGCGCCGGTGAGGCGGCGCGAACTCCCCTGCTCGGCTGCTGGAGACTGGAGCTTCTACGGTTCTGCCCCAGTCGCCCCCGACCCCGAGCGGCCGAGCCCCGACCCCCCGACGATGAGTCGACGACGACAGCTGCTCTGCTCCTCCTCGGCTGCTCGCCTGCTCCAAGCCTCCAACGCTTCAACGCTCCTGCTCGGCTGCTCGGGCAGGCACTCGGCTTCTCCAACGCTTCAACGCTCAAAGTCCCCAGTTGCTTCTAGTGCCTAATTGACCGATTGTGATGTTTCTGTCCACTTCAGGTTTGGTAATTAAGTTCTTTAAAGAGCTTGCTTTTTTCCTTCTGAGCTGGTTCATCCCCAATAAGAGCTCTTTTAGCAAACCCATAGCAGCTCCTGTATTAATTGCTAAGAATTGTGGACCTTGCAACACAGTTTGTGTAGAAAAATAATAAGGCAGTTCTTTTGTCTATGATAACTATCTTCTGAAAAAACAGGACTTGACTGAATAGAGAATTCTTGAATGTGGAAAACAAGAATTGCCTAAATAGTGATAGGGTTTTTAAATAACTTTTTTGTGACTCATCTTAACTTGTATTTCTATCTGTGGTTAGAAATAGCAAGGAAGAAACATGTCTTGTTTTGGCCTTGATTAGACTACATAATGTTAGTTCATTTATAATACTATCATGCAGATTTCCCTGCTATTATTTCTTCTGACCTTCCAACCAAATCTGAAATTATTTGAATCCCAAGTGTGTGTTTTGAACCCTAGGGAATGTTGGTACTGGTTGAATGGCAGTTGTTTGAATCCCAAGTGTGTGTTTTGACATCTGGTATGTCTATTTTCATTTCGTCTATTTACTATTAGATTTATAACTATTTGCCTATCTTAACTGTTAATATTATTTTCTCAACTTTGTTTTTGCTTCCTTTGTCTTATCCAGCTCGATCTGTCATTGTTACATTATTCAGCTTCACAGATAGTAGCAATTGAATCTTTCGTTTCTTTTATTTCCTATCACATCAATGTTTTTTCCTAAATTCTTGCTAATCGTTTGATATGCAAAGCAAGAAAGTTCAAGGATCTCATGGTAAAAAGTAACAATAGGATATGTGCTGCCTATGGTGCACCTGTTCCCAAATGGGCGTAAGTGAAGTCATTTGCTTCTCATTTAACTTTTATTATTATGTTTACCATTTCAGAATATAGCTACTTGTGTGGCTTCTCTAGAGAATGTTCGTTCCGTAGTTGATAAGCTAGATCATCGGTTTATTTTATATCAATACAGAATGCATTGGAGCATGCATGTGCGCACACATCTTTGCTGCTGTACCCATACCATTGATTACAAAAACAAATGCTGAATATGTACAGTACTTTATTTTGATTTTTTCCCCATATCATTATACATAATTAAAAGATATTTGTTTTTTTGTGGATTTGAGCTCTGCCAATATTGGAGTGTTTTTTTGCTTAAAATGTGGAGATGTCATAGGGCACTTTGACCTGACATTACAAAGGTTATTTGGACATGAAAATCTTCTTTTTACATTTCTTTTCATTTGTATTGTGTATATATATCATTGCATCTTCAAAGTAATAAGTATTTTCAATACCCGTATGGTTTGCTGTCTGTCATAGTTTATGCTTTAGACTCCTTACTCATTTCATGCTTCCATTGTTCTCCATCGGGTTGTCAGTAACTCAACATATTATATGGTGTACTGATTTATGTGCTATAATATTTTTCCTTTTCCTTCTTTGAAAGGTGATATTTGCACATCTCTTCTCTAGATCATCGATGACCATGAGTCATATGTAAATATATTTTATCCTAACAAAACTATGGGTCAACTTCTTGTAATTCAATTATTGATTTTTAATATATAATATTTTTGCTGCAGAGGTATCGGTGGAGCTGCAGCTCCTGCGCGAGAAGTGGGGGCTCCTACTGGCCGGTCTGATCTTTCAGGTGAGCTGCGCGAGTTTATTGCCCTGGAGTCTCGTCGCTGCTGGAATTATTAATTTCATTCGTGCTCTGTTGTTATTAGTTTGTACGCCTGCAGTTTTGAACTATTAGGCCGTATTAATATTATACTTAACATAACAGGTTACCCCATTTAGTGACTTCTCATGCATTATGTAATTGTTGCTATTTTTGCTTCTCAATTTGACGGTATTTTCTTTTCTATATCAGGAGTGTTTAATTTTTTATGGGCACGATCGCCTCTAGATGAACCAATGTGCTATATTGCTAGGATTGTTCGTGTGATTTCTATTCTTAGATTTGAGGGTATTCTTATATGTATATGCATGTTAATGCCAGAAAATTGTATGGTTAAAATTTGTGATTAAGCATTTTATTCAAGCTTTTGCCAGGCTCGAAGAGCATTTCTGTGGGTTCTATTGGGTTTTTAGCTCTAGTGTATCCCAACTTGCTTGGGATAGAAGGCATTGTTGTTCTTGTTGTTGATATTGTGTTGTGATAAAAACAGTCTTGCTCTGTTTGTTGGTACTTCACAGATAGCTGGGAGCAATTCCGTATCAGTGGCAGCATAGATGTGATTGATGCTTCTACTACAGACCCTGCCAAGCTCCAGGTTAGACCTGAGAGCTGATTACTGCTGCATTTCACCTACACACTTTATAGAGTGCACTGGTCTGGTAACGCTTTGAGCACACAGCCAGTTGTTCTACTAGTGTAAATTAGTGTAGCTTTCCTTCTAGTTCATACCTAGGTTTTGTTCATTTATCAGGTTCAACCATATGTTTGTGTCACCTTATCAGCCTGTCAAAGCTTTTGTATATGCTGCTTAGAATAGCCCTATCGCTTATCTTCCTGCTATTCAAATCTATGGTAAACAATGGTTGTCACTTCTTTCACAGCACAAGGAGAAAGCATGGTTTTCATGTTCAGTGAAGTCGAGATTGCAGTACTTAGGACCACAGCCAGGCATTCCGGTTCTAGATGATGAGCATGTGATGATGAGCATGTTAAGGGCGTTCATCTCGATCCTTTAGCTGGTCCAGTAGATGCCTTTTGCCTTCTGGTTCTTGATCCGGAAAAGGTTAGGCAGCCCTTTTTTTCACTTTCCGATAATACTCAGATTTAATAGCATCCCCATCTCTCCTTCAGTCTAGTGGCGTTGTACTTCCATTTCAACAAACTGCATAAGTATATGATTATCAATTAGTGCCTTCTTTGACCCTGACTAAGCATTGTGTATCTCTTAGCACCCTAGTTTTTGGTGCCAGCTTTGTTTCAACATTGGTTATGAAAGATGATGTAGCTAAGGCATAAGGCTGAAGTTGGTGCATAAGGCTGCAACACCGTCTAGTGGAGGTAGATAAGGCATCAAAACTGTATTTTTATTTGTCAAATGTAGCAACAATATACTAATTTGATGTACTTTTTTCTAGGGTGTTCTGGACAAAGAAAGCTTGTACTTTAAAACAGGAGGATACAAGAAGCTAGAGTGGTTGTCTAAAGGCTTTTGAACTGCTTGAAGCATTAGTGTAGCTTTGGTGCTTTTGTGACTGATCAACTCTGGAGCAGCTAGAGTGATGTGTAGAGTGATGTAGTTGTGGGCTTTTGAACAATAGCTGGAGTGATATGAAACATTAGTGATGTAGTTGTGGGCTTTTGAACTGCTTCAAGCTGGAGTGATGTCGCTGTGGTGCTTTTGTGACTGATCATCTCTGGAGCTTTTGTGAATGATCTAGCTAGCGATCTGTAAATGATCTAGTTGTAAATGATATTAAAATTGTGATGCTTTTGTGAATATATAATTGTGGTGCTTTTGTGTTTATGTGATGGATCTATGACTGTGGTATACTGATTAACTGTGTATGTCTTTATGATTTGTGTATAAAAATCTGTGATTTGTGGTGCTTAATTAAATGTATATTATTATTAATAGCAACTGTAAAAGGGCGACTTTCTGTTGGTTGCTAAATATATAGTATGATGACTTACGGTTGGTTGCTAAATCTATAGTACAGCAACCCACGGTTGGTCGCTAAATATACAATATTAGCAACGGACGGTCGGTCGCTAAAAAGATGTCGGTCGCTAAAGCCTTTAGCGACGGCACTTACAGCGACCATCCTTATGGGTCGCTAAAAGTTTTTAGCGACCAACCGTAGGTCGCTGAAGGCCGTTTTAGCAACCAACCGTAGGTCGCTGTAAGTGAACCGTCGTGTAGTGCTTAGGATTCCTTTTTGAGATGAATACTAGTATGCTAGGTCGAGTAGCTGCTTTGCTAATCAGGATCTCGGTAGAAGTCAAGTAATTTTTCTAGCACTCGCGCGAGGTTAGGAATTGATTGTATTCATCTTGACAACGGGATCTATGTTAGTCTATGGAGTTGGATCCAGGGAGGATGCCTTGACCATGAGACGGGAAAAAGGAATTAAGGATTAATGTGTGGATACCTGAGTCAAGCTTTTGAACGTACTAAACACATGTCGGGAAATATGGTAACCAGTATACCTAGTACCTGAGTGAAGCCGGGCGCGGACTTTATCCCTCACGCGACCTGAGACTGGGTCTCCCATGCTAGCTATGGTGGGTACATGTGCGGTCACTGCACGGCGGCAGCCGGGGTTCAGTGGAGCATTGTATTTTGCCAAGGCGGTGAGGCCTGGACGCGAACGGGGAATCGATGGGGACGGTTGACATGTGTGGGGACGGAGTGCCCTGACATGTCGTGTGTTTAGGTTTACCTTGCAAGGATAAAAACTCGATTCGAATCGTCTGCTTCTCGCAGCTAATGAGACTGCTTGACCCCTTGTACTACATCGAGTAAGAAGTGAAATGAGGTTACATGAGACAATCTGTTGATTGAACTAAATGCTTATTACCATGTATGCTTAGAAGGAGCAAACAGTAGCTAAGATAATAATACGAATTTGGAAAGCTAAGAATTAATTTTAGAAACAACTAGTGCTTTTGGCAAACCAAACCCCTCAGCCAAACAGCTGCATAGTCTAGAGGTAGAGGAGTAGATTCCTCACACCGGGTAAGTCTAGCTGAGTATTAGTATACTCAGCCTTGCTTGTGGCATAATTTTTGCAGGTACGATTCAGGATATGGTTGATGGTGTGACTTGGCCTACCACCCTGCCACCGGGTTGGACGGTCGAGTGGGATGTTGCTCTGGCAGGAGAGGAGCACGAGGAGTAGTGGGCTAGGCCTTGCCCAATTCCTCGATACCGACGACATCGATTATCCGCTGCATTTTATTTCGTGAACTCTTATTTGCTACTCGAAAAACTCCGATCTATGTAATAATTCAGTACTTAATTTGAGGTTTCCTGTTTTATTGTATTTCTTCTGTGACTCACCTTCGAGTGAGATTGTGGAATTTGATCCTAGTTAAGTGGTTCTATCAGACTAGATCTAAGGGACTGACGGGTTATTCCGATTTAAGTGTGTTGCGGCCCCTGGGGCGTGACTTAGGCACTTAAGTTGGAACAATTCGGGTGGTTCCGCCATAGCTGGTATCGGAGCAAACTCCACCATAGAAAAGGATAATAAACCATGAATACCATTTTCAAAATCTAAAACTTGCCTAGAACTACTACGGATCGTCAGACTAGACTGCTAGACCTAGGACGAAAGGCCTTAGGCATAGAGGGAGAAATAGGTGGCTAATTAAGTAGGCCCCATGGGCCAGTACTTAGACTTTTTAAGGATGCCCTAAGAGCACCCTATTATTTGGAGAGGAGACGTTACTTCCAGCATCCATGCATTATAAACACAAAAGGGAATTAAAACTTGAGCTAACCTACTTCCTTTAAAAACCATCCGGGCTCTTTCATTTTTTTTCCTTCCACCATAATCTTTTCCTTTGATTCCCTTCCGCAGATGAATTCACCCACCCCCGTCAGTGGAGGAGACACCCATTTCAGTTCTGACTTCCTTTCTCGCGATGGCTTTCCTTCCATCTTGTGGGAAGTGCTTAACTCCACCGGTTACCCTACGCCCCCTTTGTACACGGTGCAGTTGTATGAGGAGCATCGGGTACCTCGTTGTCGGGTCTGGCTGACTTTGGAGGCTCATCCCCTTCAGATGGGTTGGCGTTCTCTTGATTCCGAGACGGTTGGATTCTGGACGGATGACACCACTGAAGCGATAGCCATGAAGACTTTGACGACTTTCTGTGGCTACCATCCCCTAGAGATGGTGATGCACCCCTTGGGACTCTTCCCTGCTGAGAAGAAGGACGACCCCATGTGGTGTAACCACGTGAGCCATGTGAAAGATGTGTGGGCAATGTATCCTGACTTGGTTGGGAGGGTCACCATTCAGTGCATGAGTGCGCTGTACCGCCTTCAGGCCCTTCAGAGTGACGCTATGGCACACCTTGCTAACATCGCTCAAACCACCAAGCTCACTCTCAACAGTCGAGAAGATTTTGTGGTCGATTTATCCTCTGAGTTGGTGGAGAAGGATCTGCAGGTGGAAAGGCTGAGCCAGCGCATTACCACCTTGGAGCAGCAGGTGGAGATCCAAGACAACACTATTGATGTCTTGGAAAACCAGCTCCATGATGTGCAGAGGGAACTCGAAGAAGCAAATGACCACCTGGACATGCACCACTTGGAGATGGAGGCCAATGAAGCCGGAAGCGAGGGAGAAGAGGCTCCCGAGGAGCTAGGACCAGCCCTTGGTGCCAATGGGACTACCTCCGCGATGCCTCCCTCACCCGTACCTAGTGTCGCTTCCACTGCTCAGGGTTGATCAGTCACTTCGACGCTTTTAGGCGAATAGAAACCTATGCGAGCTTAGTTAATGTCAGATTTTGGACTAGGCTTGCGGGTACCTTCCCCTGGTTGATGTAACCCTGTGAACTTTTGAAATCTGTGGGATGTTTGTAACCATGTTATCTTCATTTCGAACCTAATATTATGATTATGGCATTTTCCTTCCTTATGAGATGATATCTTGTCGTTCGAAATTGTGAGTTGGGATAACAATGGCGACAATCTCTGTTTTCAGATGGCAGCTAGGCAGCGTCGCGGGCATAACGAGCAGGTTCCCCCGCCACCTCCTCTAGCTCCCATAGTGCAGGAGCTGATGGCCCAGCAGAATGAGATTCTGCGACAGCTCTTGCAGCGCCAGCCCCACCCTCAGCAGCATGGCGGAGGCCAGCATCAGCGACCTCCGGTAGCGGCGACCTACCAGGAATTCCTGAGCACGCAGTCGCCCTTGTTCACCAAGGCAGAGGATCCATTGGACGCTGACGTATGGCTCCGCGTCGTTGAGTCCAAGTTTCCCCTCCTCATGGGAGACTTCCCTGATACTACAAAGACTCGCTTCGCCGCGTAGCAGCTTCGCGGATCTGCTCGGACTTGGTGGGACCACTTCCGTGCCTATGCTCCCCGCTGATCGTGAAGTGTCTTGGGAGGAATTCAAAACTGCTTTCAGAGGGCACCACATCCCAGCTGGCATTCTTGATCGCAAGCGAAATGAGTTTCTGGCACTTAATCAAGGGACCCGCACGGTACTGCAGTATGCGCAGGCCTTCAACGACCTATGCCAGTATGCAGGTTACCATGCTGATTCTAATGAGAAGAAGAGAGACAGCTTCCGCAGGGGTCTCAACACCAAGCTGCGGGAACGACTCAACACTGTCCGGGCTGATAGCTTCAATGAGTTGGTCAACCTGGCCATCTCCCAGGTGGACTGTATTGTAGCCCACCGGGCAGAGAAGAAGAGAAAGGCACCAATGGCAGCACCATCCGCTCAGGCCTAGAGGTTCAGGATTGTTTCTCACAATCAGAGCAGGGGTTTCCAGCAGCAGGCAGGCAGATGGGTGATCAGACAACCTCAGCAGCAGCAGCCGGCACCCAACCGCTTTCCAGCTCCCGCTCCAAGGAACAATTAGCCTCCGCAGCAGCAGCAGTTCCGCCAGGGCAATTGGAACAAATGTTTCACTTGTGGCAATGTGGGCCACTATGCCAAGAATTGCCCTAGGAACCAGTAGTTAGGCAAGGGAAGCTCAACTTCACTACTCTAGAGGAAGTATGTGAGGGAGCTCCTATCATGACCGGTATCTTTTCAGTTTATAATCAACCTGCTTTAATTCTATTTGATTCTGGTGCATCTCATAGTTTCATTAGCCAAAAGTTCAGTGCTAAATGTGAACTGCCATTCTCTCACTCAAAAGGGTCATTTATGATAGTCACACCTGGGGGTAAAATTTCAACTAATCAATTAAACCAAAGTGTGCCTATTCAACTGGGAAGCCACATCGTCAAAACCACCCTTCTTGTTTTGGGTTTGGAAAATGTGGACATTATTCTGGGAGCTAATTGGATGACCCTGCACCAAGTTGTGCTTGATGTAGCCAGCCGCATCGTGGAAATCAATTCTCCGTTCTGTGGGAACTTCACCTTAATTCTGCCCAGTCAGGGATCTACTCAGTCATGTGCTTTCTCTATGACGGAGTTACCTCTGAAGAAGATCCCAGTGGTCTGTGAGTATGCAGATGTCTTCCCTGATGAATTGCCCGGAATGCCACCCGACCGGGATATTGAATTTGCCATCGAGTTACAACTGGGAACGGCACCAATTTCCAAGAGGCCCTACCGAATGCCACCCGCTGAGTTGGCAGAATTGAAAAAGCAATTGCAGGAGTTGCTAGATAAGGGATTTATTCGCCCAAGTACTTTTCCTTGGGGATGTCCAACACTGTTTATGAAGAAGAAGGATGAAACTTGAGGCTGTGTATAGATTACCGCCCTCTTAATGCGGTAACTATCAAGAACAAGTATCCTTTGCCTCGTATTGATGTTCTTTTTGACTAGTTGGTCGGGGCTAAAGTGTTTTCCAAAATAGATCTTCGCTCCGGCTACCATCAGATCAAGATACGAGCAAGCGATATTCCGTAGACGACATTCTCAACCAGATATGGGCTATATGAATTCTTGGTGGTGTCTTTCCGGTTGACTAATGCACCAGCATATTTCATGTATCTGATGAATTCTGTTTTCATGCCTGAATTGAACAAATTCGTAGTGGTGTTCATCGATGATATCCTGGTGTACTCTAAGAACAAAGAAGAACATGCCGGGCATTTGCTTGTAGTGCTTCAATGTCTGCGAGAGCACCACCTTTATGCCAAGTTGTCCAAGTGTGATTTTTGGCTAAAGGAAATCAAATTCTTGGGTCACACTATCTCTCAGGCTGGGATAGCTGTTGATCCTGATAAGGTGCAAGAGGTGATGAACTGGAAGCCACCAACGACTGTCCGTCAGATTCGGAGTTTTCTGGGATTAGCTGGTTATTACCGAAGATTTATTCTGGATTTCTCTCGAATTGCGAAGCCTATAACTGAGCTGTTGAA
Organism: Zea luxurians; assembly: GCA_029449295.1. NCBI lineage: Eukaryota > Viridiplantae > Streptophyta > Magnoliopsida > Poales > Poaceae > Zea > Zea luxurians. The sequence goes on along the minus strand of JAOPSE010000004.1, from coordinate 44,635,766 downwards.
GAAAGATGCCAAGTTTGTTTGGAGTCAGGAGTGCGAAGATGCCTTCCATGCATTAAGGAAGCATCTGACCACAGCACCAGTGTTAGCGCAACCCGACAACAGCAAGCCTTTTGATGTGTATTGTGATGCCTCTGGCACTGGACTAGGATGTGTCTTAATGCAAGACAACCGAGTCATTGCTTACGCCTCAAGAGCACTCAGGCCTCATGAGCAAAATTACCCCACTCATGACCTCGAGTTGGCAGCAGTGGTTCATGCATTAAAAATGTGGAGGCACTATTTAATGGGAACCCACTGCAACATCTTCACTGATCATAAGAGCCTTAAGTACATCTTTACTCAGGTTGATCTCAACATGAGGCAGAGAAGATGGCTAGAGCTGATCAAGGATTATGACCTGGAGATACATTATCACCTAGGGAAAGCCAATGTGGTAGTAGATGCCTTGAGTCAGAAGTTGTAATGCAATTGTATTCTGATGGATTCTCGCATCAACACCTTGTGTGATGAGTTGAGCAAAATGCAAATTGAAGTGATTCCTTCTGGTGCCTTGTCTCACATTTCTGTCGAGCCAGCCTTGCAAGACCAGATCATCATGGCCCAGCTCAGTGACAAGGGAGTGCAGATTATCAAGGAGAATCTCCATCAGAAGGTTGAGAAGTACAAATGTTTCTGCCAAGATGAAAAGGGTGTATTATGGTTCAAAAGCAGATTGGTGATTCCTGAAAACAAGGACCATAAGAAGAAAATCTTGGATGAGGCTCATCTCTCCTAAATTCTCTATGCATCCGGGAAGCACCAAAATGTACCATGATCTGAGGCCTTTGTATTGGTGGACCAGAATGAAGAGGGAGATAGCCCAGTATGTATCGGAATGTGACACCTCTCAGAGGATAAAGGCAAGCCACTTGAAATCAGCTGGAGCTTTGCAACCCCTATCTATACCTTCATGGAAATGGGATGACATCAGCATGGATTTCATCGTGGGTCTGCCCAACACCTCTCGTCATCATGATTCGATTTGGGTTATTGTGGACCGACTAACGAAAGTGGCACATTTTCTCCCTGTGCACACCACTGATAAGGCTCAAAAGTATGCAGAGTTGTACATTGACCGGATCGTGTGTTTGCACGGATTACCTCGGACCATTGTTTCTGACCGAGGAGCCCAATTTGTTGCCAGATTTTGGGAACAATTGCAGGAGTCTTTGGGAACCAAGCTAATCAGAATTTCAGCTTACCACCCATAGACTGATGGTCAGACTGAAAGGGTAAACCAAATTCTGGAGGATATGTTGAGAGCTTGTGCAATCGATTGTGGCAAGAACTGGGATAAGCACCTCTCCTTAGCAGAGTTTGCTTATAACAACAGTTATCAATCCAGCCTAAGAATGGCACCCTTCGAAGCTCTTTATGGAAGAAGGTGTAGGACACCACTCAATTGGTCTCAGCCTGGAGAAAGAGAAGTTTTCGGACCTGACTTAGTGACTGAAGCCGAAAGGAAGGTCAAACTAATCAGGAAAAATCTAGAAGCTGCTCAGGCTAGGCAGAAGAGTTACCATGATAAAAGAAGTAAACCTCTCTAGTTCAAGGTGGGAGATTTCGTGTACCTCAAGGTATCACCCACCAAGGGAGTGCAGAGGTTTGGAATCAAAGGCAAGCTAGCCCCTCGTTACATTGGACCTTATGAGATCATAGAAACCTGTGGACCCGTGGCATATAAGCTGAAGTTACCTTCAAAAATGTCTGCCATTCACAGTGTGTTCCATGTATCTCAGCTGAAGAAGTGTGTTCAATTGCTGACCGAGATCATAGCAGAGCCTGAATTGGAGATAGATCCAGATCTATCGTACCAAGAGTATCCTTCCAAGATTCTGGATTGCAAAGAAAGATCAACTCAGGCTAAATCGATCAAAATGTACAAGGTCCAGTGGAGTAATCACTCAGAGGAAGAAGCTACTTGGGAGACCGAGGAATTCTTGAGATCCAACTTCCCCGATTGCCTACCTAAGAAAACTGGTACGTAATCACACCCAACCCCTCCTCCTGCCCTTCGAATCTAAAATTCAGAAATATGATCTTAAATCAGAATGAAGTAACCATGGAACAAAATTTAAAAAGGACTTCCTTCTGAAGTTGCAAAGAGAATGATATTCGAAGAGCAGTTTGCCCTAATAATAACAATAAGCACCCACTTCCTATGAGTCTCACCATTCGCTTCACCTCGGGAGGACTCTGACCCGAATCTCGGGACGAGATTCCTTTAAGGGGGGAAGGCTGTGACACCCCAGTGTCACCTAGGGTTTCTCTCAAGTGCTAACCCAAGAACCATCATTTTATGTGAATCAAATTGAGCATGAGCACCAAATTGACTTAAGAATAAAGGATCCACTAAGCTTATACTTAAAAGTATCATGTTCAAGGCAAATGGGTTTTCAAAAGGGCAAAATGTTGCAACCCCCAATAAAAACCCTAATTGAGCCCTATAAACAAAATTCAAGAGAAAGGGGAAAAGGGTATGAAAAATATAAAATCATGGCTTGGGCCAATTATAAACATTAAAGTACACTAAATATGCAACAACAAAGATTATGGAAGCTTGGCCAAAACAATTTAAATAAAACCCTAAACAAGCTTCTCAAGTGGGATTTCATTAGGGAATTCTGAAATTCAGAATTCTGAATTTCAGACCTTGAGCCAAAGATCAAGCGTGTTCACCTTGATCCCTAACTCAAATCCTAATGGCCCCATTAACAAAAACGTGCATAACTAACCTCTCTGTCTTGTGCCAGAAGATGGCATCGGGACGTGTGCCTTGGACACGTCAAACGAGAGATCTTCCCCCTGTGTGCGGCAGTGAGACAAACCGGATTTCTTCCCTCTCTATCTCTTAATCCAGTCAGCCAAACCTGCTAACCTCCACACACAAACGACAAAGGAACCTGAGAGGAAGAGATCTCTCAACGGGATCATGGCCATAATCTCTAAGATTTGGGGCCAATCCGTGCTTGAACTTGACAACTCTCTGCGCTGCCTCGTGCTCGACACTGTGCCAGGCGCCAGAGCGCGCACTGGCATTCGCCGTGCACACCCCGAGTGCTTGTCAGAGCCCCGCCCTCGGCCATTCTCGCCCGCACCTATAAAGCCTCCTCGGGCGTGCCTCACTTCACCCCGTGCTCACCATCGCCGGCCAGACGCCCCTCCTTAGCTCCGGCGAGCTCCTTTCCGCCTGCCATTGCCGCCAGAGCCTCGGCCACCGTGGCCAGCCCACTCCAGTCACCCCAAGTCACGCCAGCGCTTCGGTTAGCTTCGCCATTAGCTTGTGAAGCTTTCCAAGTCCTTGGACCCGGCAGAACTTCACCAGAAGCTCGAGATCACCCTCGCCGGATTTCGGTCGCCCGCCCCCATGCGTGGACCGAGCTCTCCGGTGAGCCATTCTTCAATTCCTTGCGCACACACCTTCCTTGACCCCTGGTGAAGCTCTCTGACCCGTTTGATTGGTCAATTATGCCCTGGATAGGCCAGACTCCTCACCGCCGACGAGCTCCCCCACCTGCGCACGCGGACCGGCCAACTTCGCCCATCCCCGACGGCGACCCGCACATCGCTGTGACCCTCAGGACCTCCCCTACACCCTCGGCCACCTCACCGGAGCAGTCTCGCCGCCGGTAAGCCCCTCCGCCCTTTCTTCCACCGTGGGTACTGTTTAGATTGGGGAAAGGACCTCAGGTTAGGATTAGAAGAATCTAGGGGGTTTTCTGAGATGTCAGTGACTGAATTGAATAGTAGCCCAGGGACTAGTCTGTAAGGAAAACTTAAAACACCCGCCAGGGACCCCGTTGCAAAGTAGTTTTCCATTTAATCATTTCTATTTAATCTTTTTAATGAACAGAGAACTTAGAAAATTCATAACTTGATGAATACTTAACCAAAAATTGTCAAACCAATTTTGCTGGATTCTAAATATTATGAACTATCAATTAAAAATGCTGAACCCTATGCTTTCTGTTCTAATTTTTAGAGTTTAAAATTAAATATAGAAACTGATCAAACCTTGTTTAATTATGGAAAATTAGTTATGTTTCTATGCTGAACCTAAGAAAATTTGTAGATGTTCAAACCCCATTTAAACACTGTTTAAAAATAGTGAGAACCCCAGTATTGAAAAATTTAGTGTAGATATCCATTAAAAGCCATTTCTGCCCAAATCTTAGGAAAATCAGAAAGGCCTTAGAAATTAATGACCAGTGGATGAAATTATTTTTTCTAATTTGCTTAAGTAACAAAGAACCTAGGAAAAATAAAGGAATCTCTAGTCCAGATTAGATTCAAAGTGAAATGTTTTACTTAGCATTATTCCAACTAGAAATCAATTATTAGAATTACAAAACCAGACCCAAAATTGATAATAAAAATCCAGTGAACTTGTAACCACCAAAACCCTACTGCAAAAATAATGGACATCCAAGCCCATCATTTTAAGTAAGGTAAATAAATATAATATGATAATGAGTCAAATTCCAAATAAATCATGAGTAACCCAAAATAATGCAATAATGGGCAAATAAAATTTTGCTAGATCAATAATGAGATAGGCCACCAGAGAAAAATACAAACCCATTGGAAAGATGCAAAATAATACCTATTGCCAATATTTTGTAAAAAGGACCATTTAATCCAATTAATGCATACCACCACTTCCCTTAAGCAAAAAGATGACAAACTTCAGAATGTTTGCTCTTGCGTAAAGAAGAAGCTAGGAAAAATCAGAAATCTGTTGTTTGATATTTTTCAAATATAGTGGTAGTAGAAAGCGCCCCTTTGGCTAGAAACTTTAGAAAATCCTAGTAAAATAACTAATAGGTATTAATGGCTAGAAATTTGTACCAAGACAAGTTATAGTATCTAAATGCCATAAAAAATAAGTCATAGGGAATTACCTACTATTGAATGATAGTTGTAGTTCAAATCACCCATTCTGCCCTAAAATTTGGCAATTTTGTCTAGAGAAAACTATTCACTTCTAGAACCTTAAATTTTGAGACAGAGAATCGTACACCAGTAATAAGCCACTATAATGTTTACAGAATTTTTGGAAATTTATTAAGGTGACTTGTAGTTCAAACCCACCCTAAAACCCTAAAGAAGATCAAGGGTAAAGGTAGGAAAGATAAACCTCACTCCAATAAGTCCAACTTGAATTCTTGGCAATTCTTACTAAAGACCTTAGAAAGAATTCAGTGGAACCCCAAAATAAACCTACCACTTAACTCAGCTAAGTTTGATCCAATTTACCAAGTATACCACCAAAAATCTCGTATAAGCAAGATTTAGCTCTATCTAACTCAAGTAGATCATACACCATCAAAAGTTTAAATTACTAACGCACATACAATATCATGCATATATCGTACGCATTGCATTCATTAGACTATAATCTAGCTGACGGAGAGTACGTGCTCATCCCCGAGCAAGGAACTGTCCAAGAGGAGGACTAGGAGCAAGCTCCCGAGGCTGCTATCGAGGATCTCCCCGCAGCCCCAGCTATTGAAGGCAAGCCCCGGTTTTATGCATAACCATTTATATATGCTATTTTACTACACTTAATGTTTGTAGGCTTGTACTATGCACTTAAGTGTAGGAGTTGCTTGAAACCTCTAGTTGCATGAACTTAGGATTCCTTTTTGAGATGAATACTAGTATGCTAGGTCGAGTAGCTGCTTTGCTAATCAGGATCTCGGTAGAAGCGAGTGATTTTTCTAGCACTCTCGCGAGGTAAGGAATTGATTGTATTCATCTTGACAATGGGATCTATGTTAGTCTATGGACTTGGATCTAGGGAGGATGCCTTGACCATGAGACAGGAAAAAGGAATTAAGGATTAATGTGTGGATACTTGAGTCAAGCTTTTGAACGTACTAAACAAATGTCGGGAAATATGGTAACCGGTAAACCTAGTACCTGAGTGAAGCCAGGCGCGGACTTTATCCCTCACGCGACCTGAGACTGGGTCTCCCATGCTAGCTATGGTGGGTACAAGTGCGGTCACTGCACGGCGGCAGACAGGGTCAGTGGAGCATTGTATGCCACAGCGGTGAGGCCTGGACGCGAATGGGGAATCGATGGGGATGGTTGACATGTGTGGGGATGGAGTGCCCTGACATGTCGTGTGTTTAGGTTTACCTTGCAAGGATAAAAACTCGATTCGAATCGTCTGCTTCTCACAGCTAATGAGACTGCTTGACCCCTTGTACTACATCGAGTAAGAAGTGAAATGAGGTTACATGAGACAATCTGTTGATTGAACTAAATGCTTGTTACCATGTATGCTTAGAAGGAGAAAACATAGCTAAGATAATAATACTAGAATTTGAAAAGCTAAGAATTGATTTTAGAAACAGCTAGTGCTTTTGGCAAACCAAACCCCTCGCCAAACAGCTGCACAGTCTAGAGGTAGAGGAGTAGATTCCTCACACCGGGTAAGTCTAGCTGAGTATTAGTATACTCAGCCTTGCTTGTGGCATAATTTTTGCAGGTACGATTCAGGATATGGTTGGTGGTATGACTTGGCCTACCACCCTGCCACCGGGTTGGACGGTCGAGTGGGATGTTGCTCCAGCAGGAGAGGAGCACGAGGAGTAGTGAGCTAGGCCTTGCCCAATTCCTCGATACCGACGACATCGACTATCCGCTGCATTTTATTTCTTGAACTCTTATTTGCTACTCGAAAAACTCCGATCTATGTAATAATTCAATACTTAATTTGAGGTTTCCTGTTTTATTGTATTTCTTCTGTGACTCACCTTGAGTGAGATTGTGGAATTTGATCCTGGTTAAGTGGCTCTATCAGACTAGATCTGAGGGACTGATGGGTTATTCCGATTTAAGTGTGTTGCGGCCCCTAGGGCATGACTTAGGCACTTAAGTTGGAATAATTCGGGTAGTTCCGCCACAGGCTTGCCTTCCAAAGCTGGGGCTATGGGGAGATCCTCGGTGGCAGGCTCTGGTGCTGGCTCCTGGACTCCTTCCCGATCAACTCCTTGCTCAGGGATGAGCACGTACTCTCCGTCAGCGAGGTTGCAATCTATCGAATGCAATGAATAAGATATTTGTATGCTATGATATGCAGAATTTAGTAACCATTATGCATAGTGAAGAAAAACTAAGTTAGTTGATAACTTAGGGTTTCCTTGTTATAAGAAGCTCTTAGTGGTTTATGCTTAGCAACCTAGGTTTGAGGTTTTGCTTAGAGGCAAACGTAGTGGATTAAGACTTGGATTGCCCCTTAAAGGTTTTAGTAGGTACTCAAGCGGTTTTGCTAGGTTGGTTAGGGTAACATTAATCTCCACTACTAATTCCCCTTTTCTTTTTTTTATTTATGCTCTTAAGGTGGGTTTGAACTACAACAGTGATTTCAAATTTTCCAAAAATTCTGTAAAAATTACAGTGGGTTAATATTGTTCACTGTAGTCTGTCCTACAAATTTGAGGTCAAAAATAAATAGAATATGCCCTGGACAAAAATAACAAAAGTTGGGGCAGAGGGGTCACTTTGCACTACAACTCTTATCTAGGTGTGGGTTCTGTACTAAGAGTTATTATTGCTGGTATCTATGGGTAATAACATGCTTCTATGCCAAAAATCAAAGAGGGTTACTTAGTGGTTATTTAGTTATGATTTTCTAAAGTTTAATGCCAAAAAGACACTTATAACTAACTTGCTATTTGAAAAGTATCAAACAACAGAGCTTGTATTTTTCCTAGGTTCTTCCTAGCACAAGAGAAGTCATTCCTAAGGTAGGGGTGTTTTCTCCTTAGGATTATTTTCTTATGACTTTTCAAAGTTTTCTCTGTTTTCCATGAATAAATGTGAGTGCAATTTCTTTTCACTGGACTATGGTTCAACAGATTTTTCTTGTGAACTACATCACTTAGGCATGCTAGGAAAAGTATGGTTGCCCTCTGGTTTCCATTTTCAATCCCTTTTTTCATTTTTCTAAGTTTGAGCATAAACAAGTTTTAGTGAATAAATCTTCCTTAACCTTGTATACTGGGGTGTTTATTAATTTTAAACAGTGTAACTACTAGGTTAGTGTCTCCACTATTTTTCTCAATCCTGGTCTAACAACATTTCTATCTTTCCCTTTATTATTAAGTTTTGGGTAGTTTTCTTATTTAAATCAAAACTCTAGAAAACATTACAGGAACCATGGGGTTTACTATTTTTGCTTGATAGTTAATATTTCACAAAGTCTAGCAAAATTGGTTTGACTAAATTTGGATGAGTATTCTTCAAGTTATGTATTAATCAAGTTCTCTGCAGTATTTAAAAGAAAAGTAAATTCGAAATGGGAAAAGAAAAACAGATTTGCGCTGAAGTCCCTGGGTTTTCTTCCCCCTTTTCTCTCATAAATCAGCCCTTGGTCTACTATTCGCATGAGTCACTGACCTTACGTATAACCCCATGAACTTATCCTATATCTAACTCACGATCCTTGGCTGGCTGGAACAGTAACCGGGGCAAAGATCATGGCGGCGAGGCTTACCGGCGGCAGTAGAGCTCCGGTGGGGTGGTCGGTGACGTCGGGGAGGTCACGGCGGTCACGTCGGTGTGCAGGTCGGCGTCGGAGGTGGCTGGAGCTGCTCTGGCCACGAGCGCAGGCAGCGGAGGTCGTCGGCGGCACCTGCTCCGGCCAAACCACGGCGGTAGGGTTCAATCAAGGTGCACGAGGAGCTCCTCTGGGTGATGTAGAGGCTATGCGCGCAAGGAATCGAGAAATGGTTCAGTGGGTTACCCGGTCCACGTGCTCCGGCGGGGTTACGAACTCCGACGAGCGTGATCGCACTGTTCCGGTGGGGCTGGTCCTCGGCTCAAGCTTGGGAAAGCTTCATGGCCTTTCAAGGAAGCTATCTGAGGGCTCGGATCGAGTGGAGGTGGGCGGGAGTGGGTGGGCCACTGTGGGCGCCCTTGGGCAGCTCTGACGAGTCGCGGGGAGGTCGCCGGAGCTGCGGGCTGGCTCGAGAAAGCTAGGCGCGGTGCGGAGGGGGTGACAGGGAAGGTGGCCGTGCATGAGGGCGGGCTTTATAGCCACTCGCAGGCACGACACGGGTGTGGGCATGGGGGCTGCCGAGGGCGTGCGGGGGCACGCGTGCGGGCGTGCGGGCGTGCTCTAGGCATGTTCCCGAGTGCCTACCCACGTCGAACACGTGGTGGTTTGGTTCTGCCGGTGTTCAAAAGCCTGTTTGGTCACCTTAGCGTGTAGATCTCAGCAAAAATCCCGTGTAAGGTCTCTTCTGTGCACCATATCCTATCTTTTCCATGTGAGTTCCAAGCGAAGATATGGTCGGGGTTGAGAGATATTGTGGTGTGAAGTTGGCTCTGTCTGAGTTGTCCAGCCCGAGACGAAAACCGTGTCAAGTCATGTCAAACGACTTAGGGCTGGGTTCAAATTTTTCCAGGGTGTTCTAGGGGTCTTTAGGCACCATTTTGTTAATTGGGCCCTATGGTTTTGAGGTTTGAAAAAATGTGAACATGTTTGATATTTGAAAGAGGGCTGGTTTTGAAATTGAGAAAAATCTGATTTTTCTTTTATGCCCTTCTCTTTGGTGACCTTTTTGGGGTTTTTCTGAAGCCTTTTTGGGGTCACTCTCTTACTAATTTTTGTAGGGTATTAAGTGTACTACAACTTTTATAATTAGCCCAAGTCATGACAATGTGGTTTACATAGCCTTTTTGCTATACTCCCCTCTAGGGCTCCATTTGCCTAAAGGGATTGGAATTAGGGTTTGAGTCATTCTCTCCTCTTTAGGTGCATGATAAGGCCAAAGCATGGCTTCTAAGATGGGTTACACCTACTTAGGATCTTGACCACCAAGTTTGGTGTCTTTTGCTCAAACTAAACCACATGTGATGATGGGTTCAATAGTGTAGGCTTGAGTGAAAACCCTAAGTAACACCTGGGGTGTTACAGCCCTCCCCCCTTAAAGGAATCTCGTCCCAAGATTTTGGGTAGGGGTCCTTTAGAGGGGGTACCAAGAAGGTGTGCTGGGGTGTTGCATTTTCCTTTATCCAAGTTTCTCTAGTTAACTGCTCTTCGAATGTCGTTCTCTTTGCAACTTCAGAAGGAAGTCCTTTTAAAGTCATTTTCAAAGCTTACAATACCTTTAACATCTAATTTTTTCTTACATTTAGATTCAAAGGGTAGGTGGGGGTGGGGTTTTTTTGGATTATGTACCGACTCCTTCGAGCAGAAAGTCGGGGAAGCGAGAACGTAGAAAATCCTCAGTCTCCCACGTAGCCTCTTCTACTGAATGGTGACTCCACTAAACTTTATACATCCTGATTGACCTTGCCCGCGTTGATTTCTCCTTTTGATCCAATACCTTGACGGGGTGCTCTTGATAGGACAAGTCGGGTTCTATCTCCAATTCTGGTTCAGATGGCACTTCTGTGGGTAAGCGGACACACTTTCGTAGCTGAGATATGTGGAATACATCATGAACTGCTGACATATGGGGTGGCAACTTCAATTGATATGCTACCGGCCCACAAGTTTCTTTGATCTCATAGGGTCCAATGTAGCGAGGAGCTAACTTGCCCTTGATTCCAAATCTCTGAACACCTTTGGTGGGTGACACCTTAAGATAAACATGATCTCCCACTTCAAACTATAGAGGCTTCCTCCTCTTGTCATGATAGCTCTTTTGCCTGGCCTGAGCAGCTTCTAGGTTCTTCTTAATGACTCTGACCTTCCTCTGCTTCAAGTACCAAGTTAGGTCCAAATATTTCCCTCTCCAGCTTGAGACCAATTTAGCGGGGTCCTACACCTTCTCCCATACAAGGCCTCGAAAGGTGCCATCTTTAGACTGGACTGGTAGCTGTTGTTATATGAAAACTCCGCCAAGGAAAGGCACTTGTCCCAATTTTTACCATAGTGTAGCACATAGGCTCGCAACATGTCTTTGAGAATTTGATTCACTCTTTCTGTCTGACCATCACAGATTGTCTGAGGATGGTATGCTGAGCTTCTTATTACATGGGTCCCAAGTGACTTTTGGAGCTGCTCCCAAAAGCGTGCCACAAACAGTGCTCCTCTTTTAGATACAATAGTCTTCGGAATTCCATGCAAACAGCACTATTTGATCAATATAGATTTCTGCATACTTCTCTGTCTTGTGGGTGGTATGCACTGGCAAGAAATGAGTTGTCTTGGTCAATCTATCCACGATGACCCAAATAGAATCATGGTGTCGGGAGGTATTGGGCAATCCCACGATAAAATCCATGCAAATATCCTCCCATTTCCAAGATGGTACGGGAAGGGGCTATAAGGTGCCTGCTACCTTCAAATGACTGGCCTTGACTCTCTGGCAAGTGTCACATTCAGATATATACTTAGCAATTTCCCTTTTCATTCTGGTCCACCAGTACAAGGATCTGAGATCATGATACATCTTATTACTGCCGGGGTGCATGGAAAATTTGGAAAGGTGTGCCTCATCCATTATTTTCTTTCTGAGCTCGGGGTTCTTGGGAACAACCAATCGGTCTCCAAACCATAGAATTCCTTTGCTGTCCTAACGGAAGCATTTGTATTTGTCCACCTTTTGTTCGATCATTTCCTTAATGACTTGAACACCCTTGTCACCGATCTGTGCCATGACTATCTGCTCATGTAAAGTGGGCTCCATTGAAATATAACTTAAGGCACCAGAGGAAACAACTTCTATTTTCAGCTTGCACAACTCATCACACAGGGTGGTGATTTTTTTGCATCCATATTCACACAGTTGCACTGGGCCTTCCAACTTAAGGCATCTGCCACAACATTGGCTTTGCCAGTATGGTAATGTACTTCCAAATCATATTCTTTAATTAATTCTAACCATCTTCTCTGCCTCATATTAAGATCTGCCTGAGTAAAAATATACTTGAGACTCTTGTGATCAGTATAGATATTACAATGAGTTCCCATCAAGTAATGTCTCCAAATCTTGAGAGCATGAACTACGGTTGCTAACTCCAGATCATGTGTGGGGTAGTTCTGCTCATGGGGTCTGAGTGCTCTGGATGCATAGGCAATGACTCTGTTGTCTTGCATCAAGACACATCCCAATCCTGTACCGGAAGCATCGCAACAAACCTCAAAGGGTTTGGTGCTGTCAGGTTGAGCTAATACGGGTGCTGCCGTCAAATGTTGCCTTAGTGTATGAAAGGCATCCTCACATTTCTGGCTCCATTCATATTTGACTCCTTTCTTCAACAATTCAGTCATTGGCTTGGCAATCCTGGAGAAATCTAGAATAAACCGTCGATAATACCCTGCCAATCCCAGAAAACTACGGATCTGCCGTACAGTGGTAGGAGGTTTCCAATTCATCACTTCTTGGACTTTCTCAGGATCAACAGATACCCCATCCTGAGAAATGGTGTGGCCCAAGAACTTTATTTCCCTCAGCCAGAATTCACATTTGGACAATTTAGCATACAACTAATGGTCGTGCAGTCTCTAAAGTACGGTATGCAAATGCTTAGTGTGCTCGGCTTCATTCCTGGAATAAACCATAATGTCATCAATGAAGACCACCACAAACTTGTCCAGCTCTGGCATAAAGACTGAGTTCATCAAATACCTGAAATAAGCCGGGGCATTGGTCAGTCCGAAAGACATCACCAGGTACTCAGAAAGCCCATATCTGGTAGACAAGGTCGTCTTGGGAATATCACTGGCCCTGATTTTTATCTGATGATAGCCAGAGCGAAGATCTATCTTTGAAAATACCTGGGCTCCCACCAACTGATCAAACAACACATCAATGTGGGGCAATGGATACTTGTTCTTGATTGTTACCGCATTGAGAGAGCGGTAGTCGACACACAACCTCAAACTCTCATCTTTGTTCTTTATGAATAAGACAGGACATCCCCATGGAGAAGTACTTGGGCGAATGAATCCCTTGTCCAACAATTCTTGTAACTGCTTTTTCAACTCCGCCAACTCTGCTGGGGGCATCCTATAAGGTCTCTTGGATATAGGGGCAGTTCCGGGTTGTAATTCAATCGCGAACTCTATGTCTCTGTCGGGTGGCATCCCTGGCAATTCATCTGGAAAAAACATCTGGGTAGTCACAGACCACTGGGATTCTCTCAACCGATGATTCTATCATGGTGAATGCATAGGAACGGGTAAAACCCTGATCCAGAAAATATAATGTAATTTCACCACAAGTAGGTGAATGTATCTCAATGGCCCTTGTTGCGATGTCAATTACTGCGTGATGTCTTGTTAACCAGTCAGTTCCCAATATGATATCCACGCTATCCAAACCCAAAATGAGGAGGGTGGTTTTAATTATAAGACTACCAAACTTTATAGGCACATGCCTGTTGATTTGATAGGTGGCAACCCTGCCTCCTAGTGTTGAAATTGTAATACCCCCATCGGTGTGCTGGAAAGTTAACTGGCATTTGGCACTAAATTTTGTACTGATAAAACTGTGTGATGCACCAGAATCAAAAAGAATGATTGCAGGATAATTCAAAACGGAAAAGATACTAGTCATGACGGGCGCTCCGTCTGGAATGTCAGCCATGGTGGTGAAGTTCAGCTTGCCTTGCCTTACTTGCACCTTCTGCCTCTTGCCTTGATTTTGGTTGGAATTCTGCCCCTACCTCTGCTGATTTCTAGGGCAATTCTTGGCATAATGTCCGGTGTTACCACAAGTGAAACACCTGTTGTCATTGGCCTGACGGTACTGCTGCTACTGTGGCTGATTGTTGTTCCTCTGAACTAGGAGCTGAGAGAAGTTGGGTGCCTGCTGCTGCTGCTGTGGTCAGATCACCCAACGTCCTTGCTACTGCTGAGGTCCCCTGTTCTGAGTGTCAAATACAATCCTGAAGCGCTGAGGCTGAGCTGATGATCCTGTCACAGGGGTCTTCCTCTTCTTTTCTGCCTGACGGGCTGTGATGCAGTCCTCCTGAGAAATCGGCCGTGTTGACTAACTCATTATAGCTATTGGCCCTGACTGGGTTGAGACGGTCGTGGAGCTTAGTGCTAAGGCCCTTCCTGAACCTGTCCCTCTTCTTCTCATCAGTGTCTGCGTGATATCCAGCATACTGACACAGGTCATTAAAGGCCTGAGCGTACTGCAACACAGTATGATTCCCCTGAGTGAGTGCCAGAAACTCATTAAGCTTGTGATCCATAATGCCTGCTGGTATATGATGCCCTCTGAAGGCTTCCTTGAACTCTCTCCATTCCACCATGTGGTCAACTGGCTGCATAGCGAGGAAATGATCCCACCATGTTCACGTGGGGCCGCGAAGCTGCTGGGTGGTGAACCTGACCTTAGCCACATCTGAACAAACTCCATTTAGTAGTGGAAATTTGGATTCCACTACCCTAAGCCATACATCAGCATCAAGTGGGTCCTCTGCCTGAGTGAACAATGACAGCTGAGTGCTAAGGAAATCCTAATAAGTGGCCGCTGCTGGGGGACGCTGATGGTGATCACCACCACCATAATGCTGAGGTGGCGGCTGACGCTGAGCCAACTGTTCGCAGAATCTCATTCTGCTGAGCCATCAACTCTTGGATGGTAGGAGGCGGTGGCGGTGGTGGAGGAATGCGTTCATTCTGTCCACGACGCGCTCTTCCTGCCATCTGAAAAATTAAGGATGCTCTCAGAACCATATTTCTAATGTCAGGGTTCATACGGGGTAAAAGAGTCGAAAGGGGTAAAACCAATATTTTCTTTCATAATTTATAAAAGATATTACATGCCATAAAACTTTTCTTCTTAATTCAAAGCTGACATCATTCGCCCTCCATACTTCCAAAAGAGTTTGTTACAATTACATCAGTGACTCCAAAAGACTCAACTCTGTCTAGCCTAGTACCCCAAAAGTGCAAAAGCTAAGCTAGCTTCGAGGAGTTCTACCGCCACACACATCTGACTCTATCCCTGCAACCTAGTGAGCAAACGAGGCAACGCTCGACTTAGGGGAAGGTGGTCTCCCTGAGCTAGCAGTGTCCAAGCTGGATGCAGGCTCCGGCTCCTCTCCTCCCTCGATATCGACATCCTCGTTGGCCTCCATGTCCTGGATCTCCTGGTGGTGCATATCCAAATGTTAGTTAGCTTCCACAAGTTGCTGCTGGGTGTTGATTAGCTGATCCTCGAGAACCTCAATGGTGTTCTCCCTGGTTCCCACTAGCTCCTCAAGCTCCTGGATCTCGTTGGACATCTGTTCCACCTGCAGGTCCTTTTCCACCATCTTAGTGGATAGGTCTACCACAAGTTCCTCTCTATTATCCAAGGTGATCTTGGTAACCTCCAACAATGTCATTAGCTGAGACATTGCCTCTCCTCGCATCACTTGCAGACGATACAGGGCATCCATGCACCGCACCGACAAGTGAGCAGTCTGCCCTGGGTAAAGAGCCCATATATCCTTGGCATGCTCCACTCGGTCCTTCCACATTAGGTCGTCATCCTTCTGGGCGGGGAACAAGCCAATGGGATGAGTAGACAGCTCTAAGGGGTGAAAACCACAGAAGGTCGTCAGCCCGTGGAGAGCAATGGCCTCGATAGTATCCTCAGCCCGGTATCCAAAAGACTCGGAGTCCAACGATCGCCAGCCTGGCTGTAAGGGATGTGGCTCCAGGGTCATCCTCACCCTACAGCAGGGCACCCGGTGCTTCTCGAACAACAGCACCGTGTACTGGGGAGGCGTCATGTAACCGGCTCCCTAAAGTACCTCCCACAAGATACGGGGAAAACCCTCTCGTGCAAGTCCGTCCAGTGTGGGAATGTGCGTTCCCTCCATCCGAGGATCCGTGAGAAGTCATCTGTGTATGGTTAAGCGTAAGCGAAAAAGAAAAAGAATTATAAAAGTAAAAAGGGGATCAAGGCTTGGCCTATTGAAGGTCACGATAAGGTCACTGAATGTACTTAATCTTTCATTATCATGTATTTAAAGTTCTTACCCAATTACCAAGTAATTTAAGTAAGGATGCATGCATGCTCGTCCTTAGTCGGGGACCATAATTAGGGGTACCCTCAAGACTCCTAATTCTCAGCTGGTAACCCCCATCAGCATAAAGCTGCTAAGGCCTGATGGGCGCGATTAAGTTCAGGGATCAGTCCATTCGAGCGACTCGATCACACGTCGCCCGAGCCTAGCCTCGGACAAGGGCAGCCGACCCCGGAGGATTTCCAGTCTCGCCCGAGGCCCCCCTTCAACGGCGGACATATTTCCGGCTCGCCCGAGGCCCTGCCTTCGCTAAGAAGCAACCCTGACTAAATCGCCGCACCGACCGACCAAGTCGCAGGAGCATTTAATGCAAAGGTGACCTGACACCTTTGTCCTGACGCGCGCCCCCCGGCAGAGCCGAAGTGACCGCCGTCACTTCACCGCTCCACTGACCGGCCTGACAGAAGGACAGCGTCGCCTGCGCCACTTCGACCGCAGTGCCACTTGACAGAGTGAGACTGACAGGCCGTCAGGCCCTGCCAAAGGCACCATAGGAAGCTTCGCCCGACCCAGGGCTCGGACTCGGGCTAAGTCCCGGAAGACGGCGAACTCTGCTCCGCCCGACCCAGGGCTCGGACTCGGGCTAAGTCCCGGAAGACGGCGAACTCCGCTCCACCCGACCTAGGGCTCGGACTCGGGCTAAGCCCCGGAAGATGGCGAACTCCGCTCCGCCCGACCCAGGGCTTGGACTCAGGCTAAGCCCCAGAAGACGGCAAACTCCGCTCCGCCCGACCCCAGGGCTCAGACTCGGGCTAAGTGCCGGAAGATGATGAACTCCGCTTCGCCCGACCCCAGGGCTCGGACTCGGGCTCAGCCCCAGAAGACGACGAACTCCGCTTTCGCCCGACCCCAGGGCTCGGACTCCGCCCTGGCCTCTGCCGAACGACCTCCGCCTCGCCCGACCCAGGGGCTCGGACTCGGCCTCGGCCATGGAAGACAGACTTGACCTCGGCTTCGGAGGAGCCTCCACGTCGCCCAACCTAGGGCGCAGGCCAGCCACGTCAACAGGAAGCGCCATCATCACCCTACCCCGAGCTGACTCGGGCCGCAGAGAACAAGACCGGTGTCCCATCTGGCTAGCTCCGCCGGATAGGCAATGATGGCGCCCCGCATGCTCTGTGACGACGATGGCTCTCAGCTCTCTTACGGAAGCAGGAGGACGTCAGCAAGGACTCAACCGCTCCGACAGTTGTCCCTCCGCCAGGCTCCAGTCGCTCCTCCGACGACCACGACATCACACCAGCTGGGTGCCAAAATCTCTCTGGCTGCCACATCGGCATGTACTTAGGGCGCTAGCTCTCCCTCGCTAGACGCGTAGCACTCTGCTACACCCCCATTGTACACCTGGATCCTCTCCTTACGCCTATAAAAGGAAGGACCAGGGCCCTCTTAGAGAAGGTTGGCCGCGCGGGGACGAGGACGGGACAGGCGCTCTCTTGAGGCCGCTCGCTTCCCTCTCCCGCGTGGACGCTTGTAACCCCCTACTGCAAGCGCACCCGACCTGGGCGCGGGACGAACACTGAAGGCCGCGGGATTTCCACCTCTCTCACGCCCATCTCCGGCCACCTCACTTCCCCCCTTCGCGCTCGGCCTCGCGTCGACCCATCTGGGCTGGGGCACGCGGCGACATTCACTCGTCGGCTTAGGGACCCCCCGGTATCGAAACGCCGACAGTTGGCGCGCCAGGTAGGGGCCTGCTGCGTGTTGATGAACATCTTCCCGTCAAGCTCCAGATGGGCAGTCTCCAGCAACCTCTCCAACCCGGGACGGTGCTCCGTTTCGGGAGTCTTGAGTTCATGTCCTTCGACGGCAGCTACGACATGATACTCCTTCCACCGCCTCACGACAACGACAATGGCGGCCGACAGCCCGCCCGCCGGCGGCGGAATCGACGACGTCTTCCCCGCGTGGTGGAAGAACAACATTCGAGCTCGCCCCGTCCTCTCCCCCGCCAACGGAGGAGGAGGCGGGGCAACCAAGGCCAAGCGGGAGGCCGCGCCTCGTCGGCTGTCGAGCGAATCGACGTCCCTAGCGCCCCAACGGGGGGCGCGTCGGGCGTCGACCTCGCGTTTGAGACGAAGGCGAGCGCCGTCTCCCCGCGACACGCCAATCCCGAGCAAGCGGACGACGCCAGCACGCTCGCGGAAGGCTTGCTGGGCATCACCCTCGTACCTGAGATGACGGTGCAGTCAGTCCCCGACGCGACATCATCGCCGTTCGTCGACCAAAAGGTACCGACCGATTCCCATCCTACGTCATTTAGATTCAGCCTCAACCCGCCTAGCGACCTTGCTTTGGCGGGCACTCTCGTAGAGGCGAATTCAAACCCTCTGGGGTTTCGCACGTGGTCGCCTTGGGACCGGCTGACGGACGTCTCGACCTATGGGCCCTCCGGGTCCGAGGAAGACGATGACCCCAGCATCTGTTGGGATTTCCCTGGACTTGGCAACCCTAGTGCCATGCAGGACTTCATGACCGCATGTGACTACTGCCTCTCCGACTGTTCCGACGGTAGTCGCAGCCTCGACGACGAGGACTGCGGCCCAAGCCGCGAATGTTTCCACGTCGATCTAGGGGGTCCCTCCGAAGGCAATCATCTCAGCATGCCGGAGGACGGTGATCTCCCTAGGCCGGTGCCCCGCGCTGACATCCCGCGGGAGCTAGCTGTGGTCCCCGTTCCGGCGGGGGGTCGTGACCCACAGCTCGAGCAAGTCTGCGGGGCGCAGGCCAGGCTCGACGAGGGAGCAGGAGCGCTTGAGCCGATCCGCCGGGACGTCGGGCAGGCATGGGCGGGCCAACCCCCGGCCGGAGAAATACGTCACCTGCCCCAGGGCCTCCCGCTCCGCGTCGCCAACGACGTCAGGGTCAGGCCGCCACCCGCATCCAGTGGGGTCGGTCAGAACCTGGCTGCAGCAGCGATGCTTCTCCGCGCAATGCCGGAGCCATCAACCACCGAGGGTCGACGAATCCAAGGAGAGCTCAAGAATCTCCTGGAAGGCGCTGCGGTCCGACGGGCCGAGAGCTCTGCCTCCCGAAGACAAGGATACCCCTCGGAACCTCATGCCGCGACTTCCCGATTCATGCGGGAAGCCTCGGTCTACACCGGGCGCACGCGCAATACTGCGCCTGCGGCCCCGGGCCACCTCGGCAACGAGCACCATCATCGCGACCGTCGGGCCCACCTCGACGAGAGGGTGCACCGAGGCTATCACCCCAGGCGTGGGGGACGCTACGACTAGCGAGGAGGATCGGAGTCCCTCGCCCGAACCACCCGGTCCGCAGGCCTTCAGCCGGGCCATCCGGCGGGCACCGTTCCCGATCCCTGTTCCAACCCCCGACTACTATCACAAAGTACTCTGGGGAAACGAGACCGGAATTGTGGCTCGCGGACTACCGCCTGGCCTGCCAGCTGGGTGGAACGGACGACGACAACCTCATCATCCGCAACCTCCCCCTGTTCCTCTCCGACACCGCTCGCGCCTGGTTGGAGCACCTGCCTCCGGGGCAGATCTCCAACTGGGATGACCTGGTCCAAGCCTTCGCCGGCAATTTCCAGGGCACGTATGTGCGCCCCGGGAATTCCTGGGACCTCCGAAGCTGCCGACAGCAGCCGGGAGAGTCTCTCCGGGACTACATCCGGCGATTCTCGAAGCAGCGCACCGAGCTGCCCAACATCACCGACTCGGATGTCATCGGCGCGTTCCTTGCCGGCACCACCTGCCGCGACCTGGTGAGCAAGTTGGTCGCAAGACCCCCACCAGGGCGAGCGAGCTGATGGACATCGCCACCAAGTTCGCCTCTGGCCAGGAGGCAGTCGAGGCTATCTTCCGAAAGGACAAGCAGCCCAGGGCCGCCCACCGGAAGATGCTCCCGAGGCGTCTACTCAGCGCGGCGCCAAGAAGAAAGGCAAGAAGAAGTCGCAAGCGAAACGCGACGCCGCCGACGCGGACCTTGTCGCCGCCGCCGAGCACAAGAACCCTCGGAAGCCCCCCGGAGGTGCCAACCTCTTCAACAAGATGCTCAAGGAGCCGTGCCCCTATCATCACTGGGCCCGTCAAGCACACCCTTGAGGAGTGCGTCATGCTTCGGCGCCACTTCCACAGGGCCGGGCCACCCGCGGAGGGTGGCAGGGCCCGCGACGACGACAAGAAGGAAGATTACCAAGCAGGAGAGTTCCCTGAGGTCCGCGACTGCTTCATGATCTACGGTAGGCAAGCGGCGAATGCCCCGGCTCGGCACCGCAAGCAAGAGCGCCGGGAGGTCTGCTCGGTCAAGGTGGCGGCGCCGGTCTATCTAGACTGGTCCAACAAGCCCATCACCTTTGACCAAGACGATCACCCCGACCACGTGCCGAGCCCGGGGAAATACCCGCTCGTCGTCGACCCCGTCATCGGCGACGTCAAGCTCACCAAGGTCCTTATGGACGGGGGCAGCAGCCTCAACATCATCTACGCCGAGACCCTCAGGCTCCTACGCGTCGATCTGTCCTCCGTCCGAGCAGGCGCTGCGCCCTTCCACGGGATCATTCCCGGGAAGCGCGTCCAGCCCCTCGGACGACTCGACCTTCCTGTCTGCTTCGGAACGCCCTCCAACTTCCGAAGGGAGACTCTGACGTTCGAGGATGGTCGGGTTCCGAGGAACCTACCACGCGGTACTGGGGAGGCCATGCTACGCGAAGTTCATGGCCGTCCCCAACTACACCTACCTGAAGCTCAAGATGTCGGGCCCCAACGGGGTCATCACCGTCGGCCCCACGTACAAACACGCGTTCGAATGCGATGTGGAGTGCGTGGAGTACGCTGAGGCCCTCATCGCTGACCTAGAAAGCCTCTCCAAAGAGGTGCCAGACTGTGAAGCGTCATGCCGGCAACTTCGAGCCAGTGGAGACGGTTAAGGCCGTCCCCCTCGACCCCAGTGGCGACGCCTCCAAGCAGATCCAGATCGGTTCCGGGCTCGACCCCAAATAGGAAGCAGTGCTCGTCGACTTTCTCCGCGCGAACGCCGACGTCTTCGCGTGGGGTCCCTCGGACATGCCCGGCATACCGAGGGATGTCGCCGAGCACTCATTGGATATTCGGGCCTAGAGCCCGACCCGTCAAGCAGCCTCTGCGCTGATTCGACGAGGAGAAGCGCAGAGCGATAGGCGAGGAGATCCACAAGCTAATGGCAGCCGGGTTCATCAAAGAGGTATTCCATCCCGAATGGCTTACCAACCCTGTGCTTGTGAGAAAGAAAGGGGGGAAATGACGGATGTGTGTAGACTACACTGGTCTCAACAAAGCATGTCCGAAGGTTCCCTACCCTCTGCCTCGCATCGATCAAATCGTGGATTCCACTGCTGGGTGCGAAGCCCTGTCTTTCCTCGACGCCTACTCAGGGTATCACCAAATCAGGATGAAAGAGTCCGACCAGCTCGCGACTTCTTTCATCACGCCCTTCGGCATGTACTGCTATGTCATCATGCCGTTCGGTTTGAGGAATGCGGGCGCGACGTACCAGCGGTGCATGAACCATGTGTTCGGCGAACACATCGGTCGCACGGTCAAAGCCTACATCAATGACATCGTAGTCAAGACGAGGAAAGCTTCCGACCTCCTCTCCGACCTTGAAGTGACATTCCGATGTCTCAAGGCGAAGGGCGTCAAGCTCAATCCCGAGAAGTGTGTCTTCGGGGTGCCCCGGGGCATGCTCTTGGGGTTCATCGTCTCCGAGCGGGGCATCGAAGCCAACCCCGAGAAGATCGCAGCCATCACCAGCATGGGTCCCATCAAGGACTTAAAGGGCGTACAGAGGGTCATGGGATGTCTCGCGGCTCTGAGCCGCTTCATCTCACGCCTCGGCGAAAGAGGCCTGCCTCTGTACCGCCTCTTAAGGAAGGCTGAGCGCTTCACTTGGACCCCTGAGGCCGAGGAAGCTCTCGGGAACCTGAAGGCGCTCCTCACAAAGGCGCCTATGTTGGTGCCCCCAGCTGACGGAGAAGCCCTCGTGGTCTACGTCGCCACGACCACCCAGGTGGTTAGTGCCGCGATTGTGGTCGAGAGGCAAGAAGAGGGGCATGCATTGCCCGTTCAGAGGCCAGTTTACTTCGTCAGCGAGGTACTGTCCGAAACCAAGATCCGCTACCCACAAGTTCAGAAGCTGCTGTATGCAGTGATCCTGACGCGGCGGAAGTTGCGACACTACTTTGAGTCTCATCCGGTAACTGTGGTGTCATCCTTCCCCCTGGGGGAGATCATCCAGTGCCGAGAGGCCTCGGGCAGGATTGCAAAGTGGGCGGTGGAAATCATGGGCGAGACAATCTCGTTCGCCCCTCGGAAGGCCATCAAATCCCAGGTCTTGGCGGACTTCGTAGCCGAATGGGTCGACACCCAGCTACCGACGGCTCCGATCCAACCAGAGCTCTGGACCATGTTTTTCAACGGGTCGCTGATGAAGACGGGAGCCGGCGCGGGCCTACTCTTCATCTCGCCCCTCGGGAAACACCTACGCTATGCGCTACGCCTCCACTTCCCGGCGTCCAACAATGTGGCTGAGTACGAGGCTCTGGTCAACGGGTTGCGGATCGCCATCGAGCTAGGGGTCAGGCGCCTCGACGCTCGCGGTGACTCGCAGCTCATCATCGACCAAGTCATGAAGAACTCCCACTGCCGCGACCCGAAGATGGAGGCCTACTGCAATGAGGTTCGGCGCCTGGAAGACAAGTTCTACGGGCTCGAGCTTAACCACATCACTCGGCGCTACAACGAGACTGCGGACGAGCTAGCAAAAATAGCCTCGGGGCGAACAATGGTTCCCCCGGACGTCTTCTCCCGGGATCTGCATCAACCCTCCGTCAAGATCGACGACGCGCCCGAGCCTGAGGTGCCCCTCGGTCCAGCCCGAGGTGCCCTCGGCACAGCCGGAGGCACCCTCAGCTCGGCCCGAGGCGGCCTCGGTTCAACCCGAGGTACCCTCAGGCCTCCGAGGGCGAGGCCCTGCGCATCGAGGAGGAGCGAAACGGGGCCACGCCTGATCGAAATTGGCAGACCCCGTACCTGCAATATCTCCGCCAAGGAGAGCTACCCCCCGACCGAGCCGAGGCTCGGTGGGTAGCGCGACGCGCCAAGTCGTTCGTCTTGCTGGGCGATGAGAAGGAGCTCTACCACCACAGCCCCTCGGGCATCCTCCAGCGATGCATCTCCGTCGCCGAAGGTCAGGAACTCCTGCAAGAGATACACTCCGGGGCTTGCGGCCATCACGCAGCGCCTCGAGCCCTTGTCGGGAATGCTTTCCGGCAAGGCTTCTACTGGCCAACGGTGGTGGCTGACGCCACTAGAATTGTCCGCACCTGCGAAGGGTGTCAATCCTATGCGAAGCAAACCCACCTGCCCGCTCAGGCTCTGCAGACGATACCCATCACCTGGCCCTTTGCTGTGTGGGGGCTGGACCTCGTCGGCCACTTGCAGAAGGCGCCCGGGGGCTACACGCACCTGCTGGTCTCCATCGACAAATTCTCCAAGTGGGTCGAGGTCCGACCTCTGAACTGCATCAGGTCCGAGCAGGCGGTGACGTTCTTCACCAACATCATCCATCGCTTCGGGGTCCCGAACTCCATCATCACCGACAACGGTACCCAGTTCACCGGCAGAAAATTCTTGGACTTCTGCGAGGATCACCACATCCGGGTGGACTGGGCCGCCATGGCTCATCCCATGTCGAATGGGCAAGTAGAGCGTGCCAACGGCATGATTCTACAAGGGCTCAAGCCTCGGATCTACAACGACCTCAACAAGTTCGGCAAGCGATGGATGAAGGAACTCCCCTCGGTGGTCTGGAACCTGAGGACAACGCCGAGCCGGGCCACGGGTTTCACACCGTTTTTTCTGGTCTACGGGACCGAGGCCGTCTTGCCCACTGACCTGGAGTACGGCTCCCCGAGGACGAGGGCCTACAGCGATCAAAGCAACCAAGCTAGCCGAGAAGACTCGCTGGACCAGCTGGAAGAGGCTCGGGACAAGGCCTTGGTACACTCGGCGCGGTACCAGCAGTCCCTACGACGCTACCACGCCCGAGGGGTCCGGCCCCGAGACCTCTAGGTGGGCGACCTGGTGCTTCGGCTGCGGCAAGACGCCCGAGGGAGGCACAAGCTCACGCCCCCCCTGGGAGGGGCCATTCATCATCGCCAAAGTTCTGAAGCCCGGAACATACAAGCTGGCCAACAGTCAAGGCGAGGTCTACGGCAACGCTTGGAACATCCAACAGCTACGTCGCTTCTACCCTTAAGATGTTTTCAAGTTGTTCATATACCTCGCACCCATGCAAAGTTTAGTCATCAAGGAAGGGTCGGCCTCGCCTCGGCAAAGCCCGACCCTCCCTCGGGGGATAAAAGGGGGGGGGGGACCCCCTCTGCGTTGAAATTTTCCTCAAAAAAAGATCTCTTCTGCCATAATATCTTTCGTGCTTTCTGACTACTTCGAAAAGTGGACCCTGAAAACGACGGAGTACACGTAAGCAGCCAAGGCTGACCGAGCCGAGGGACTCCTACGCCTCCGGGATACGGATACCTCACTCATCACCTTCTGCGATAAGTAACTCGCGTTCAGATAAAGTGATTCCGCGGACCGAACAAGTCTTCACGTTCGGAAGCTCTTCTGCCGAAGCGATCCTTCGAGCCTTCTCGACTGAGTCGGTGACAGGGCCTCATGGACGGGTGAAAGTGCGCGTAAGCGGCAAGGCCGAACGAGCCGAGGGACTCCCACGCCTCCGGGATACGGATACCTCACTCATCACCTTCCGCGAGAAGCAACTCTCGCTCGCACAAACATCCCTGTTACTGACAAAAAAGTCCAGATACTCGAAACAAGAGGAAAGGAGACGCAGCTTTACAACACAGCGAGGGTGTGTTTATTCTGGCCTCGGCGGCCGCAGAAGGCACACGCTACAAGACACTCTGATCCTGCAGGCTCGGGTCTTGACGCTGGAAGGGGGCAGTAGCACCCTCGGCATCGACGACACCTTCAGCGAGGCCCGACCTAGCCTCGGACGGCGACGCGGTCCAGGGATCCCCACTCTGGAGGACGACGTCATCGTCACGCCCGGACAATCGCTGCCAGGGACTTCTCCGGGAATCCGGCCCGAGCAGGCGGCTCGGCCGGTTACCCCTGGGGCCTCGGCCAACCATCTCCCAAGGGCGCCAGCCCGACCCGAGGCCTCGGCTGATCGACTCCGGCGTCGGTCCCGCTAACGGACAACCCGACTAGGCTCCGGCCAACCAGGTTTCATTTTCGAGCCAACTCCGCCTCTGTTCATGCTGATATCGCTACCCCTGGCCTCGGCTCGTCGAAGAGCGGCCAAGGGGTCCCTTTAACTAAGCTAGAGGAGCCTCAGACAACAAGGCCGACCGAGCTGAGGGACTCCTACGCCTCCGGGATACGGATACCTCACTCGTCACCTTGACACGGGGCGACTCATGCTTGGTGAAGTGGTTCAGACAACCAACAGGCGAGTCTTAGTGCCCGAAAATGAGGAAAAAACACGGCTCCGTGCCGAAATTACATACATGTTCAGGCCTCGACAGCCGCAATGAACAAAAAACCCTGGCATCCGAAGTGCCATTACAAACGGAACTCCGGTTCCGTCCTCGCGGGTACGAACAACCCCACAAGATTAGGGAACCCGCAGAGCGATCGTGGGCCGACGGGCGGCCCGCCGCCGCCCGATCCAGCAACAGCGACAACCACCCCCGCCCCGGGCGACGAAGCAGCTTCAGCAGCGGCTTCGGGGCAGGTGCTACGGCAGAAGGGGCCACCGGGAGCCAAGCCGACGAACCTGACACGCTGGAGGTGACGACGCCTGCCGTCGACCAGCCCCGCGTTGTCGAAGTCCGGGCCGCCCGCAGGGCCAGTGAGCGCCCTCTCCCTCGAAGGCCGCGGGAGAGGGTGACCCGCGAACCCATGCGGGAGGTAGAGCGCCGGCTCAGCCCGGCCCCCACCCCAGCGAGGATGATGAACATCCTTGAAGCTGAGGGTGGGACCAAGATCGCAGCCCGGCTTGCTTCTCCCCACCTAGGAGCTGGTGGTCACCGTCTCGGGTGACTGCCGGCGAGGGGGTACAGCCGGGCTGGCTGATGAAAATCCTTGAAGCCGAACGATGGCTGAAAGGTACCAACTCCCACGGAGTTGCGTTCCTCCAACGATGAGGAAAAAAGACGGCGGGTATCCCCCATCCGGGGGCTTGGAAGGTGGAAAGGCGCGATGCATAAGGGAGCGAGAAGACATGGTCGCCTTACGGAAGGGGTCGCCCTCCTTTTAAAGGCAACTCTCCCTACTTGCGCCCCCAACCGTCACGGGCTGAGTCTTCTCCATCACGCTCCAAGGCCCTCTCCTGCGGCGCGGGGGCTGGGTCCCTCATGTCATGCAAACCGGCTCAGAGCAGAAGAAGCCAAACCGCCGCGCGTGGTGCACACTACCGCCCAGCGGTTACAAGTGACCCTCCACTTTCGCCCAGACCAACGGGCGAAAGAGGCGGGCAGCCATGCAGGCGGCATGCAACCGCACCAAGTGGACGCGCTTCTATGACTCCCGACACGCCGGCATGGAGGCCCAGGCCCACGCGTCACGCAACCGGCACGCCGGATGCTGCATGAAAGCAACTGCACCGCCACTTGCGCCACCACCACGTCTCCTCGATTGCGGAACCAATACCACGACTCGAGGCGACCAGGCGCACGACCCAGCAGCGCCAGCCTGACGTGGCGGTCAATGCGGCCAAAAGTGGGCCGGCAGTGATGACGGTGGCAGGCGGGCGGGAGCAGCGGTCACGTCGTCAGCCAAGCTCACGTCCCATCCAGGGGCAGCTAGAGAACCCCCTCTCACGGCGTGAAGACAACGCGCCCGTGATCCGTTCCTCGAACGGCTCGCGCACTCGCAACGGCCGCCCCACCAACCGCTCGCCCCGTCGCATTAACTCCGCGGCAGGACAGGCGGCGCTTCCAGCGGGAGCAGTGGGCGACGCTTCGCCTTCGCCGTAATAACTGCGACAAAAAAAAGGTACGCCTGCGTCGTTCGATTTCGTATCCTTTTCCTTTTTTCCTCTTTCTCTATCTCTTGCAGCAGGGACCGGGAAAGGGGGATACCCCGAAAAGGATCCTTCCCCGTGAAGGAACCAGGCTCCGAAGCCTCCTTACTAATCAGGGGTTCGAAGGCTGGCCCCCCGAAGGGTTTCAACAGCTGCCTCAGATCGCGTGGGCCCTACACCCACTACTGGTCAGAGGTTCGAAGGCCGGCCCCCCGAAGGGTTCCACGGCCGCCTCAGGCTACTCGGGCTCCGCGCCCATTACTGATCAGGGGTTCGAAGGCTGGCCCCCGAAGGGTTCACAGCCGCCTCAGACGCCGAGCGAGGGATGACCAGGGGTACGTTCGATACATAACCAAGGCTCGGGCTGTGCTCCCGAGGTACCCTAGGACATTTCCGAGACCAGCGGGAGCTGATCTTGTAACGGAATCCCACCGGAGGGAGGCATCGAGCCCTCGGACCCCGTCGCCAGGGGACCGCGTCCGGCAGATCACCCGCAGGTACTTTTGGGCGTGCCTCTGGGCCCCTAGCCGACCCCTAACGAACGGGGCACGGACATCCACTTCGGATTACCCGCTTGCAGCTCACCAGAGACACCATGTTCGGCGCCCATCTAGGGTAACATGGCGCTTTCCCCCCCTCCTCCATGCGGAAAGGCGACGCAGGGGCGTATGTAAAAAAGCCGAGTCTGTCCCTGATCGGCCTCTCGCCCTGTGCGGAGGCTCGGGGGCTGCTCTCGCAAACCCGGCTCCGGCCGAACCGTTGACAGCGTCAACATACCAGCCCGAGAGCTTGGGCCCCGACCGTACACCCAAGCTACGGCCAGTTCGCATGAGGGAACAACCAGACCAGCCGAAGCATTACGCGAGGCATTAAGACCTCGAAGGAGTGAAACCACTCCTCCGAGGCCTCGAGGGCTACACCAGGCGGGTGCGCTCGCGCGCACCCACCGGAACAAAATGCAACCGAGAAAGGCTGGTCCCCTTGCAAAAAAGTGCGACGAAAGCCTCCAAGCGAGTGCTAACACTCCCTTCGAGGCTCGAGGGCTACTGTCGGGGACCATAATTAGGGGTACCCTCAAGACTCCTAATTCTCAGCTGGTAACCCCCATCAGCATAAAGCTGCTAAGGCCTGATGGGCGCGATTAAGTCAGGGATCAGTCCATTCGAGCGATTCGATCACGCCTCGCCCGAGCCTAGCCTCGGACAAGGGCAGCCGACCCTAGAGGATTTCCGTCTCACCCGAGGCCCCCCTCCAACGGCGGACATATTTCCGGCTCGCCCGAGGCCCTGCCTTCGCTAAGAAGCAACCCTGACTAAATCGCCGCACCGACCGACCAAGTCGCAGGAGCATTTCATGCAAAGGTGACCTGACACCTTTGTCCTGACGCGCGCCCCTCGGCAGAGCCGAAGTGACCGTCGTCACTTCACCGCTCCACTGACCGGCCTGACAGAAGGACAGCGCCGCCTGCGCCACTCCGACCGCAGTGCCACTTGACAGAGTGAGACTGACAGGCCGTTAGGCCCTGCCAAAGGCACCATAGGAAGCTCCGCCCAACCTAGGGCTCGGACTCGGGCTATGTCCCGGAAGACGGCGAACTCCGCTCCGCCCGACCCAGGGCTCGGACTCGGGCTAAGCCCTGGAAGACGGCGAACTCCGCTCCGCCCGACCCAGGGCTCGGACTCTTGCTAAGCCCCGGAAGACGGCGAACTCCGCTCCGCCCGACCCCAGGGCTCGGACTCGGGCTAAGTCCCGGAAGACGACGAACTCCGCTTCGCCCGACCCCAGGGCTCGGACTCGGGCTCAGCCCCAGAAGACGACGAACTCCGCTTCGCCCAACCCCAGGGCTCAGACTCCGCCCTGGCCTCTGCCGAACGACCTCCGCCTCGCCCGACCCAGGGGCTCGGACTCGGCCTCGGCCATGGAAGACAGACTCGACCTCGGCTTCGGAGGAGCCTCCACGTCAGCCCAACCTAGGGCGCAGGCCAGCCACGTCAACAGGAAGCGCCATCATCACCCTACCCCAAGCTGACTCGGGCCGCAGAGAACAAGACCGGGGTCCCATCTGGCTAGCTTCGCCGGATAGGCAATGATGGCGCCCCACATGCTCTGTGACGACGACGGCTCTCAGCTCTCTTACGGAAGCAGGAGGACGTCAGCAAGGACTCAACCGCTCCGACAGCTGTCCCTCCGCCAGGCTCCGTCGCTCCTCCGACGGCCACGACATCACACCAGCTGGGTGCTAAAATCTCTCCGGCTGCCACATCGGCATGTACTTAGGGCGCTAGCTCTCCCCCGCTAGACACGTAGCACTCTACTACAACCCCATTGTACACCTGGATCCTCTCCTTACGCCTATAAAAGGAAGGACCAGGGCCCTCTTAGAGAAGGTTGGCCGCGCGGGGACGAGGACGGGACAGGCGCTCTCTTGGGGCCACTCGCTTCCCTCTCCCGCATGGACGCTTGTAACCCCCTACTACAAGCACACCCGACCTGGGCGCGGGACGAACACGAAGGCCGCGGGATTTCCACCTCTCTCACGCCCATCTCCGGCCACCTCACTTCCCCCCTTCGCGCTCGGCCTCGCGTCGACCCATCTGGGCTAGGGCACACGGTGACATTCACTCGTCGGCTTAGGGACCCCCGGTCTCGAAACGCCGACAGTCCTAAACGACCTCAATTCAACATAGAGGGAATAGGGAAGAACTCTCATCCCTTATAGTAGCCTGTAGGGCTGGCTCAAATAGCCACCTAGCTACCCCTCTATTATCCTAAGGCTTCACGTCCAAGGTCTATCCTTATCGTACTGACGATCTATCCAACATTTGTTTCTAACAAGTTTTACTTTTGAAAAGGATGGTATTTACAGTTTATTGATTCCTCTATGGTGGTACGAGCTCCGATACCAGCTGTGGCGGAACCGCCCGAATTATTCCAACTTAAGTGCCTAAGTCCCACCTTAGAGGCTAGACCACACTTAAATAGGAATAACACGTCAGTCCCTCGGATCTAGTCCGATAAGGCCACTAACAGGATCAAGTACCACGTACTCACTCGATGGTGAGGCACAGAGCAAATACAATAAAGCATAAAACCATACATTAAGGAGTATTAAATTTATTACAACATCATCAAAGTTCTAGCAAAAGTAGTGATTATTGTTCGGAATGCAGCGGAATAAAACTAACGATAAATAAATGGAGGGATGGGGAAGCCTGTCCCATCACTCCTCATGCTCCTCCTCAGCCGAGGCAGGGTCCCACTGGACTGTCCAACCCGGTGGCAATATGGATGGCCAAGTCACTCCAGCAACCATGTCCTCCAGAGAACCTGTAAAATTATGCCACAAGCAAGGCTGAGTATACTAATACTCAGCTAGACTTACCCGGTGTGAGGAGTCTACTCCTCTACCTCTAGACATGTAGCTGTTTGGCTGAGGGGTTTGCTTGCCAAAAACACTAGCTGAGTCTAAAAATCAAATTTTAGCTTTTTCAAGTTTTAGTGTGATTCTCTTAAGACTAAATGTGTACCTATCTAATCATACATGGTATCAAACATTTAGCAATCAACAACTTTCTCCAAGTCATCACATTTCCACTTGTTACTCAATGCAGTACAATGGATCAAGCAGTCTCATTAGATGCGAGAAACAGAAGATTCGAATCGAGTTTTTATCCTTGCAAGGTAAACCCAAACACACGACGTGGCGAGGCACTCCGTCCCCACACACATCAACCATCCCCATCGATTCCCTGGCAACAGATCAGGGCTCACCGCCTTGGCATACAATGCCTCACTAACCCCGACTGCCGTCGTGCAGTGACCGCACTTGTACCCACCATAACCGAAATGGGAGACCACGTCTCAGGTCGTGTGAGGGGTAAAGTCTGCGGGCAGGTTCACTCAGGTACTAGGCTTATCGATTTACCATGTTTCTCGACATGTGTTTAGTACGTTCAAACGCTTGACATAGGTATCCGCACGTTAATCCTTATTCCAAGTTTCCATCTCGTAGACAACCAATCCCCATGGATTGTTGTCCACAGACCAACATCATTATGATATGAAAGTGGGTACAACCAATTCCTGACCTCGCAGCGAGTGCTAAAAAATCACTCGACTTCTACCGAGATCCCTAATTAGTAAAGCATTTACTCGACCTAGCATACTAGTATCCATCTCAAAAGGATTCCTGAGTTCATGCAACTAGGGTTTCAATCAACTCCTACACTTAGTGCACATTACAAACCTACAAACATTAAGTGTAGTAAAATAGCATAATAAACGGTTATGCATAAAACCGGGGCTTGCCTTCCAAAGCTGGGGCCACGAGGAGATCCTCGGTGGCAGGCTCTGGTGCTGGCTCCTGGACTCCTCCCGATCAACTCCTTGCTCAGGGATGAGCACGTACTCTCCGTCAGCGAAGTTGCAATCTATCGAATGCAATGAATAAGATATTTGTATGCTATGATATGCAGAATTTATTAACCATTATGCATAGTGAAGAAAAAACTAAGTTAGTTGATAACTTAGGGTTTCCTTGTTATAAGAAGCTCTTAGTGGTTTATGCTTAGCAACCTAGGTTTGAGGTCTTGCTTAGAGGCAAACATAGTGGATTAAGACTTGGATTGCCCCTTAAAGGTTTAAGTAGGTACTCAAGGGGTTTTGCTGGGTTGGTTAGGGTAACATTAATCTCCACTACTAATTCCCCTTTTCTTTTTTTTATTTATGCTCTTAAGGTGGGTTTGAACTACAACAGTGATTTCAAATTTTCCAAAAATTATGTAAAAATTACAGTGGGTTAATATTGGTCACCGTAGTCTGTCCTATAAATTTGAGGTCAAAAAATAAATAGAATATGCCCTGGACAAAAATAACAAAAGTTGGGGCAGAGGGGTCACTTTGCACTACAACTCTTATCTTGGTGTGGGTTCTGTACTAAGAGTTATTTTTGCTGGTATCTATGGGTAATAACATGCTTCTGTGCCAAAAATCACAGAGGGTTACTTAGTGGTTATTTAGTTATGATTTTCTAAAGTTTAATGCCAAAAAGACACTTATAACTAACTTGCTATTTGAAAAGTATCAAACAACAGAGCTTGTATTTTTCCTAGGTTCTTCTTAGCACAAGAGCAGTCATTCCTAAGGTAGGGGTGTTTTCTCCTTAGGATTATTTTCTTATGACTTTTCAAAGTTTTCTCTGTTTTCCATGAATAAATGTGAGTGCAATTTCTTTTCACTGGACTATGGTTCAACAGATTTTTCTTGTGAACTACATCACTTAGGCATGCTAGGAAAAGTATGGTTGCCCTCTGGTTTCCATTTTCAATCCCTTTTTTCATTTTCCTAAGTTTGAGCATAAACAAGTTTTAGTGAATAAATCTTCCTTAACCTTGTATACTGGGGTGTTTATTAATTTTAAACAGTGTAACTACTAGGTTAGTGTCTCCACTATTTTTCTCAACCTTGGTCTAACAACATTTCTATCGTTCCCTTTATTATTAAGTTTTAGGCAGTTTTCTTATTTAAATCAAAACTCTAGAAAACATTACAGGAACCATGGGGTTTACAATTTTTGCTTGATAGTTTATATTTCACAAAGTCTAGAAAAATTGGTTTGACTAAATTTGGATGAGTATTCTTCAAGTTATGTATTTATCAAGTTCTATGCAGTATTTAAAAGAAAAGTAATTTCGACATGGGAAAAGAAAAACAGATTTGCACTGAAGTCCCTGGGTTTTCTCCCCCCTTTTCTCTCACAAATCAGCCCTCAGTCTACTATTCACATGAGTCAGTGACCTTACGCATAACCCCCTGAACTTATCCTATATCTAACTCACGATCCTTGGCTGGCTAGAATAGTAACCAGGGCAAAAATCACGGCGGCGAGGCTCACCGGCGGCAGTAGAGCTCTGGTGGGGTGGTCGGTGACATCGGGGAGGTCACGGCGGTCACATTGGTGTGCGGGTCGGCGTCAGAGGTGGCTGGAGCTGCTCTGGCCACGAGCGCAGGCGGCGGAGGTCATCGGCGGCACCGGCTCCAGCCAAACCACAGCGGTAGAGTTCAATCAAGGTGCACGAGGAGCTCCTCTAGGTGATGTAGAGGCTATGCGCGCAAGGAATCAAGAAATGGTTCAGTGGGTTACCCGGTCCACGTGCTCCGGCGGGGTTATGAACTCCGGCGAGCATGATCGCACTGTTCCGGTGGGGCTGGTCCTCGGCTCAAGCTTGGGAAAGCTTCACGGCCTCTCGAGGAAGCTATCCGAGGGCTCGGATCGAGCGGAGGTGGGCGGGAGTGGTTTGGCCACGGTGGGCACCCTCGGGCGGCTCTGACGGGTTGTGGGGAGGTCGCCGGAGCTGCAGGCTTGCTCGGGAAAGCTAGGTGCTGGTGCAGAGGGGGTGATAGGGAAGGTGGCCGTGCATGAGGGCAGGCTTTATAGCCATTCGCGGGCACGACACGGGTGTGGGCATGGGGGCGGCCGAGGGCACGCGGGGTCGCGTGTACGGGTGTGCTCTGGGCGCGTTCCCGAGTGCTTACCCACGTCGAACACGTGGTGGTTTGGTTCTGCCTGTGTTCAAAGGCCTGTTTGGTCGCCTTAGCATGTAGATCTCAGCAAAAATCCCGTGTAAGGTCTCTTCTCTGCACCATATCCTATCTTTTTCATGTGAGTTACAAGCGAAGATATGGTCGGGGTTGAGAGATATTGTGGTGTGAAGTTGGCTCTGTCTGAGTTGTCCAGCCCGAGACAAAAACCATGTCAAGTCATGTCAAACGACTTAGGGTTGGGTTCAAATTTTTCCAGGGTGTTCTAGGGGTCTTTAGGCGCCATTTTGTTAATTGGGCCCTATGGTTTTGAGGTATGGAAAAATGTGAACATGTTTGATCTTTGAAAGAGGGCTAGTTTTGAAATTGAGAAAAATCTGATTTTTCTTTTATGCCCTTCTCTTTGGTTACCTTTTTGGGGTTTTTCTGAAGCCTTTTTGGGGTCACTCTCCTACTATTTTTTGTAGGGTATTAAGTGAACTACAACTTTTATAATTAGCCCAAGTCATGATAATGTGGTTTACATAGCCTTTTTGCTATACTCCCCTCTAGGGCTCCATTTGCCTAAAGGGATTTGAATTAGGGTTTGAGCCATTCTCTCATCTTTAGGTGCATGATAAGGCCAAATCATGACTTCTAAGATGGGTTACACCTACATAGGATCTTGACCCCCAAGTTTGGTGTCTTTTGCTCAAACTAAACCACATGTGATGATGGGTTCAATAGTGTACGCTTGAGTGAAAACCTTAAGTAACACCTGGGGTGTTACACCAACCCTCCGGCTCCGTCTCCTCTGAACGATCCGTGCCATGGCTCAAACTGCCACCGGCATCATCGTCGTCCCCGTCTCCATCGAGGTCTCCTCCAATAGCCAGGATGCCCTATGGTGGTGCAGGGGGAATCTCTGCTGAGGTGTAGCGGAAGGTGGCCTCTCAGACTCACCTCTCGCTGAGGCGAGGGGGAAGAGTCTTGCTGCTCCTACTCCTGCTCCTGCTCCTAGCGTCGATGCTCCTGCTCCTCGTGCAGGCGACGATGCAGTCTCTCCAGCTGACTGGACTGACCTGACACCGTGTGATGCAGTGGATGCTCCGCCAAGCGAGAAGGCAAAAAGGGGGTCACAGACTTACGTGCAGTGCACCTAAGACGAGCCATCTACAAAAGACATCACAAGCACAAGAGTAAGAGTAGAACTATGAGACCCAAAAGTAAACAGAAAGAAAAGTGAGACAAAACTTTTTGAGATGAGTAAATAACATAGAGTTGGTCAAGATGACCAACTTTTGGAAAGACTTTAAGATCAAGGTAAGAGTAAGGGTCTATAGTCGTTAAGTCGACCATTCTAGTCTGGGTTAGCGGTCCTACAGTCAGCAAGGCTTTGATACCACTTATGTCACACCCAGTTTTGGAAGGCAAACCGAATGCGAACCATGTACGTGCCACGATAAGAACTCATGTACACAGTGATTACATAATTGGACATCATCACACAATGCTTGAAATAAACAGCGGAAAGGTACTTTATTACATCAAGATGTCGGAGACATCCACAGGGTCTATTACATAAACATAGTGTTTAACAATAACATCAAAGTGCAGAGTATCGAAATGTAGAATGTAAGCCTACACAGGCAGGTGACTGGGGGTTTGCCACTAAGATAAACTAGAACTCGTCATTTTCCTGAAACTCCTCGAAGTCATCCATGTTGCCAACTTCACCTCCTGAGCACTGAGAATAGTGGGGACAACCTGGGGTGGGGTGGTTTGTAAAGCAAGGGTGAGTATACTTCAACGTACTCAGCAAATGTCTCGTTTGGCTAAAGTGGACTAGTTGTATGTGGAGTTTAAGGTTAAGCAGTTGCTTTTAGTTGATCAAGTTTTATTATTATAAGTAGAGCCAAATTTTAGTAATAACACAGTTATTACCCAGAGGCACTCCCTCCAATAGGAAATACCAGAGATCAGGATTATAATCACCATTGTTAACCATCATCATAAAAGTAACTATTGTTCTTCTAATCGAAGAGGATCCCAAGGCTGCTCATAACCGCGAGCACGGCTGATATACCAGTTTCTAACACTCTGTAGACGTCGCACACTTTACCCACAAGTCGTGATTCCCATTCTGTCCGGTGTTCTAGCCTCCCCATTGATCATTGGCAAGGTGACCTAGCAGGGTCTCACTATGTAGCCTTTACAAAGATTTCCCAGAGGACATAGCCGCTCGTTAGGTTTCTCCAGTTTGATAAACACAGTACATCTCCCTAAAGGAAGGTTGACTAACAAAACCAAATCAAAGAACCTCTACAACCAGCCTCGGCAGAGCAAGTACTGTGCCTGGACCCCATTGATGGCCCTATGGCGAAGCCAACTACTCCTTTGGTTCCTCTAATTAATCAGCTAAGGGCGTCCCATTCCACCCTCATGGTTGCAATGTTATCCCGGGTTGTCACTCCCTAAACAGCTCCTTATAGAGAGGTACTCAGGAAAGAGCCTGAGCCCCCTAAAGTAATCATAAGGACCCCATCGGGATAACATCATCGTATAATAAAAGATCACATCATGTTCATTGATTAAGTTTAAGCAATAGCATAAGCTAACTATGATTAACCTAAAAAGGTAAACAAGGGTAAGGGAAATACAAACTAGTCAATCCTTAAGTTTCAGTAATGTAATGCGGGACAGTGAATTATAAAGTAAAGTAGGACATGATAGGTCTAAGGACACTTGCCTTCACTAGGTTGTTGCTCAGGGAGGTCTCCAACAATACACTCAGGAACCTCGGACTGCTCGTTGTCTAAGTAAAGCGTGCATACATTCAATACATTTGGACAAGTAAAAATGAACAGCACACCAAACATTTACAATCATTGACACATAACCCAAAAGGGTATAGTATTAAGTGTAAGGGAATGATATCAAGTTACCAAGAAAATGGAGTAATCCTAATTGGGAAATTAATTACTCTTTAAATGTTTAGGACATAGCTCAAAGGGATTAAGTAGAGATTAAAACAAAGGAAAGCTAAAATCATAATATAATTACTCTCATTTAGGAATTTGATTATCCCTTAAATATTATCCATAATTACATACCTAATTATATTTATCACATTAGTGTCTAAAGGTCAAACCAAAAATAAATCCATTAAATGCATAACACTAGTCTCACCAAATTAAATATATTTTAACTCCTAGGATTCTTCTTTTATTTATTTCATTGAATAAACAAGTCAACATATACATTAATCCTATATTCTAAGTGCAAAATTAAGGTATGAAGATTACAGTTGGTCATATTTTATTTGGATAGAGAATAATCTTGTGAACATTTTGCAATTTGAACCACTAAATTTGGAGTTCATATGAAAAAGATATGAAATAAACAAGTTTTAAAGTTTGAAATATGAAATTAAGGCTAAATCTGTAATTAAATAAAAGTCCAGGGGCTATTCTAAAGAAACCAGGGACCTATGCGCTAAAACAGAGGACGACAGGTTGATTTCCTAAAACCAAGGGGGTTCTTAAGCTAAATAACCACGCGAAGCAGTACGGGGTAATCTCAGCCATTGGATCAGAAATCGACGACCCAGATTAGATCGCGCAAGCGCAGGCATGGGCGCGCGGGCGCGACTGACAAGCGGGGCCAAGGCGTCAGCGCGCCAGGGCGAGCTGAGCAGCCGGGCCCAGGGGCAGAGACGCGGGTGAGGGGGAGAGAGGAGAGACGGTTGGATCTAGATCGAGCGGCTAGGATTAGATCCGCTCAGGTTAGCTCTGCTCTGTCCGATCTCGGGCGAATGGCCGAGATCTAATGGTAGGGGGGTGGTCATGGGCGCGGTGGCGCCGCTCGGTCCTACGGTAGAAACTCACCGGAGACGAGTAGACTGGCCACGGCGGGGCACCAGAGGCTTGGGGGTTGGCCTAGGCGCGCACAGGGGATCTGGCGAACTCAACCGAGGGCAGCATGCCGACGTGAAAGCACCAGAGGGCGCTGCACACGGCGAGACGGACTATCGGTGGCGCGGGACAACTCCGGAGAGCAATTGCGCGCTAACCTGTGCAGTACACAGGGAAATAGGGGCACGGGGAGGTTGCTCACCTTGCAAGGGAACGCTGGAAGCACTGGGCAGCGGCGGAGGCACATGGACGCGACAGGACGACGATGGCAGAGCTCCGGCTGCGCAAGAACCACTCCAGTGAGCGCGGACCGGCTGAACCAGGGAGGGAAGGGGCACACCGAAGGGTGTCATGAGAAGCTGACGGCAAGGCGAAGCTCACCGTGGCTCTGGACGGGGCACGAACGCAATGGGGGCCACGGAACAGGCGGTGGACGTCGGCGGACGGTGGCGGAGGTTCTCGGCTCGCGCGGGTAGAGCGAGAGAGCTGGGCAGAGGGTGCAAATGGAAGAGGGGAGGTGGGCAAGCAGGGCCCGGGGTTCAAAAGGGGCGCGGGGGCTCGGTCGTGGCCGGAGAACTTGTGAACGTGGGCGCGTCCACGGCGGGGAGATCGTGGGTGAGAGGTTAGGGACGCGCTGACAAGTGGGGTCGGAGGGGCAGAGAGAGAGAGAGAGAGCGGGCGCGCGAGAGCAACGGCTCCGACAGACCGGTCCCACGGAGCAGCGAGAGAGCGAGATAGAGAGGGTGCTTGGGGTTGCGCTGACAGGCAGGACCCGCCTGTCAGGCAAAGGGGGCACGCGGGCGCACGCGCGCGCGCACGGGCTGGGCTTACTGGGCTGCCTTGGGCTGAATTGGCTTTTCCTATTTTCCTGGAATTTCTATTGCCTTTTCTATTTATTTTCTCTAGGGTTTTCAATTCAAATTCAAATTAAGTTTCAAATTCAAATCAAATCAAATATATGCAACAATTCAAAGAATATTTAGGCTCAATATGATGCAACATTCCATGACTCATATTTTTTGGGCAAAATAAAATAAATAATCCCTCACTAATACAACTAATTCTAATTAAAAGAGAAAAAGAGAGAGAAAACTAGAGGGAGAGAAACTAGAGTGAGATAGAGAAGGGTAACACCTGAATTTGGATGATCATAAGAAAGAAATTTTATACCCCCAAATTCAGGGTGTTACAAGTATACTCAGCCTTGCTTGTGGCATCATTTTTTTATAGGTACACTGCAGGACATGGTTGATGGTGTGACTTGGCCCTCCACCCTGCCACCGGGTTGGACGGTCTAGTGGGATGACGCCTCAGCAGGAGAGGACCAGGAGGAGTAGTGGGCTAGGCCTTGCCTTATTCCTCAGTACCGACGTTATCGATTATCCGCTACACTATTAAGAACTTGTTATCTTTTATCAAACTCCGATTTTTGTAATAACTCAAGTACTTTAATTTGTAGTTTCATGTTTATTGTATTCTCTCTGAGTCTCACCATCATGTGAGTTAATGGTACTCGATCTTTGGTACGTGGCTCTATCGGACGAGATCCAAAGAACTAACGGGTTATTCCGATTTAAGTGTGTTGTTGCCTCTAAGGTGCAACTCGAGCACTTAAGCTAGAATAATCTGGGTGGTTATGCCACAATAGAAACAAACGCAAGAGCTAGAATCGCAGCAACGACACGCACTCAAGTCAAGAAACGAGCACACAGCACAGCATAGCGAAGTCACAACTTAAACAAGTGATCAAATCTCAAATGCAATGACCCGAATGCGTGCTTGCGGAGTCTAGGCATCTTAGAATGTTCAATGGAGGCCTGGTATTTTGCTCCATGTGCCTAGGTGTCCCTTTTATAGCCCCAAGGTAGCTAGGAGCCGTTTAAGCTCCATTTGGAAGGCCATGGTTGCCTTCTGTCTGTGGGCGCACCGGACAGTCCGGTGCACCATCGGACTGTGAACAGTGCACTGATTTCCTCCATTTTCTGGCAAAGCCGACCGTTGCCAGCCACGTGGCACACCGGACAGTCCAGTGCAACCTGGTGACCATTGGTGAAGTCCACATGTCGCCCACTAATCACGCGGCCGACCGTTGGAGTGGGCGCAGCTGGCACATAGGATAGTCTGGTGAATTATAGACGTGGCTCCCCCAACTTTTCCCTAGAGCAGCCAGTTCGCCGAGCGCGCTAGCCTGAGCACCAGACACTGTCCGGTGCACATTGGACAGTCCGGTGCACCACAAGCTGGTGTAGGTTTGGCTGGACTTAGCTAAACTTCTCCAATCTAATTTCTCTCGATTTGACAAGGTTCCTAGCACTTAGTAGAATATGTTAGTACAAAAACAATTTACTAAGGCTAGAATCATACCTTGCTTTTTCCATTTGCATCTCTTTGACACTTAGCACAAAACAATATGTGTTGAGCATCTAGTCACCAAAATATTTATAGAAATGGCCTAAGGGCACATTTCCCTTTCACTACTATCAACTCGGACGGAACTCCGAAGCGACAAACAATGTTTTGCCAGAAGAACTTCTGCGTTGTCTTCGACGTTATTGTTTGCACAACTCTAGCTTTGATCCACTTAGTGAAGTATTTGATTGCAACGAAAGAAAATTTGAGGTTGCCCTGTGTTGTGGGTAGTGGTCCAACGATATCGAGTCCCCAACGTTGTAGTGGCTAGGAGTGTGCGATGAGCTTTGTAAACTTTGAAGCGGTGCCTATGCGAGGTGAGAATTTTTGGCATGCTTCGCATGAGCGAACCACTCTATTGGCTGCACACACAATGGCTGGCTAGTAGAAGCCTTGTCGCATGACCTTAGCAGCGAGAGGTCTAGGTCTCGAGTGTGATCCGCATGTTTCTCTGTGGACGTCGCGAAGGAGTTCTATGCCTTCGACTTTTGGCTTTTCTTTGGTTAGAGGAGTGATAGTGACCTTGAAGGTATAAGGTGATGGGTGCCTGCTAGTCTTCGATCATTATCAGATTTATGATTCTGCGCCCGTCGAGGTCTTGTGTTATCTGTTGGCCTTCGAGGTTTCTGACAGCTGGTGTGCTGATCGTGTGAAAAAACACGTCAGATGGCAGTGGTTCACCTTTCGCTGCTGCTTTCGCCAACATGTTGGCCTCTTCATTCTTGTTCCATTCTATTTGTTGCAAAGTTAATCCCATGAATTGCCTCTATAGACTTCGCACGACAGAGAGATATTGCATGAGGACTGGCTCTTTGGCGGAGCAGTCCTTTTCGATTTGGCCAGCGACTCTCTTAGAGTCAGTTTTGACTATGCACGTTGTCACCCCTAGGGCCCATAGCTTGCGGAGTCCGAGGATGATGGCTTCGTATTCTGCTATATTGTTCATGCATTTGTCTGATTCTAGTGCAAAACAGAGACACGCCACATATCTGTATTTGAAGTATGTGGGCGATGTAATAATTGTTGCAGCGCTAGCGCCCGCATGACACCATGCACCGTAGCAGTGGATGGTCCAAATAGTCTCTGTGCGAAGCTGGTGTGGCTCCGAAGGCCCTGTCCAATCTACTCAGATCTAGTCTGATAAAGCCACTTCCCTGGGATCAAATACCACTAGCTCACTCGAAGGTGAGTCATAGAGGGAACACAATAAAGCATGAAACCACAATTTAAGTTCTGGAGTTATTACATAAATCAGAGTTTTAAGTAAAAGGGAACAAGTTCATAATTAAAGTGCAGCAGATGATCGATAACGTCGAATGCTGAGGAATATGGCAAGGCCTAGCCCACTACTCCTCTTGCTCCTCTCCTACCGGAGCAACATCCCACTCAATTGTCCAACCCGGTGGCAAGGTGGAAGGCCAAGTCACACCATCA
Organism: Zea luxurians; assembly: GCA_029449295.1. Taxonomy (NCBI): domain Eukaryota; kingdom Viridiplantae; phylum Streptophyta; class Magnoliopsida; order Poales; family Poaceae; genus Zea; species Zea luxurians. The sequence goes on along the minus strand of JAOPSE010000004.1, from coordinate 44,594,403 downwards.
ACCATGTCCTATAGCGTACCTACAAAAATTGTGCCACAAGCAAGGCTGAGTATACTAATACTCAGCTAGACTTACCCAGTGTGAGGAGTCTACTCCTCTACCCCTAGACCATGCAGCTGTTTGGCTGAGGGGTTTGGTTTGCCAAAAGCACTAGCTGAGTCTGAAATCAATTTTAGCTTTTCCAGTTCTAGCATAATTAATTTAGCTAGGTTTGCTCCTTTCTAAGCATACATGGTAACAATCATTTAGTACAATCAACATGTTATCTCAAGTAAAACCTCATTTCACTTCTTGCTCAATGCAGTACAAGGGGTCAAGCAGTCTCATTAGCTGCGAGAAGCAGATGATTTGAATTGAGTTTTTAAACCATGCAAGGTAAACCTAAACACAAGACATGTAGGGGCACTCCGTCCCCACACACGTCAACCGTCCCCATCGATTCCCCAGTTCGCGGCCAGGACTCACCGCCTTAGCATAGAATGCTCCACTGACCCTGACTGCCGCCGTGCAGTGACCACACTTGTACCCACCATAGCTAGCATGGGAGACCCAGTCTCAGGACGAGTGAGGGGTAAAGTCCGCACCCAGCTTCACTCAGGTACTAGGTTTACCGGTTACCATATTTCCCGACATGTGCTTAGTACATTCAAACGCTTGACTCAGGTTTCCACACATTAATCCTTAATTCCATTTCTGTCTCATGGACAAGGCATCCACCCTAGATCCAAGTCCATAGACCATCACAGATCCCATTATTAAGATGAATATAATCGATGCCTGACCTCGCATGAGTGCTAGAAAAATGACTCGACTTCTACCGAGATCCTAATTAGCAAAGCAGCTACTCGACCTAGCATACTAGTATCCATCTCAAAAAGGAATCCTGAGTTCATGCAACTAAGGGTTTCAAGCAACTCCTACACTTATGTGCACATTACAAGCCTACAAACATTAAGCGTACTAAAGTAGCATATATAAATTGGTTATGCAAAAATCCGGGGCTTGCCTTCAAATGCTGGGGCTACTGGGAGATCCTCTGTGGTAGGCTCAGGAGCTGGCTCCTGGATTTCCTCGTGGACAGCTCCTTGCTCGGGAATGAGCACATACTATCCGTCAGCGAGGTTGTAATCTAATGAATGCAATGAGTGAGATATATGCATGCCATGATATGCAATGTGGTAGTAATAAAAATGGTTAAAAGGATAAGGTAAAGTTTAAATCTTACTACAAGACTTCTAGTGGTACACTTAGCCACTTTAGGGTCAAGTATGGTTAAGTTAAATGGTTAAATTATTTTAGTGCCCCACTAATTTTCTTTTAGTGTCTTATTGAAAGTTTTATCTTGATCCTTACTGAATTCATTAGGGGTGAGATTTATTATTATTTTACCAATCCTCTCTTTTTTCCTTTTTCTATTATGCTCTTTAAAGTGGGTTTGAACTACAACATAGCTTTATAAATTTCCAAAAATTCTGTAAACATTACAGTAGTGTCTCACTGGTGTATAACTCTCAGTATCAAAAGTTGAGGCATAAATGTTAAAGGTGCACTCTATACAAAAATATGAAGTTTTAGGGCAGAGGGGGTGCTTTGAACTACAACTCTCTTCTAGTAGTGGATTATTCCCTAAGGCTTATTTTTGCTGGTATTTAGGTGCTATAATTTGACTTTGTACCAAGTTTTAGCCACTGATACTTATTGGTTATTTTACTGTGATTTTCTGAATTTCTTGGCCATAGGTGTGTTTTCTACTACCACTATAGTTGAAAAATGTCAAACAACAGATTTCTAATTTTTCTTATCTACTTCTTTGTGCAAGAGCAATCATTCTAGAATTTGGCAACTTTTTGCTTAGGGGAAAGGGTGGTGGAAATTTTTGGAGTATATGGTCTTTTTCATGGGGTAGGGGGTAATGTGTGTTACCTTACCTTTTTAATTGGGTTTCATATTTTTCTCTGGTGGTTTACTTCATATATAGTTGGGTAAAAATTTGTTTGCCTACTGTTGCACAATTTTATGCTCCCTCATGATTTAAATAGAACATGGGCCAAATCCAAGTTTTAATTGTTCAACTCACTTATTGTGATGGGTTGGGGTGTTTATTATTTTTAGAGTGGTGTTCTAGTAGTTAGGAGTCTACTGAAATTTTCTTATCATTTATGCAATGCTCCTAATATTTTTAATCATGGATTTCCTTGATTTCTTAGTGCCTAATAAAATTAACCTTGGATTAGCTCTGGACTAGGGTCCTCTGCATTTTCCTATGTTCTTTATCACTTCGGTATTCTATGAAAAATATGTTCATCCTCTGGTTATTATTTTTCATCACCTTTCTTATTTTTCTATGATTTGGGCAGAAATAGTTTTTAATGGACATTCTTGGGTTATTCTTGAATACTGGGGTGTCTAGTATTTTTAAACAGTGTATATGTGGGGTATGTATCTCTACAAATTTTCTTAAGCCTAGTATAGAAATATTTCTATTTTTCTCTGTATTAATAAGGTTTGGGCATTTTCCTAATTTAAATCAAAACTCTAAAAAATATTGCAGAAACCATGAGGTTTACTATTTTTGTCTGATAGTCTATTATATGTAGGTACTAGCAAAATTGGTTTGACCAAATTTGGTTGAATAATACTCAAGTTATGAATTTTCTAAGTTCTCTGCTTATTTAAAAAGAATAAACATAAATGGTTAAAGGAAAATGACTAGGCATCGGGGTCCCTAGGCTTATTTCTATCTGAGTCATTTAATTCGTGCCCCTGAAGAACTATTCACCTGAGTCACTGACTTCGCACTTAACCCCCTAGGTTTTTATCCCCTCTAACACGCGCTCCTCCTTCGTCTAAACAGTGACCGGAGAATAAAAAGCGGTGGCACGGCTTACCGGCAGTGGTAGAGGTCCAGCAAAGGGTCGGGTGAGGTCCAGAGGTCTCTAGCGATCACGTCGAGGTGCGGATCATCGGCGGTGGTGGTCGGAGATGGGCTGGCCGCGTGCGCAGGCGGTCGGGCTTGTCGGCGATGCGTGCTCCGGCCTGCTCACGCCGACAGAGTCAAGTTAAAGCGCTCGGGGATCTTCAGGGGAGGTCAGCGATGGTGTGGGTGCAAGGAATCGGAAAATGACTCACCGTGTGACCCGGTCCACGCGCGGTGGCGGTCGGCCGAAGTCCGGTGTGGTCGAGCTCGCTTCTCCAGTGAGGAAATGCCTCGGCTCAAGCTTTGGAAAGCTTCTCCATCTTTTGGGGAAGTCATCCACGGGCTAGGGCGAGGCTGGGGGTCGTAAGGAAGAGCTGGCCATGGTGGCCGTGCTTGGGCAGGGATGGTAGGCAGTGGAGAGCTCGCCGGAGCTGGAGTTTTTGCTCGGGCGTGCAGTGAAGTGAAGAGGACTACGGTGCACCAGAGGTACTTATAGGCACCCTCAGGTGTAGCTGGGAGCAGGCGCGGGGGGCAGGCGCTGACCGTGCGCGGCGCGCGTAGAGGGCAGCCAGTGCGCAGCCGAACGCTTGGGCACGTGATCGAACACGTGGAAGTGTGATTCTGCCTGAGTTCAAACGCCTATAGGGCGCATATCTTCGCGAATTTGGGCAAGATCGTCGTGTAGGATTTGTTCCCTCGACTGAGTTCTATTGTTTGTGTGTGGACGTTGTGTGGTTTTGGGCTATGGACAGGGAGTTGTCACGTCGTGAATACGAGAGTGTCACACGACCGAGTCCCGAGGAAAATCTGCGCCAAGATCGTGTCAAACGTTTGAGAAAAATTCTCAAGCTTCGCCAGGGCGTGTTCAAAGTAGTTTGGCGCCATTTTGGTATTTGGACTTATTTGATTCAAGTTTTGAAAAACAGAGAACACGGTTGATCTTTGAAAAGGGGCTGAAATTCAGATTTCTGAATTTCTGAATTTTTCCATAGGGGCATTACTTCATGGGCTGTTTTGGAGATTTTGGAAAATTCAAATCACCAATCTTCCTGACAACATTTTGTAGGTTATTTAGTGCACTAAAACTTTGTTAATTGGTTCATATCAAAATTTTGTGTTTTTCCCAAGTCTTTTCTCCAATTCCCTTTTTATGCTTTAAATGGCCCATTTGGAGGGTGCTAGGGTTTTAGATGTTTTTCTCACTTAAAGTGCATGATGTGCTTAAGGTATAGTTCTTGAGCTGAAAAAGATTTTGCTTATGCTTTTAACCCTATAAGTTTGGTGTTTCATGCATCATTAGAGCCACATGTGATAATGGTCAAGTGTTGGGGTACTGGCAAACCCTAAGTAACACTGGGGTGTTACAGCCTTCCCCCCTTAAAGGAATCTCGTCCCGAGATTCGGGTCGGAGTCCTTTGGGGTGAAGAGAAGGTTATGGCTTGCTTAAATTTTGTGGGTTTGTTTATTAAGGTTCTCTAGCAACTGCTCTTCGAATGTCACCCAATTTGCAACTTCAGAAGGAAGTCCTTTTTGATTTAGTTTTACAACTAACTCATTTCATGTTAAGATCATCCTTCTTATATTTAGATTCAAAGGGCAGGGGGACAGGCTGGGCATGGTTACGTACCGATTCCCTTAGCTAGGCAATCGGGGAAGTTCGAACGTAAGGAATTCCTCAGTCTCCCAAGTAGCTTCTTCCTCTGAGTGATTGCTCCATTGGATCTTATACATTTTGATCGACTTCGCACGAGTTGATCTATCCTTGTAATCCATAACCTTGGAAGGGTACTCTGGATATGATAGATCTGGCTCTATCTCCACTTCTGGTTCTGTTATAACCTCGGTTGGCAAACAAACGCACTTCTTCAATTGGGATACATGGAACACATTGTGGATGGCAGACATTTTTAGAGGTAGCTTCAATTTGTATTCCACGAGTCCACATGCTTCCATGATCCCATAAGGTCCAATGTAGCGAGGGGCTAACTTGCCTTTGATCCCAAACCTCTGCACTCCTTTGGTGGGTGACACTTTCAGATATACGAAATCTCCCACTTCAAACTGGAGGGGTTTTCTTCTCTTATCATGGTAGCTCTTCTGCCTGGCCTGAGCAACTTCAAGATTCTTCCTGATCAATTTGACCTTCCTTTCGGCTTCAGTCACTAAGTTAGGTCCAAAAATTTCTCTTTCTCCAGGCTGAGACCAGTTGAAGGGTGTTCGACACCTTCTTCCATATAGGGCTTCGAAGGGTGCCATCTTTAGGCTGGATTGATAACTGTTGTTATAAGCAAACTCTGCCCAAGAGAGGTTCTTATCCCAGTTCTTACCACAATCGATCGCACAAGCCCTTAGCATATCTTCGAGAATTTGATTGACCCTTTCAGTCTGACCATCAGTCTGGGGATGGTAAGCTGAACTCCTTATTAGCTTGGTTCCTAAAGACTCTTGCAATTGCTCCCAAAATCTGGCAACGAATTGGGCTCCTCGGTCAGAAACAATTGTCCAAGGTAACCCATGCAAACACATGATTCAGTCAATATACAGTTCTGCATACATCTGAGCCTTATCGGTGGTGTGCATTGGAAGATAATGTGCTACTTTCGTCAATCGGTCCACAATGACCCAAATCAAATCATGATGGCGAGAGGTGTTGGGCAGACCCACAATGAAATCCATGCTGATGTCACCCCATTTCCATGAAGGTATTGATAGGGGTTGTAAGGCACCAGCTGATTTTAAGTGGCTTGCCTTTATCCTCTGACATGTGTCACATTCTGATACGTAACGAGTTATTTTCATCTTCATTCTGGTCCACCAATATAGGGGCTTCAGATCATGGTACATCTTGGTGCTTCCCGGATGCATGTAGAATTTGGAGAGATGAGCCTCAACCAAATATTTCTTCTTGAGGTCCTTATTTTTAGGAACCACCAATCTATCTTCAAACCACAATATCCCCTTGCTGTCTTGGTGAAAACACTTATACTTCTCCGCTTTCTGATGGAGGTTCTCTTTAATGATTTGCACTCCCTTGTCGCTGAGTTGGGCCATAATTATCTGGTCTTGCAAGGTTGGCTCAATGGTAATGTGAGACAAAGTACTAGAAGGAATCACTTTGATCCTCATCTTGTTCAACTCATCACACAGGGTATTGATGCGAGAATCCATCATAACACAGTTGCATTATGACTTCCGACTCAGGGCATCAGCTACCACATTGGCTTTCCCCGGGTGGTAGTGTACTTCCAAGTCGTAGTCGTTGATCAATTCTAGCCATCTTCTCTGCCTCATGTTAATATCGGCCTAAGTAAAGATATACTTGAGGCTCCTATGATCTGTGTAGATGTTGCAGTGGGTTCCCATCAAATAGTGCCTCCACATTTTTAATGCATGAACCACGACTGCTAACTCCAAGTCATGAGTAGGGTAGTTTTCCTCATGAGGCCTGAGTGCCCTTGATGCGTAGGCAATGACTTGGTTGTCTTGCATCAAAACACAACTCAGTCCAGTGCCAGAGGCATCACAATACACATCAAATGGCTTGTTGTTGTCGGGTTGCGCTAACACGGGTGCTGTGGTCAGATGTTGCCTCAAGGTGTGGAAGGCATCTTCACACTTCTGACCCCATTTGAATTTGGCTCCCTTCTTCAATAATTCAGTCATGGGCTTCGCAATTCGAGAGAAGTCTAGAATGAATCTTCGATAATAACCGGCCAATCCTAGAAAACTTTGAATCTGATGGACAGTTGTTGGCGGCTTCCAATTCATCACCTCTTGCACTTTATCTGGATCAACAGCTATTCCTTCTTGAGAGATAGTGTGACCCAAGAATTTGATTTCTTTCAGCCAAAAATCACATTTTGATAGTTTGGCATAAAGACGGTGCTCTCTTAGACGTTGGAGCACTACATGCAAATGACCGGCATGCTATTCTTCATTCTTTGAGTACACCAAGATATCATCAATGAAAACCACAATGAACTTGTCCAGTTTAGGCATGAAGACTGAATTCATCAGATATATGAAGTATGATGGCGCATTAGTTAATCCAAACAACATCACCAAATACTCATATAGTCTGTATCTGGTTGAGAAGGAAGTCTTTGGAATATCACTTGCTCGTATCTTGATTTGATGATAGCCAGAGCGAAGGTCTATCTTGGAAAACACTTTGGCTCTGACCAATTGATCGAAAATAACATCAATACGAGGCAAAGGATACTTCTTTTTTATTGTCACCGCATTGAGTGGGCGGTAATCTATACATAGCCTCAAGCTTTCATCTTTCTTCTTCACGAACAAGGCTGGACATCCCCAAGGCGAAGTACTTGGGAGGATGAAACCCTTGTCCAACAATTCTTGCTATTATTTCTTCAATTCTGCCAATTCAGCGGGTGACATGCGGTAAGGCCTCTTGGAAATAGGTGTTGTTCCCGGTTGCAACTAGATGGCGAATTCAATATCCCGGTCAGGTGGCATTCCTGGCAACTCATCAGGGCAAACATCTGCATATTAACAGACCACTAGAATTTTCTTCAAGGGAAACTCTATCATAGCAAAAGCACATGACCTAGTGGTTTCTTGGCTGGGCAGAAATAAAGTGAATTTCCCACATATTGGGGATTTGATTTCAACGATGCGGTTGGCTACATCTAGCACCACTTGGTGCCGGGTCATCCAATTGGCTCCCAAAATAATGTCCACATTTTCTAATCTTAGAAAAAGGAGGGTGGTTTTGACAATGTTGCTTCCCAGCCGAATAGGCACACTTTGATTTAATTGATTTGTTGCAACCTTGCCTCCTGGCGTTGCAATCATAAAAGACCATCGGGTATGACAGAAAGGTAATTGACATTTAGCACTAAACTTCTAGTTAATGAAACTATGTGATGCACCAGAATCAAACAAAATTAATGCAGGTTGATTAAAAACTGAAAAGGTACCAGTCATGACGGGGGCTCCTTTAGGTAGCTCCTCCAGAGAAGTAAAATTGAGCTTCCCTTGTCTGACTTACACCTTCTGCTTTCTTCCTCTGTCTTGGTTTGGTGCTGGCATCTGCCTCAACTGATTTCTCGGACAATTCTTGGCATAATGGCCCACATTGCCACATGTGAAGCACTTGTTTCCATTTCCCTGGCGGAACTGCTGCTGCTGCAGTTGGGGTTGACTGTTTCTTTGGGCAGGAGCTGGAAAACGGTTGGGTGCTTGCTGCTGCTGAGGCGGCCTGGTAACCCGTCTTCCTGCCTACTGCAGAAATCCTCTGCTCTGATTGTTGGAGACAATCCTGAACCTCTAGGGTGGAGCGGATGGTCCTAACATTGGTGCCTTCCTCTTCTTCTCTGCACGGTGAGCTACAATACAGTCTTCCTTTGATATGGCCAGGTTGACCAACTCATTAAAGCTATCAGCCCAAACAGTATTGAGATGCTTATGCAACTTGGTGTTGAGACCTCTGCAGAATGGTCTCTCTTCTTCTCATCAAAATCTGTGTGATAACCCGCATACTAGCACAGGTTGTTGAAGGCCTGGGCATACTGCAGCGCAGTGCGGGTTCCCTAAGTCAATGCCAGAAACTCATTCAGCTTGTGATCTAGAATCCCTGTTGGAATGCGGTGTCCCCTGAAAGCAGTCTTGAACTCCTCCCATGTCACTTCATGATCAGCCGGTAGCATGGCACGAAAATGGTCCCACCATGTCCGAGTAGGTCTGTGAAGCTGCTGCGCGGCAAAGCAAGTCTTGGTGTCATCAAGGCAAGCTCCCGTGAGGAGGGGAAACTTGGACTCCACGACTCGTAGCCACACATCGGCGTCAAGCGAATCCTCTGCCTTGGTGAACAGGGGCGGCTGCAGTGCTCAGGAACTCTTGATAGGTTGTCGTGGCCGGAGGACGCTGCGGCTGGCCTCCACCATACTGCTGAGGGTGGGGCTGGCGCTACAAAAGCTACCGCAGAATCTCATTCTGCTGAGACATCAGCTCCTGCACTGTGGGAGCTGGAGGAGGTGGCGGGGGAACTTGTTCATTCTGCCCGTGATGCTGCCTAGCTACCATCTGAAAACAGAAATTGTTGCCATTGTTATCCCAATTCACGATTCCGAACAATGTTCTTTATATCATATAGAAAGGAAATGTCATAACATAACATAAAATTGAACGAGGATAACATGATTACATTCACTTCATTACTCACAAAAGTTCTCCGGGATTACATCAATTTAGGGGAAAGTACCCATAAGCCTAGTCCAAAATCTGGTGCCAAACTAAGCTCACGTGGGTTTCTATTCTCCTAATGTGTCAAGTTAACACATCAACCCTGAGTAGTAGAAGTGACACTGGATACGGGCGATGGGGGCATCTCGGAGGGAGTCACCTTGGTACCAGGGGCTAGTTCTAACTCCTTGGGAGCCTCCTCTCCCTCGCTTTTGGCCTCATTTGCCTCCATATCCCGATGGTGCATTTCCAAGTGGTCGTTAGCTTCCTCAAGCTCTTCCTTCACATTACGGAGCTAGTTCTCTAGGACATCAATGGTGTTGTCCCGGATCTCCACCTGCTGCTCTAGGGTGGCGATGCGCTGGCTCAACTGTTCCACTTGTAGGTCCTTCTCCACCAACACTGAAGACAAGTCGACCACGAAGTCCTCTCGGCTATCGAGGGTGAGCTTAGTGGTCTGAGCGAGGTTAGCAAGGTGCGCCATGGCGTCGCTTTGCAGGGCCTGAAGGCGGTACAATGCGCTCATGCACTGAACAGTGATCCTCCCAACTTGGTCGGGATGCATAGCCCACACGTCTTTCACATGGCTCACATGGTAGCACCACATGGGGTCATCCCTCTTCTCAGCGGGGAAGAGTCCCAGTGGGTGCATTACCATCTCCAAGGGATGGTAGCCGCAGAAGGTCGTCAGAGTCTTCATAGCTGTAGCCTCAGTGGTGTCGTCCGACTTGAATCCAATAGTCTTAGAGTCAAGGGAATGCCAACCAGGCTGTAGGGGGTGAGCCTCCAGAGTCAGCCAGACATGGCAACGTGGCACCCGATGCTCCTCGTACAGCTGCACTATGTACAAAGGGGGTGTAGGGGAGCACCTCCCATAAGATGGAAGGGAAACCCTCGTGGGAAAGGAAATCGGAACTGAAACGAGTGTCTCCTCTGTTGGCGGGGGTGGGTGAAGTCATCTGTGGAAGAGGATTAGACGTAAACGTTACGGTAGTGGAAAGGAAAAACATGTGAGCCTGGGTTGTTAAAAGGAGGTGGGTTAGATTTGATTCTACTCCTTATGTTAGTTCTAATTATCCCTATTTGCTATATTCATACTTAGATGCATTTTTCCTTAAATTTTCTAATCCTTTCATGTGTTATAATGCATGCATGCTGAAAAGAACGTCTCCTCACTGATCGGAAGGGTGCTTTTATGGCAAGCTTACAATTCTAAAACTGACCCATATGGCCTACTTAATTAGCCACCTATTTTCCCCACTATTCCTAAGGCCTTTCGTCCTAGGTCTAGCGTTCTAGTCCTGATGATTCCAATACTGGTTTCTAAGCAGGTTTTATTTTTAAAAAGTTGGTATTCACGATTTATTGCTTCCTCTGTGGTGGTATTTGCTCCGATACCAGCTATGGTGGAATCGCCCGAATTATTCTAGCTTAAGTGCCTAAGTCACGCCTTAGAGGCAGCAACACACTTAAATCGGAATAACCCGTCAGTCCCTCAGATCTAGTCTGATAAAGCCACTTCCCCGGGAACAAATACCACTAGCTCACTCGAAGGTAAGTCACAGAGGGAATACAATAAAGCATGAAACCACAATTTAAGTTCTAGAGTTATTACATAAATCAGAGTTTTAAGTAAAAGGGAACAAGTTCAAATTAAATTGCAGCAGATGATCGATAACGTCGAATGCTGAGGAATAGGGCAAGGCCTAGCCCACTACTCCTCCTGCTCCTCTCCTGCCGGAGCAGCATCCCACTCGACTGTCCAACCCCGTGGCAGGGTGGAAGGCCAAGTCACACCATCAACCATGTCCTATAGCGTACCTGCAAAAATGGTGCCACAAGCAAAACTGAGTATACTAATACTCAGATAGACTTACCCGGTGTGAGGAGTCTACTCCTCTACCTGTAGACCATGCAGTTGTTTGGCTGAGGGGTTTCGTTTGCCAAAAGCACTAGCTGAGTCTAAAATCAATTTTAGCTTTTCCAGTTCTAGCATAATTAATTTAGCTATGTTTGCTCCTTTCTAAGCATACATGGTAACAATCATTTAGTATAATCAACATGTTATCTCAAGTAAAACCTCATTTCACTTCCTACTTAATGAAGTACAAGGGGTCAAGTAGTCTCATTAGCTGCGAGAAGCAGACGATTCGAATCAAGTTTTTATACCTTGCAAGGTAAACCTAAACACACGACATGTAGGGGCACTCCGTCCCATACATGTCAACCGTCCCCATCGATTCTCCGTTCGCGGCCAGGACTCACCGCCTTGGCATACAATGCTCCACTAACCCCGACTACCGCCGTGCAGTGACCACACTTGTACCCACCATAGCTATCATGGGAGACCTAATCTCAGGACGAGTGAGGGGTAATGTCCGCGCCCAGCTTCAGTCAGGTACTAGGTTTACCGGTTACCATATTTCCCGACATGTGCTTAGTACATTCAAACGCTTGACTCAGGTATCCATACATTAATCCTTAATTCCATTTCTGTCTCATGGACAAGGCATCCACCCTAGATCCAAGTCCATAGACCATCACATATCCCATTATTAAGATGAATTCAATCGATGCCTCACCTTGCGCGAGTGCTAGAAAAATCACTCAACTTCTATCGAGATCCTAATTAGCAAAGCAGCTACTCGACCTAGCATACTAGTATCCATCTCAAAAAGGAATCCTGAGTTCATGCAACAAAGGGTTTCAAGCAACTCCTACACTTAAGTGCACAATACAAGCCTACAAACATTAAGCGTAGTAAAGTAGCATATATAAATTGGTTATGCATAAAACCGGGGCTTGCCTTTAAATGCTGGGGCTGCTGGGAGATCCTCTATGGCAGGCTCAAGAGCTGGCTCCTGGATTTCTTTGTGGACAGCTCCTTACTCGGGAATGAGCACATACTCTCTGTCAGCGAGGTTGCAATCTAATGAATGCAATGAGTGAGATATATGCATGCCATGATATGCAATGTGGTAGTAATAAAAATGATTAAAAGGTTAAGGTAAAGTTTAAACCTTACTACGAGACTTCTAGTGGTATACTTAGCCACTTTTGGGTCAAGTATGGTTAAGTTAAATGGTCAGATTATTTTAGTGCCCCACTAACTTACTTTTAGTGTCTTAGTGAAAGTTTTATCTTGATCCTTACTAAATTCATTGGGGTGAGATTTATTATTATTTTTACCAATCCTCTCTTTTTTCCTTTTTCTATTATGCTCTTTAAAGTGGGTTTGAACTACAACATAGCTTTATGAATTTCCAAAAATTCTGTAAAAATTATAGTAGTGTCTCACTAGTGTATAACTCTCAGTCTCAAAAGTTGAGGCTTAAAATGTTAAGGGTTGACTCTATACAAAAATATGAAGTTTTAGGGCAGAGGGGGTGCTTTGAACTACAGCTCTCTTTTAGCAGTGGATTATTCCTTAAGGCTTATTTTTGCTGGTATTTAGGTGCTATAATATGACTTTGTACCAAGTTTTAGCCACTGATACTTATTGGTTATTTTACTATTATTTTCTAAAGTTCTTAGCCATAGGGGCGTTTTCTACTACCACTATAGTTGAAAAATGTCAAACAACAAATTTCTAATTTTTCCTATCTTCTTCTTTGTGCAAGAGCAATCATTCTAGAATTTGGCAACTTTTTGCTTAGGGGAAAGGGTGGTGGAAATTCTTGGAGTATATGGTCTTTTTCATGGGGTACGGGGTAATGTGTGTTACCTTACCTTTTTAATTGGGTTTCATATTTTTCTCTGGTGGTTTACTTCATAAGTATTTGGGTAAAATTTTGTTTGCCCACTCTTGCACAATTTTAGGCTCCCTCATGATTTGAATAGAACATGGGCCAAATCCAAGTTTTAATTCTTCAACTCACATATTGTGATGGGTTGTGGTGTTTATTATTTTTGGACTGGTGTTCTAGCAGTTAGGAGTCTACTGAAATTTTCTTATCATTTTTGCAATGGTCCTTATATTTTTAACCATGGCTTTCCTTGATTTCTTAGTGCCTAATAAAATCTTTAACCTTGGATTAGCTCTGGACTTGGGTCCTCTGCATTTTTCCTATGTTCTTTAGCACTTAGGTATTCTAGGAAAAATATGTTCATCCTATGGTTATTATTTTTCATCATCTTTCTTATTTTTCTAAGATTTGGGCACAAATAGTTTTTAATGGACATTCTTGGGGTATTCTTGTATACTAGGGTGTCTAGTATTTTTAAACAGTGTATATGTGGGGTATGTATCTCTACAAATTTTTTAAGCCTAGTATAGAAATATTTCTATTTTTCTCTATATTAATAAGGTTTGGGCATTTTCCTAATTTAAATCAAAACTCTAAAAAATATTGCAAAAACCATGGGGTTTACTATTTTTGTCTGATAGTTTATAATATGTAGGTCCTAGCAAAATTGGTTTGACTAAATTTGGTTGAATAATACTTAAGTTATGAATTTTATAAGTTCTCTACTTATTTAAAATGAATAAACATAAATGGTTAAAGGAAAATGACTTCGCATCGGGGTCCCTGGGCTTATTTCTATCTGAGTCGTTTAATCCATGCCCCTAATGAACTATTCGCTTGAGTCACTGACTTCGCACTTAACCCCCTAGGTTTTTATCCCCTCTAACCCATGCTCCTCCTTCGTCTGAATAGTGACCGAAGAATAAAAAGTGGTGGCACGGCTTACCAGCGGCAGTAAAGGTCTAGCAAAGGGTTGGGTGAGGTCCGGGGGTCTATCGATCACGTCGAGGTGCGGATCTTTGCGGTGGTGGTCGGAGATGGGCTGGCCGTGGGCGCAGGCGATCGGGCTCACCGGCGATGCATGCTCCAGCTTGCTCATGGCGGCAGAGTCAAATTAAAGTGCTCGGGGATCTTCAGGGGGGTCAGCGATGGTGTGGGTGCAAGGAGTCGGAAAATGACTCACTTTGTGACCCAGTCCACGCGCGATGGCGGTCGGCCGAAGTCCGGTGAGGTCGAGCTCACTTCTCCGGTGAGGCAATGCCTCGACTCAAGCTTGCGAAAGCTTCTCCGTCTCTCAAGGAAGCTGTCAAGGGGCTAGGGTGAGGCTGGGGGTCGTCAGGAAGAGCTGGCCATGGTGGTTGTGCTCGGGTAGGGATGGCGGGCGGTGGACAGGTCGCCGGAGCTGGAGTTTTTGCTCGGGTGTGCGGCAAAGTGAAGAGCAGACAGCTGTGCACCAAAGGTACTTATAGGCACCCTCGGGCGTGGCTGGGAGCAGGCGCGGGGGACAGCACCGACCGTGTGCGGCGCATGCGCAGAGGGTAGCCAGTGCGCGGCCGAACACATAGACACGCGATCGAACATGTGGAAGTGTGATTCTGCCCAAGTTCAAATGCCTATAGGGCGCATATCTTCGCGCATTTGGGCAAGATCGCCATGTAGGATTTGTTCCCCTAACTGAGTTCTATCGTTTGTGTGTTGACATCGTGCGGTTTTGGGCTATGGACAGGGAGTTGTCACGTCGCCAAAATGCTAGTGTCACACGGCCGAGTCCCGAGGAAAATCTGCGCCAAGATCGTGTCAAACGTTTGAGAAAATTTCTCAAACTTCGCCAGGGCATGTTCAAGGTAGTTTGGCACCATTTTGGTATTTGGACTTATTTGATTCAAGTTTTGAAAAATAGAGAACACGGTTGATCTTTGAAAAGGGGCTGAAATTCAGATTTCTGAATTTATGAATTTTTCCATAGGGGCATTACTTCATGGGCTGTTTTGGGGATTTTGGAAAATTCAAATGCCCAATCTTCCTTACAACATTTTGTAGGTTATTTAGTGCAATAAAACTTTGTTAATTGGTTCATATCAAAATTTTGTATTTTTCCCAAGTCTTTTCTCCAATTCCCTTTTTGTGCTTAAATGGCCCATTTGGAGGGTGCTAGGGTTTTAGATGTTTTCTCACTTAAAGTGCATGATGTGCTTAGGTATAGTTCTTGAGCTAAAAAAGATTTTGCTTAAGCTTTTAACCCTATAACTTTGATGTTTTATGCATCATTAGAGCCACATGTGATAATGGTCACAAGTTGGGGTACTGGCAAACCCTAAGTAACACTGGGGTGTTACAGCCTCGGCCTCGGCGTCTGCCTCTAGTGTTTTTGCTGGGGCCCTGCTGCATGGGGTATTTGTGACGATGAGAGGTGTCTCCAGTCTGCTACTGATTGATGATGTTGTGCACTTGGGACTGGTTACGTTTTTGTTGGCCTGAGTCCGATTGCGCATGATTGACCCATGTCATGCTAGACTGTGGAGTGTCCTTGGGCTCTTGCTGTGATTCGATTTTTCATTGGTGGAGCTCTTTGGACCGGGCATACTTTTTGAGTAGCTGATATAACTCTTGCAAGTTTTTGAGTGGGTCTCTTATGCAGTGACTGTATAGGACACCGGCGCGAAGACCACTGATTGCATAGTGGATAGCTATGTGGTCGTCGACTGAAGGTAGTTGTGACTTTAGTTGGAGGAATTATTTGTAGTACTCCCAAAGGGTTTCTTCCTCATGCTGCTTGCAGAGTGATAATTCTGCCAGGGCATCTGTTTCTGGCCTGTACCCTTGAAAATTTAACAAGAACTTGTTGCAAAGGGTTTTCCATGAGTCAATTGATAATGGCGGCAATCTTGTGTACCATGTGAGGGCTAGGCCTTTGAGTGCTATAATGAAGGATTTGGCAATGGTGGTGTCGTCCCCTCCGGATGATGCGACCACAACTTGGTAGCTTATGATGTACTGTGCTGGGTCGGTGCTGCCACTGTACCCGTCCTGAAATTGCTAGGCCAAGGTGAGGCTTGGAGCTACGGTGTGAGAGGGCTTCTCTCGTCAAGGTAGTTTATTCCTTGGAATGTAGCTAGGGTCATGACTGGTATGTGGAGAGGGTTCTGTTGCAATTTGTGGTGGCCTTCGCCTTACATGTCTGCAATTTGTTGTTCTAGCTCTTTGGACTTTTGTTCCTCATCTAGTATCATCTGCCTGACCATGGCCTACATGGTGATGCGCTGGCGCTTTGCTGCAAGTATTTCTTTCTGCTTCTGTAAGTGATTGTTCTTGATGTGAAGGGCTCACAACTTGAGCTGGTCTTCGGCTAAGATGCCTAGGACTTTGTCGTCTTCGATGATGTCATTAGCCTCTAGGGGTGAAACCTTGCAGAGGTGCCCGAGGTAATCCCTTAGAGCTGCATGCGTGAACGGTGCCCTCTAGGGTGGGTGGATTCTCTTGGCGATGTCGCTTGTTGTTGACCTACATTATCCTCAAGGGCCTCATGAGGGATGTCGTCAGCGAGGGCTGCCTTGCCCTTCTTCTCAGCGAGAAGGGCCACCATCGCTGCATCTTCGATGGAAGTGGTAGCCTTCGAAGTCGCTTTCTTGGGAGTCATCGTGGGAATGTTTTTTCGAAGCACAAATGGTGGGCGCCAAATGTTGGAACTTACTGACACGTGGTCAAGCTAATCCGAATAGTGGGAGAACGGGGATGATTTGATGCTTGTCAACATGGTGTATTAGAGCAACAGTGTTTCTTAGCCTCTCACAATAGGGTACAGTGCGGGGGTATTTATAGGTAACCAGGGAACGGTTTCACCTTAGCAAATACAATTATGCCCCCGGTTACCTACGTTATCCCTATAATATTCTCCTCTCAAGGGTTATTACAGATCATTACAGCATGATTAGATACAACATGGACGGACACACCGTCAACTCTACCCACACAGTGGCTTACAAGTGGGACCAGGCGGCCTAGGGCGGTTTTACACTGGGCTCGCCGTTTCAACAATGCGCGGGTGGTGACAGAAGCCTTCGCGCTCCGTGCGCCAGGTCTTCAGCAGTCAGTGAGGCCTTCACTGTTCCTGGCTCTGGCGGGACCCTGCAAGGCCTTCTGTCACACCCGGTTTTGGAAGGCAAACCGAATGCGAACCATGTATGTGCCAGGATCAGAAACTCACGTACACTGCGATTACATAATTGGACATCATCACACAATGCTCAAAGTAAATAGCGGAAAGGTACTTTTATTACAATAAGATGTCCAAGACATCCACAGAGTCTATTACATAGCATAGTCATTAATATCATCAAAGTGCAAAAATATGAAACGTAGAAGATAAGGCCTTCATAGGCAGCTGACTGGGGGTTTGCCACTAAGATAACTAGAACTCATCGTAGTCCTGAAACTCCTCAAAGTCCTCCATATTGCCAGCATCTCCTCCTGAGCACTGAGTATAGTGGGGACAACCTGGGGTGGGGTGGTTTGTAAAGCAAGGGTGAGTACACATCAACGTACTCAGCAAAATGTCCCATTTGGCTAAAGTGGACTAACTGTATATAGAGTTAAGGCTAAGCAATTGCTTTTAGTTGGTCAAGTATTTATTACTATTAGTAGAGCCAAATTTTAGTAATAAACTTAGTTATTACCCAAATGTACTCCCTCCAAGAGGAAATACCAGAGATCATAATTATACCATCATCATTAATCATCATCATAAAAGTAAACAAAGTTCTTCTAATCAAAGAGGATCCCAAGGCCGCTCATAATTGTGAGCACGGCTGATACATCAGTTTCTAACACTCTGCAAGGTCGCACACTTTACCCACAAGTCGTGATTCCCATTCTGCCCGGGGTTCTAACGTCCCCATTGATAACTACCAAGGTGACCTAGCAGGATCTCACTACGTAGCCTTTACAAAGATTTCCCAGAGGTCATAGCCGCCAATTAGGTTTCTCCAGTTTGATAAACGCAGTATCTCTCCCCAAAGGAAGGGTGACTAACAAAACCAAATCAAGGAACCTCTACAACCAGCCTTAGCAGAGCAAGTACTGTGCCCGGACCCCATTGATGGCCCTACGGCAAAGCCAACTACTCCTCTGGTTCCTCTAATTAATCAGCTAAGTGCGTCCCATTCCGCCCCCATGGTCGCACTATTATCCCGGGTTATCACTCCCCAAATAGGTCCTTACGGAGAGGTACTTAGGAAAATGGCCTGAGTCCCCTAAAGTATCACAAGAACATCATTGGGATAACATCATCGTAACATAATATTCACATCATGTTCATTGATTAAAGTAAAGCAATAGCATAAAGCTAACCATGATAACCCAAAAGGTAAAGAAGGATTAGTAAATACAGACTAGTCAATCCTATGGTTTCTGTAATGTAGTGCGGGACAGTGAATTATAAAGTAAAGAAGACATGATTGGTCTGAGGACACTTGCCTTCACCAGGTTGTTGCTCAAGAAGATCTTCGGCAACACACTCAGGAACCACGAGCTACTCGTTGTCTAAACAAAGCGATCATACATTCAATACATTCAGAAAGTACAAATGAACAGCACACCAAACATGTACAATCAAGTATATACTAGTTTGACAAGACATTATGGACATAAAAGGGGTAGACCTAAATGTTAGGGTTTAATATATTTAGAGATCAGTGACTCCCTAGATACTATGGACTATATTGATTAGAAGTGGCGGATCCAGGATTGATCCAAGAGAGCGGCTGGCTACTAAGTTAAGACTATAACAAAAAATTTAAACCAAAAAAAAAATATAATTGATTACTATCAAATAAATAATCAAATTCAAATCAAAACTTCAAATCAAGCTTCAAATCACAAACCCCTGGTCAGCAGTCGGGCCTCGGCGGTGTCCCGGGTCCGGGCGCCGGCGGGGCGAGCGTCGGCTGTGTCATTGCGGCAGTGCTCTGGTAGCTCTGCTGCTCGGCTCGCCTACTCTGTGCCTCCAGGCTCCGCTCGTCCGGCATGCGGCGGTCCGGCTCGGCGGGCAGCGGCTCCGGCCGACTGCCGCTCTAGCCTCTAGGCGAGCAGGCGGCCGTGCAGGCGTGCGGCGGCATTGCTCTGGGGCGTGCGGGCTGCGGGCATAGGGCCGGTGGGCGTAGGGCGCCTGCGTCTGGGCGGTGGCGCAGTGCCGTGCCGGCGTGCCGCGAGCGTGGTGGGCGGTGGCCGGTGCGTGCGTGGTGTGCGCCTGCGCGGTGCTGGCGGCTGGGCAGTGCGCACGCGCACGGAAGCAGCAGAGCTGGGCATAGGCCTATTCTCTACTCGCGTTATTGGGCCGCGACCGGGGCTGCAGCCCAGGCAGCCCCGGTCGGAAATCCGCCCCTGTTGATTAGTGCCACTAATTTTAGTGACACACAAAATTATACTAGGGATCATTTCATGCACAACATTTTATTAACTTCGCAAAATTAAACATCTAAGTGACATTATCTTTTCCTTCCAACTCATAAACTAACCTATAGCTTAGACCAAAAATTAGAGTACTCAGACTGTGGATGAACATAATTTATCTAGACAGAAAATATTTCTATGAATATTTTGCAATTTGAATCACTAAATTTGGAGTTCATATGAAAAAGATATGAAATAAACAAGTTTTGAAGTTTGAAATATGAAAATAGGCCCAATTCTGTAATTATCTAAAAGTGCAGGGGTCTGTTTATAAGAGTTCAGGGGCATACTCGTAAAGTCTAAGGATGGCGGGTTCTATTACCCAAGAACCCAGGGTCTCTTTAGCAAAAATCACATGTGAAGGGTTACAGGTTGTTCTCGGCCATCGGATCAGCGAGCAACAACCCATATTAGATCTGGCCTAGCGAACGCGCGCGCGAATGTGAGCACGGGCAAACCAGCGGGCCAGGGTTGTCAGCGGCCTGGGGCGAGAAGGCCTAACCGGTCGGCCCCAGCTGTAGGGCACGAGTGAGAAAGAGTGAGAGGTAGAGTGTCATCAAGACTTTAACTATTTGCACTAGTACTTCATTAGATTTCACTATTTTCCATATATCTGAACTCCATAGCAAATTAGGTGGGAGATCTCTATATGATGAAGCTAATACAGCATCCCAATGTTGTTTGCCTGCACGAGGTAAATAAAGCTTTAACTTTCAATGTAAAAAACACATAAGTTCCTTTTTCAGAATTTCGTTTGCTGTATCGGAATGCATGTCCTCCATGTCAACCATTTTTTTGGATTGTATTCCCCTTATAACAGGTGATGGGAAGTAAAACAAGGATTTACATGGTGCTGAATTTTGTGATGGGTGGAGAGCTCCATGATATCATTGTAGGTCATTGCTTCTTTTCTTTTCTCTGTCATTTGACCTGATTCATCAGGACCAGTCATAATGTAGAAAAAGATGTCTGAAATCATGGGCTTCTCTCCAATGGACCACGACTTATTGCTTCATTCAAGCTGAAAGAACAACTGAATTTGTTTTTGTTCGAGTGCAGAAACAGTCTGTCTTCTGTTCTGGATTCAGTTTATGTGGTGTCGAACTGAAAACTCAGTTTCAGTGCACAAACAAACTGAAGTTAAAACTGAAGACAGAAACTGCCAGAGCACAACAACCTAATTTTAGTTCAGACTAAAAGAAACAGACTGAAACCAGCAACACACATACAGTTTCAGTTATGGACAACTACAAACACATTTTCATACACACATGCTGAAGTTCACACAGGCTGATCATACACACATGTTCACATAAAAGGATCACTTCAATTCAGATCATACACACATGCTGAAGTTCACACAATTCAGTTCATAGATACACATAAACCATCATGTGGTCATACACATACAACAAGAGCGGTATTGTTATTAACCTCATCTAATTCATTACATACGACAGTCCTAGATCTTACCCAAATCCACTTTATAATCATGTGCATAATGTTGTTCATTATATGCATAATGACAAAATGGATCATCCTCTGGATACAAATGGTATGGATCAAACTTTATCTCCTGAATGCCCTCACTGAGTCACTGTAATCATCTGCAAGATTGCTCAACTTTCTAGAAGTGTTCTATATTTCCACAATTTCATCTTACAGCATGTCCTTTAGCTCTTGAACACACCCTCACTTATATGTAAAAGTCATCCAATACCAGGAGGTTTCTAGTGTCCCTATCTTTCAATGTTTAATTATCTATGTTTCAATGCTTGAGTACAGAGAACTTGACCCTTGTAGTGATCTATGAGCAAGTTTAGTTAAATTTATGCTGAAAGGAAGTCCATGATTAATTGTAGAATTCTGTGAACTCTGAAAGGAAAGAATAGAGCATTTTAGTGTTTGAGTACAGAGAACTTATTCTGTTAAATTACATTGCTTTATTGTGGTCCAGTCAAAATTATGGTCAAATGACATTTTTGTGCTTTCCTAAGTATGTCCATGCCCTGTATTATCTTGTTATTCTCTGATTCTGGCTGTGCGGATAAGATTGCACATCTCATTATGGTAATACTATGGGTGATTGAAGGTAATAAGTTATAATGGTGTATGATTTCAGGTACTCAAGATGTCAGGTAAAAGTATTAATGTAGACCAAAGATTAGCACTTGATGTAGACAAGTTGACCACTGACCTTGCTGGCCTAGCTACCGGAATGTTAAAACTGCTAGTCGACTTCAATCTAAGCTGGTTTATGGAGTTTTATCAGTTGGTCGTGTATGATGCAACAATACTGACAAAATATGGTTGTGTTATATAAATTTGGCATAATATGCACAAACAAGTGTATTCTATAACCATCATGATTTATGGATTTTCAATCGAAATTTTATGATACTTCTTGTTGCATTTTATGTTTCCACAAAATGGCAGTTTTGTGTATTACACCAAATATAAAAGGAAAAAAGGAAGTGTTGTCGCTGGGCTAAATCCCCCTACCGGCCGAGTAGATCTCCTTCACCGCACGACCCAGCACTCTTGCCACGGCCCACTTGGGATGAGGCGCTAACAGACAGCGCTGCTGCCTAGATCCACTCCCCATGTGTCTGCCTTTCCTAGCCGCCGTTGATAGTGGGACCCAGTCCTCGAATTTGTCTCCCTACCGTCAGCACCGCATTCCCAGGAATAAACTCCACGCAATCCATGAACGAACACCACGCTCCTTGCGCTCTGCATCACGGCCGATGCCACCCAACTCCCCCCTCCAGGTGCAAAAATACCGGGGCCGTCGTCATCTCTTGACCATACCACAAATCTAGAAGACGATGTCGTTGTGACAATCTACTCTATTATGCTTGCCATGTTCTCTTCTTCGGGTGGCACTTTTTCGAAGGGGAATTCAACTACTGAAGCGCTAGTTGGGTGTTCACCGGCCATGGGTTCTGAAGAGGGAGGATGATAGGGAGGTGTTGATCTGTCCGTTGATCCATGGATGAACGGTTGGGATTAAATCATCCCAACCGTTACTATTCAAATTTAATAAATCCTCATCTCTGTATTACTATTCAAATTTAAAAATTCAATTATTTTGAATTACACCATCTGTTTTTAGCAAAATATTTAAAACATGAAATGAATTAATTAAATAATTAATGTATTATTTCATGTTTCCCTCCAATTATTTTGTTTCCCTCCAATTTATTTTGCTATATTTTCCTCCGTGATTTTGGATCCCTCCAATTCATAAACATAGCAAACTTCACCAAACATATCACACTGACCTCCCTGTTCCCCTTCATTTGTTCATTCGTGAGGGCACAAGCAGAGAGAGAGAGTGGCGGGTACTCTCCATCTGGCCAACTGGCACCATCCACGCCAGGATCCTCCATCCACATCGACGGCCTCCGTCCACGCCGGCGACCTCCATCCGCGCTGGCAGCCTTCTGTCCTGTCGGCGTCCCATCCCCACCGGAGACCTCCATCCTGCCCGCATATTCAAGTCCAGGCGGCCTCCATCCGCGCCGGTGGCCTCCATCCTGCCAGCATCCTGCATCCGCGTCGGCAGCCTCCATCCTGCCCACATATTCAAGTCCGGGCAGCCTCCAACCCACCGGCGGCCTTCATCCACACCATCTTGGTAAGATGGCATCGTTCTTGTAAAATTTGATTGATGGACATAACCAACACAGTTTAAAAAAGTGCATAGTAATTAGGTATCTATCCCTCAACTGTTGGTATAAAACTTATTTGGTTGTTTTTAATTTAGGTCATTGTGCTTGTGGTAACTGGTAATGGCACGGGGGAGGAAACAACGCATTACTCATTGTCATGATGAATACTTGTCTGAGGACCATATTCGAGAAAAAAGTTATCACAAAATATTTGCATCATCTAAACAAAACATAAGTACTGATGAAGACCAATTAGACAGTGGAAGCGATAATGAGTCCCAAGGTATGCACACGGTACTTGTAGTAATGCACCTTGTCTTTATGGATACTTATATATGTCAATTTCAATACTGAAAGTTGTTTTTTGGAGACTTAACAATGTCAAATAACATAAATGGAGTGGACCAATTTGATGGTGCTGATGAAATTGAGACTAATGCCACAGGTATATGAAAACATTTAGCATCTTTAGTCATGAAAAAATTATAACTATTATGGTTTAATCACTACAATCATTTTTTGCAATGGTAAATTGTACAAATGAGGTTGAAGATGTAAAAAGGCATGGGAGGACAAAACTTATTAATGTTTGGAACATTCCAAGAGGCCATAGGATTATAGTTAATTGTAATGAGCTGAACCAGCCTGGAGACGAGGCAGGAGTCCTTGCAAAATTCCTTGGCATGGTTGCTAGGAATGGTTCCTTGTGTAGCTTAAGCTTCAAGGATTGGAGACTACTGATAGGAAAGAAAGACAGGAACAATAAACAAATCAATAAGGGGGCCATTCTTAATCAAGTAAAGGTAAACTTTCACATTTCATTTCCAATTGCTATTCACTAATAGAATACTTTCACAAATATTTTCCAATGGTTATGCAGAAGAGATTTCTTTACCCTGCACGCATGGAAACATGGGTACTACGAACAATTGGAGAGAGATGGAGGCAACACAAGTCCAATTTGAAATCCATTTTTTGACCCACATAAGAACCAAGATGCTAATAATAGTAATGCTCCTGATGGTGTACTAACTGATCAGTGGGTTGCCCTTGTCAATAATTGGATGACCCCTAAAGCACATGTACATGACCATAGTCACGGTAATTATTTCCTGATTTATTTGAGGAAACATCTTATTTTGTTGTGTTCCTGTTTTTACTATTTCTTTGTAGGATTTAAGTGAGACCAATAGGATAAATTGTACAAGAAGAAAGGCAATGCATACATTTGGAACAAAAAGCTTCGCTAGAAATAGAGAAGATTTTGTATATCTTTTATAAATATATTTGTCAACATGTTCCTTAGATATGTCAAACATTCATATTAATTGCAGTAGCTCAGTGATATATATTGATTTACATGTTTACAGAGGGAAAATGATCCTGAAAAGAAATACCCTCATAGGGTTGTTTTGTATATCCATACCCACAAGTCTAACATCAGAAAGAACAGGAATGCACATGTGGTACATAAATTGCAAAAATATGTTTCATTTTTCCAAATCAAATACTTCTTCCATGATGTTTATTGAGCACTCTAATTCTTTTGCAAGGGTGAATTGAAGGAACTTTTAGCACAACAACCTGATTTAGCAGACATTAGTTGTCGGTGGGAAAATCCTCCGGCCGGGTGGCGGAATGCACCTGCCCTAATCCTAAGATTAGGAGGGGGCCTAAGCGGTTGCCTGTTTGGTGAATTGTCGATGAACACAAGAACACTCGAGGGTTTATAGTGGTTTAGGCCGTAGGGGTGTAATACCCTACCTCCACTTGTGTGTAAGTTGTATTGAGTGTGTGCCTTGTAACACTGTGTGCCTTCCCTTTTATATTTTAAGGGAGGCACATACAAGGATGCTGAGCCTTGACATGAGGGCCCAAGAGCATAATTGAAGGAATACATTATGTGAATAATAGATGCTGACAGCACATAGAGATCTTTGTCGAACGCTGTGTTGCCCGCCTTAGTAACGTATGAGTAATTAGTGGAGATCATGATGACTGCAGTCCATGCAACATTGATAGACAGTAACCCTTCTCCTGGAAAAGCGCCAGTAATGGTGAGTTATTACCCTTGATATGGTAACGTTTGAGTAACTGCACGGCCCACGTAGCGTGGAATGGGTATGCCGCCTGTCACTGGAATGGACAGGCGCACGTCTTATCCGTAATGAATGCAAAGATACGTGTAGCTCAGAGGCTTCATGCTAGGTTCTGCCTGTTGGCTTATGCCGCACGCAGTAAGCCACATGGCAGCATCGGGCCTCCACCTAGGTAGGGAGCAGGAGTATATGCGATTAGGTCCGGATCCCACCAGACCAGGTCTGGACACGTGCCGGCACTGGACCCTCGCCTGGGCCCTGATTAAGGCCCAGGTATGTTCTGTCCTAGAACCCGGGGACCCCACCATGGGCGGCCCGGACCCCATACAGGGAGGTCCAGATCCATTTCCAGGGTCCGATTCGCACACGTGGAGGTCCTGGACCAAACTTGGAGGCCTGGACCATATATACAGGGGTCTGGCACCTTCCCATGGGGGTCCAAACACGTGGCGGCAACGGACCTACCCATGTGGTGGGGTCAGGTGCTGTTGCTGGCCCAGACTAGTCGCCCGAGGCTGGGGCGAGTCATGGCCTGGTCCCACATACAACTCTTTTACCACGCGACTAAAAATAGCCACGTGGGTACTGCGCCTTTATACAGTAGTAAGGGGTACCCTAGTTTTAGGGTACCGACAGTGGCCCCTGGGCCCACCTCAGGGGAGGATGCGAGCCTGCAGGTGGGGCCAAAGCTTGTACCTTGCCTCAACATGGTCTGATTGGTGATTGGCGCGCTGTTTTAGCGCATCTGTTGACGCACCCACTGTCAATCCGCCTTAGGTCACGTCAACTGCCATATTTGTCCCCGTGGCTGACTAACCCATGGCCCCCACGCCTGGTGGTTTCGTCGGGCCACACGCGGGGCGCCTCGTTGCCACTGCATTGGTTTTAAAAATAACCTTTTGTCTCCTGCGGCGGCCCCGAGGAGGTGCGCTACCGCGTGCGGCGGTTCCCGCACCCTGAAATCTGGCACCCAAGATGTATGACTCGTGGACCCGGGCCCCCGTGTCATAGACTGGGCTGCCTAGATCCTAGGTGCTCGTCGAGCAGGATTTCCTGCGGTGATTCAGGGGCGCGCAGAAGGGTTTCCTTGAAAAAGGATTCACCCCACGTGCAGCAGTTACCTTTTCGCATTCTCTCCCAATCGGTTGTGCCCCTTTGCCTTCGTGCTCTTCTGCTCTACGCCCGCGCCGCCGCACATGCCATGGCTTCGCTTGGTCATCCTGACCGCTTTCAGTCTGAGGAAGCGCTTAATCTGGTGCGTGGCCTACTTGGGTGGAGCGTGCCAGGGCTCACGGGAAGAATCCGTGCCGGCACAGCCCCCCTTGGTGATCTCGCCGTCGGGGAGTTCGTGCTGTTCACCTCCTACATTTCTTGCGGGTTGGCGCTGCCGATTTTGCCCTTCTTCCTGCTACTGCTGGAGGAGTTCGGGCTTCAGCTTCAACACCTCACGCCTGTTGGAACTTGCGTTCCCGGGCAAGTTGATTCCAACGGGGGAGTGAGCGAGACGTGGACACGGTTTAACTGGAGGCAACAATTGCTCTGTTAATCCAGCCTCTCAAGGGCATTGTACGGGGGTATTTATAGGTGCCTAAGTGCCCAGCATCTTGATGTAAGGACGCATGTACCCTCAGGCACCCGGTCTATCCCCGGAATATTCCTACAAAGGAGGGTTATAGTCTGTCATTATAGAAAAGTTGTTACAAATCGGGCTCGTAACACATTTATCCGAGCGGGGCCTGTTACAATGGGCCAAACCCCACATGGGCCTCTAGGCGGAGTGAAGACGTGGGACGGGGTGACTTTGCCGTAGGCCTTCATCCCGTATCATAGAAAACGAAGGGTGGACCTCGCTGGTCTTTCTACTCTCTGTCAGCGCAGCGGGGTAGGCGAAGGGTGGACCTCGCCGGTCTTTCAGCTTCCTGTCTGCGTAGCGGGGTAGACGAAGGCTGGAGCGGAGGGTAGCGTCTTCGCCTTGGCCCCAACATTTGCCCTCCGAGGGACTAGTTCGACTAAGTCATCTGGTGCCGATGACTTTGCCAAATGGTGGAGACGCTGCCCTCGCTCGAAGTGGTTCCGCAGGGGCTTTTGATGTGACCGTTGATGGACGCCGTACTGTTGGAGTGTGGGTTTCCCAAAGCGCCGTGTCCTGTGTATAAAAAGGGGGGCCGGCGTGGGTCAGGTACTCTTTTCGCACGTCGTCAAACCCTAGCCGCGTTTTGAAACCGTTCGTCCGCTCGCCTGCCCTCCCTGCTTCTGCTCATCAGAGATCTAGCTCGCGTCAAGCAAACCAGCCCGCCGCCGCCGACGGTACGTAGCCATGCCGTCCTCTTCCTCGTCTGCTACCAGTACGCCGCCGGCTGGCGCGTCATCCGAGGATACTTTGAGCAATGTGGCGGCAGAGGAATTACATCCTAGGGATACCGTGGAGTTTGGCGTGTCGTGGATTTCCTCGGTCCGCGTTCAGGATATGCAGCAGCTTGGATATTTTGGCAGTGGGGTGGGGTGAGTTCCAGGGGCGGAGGAGGTCCCCGAGCCAGAAGGCGAGTTGGTCATTTTTGAGGCTTTTTTCACCACTGGTCTTTGTCTGCCTGCACATCGATTCATGGCGGAGGTCCTGCAAAGATTCAAGGTCCAGGTCCACCAGCTGACGCTGAATGCCGTGGTGGCCCTGGTGAAGTATGTTTGGGCGATAACTTCGTAAGGCGGTCGGCCCTCCGTGGAGGTCTTCGCAAAACATTACTGTCTGCACTAGCAAAAGAGGAAAATTGGAGATGAGATTGCACAATTTGGATCGTACACATTTACGCCGAAGACCGGCAAGACTTCGATCGAGGTGGTGGAGTTGGTTCCTTGCGCCCGCAATAAGTGGGACAACTGGTGGGATTTCTGGTTTTACGTTACTGAGGGCACAGTCGAAGACCACCTAGGGCTCCCCGTGGCCGTCATGTGCTCAGCGTATCCGTAGTTTGAGGTGGTGGAGGACGATGAAGACGAAGGGGCCTTTCGGTGCGCTGCCCGCATGAGTAGAGGGCGCGATTTAGTTGAGGAGTTTATCGGGTATGGGGTATGGCCCTTGGCGCATGGCTGCGCACATGGTGAGGTGTGCCCTCGCGAGATGCCCTCTCAGGGTGGGCAGCTGGTGCGAAGTCCTGCCTACGCGCTGGATCTGCGTGGCTGGGATCCTGCCGCATTCGTGCGCGAGGCGAAAGACGGTGCAGCGAGGATCGTGGGGCGCTACGTGTCATGGACGGAGGGTCTGTGGAGCTGGGATATCCGGGGGTCCAAAGACAGATTGAATCGGGTCTTCGAACTGAACCGCTTGCCATACGATGTTTATCCCGGGGAAGATGCCGCCGACCGCCGAGGGAAAAAACCGATGGGCGTGACTGAGGAAGGGCCTTCGCAGGAGGCTGCCCCGGCCATCAAGAAGAGAAAGTTAGGTACTACAGTGGGGGAAGTGGGGGTGTCTGATGGTTTTGCTGTGGAGTTAATGGGGACATGTGCAGCCCCCGGGGGAAGGATGTCTTCGCTCGAGCTCCGGGAGTCTTCGGCACGAATGCTGGAGGTGACCGGGGGTCGATGGCCAAAGAATATTCTGATCCCCTGGGCGGAGGGCAAAGACATGTCTACGTCTCGTATAGCTCGTGGCTTAAGGATTTTTCCTTACGGACGGAATATTGCTGCTGTTGTATCATTAGTGATGAACAAGGACCGTCAGGAACGCTGCACAGAAGCGCCGGGCGGTCGTCTGGATCGCAGATCCTAGGTGTGAAGCGAAGAGGGCGCGGGGGAGCGCGAAGGCTACTACCCCTAGCAGTATCCAGCCGATGCCAGCTGCTAAGCCAGCTGCGCCCGGATCCAGCAAGGTGCCGGCGAGTGCGAAGACCGCCGCTTCTGGTGGAACCAAGCCTCCCCCGGGCGGATCCGCGAAGGGACGGGAGCTGCCTTCGCCGGGGAGGCATGTTGGTGACTTCAGCACGTACATCAGTGTCGAGGATTATTTTGTTGGTAAGTTTTTTTTGACCGGTGATTTGTTGCAGGGTCAGGTGAGGAGCAGTTGGTTGTTGTCCCTCCTTCGGCGGCAACGGCGCTGCCAGCGTTGGCGGCTGGGGGGAAGGGTGCCACGCAAGACCCGTGGGCTGCTTTTTGCGCGAGCGGCGAGATCCCGTCAGCTGGTGCCGCCAAAGACGTGGCGGGTTCCATGTCCCGACGGCTTAAGGGAGACATCGCAGGAGTTGAAGCAGGTAAGTTGTGTTGGACTTCTAAATTTTTCGTTTGCATGAGGTTTCGGGGCTCATGTGCTTTTGTTAGGTGGCCGACTTCGCCGACCGCGTGGCGTCGGGTGTCCTGACTGCGGACGTGGCTGCCGAAGTTGAGAGACTTCGGGCACAGCACGCGGATGCCGTTCGGGAGAAGTCGACGGCGGAGAGCAAGAACCACAGGCTCGCGGAGAAAGTGGCCGCCTTGGAGGCTGAGAAGACGGACCTCCGGCGCCAGCTGGCAGAGGAGAGGAGGGAGGCGAACCAGGCCATCGCCGAGGCGTAGGCAGCGCAAGCGGAGGCCAAGGTGGCGTGGGCGGAGAGCAGTCTCGTCGGTCAGCCCGCCGAAGAGCTGGAGGCAAGGTTCAACGCCTTGCACGGCCGCGTGGACAAGGCCAAGGCCTCTACCCGCTCGGAAGTTGAGCGGACGCATGCACAGTTCGTGGGAGCGTACCGCGAGCTGGGTCCGCGGACTGCTGACTTTGAAGTCCCCGATCGGGAAGCTGGCCTTCGCTTCCTCGAATGGATGCAGGAGGAGCTGCTCGTGCTCCCGACCATTGTGGAGGGTTTCATGTCCTTCGCCTCCCTCATCACCTGCGAGGGGGCCATGAATGCGTTGTCCCGCGAGGGCTGCAGGCACTACGAGGTCTTCGACCAATCAGACGAGTACTTGGAACGGGAGATTTTCAAGGTCGATGACCCTGTGGTGAAGCAGTCGGGGGGCACTTTTTGATAGGATGTGGGGTCCGCATGGTTGGGAGGCGGTCAGGGAGCGATCCGACCGCACGAGGGAGCAGGTGAGGGTCATGTTTTGTATGGTAGTGTGTGTGGGTATGCTTGATTTCTGCTGGGTGACTGGTGTTGCTGCAGATGGAGCGTGCTGAGGACGTCGAGGACTTTGGAGCTCTGGCCGGCGTGCCGCCCGAGGCTGCGGAGGTCAAGCCGGTGCTGCCCTCTGATGCAGGTGAAGGCCCCTCGGCAGGTGCCCGAGCCTGCCGTGTTTGAGGAAGGCCCTGCGTCGGCCCCGGCGCCGTCGGTCGGAGGTGCTTTGGAGATGGTGGCTGAGCCGGCCGTTGAAGACCCCACGGCTGCGGCCGTGTCTTTGCAGGTGGCTAAATAGGTGGGGGGAGTTTGTAAATGTTGTCTTAGTGTTACTGAACTTCGGTTGCTGCGTAGGTTCAGGGTTTTGGGCCTGCGCACGCAACCGCTACTGATAATACTAATTTTGTGGCTTCGACCGGGGTTGCTGGAGACCATTCTGATGATTCTGTGTCAAAGTTTTTTGGATCTGATGATTCTGGGAGTTTGATTGTGTGGACAGAGGGGTCTTCGGATGAGGACTTGGATTATTTTGCAGCATTGGATGTGGTTGCAGCGGAGACTTCGCTGCGTGTGATGGGTGAGGATATTCCTTGTGCGGATGCTGGACGTAGGCGTCGAAGGGCGGTGGCGAAGCGGAGGGTGGGCGGGTTGTCACGAGGTGATAGGGGTCGTGGTGAGGTGGAGGGTGGTTGTCTTCGAGTGGACGGGACGGCCAAACAGGAATTGTTGTCTTCACCGGTTGGGGCGAGTTTAGGTGAGGGGAGCTGCGAAGTCTTTTTGAGGGTGAGGAGTTGAGGATAATGTTGTTCAACTATAGGGAGATGGGTATCATCCTGAAGGTTGAGCCGTTGTAATGTGTGATGCCCTCGTTGTGTGTTTAACTATGATTTGTATGATGAGACTGTGTGCCTTTGTTGATCCGGCCGCGCCCGTAGGCGTATTTTGCGCGCACTTATTGTGCTATTCCGGCTGCACCCGTAGGCGACTTTTGCGCGGAGTCTTCTGGAAAAGACTTCGATCTTTCGCACTTATTGTGCTATTCCGGCTCCACCCGTAGGCGACTTTTGCGCGGATAGTCTTTTGGAGAAGACTTTGATTTTTCGCACTTATTGTGCTATTCCGGCTGCACCCGTAGGCGACTTTTGCGTGGATAGTCTTTTGGAAAAGACTTTGATTTTTCGCACTTATTGTGCTATTCCAGCTGCACCCATAGGCGACTTTTGCCGGAGTGTCGCACGCGAGGGTAGTAAGCGCTGCCCCTCGCGGTGACTTTGGTGTGGTCGAATGCCAAAGACCGTCGATGCAGTCTTTTTCGATGTGTCTTAATTTTTGCGGGGGATTTTTGTGGGTATATTGCATGGCTCCGCCTCATTAAAAACCTCACGCCTCGGGAGGAAAAGAGTACGAGCCAGAACGATAATGTTTGGTTAATTACAAGGGCGTGATGGCCCTGAGGAATCAGACAAAAAATTTGCGGAGATTATCTATGTTCCAGGAATGCTCCAGGTCTTTGCCGGATTGCGTTGTTAGCTTGTATGTGCTGGGGGACGACTTCGTCTTGACGATGAAGGGCTTCCTGAGCATGGAGAAAACTTTTGGCAGGCTTCGCACGACCTTGTGACCCGATTCACGGCGTAGATCATAGCAGGCCAGTAGAAACCTTGCTGGATCACCTTGGCAGCTAGGGCCCTAGGCCCGCGTGAGAGCCGCAAGTCCCGTTGTGGACTTCACGCAGGATCTGAAAGCCTTCGGTCTCGGTGACACATTTAAGCATGGGTTGACTGACCCCCTTCTTGTAAAGCTGCCCCTTGATGAGAGCGAAGTCCCGGCTCCGGTGTTTGAGGCGCTTGGCCTCGCTGATATCGCTTGGGTGGTAATATCCCTGCAGGAACATAGTTACGGTTCCCGCCAGTCTTCGGTCATGATGAGGTTGACTATGCGGTGGCCCTCGGTGTCGTTGGTTATTTGGAGGCCCTCTGGGCTGTGAACGGCTGGCGTGCCGATGACATGGTAGAATACATCGGAGGGCAGGGCTTCGCCTCTGGCCGCTACCTTGGCCAATGCATCGGCCTCCTCGTTCTTGGCTCGGTCCACGTGCTGCAAGGTAAAGCCTTTGAACTGTCTCTCGAGACTGCGGACAGCCGTGAGGTACTGTGCAAGTGCGGGGTCCTTCGCTGCGTAGTCCTTCTCGACTTGGCCAGCAACTACTTTGGAGTCTGTTCTGATTATGCAGGTGGTGACACCAAGTGCCCATAGCTTCAAAGGCCGAGAATGACCGCTTCGTACTCTGCTACGTTGTTGGTGCATCTGTCGGACTCTAAAGCAAAGCTGAGACATGCTGCATATCTGTGCTTGACCCCTGTGGGTGAGGTGATGACCGCCGCTGCGTCTGCCCCCGCATGGCACCATGCGCCGTCGCAGTGGATGGTCCACACCTTCGCTGCGGACATGTCCGGCTGCGTTATTGGCCCGGTCCAGTCGACGATAAAGTCTGCCAGGACTTGTGACTTGATGGTTGTCCTGGGCTCGAAGGTGATAGGTAGCCAGACAGCTTGGCTGCCCACTTGGCGATCCGGGCGGATGCCTGCGGATTTCGGAATAATTCGCCAAGTCCCCTATCCGAGGTGACCCACACCTTGAATGCTTCAAAATAGTGGCGCAACTTTCAGGAAGCCATAATGACTGCGTAGGCGATTTTTTCCAGCTCCGTCATGTTGCATTTTGATGTCGTGAGGACTTCAGAGACATAATAAACTGGACACTGCCTGCTCGTGCCCTCTCTGTCCTGCTCTTGAACTAGCGTTGCGCTGACCGCATGCGGCGAGGCTGCGACGTAGAGCAACAGGGGTAGCGAGGGGTTGGGGCTTGTATGAATTGCCAGCTCTGACAGGTGCTGCTTTAGTGACGTGAAGGCCGCCGCTTGCTCTGGTCCCCATGCAAAGTCCTTTGCGCCGCGTAGCGTTTTGAGGAAAGGTAGACTTCGCTCGGCGGACTTGGAAATGAATCTGTTGGGGGCATCCAGTCTGCCTGTCAGTCGTTGGACGTCTCTGGCTGATTGCGGGGGCGTCATGTTGATGTTGGTCTGGATCTTGCTTGGGTTGGCTTCGATTCCGCGTTGCGACACCAGGTAGCCTAGTATTTTCCCCTGGCGAACGCCGAAGACACACTTTTCGGGGTTTAGGCGAAGTCGTGCATCTCGCATGTTCGTGAATGTTTCTGTGAGGTCAACCAGGTGGTCCTCTTTGCTTTTGCTGGCGACAACGATGTCGTCTACATACGTAAATATGTTTCTGCCAACTTGGCTCTCGAGCACCATCTTGGTGAGGCGAGAGAACGTGGACCTAGCATTCTTTAGTCCCTCTGGCATTCTGATGAAGCAGTACGTGCCGAAGGGTGTTATGAAACTGGTGCTAGCATTGTCTTCCTCCTTCATGTATATCTAGTGATAGCCGGAGAAGCAGTCAAGGAGTGACATGACTTCGCACCCAGCTGCGCTATCGACTATCTTATCGATCCGAGGCAGGGGGAAGTTGTCCTTGGGGCAAGCCTTGTTGAGGCTGGTGAAGTCAATGCACATTCGCCACTTGCCGCTCTTCTTTCGCACCATGACTACATTGGAGAGCCACGTAGGGTAGGCGACTGGTTCGATGAATTTGGCCTCAAGCAAGCGGTGTACCTCGGCCTTGGTGGCTTTTGTCTTCTCATCTGACATTTTGCGCAGCCTCTGCTTCTTTGGCCTCACCGAAGGGTCGATGCCCAAGCTATGCTCAATAATGGAGAGACTGACTCCGACCAGGTCGAGGGCGGACCAGGCGAAGACGTCCTTATTTTTGGAGAGACAGGAGATGAGTCTCGCCTCGTCATGCGAAGTGAGGTCCTCGCTTATGACGACCGTTTGCTTAGGTGTTTCCTGGTCGAGGGGGACTGTCTTCGTCCCATCATTGCTCTGCAGCTGTGCCTTTTCATTCCCGATGTCGGTTGGGCGGGTAGCTTTAGGGACGTCGCGCTGTGCCGTGAGGCAGTGTACGTTCCTTTGCCCTGGGACGAAGTCTCTTTCTATGTTCCGCGCGGCCTGCTGGTTGCCATGGACTGTGATCACGCTTAGCGGGCCCGGGATCTTCATGCATAGGTAAAGTCCATGGATGGCTGCTTCAAATTTGTTTGTGGAGCCCCGACCCATTATGGCGTTGTACGGGTACACCATGTCAACGATGTTGAAAGTGACATGTTCACTTCGTGCATTGTGTGCTACACCGAAGGACAGGGGTAGCTCTATTTTGCCCACTAGGAAGGTGCCCTTGCCGCCGAAACCATACAAAGGGTTGTCCGAAGGCTTCAGCAAGCTGTGGCTGATGCCCATGCGGTCGAAGGCGTGGAGGAAAATGATGTCCGCCTGGCTGCCATTATCGACTAAGACCTTGTGTAGGTCCCAGCCTGCCACGCTGCATTTGATGACCATGGCGTCGATGTGGGGTGCGCTGCGCAGGTCGACGTCTCTGGCGTCGAAATTCAACGGCACGTGAGACCACTTTGTCTGCATGACTGGACCTATGACGGCAACGTGGTTGACGCTGCGGTAATGGTCCCTCTTCTGTCGCTTCGTATCGAAGTCGACGCTGGACCCCCCGGTGATCATGTGAATGACTCTGCGATACGGCTGATCAGCGAAGTCTTCTTGTTTGGGTGCTTGGGGTGGTTTGGGTGGTGGATGTTTGGCTGCTGTAGGGGTGGAGGTGGGAGTGGGGGAGGTACGATTTGTACCTCTTGGTGGTGTTGGTAAGCGTGGTTAGGTGGATGTGGCGCGGGGCCGTGGTTGTATGGTTGTGGGAGTTGCTGGTATGTGTGCGCGACAACTCTTGGGTTGTTAGCTGGTTGTGCCTGAGACATCCTGTCCCTGGTAGCCTTCGTTTCCGGGCAGTCCCTTGTTGGGTGCGCACAGTCTTCACCGTGAAACAAGTAGTAGAAACGGCACGGCTGTTGCGCTCGTCCCCGGCCCCAACCACGAGTTCTGTTGCCGCAGCCCTGGGGGGATAATCTTGGTGGCGAGGGGCCTCACCAGTAGGGTGCAGGTTGGCAATGTTGTGTACCTGCTGTTGACTGCGGCTGTCCCGACCGGAGTCTGACTACAAAGGCCTTGTCCACGTTCGGCTGGACTGCGGAGGGTCCTTGGGTTTTCTTTGGGACTCGACCTTGCGCCGGTGGAGCTCTTCGGATCTGGCATATTTTTCGAAGAGCTGATACAGCTCCTGGAGGTTCTTGGGTGGATCCCTAATGCAATGGCTGTAAAGGACGCCAGCCCGGAGGCCACTGATGGCGTAGTGAATGGCGATTTGGTCATCGACCGAAGGCAGTTGTGACTTGAGGGTCAGAAACTTGCGGTAGTACTCCTGCAGAGTTTCTCTCTCCAGCTGCTTACAGAGTGACAATTCAGCCAAGGCATCGGTGTCTGGGCGGTACCCTTGGAAGTTAAGTAGAAATTTGTCCCGGAGACTTTTCCAGGAGTCGATGGACATCGGGGGCAACCTGGTGTACCAGGTGAGAGCGGGGCCTTCGAGGGCGATGATGAATGACTTGGCCATCGTGGCGTCGTCCCCTCCGGCTGATGCAACGGCGACTTGATAGCTCATGATATACTGTGCTGGGTCAGTGCTGCCTTTGTACTTGGGGTAAGTCCCTGCCCTAAAATTGGCGGGCCAAGGTGACACTTGCAGTTGCGGCGCCAGGGGGCTTCGCTCATCAAGGTAATTGATGCCTTGGAAAGCTACAACGTGCGGGATGAAGGGCCCGCAGTGAGGGATGAATAGGTCTTCAACCGACGCACGCTGCTGGAGGGGCGGGCCGTGCTGCAGATCATGTTGGCCTTCGCGCTGCAAGAGCGCAATCTCTTGCTCAAGCTCCTGAGCCCTCTGCTCTTCATCTCGTATCATCTGGCGCAGCTAGGCCTGCACAAAGACGTGTTAGCTCTTGGCCTCGAGGATTTCCTTCTGCTTTTGAAGGTTGCGGTTTCTGAGGCACAGGGCCCGTAGCTGTAGCTGTTCTTCTGCGGAGACGCCGAGGACCTCGCCGTCCTCTACTGTGTCCTCACCCTCCGGTGGTGCGAAGCCTGGGGCTGAAACTTGTGGCTGCCCTTCGGAGCTGCAGGTGCGAAGGGTGCCTTCCGGAGTGTGTTGATCGTTGCGCTGTCTCTTACTGTGTGCTTCGTCTTCACCAGCTCCTTGGTGGGTGTTGTCGGCGAGGGCCTTGCCCTTTTCTCAGCTAGGAGGGCTGCCTTTGCTGCTTCGTCGATGGATGGAACTGCCTTCGAGTTAGCTCTTTTGGGTGCCATCGCGGGTGGTTTTTGTGATGGAACCTCCCAAGTTATTAGGCCCACCTACAGTTGTCCTTGTCCAACGAACCTCAGACAACCCTGTAGATGCCCCTGAATTACTTGAAAAGTTTGGTATTTGCTTTTCTTACCTTTCCCAAGAGCGTTTCACCCGTCACGCAGACATTACAGACCATCGGAGATACAGAAATGCGGAAGCAATTACATAATCTTACATTTATTGAAAGTAAGATTAAGTTAGTTATTATAGACCAGTATATAAACACGAGTGCAGAGTACTGAATATTACAATACCAAGGGAGGTAAAAACTCCTCCCGATAAGTTCTTACATAAAAGTTTCTATGGAGGACTAGGTCCTCCCACAGCCTTATTCTTGCATCTCTTCATTTGTCACCACCTTGGTACAAAAGCAACAAAAATTTGCTGCTTCCTCACCTAAAAACAATAGGGAATAAAACCCTGAGTATGAAATTACTCAGCAAGTCTTACCCGACTAAAGAAAAGACTCTCAAGGGTATGCTGGTTATAAGGGAGTCATGGTAAGGTATCTCAAAGATCAAAAGAATCTGTTTTGCATAAATGCTTACTAAAGCGGATCCTTAAAAATCCAGTTTTATTTTCAGGTTAGTTAAAATTACCTGTATCTAGAGTTCTTTCTACCCTAGTTCAATCACTTC
Source organism: Zea luxurians (assembly GCA_029449295.1). Taxonomy (NCBI): domain Eukaryota; kingdom Viridiplantae; phylum Streptophyta; class Magnoliopsida; order Poales; family Poaceae; genus Zea; species Zea luxurians. The sequence continues at coordinate 44,557,229 of JAOPSE010000004.1, read as the reverse complement.
ACCTGCACTAGCCAATTTTCTTAACAAGTCCTTTATCTTTACTGGAATTCTACGTATAGGGCAGTGACCAAGTCTTCATGACCGCGAAGGTACAGCGATCCGAATCGATTATACTCAGCTGAGGATCTCCAATCACACGACATATGTAGCACTTAACCCTTGCATATGTCAACCCGCCACCGGGGTTCTTAAGACCAGATCATGTTCACGCGAACCGAGAGCACAGATACACCACCGTCCAGCCTCTTTCCACGGAGGGTACACGCTACTCCCGCCACCGCTCCACACCCATTCCGTGTTATCTAATTCTGGCCTTAGTCTGCTCGAGGCAAGGCTTACCCATGACGAGGCATGTGACCAGTTAAAGGGTCCTCGGTCATCAAGCCTACATCGAGACGGTCCTTAATCGACTTAGACAGAGACATTACACCGAGACTCTCTTCTCGTGCAAGTCACCCACCCAGTCTCAGCTTAATCATTTAAAACCCAAAGCTTGGTACCTGGAAGAGGTACATCTTTTCTGATGTTGAACCCATCATGGCCATGATGGATCCACCATCAAGTTTTATTTTCAAAACATCCTTCCCATTTTGCCAAACATCTTTTGTAAAACAAAACCTTTTGTTTTGCTAGAGCAATACTAAGCATAATAAAACCTTTTGTAAAAACAGGGTTTGAAGGAAGGTAATCAAATTCAAGGAAGGTAATGCAGGAATTGTGTAGGCATTCAACTCCTATCACCTAATGCATCAATTAAGTGAGAAAGATTTTAAAAATATCAAGGAAGGTGGCAAATGCACCGGGGCTTGCCTTCGTTGATAGGTGAGTCAGGCTCAGACCCGTAGATATCAAGGTAGAAACAGTTTCCTGCCTGAGATTCCGAAGGTGGTGGTGTCTTCTCTTCAGTTACTTTGATTTCTTCTTCGTTTTCTAAAGATAACCATATATATGTATATAAGAATGAATGCCATGTAATGCTCATGAGAGTGCAAAGATAATAAGAATTTATTATCTAAGGTCTTGAATACAACTTTCCTTCACGGAACTCCGAGAACTTAGGGTTTTCGGAGTCAGTAAAGGAGTTCAAAGGGCAGGGATGGGGGCTTTGGGTTCTAGTTATCAAACAAGGTCCAAATCAAACCAAACTCTACCCAAGGCTTCTAAATAATGTGTAGAGCTCATATAAAAAGTTTGGGCATTTTTGGACTTATTATCTATTTTCTAAAAATCCAGAACTAATGTTTTAAGCTACTTTAAATACTCCAAAATTCCCTATTTAATCTAAAAATAATGAAACTATTTTTATTAATTACTATGGAAAATAAGAAGTCTAGGAAAATTGGTTTGACATTTTTATCATTTTTCTATAATTTTCTACAATTTCCTAAAGCTTCAATGAAAAAGAAAAAGGAAAAGACTAAACAGTACTGGGCCGGTTTCAGCCCAGGCGGCCCAGTAACACAGGGAAAACGGGGCGCGCCCGCGCCCGCGGTGGAAGCTTTGCAGAAACGCCCTCGGGGATTTGACTAACTGGGAACTGGTTCTTTCACTATTTTATTGTGTCACTGACGGTTTGCACATAAACCCTCCATATTCTTTTTCTTCGCAGGGGAAGGTCTACAACGACGGTGAGCACGGTGGAGCTCAGGCGAGCGCCTAGACCGGCTGAATGACACCACAGCAGGAGCTCCCATGAGACAGGGACGCAATTAAACCCCTACCGAACACTTCCCCTCCATCAATTTCATCAAGGGGGCATTGAATCGTTCAGTCCACGGTGACCGGGCGGATGGGCATGGGCATGAATGCGTTCTGACCCAACGACGACGAGGATGACCAAATTGAGGCTGGGGAAAGTTTCACGGGTTCACCAGGGTCTACATACACACTTTGGTTTGGGCAGAACAAGAACCGAAGAGCGGGTCGATGGTGAGGGGGTCACGGCGGCGTTCTACAGAGCAGGCGCGTGTTTCGGTGAAAGGCTTCGGCCGAACTTCAATTGGCCGGTTCCGAGAGCAATAAGAGACCATAATCGTACTAAAACAAGGAGCAATTGGGGGAATTACTAACCGAGGAGGCTGATCATGGTGGAGTTCCTTGCGGCGAGCAAGAACAGGGAAGGGGAGAAATTGTGGATTATGCAAGTTCTCTGGTGGGATTGAGTCAATTGCTTAAGCACTAAGGTGCAGAATGTGGAGAAGCCAAGCCCGAGCGCAATTTATAGGCTACTGGCCGGAATCGGATGAGGATCGAGGTTTCTTAACCGTGCTGGCGGGCTTATCGCGCGGGCAGGCCACAGCGATGGTCCGGTGGCCGTCGATTAACCGGAGCACGCCACCTTAGTGAAACACCGCCAAGTCACTGATAACTTTTACCACGACCGCCGACGACCATCCCCAGCTGCGGTGGCGTTCTTATCACTGGCGAGGTCGTTTTGGTAATTCCAGCGCTCAGTTTCAGTAGACTGAACGAGTCTGACAGCCCAAGTTTAGCATTGATTTACTCCGGATTTTGTGTGGTGACCAGGCTAACTATTTGTACCAAAGTTTTAGACCTATAGTTAATCTTCAACTTTGCCATGGAGCTTACCATAAAATAGTTACCGAATCCAACTCAAAATCAGGTTCAAAGTCTGACTAATCTCATTGTTACTGGAAATTCAGAATTAAGATGTCCTGACAGCCTGACTTTGAGGCTGATTATCTCCAAATTCTTCACAACAACTGAGCTCACACTCTTAAGCAAAATTGTTCTCCTTTGTTAGGTCTACAAGTTTGATGTGGTGACCTAGGGCAAAAACCCTAGAATTTGAAAGATACAAAGCTCCAAAGTTGAGCCTTTAACACTGAATTTCAGACTTAGTATAGAACTCACTTGAGGTCTATTTTGCAAACAAGTCCAAAATCCAAGGTTTATCTTACAAATCCACACATTTGTGAACCAAATGACTTTATATACTTTAACATAGTAGTTTTTACACTTTAGTCCAAATATGCACTATTTTTGCACATAGGCCCCTAGGGTTTGGATTTAGGGTTTTCCAGGGTTTCAATTAGGGTTTCTGGTATCTCAGGGGTATAAATGTAATTTAAGTTCATTCCTAGGAATATTTTATGATTGTTTTACTTAAACCTTAGGGTTTTCTCAATTTGGGTCATGTTTTACCCCTTTAAACCCTATTTAGGGTTGAGTCCCCTATTCTAGGGTTCTATTTGCAAAACACTAGAACAATACAACTTGTTTGAAATTTTTACCTAGTGAATGCACTCTAGGTGTGTCAAACATATGCAATGCCAATGTTTATGATGTCATGCTCAAGTTTTAGTAGCAGTAACACCAGGGGTGTTACATCCTTCCCCCCATAAAATAATCTCGTCCCGAGATTAAAAGTCCTAGGGTAGGTAATGGAAAAGGAAATGCTTCACATTTTTATTTCCTTATTTTTGGTACAAGGCAGGGGTGGGTTTGGGACTCACTCCTTTATTATAACAATGCTGTATACTTTACAAATTACAAGAGGCTAAAAAGCCTAGGAAATTCTTATCTAAAAAGTCTTGAGTTTCCCATGTAGCCTCATCTTCGGAATGTTGGTTCCACTGTATCTTGTAAAACTTGAGAGTTTTTATTCGGGTAATCCTGTCCTTCTGATCCAAGACTTGAATAGGGTGCTCTGAATATGTTAAGTCTGGTTCAAGGACAACATCTGTCACTTCAACGGTTCGATCTGGTACCCGAAGACACTTCTTCAATTGGGACACGTGGAACACATTATGTACAACAGACAAAGTTTCGGGTAGTTGAATTTGATACGCCACTGGCCCATATCTTTCAAGAATGAGAAAAGGACCAATATATCGTGGTGCAAGTTTCCCTTTGACCCCGAATTGCGATACGCCCTTCATTGGCGAAACCTTCAGGTAGACATAGTCTCCCTCAAGAAAATATAAGGGCATTCGTCGTTTGTCTGCATAACTCTTCTGACGGGTTTGAGCCTTCTTCAAATTATGTATTATTCTCTGAACCTTTTCTTCAGTTTCTTTTACCAGGTCAGGCGTAAAGAAGTACCTTTCACCTGGTTCAGAACAACTTAGCGGAGTTCGACATCGTCGTCCATATAAAGCTTCAAAGGGTGCCATCTTAATGCTTTCTTGATAGCTATTATTATATGAGAATTCCGCTAACGGCAAACATTCATCCCATTTCTGTGAGAAGTCCAGCACACATGCCCGTAGCATATCTTCAAGTATTTGATTAACCCTCTCAGTCTGCCCACTTGATTGAGGATGATAGGCTGAACTGTGGAGCAGCTTAGTACCCAGGGATTTATGAAGTTCTTCCCAAAATTTGGATACGAATTGTGGTCCACGATCCGACACTATAGTCTTTGGAACACCGTGCAAACTGAGAATACGAGCAATGTATAATTCCGCATAGGTGATGACGGGATATTTTACTTTGACCGGGAGGAAGTGGGCGATCTTGGTAAGTCGATCAATCATAACCTAGATAGAGTCATACCCTTTTGTGGTCCTGGGCAATCCCACAATAAAGTCCATACTTATGTCTTCCCATTTCCATGTTGGTATTGGTAGAGACTGTAATGGACCGACAGCTTTTAGGTGTATGGCCTTGACACGTCTGCAAATGTCACATTTAGCTACATAGCGTGCAATCTCAATCTTCATCTTTGTCCTCGAATAATGTTGTTTTAGATCTTGATACATCTTAGTGCTTCCGGGATGAATAGAATAGCGACTAAGATGTGCCTCATCAAGAATTTGTTGGCGGACTTCTTCATTTTTCGGCACAACTATGCGGTTGTTGAACCATACAACCCCTTGATCATCTTTTTGGAAGCAATTGGCTTTGCCAGCTTCAATCTTTTCACAAATATGTTTTATGCCTTCATCATTCTTTTGTGCGTCGATTATCCTTTGCAGGATGACTGACTCAAGCTTCAAGTGATTTGAAGTCCCATGTTGAATTATACCCAGGATTAAATTCTCCATCTCCTGGCACAACGTAATGTCAGAAGTCCTCATAGTTAGATAGTGGCAGGAGGCCTTGCGACTGAGTGCATCGGCCACTACATTAGCCTTGCCTGGGTGATAATGGATCTCCAATTCATAATCTTTAATAAGCTCAAGCCATCTCCTTTGTCTCATGTTGAGTTCAGACTGGGTAAAGATATATTTCAAACTTTTGTGGTCTGTGTAAACATGACAGACATTTCCCAGTAGATAATGACGCCATATCTTCAGAGCATGAACTACTGCAACTAGCTCCAGATCATGAGTAGTATAATGCTCCTCACGCCAGCGTAACTGCCTTGAAGCATACACAATTACTCGGCCCTCTTGCATTAATACATAGCCGAGACCACTGCCAGATGCGTCACAATACACATCAAATGGCTTGTTAATATCCAGTTGAGCCAATACCGGAGTAGTGGTTAATAATATCTTCAATTTCTCAAAAGCTTCATTATAGTTGGAAGACCAATTAAATTTAGCATCATTCTTCAATAGACTTGTGATTGGCTTCACAAGTTTAGAAAAATCTGGTATAAATCGGCGGTAATAACCAGCCAGTCCAAGGAAACTTCGGACTTGGTGAACAGTGGTTGGGGGTTTCCACTCCAAAATGTCCTTGACTTTGCTAGGATCTACCGCAATCCCCCTGGCAGATAGAACATGTCCCAGAAATTGAATTTCTTCCAGCCAAAATGCGCACTTACTGAACTTGGCATATAATTGATGTTCTCTCAAGCGCGTTAACACAGTCCGTAAGTGTTGAGCATGCTCCTCTTCATTGTTAGAATAAATTAGAATATCGTCAATGAAGACCACCACAAACTTGTCTAACTCGGGCATGAATACCGAGTTCATCAAATAAGTGAAGTGGGTAGGAGCATTTGTCAGTCCGAAAGACATTACCAGGTACTCGAATAACCCATACCGCGTAGTGAATGCGGTCTTTGGTATATCCTTGGGCCGAATACGGATCTGATGATAGCCCGATCTGAGATCAATCTTGGAGAATACCCTCGCCCCGGTCAGTTGATCAAATAAAATGTCAATCCACGGAAGAGGGTACTTATTCTTGATAGTGACCTCATTCAGGGGTCGATAATCCACACACATCTGTAAAGTTTGATCCTTCTTCTTGACGAATATGGCCGGACAACCCCATGGTGACGAGCTTGGCCGGATGAATCCTTTTGATAGTAGATCTTGTAACTGAATCTTTAGTTCCGCCAGCTCATTTGGAGGCATACGGTACGATCTTTGAGAAATGGGAGCCGTACCGGGCTTCAATTCAATTACAAACTCTACATCTCTCTCGGGTGGCAATCCAGGCAAATCCTCTGGAAAGACGTCTGGGAACTCACATACCACCGGAATATCCTTGACTTCCGGTATAATGGCTTCATAAACTCTGCCAGTACTTTTGGTTAGAATGGGAATAGACAAGAGAATTTCTTCTTGATTATGACTCAACCTGATGGTTCTCTGATCAGTGTTGAGGGTTGCTTTATGTCGGGCCAGCCAATTCATGCCCAAAATCACATCTATGTCTTGGCCTTTCAAAACTATCATATTAGTAGAAAAGTCCCATCCGGCCAATGTAACGGGCACTTGATAGGCCACTTCTCTAGTAAAGATTTGTCCCCCAGGTGACTGAATTTTAAACCCCTCTTTTGATTCATGGTATGAAATGCAATGTTGCTCCACAAATTTCTTGCTGATGAATGTATGGGAAGCACCAGAATCAAAGAGAATAATTGCGGGATGATTGGCCACAAGGAACGTACCCATCATGACCGGTTCACCATCCGGCGTAGTGGCCACTTGCGTATAATATATGCGTCCCGTCTTCTTTGTATTTTTGCCCATAGTATTTCCCTTGGCTTGAGATGAATTCCCAGATCCTTGTGGATTGTTTGACTTGTTTTGCTTCGGATAAGGGCAATCCTTGATAAAATGCCCAGATTTTCCACAATTGAAACATCCTATCAATGAACTGGGAAGAGCAGGGAATCGAGTGCCAGAAGCACCCGGCTGACTTGTTGTTGTAGGGGCAGTGTTGGGATGGATGAATACTGGCTGTTTAAATGGGAAGGAGGGTGGACGTGCTGAAGAACGACCCTGATTAGCAGGCCGGATAACAAACCGTTGCCTCTTTTCAGGGCCCTGAGTAGGCCTATTTCCTCCACTCCCCTTGATCTTTCCAGAACTTGCATATTTGGATTCGACTGCCAGTGCTGTGCTGACAGCCCTTCCATAGGTCAGGTCAATGCAAGTAGCCATCTTTCTTTGCATCCTTTCATTCAGTCCTCGCATGAAACAATTCTTCTTCTTTAGATCAGTATTAACTTGGTTGATTGCATATTGTGACAAATGATTGAATTTATTGAGATACTGATTAACAGTATCCCCTCCTTGCTTTAAATTCATAAATTCTTCTTGTTTCATGTGCAGTACACCTTCTGGTATGTAATGTTCGCGGAAGGCCAACTTAAATTCTTCCCATGTTATCTGATGATTGGCCGGTTGAACGGCCATGAAATTTCCCCACCAAGTGCTGGCAGGGCCGCGCAGTTGTTGGGCTGCGAATAAGGGCTTCTGGGTTTCAGAACATCGCAGAAGTCCAAACTTTTGCTCGATAACACGAATCCATTCATCTGCTTCTAACGGGTCTTCAGCTTTGACAAACAGCGGTGGACGCGTTTCGGAGAAGTCTAAATAGGATGTCTCACGGGGTCCCTGCGGATAACCCTGTCCGCCTTGCTGCTGAAATTGCTGACCGCCATTTCCCATAGGAAACAGGTATTATCCGCGGTTGCATTTACCAAGGCGGCAATCGCCTCGGCAAGTGTGGGAGGGATAGGAGGTGGATTTGGGGTAGACTCCCTCCCACTAGAGGTTCCGGCTGCATCTTGTGATCGGGTCTTGGACGACATCTGTGGCAACAAACATTTGGAAACAAATATAATATGCCAAAGAAAAACCATCCAATTTACATTACTAAAAAGAGTAATGTTACAGACTCGATTTTTATACAACACGAGTACAGTACCTATTATACAATAACACTGTTAAATTTTACAACTATACTATTCCTACTTCCAATCACTCTTAGTAGCTTCACTATCGGGCGTGGGAGACCATTCGTCGACCAACTTCATGGAGGGAGGGGGCCTGAAAAGGTCCAGTTCTCCACCAAAAGCTTCTCCAGCTTCGTGAGAAGGTCCGGCTTCTGTCCCGACAGGATTTTCAGGTACGCTAGGGTGCAGTTGCGAATACAGTACATGGACTTCTTCATGTAGGGTATTGCAATATGCCTGCAGATTATCAATAGCTGAGCTTAGTTCTTCGACTCGGGCTTGCGCCTTTGCCTCTTTAGCCCAGGCAAGCGAACAAGACTGAACCGCCCAGTCAAGCGCTAAGTCTTGATCAGCGAGCTGATCCTGCAGGCGGCGGATATGGCTTCTTAATTCATTTATTCTGTCGCCATCCGCGACCCTTATGTTCGTCCTGCGTTGAAGCTCCGCTTGAAGCTAATTTACTTGGGCCTCAAGATCCCCAATTGGATCGTTACTCCCGCTACTACTATCGTCATGTCTGGGAGCGAGTTGATGATGGGGTACACCTATTGGGCCAGTTGACTTGCACACGGTTTTCCTCGTGCGCGGTGGCATTTCTCTAAGGGGAAAATTTTATTAGGATAGTTCTTAGCATGATGCATGTATAATTACAGAACCAACCTTAGTTGATTCATACCTTCTATACATTGCACTCCTCCTATCTGGTCTTTCATATAGATTCTTCAGATATAAGGGGTAAGAATGGAAGAAATCTTTTTCTAGATAAGTCTGTAGAAAATCCTTTTGAAGATGCCTTATAATATCTGCAGGGAAGGGCTTCGCTCCGATACCAGCTGTGATGGAACCTCCCAAGTTATTAGGCTCACCTACAGTTGTCCTTGTCCAACGGACCTCAGACAACCCTGTAGATGCCCCTGAATTACTTGAAAAGTTCGGTATCTGCTTTTCTTACCTTTCCCAAGAGCGTTTCACTCGTCACGTAGACATTACAGACCATCGGAGATACAGAAATGCGGAAGCAATTACATAATCTTACATTTATTGGAAGTAAGATTAAGTTAGTTATTACAGACCAGTATATAAACACGAGTGCAGAGTACTGAATATTACAATACCAAGGTAGGTAAAAACTCCTCCTGATAAGTTCTTACATAAAAGTTTCTATTGAGGACTAGGTCCTCCCGCAGCCTTATTCTTGCTTCTCTTCATTTGTCACCACCTTGGTACAAAAGCAACAAAAATTTGCTGCTTCCTCACCTAAAAACAATAGGGAATAAAACCCTGAGTATGGAATTACTCAGCAAGTCTTACCCGACTAAAGAAAAGACTCTCAAGGGTATGCTGGTTATAAGGGAGTCAAGGTAAGGTATCTCAAAGATCAAAAGACTTTGTTCTGCATAAATGCTTACTAAAGTGGATCCTTAAAAATCCAGTTTTATTTTTAGGTTAGTTAAAATTACCTGTATCTAGAGTTCTTTCTACCCTAGTTCAATCACTTCACCTACACTAGCCAATTTTCTTAACAAGTCCTTTATCTTTACAGGAATTCTATGTATAGGGCAGTGACCAAGTCTTCATGACCGCGAAGGTACGGCGATCTGAATCGATTATCCTCAGCTGAGGATCTCCAATCACACGACATATGTAGCACTTAACCCTTGCATATGTCAACCCGCCACCGAGGTTCTTAAGACCAGATCAGGTTCACGTGAACCGAGAGCACAGATACACCACCGTCCAGCCTCTTGCCACGGAGGGTACACGCTACTCCCGCCACCGCTCCACGCCCATTCCGTGTTATCTTATTCTGGCCTTAGTCTGCCCGAGGCAAGGCTAACCCATGACGAGGCATGTGACCAGTTAAAGGGTCCTCGGTCATCAAGCCTACATCGAGACGGTCCTTAATCGACTCAGACGGAGACACTACACCGAGACTCTCTTCTCATGCAAGTCACCCGCCCGGTCTCAGCTTAATCATTTAAAACCCAAAGCTTGGTACCTGGCAGAGGTACATCTTTTTTGATGTTGAACCCATCACGGCCATGATGGATCCACCATCAAGTTTTATTTTCAAAACATCCTTCCCACTTTGCCAAACATCTTTTGTAAAACAAAACCTTTTGTTTTGCTAGAGCAATACTAAGCATAATAAAACCTTTTGTAAAAACAGGGTTTGAAGGAAGGTAATCAAATTCAAGGAAGGTAATGCAGGAATTGTGGAGGCATTCAACTCCTATCACCTAATGCATCAATTAAGTGAGAAAGATTTTAAAAATATCAAGGAAGGTGGCAAATGCACCGGGGCTTGCCTTCGTTGATAGGTGAGTCAGGCTCGGACCCGCAGATGTCAAGGTAGAAACAGTTTCCTGCCTGAGATTCCGAAGGTGGTGGTGTCTTCTCTTCAGTTACTTCGATTTCTTCTTCGTTTTCTAAAGATAACCATATATATGTATATAAGAATGAATGCCATGTAATGCTCATGAGAGTGCAAAGATAATAAGAATTTATTATCTAAGGTCTTGAATACAACTTTCCTTCACGGAACTCCGAGAACTTAGGGTTTTCGGAGTCAGTAAAGGAGTTCAAATGGCAGGGATGGGGGTTTTGGGTTCTAGTTATCAAACAAGGTCCAAATCAAACCAAACTCTACCCAAGGCTTCTAAATAATGTGTAGAGCTCATATAAAAAGTTTGGGCATTTTTGGACTTATTATCTATTTTCTAAAAATCCAGAACTAATGTTTTAAGCTACTTTAAATACTCCAAAATTCCCTATTTAATCTAAAAATAATGAAACTATTTTTATTAATTACTATGGAAAATAAGAAGTCTAGGAAAAATTGGTTTGACATTTTTATCATTTTTCTATAATTTTCTACAATTTCCTAAAGTTTCACTGAAAAAGAAAAAGGAAAAGACTAAACAGTACTGGGCCGATTTTAGCCCAGGCGGCCCAGTAACACAGGGAAAACGGGGCACGCCTGCGCCCGCGGTGGAAGCTTTGCAGAAACGCCCTCGGGGTTTTGACTAACTGGGAACTGGTTCTTTCACTATTTCATTGTGTAACTGACGGTTTGCACATAAACCCTCCATATTCTTTTTCTTCGCAGGGGAAGGTCTACGACGACGGTGAGCACGGTGGAGCTCCGGCGAGCGCCTAGACCGGCCAGATGACACCACGGCAGGAGCTCCCATGAGACAGGGACACTATTAAACCCCTACTGAACACTTCCCCTCAATCAATTTCATCAAGGGGGCTTTGAATCGATCAGTCCACTGTGACCGAGCGGATGGGCATGGGGATGAATGTGTTCCGACCAAACGACGACGAGGATGACCAAATTGAGGCTGGGGAAAGTTTCACGGGTTCACCAGGGTCTACGTACACACTTTGGTTTGGGCAGAACAAGAACCGAAGAGCGGGTCGATGGTGAGGGGGTCACGGCGGCGTTCTATAGAGCAGGCACGTGTTCCGGTGAAAGGCTTCGGCCGAACTTCAATTGGCCGATTCCGAGAGCAATAAGAGACCATAATCGTACTAAAACAAGGAGCAATTGGGGGAATTACTAACCCGAGGAGGCTGATCACGGTGGAGTTCCTTGCGGCGAGCAAGAATAGGGAAGGGGAGAAATTGTGGATTATGCAAGGTCTCTGGTGGGATTGAGTCAATTGCTTAAGCACTGAGGTGCGGAATGTGGAGAAGAAGCCAAGCCCGAGCGCAATTTATAGGCTACTGGCCGGAATCGAATGAGGATCGCGGTTTATTAACCGCGCTGGCGGGTTTATCGCGCGGGCGGGCCACGGCGATGGTCCGGTGGCCGTCGATTAACCGGAGCACGCCACCTCAGTGAAACACCGCCACGTCGCCGATAACTTTTACCACGGCCACCGACGACCATCCCCAGATGCGGTGGTGTGGCAGAACTGCCCGAATTATTCCAGGTTAAGTGCCCAATTCGCACCCTTAAAGGCAACAACACACTTAAATCGGAATAACCCGTCAGTCCCTCGGATCTAGTCCGATAAAGCCACTTATCCAGGATCAAATACCACTAGCTCACTCGAAGGTGAGGCACAAAGAAATACAATAAATCATAATACCAATAAATTAAGAAAGTATCATTAGTGATTACATTATCGGAGTTTTAGAAATAATAACAATAATTTTAGTGCAGCGGAAATAACTAACGGAGAAAACCGGGTAACATGGCGAAGTCTGGCCATGCTACTCCTCCTGGTCCTCTCATGCGGAAGCAGTAACCCACTCGACCGTCTATCCCGGTGGCAGGGATGGAGGCCAAGTCACACCATCAACCAAAACAAGGAGGTACCTGCAAAAATTATGCCACAAACAAGTTTTAGCTTTTCAAGTTCTAGAATAATAATTTAGACTAGATAAAAACCTATCTATTCATACATGGTATCAAACAATTTAGTCAACCAACATCTTTTGTAAGTAACCTCATTTCCACTTATTACTCAATGCAGTACAATGGATCAAGCAGTCTCATTAGCTGCGAGAAGCAGACGATTCGAATCGAGTTTTATCCTTGCAAGGTAAACCTAAACACACGACATGTCAGGGCACTCCGTCCCCACACATGTCAACCGTCCCCATCGATTCCCCGTTCGCGTCCAGGCCTCACCGCCTTGGCATACAATGCTCCACTGATCCTGGCTGCCGCTGTGCAGTGACCGCACTTGTACCCACCATATCTAGAATGGGAGACCCAGTCTCAGGTCGCGTGAGGGATAAAGTCCGCGCCCGGCTTCACTCAGGTACTAGGTTTACCGGTTACCATATTTCTCGACATGTGCGTAGTACGTTCAAACGCTTGACACAGGTATCCGCACGTTAATCCTTATTCCAATTTCGCCTCATAGACAACGCATCCCCATGGATCCGTGTCCATAGACCATCATCATTCTATTATCAAAATGGATACAACCAATTCCTGACCTCGCGCGAGTGCTAGAAAAATCACTCGACTTCTACCGAGATCCTGATTTAGCATAGCAGCTACTCGACCTAGCATACTAGTATCCATCTCAAAAGGAAATCCTGAGTTCATGCAACTAGGGTTTCAACCAACTCCTACACTTAAGTGCACATTACAAACCTACAAACATTAAGTGTAGTAAAATAGCATATATAAACGGTTATGCATAAAATCGGGGCTTGCCTTTAATTTAACACTTAGATAGTGTTTGCTGGAGGTACTCGCTTGGCGAGCATCCACTGGGTAAGTCCACCATTCTTCAGGTCGTCCACCAATTTCATCTTGTGGTTGGCACCACATCACTGGCTCGATCATCATCTCTCGGTCCTAAATGAGATGCATGATGCATATGTATGAATATATGAAAAATATCACAAGATATACAATACTCGGTAGCGAACTAAACATTAAATTGTAAGACACCGTAAATAACCATACGCTAGCATTAGTTATCTACACGTCATCGGTCATACGTAATCAATACTATTAGAAAGACGACAAATACTTTCTAGAATTAACCAGCGCAACACGGCATCACATGTGCAAGCATTTACCACATTCACCTTATTCGTTCATTGGCTACTTATTATTAAACTAGTTAAGTACACATAAATTTACGATGACTTACACATAGACAGACTTAGTTAAAAAGGAATAGTTGCTTAATCAGGTTTTACAATCATTCACAGCCTTCTACTGCAAACATATACCCCAGAGAACACACATGAGGAGATAGTTTATTCATAATTACATATTGCACTACTTTAATGACGTTGGTTGCTTAGTAGTATTAGCAGAAAGCCAAAGACAGGACATTATTCATTTTGTTTCCCTAATATATAACTGCACTCACTAACTGTTGATTAAGCCAAGCTACTTATTAGACCTCAACAAAATTAGTTCACTAACTTAGTGAGACATGTACTACTTACCTGTATATAACTCAAATTATATTAGTCACTTTCATTATTACTCATGTTCAATTAAAACCAAAACAAGCAAGCAGTCACTCAAGTCAAACACAATAGAGTAGAGCAATCAATCACTTCTAACACATTAGGACAGCAACACAGCAGTTGTTTGTTTTAATCATAACTCTTCAAATATTAACCCAATAATAGCAAACTAGGACTTTCTGGAAAGCTGAAAAAGTGCTCTACAACTTTGGTATTTTTACCTCGACAAGATTCAATAGTTAGCAAGGTCAAAAAGTGTTAACACGATAGCTCTGTCCAGATTTGGACAAATTCAGATTTGCGACTTCAAAAATCCACAACTACAGGTTCAGACATCCAAACAAATTGATCCTAGACTTTCTGGAAAGATAATAAAATTGTCTACATATCATTTATAAACATCTCAAGGTGATTCAATATTTAACTAAGGACACAAGACACTAGAAGGCTTTGTTGTCCAGAACTAGACGGATTCAGTCTTCACACCTTAAACATCCATAACTAAATCTTCAGATCACCAAAAAGACTGATTCAAGACTTTTTGGAAAGCTTAGAAAAAGCACTACATAACTTTTATAATCACCAAGAAGTGATTCAATGTTTAACTAAATCAAACAACACAGTTTTCTAAATCTGTTCTGACAGTGGACAGAATACAGCAATCCTCTTATACAATTCATAACTCTCAAACTATTAGGTTTATTGTCCTAAAAATTTAACACGAGTAAGATAAGAACATTATCTACAACTTTCTTATAACGACCATGAACAGATTGTAAAATTAAATTAGGCAAACAATGCAGTTTCTGAAATATGTACAGAATTTGGGCAGATTCAGTTACTGAATTTGTGAAAAGTATAGCTTCTAAACAATCAATTCTTAGCTCATGCATTTTTAGGACAAGCTACATACACAAGTAAACTACAACTTTTATATAGCATATATCTACAGAAAACACACTTTATTTTACTAGATTACTCACACAACCAAAACTGTACACCCACAAATTTCAGTTTGCTAGCACAAGAGCGCTTAACTAAATTACCAAGCAAACTCATAGAGAGATACTATCACCAATTTCTCAAATTCAAATCATTATGACCTAGTTTTAAAGTTTCAATTTATATCAAGGCACTTAAGTATTTCAAGAAACATGCATGCCCTTGTTTACTTCTGATTTTTCACTAATTGTTCTTATAATTATAAAATGTGTGTCATTTTAGCACCATATGAAACTATCTAATTTGGGGCTGAAATTTTTATGAGGCATAGGTAATAACAAATCATGACCAATGTATAAATATCACATGCCCAGGTTTTATATTTTATTTAATACAAAAATAACAAATTATTAATGCAATAAAGCTTGTGAGAGCAAGTTAATTCTAAGTTTAATTATTTTCTGTGGATGCATGACCATATTAAGTTTTCTTAGGCTACTATAATATTATGCAAGGACAGTGGAATTCCATTTTACATTTTTGCATCTATATATTATTTTTAAACCATTTAAAACTACTTAAGGTGCATCAAAAAAGTTAAATCACTAACTTAATCATACATGCACAACAATTCATGAAATTTTTACCAGTCACCAAGCATCACACCAAGAGTATACTGTAAAAATTTGAATCCATTTGGAGTACTAGAGCTACAGATCAAAAAATAACAAGCAAATCAATCTTCTTTTCACTATTTAACATGTTTTAATTAACACACCAATAAAACAGTGAACAACATATGTGTTTTATATTTTTCTTAGCTAGAGTATGAAAACATCTAACTAACAAAATAGGTTTCATCATTGTTGGATTTTTATAAATAAAATTATGGAGAGATGCAAGTTCATTCATTTTCTAAACTAGTTTTTAAATACAAATTTCTACAGAAAAACTTTTCCACTAAAACATACAAACATATAGATCCAATAGTTAGAGCATTTCATAAAGAAGCCAACAAAATAAATTTCATGATTTTAGGAGCTCTAAAACTCGAGATATGAATTTTAGAACACAACACAAAAATCTGGAATTTTGAGCACACTCACATCCGCCCTGGGCCCACTTGTCATAGGCTCAGGGAGTCATCTTCTTCCTCTGGCTTGTGCACGCACAGGGCATATTGCCGCGCTGCATGTGGCTGCGGCTGCTTGCTGTGCTTAAAGATGAAGGTCGCGGGTGTACAGAGGGTTAGGGTGGCGGCCATGGCTGGGTGAGAGGGCACCATGGGTGGCTGCATCGGGTTCCAGCACCGATAAAAACCTCCCAGCGACATGGATCCGAGGGGATGAAGGTGTTGCTGCCCTGCACGCTCAGGAGCTTGGGAGGGGGCGTCCATGCGAGTCTCTGCTCCTGCGCAAGGGAAAACCAGGGATTTGGGGGCGCCGGCAAGGGACTCCAGCAGGGGAGCATCCAGCCATGGACAAGGAAGGGGGCAGCTCGGCCACCAGGGTGCCATGGGCGAGCAGAGGCGAGGTCCGATCTCGTGGTTGCTGTACCTTGGGGAAGACAGCAGGAGGGGGGATGGCATGGGGAGGCTGCAGGAGAGCTCGAGAGCTTTTAAATGGCGTGGCCTAGAGGCGCGGTGGCCATGGAGTGGCTGGCCATGGGCGGTGCCCACTGCCACACGTCTGACCACTTGCTGCTCACGCTACCCCTGCAGCAAACTGTCGAACACGTGGCAAACGTCGAAGTGGCTGCATTGGACGGCACGAAATGGCATTTTCCGCTTGGAATCGGATCTGGGTCAGTGCAAAAAATATATTCCTTTATCTATACTCTCCAATTGTTGTGCAGAACATGAAGTGATTCGGGCAATGGTTAGAGAGTTATAGACCCACGAAAACTGGTTTGTCAGTGGGTTAAAATTAGTGGAAACTTACAAAAACTGAGTGTCAAAGCATGTCAAACGGAATCGGATGGATGCCATCTTTTAATATGTTGTGCCCCTATTAGTTATTAACAACTTTTATATTTGGGGAAACTTAAGTTGTTCAACAAAAATTTGGGAACGCGAGACGTCGACCCGAACGACGCTGATTTCAGATTTAGAAGAATTCAAATTCAGAAATCAGATTTTTATTCTGTCTTGATGGCACTGTTTGAGGTACTTAGAAATTGAATCAAGGCTTGGTTTAAATATAAAATTTGTTGTATAACACAAGTTCTACAATTTTTATTAAAGGTCAAACCTCATATCTTGAATATAAATTAAAGTTTCACTTTGGTCAAAGTAGTATCATTATAAACCTTCAAACTTTATTTTTAAGGCAATCGGGGTATTTTCTCGACATTTTCTTGGTATTTTCTCTACATGAACCCTTAATAACTTTTGTTGTAGAGTTGATATAGAGTGTTTTGGGAAGTTGGCATAACTTGTTTGAATTTCTAAATTTTCTTTTACTTAATCGAGCAGTCTCAAGCAAGCGTAGGATTTATAATTTCGTACGAATATTTGGTTCAAGCTTTGAGAAATATTTAGATTACACTTGATAGATAGATATGAATGATGATATAGAGATAACAAGCTGAATTGCATAAGAAATAATTAGAGGTTGACACTATAGAGATTCCGCTGGAGAATGCGGATTCAGATTAAGTATCTTGACGTAGACCGACTATCGAGAAAGCGGATTCGAACACCGTTTGGATAACATAACAACTATCGAGAGTCTGAATAAATGAGTCTGGACAGGAGTTGCTAGACGAGATTGACTTTCGAATTTGCGTTTGCTTCAAGAAACAAAAAGTTTTAACAGGCTCCAAATTTGGCTGTTCTTGAGATAGAATAATTCCAAATTTGGTGAAACATTCATGAGTAACTTGATAAATGTGATAAAGAGATAGAAATTTTCACTGAACTTTCGAGATTAGGATAAATCTCCCGATATAATGCGAAATAGACACCTGGGGTGTCACAGGTGGCGTTCTTATCGCCGGCGAGGTCGTTTTGGTAATTCCAGCGCTCAGTTTCAGTAGACTGAACGAGTCTGACAGCCCAAGTTTAGCGTTGATTTACTCCGGATTTAGTGTGGTGACCAGGCTAACTATTTGTACCAAAGTTTTAGACCTATAGTTAATCTTCAACTTTGCCATGGAGCTTACCATAAAATAGTTACCGAATCCAACTCAAAATCTGGTTCAAAGTCTGCCTAATCTCATTGTTACTGGAAATTCAGACTTAAGATGTCCTAACAGCCTGACTTTGAGGGTGATTATCTCCAAATTCTTCACAACAACTGAGCTCACACTCTTAAGCAAAATTGTTCTCCTTTGTTAGGTCTACAAGTTT
The DNA here is from genome assembly GCA_029449295.1 of Zea luxurians. Taxonomy (NCBI): domain Eukaryota; kingdom Viridiplantae; phylum Streptophyta; class Magnoliopsida; order Poales; family Poaceae; genus Zea; species Zea luxurians. The sequence goes on along the minus strand of JAOPSE010000004.1, from coordinate 44,538,876 downwards.
GATGTGGTGACCTAGGGCAAAAACCCTAGAATTTGAAAGATACAAAGCTCCAAATTTGAGCCCTTAACACTGAATTTCAGACTTAGTATAGAACTCAATTGAGGTCTATTTTGCAAACAAGTCCAAAATCCAAGGTGTATCTTACAAATCCACACATTTGTGAACCAAATGACTTTATATACTTTAACATAGTAGTTTTTACACTTTAGTCCAAATATGCACTGTTTTTGCACATAGGCCCCTAGGGTTTGGATTTAGGGTTTTCCAGGGTTTCAATTAGGGTTTCTGGTATCTCAGGGGTATAAATGTAATTTAACTTCATTCCTAGGAATATTTTATGATTGTTGTACTTAAACCTTAGGGTTTTCTCAATTTGGGTCATGTTTTACCCCTTTAAACCCTATTTAGGGTTGAGTCCCCTATTCCAGGGTTCTATTTGCAAAACACTAGAACAATACAACTTGTTTGAAATTTTTACCTAGTGAATGGACTCTAGGTGTGTCAAACATATGCAATGCCAATGTTTATGATGTCATGCTCAAGTTTTAGTAGCAGTAACACTAGGGGTGTTACAGTTTTCTCGTAGCACAAACGGTGGGCGCCAATGTTGGAACTTGTGTTCCCGGGCAAGTTGATTCCAACGGGGGAGTGAGCGAGATGTGGACACGGTTTAACTGGAGGCAACAATTGCTCTGTTAATCCAGCCTCTCAAGGGCACTATATGGGGGTATTTATAGGTGCCTGAGTGCCCAGCGTCTCGATGTAAGGACGCATGTACCCTCAGGCACCCGGTCTATCCCCGGAATATTCCTACAAAGGAGGGTTATAGTCTGTCATTACAGAAAAGCTGTTACAAATCGGGCTCGTAACACATTTATCCGAGCAGGGCCCGTTACAATGGGCCGAACCCCACATGGGCCTCCAGGCAGAGTGAAGACGTGGGACGGGGTGACTTCGCCGTAGGCCTTCATCCCGTATCATAGAAAACGAAGGGTGGACCTCGCCGGTCTTTCTGTTCCCTGTCAGCGCAGCGGGGTAGGCGAAGGGTGGACCTCGCCGGTCTTTCAGCTTCCTGTCTGCGCAGCGGGGTAGACGAAGGCTAGAGCGGAGGGTAGCGTCTTTGCCTTGGCCCCAACAACGCCCCACTCCATCCTCCAGGCAGCCATCTTCGTCCACCTCTATGAGATGTTCGTAGGTGTGGCCCCCTGCACTCCCTCTTCCGCTACTTCTTCGTGCTAGTCAAGTCCAGGAAGACTAGGGACCACATCGATGCCTACTACTTCCAGACAAGGCCAGATCCGGCCGTAGTCTACATCCCCACCTTTGGCGGTGCGAGGTGGGAAAACTGGCGCAGCGATTGGGTGATTGCCAGCACTGAGGCCAACGACCGCCTCGTCCTGCCGTCCAATGGGCCAGCCCTCGACCGCAATCAATGGAGGACCAAGCCATCCCTCTCTCCAGAGTTCCTGCCCGTATTGGACAGGATCAAGGTCTTAGCCGCGGGCGGCCTGACATCAATGCACGTGGTCGGCGATCTCCTGAAGCGCCGGATCATGCCACTGCAGAGGAGGCCACGCCTGTGCTGCTGGTTCACTGGCCTAAATGACATCGGCAGGATCCAGCATGGGCCGGGCACCGATCTATCCTAGGATGAGCTGGAACTCCTGGTGGGGGGATTACTAGGGAGACTTTTGTCCTTGAATCCCTGATACTCCCCCAGGCCATCCCGGCGCTCTGTGATGACCTAGGCCTGACGACGGTGATCTTGGCCACGTTACCGACCCTCGACGACAGCGGTGTGGCGGTTCGCTAGACCGGTGGCCGGGAACCCCTCCGCGGGATCCGGATCTCCGATGCACCAGCTGGAGGTCCCCAGCCCACCGGTGTGGCTCACAGCACCAATCCCGCCGTGGCCCCCAACCACTTGGACAAGGGCAAAGGGGCTGCAAGCAGTGCCTCCGCCCTAGGTAGCTCTAGGGGGTCGGAGGAGGAGAAGCGACGCAGGCTGCATCGCTCTGACGGGTCGCTCATTTCGGAGCCCCCCCAGAAGTGCCAGATGACTTCAGGTGCAGCCGAGGAGGCCAGCTGCTAGGCCCACAGCGTGTAGAGGTGCGTTAGTCCTTTGGTCCCACTGCCACCACCACCATCTAGGGGTGACCACCCCCAGGGGCACCAGCAGCAGCAGCAATAGCAACATCAACAGCAGCAGCAGCAGGAGCAGCGATCGCCTCGCTTCCAGGGTTACTGGGAAGTCCAGGGCCCCAAGTAAGTGTAGTCCCTTTTTCTTTGAGCCTGATCATCATGCCGACAAGTCTTAACCCATCATCTATTTTCCAAGGCTTCTTCCTACGCTGCTCCCAAGGCCACACCTCCTCCGCCAGATACTAGGCCCACCGACGGGTCTGCCTCTCAGTAGCATGAATCTGCTGAGGGTGGTGCCAGCGGTCCGCCCCTAGCTGCTGCCAGGACAGCGCCAACGGCTTCCCATGCCCTAGCCGGGGGTCTGGCGGCAGCGGCGCCAGCGTCAGGCGGCGTCGCAGTGGTGGAGGAGGTGAGAGCACCTAGAGGGGGGGGTGAATAGGTGATCCTGTAAAAACTTCAAACTTAAGCCACAAAAACTTGTTAAGTGTTAGCACGATTATTGCCAAGTGGCTAAGGTGAAGTCTCAACAAAACACAGTACCACAAGAAAATCAAGCACAGAGGTGACACAGTGGTTTTATCCCGTGGTTCGGCCAAGACCAACGCTTGCCTACTCCACGTTGTGGCGTCCCAACGGACGAGGGTTGCAATCAACCCCTCTCAAGCGGTCCAAAGACCCACTTGAATACCACAGTGTTTTGTTGTTCCTTTCACTATCCCGTTTGCAAGGAATCTCCACAAATTGGAGTCTCTTGCCCTTACAAGTATATGATCACAAATGAAACACAGAGTAAGGGAGGGAAGCAACACACACAAATCCACAGCGAAACGCGCACACACACGGCCAAGAATCGAGCTCACAAGAGTATCACAAAGTTCTCACTAGAACGGAGCTCGAAACACTTAGAATGACAAACAAATGCGCAGAGACTGAGTGTGGATGATCAAGAATGCTTAAAGGTTGCTTGTGTATCTCCTCCATGCGCCTAGGGGCCCCTTTTATAGCCCCAAGGCAGCTAGGAGCCGTTGAGAGCAAATCCGGAAGGCCATCCTTGCCTTCTGTCGTCGGGGGCACCGGACAGTCCGGTGCACACCGGACAGTGTCCGGTGCCCGATTTGTTTCCTTAACTGACGCTGCCGACCGTTGCAGACCGTTGGAGATCTGGGAGCCGTTGGCGCACCGGACATGTCCGGTGCACACCGGACAGTCCGGTGCCGTCTTCCCACCGTTGGCTCCGCCACGTGTCCCGCGCGGATTGCGCGGCCGACCGTTGGCCCCGGCCGACCGTTGGCTCACCGGACAGTCCGGTGCACACCGGACAGTCCGGTGAATTTTAGCCGTACGCCGTCGGCCAATTTCCCGAGAGCGGCCACTTTGCGCCGAGGCAGCCTGGCGCACCGGACACTGTCCGGTGCACACCGGACAGTCCGGTGCTCCATGCCGAGCTGGGTCACAGGCAGCACACAGCCAAGTCTTTCCTCCTCTTCTCTCTTCTTCTTCTTTCTGTTTCTAACACTTAGACAAATATATTAGTACACAAAAACAATGTACTAAGGCTTAGAAACATACCTTTACTTCATGATTTGCACCTTGTTCATCCATGTACATAAATTCACAATTAAGCACATGTGTTGGCACTCAATCACCAAAATACTTAGAAATGGCCCAAGGGCACATTTCCCTTTCAATCTCCCCCTTTTTGGTGATTTATGCCAACACAACATAAAGCAACTAGAACAAGTGCAAACTCACTTCAAATAAAACTTAAATTTATTTTGAATCAATTTTGGCATATATGGATCATCCTTTGCCACCACTTGGTTTGTTTTTGCAAATCAAACTCAAATCTCTATCTCTAAGTTAAACACACATGTTGAAGCAAAAAGAGAGTCATTCCAAAAGAGATTGATCAAAGATTTCAAAAACTCCCCCTTTTTCCCATAATTGCTACTTCTCCCCACAAGAAGCAAAAAGAGACAATAAAAAGGTTTTGACAAACCAAAAACTCTACTCTACTATTTTCAAATTTCACAAGTGGTAGCTGATCCATTTATTGCTTTGGCCTTTATTTTCTCCCCCTTTGGCATCAAGCACCAAAACGGGATAAATCTTGGCCCTTTAACCCCATTGCCTCACAAAAAATCTTCAATTAAGAGCAAATGGCAATAAGAGTTCATGAGATGAACTTGGAATAAGTTACCCCTCATCGGAGTGCAGTGGAAGTCTTTCATGGTCCAAGTCCACCTTTTCCCTTTCAATGCTCTTTTGAGACTAAATCAAACAAACTCAAGCATATGGTTAGTCTCAAGGGATCAAGTTGTAACACATCTCCCTCTAAACATGTGCATCACTTTGCAACGGACTTGTGAGGTCCAGGGAGTGTTTGTACAACTTGAGCACCATAATAAGCATCAAAATGCAGAAAGAACATGATCAAAGGCATAAGCACATGTATGCTACAATTCAATCCAAGTTCCGCGAATCTAAGACATTTAGCTCACTACGCAGCCTGCAAAAGGTCTTCTCATCTAAAGGCTTGGTAAAGATATCGGCTAGCTGGTTCTCGGTGCTAACATAAAACACTTCGATATCTCCCTTTTGCTGGTGGTCTCTCAAAAAGTGATGTCGGATGTCAATGTGCTTTGTGCGGCTGTGCTCAACAGGATTTTCCGCTATTCGGATAGCACTCTCATTATCACATAGGAGTGGGACTTTGCTCAGATTGTAGCCAAAGTCCCGGAGGGTTTGCCTCATCCAAAGTAGTTGCGCGCAACACTGTCCTGCGGCAACATACTCGGCCTCAGCGGTGGATAGGGCAACGGAGGTTTGTTTCTTAGAGTTCCATGACACCAGGGACCTTCCTAAGAATTGGCACGTCCCCGATGTACTCTTCCTATCGACCTTACATCCAGCATAGTCGGAATCTGAGTACCCAATCAAGTCAAAGTTAGACCCCTTTGGATACCAGATCCCGAAGCAAGGCGTAGCGACTAAATATCTAAGAATTCGCTTCACCGCCACCAAGTGACACTCCTTAGGATCGGATTGAAATCTAGCACACATGCATACGCTAAGCATAATATCCGGTCTACTAGCACATAAGTAAAGTAAAGACCCTATCATTGACCGGTATGCTTTTTGATCAACGGACTTACCTCCTTTGTTGAGGTCGGTGTGTCCATCGGTTCCCATCGGCGTCTTTGCGGGCTTGGCGTCCTTCATCCCAAACCTCTTTAGCAGATCTTGCGTGTACTTTGTTTGAGAGATGAAGGTGCCGTCCTTGAGTTGCTTCACTTGGAACCCAAGGAAGTAGTTCAACTCGCCCATCATCGACATCTCGAATTTCTGCGTCATCACCCTGCTAAACTCTTCACAAGACTTTTGATTAGTAGAACCAAATATTATGTCATCGACATAAATTTGGCACACAAACAAATCACCATCACAAGTCTTAGTGAAAAGAGTTGGATCGGCTTTCCCAACCTTGAAAGCATTAGCAATTAAGAAATCTCTAAGGCATTCATACCATGCTCTTGGGGCTTGTTTAAGTCCATAGAGCGCCTTAGAGAGCTTACACACATGGTCGGGGTACCGCTCATCCTCGAAGCCAGGGGGTTGCTCCACGTACACTTCCTCCTTTATTGGCCCGTTGAGGAAAGCGCTCTTCACATCCATTTGGTACAACCTGAAAGAATGGTGAGCGGCATATGCTAGCAAGATACGAATGGACTCTAGCCTAGCCACAGGAGCAAAAGTCTCCTCAAAGTCCAAACCTGCGACTTGGGCATAACCTTTTGCCACAAGTCGAGCCTTGTTCCTTGTCACCACTCCGTGCTCGTCTTGTTTGTTGCGGAACACCCACTTGGTTCCCACAACATTTTGCTTGGGACAAGGCACCAGTGTCCAAACTTCATTGCGCTTGAAGTTGTTAAGTTCCTCCTGCATGGCCAACACCCAATCCGGATCTAGCAAGGCCTCCTCTACCCTGAAAGGCTCAATAGAGGAGACAAAAGAGTAATGTTCACAAAAATTAACTAGTCAAGACCGAGTAGTTACTCCCTTGCTAATGTCACCCAGAATTTGGTCGACGGGATGATCCCTTTGAATCATCGCTCGAACTTGAGTTGGAGGTGCCGGTTGCGCTTCTTCCTCCATCACATGATCATCTTGTGCTCCCCCTTGATCACACGCCTCCTGTTGATGAACCTGTTCATCGTCTTGAGTTGGGGGATGCACTGTCGTTGAGGAAGAAGGTTGATCTCGTTCATCTTGTTCCTGTGGCCAAACGTCTCCAATCGCCATGGTTCGTATAGCGGCCGTTGGAACATCTTCGTCATCTACATCATCACAATCAACAACTTGCTCTCTTGGAGAGCCATTAGTCTCATCAAATACAACGTCGCTAGAGACTTCAACCAAACCCGATGATTTGTTGAAGACCCTATACGCCTTTGTATTTGAATCATAACCTAATAAAAACCCTTCTACAGCTTTGGGAGCAAACTTAGAATTTCTACCTTTCTTCACTAGAATGTAGCACTTGCTCCCAAAAACACGAAAGTAAGATACATTGGGTTTGTTACCGGTTAGTAGCTCATATGACGTCTTCTTGAGGAGGCGGTGAAGGTAGACCCTGTTGATGGCGTGGCAAGCCGTGTTCACGGCCTCCGACCAAAAGCACTCGGGGGTCTTGAACTCTCCAAGCATCGTCCTCGCCATGTCGATTAGCGTCCTGTTCTTCCTCTCTACCACACCATTTTGCTGTGGTGTGTAGGGAGCGGAGAACTCATGCTTGATCCCTTCCTCCTCAAGAAACTCCTCCACTTGTAGGTTCTTGAACTCGGACCCGTTGTCGCTCCTAATCTTCTTCACCTTGAGCTCAAACTCATTTTGAGCTCTCCTGAGGAAGCGCTTGAGGGTCCCTTGGGTTTCAGACTTATCCTGCAAAAAGAACACCCAAGTGAAGCGGGAAAAGTCATCAACAATAACTAAACCATACTTACTTCCTCCTATGCTTAGATAGGCGACGGGTCCGAAGAGGTCCATATGCAGCAGCTCCAGAGGTCTTGACGTGGTCATCACATTCTTGCTGTGATGTGCTCCTCCCACTTGTTTACCTGCCTGACAAGCTGCACAAGGTCTATCTTTTTCGAAATAAACATTTGTTAGACCTATCACGTGTTCTCCCTTTAGAAGCTTGTGGAGGTTCTTCATCCCCACATGTGCTAAGCGGCGATGCCACAGCCAGCCCATGCAAGTCTTGGCCATTAAGCATGCATCTAGACCGGCCTCTTCTTTTGCAAAATCTACTAAGTAAAGCTTGCCGTCTAGTACACCCTTAAAAGCTAGTGAACCATCACATCTTCTAAAGACAGACACATCTACATTAGTAAAAAGGCAATTATATCCCATGTTGCATAGTTGACTAACAGATAGCAAATTGTAACCAAGAGACTCAACTAAAAACACATTTGAAATTGAGTGCTCATTAGAAATTGCAATTTTACCTAGCCCTTTTACCTTGCCTTGATTCCCATCACCGAATATAATTGAATCTTGGGAATCCTTATTTTTGACGTAGGAGGTGAACATCTTCTTCTCCCCCGTCATATGGTTTGTGCATCCGCTGTCGATAATCCAGCTTGAACCCCCGGATGCATAAACCTGCAAGGCAAATTTAGGCTTGGGTCTTAGGTACCCAACTCATGTTGGGTCCTGCAAGGTTAGCACAAATGTCCTTAGGGACCCAAATGCAAGTCCTGTCTCCCTTGCATTTTGCCCCTAACTTCCTAGCAACTATTTTCCTATCCTTTCTACAAATAGCAAAGGAAGTGTTTAAAGCACAATAAATTATAGAAGGTTCATTCACTACTTTCCTAGGAGCATGAATAACATTCTTTCTAGGCACATGAGCAATATTTCTCCTAGGCATATGTACAACATTTCTCCTACACATATCCCTATCATGCTTATAAGAAGAACTAGGAGCAAACATGGCATGAGAATCATAAACATGTGAATCAAAATTATAAGTCTTTCTAGCATTTCTCCTATCATTATACATAAAGGCATGGTTCTTTTTCGCACTACTAGCCATAGGGGCCTTCCCCTTCTCCTTGACGAAGATGGGAGCCTTATGGCTTGTTAAGTTCTTGGCTTCCCTCTTGAAGCCAAGCCCATCCTTAATTGAGGGATGTCTTCCAATTGTATAGGCATCCCTTGCAAATTTTAACTTGTCAAATTCACTTTTGCTAGTCTTAAGTTGTGCATTAAGACTAGCCAATTCATCACTTAGTTTGGAAATTGAAACTAAGTGTTCACTACAGGCATTAACATCAAAATCCTTACACCTAGTGCAAATTGTAACATTTTCAACACAGGAATTTGATTTCCTAGCTACTTCTAGTTTAGCACTTAAATCATTATTAACACTTCGTAAAGTAGCAATGGTTTCATGACAAGAAGATAATTCACTAGAAAGCACTTCATTTCTTTTCACTTCTAAAGCATATGATTTTTGTGCTTCTACAAATTTATCATGTTCATCATACAATAAATCCTCCTGTTTTTCTAAAAGCCTATCCTTTTCATTCAATGCATCAATCAATTCATTGATTTTATCTATCTTAGATCTATCTAAGCCCTTGAACAAGCATGAATAATCTATGTCATCATCATCACTAGATTCATTATCACTAGAAGAAGCATAAGTGGAGTCTTGAGTACTCACCTTCTTCTCCCTTGCCATAAGGCATATGAGACGCTCGTTGGGGAAGAGGGAAGACTTGTTGAAGGCAGTAGCAGCGAGTCCTTCATTGTCGGAGTCGGAGGAGGAGCAATCCGAGTCCCACTCCTTTCCTAGATGCGCCTCGCCCTTTGCCTTCTTGTATTGCTTCTTCTTCTCTCTTTTGTTCCCCTTTTCCTGGTCACTTTCATTATCGGGACAGTTAGCGATAAAATGACCAAGCTTACCGCATTTGAAGCATGAGCGCTTCCCCTTTGTCTTGGTCTTGCTTGGCTGCCCCTTGCGACCATTTAGCGCCGTCTTGAATCTTTTGATGATGAGAGCCATCTCTTCATCATTGAGCCCGGCTGCCTCAACTTGCGCCACCTTGCTAGGTAGCGACTCCTTGCTCCTCGTTGCCTTTAGAGCAATGGGTTGAGGCTCGTGGAGTGGTCCGTTCAACGCGTCGTCGACGTATCTTGCCTCCTTGATCATCATCCGCCCGCTCACAAATTTTCCAAGTACTTCCTCGGGCGTCATCATCGTGTACCTGGGATTCTCACGAATATTGTTCACGAGATGAGGATCAAGAACGGTAAAGGACCTGAGCATTAGGCGGACGACGTCGTGATCCGTCCAACGCGTGCTTCCATAGCTCCTTATTTTGTTGATAAGGGTCTTGAGCCGGTTGTAAGTTTGAGTTGGCTCCTCTCCCCTTATCATGGTGAATCGTCCAAGCTCGCCTTCCACCAACTCCATCTTGGTGAGCAAGGTGACGTCGTTCCCCTCATGAGAAATCTTGAGGGTGTCCCAGATTTGCTTGGCGTTATCCAAGCCGCTCACTTTATGGTATTCATCCCTGCACAAGGAAGCTAGAAGAACAGTAGTAGCTTGTGCATTCTTATGAATTTGTTCATTAATGAACATGGGACTATCCGAACTATCAAAGTGCATTCCACTTTCTACAATCTCCCATATACTAGGATGGAGAGAGAATAGGTGACTACGCATTTTGTGGCTCCAAAATCCGTAGTCCTCTCTATCGAAGTGTGGGGGCTTGCCGAGTGGAATGGAGAGCAAATGAGAATGTGAGCTTTGCGGAATACGAGAGTAATCGAAAGAAAAGTTCGAATTAACCGGTTTCCTTCTCTCGTAGTCGTTGTGGTCCTCGTCCTTTTGGGAAGAAGTAGACTCGTCGCTGTCGTAGTAGACGATCTCCTTGATGCGCCTTGTCTTCTTCTTCTTCCCTTCCTTCCGTCTTTGACCCGAGCCGGAGTCGGTAGGCTTATCGTCCTTCGGCTCGTTGACGAAGGATTCCTTCTCTTTGTCATTGATCACAATACCCTTCCCCTTAGGATCCATCTCTTTGGGCGGTTAGTCCCTTTGTGAAGAGAACGGCTCTGATACCAATTGAGAGCACCTAGAGGGGGGGGTGAATAGGTGATCCTGTAAAAACTTCAAACTTAAGCCACAAAAACTTGTTAAGTGTTAGCACGATTATTGCCAAGTGGCTAAGGTGAAGTCTCAACAAAACACAGTAACACAAGAAAATCAAGCACAGAGGTGACACAGTGGTTTTATCCCGTGGTTCGGCCAAGACCAACGCTTGCCTACTCCACGTTGTGGCGTCCCAACGGACGAGGGTTGCAATCAACCCCTCTCAAGCGGTCCAAAGACCCACTTGAATACCACAGTGTTTTGTTGTTCCTTTCACTATCCCGTTTGCAAGGAATCTCCACAAATTGGAGTCTCTTGCCCTTACAAGTATATGATCACAAATGAAACACAGAGTAAGGGAGGGAAGCAACACACACAAATCCACAGCGAAACGCGCACACACACGGCCAAGAATCGAGCTCACAAGAGTATCACAAAGTTCTCACTAGAACGGAGCTCGAAACACTTAGAATGACAAACAAATGCGCAGAGACTGAGTGTGGATGATCAAGAATGCTTAAAGGTTGCTTGTGTATCTCCTCCATGCGCCTAGGGGCCCCTTTTATAGCCCCAAGGCAGCTAGGAGCCGTTGAGAGCAAATCCGGAAGGCCATCCTTGCCTTCTGTCGTCGGGGGCACCGGACAGTCCGGTGCACACCGGACAGTGTCCGGTGCCCGATTTGTTTCCTTAACTGGCGCTGCCGACCGTTGCAGACCGTTGGAGATCTGGGAGCCGTTGGCGCACCGGACATGTCCGGTGCACACCGGACAGTCCGGTGCCGTCTTCCCACCGTTGGCTCCGCCACGTGTCCCGCGCGGATTGCGCGGCCGACCGTTGGCCCCGGCCGACCGTTGGCTCACCGGACAGTCCGGTGCACACCGGACAGTCCGGTGAATTTTAGCCGTACGCCGTCGGCCAATTTCCCGAGAGCGGCCACTTTGCGCCGAGGCAGCCTGGCGCACCGGACACTGTCCGGTGCACACCGGACAGTCCGGTGCACACCGGACAGTCCGGTGCACACCGGACAGTCCGGTGCTCCATGCCGAGCTGGGTCACAGGCAGCACACAGCCAAGTCTTTCCTCCTCTTCTCTCTTCTTCTTCTTTCTGTTTCTAACACTTAGACAAATATATTAGTACACAAAAACAATGTACTAAGGCTTAGAAACATACCTTTACTTCATGATTTGCACCTTGTTCATCCATGTACATAAATTCACAATTAAGCACATGTGTTGGCACTCAATCACCAAAATACTTAGAAATGGCCCAAGGGCACATTTCCCTTTCAGGAGGTCCCCGCTGGGGGATTCGCGCCCACTCCCGACACTGGGGGTGACACAGAAGGCGCGTCCAGCTCCAACCCCCGCCTGCTCCGGAGGAGATTGAGGTGGTGTTTGGGCAGCGACTCTGGTCGGGTGCCGAGCAAGAAGCGGCGCCAGTCCCCCTCCCTCGCATGTTGTCTCGTGCCCACCAGGTCCTTAGTGAAACTGAGGCAACAATTTTGTGGGAGTTGGAGGCGCTTGAGGCTGAGCACCAGTGCCTCAGTGACTGGCGCAACCAACTGGAGGAGCGCACCAAGACGGCGTCCCGACAGTTCACCTTCGAGCAGTCCCAACTCGAGCGTGACCGCAAGGAGTACAAGAGAGACCTCTAGAGGGTGTGCGCTAGGGAGCTGGAGGCATCCCGGAGGGAGAAGAAAGTGGCCAGGAGGGAGGAGGCCGTGACCCAGAGGGAGACCCTCACAACAGTGTACCAGGCCAAGCTGAGTGCTCTGGACCAGACTCTGGAAGCCTAGCGGACCTAGCAGGTCAAGGCTATGGAAAGGCTGCATAAATGGCAGCAAGAGCTCGAGGGCAAGGCCAGCGACGCCGCCCTCATCGAGGAAAACCTTAAGGCGAAGGAGCAGTCCTTGGACAGGCGGGAGACAGACCTCGCCAAGAGAGAGACGGATCTTGCCTTCAGGGAAGAAATGCTCACCCGGTGAGGAGAGTTGCTGGCCGAGCACGAGCTCAAGGCAGCGGAAAAAGAGAGGAAGCTGGAGGAGTAGATCCGCCAGTTTAATGCGGTGTAGGCAGCACCGAGCCCCCAGGCCATGGAGGCCACCAGAAAGGCCCTCGAGGATCTCTAGGCAGAACACCGCGCCGGGGTCCAACGCATCGCCGAGTGGGCCAGCGAGGCAAGCACAGCAATGGTGCCACTGAGGATGAGCCCCATCCCAGTGTCGGAGCTGCCAGTGTCGATCTCCGATGCCCTCCCAGTGTTGGACTCCGCCACCGATCGCCTCCGGCGCCTAGATCAGATCCTCGGTGCCCGCCTAGAGGTAGAGGGCAGCAAGCTCTACCGGGCGGTGGTTGAATATGTCCTGACGTGCTTCCGGAGTCACGACCCCGCCATATCCTTGGCGCCGGTGATCGCTGGTCTGGTAGCCGCTATAGAAGATGCAACCTGGGAGAGTGTACAAGACGCTGTGGAGATGGTGGTCGAGCGCTTCCAGCGTGATCCTACAGACGCCGAGTAGCTGAACCTATAGAGACAAGGCAAGGGTTCTGCTGGGGAGCTGCTGTAATAACTTTTGGCCATGAAACATACTTTAAGAACCGTTAATCAAATAGCAGTGGAACTTATCTGTATGTTATTTGCTCGTGTTATGTGTAGCGTCATCAACTTCCACCTGGTACTTGGCCCCCCTAGGAGGTAGGCTCGACGTGTCGAGGCTGGATACCAGTATACCAAAGAAAAAATTGATGACCTGGCCCCGAGGAGGTAGTCTCTACAGTTTGAGACTACCTACCTCTGGACTGGCACCTGGACCTGCACACAACTTCGGCTTTGAAGTGTTAGGAGCACACCCATAGGACCCATTGTCTTGTATCTATCATCCTTTGATTCATGCAACAGGACCTGCATGATTTAGCCTGGGAAGCCAGGTCGTATGCCTGGACCCATAGGATCATAGTTCCAAATACTAGGGTACCCGTTGCAGAGTGGTGGAGCGTGCAGACTTAGGGTACTGAACCATGCTAAGCGGATACATAGCTCCGGACCACTCCAGGAGACGAGCGCCCATTCTCTAGAACTGGTCCGCAGGTTGCCGGACCCCCTGTAGCAGTAGAGGGGTCCTGAACTGCAAGCCTGGCTACTCAATTTGGATGTCATCATACCAGCAAGGGTGGGAAACTGTATGGGTGGTGTTGGGGGCTTGTTCTCAAATGCTATGAATTAAGAACAAGGCAACATAAAAATGTTAAATGTTAATGCCCTTCGTCCACTGAAACATTATCTCCCCAAGGATTTAATGAACTCCGGACGAAGGTCGCAGGCAAAATATCACGAAGGTCATACCTTCGTGATTAAACTTATATAATAATGTAAAATGAAGTATAACATGTAAAATATATGCCAGAAACAGATAACATTATTCGTATATTTCATTATATGGATCTGAATATTAAAACATGCTATTTGGGTACGTTTATACCTTTTCCTTGACGGAAAACAATAATTCCAGTGTGATGCGTCGGCAATTACAGGAATGCGTGAACAGTAAAGGAATACTGTTCACTATTTATAGGCACAGGACACAGCCTGTGAAGAATTACAATCATGCCCCTCATAAAAGTTTACAACAATGACCCAGACCCCTATGAGCTAAAAGGTCATTCCATCTTTAAGTCGGTTCGACCCTTCATCTTCGGATATGTTATAATACCGAAGCTTCATGAATGATGCCTTCGGCGTCACGTACAAGCGGCTTCAGCCGAAGCTATTTCTTTCTGCAGGACCTTCGGCGACGAAGCGTGGTCCCAACAGTAGCCCCTTCGCGGTGCTAGATCGTTTTTCGTAATGAGCTTGATCCGTGAAAAAAGTCTCTTAGGCTTCAGGAAGCCAAAGGTCCAAAAAACACCTTCCCTGAGCTCGTTATCGAGAAACGATACAATTTTCGAGCACGTAGTGATTCCACCATGCGCGTTCACTATTCTGGTTTTTGCGGTCCACCGTTCAGCGGGTGCGAGCAATCGTTTGCTTGGTGTAAAAAATCATGACGATTCACCTTCCTTCCTGCAACACTATATAAACAGACGGGTAGGTGTGAAGTTACCACAGCATTTATTGCTATTGCACTGTTTTGCTGCCAAAATTTTTAACCATAGCCGAAGCTTGACTTTCGCATTCGAACAAAGCTCTAGTTTGGCGTCTGCTTCGTCAGAAGAAGGGCTTCGGGAAAGAGGTTATTGATTTCTGAGCAATTTTCAAGATACTCAAAATCAAATGGCCAGAGTGCGCTCTATTGCTAGGGTTGAGCGCGAAGGAGACGAAGCCGAAGCTACGGAAACTGTCCCTATCTCGGAAGCGATGAGGCGAAGTGGATTGGTGACATCGGAGATCACCCCTGCTGCTGAAGCAGAACAAGCAGATATTGAAGAAACTGATTCTGAAGATGATCACACTATTGCAATACCAAGCAAGCCTAGCCACCTGGACTTCGGAAAGTCAACAATCTCCAAGGCTGATTTCCCGAAGATGGTAAAATCGGGCTACTTTAGCGAAGATGAGAAGAAGCTGATTCGCTTCGGAGGAGAGGAAATGTAACACCCGGATTTTAGGGGTCCAAAACCCGGGTGCTAACATAAACACCAGGTATGCTGGGACCAAGTCTCACACATATGATGTATAGTGGCACAGGATCGAATGTCACATCTTTATATATAACAGGAGTTCTATACAAAATAAATAATTACATTATAAGGAGACAACGGTCCAGCAACCCAAAGTTGACTGGGAGACGACGGCCTAGACCTCTCACGAACTCATCGCAGCATCCTCCAAGCGCCTCATCCTGTGGTACCTGATCTTGACCTGTGGGGTGTGTGAGACAGCAAGAGTGAGCTCACATACGTTCATCGCTCAACAAGTTGTGGGGAATAATGTGCATGAACTCGCCAAAGGTGGGAGCTCACGTGAAGTGTAAGGCTTACCAAAGAAGATGGTTAGAGCTGAGCATTGCTTTTAAAGTTGGTCAAAATTTTATTAGCAGTTACTAAGTATAAGTAAATACCAGCCCAATTAAATAGTAGAACAGAGTAACAACTTCACCTGCGATGCAATGCATATGACAAATTGAGTTTAAGTTCCATAATTTAATCATGTGAGGGTCCGAGCTGCTCTTGACCGTGAGCACGGCTAGTATACCAGTTTTACACTCTGCAGAGGTTGCGCATCTTTACCCACAAGTCGTGTATCCCATGTCGCCAGGGTTTGCAAGGCCCTTAGACACTTCCGAGGTGAATGGCTAGGGATCCACTACGAGGCCTTTACAAAGTTCCACTAGCTTCCGAAAACCCGCTACAGTTTATAGGAAGATCCAGTGCAGGAATCCCTTGCAGGACCGCCATCGCAGCAAAATCCTCCCGAGGGCCTCCCTACACTGACCTCTCCCCTACTGCCCTTGCCCCTTTCGGGTAAGGTAGTCTTCCACTAGCTTTCCTAATTAATCAGCCAAGGGCGTCCCATTCCACCCTCGTGGTAGCACTGTTTTCCCGGGTGGTCGCTCCATGTTCCAATTAACATAATGATCTTAACATGAATCCATAAATAACAACTGATAACAAAAGTATAATCATGAATAGTGTAATCTTCATACCCAAAACCACATATAGCACTAGCAAGTACTACCCAGAAAGTTCAGTGGTAAACAAGGTATAAAGATAGACAAACTAGGGTAACCTATTGGGTCCCATCAAAATTAACCTATGCAGATCATTATGATTAATTAGAACATGAGTAGGTGAAAAGAAGTGATCAAGGGCACAACTTGCCTGGGCCTTGAGATTCCAGGTACCAGGATGATCCTTCAGATCCTCGTGACCTCACTGCTAGTCGTAGCAATACAAACATACATGGTATAGGCAAAATTAACATTACACCAACATATATGCAAAATACATATTAATAATCTACTTATTAAAATAAGATCACAGGAACAAGAATTATTAATTTTGGAGTTGTAGATTTTAAGTTATGGATTTCTAAAGATTCTATGTGCTTAGTACAAGATTAATTAAGATAACAATTTTAATGTGACTTTTATGTAAAACCAGTGGCACTAATTGATAAACAATAATATTACAAAATTATAGGAAGTGGAATGGATTAATTCGGAGTTCATATGCATTTTCTATGAATTATATAAATTCTAGGAATTATTTTTATATTAAAAACTCATTTTCTAATTCATTTTCCTGATTTTATAACTCTCTGGACTGGGCCTCAATTATAGCAAAGCGCAGGGGGCTCGGCGCAAGAATTCCCAGACCCAGTCAACAGTCGCCCAGGGACGGCGGGTTGATTCACTGAAACCCGAGGGTCTCTTTTAGAAAGTGGCCACGGCGAAGGGGTATCGCGGGATCTCGGCCGTCCGATCCGAATCCTACGGTCGTGATTAGATCTCAGCCACCCAACACTCGATAACTATTCAGATCCGTCCATCAGGAGTCCAACGGTCCAGATTTAATTACGCAAAGAGAGTATCCCGCCTCCAATTGGAGCCACAGATCAACCATCCAACGGTCATGCTCAACCCGGCAACGCACTATCAATCACCACCGTTCAATTGTGAACGAACGACCAGGGACATCTCCCCGACCCTGATCCAATCCTAGCCGTCGGTTGTGATCCAATGGCCTGAGGCACCCGCCCCAAACCAACATCCCGCGACGGCGCTTGAACAGGAACACGGCGGAGGCCATCGCCGCCGTTTCCCAAACCGTGATCCTGAGCGCCGTGCATCAATTCGATGGGCAATACACGAAGAAGGAACGCCAGCAAACCGAATGGGGAACTTCTCACCTCGACTCTGGCAGCTACGGGACCTGGCGACATGGAGGAGCAGCGCGGCGGTCTTCTGGAAGCACGGCGAGGAATTGCCGAAGCTTGAATCACCCGTTGCTCGAGTCAAGCACGTGCACACCATCCGTGGGGCGCAATGAAGCTCCCAGAACCGACATGGGGACCCCGACGCTAGTCTATGCGCGTGCCGACGGTGCGGTGCGGCACCACGGCGGAGGAGGAGCGTCTGCAGGGCGCGCAGGGTCACCGCAGCGGCCCTGATCGGCACCTGGAGCCGGCAATTGTAGAGGTCCAGCGAGGTGAGCGTCTTGCAGGTGTAGACAGCGTCAGGCAGCGCGTAGCACTCTTTGTAGTCGGTGTTTGGCGATGCTGAGCTCCAGGAGCCCGCCGCGACGGAGTGGGTGTTCACCGCGAAGGTTTGAGGAGGGCTGAGCTCAGAGATGCGGGGCGGGAGTTCCAGGGGTCCCAAATTTATACCCGGGCACGCAGGAGAGATCGAGCATGGCACCCTGGCCGATCCGCACGGGATTCGCGGCGAGTTTCTGTTTCTGTGCGCCAAACGTTCGGACCAGAGGAAGGAGATAGGCTGACAACGTGGGCCCCATTGGTCGGTGGGTGAAGGGGAGCACACACACGAAGGCGAAGAGGCTGACCCGAGGGCCCACCTGGCCGGTGAAACAGAAGGCGTGATGCGCGGTTGAGCTAGGTAGGCCAGGATGGGCCGGCGCGGGAATTTGGCCCACGCAGGTCTGTTTCTTTTTTTTTCTATTTTCAAATCTCTATTCCAAATTCAAATTTATTCAGATCTAAACTTCAACTTTCTAAGTGCCAAAATTAGTACTAATATAAACTTTACTGTTTACAATATTATTATTATTGATTCTTTTCCTTATTATTTATTCATGGGAGAAACAAATGACTTTATTAAAATTCCTTTTCTCAATTTCTATTTTACGTTTTCATTTAAAATTCTAGGGTTAAATCCAAATTATGTCTTCAATGAAATGACTTAGACAAAGTGATAAGCAAGGGATGCATTTTCTTCATTTATTTTATTATTATATTAACTAAGTAATGTTTTCAACATGAAGTACACACACCACATTATTATTCGAGTGTGTAGTTGGATTAAAGGTTCTCCCTTTGTTTTGATAGGAACATTTTTTTTCCAATGTCTAATCTTTACTATGATTTATTTTAACCATCGTTATTTTATTATGATCATTTACCTTTTAAAAAAAAAGGGTGAATTATAAAGTTTAATTATTTATCAATTGTACTTTGCTCAGATTTCTTCTACCAATCCAAATTCAGAATTTGGGTGTTACAAATCCTACCCCCCTTAAAAATAATCTCGTCCTCGAGATTTGTAAGAAAAGGATGTATACCCATATTGTTCTCGGAACATATGCACAAACAAAGAAATCTCGGCATGATGCATAATCCTTTAACAGAACATAGGTTTAATAGACCTTATTATTCCTTCTAAAATAATATTATATCATCTACTAACTAAAGTAACACTCAGAGCTTACTAATAGTCGTAATCCATATATATGTTTATGTAGCTTGGTGGAACTGGTGGTTAGGAAAGCATGGGTGTATATATGTATGTCCACATTATTATGTAGGATAGAAGATGTCTTTAGAGCATATATATAGGTTTGGTTAAGAAAGTGTAGGGTAAGAAAATATTCCATCCTAGATTGTGGCTTTTGACTCATCTGGTGATCCCGCTTGATCCTTGAAGACTTGAGTTGGTGTTTATTCCTTTCTTAATGAGGTTGATCATCTTCAGTCTCCAATCTTGGTGTCTTCATCTGAGCTAGGGAGATATAGTTAAGATAGTTGGGTCTATGAGTAGGACATTTTTTTTTTAATCAATAGGTTCATATAAATGGTTTGTGCATCTTATTGGGAGTATATGGTTGAGTTGATCTATGACACTAACTTAGGCTTAAGTGACTTAAGAGTATGGCTTAATCCTTGTACCAGCATTAAGTAACTTACACTAGATTAGAACATATTAGGTTAGATATGATCTAGATTAGACTAGTTTAGGTTAGATAGGTCCAACAGGGTAGAATATGTATTATTAAGATATGTTAGAATCTTTTGAGATTAGTTAGATCTATTAGGATGAGACAAGTAAAGTGGTTAGGATAAGAAGAATCCTTCAAGATAAGATAAATTTATTAAGATAAGAGAAAACCTCTTAAGATAAGATGGATCTATATACATTAGGATAAGTTAAGACCTTTTGAGATAAGATAGATCTGTGAGTGTAGGATAGAATCTCATGAGATGAGGTGAATCTATTAAGATAAGGGAGAATCTTTTAAGATAAGATGAATTGGTTAGAATGAGAGCTTTTAGGATAAGATAAATCTCTTAAGCTGGATATGTTCCAATGGGGACAATCTAGGTTGTCTAGTTATTTTATAAATATATTTTTATACCTATGTGTATATGCAGATGCAATTGTGGACATTATTCCACAACTCATCACACTCAACCAAAGATCCAAATCAAACAAATATCATAAGAACAAGCATCCAAGCATACAGATAACTTTAAAGATAGTTTTGTTTTTGTTCCTAAGATTAGGTCTCCTATTCCTAAAAGTCACTTTAAGCACAGGATTTCAAAGTGTGAAATCCAAGTTTGTCTTTAGAATGAAAAGGTAAGAATAATCAGAGTAAAGCGGAAATAGATGAGAAAAGATTAAGATAAGCTTAGAAAAGAATCAGAGTAAGGTAAGTAAAGAATGGTTGTCCAGTTCTATCTAGGTTTCGTCCTACAGTCAACATTCCTCTGATACCACTTCTGTAACACCCGGATTTTAGGGGTCCAAAACCCGGGTGCTAACATAAACACCAGGTATGCTGGGACCAAGTCTCACACATATGATGTATAGTGGCACAGGATCGAATGTCACATCTTTATATATAACAGGAGTTCTATACAAAATAAATAATTACATTATAAGGAGACAACGGTCCAGCAACCCAAAGTTGACTGGGAGACGACGGCCTAGACCTCTCACGAACTCATCGCAGCATCCTCCAAGCGCCTCATCCTGTGGTACCTGATCTTGACCTGTGGGGTGTGTGAGACAGCAAGAGTGAGCTCACATACGTTCATCGCTCAACAAGTTGTGGGGAATAATGTGCATGAACTCGCCAAAGGTGGGAGCTCACGTGAAGTGTAAGGCTTACCAAAGAAGATGGTTAGAGCTGAGCATTGCTTTTAAAGTTGGTCAAAATTTTATTAGCAGTTACTAAGTATAAGTAAATACCAGCCCAATTAAATAGTAGAACAGAGTAACAACTTCACCTGCGATGCAATGCATATGACAAATTGAGTTTAAGTTCCATAATTTAATCATGTGAGGGTCCGAGCTGCTCTTGACCGTGAGCACGGCTAGTATACCAGTTTTACACTCTGCAGAGGTTGCGCATCTTTACCCACAAGTCGTGTATCCCATGTCGCCAGGGTTTGCAAGGCCCTTAGACACTTCCGAGGTGAATGGCTAGGGATCCACTACGAGGCCTTTACAAAGTTCCACTAGCTTCCGAAAACCCGCTACAGTTTATAGGAAGATCCAGTGCAGGAATCCCTTGCAGGACCGCCATCGCAGCAAAATCCTCCCGAGGGCCTCCCTACACTGACCTCTCCCCTACTGCCCTTGCCCCTTTCGGGTAAGGTAGTCTTCCACTAGCTTTCCTAATTAATCAGCCAAGGGCGTCCCATTCCACCCTCGTGGTAGCACTGTTTTCCCGGGTGGTCGCTCCATGTTCCAATTAACATAATGATCTTAACATGAATCCATAAATAACAACTGATAACAAAAGTATAATCATGAATAGTGTAATCTTCATACCCAAAACCACATATAGCACTAGCAAGTACTACCCAGAAAGTTCAGTGGTAAACAAGGTATAAAGATAGACAAACTAGGGTAACCTATTGGGTCCCATCAAAATTAACCTATGCAGATCATTATGATTAATTAGAACATGAGTAGGTGAAAAGAAGTGATCAAGGGCACAACTTGCCTGGGCCTTGAGATTCCAGGTACCAGGATGATCCTTCAGATCCTCGTGACCTCACTGCTAGTCGTAGCAATACAAACATACATGGTATAGGCAAAATTAACATTACACCAACATATATGCAAAATACATATTAATAATCTACTTATTAAAATAAGATCACAGGAACAAGAATTATTAATTTTGGAGTTGTAGATTTTAAGTTATGGATTTCTAAAGATTCTATGTGCTTAGTACAAGATTAATTAAGATAACAATTTTAATGTGACTTTTATGTAAAACCAGTGGCACTAATTGATAAACAATAATATTACAAAATTATAGGAAGTGGAATGGATTAATTTGGAGTTCATATGCATTTTCTATGAATTATATAAATTCTAGGAATTATTTTTATATTAAAAACTCATTTTCTAATTCATTTTCCTGATTTTATAACTCTCTGGACTGGGCCTCAATTATAGCAAAGCGCAGGGGGCTCGGCGCAAGAATTCCCAGACCCAGTCAACAGTCGCCCAGGGACGGCGGGTTGATTCACTGAAACCCGAGGGTCTCTTTTAGAAAGTGGCCACGGCGAAGGGGTATCGCGGGATCTCGGCCGTCCGATCCGAATCCTACGGTCGTGATTAGATCTCAGCCACCCAACACTCGATAACTATTCAGATCCGTCCATCAGGAGTCCAACGGTCCAGATTTAATTACGCAAAGAGAGTATCCCGCCTCCAATTGGAGCCACAGATCAACCATCCAACGGTCATGCTCAACCCGGCAACGCACTATCAATCACCACCGTTCAATTGTGAACGAACGACCAGGGACATCTCGCCGACCCTGATCCAATCCTAGCCGTCGGTCGTGATCCAATGGCCTGAGGCACCCGCCCCAAACCAACATCCCGCGACGGCGCTTGAACAGGAACACGGCGGAGGCCATCGCCGCCGTTTCCCAAACCGTGATCCTGAGCGCCGTGCATCAATTCGATGGGCAATACACGAAGAAGGAACGCCAGCAAACCGAATGGGGAACTTCTCACCTCGACTCTGGCAGCTACGGGACCTGGCGACATGGAGGAGCAGCGCGGCGGTCTTCTGGAAGCACGGCGAGGAATTGCCGAAGCTTGAATCACCCGTTGCTCGAGTCAAGCACGTGCACACCATCCGTGGGGCGCAATGAAGCTCCCAGAACCGACATGGGGACCCCGACGCTAGTCTATGCGCGTGCCGACGGTGCGGTGCGGCACCACGGCGGAGGAGGAGCGTCTGCAGGGCGCGCAGGGTCACCGCAGCGGCCCTGATCGGCACCTGGAGCCGGCAATTGTAGAGGTCCAGCGAGGTGAGCGTCTTGCAGGTGTAGACAGCGTCAGGCAGCGCGTAGCACTCTTTGTAGTCGGTGTTTGGCGATGCTGAGCTCCAGGAGCCCGCCGCGACGGAGTGGGTGTTCACCGCGAAGGTTTGAGGAGGGCCGAGCTCAGAGATGCGGGGCGGGAGTTCCAGGGGTCCCAAATTTATACCCGGGCACGCAGGAGAGATCGAGCATGGCACCCTGGCCGATCCGCACGGGATTCGCGGCGAGTTTCTGTTTCTGTGCGCCAAACGTTCGGACCAGAGGAAGGAGATAGGCTGACAACGTGGGCCCCATTGGTCGGTGGGTGAAGGGGAGCACACACACGAAGGCGAAGAGGCTGACCCGAGGGCCCACCTGGCCGGTGAAACAGAAGGCGTGATGCGCGGTTGAGCTAGGTAGGCCAGGATGGGCCGGCGCGGGAATTTGGCCCACGCAGGTCTGTTTCTTTTTTTTTTTCTATTTTCAAATCTCTATTCCAAATTCAAATTTATTCAGATCTAAACTTCAACTTTCTAAGTGCCAAAATTAGTACTAATATAAACTTTACTGTTTACAATATTATTATTATTGATTCTTTTCCTTATTATTTATTCATGGGAGAAACAAATGACTTTATTAAAATTCCTTTTCTCAATTTCTATTTTACGTTTTCATTTAAAATTCTAGGGTTAAATCCAAATTATGTCTTCAATGAAATGACTTAGACAAAGTGATAAGCAAGGGATGCATTTTCTTCATTTATTTTATTATTATATTAACTAAGTAATGTTTTCAACATGAAGTACACACACCACATTATTATTCGAGTGTGTAGTTGGATTAAAGGTTCTCCCTTTGTTTTGATAGGAACATTTTTTTCCAATGTCTAATCTTTACTATGATTTATTTTAACCATCGTTATTTTATTATGATCATTTACCTTTTAAAAAAAAGGGTGAATTATAAAGTTTAATTATTTATCAATTGTACTTTGCTCAGATTTCTTCTACCAATCCAAATTCAGAATTTGGGTGTTACAGGAAACTACCCCGAAGCCAAAGAAGGATGAAATAGTGATTTTCAAGAGTTTCCTCAAAGCTGGTTTGAGATTTCCTTTGAATAGGATGATTACCGATGTGCTAAAAAAGTTTGGTATCTATTTTCATCAATTAACTCCTAATGCTATTGTTAGGCTTAGTGTTTATATTTGGGCTCTCCGAAGCCAGGGGGTGGAGCCATTTGCCGAAGGTTTCTAGCGGGTACACGAGCTACATTATCAAACTAAGGCCAGAAAAGATGGGTTACATGAAAATTTTGGTTGTTATAATTTTGCCTATTGGAAGACTACGAAGTTTCCTGTAATCAGCTATCGAAGCAAGTGGCCGACGGGCTGGAAGTCAGAATGGTTCTACGTCAAAGTTGACGATGACAAGGAGAAGCTAGTACAGAGCCCGCTTGAATTGATATTCAGAGAGACCAGACCCCACTGCAATATGACACCAGAAGGTCCAACTCAAATCGCGTTGACTGAATTCAGGATTATTGCTGAGCACATTGGCACTAGAGATCTTGTGCAGGAATTTTTGTCGTTCAAAATATTTCCAACTATGAAGGAATGGGCTATGCCGAAGCTCAAGAAAGAGAAGAAAGAAGGAGAACTTGTCCGCCTGCCCTACCATTACAAGTTCAAGAAATATTTTAAAGAACCCTGCTAAAAATGGTTCGAAACAATTGAAGTAATGAGTACTGAAATTCTTGGAAATTATTCTAAAAAAGAAGATCAATTGATGACAGCAGCCTTCGGCACCCGGCCGAAACGAAGGCTAAATAGAGTACTTGATGCTATAGGTTTTGAATACCCTGACTACGAGCGGCTAGACAAGGGTGCCGAAGGGCAAAAAAGAAAACGAGTGGCCAGCGTTTTAACTAGAGACGACGAAGATCAACCAGAAAAGAAGAAAGAAAAACTTGAGCCGAAAGCAATTGCCCCAAGAAAGAGAAAAGCTCCGTCTCCGAAGCCTGCATCACCGAAGCCAGCATCTCCGAAGCCAGCATGTCCAGAACCAGAAATATTGGCCCGAGATGAAGAAGTGTCTGTGGTACCTTCTGCTGCCGAAGTGGAAGAAATTTTGAAGGTAATGACTGAATCTTTGCCTACCAAGCTAAGTCCGCTGGCACCGGAACTGACAAAGTTTTTTCAGAAGGACAAAGAGACTTCGGCAGTAGAAAGTCCTGCGAAGCCGAAAAAACGAAGAATCATTCAAGTGACAGATGTGATCCATGGGACACCATCACCGACATCGGTATCAAAAATTGTTGTTGCCAAGACCGCCGAAACCGCCAAAGATGCCGCAGCCGAAGCCACCAGAGTGGAAACCCCCGAAGCTGAAACCGGCGGAGCCGAAACTGCCGGGGCCAAAGCCGGGGCCACAGAAGATCCGAACCTGGAAGAGACACTTGAAGTTATTGATAATATACTCCTGAAAATGGCTGAAGAAGAAGCTGCTGTGGTCGCGGCAAGCGCAGCTACTGAAAAATAGAAAAAACAAGTTGAAGACGTTTTGGAAGGAGATTTTAAATTTCAAGATTTACTTGGACAAGAATTAATAGATGCTGAAAAAGAAGAGCTTAAAAGATATGCCGTATCCTGTGGATATAAGCCTGGGGCTATGCTATTTGGTGGAGTTAACGAAGGGAAACTGAGATGTCTTCGAAACCGCAGCGAGGCTAAAATTATTAGAACCCTCTCGAAAAGCATTGGCCTGCCGAAACTAGAAGCGGACCTCTGCCGCTACCAGCGACACCATATCGCTGGAAGCTTGCTTTATGCTAATTTTAAGGTAAAAAATATTGTTACCATTTTATTATTATTATTAATTTTTTAGGTCATTTTCTAATGAAGACTGTTTTGACAGAGTATACTACTAAGTAAGGTTCTAAAAATGCAACAAGATCTCGAAGAGGAGAAGAACAAGGTTATCATCAAAGATTTGGAAGAAAAAGTTGAAAATTACGAAGCTATTCTAAAAGAGAAGGACTTCGCCATCCAAGATTTTGAAATCATGGCTAAAGAGCACGAAGGTGCATTGGAAAAGAAGGACTTTGTTATTCAGTCTATGGAAGGCTCCTTGGCTGAAGTCCAAGCCGAGAATGATAGCTTAAAGAATCAATTGCTTAAACAATCAGAAAAATTTGAGTAGGAAAAGAAACACCTTGAAACAAGTCTTAAAACTGAGATGGATAAAAATTCAAATCTGCAAACATCCTTGAAAGAACTCCAAGAGAAATGCCTAAGCTTCGGCAGCCGATGCGTGCAGCGGCTGAAGGATGTGTTTCATTCTATCGGAGCCAGCTCTGAAAAATTTACACCTTCGGCTGCGAACCTGCCCAGCACATTAGAATATATTGAAGGCGAGGTTGATGCTCTTGACGAAGTTATTGGTGGGCATGCCGACTTCTGCGCCATGGTAGCTTCTCGGGGCACAACTGCCGCTTTTTTGAAGGCCGGCTGTACGCATGGAAATATTGTAAATAGACCAAACTTCAGCTTATCAGCGTCAGATCTAATAGATATCCCAAGCCTGGCCCGAAGCATTGGAAATAGATTCATGACCCAGATCTGGGTAAATGGGGGGCGAAAAATGGTAGGTGACGAAGCTCGAAGTCATCTTAAGCCGGTAAGAAACTTATATTTGTTACTTTTACCTTCTCCTTGAAATTTGCACCTATCTTACTCTGATCCTTGATATCCGCAGGATGACGAAGCTGAAGTATGATGAAGCTGAAGTTTTGATGAAATCTAGCCTGAAGCTTGATAGTTGCTTCACCATACTTTCCTGCAAAAATTCTGGAGAGACTTTTGTAATATAATTATGGAATAACTCATGTAAATTTGTACATACCTTGTAATATATTTTGTTTCCGTTATCTTCATCCAATCTGCTTTGCTGTGGA
Source organism: Zea luxurians (assembly GCA_029449295.1). Taxonomy (NCBI): domain Eukaryota; kingdom Viridiplantae; phylum Streptophyta; class Magnoliopsida; order Poales; family Poaceae; genus Zea; species Zea luxurians. The sequence continues at coordinate 44,512,394 of JAOPSE010000004.1, read as the reverse complement.
CAAAACTCCTCTTTTGAGCCGAAGGCAAAAAACACCTTCCCTTCTTTTCGTACACAACGAAGCATAAAAATTTTTCCTTCGAAGTCTTTTCTCATTGCCGAAGCACCTGTCTTTTTCGTGTGGTATGATGATGATTCTATATATGTCTAAATGAATGTTTATGAATGCAAATGACATGATGGAATGTATTGTGCAAATGAATATTGAGACACATGTTCAAAAATCATGATCACAGCCCTTTCATCCCGTTAGGAACGATTCGAATCTTTTGCCGTTTACTTTTCGGCTTCATCGTTTACTTTTCGGTGTATCAGCATTGACTTTTCACTGTAAGCCTCCCTTGGGAGCTTCTTCGCCTTTTACTTTCAGCGGAATCAGCGTTGACTTTTCGCTGTAAGCTCTGCATTCCCTTAGGAACGACTTTTGAGCTTTTCCCTGATTTCTTTTCTTTTTCCTTTGCATTTACATTTACATCTTTGGGGGATATCATTCTTATAGAATTGAAATAAGGAAAATTACATGTTGTGGCCCCATTAAAAACCTTTCTCCCCCTTTGGAAAGGAAAAGGGTGCCAGAAAAAAGGAATAGAAAAAATTACATCAAGCTAAACATAATATCGCCGAAGCTCATCTGCGTTCCACGATCTAGGAATGTCGTTGCCGTCCATATCCTTTAATCTGTAGGAACCGGGTCTTGACGAAGATACTACCAAGAAAGGGCCTTCCCACTTCAGCTGTAGTTTGCCTACCGTGTCTGGGTTGGCCACTCTCCGAAGCACCAAATGTCCTGGCTTGATGTTCTTCAACCGAACCTTTCTGTCACACCATTTTATTGTTTCGGCTTGGTATTTATTGATGTTTTCCACAGCCTGAAGCCTGATCCCTTCTATAGCATCCTTTTCCATAGAGCAATCAGCTTCATCTTCGCCTTCTGCCAAAGCTATTGTTCTTATAGATCCTGCTTTGGCTTCTTCCGGTGTTATTGCTTCGTCGCCGAACAATAGTTTAAATGGCATAAAGCCTGTTGATCTTGACGTTGTTGTGTTATGGCTCCACACCACTTTGATTAATTCTTCTGGCCACTTTCCCCTGGGCTGATTGAAGATTGACTTCATTATTCCTGTCATTATGATCCCATTGGCTCTTTCGACTAGTCCATTTGATTCTGGATGCCGAACTGCGCAAAATGGATCTTCGTGCCAATTTGGTCACAAAACTCTTTGAAAACTTCGGAGTCAAACTGCGTTCCATTGTCCACAGTAATGGCCTTCGGCACTCCGAAGCGACAAACAATGTTTTGCCAGAAAAACTTTTGGACGGTGACCGAAGTTATTGTGGCTAAAGGCTTTGCCTCAATCCACTTAGAAAAATATTCCACTGCCACTACAACATATCTTAAATTTCCTTGTGCTGGTGGTAGCGGACCTAACAAATCAAGGCCCCACCTTTGTAACGGCCAAGTGGGTTGTATTAACTGAGTTAGAGACGAAGGTTGTTTTTGATCTCTTGCACATTTCTGACAACCTTCGCACTTTTGCACTAGTTCCGCTGCATCCGAAGCTGCTTTTGTCCAATAAAATCCTTGGCGAAAAACTTTTCCCAACAAAGGCCTAGATCCGATATGAGATCCAGACAGGCCTGCATGTATTTCCTTCATCAATTCTATACCTTCAGCTCTGGACAAACACTTGAGCAACGGGGAACAGACCCCACGCTTATATAATTCCCCTTCTATAATAACATATGGCCGAGCTCTTGCTTCTATCCTTCTGTTATAAGCTTCATCATCCGAAAGAAAATTACCCTGAAGGAAAGAGATGATTTCAGTTCTCCAATCTTCACTATAGACAGGGGATATGTTGAGGACCGCTCTTTCAAGAAGCTCAACCGAAGGTGCTTTTATTGTTTCAAAAAATACATCCGAAGGTAAAGGCAGCCCCTGTGCCGCTGACTTGGCTAACAGATCAGCATATTCATTTTCTCCGCGAGGAATATTTTTCACAGAGAATCCTTCAAAGGAAGCCTCGATCCTTCGGACTGTATCTAGATATTTTTCAAGCTTCGGATCTCTTGCTTTATAGCTCTTGTCAATATGACCAGAAATAACATGGGAGTCAGTTTTAAGAATAGCCCTTCTGATCCCCATTGCCTTTAATTTCCGAAGACCCAAGAGCAGAGCTTTGTACTCAGCAATATTATTTGTGCAACTGAAATCAAGTCTTGCCGCATAACAAGTTCTAACTTTGGAAGGTGAAACCTACACAACAGCTGCTCCTACTCCGAAGGTCCCCCAAGACCCATCGCAGAACACTGTCCATGCTTCGGCATCTTTATTCATTTCTTCTTCCTGAGCTCCTGGCGTCCAGTCAGCAATGAAGTCTGCCAACGCTTGGGACTGAATCGAAGATCTATGGACATAATCAATACAAAATTTATTGAGCTCTGCAGCCCATTTTCCTATCCTTCCAGTAGCTTCTCGGTTTCTTATAATATCCTTCAAGGGTTGTGAAGAAGGAACAATTATGTTGTAAGCTTGAAAATAATGCCGAAGCTTCCTAGAGGCCATCAAAACAGCATACAGTACCTTCTCCAATTCTGTATAATTTTTCTTTGATAAACTAAGAACTTCGGACACAAAGTATATTGGGGCCTGCTTTTTGACTTGGCCTTCAAGCTTCTCTTGAACAAGTGCTGCACTTACCGCTGAGTGCGAAGCTGCTACATATAATAACAAAGGAGCCCCTGGCGTTGGTGGAGTTAATGTTGTTAGATCTATTAAATATTGCTTCAGCTCCTCGAAGGCTTTCTGCTGGACTGGTCCCCACTGAAAAACTTTAGCTGACTTCAACACTTCGAAAAATGGCAAATTTCTCTCTGCTGATCTGGATATGAATCTGTTGAGAGATGCCAGTCTTCCTGTCAATCTTTGAGCCCCCTTCTTCGTACTTGGTGGTTCCATTCGAAGGATAGCTTCGATTTTGTTTGGATTAGCCTCAATTCCTTTTGTTGAAACTAGGCAACCAAGAAATTTCCCCTTCTTCACTCCGAAGACACATTTTTCTGGGTTTAGCTTTAAACCAGCCTGTCTAAAATTAGCGAAGGTCTCCAGCAGATCAGCAATGTGATTATCTTGCTTCGTGCTTTTTACAATGATATCATCAACATAAGTTAGCACATTCCTACCTATCTGAGAATGGAGAACCTTCGCTGTCATTCTGCTGAAGCTTCCTCCAGCATTCTTAAGCCCCTCAGGCATCCGAAGGTAACAATATGTTCCACTAGGGGTTATGAAGCTGGTCTTCGATTCATCCTCCTTCTTCATCCAGATTAGATGATAGCCTGAATAACAATCCAACAGACTCATAAGCTCTGAAGAAGCTGCTGCATCGACCAAAGAATCTATCCTTGGCAATGGAAACTCGTCCTTCGGACAGGCCTTATTGAGATCAGTAAAATCGATACACATTCTCCATTTACCATTGGCCTTCTTCACCATAACAGTGTTAGCCAACCATTCTGGGTATTTTACCTCTCTAATAACTCCAGCACTGAGGAGTCTTTTCACTTCATTCCGAGCACCTTCGGCCTTGTCATTAGACATCTTCCGAAGTCTCTGCTTTCTGGGTCTGAAAGATGGGTCAACATTGAGCGAGTGCTCAATAACATCCCTGTTAACTCCGCAAAGATCATTAGCTGACCAAGCAAAAACATATTTATTGTTGAACAAAAACCGTATCAAGGTTTTCTCCTGTTCTTCGGACAATTGAGATCCCAATAGCACCTTCTGCTCTGCTATGTCCTCACATAAGAGCATGGGTTTTGGCTGATCAGCCGAAGTAGCTTTTTCCCTTCTGAACTTGTACTGCTCACAAGCTTCAGCTCCATCTATGTTATGGATCGCTTTTGAATCTGTCCAATTTCCTTCGGCCCTTCTGGTAGCTTCCTGACTTCCATGAATAGCGATGGGCCCTTGGTCCGAAGGTATCTTCATGCAAAGGTAAGCTGGATGAAGAATTGCTTCGAAGGCATTGAGAGTACCACGACCAATGATAGCATTGTAAGGATACTCCATGTCAACAATGTCAAACACAATTTGCTCAGTCCTTGTATTGTTAACAAACCCGAAGGTTACTGGCATGGTGATCTTCCCAAGTGCTACAATTTGCCGTCCTCCGAAGCCACAAAGGGGGTGCGTAGCATCATGGATCTTGTCTTCGGGCTCTTTCATTTGTCTGAAAGCTTTAGCAAATATGATATCAGCTGTGCTTCCTGTATCAGCCAAAACATTATGGACCAAAAATCCTTTGATCACACAAGAGATAACCATAGCATCATTGTGTGGGTAATCCTTGAGTTGAAGATCCTCTTGGGAGAAGGTAATTGGAATGTGAGACCATCTTGACTTGATGAAGGGTCCTTGCACCCCGACGTGTTGTACCCTTCTCTGTGCTTCCTTCTTCTGCTTCTTGTTGGCTGGCTCTGAGCATGAACCGCCTGTTATTGGGAGTACCAGCTTCGGGGCCGAAGCAGCTCCAGCTTGATCGTTGAACGAAGCCATCAGCTCAAAAAAGTGGAAGTGTGTTGACCGGAGGTGGGCGCCAATGTTGGGGGCTTGTTCTCAAATGCTATGAATTAAGAACAAGGCAACATAAAAATGTTAAATGTTAATGCCCTTCGTCCGCTGAAACATTATCTCCCCAAGGATTTAATGAACTCCGGACGAAGGTCGCAGGCAAAATATCACGAAGGTCATACCTTCGTGATTAAACTTATATAATAATGTAAAATGAAGTATAACATGTAAAATATATGCCAGAAACAGATAACATTATTCGTATATTTCATTATATGGATCTGAATATTAAAACATGCTATTTGGGTACGTTTATACCTTTTCCTTGACGAAAAACAATAATTCCAGTGTGATGCGTCGGCAATTACAGGAATGCGTGAACAGTAAAGGAATACTGTTCACTATTTATAGGCACAGGACACAGCCTGTGAAGAATTACAGTCATGCCCCTCATAAAAGTTTACAACAATGACCCAGACCCCTATGAGCTAAAAGGTCATTCCATCTTTAAGTCGGTTCGACCCTTCATCTTCGGATATGTTATAATACTGAAGCTTCATGAATGATGCCTTCGGCGTCACGTACAAGCGGCTTCAGCCGAAGCTATTTCTTTCTGTAGGACCTTCAGCGACGAAGCATGGTCCCAACAAGTGGGTTAGATAAAAAATAATGCTCATAAACTAAAGTTGAATAAAACCATCACAAAAGCACATCTGGGGGTAAATCTTTTCCTTATAATTTGATATACATGGGTGCAGACCAACAGGCCGGGCTTACGAGGGCGGGCCTCACCGTGTTGGCGTACACATATGCGCAACCTAGTTACAAAGGAAGAAAACTCAACCTCCCAGTTTTGCCTTTATGGATAGAACTTACGGAGATGCTCTATATTCCAGGGGTTGGGAAGAGGTACTACTTCTATTGTGGCAAGGCGGACACACCCGGGTCGGCATATTTCCGTCACCATGAAGGGTCCTTCCCAACTGGGGGAGAGTTTGTGGAGTCATTCTCGGTTCAGTACTCGCCTTAGGACTAGGTCCCCGACCCTGAGCTCCCTACTATGCACAAACCGTTGGTGCCTAAGTCCCACCTTAAAGGCTAGACCACACTTAAATAGGAATAAAACGTCAGTCCCTCGAATCTAGTCTGACGAGGCCAATAACAGGATCAAGTACCACGTACTCACTCGATGGTGAGGCACAGAGCAAATACAATAAAACATAAAACCATACATTAAGGAGTATTAAATTTATTACAACATCATCGGAGTTTAGCAAAAGCAGTGATCATTGTTTGGAATGCAGCGGAATAAAACTAACGATAAATAAATGGAGGATTGGGGAAGCCTGTCCCATCACTCCTCATGCTCCTCGTCTACCGAGGTAGGGTCCCACTCGACTGTCAAACCTGGTGGCAAGGTGGACGGCCAAGTCACTCCAGCAACCATGTCCTCCAGAGAACCTGTAAAAAATTGTGCCACAAGCAAGGCTGAGTATACTAATACTCAGCTAGACTTACCCGGTGTGAGGAGTCAACTCCTCTACCTCTAGACATGCAGCTATTTGGCCGAGGGGTTTGGTTTGCCAAAAGCACTAGCTGAGTCTAAAATCAAATTTTAGCTTTTCAAGTTTTAGTGTGACTCTCTTAAGACTAAATGTGTACCTAGCTAATCATACATGGTATCAAACATTTAGCAATCAACATCTTTTGCCATGTCAACTCATTTCCACTTATTACTCAATGCAGTACAATGGATCAAGCAGTCTCATTAGCTGCAAGAAGCAGACGATTCGAATCGAGTTTTTATCCTTGCAAGGTAAACCTAAACACACGACGTGGCGAGGCACTCTGTCCCCACACACATCAATCGTCCCCATCGATTCCCTGGCAACAGATCAAGGCTCACCGCCTTGGCGTACAATGCCTCACTGACCCCGACTGTCGTCGTGCAGTGACCGCACTTGTACCCACCATAACCGGAATGGGAGACCACGTCTCAGGTCGCGTGAGGGGTAAAGTCTGCGGGCAGGTTCACTTAGGTACTAGGCTTACCGATTTACCATATTTCTCGGCATGTGTTTAGTACGTTCAAACGCTTGACACAGGTAACCACACGTTAAATCCTTATTCCAATTTCATCTCGTAGACTACGCATCCCCATGGGTCCGTGTCCACAGACTATCATCATTCTATTATCAAAAATGGATACAACCAATTCCTGACCTCGCGCGAGTGCTCGAAAAATCATTTGACTTCTACCAAGATCCCTAATTAGCAAAGCAGCTACTCGACCTAGCATACTAGTATCCATCTCAAAGGGGATCCTGAGTTCATGCAACTAGGGTTTTAGTCAACTCCTACACTTAAGTGCACAGTACAAGCCTACAAACATTAAGTGTAGTAAAATAACATATATAAATGGTTATGCATAAAATCGGGGCTTGCCTTCCAAAGTTGGGGCAGGCAGATCCTCGATGGCAGACTCTGGTGCTGACTCCTGGGCTACCTCCTGAGCAACTCCTTGCTCTGGAACAAGGATGTATTCCCCGTCAGCGAGATTACAGTCTATCAAATGCAATGAGTAAGATATATGCATAAAAATAAAATGAAAATTTGTAAAGGTTATGCATAGCAAAAACAATGCCTAAGTTTAGTGGTTCTCTAGGGTTTCTTTTGGGTATACTTAAGGGTCTTGTACTTTCATCTTTGAGATATTGAATGAAGTTACACTCCTTAATTATATTTTTATGTTCCATGAGTTTCTTGAAAGGTTTTGGTTGTACATTATCTATTTCTCCCAAAATTCCCTTTTTCTTGTTATTGTGCTTCTTATTAAGCATTTTTTGTTTTTAAACTATCATGGTCAGTTAACATTTTCCAAAAATGTTGTAAAAATTACAATGGGTAAATATTTACCTCTGTGCGTTATCCTAGAAATGTGAGGTTGAAATTAATTTAGATGCTTTCTGTGGAAATTTATCAAAAGTAAGGGTAAAAGGGCACTTTACACTATAGCTCTGATTTCTGTGAGGTTTTTGGGTCAACACTTATTTTTGTCAAGATTCATAGATGATAATAGGTCTCTGTGTTAAAAGTCACAGAAAAAGACCTACTAGATATTTAGTTGTGATTTTCTGAAGTTTAATGCCAAAAGGGTACTTATAACTAACTTACTATTTGATAAATATCAAACAACAGAACTTAAATTTTTCCTAGGTTCTTAATAACATATTATGAGTTATCCCAAGGCTTGGGGTGGTTTCTCCTCGGGATTATTTTTCTAAGATTTTTCCTAAGTTTTCATTGTTTTAATGAAATAAAAGGTAATGCATTTCTTTTGTACTAATAGAGGGTCTAACAAAAATTTTCAGTGAACTATATTAAATAAGTGAGCTAGAAAAATGTGGTTGCCCCCTGGTTCTTATTTTAAACTACCTTTTCTATTTTCTTTAACTTTGGGCCAAAATGAGTTTAAATGGTAAACCCTATCTTAAGTTGGTGCACTGAGGAATGTACTATTTTTAAACAGGTTAGGGAATGGCTATTGTTGGGGACTTGTTCTCAAATGCTATGAATTAAGAACAAGGCAACATAAAATGTTAAATGTTAATGTCCTTCGTCCGTCGAAGCATTATTTCCTCAAGGATTTAATGAACTTCGGGCGAAGGTTAAAACGATACAATTACGAAGGTTGAATTTTCATAATTAAATTCTCAAAGATTATATGAAACAATGTGAGATATGAAGCATTAAAAACAAGTAAACTATAAGCAAACAACATCATTTACATATCATATAAACCTGGTGTATTCAAATATAATATTAGAGACATTTATACCTCTGCCTTGACAAGGAATAATTCCCGAGTGATGCGATTGTAATTACCAGAATGCGTGAACAGTAAAGGAATATTGTTCACTATTTATAGACACAAGACACAGCCTGTGAGGAATTACAATCATGCCCCTCATAAAAGTTTACAACAATGACTCAAACACTTGTGGACTAAAAGGTCATTCTACTTTTAAGTCGGTTTGCAATTCCGAAGCTTCATGAACAGCAACCTTCGGTCATCACGTGCCGACAGCTTCAGCCGAAGTTATTTCTTCCTACAGGACCTTCGGCGACGAAGCATGGTCCCAACAGTAGCCCCTTCGCGGTGCTAGATCGTTTTTCGTAACGAGCTTGATCCGTGAAAAAAGTCCCTTAGGCTTCAGGAAGCCGAAGGTCCGAAAAACACCTTCCCTGAGCTCGTTGTCGAGAAACGATTCAGTTTCCAAGCGTGTAGCGGTCCCACCCTGCAGGGTTACTATTTGGTCTCTGCGGTCCACCGCGCAGCGGGTGTAAGCAGCTGTTTGCCTAGTGTGTAAATCCTGACGATTCACCTTCTTACCTACAGCACTATATAAACAGACGGGTAGGTGTGAAGTTACCACAGCATTCATTGCTATTGCACTGTTTTGCTGCCAAAATTTTTAACCATAGCCGAAGCTTGACTCTCGCAAGCAGACGAAGCTCCAATTTTAAAGCCTACTTCATCAGAAGAAAAAGCTTCGGAAGAAAAAGTTCTTTAGTTCCCAAGAAATTCAGAATTAAATGGCCAGAGTGCGCTCTACCGCTAGAGTTGAGCGTAAGGGAGGCGAAGCTGAAGGAGCGGAGACTGTTCCTATCTCCGAAGCGATGCAACGATCCGGACTGGTGACCTAGGAAGGAATTCGTACTGCCGAGACAGGGCAGACTGCTACCGAGACAGAAGAAGCTGTTGCCGAAGCGGAAGAAGGAAATATTGAGGAAGGTGATTCTGATGATGATTATCATATTGCCGTGCCAAGCAAGCCCAGCCACTTGGACTTCGGGAAGTCGATTGTCTCCAAGGCTGATTTCTCCAAGATGGTGAAGTCGGGTTATTTCAGTGAGAATGAGAAGAAGCTACTTCGCTTCAGGGGGGGGAAGAAACTACCCCGAAGCCAGAAAAAGATGAAATAGTTATTTTTAAGAGCTTTCTAAAAGCTGGATTAAGATTCCCCTTAAATAGGATGATATCTGATGTGCTGCAAAGATTTGGTATCTACTTTCACCAACTGACTCCCAACGCAATTGTCAGGCTCAGCGTCTATATCTGGGCTCTCCGAAGTCAGGCGGTGGAGCCATTTGATGACAGCTTCTGTCGAGTTCATGAGTTGCATTACCAAACTAAGGCTAGAAAAGATGGATTGCATGAGAATTTTGGCTGCTATAATTTTGCTTATCGGAAAACCACAAAGTTTCCCGTGATCAACTACCGAAGCAAATGGTCGGCAGGTTGGAAATCAGAATGGTTTTATGTCAAAATTGATGAAGATAAAGAGAAGCTGGTTCAGAGCCCTCTTGAATTAATCTTCGGAGAAACAAGACCCCGATGCAAAATGGTAGTAGAAGGTCCAACTTGGGCTGCACTGGGCGAATTCAAAATTATAGCAGAACATATTGGCACTAGAGATTTAGTGCAAGAATTCCTGGCTTTCAGAGTTTTTCCAACGATGAAAGAGTGGACAATGCCGAAGCTTGAAGGGGAAAAGAAAGAGGGGGAACTCGTCAGGCTACCTTATCATTATAAATTCAAGAAATTTTTTAAAGTGCCCTGCCAAAAATGTCTTGATACAATTGAAATGATGAGCAATGAAATTCTTGGGAACTACTCTAAAAAAGAGGACCAACTGATGACAGCGGCCTTCAGCACTCGGCCGAAACGAAGGCTGAACAGAGTGCTTGATGCCATAGGATTTGAATACGCTGACTACGGTCGACTGGGCGGAGATGCCGGAGGCCCTGAAGCGAAAAAGGATTGCTAGCGCTACTGACGAAGAGGTCGTCAAGGTAGCCAAGAAGAAAAAGAAAGATTCTGAAAGTCTTAGCGCTGAAGAGTTAAATCCTGAGCCGAAGGTGGCCACTTCAAGAAAGAGAAAAGGTGCGTCCCCGGAGCCGAAAACGTCGGTCCGAGAAGAAGATATTCCTGCTTCTCCTTCTGCTGTTGAAGTAGAAGAAATTATGAAGGTAATGACTGAACCCTTGCCTATCAGGCTAAGTCCACTAGCACTGGAACTGACGAAGTTTTTTCAGAAGGACAAGGCAGCTTCGGCAGCAGAAAGTCCTGCGAAGTCGAAAAAAACGGAGAATTATTCAAGTAACAGATGTGATCCACCAGACGCCGCCACCGGCAACGGTGCCGAAAATTCCCTTTGCTGAAACTGCCGAAGCCGAAGCTACTGGGATGAAAACTACTGAAGCTGAAACCAGCGAACCCGAAGCTACCGGGGCCGAAGTCGGGGCCACCGAAGAGTCGAACCTGGAAACTACACTTGAGGTTATTGACAATATTCTCCTGAAAATGGCCGAAGAAGAAGCTACTGTGGCTGCAGTGAATACAGCAACTGAAAAGGGGAAAGAGCAAATTGGTGAAATTTCTGAAGGAGAAGATTTTAACTTTCAATACCTACTTGGACAAGAGTTAACAGACACTGAGAAAGAGGAGTTGAAAAAATATGCCATATCTTGCGGATATAAATCAAGCGCTATGCTATTTGGTGGGGTGAACGAAGGGAAACTAAGGTGTCTTCGGAACCGCACCGAGGCCAAAATTATCAGAACCCTTTCCAAAAGCATTGGCTTGCCGAAGGTGGAAGCCGACTTGTGTCGTTATCAACGACACCACATCACCGGAAGCTTGCTTTATGCTAACTTCAAGGTAACGAATATTTTTGTTATTTTATTACTGTTATTATTAACTTTTGGGTCGTGTTCTAACGAAGATCATTTCGACAGAGCATATTATTAAGCAAGGTTCTGAAAATGCAACAAGATCTGGAGGAAGAGAAAAATAAAAACTGTCATTCAAGATTTGACTAAAAAGATTGAAAACTACGAAACCAATCTGAAAAAGAAAGACTTCGCAATCCAAGATCTTGAAATCATGGTCAAAGAGCACGAAGGTGCATTAGAAAAGAAAGATTTTGTTATTCAGACCATGGAGGGCTCTTTAGCTGAAGTCCAAACTGAAAATGATAAATTAAAGAATGAATTGCTCCGTCAATCAGAAAAATTCGAGCAAGAAAAGAAATATTTTGAAACAAGCCTGAAAGCTGAAGTGGATAAATACTCAAATTTGCAGAAATCCTTTACAGAACTTCAGGAGAAATGCTTAAGCTTCGGCATCCGATGTGTGCAGCGGCTGAAGGACGTATTTCACTCTATCGGAGCTAGCTCTTCGAAATTTACACCTTCAGCTGAAAATATGCCAAGAACATTAGAACATATTGAAGGAGAAGTTGATGACCTTGACGAAGTTATTGGTGGGCACGCTGACTTCTGCGCCCTGGTATCTTCTCGGGGCACAGCTGCTGCTTTTTTGAAGGCTGGCTGCACATATGGAAACATCGTGAACAGACCAAACTTCAGCTTATCAGCTTCAGATTTGTTAGATATCCCAAGCTTAGCCAGAAGCATTGGAAATAGATTCATGACCCAGATTTGGGTAAGTGGCGGGCGGAAAATGGCAGGCGACGAAGCTCGAAGCCATCTGAAGCCGGTAAGAAACTTATGTTTGTTACTTTTACCTTCTCCTTTGAAATTTGTACCTTTCTTACTGTGCTGTTTGATATATAGGATGATGAAGCTGAAGATTGACAATGCTGAAGTTTGACAAAACTGAAGACGAAGCCTTGGCTGATGCTTAAAATTGCTTGTAATGCGCTTTCCTGCAAAAATTCTTGGAGAAACTCTTGTAATATAGATATGGAATAACTTATGTAAATTTGTACATACCTTGTAATATATTCTGTCTCCTATAACCACATCCAGTCTGCTTTGCTGTGGACGAAACTTCTCTTTTGAGCCGAAGGCGAAAAACACCTTCCCTTCTTTTCGTACACAACGAAGCATAGAAAATTTTTCCTTCGAATCTTTTCCTTATTTTCTGAAGCACCTGTCTTTTTTGTGTAGCATGATGATGACTCTACATATGTCTAAATGGATGTTTATGAATGCAAATGACATGATGATATGTTATGTGCAAATGAATATTAGGACACATGTTCGAAAAAAAACATAAGCACGGCCCTTCGTCCCCTTAAGAATGATAAAAATCTTTTTGCCGTTTACTTTTCGGCTTCACCGTTTACTTTTCGGTGTATCAGCGTTGACTTTTCGCTGTAAGCCTCCCTTAGGAGCTTCTTCGCCTTTTACTTTCAGCGGAATCAGCGTTTATTTTTCGCTGTAAGCCTCCCTTAGGAGCTTCTTCGCCTTTTACTTTCAGCGGAATCAGCATTTATTTTTCGCTGTAAGCTCTGCATTCCCTTAGGAACGACCTTTGAGCTTTTCCCTGTTCTCTTTTCTTTTTTCTTTGCATTCGAAGGTGCTTTCTCAGCTTTTACATTTACATTTTGGGGGATATCGCTCTTATAGAATTGAAATAAGGAAAAGAAAAATTACATGTTGTGGCCCCATTAAAAACCTTTCTCCCCCTTTGGAAAGGAAAAGGGTGCCACAAAAAAGAATATAAAAAATTACATCAAACTAAACATAATATCGCCGAAGCTCCTCCTCATTCCACGATCTAGGAATGTCATTGCCGTCCATATCCTTCAATCTGTAGGAACCAGGTCTTGACGAAGATGCTACCAAAAAGGGGCCTTCCCACTTCAGCTGTAATTTGCCTACTGTTTCAGGGTTAGCTACTCTTCGAAGTACCAAGTGTCCTGGTTCAATATTCTTTAGCTTGACCTTTCTATCATGCCATTTTATTGTTTCAGCTTGGTATTTATTGATGTTTTCCACAGCTTGAAGTCTAATCCCTTCAATAGCATCTTTTTCCACAGAACAATCAGCTTCGTTTTCGCCTTCTGCCGAAGCTACTGTCTTATCGTTCCTGTTTTAGCCTCTTCTGGGGTTATTGCTTCGTCACCAAACAATAGTTTAAAGGGTGTAAAGCCTGTTGATCTTGAAATGGTTGTGTTATGACTCCACACCACTTTGATTAACTCGTCTGGCCACTTTCCCCTTGGCTGATTGAAGATTGACATCATTATTCCTGTCATTATGATCCCATTGGCTCTTTCAACAAGTCCATTAGATTCTGGGTGTCGGACTGATGCAAAATGGATCTTCGTGCCGATTTGATTGCAAAATTCTCTGAAGGCTTCAGAATCAAACTGTGTCCCATTATCCACAGTTATGGCCTTCGGCACTCCGAAGCGACAAACAATGTTTTGCCAGAAAAACTTTTGAATAGTAAACGAGGTTATTGTGGCTAAGGGCTTTGCCTCAATCCACTTGGAAAAATATTCCACTGCCACCACCACATATCTTAAGTTCCCCTATGCAGGTGGTAATGGACCTAGCAAATCCAGACCCCACCTTTGCAATGGCCAAGTGGGCTGTATTAATTGAGTTAAAGACGAAGGTTGTTTTTGATCTCTTGCACATTTCTGACAACCTTCGCACTTTTGAACTAAATCCGCTGCATCCGAAGCTGCCTTTGGCCAATAAAATACTTGGCGAAAAACTTTCCCAAGCAAGGGCCTAGATCCAATATGAGATCCACATAGACCTGCATGTATGTCCTTCATTAATTCTATACCTTCGGATCTGGATAAGCACTTGAGCAATGGGGAACAGACCCCGCGCTTGTATAACTCCCCTTCTATTATGACATATGGTCGAGCTCTTGCTTCTATTCTCCTGTTATAAGCTTCGTCGTCTGAAAGAAAATTACCCTGAAGGAAAGAGATGATTTCAGTTCTCCAATCTTCACTATAAACAGGGGATATGTTGAGGATTGCTCTTTCAAGAAGCTCGACCGAAGGTGCTTTTATTGTTTCAAAAAATACTTCCGAAGGTATAGGTAGCCCCTGGGCTGCTGACTTAGCCAATAGATCAGCGTAGGGCTGGAAAATTAGCTCGAGGCTCGCGAGCCGGCTCGAGCTCGGAGCGGCTCGGCTCGGCTCGGAGCGGCTCGCGAGCCTCGAACGAGCCGAGCCGAGCCTCTTCTTCGAGCTCGTTTTTGCAGCGAGCCGAGCCGAGCTGGCTCGTTCCAGCTCGCCGAGCCGGCTCGCGAGCCTTGCAAAAATGGTCAATTTATGGAATAATAATGAATATTAGATAATTTTATGGATAATAGCTCATTTTTTAGTCTTTGATGATGAATATATTACAAGTTATAATTTAATTTACTCATAATATAGAATGATGATTCTATATTTCAAATTTATATAATGTTAATTCACCAAATAATGCAACGAAAAGTACCAAAGTATGGCTCGCGAGCCGAGCCGGGCCGGCTCGCGAGCCAAGGTCGAGCCGAGCCGAGCCTCTTTCACCAGCTCGTGGAATGGACGAGCCGAGCCGATCCGAGCTCGTTCAGGCACCGAGCCACACCGAGCCGAGCCGAGCCGAGCCGAGCTCGGCTCGTTTCCAGCCCTAGATCAGCATCAGCGTATTCATTTTCTCCACGAGGAATATTTTTGACAGAGAAACCTTCGAAGGAAGCCTCAATCCTTCGGACTGTATCTAGATACCTTTCAAGCTTCGGGTCTCTTGCTTTGTAACTTTTGTCAACATGACCAGAAATAACTTGAGAATCAGTTTTAAGAATGGCCCTTCTGATTCCCATTGCCTTTAATTTCCGAAGACCCAAAAGCAGAGCTTCATACTCGGCGATGTTATTTGTGCAACTAAAATCAAGTCTTGCCGCATAACAAGTTTTAACTTTGGAAGGTGAAACCAACACAGCAGCCGCTCCTGCTCCGAAGGTTCCCCAAGACCCATCGCAAAGCACTGTCCATGCTTCGGCGTCTTTATTTGTTTCTTCCTCCTGAGCCCCTGGCGTCCAATCAGCAATGAAGTCTGCTAATGCCTGGGACTGAATCGAAGATCTATGAACATAATCAATACAGAATTCATTGAGCTCTGCAGCCCATTTTCCAATCCTTCCAGTAGCTTCTCGGTTCCTCGTAATATCCTTCAGAGGTTGTGAAGAAGGAACAATTATGTTGTAACCTTGAAAATAGTGCCGAAGCTTTCTAGGAGGCCATCAAGACAGCATACAGTACCTTCTCCAACTCTGTATAATTTTTCTTTGATAAACTAAGAACCTCGGATACAAAATATATTGGGGCCTGCCTCTTAACCTAGCCTTCAAGCTTCTCCTGAACAAGTGCTGCGCTTACCGCTGAGTGCGAAGCTGCCACATATAATAACAAAGGAGCCCCTGGCGTAGGTGGAGTTAATGTTGTTAGATCTATCAAATACCGCTTTAGTTCTTCGAAGGCCTTCTGCTGGAGTGGTCCCCATTGAAAGACTTCAGCTGTCTTCAACACTTCGAAGAATGGTAAGTTTCTCTCTGCTGATCTAGATATGAATCTGTTGAGAGATGCTAGCCTTCCTGTTAATCTTTGAGCCCCCCTTTTTTGTACTAGGTGGCTCCATTCGAAGTATAGCTTTGATTTTACTTGGGTTGGCCTCAATTCCCTTTGTTGAAACTAAGCAACTGAGAAATTTCCCCTTCTTTACTCCGAAGACACATTTTTCTGGATTCAGCTTTAGACCAGCCTGTCTAAAATTAGCGAAGGTCTCCTGTAAATGAGCAATGTGGTTATCCTGCTTCGTACTTTTTACAATGATATCATCAACATAAGTTAGTACATTCCTGCCTATCTGAGAATGGAGAACCTTTGCTGTCATTCTGCTAAAACTTCCTCCAGCATTTTTAAGCCCTTCAGGCATCCGAAGGTAGCAATATGTCCCACTAGGGGTTATGAAGCTGGTTTTTGGTTCATCTTCCTTCTTCATCCATATTTGATGATAGCCTGAATAGCAGTCCAGCAAACTCATGAGCTCTGATGAAGCTGCTGCATCAACTAAGGAATCTATCCTTGGCAATGGAAACTCGTCCTTCGGACAGGCTTTATTAAGGTCAGTAAAATCGATACACATTCTCCATTTACCATTGGCCTTCTTCACCATAACAGTGTTAGCCAACCATTCTGGATATTTTACCTCTCTAATAACTCCGGCAGTGAGGAGTCTTTTCACTTCATTTCGAGCACCTTCGGCCTTGTCATCAGACATCTTTCGAAGCCTCTGTTTCCTGGGTCTGAAGGATGGATCAACATTGAGCGAGTGCTCAATAACATCCCTGTTAACTCCGCAAAGATCATTAGCTGACCAAGCAAAAACATCTTTATTGTTAAACAAAAACCTTATCAAGGTTTTCTCCTGCTCTTCGGACAATTGAGATCCCAATAGCACCTTCTGCTCTGCTATATCCTCACATAAGAGCATGGGTTTCGGCTGGTCAGCCGAAGCAGCTTTTTCCCTTCTGAACTTGTATTGCTCACAAGCTTCAGCTCCATCTATATTATGGATTGCTTTTGAGTCTGTCCAATTTCCTTCTGCCCTTCTGGCAGCTTCTTGACTTCCATGAATAGCAATGGGCCCTTGGTCCGAAGGTATCTTCATGCAAAGATAAGCTGGATGCAGAATTGCTTCGAAGGCATTAAGAGTACCACGACCAATGATTGCATTGTAAGGGTACTCCATGTCAACGATATCAAACATAATTTGTTCAGTTCTTGTGTTGTTGATGAATCCGAAGGCCACTGACATTGAGATTTTGCCGAGTGCTACAATCTGCCTTCCTCCGAAGCCACAGAGGGGATGTGTGGCATCAAGAATTTTATCTTCGGGCTCTTGCATCTGTCTGAAGGCTTTAGCAAATATGATGTCGGCTGCACTGCCTCTATCAACCAAAACATTGTGGACCAGAAATCCTTTGATAACACAAGAGATAACCATAGCATCATTATGTGGGTAATCCTTGAGTTGAAGATCCTCTTGGGAGAAGGTAATAGGAATGTGAGACCATCTGGACTTGATGAAGGGTCCTTGCACCCCGACATGCTGTACCCTTCTCTGTGCTTCCTTCTTTTGCTTCTTGTTGGCTGGTTCTGAACATGAACCGCCTGTTATCGGGAGTACCAGCTTCGAAACCGAAGCAGCTCCAGCTTGAATATTGAACGAAGCCATTAGCTCAGAAAAAGTGGTAGTGAGTTCACCGGAGGTGGGCGCCAATGTTGGGGACTTGTTCTCAAATGCTATGAATTAAGAACAAGGCAACATAAAATGTTAAATGTTAATGTCCTTCGTCCGTCGAAGCATTATTTCCTCAAGGATTTAATGAACTTCGGACGAAGGTTAAAATGATACAATTACGAAGGTTGAATTTTCATAATTAAATTCTCAAAGATTATATGAAACAATGTGAGATATAAAGCATTAAAAACAAGTAAACTATAAGCAAACAACATCATTTACATATCATATAAACCTGGTGTATTCAAATATAATATTAGAGACATTTATACCTCTGCCTTGACAAGGAATAATTCCCGAGTGATGCGATTGTAATTACCGGAATGCGTGAACAGTAAAGGAATACTGTTCACTATTTATAGACACAAGACACAGCCTGTGAGGAATTACAATCATGCCCCTCATAAAAGTTTACAACAATGACTCAAACACTTGTGGACTAAAAGGTCATTCTACTTTTAAGTCGGTTTGCAATTCCGAAGCTTCATGAACAGCAACCTTCGGTCATCACGTGCCGACAGCTTCAGCCGAAGTTGTTTCTTCCTGCAGGACCTTCGGCGACGAAGCATGGTCCCAACAGCTATGTACCTCTCTAATTTTTCCTAACCCTAGTCTAACAGTGTAGCTATTTTTCCTTCTTTTATTTAGCTTTTGGCTAGTTTACTATTTAATTCAAAACTTTAAAATCTTCTGCAATACTTAGGGTGTTTTGTATTTTTCCTAAGTAGTTCACATTATTTAGAACCTAGCAAAATTGGTTTGACCAAATTTGGCTAAATAAAACTGAAGTTATGAATTTTACAAGTTCTGTTTGTATTTAAATGAATAATATTTAAAAGGTTTTCTGGAAAATCAGTTTACACCGAGGACCCTATGTTTTTCTTTAACCAACTCTCTCACTTATGCCCCTGCACAACTATTCCTCTGAGTCGCTGACCATTCAAAAACCCCCCTGACTTCTTTTCCTTCTTCCTCGAGGTCCCTCCCCCCTTTTGAATAGTACCCGCACAAGGAAATAGGGCGGCGCGGCTTACCGGCAGCGAGGGAGGTCCGGCGAAGGGCGGGGTTAGCTTCAGGAAGTCCTTGCGGTCATGACGAGGTATGACTCGACGACGGTGATGGCCGGAAGCGACCGGTTCACGTGCGCAGGCGGGCGAGCTCATCGACGACATGTGCTCCAGCCTATCCATGGTGATATAGTTCAATCCAAGGGCACGAGGAGCTTCACGGGGCACTAAGGAGTCTATCCGTGCAAGGAATTGAAGAAAGGCTCACCGTGGAGCTCGGTCTACGCTCGCAAGCGATCGGGTGAAGTCCGGTGACCTTGATCTGGTGTCTCAGGCGAGGCAGAGCTCGATTCCTCGCTCTGGGAGCTTCACCGAGGCACGTAGAGTCTCCTTCGAGGGTCGGACGGGGCTGGGAATGGCTCTGTTGGTCGGTCTACGGTGGTGGGTGCTCAGGCGGCCGCTGGCACGCCGTGTGCAGGGCAAACACCGGTGATCTTGCGCTCCGGCGAGGTCGAGAGCGAGCGGGGGCGTACGGTTGAAGTCCTTGGCTTGCTTTATAAGCGTGGGTGCAGGCAGTGGCACGGGCTTGGCTTGGCGCGGTGCGGGGCGCGCGGGTTCGGGCGCCGGGGCGTGCTCTGGCGAGGTCAGGGCGTGTCGAACACGTGGAGGTGTGTTTTTGCCTTTGTTCAAACGCTAGCTGAGATCGCAAACGTGCGAATCTTGGCAAAAATCCTGTGCAGACCTCTTCTTGGCACCTATGGCTATCTCTTCTATGTGAGTTCCAATGGGAGATATGCCCTAGGTCAGAAGATATGCGGACGCCAAATCTGGGTTGTCTCACTGTTCACCCAGAGACAAAAGTGATGTCAAATCATGTCAAATGGTTTTGGCTCGGGTTCAAATTTTTCCAGTGGGTTCCTTAGGCAGTTTGGCTCCTTTTTGGTATTCAGACCAAGTGGTTTTGGCGCCATTTACTAAGTGAACACGCCTGATCTTTAGATTAGGGTTCATTTTTGACTTAGAGAAGATTAGAGAGCTCTAGTGTGTTCTCTACTTAAAGAATGGATTTGGGGTCTTTAAGGGGCCTTTTTGTAATGTTTCCCCTCTGCATTTTATAGATTTTAGTGTGTACATAAACTTTGGTTAAGGATTAGAAACAAGAATTGGCCATTTGATTAGCTTGCCCCACTAATCCCTTGCTTGGAAGTCTAGTGCTTTAAGGGGTCTAGGGTTTAACCTTTTTGCCCAAGGTGACAATTGCTCAAAATGTTTGGGTAAAGCTTTTGTCATTAACATTTCTTAGTTAATCCATGGTTTCCAAGGTTTTGGTACTCTCTTTCGTCCACTTAACCACATGAGATAACATGTCATGGGTGCCAGTAGGGAGTGAGGGCCTTGGGTAACACCTAGGGTATGGATCATTTAGAGGGGTACCAAGAAGGTGGGTTTGTGTGTTGTAGATTCTTTAAGCCAAGTTTCTCTAATTATCTGTTCTTTGAATGTCATCCTCTTTGCAACTTCAGAAGGAAGTCCTTTTAAAATTATTGTCAAAGCTTACTTTACTCTTAACAACTAGGTTTTTCTTATATTTTGATACAAAGGGCAGATGGGGGTGGGGTTTTGGGATTACATACCGACTCTTTTGGGCAGAAAGTCGGGGAAGCGAGAACGTAGAAAATCCTCAGTTTCCCAAGTAGCCTCTTCTACTGAATGGTGGCTCCACTGAACCTTATACATCTTGATCGACCTTGCCCGAGTTGATCTCTCCTTTTGGTCCAATACCTTGACGGGGTGCTCTTGATAAGACAAGTCTAGTTCTATCTCCAATTCTAGGTTCCGGTAGCACTTCTGTGGGTAAGCGGACACACTTCCGTAGCTGAGATACGTGGAATACATCATGAACTGCTGACAGATGAGGTGGCAACTTCAATTGATATGCTACAGGCCCACAAGTCTCTTTGATCTCATAGGGCCCAATGTAGCGAGGAGCTAACTTGCCCTTGATTCCAAATCTCTGAACACCTTTGGTGGGTGACACTTTAAGATAAACATGATCTCCCACTTCGAATTGTAGAGGCTTTCGCCTCTTGTCATGATAGCTCTTTTGCCTGGCCTGAGCAGCCTCTAAATTCCTCTTAATGATTCTAACTTTCTCCTCTGCTTCAAGTACCAAGTCAGGTCCAAATATTTCCCTCTCTCTAGCTTGTGACCAATTTAGCGGTGTCCTACACCTTCTCCCATATAAGGCCTCGAACAGTGCCATCTTTAGGCTGGACTGGTAGCTGTTATTATAAGAGAACTCTGCCAATGAAAGACACTTGTCCCAATTCTTCCCACAGTGCAACACACATGCCCTCAACATGTCCTCGAGAATTTGATTCACTCTCTCTGTCAGACCATCTGCCTGAGGATGGTAAGCTGAGCTTCTAATCATAGTGGTCCCAAGTGACTTTTGAAGTTGCTCCCAAAAGCGTGCCACAAACTGTGCCCCTCTATCAGATACAATAGTTATCAGAATTCCATGCAAACGCACTATTTGGTCAACATAGATTTCCACATATTTCTCTGTCTTGTGGGTGGTATGCACTAGCAAGAAATGAGCGGTCTTAGTCAACCTATCCACAATGACCCAAATAGAATCAGTGGTGCCGGGAGGTATCGGGCAATCCTACAATAAAATCCATGCAAATATCCTCCCATTTCCAAGATGGTATGGGAAGGGGCTCTAAGGTGCCTGCTACCTTCAAATGACTGGCCTTGACTCTTTGGCAAGTGTCGCATTCAGATATATACTTAGCAATTTCTCTCTTCATCCGGGTCCACCAATACAAAGATCTGAGATCATGATACATCTTGTTACTGCCGGGGTGTATGGAGAATTTTGAAAGGTGAGCTTTGTCCAATATTTTTTTTGAGCTCGAGATTATTAGGAACAACCAATCGGTCTCCAAACCATAGAACTCCCTTGCTGTCCTGACGGAAGCAGTTGTATTTATCTACCTTCTGCTCGAGCATTTCTTTGATGACTTGAACACCCTTTTCACCAATCTGGGCCATAATTATCTGCTCATGTAGAGTGGGCTCTACTGAAATATAGCTTAAGGTACCTGAGGAAACAACTTCCACATTCAGCTTGCACAATTCATCACATTGAGTGGCGATCTTGGAATCCATACTCACACAGTTGCACTAGGCCTTCCGGCATAAGGCATCTGCCACAACATTGGCCTTGCCAGGATGGTAATGTACTTCCAAATAATAGTCCTTGATTAATTCCAACCATCTTCTTTGCCTCATATTCAGATCTGCCTGGGTAAAAATATACTTGAGGCTCTTGTGCTCGGTATAGATATTACAGTGAGCTCCCATCAAATAATGTCTCCATATCTTTAGAGCATGAACTACGGCAGCCAACTCCAGATCATGTGTGGGGTAGTTCTGCTCGTGAGGCCTGAGTGCTCGGGAGGCATAAGCAATAACTCGGTTGTCTTGCATCAAGACACATCCCAATCCAGTGCTGGAAGCATCGCAATAAACCTCAAAAGATTTGGTGTTGTCAGGCTGTGCTAACACGGGTGCTGTTGTCAGATACTTCCTTAATACATGAAAGGCATCCTCACATTTCTAACTCCATTCATACTTTACCCCTTTCTTCAACAATTCAGTCATTGGTTTTGCAATTCTAGAGAAATCCGGAATGAATTGCCGATAATACCCTGCCAATTCTAGAAAATTCTGAATCTGCCGCATAGTGGTAGGAGGCTTCTAATTCATCACTTCTTGTACCTTCTCAGGGTCAACCGATATCCCATCCTGAGAAATGGTGTGTCCCAAGAATTTAATTTCTCTCAGCCAGAAATCATATTTGGACAATTTAGCATACATCCGATGATCACGCAATCTCTGAAGTACTGTATGCAAATGCTTAGTATGCTCCTGTTCATTCCTTGAATATACCAGAATGTCATCAATGAAAACCACCACGAACTTGTCTAGTTCCGGCATGAACACCGAGTTCATCAAATACATGAAATATGTCGGGGCATTGGTCAGCCCAAAAGACATCACCAAGTACTCATAGAGTCCACATCTGGTAGAGAAAGTTGTCTTCGGAATATCACTGGCCCTGATTTTTATCTGATGATAGCCAGAGCGAAGGTCTATCTTGGAGAATACTTTGGCTCCCACCAACTGATCAAACAATACATCAATGCGGGGCAATGGGTACTTATTTTTGATGGTCAGCGCATTGAGAGGGTGGTAGTCAACACACAACCTCAGTCTCTCATCCTTCTTCACGAACAAGGCTGGACATCACCATGGTGAAGTACTAGGGCGAATGAATCCTTTGTCTAACAACTCTTGTAACTGCTTTTTCATTTCTGCCAACTCGGCTGGAGGAATCATGTAAGGTCTCTTGGATATAGGTGCAGTTTCTGGTTGCAACTCAATTGCAAACTCTATGTGTCTGTCGGGTGGCATCCCTAGCAATTCAGTCTGGAAAAACATCTATGTATTCACAGACCACCGAAATTTTCTCTACTGGTGACTCTATCATGGTAAAGGCACAGGAACGGGTACAACCCTAGTTAGGCAAATACAATATAGTCCCACCACAAGTAGGGGAGTGGATCTCAATGGCCCTTGCTGCGATGTTAATTACTACCTGATGCCTCGATAACCAGTCAGTTCCTAAAATGATGTCCACACTATCCAATCCCAAGATCAGGAGGGTGGTTTTAATTATAAGACTACCAAACTTTATGGGCACATGCTAGTTGATTTGATAGGTGGCAACCCTGCCTCCTGGTGTTGAGATTGTAATACCCCCATTGGTGTGATGGAAAGGTAACTGACATTTGGCACTAAATTTTGCACTGATAAAACTGTGTGATGCACCAGAATCAAAAAGAATGATTGGAGGATAATTCAAAACGGAAAAGATACCAGTCATGACGGGTGCTCCCCCTGGAATATCAGCAATGGTGGTGAAGTTCAGCCTGCCTTGTCTCACTTGCACCTTCTGTCTCTTGCCTTGGTTCTGATTGGAATTCTGCCCCTGCCTCTACTGGTTCTTGGGGCAATTCTAAACACCTGTTGTCATTGGCCTGACGGTACTACTATGGTGGTTGGTTGTTGCATCTCTGAACTAGGGGTTGAGAGCAGTTGGGTGCCTGCTGCTGCTATTGTGGTCGGATCACCCATCGTCCCTACTGCTGCTGTGACACCCTGCTCTGGGAGTCAGACACAATCATGAAGCGCTGAGGCTGAGATGAAGGTCCTGCCACAGGGGTCTTCCTCTTCTTTTCTGCCTGACGAGCTGTGATGCAGTCCTCCTGGGAAATGGCCATGTTGACTAACTCATTGTAGCTTGTTGGCCCTGACTGTGTTGAGACGGTCGTGGAGCTTAGTACTGAGGCCCCTCCTGAACCTGTCCCTCTTCTTCTCGTCAGTGTCTGCATGAAAGCCTGCATACTGACACAGGTCGTTGAAGGCCTGAGCATACTGCAACACAGTACGATTCCCCTGAGTAAGTGCCAGAAACTCATTAAGCTTGCGATCCATAATGCCTACCGGTATGTGATGCCCTCTGAATGCTGCCTTGAATTCTCCCCATTCCACCACGTGGTTAGCTGGCTGCATGGCGAGGAAGTGATCCCACCTTGTCCACGCGGGTCCGCAAAGCTGCTAGGTGGCGAACCGGACCTTAGCCACATCTGAACAAACTCCATTAAGCAGTGGGAACTTGGATTCCACTACCTTGAGCCATACATCAGCATCAAGTGGATCTTCTGCCCGAGTGAACAATGGTGACTGAGTACCGAGGAACTCCTGATAAGTGGCCGCTGCTAGGGGACGCTGATGGTGATCACCACCACCATAGTGCTGAGGTGGTGGCTGCCGCTGAGCCAACTGTCGTAGAATCTCATTCTGCTGAGCCATCAGTTCTTGCATGGTAGGAGGCGGTGGTGGTGGTGGAGGAATGCGCTCATTCTGTCCACGGCGCGCTCTTCCTGCCATCTAAAAATTTAGGATGCTCTTAATATCATACGTTTGATGTCAGGGTTCATACGTGGTGAAAGGTTTGAAAGGACAAAGCCAACATTTTCTTGCATAATTCATAAAAGATACCACATGGCATAAAACATTCTTCATAACTAAAGGTTGACACAACCACCATCCATAATTCCAAAAGAGTTTGTTACGATTACATCAGTGACCCAAAGACTCAACTCTGTCTAGCCTAGTACCCCAAGGGTGCAAAAGCTAAGCTAGCTTCGAGGAGTTCTACTGCCACACACTTCTAATCTTATACTTGTATCCAAATGAGCAAACGAGGCAACACTTGACTCGAGGGAAGGTGGTCTCCCTGAGCTAGCAGTGTCCAGACTGGATGCAGGCTCCGGCTCCTCTCCTCCCTCAATGTCAACATCCTCATTGGCCTCCATGTCCTGAATCTCCTGATGGTGCATATCCAAGTGCTGGTTAGCTTCCTCAAGTTGCTGCTGAGTGTTTATAAGCTAATCCTCGAGAACCTCGATGGTGTTCTCCCTGGCTCCTACTAGCACTTCAAGCTCTTGAATCTGGGTGGCCATCTGTTCCACCTGGAGGTCTTTCTCCACCAGCTCAGTGGACAGGTCTACTACAAGGTCCTCCCTGTTATCTAGGGTGATCTTGATAGCCTCCACCAAGGCCATCAGTTGGGACATTGCTTCTGCTCGCACTGCTTGCAGACGATACAGGGCATTCATGCATCGCACCATCAGGTGAGCAGTAGAACCTGGGTAAAGAGCCCATATATCCTCGGCATGCTCCACTCGATCTTTCCACATTGGGTCGTCCTCCTTGTCAGCGGGGAACAAGCCAATGGGATGAGTAGACAACTCCAAGGGGTGAAAGCCACAGAAGGTCGTCAGCCCGCGGAGAGCAATGGCCTTGATAGTGTCTTCAGCCCGATACCCGAAAGACTCAGAGTCCAATGAACGCCAGCATAGCTGCAAGGGATGAGGCTCCAAGGTCATCCTCACCCTATAGCGGGGTACCCGGTGCTCCTCGAACAGCTGCACCGCGTACTGGGGAGGCGTCGTATAACCGGCTCCCTGAAGTACCCCCCATAAGATGCGGGGAAAGCCCTCTCGTGCAAGCCCGTCCGTGTGGGATTGTGCGTTCCCTCCTTCCGAGGATTCGTGAGAAGTCATCTGTGCACGGGTAAGCGTAAGCGGAAAAGAAAAAGAATTATAAAATAAAAGGGGATCAAAGCTTGGCCTATCGGAGGTTACGATAAGGTCACTGAGTGTACTTAATCTTTCATTATCTTGTATTTAAGTTCTTACCCAATTACCAAGTAGTTTAATTAAAGGATGCATGCATGCTCATCCTACACGACCTCACATCAACCTACAGGGAATAGGGAAAACCCATCCATTATAGTAGCCTGTAGGGCTCACTCAATTATCCACCTAACTACCCTTCTATGATCCTAAGGCTTCACGCTCTATGTTCATCCCTATCGCCTTACCGATCTATCTGACAGGGTTTCTAACAAGTTTTACTTTTCGAAAAGATGGTAATTATGGTTTATTGATTCCTCTGTGGTGATACAAGCTCCGATACCAGCTGTGGCGGAATCGCCCGAATTATTCCAACTTAAGTGCCTAAGTCCCACCTTAAAGGCTAGACCACACTTAAATAGGAATAAAACTTCAGTCCCTCGGATCTAGTCCGACGAGGCCACTAACAGGATCAAATACCACGTACTCACTCGATAGTGAGGAGCAGAGCAAATACAATAAAACATAAAACCACACATTAAGGAGTATTAAATTTATTACAACATCATCGGAGTTTAGCAAAAGCAGTGATCATTGTTCGGAATGCAGCAGAATAAAACCAACGACAAATAAACGGAGGACTGGGGAAGCCTGTCCCATTACTCCTCATGCTCCTCCTCTGCCAAGGCAGGGTCCCACTCGACTATCCAACCCGGTGGCAAGGTGGACGACCAAGTCACTCCAGCAACCATGTCCTCCAGAGAACCTGTAAAAAATTGTGCCACAAGCAAGGCTAAGTATACTAATACTCAGCTAGACTTACCTGGTGTGAGGAGTCTACTCCTCTACCTCTAGACATGCAGCTGTTTGGCTGAGGGGTTTGGTTTGCCAAAAGCACTAGCTAAGTCTAAAATCAAATTTTTGCTTTTCATGTTTTAGTGTGACTCTCTTAAGACTAAATGTGTACCTAGCTAATCATACATGGTATCAAACATTTAGTAATCAACATCTTTTGCCACGTCAACTCATTTCCACTTATTACTCAATGCAGTACAATGGATCAAGCAGTCTCATTAGCTGCGAGAAGCAGACGATTCAAATCGAGTTTTTATCCTTGCAAGGTAAACCTAAACACACGACGTGGCGAGGCACTCCGTCCCCACACACATCAACCGTCCCCATCGATTCCCTGGCAACAGATCAGGGCTCACCGCCTTGGCGTACAATGCCTCACTGACCCCGACTGCTGTCGTGCAGTGACCGCACTTGTACCCACCATAACCGGAATGGGAGACCATGTCTCAGGTCGCGTGAGGGGTAAAGTCTATGGGCAGGTTCACTTAGGTACTAGGCTTACTGATTTACCATATTTCTTGGTATGTGTTTAGTACGTTCAAACACTTGACACAGGTATCCGCATGTTAAATCCTTATTCCAATTTCATCTCGTAGACTACGCATCCCCATGGATCCGTGTCCACAGACTATCATCATTTTGTTATCAAAAATGGATACAACCAATTCCTGACCTCGCGCGAGTGCTCGAAAAATCACTCGACTTCTACCGAGATCCCTAATTAGCAAAGCAGCTACTCGACCTAGCATACTAGTATCCATCTCAAAGGGGATCCTGAGTTCATGCAACTAGGGTTTCAGTCAACTCCTACACTTAAGTGCACAGTACAAGCCTACAAACATTAAGTGTTAAAATAGTATATATAAACGGTTATGCATAAAACCGGGGCTTGCCTTCCAAAGCTGGGGCAGGCAGATCCTCGATGGCAGACTCTGGTGCTGACTCCTGGGCTACCTCCTAAGCAACTCCTTGCTCCGGAACGAGGATGTATTCCCCGTCAGCGAGATTACAGTCTATCGAATGCAATGAGTAAGATATATGCATAAAATGATATGAAAATTTGTAAAGGTTATGCATAGCAAAAATAGTGCCTAAGTTTAGTGGTTCTCTAGGGTTTCTTTTGGGTATACTTAAGGGTCTTTTACTTTCATCTTTGAGATTTTGAATGAAGTTACACTCCTTAATTATATTTTTATGTTCCATGAGTTCCTTGAAAGGTTTTGGTTGTACATTATCTATTTCTCCCAAAATTCCCTTTTTCTTGTTATTGTGCTTCTTATTAAGCATTTTTTTGTTTTTAAACTATCATGGTCAGTTAACAATTTCCAAAAATGTTGTAAAAATTATAGTGGGTAAATATTTACCTCTGTGGGTTATCCTAGAAATTTGAGGTTGAAATTAATTAAGATGCTTTCTGTGTAAAATTATCAAAAGTAAGGGTAAAAGGGCACTTTACACAATAGCTCTGATTTCTGTAGGGTTTTTTGGTCAACACTTATTTAACTTTGGGCCAAAATGAGTTTAAATGATAAACCCTGTCTTAAGTTGGTGCACTGAGGGGTGTACTATTTTTAAACAGGTTAGGGAATGGCTAAGTACCTCTCTGATTTTTCCTAACCCTAGTCTAACAGTGTAGCTATTTTTCCTTCTTTTATTTAGCTTTTGGCCAGTTTACTATTTAATTCAAAACTTTAAAATCTTCTGCAATACTTAGGGTGTTTTGTATTTTTCCTAAGTAGTCCACATTATTTAGAACCTAGCAAAATTGGTTTGACCAAATTTAGCTAAATAAAGCTGAAGTTATGAATTTTACATGTTCTGTTTGTATTTAAATGAATAATATTTAAAAGGTTTTCTGGAAAACCAGTTTACACCGAGGACCCTAGGTTTTTCTTTAATCAACTCTCTCACTTATGCACCTGCGCAACTATTCCTCTGAGTCGCTGACCATTCAAAAACCCCCTGACTTCTTTTCCTTCTTCCCCGAGGTCCCTCCCCCTTTTTGAACAGTACCCGCGGAAGGAAATAGGGCGGCGCGGCTTACCGGCGGCGAGGGAGGTCCGGCGAAGGGTGGGGTTGGCTTTGGAAAGTCCTTGCGGTCACGACGAGGTACGGCTTGATGACGGTGATGGCCGGAAGCGGCCGGTTCACGTGCGCAGGCGGGCGAGCTCGTCGGTGGCGTGTGCTTCGGCCTATCCATGGCGATATAGTTCAATCCAAGGGCACGAGGGAGCTTCACAGGGCGCTAAGGAGTCTATCCATGCAAGGAATTGAAGAAAGGCTCACCGTGGAGCTCGGTCTATGCTCGCCGGCGATCGGGTGAAGTCCGGTGACCTTGATCCAGTGTCTCCGACGAGGCAGAGCTCGATTCCTCGCTCTAGGAGCTTCACCGAGGCACGTAGAGTCTCCTTCGAGGGTCCGACAGGGCTGGAAATGGCTCTGTTGGGCGGTCTACGGTGGTGGGTGCTCGGGCGGTCGCTGGCACGTCGTGTGCAGGGCAAACGCCGGTGATCTTGCGCTCCGGCAAGGTCGAGAGCGAGCGGGGGCGTACGGTTGAAGCCTTGGCTGGCTTTATAGGCGCGAGCGCCGGAAGTGGCACAGGCTTGGCTTGGCTTGGCGCGGGGCGCGCGGGTTCGGGCGCCGAGGCGTGCTGTGGCGAGGTCAGGGTGCGTCGAACACGTGGAGGTGTGTTTCTGCCCTTGTTCAAACGCTTGCTGAGATCGCAAACGTGCAAATCTTGGCAAAAATCCTACACAGACCTCTTCTTAGCACCTATGGCTATCTCTTGTATGTGAATTCCAATGGGAGATATGCCCTAGGTCAGAAGATATGCGGACGCCAAATCTGGGTTGTCTCACTGTTCACCCCGAGACAAAAGTGATGTCAAATCATGTCAAATTGTTTTGACTCGGGTTCAAATTTTTCCAGTGGGTTCCTTAGGTAGTTTGGCTCCTTTTTGGTATTCAGACCAAGTGGTTTTGGCGCCATTTACTAAGTGAACACGCCTGATCTTTAGATTAGGGTTCATTTTTGACTTAGAGAAGATTAGAGAGCTCTAGTGTGCTCTCTACTTAAAGAATGGATTTGGGGTCTTTAAGGGGTCTTTTTGTAATGTTTCCCCTCTGCATTTTATAGATTTCAGTGTGTACTTAAACTTTGGTTAAGGATTAGAAACAAGAATTGGCCATTTGATTAGCTTGCCCACTAATCCCTTGCTTGGAAGTCTAGTGCTTTAAGGGGTCTAGGGTTTAACCTCTTTTGCCCAAGGTGACAATTGCTCAAAATGTTTGGGTAAAGATTTTGTCATTAACATTTCTTAGTTAATCCATGGTTTCCAAGGTTTTGGTACTCCCTTTCCTCCACTTAACCACATGAGATAACATGTCATGGGTGCCAGTAGGGAGTCAGGGCCTTGGGTAACACCTAGGGTGTTACAGGTAGCACCTGAGCACTTGGTTGTACCGTGCATTTTAGATCGCTGCTTGCCATCTGTGTTCATCAATGAAGTCCACGTCCTCACGTCGTAGCTGTTCCTGCATAGACTCATCGAAAGACTGGACCCGTGGCGAGCCGATAATGATTTCCGGGGGAAGACAGGCTTGAACCCTGTAGACCAGGAAGAATGGGGTCTCCCTGATAGCTCGGCTGGGTGTGGTCCGATTCCCCCATAGTATGCTCGAAAGCTCGTTGACCCAATTTGCACCATGCTTTTTTAAGCAGTCATAGGTGCGTGTCTTGAGTCCCCTGAGGATTTTTGCGTTTGCCCTCTCAGCCTGGCCGTTGCTCCTAGGATGAGCC
Organism: Zea luxurians; assembly: GCA_029449295.1. NCBI lineage: Eukaryota > Viridiplantae > Streptophyta > Magnoliopsida > Poales > Poaceae > Zea > Zea luxurians. Next base: position 44,481,766 of record JAOPSE010000004.1, on the reverse strand, counting down.
ACAGACGCAAAGCAGAGATGGGTGCCGATGCCCTCGCAATACTCTTGGAAGAGCCGACTTTTGAACTAGGTCCCATTGTCCATAATGATACGGCTTGGGACCCCAAATCTGTAGATAATCGACTTGAGGAAGGCAACAGCAGCACCCTAGGTGATGCTGACCACTAGGGGTGGCCTCTAGCCACTTTGTGAATTTGTCGATAGCGACGAAGAGGAAACGGTACCCACCGACAGCCCTGGGGAATGGTCCCAGGATATCCACCCCCCATACAGCAAATGGCCAGGAGCGTGGAATCATTTGCAGAGCCTGAGCCGGTGTGTGTATCTGCTTTGCATGGAACTAACATGCTTTGCAGGACTTTACCAACTCAGCTGCATCCTAGAGAGCGGTTGGCCAATAGAAGTTGTGCCGGAAGGCCTTACCAACCAGTGTGCGGGATGACGAATGACTCCTGCACTCACCTCCATGGATCTCCGCAAGCAACTCACGGACCCTCCTCCTGGGTCATGCACCGCATGAGAATGACGTTGGCGCCATGGCGGTATAGATCCCCTTCTACCATCGTGTATTGTTTAGCCAACCGCACTATGCACTCTGCGGACACATGGTCTTCAGGAAGGATATTTTCTTTCAGGTAGTCCCGAATCTCGGAGATCCATGCATCGAGACCACTCTGAGCTACTGGTTGTGGCGCTAAGAGGTTTGCAGGACCCCCTATAGCACACACAAACCTTGGTGGGTTCTGCAGATGGAACGCCACCGGGACCGCTAGCTTCGAGGTGCTAGGCTCACCCCCTTCACCCGGCTTGGCAGGCTGGGCGGTAGGTCTCAGCAGCCGTCTTTCGAAGACGCCCTCGGGTACGGGTGCCTAGGTTGATGCCCTTGTGGAGAGTTCATCTGCCGCTAAGTTGTTAGCCCGAGGAACATGTTGTAGTTCTAGGGCAATTAAGTCCTTTTCTAGCTTCCTTACATGGAGGAGGTAAGCTGCGAGCCTGGGCTCGTTCCAGCTACATTCTCTGTGGACCTGCTTGATAATCAGCTGGGAGTCCCCCTTCACTAGGAGCTGGCGGATCGCTAGGGATAGGGCCGTAGACAAGCCGAAGATCAGTGCTTCATATTCTGCCATGTTGTTGGTGGCCTTGAACTCAAGGTGCACCATGTACTTCACTTGATCTCCGCTTGGGTCGACGAGGACCACCCCAGCACCGTCACCCTGCTGGCGGGTGGACCCATCAAAGAAGAGTGTCTCGTGGGGCTCGGTGAAGACTGGGGCCCTAGGGCTCCGCAGGTGTGGGGTCCGAATCAGGATCCGGACCCCTAGGAGCGTTCGGGGGAGGGGTCCAGTCCACGATGAAGTCAGCCAGAACCTGGCTCTTGACAACGTGGCGAGGCTAGAAGTCCAGTTGGAACTCAACAAGCTCCATGACCCACTTGGTGATGTTGCCTGCGGCGTTAGAGTTGTGGAGAATGGCCCTTAACGGGAAGGAGGTCACGACCACAACCCTGTGTGCCTGAAAATAGTGGCGCAACTTCCTGGACGCAACAAGTATAGCATAGATAAGCTTGTGCCGTCTCAAGGTACCTGTCCTTCGCCTCATAGAGGACTTCGCTGACATAGTAGACTGGCTTCTGGATGGTTCGGAGCCCTACGATTGGTCTCGAGCCCTCAAACTCTTGACCTTCCATCAGCACCGTGGTGGTTGGACCACCACCTTCTCCTAGGGGAACTTTTTGGCTCCCCTAGAGATGTTGTGCCGTCCTTTCGACGACCAGCACCATGCTCACCACCTCTGTAGCCGCTGCAATGTATAAGTACAACGGCTCCCCTGGCTCTGGAGCTACCAGTATTGGTAGGGACACAAGGTGCTGCTTCAACTCTTGAAAGGCCCGTTCTGCCGCCTCGGTCCAAGAGAATGGGCCGGACCTCCATAATAGCTTGAAGAAGGGTAGCGCCCTCTCGGCCAGTCTTGAGATGAAGCGGCTAAGGGCGGCCAGTGAAACTAGGAATCCTAGCAACTTCCCTGCGGAGACACCAAAGACGCACTTTTCTAGGTTCAGCTTCGTGCTGTCGCTCGCAGCTTGTCAAAGACCAGGGTCAAGTCTTCCACTAGAGTCGACCCTCTCTTAGTCTTGACCACAATGTCATCGGCGTATATCTCTATCCTATCCCTAATCAGGTCACCAAAGGTCTTACTCATCGCCCGTACAAATGTCGTTAAGGCGTTCTTCAGACCGTAAGGCATTACAATATAACAGTAAAGCACATCCACTAGTTACAAAAGCGGTATGTTTCCTATCCTGCCTAGACATCTGGATCTGATGGAAACCAGAGTAAGCATCTAGGAAGGACAGGAGGTCGCACCCGGAGGTAGAATCCATGATTTGATCTATTCGTTGAAGTGGATATGGGTCCTTAGGACAGGCCTTATTGAGGTCGGTTTAGTCGATGCACATCCAAAGCTTCCCGTTAGCCTTGCGAACGATGACTGGATTGGCCAGCCATACTGGGTGATGGACCTCTTAAATGAAGCCAGTGTGCAGCAGCTTCCGGACCTTCTCGCGGATGAAATCCTGCTGCTCAATGGACTGTCTCCGAGGCTTCTGACTCACCAGTTTCGCGTCAGGGTGGATCTTCAGATGGTGCTCAATCACCTCCCTAGGGATCCCAGGCATCTGCGACGGTTCCCATGCAAACACATCGGCATTCGCTTGGAGGAAGGCGACGAGTGCGATTTCCTATTTTTCCTCCAGATTGCCCATGATGCGGGTGGTCTGGGAGGAATCCACGCCAACCAGGATGGTTTTGATGGGACTACCGTATGCTCCAGATTGCTGCACCTTTGGCACCTTGGTAGGTGCCTTGGTATAGGAAGTCGAGGGGTCCCTCCCCCCGTCATCTGAGCGAGCAGTTTCTGCCGCTAGGGCGTGCAACTTCTCGACAGCTGCAAACGCAATGGCACGGTCACCCCGCACGGTGAGGACCCTAGAAGGGGACAACATCTTGGGGACCAAGTACTCATAATGGGCAATATCCATGAACCGGTACAGGGCCGGTCTGCCAATGATGGCATTGAATGGGAGGTTAACATCTGCAATGTCGAACTGGATGTTCTCAGTGCGGAAGTTTTCCTCAGTCCTGAATGTTACCGGGAGTGCGTGCTCCCAAGGGGATACACCAGTTGAGGGCCCACTCTGGAGAATGGGCAAGAGGGTCCCAGCCGGGACCCTGGGATCTGCAGCTGCTTGAACGCAGCATGGCTAATGACGTTGAGCCCAGCCCCACCATCAATCAGGACATGATGCAGCTTCATGTTGGCAATGACAGGGGCGGTGATGAGTGGCAGTATGCCAGCCCCTATCATATTTTCGGGGCAGTCGGATGCCCCGAAGGAGATAGTGGTGCTCCGCCATCGCTGATGTGGAGCCGCCTTCGGGACCCCTAGGATCGTCGAAAGGACCTCGCTGCGTAGGGACTTCACGTTCCTACGGGAGGTAAGCTCCCAGCTTCCGCCATACATCACATACTGCTTTTTGCGGCTATCGTTGTCGTCACCGGAGTCGGAGTCTCTAGTGAAGATGATAGGAACGGGGGTGCCCGACCTTCCGTCAGGTGAAGGTAACTATCGATTTGGTGGAGATGTCACATAGACGATCCGGCCTCCAATCAACATTGACTAGAACCCCACAATCGCAGCACAACTTCTCCTTTGGTTATCAACCATGCATTGCACGATTGACCTCGCCACAAGGGCTAATTCCTGCCTAAGAATCAAAGACACAAGCAAGAACAAGAAAGAACACAATCTGAAATATTGCGGATGAATGATTAAGCTCACAATTTGGGGTCTCACAAACTGATCTACGGCGACTGTTCTTGATAGATCTAACTTAAGCAAAACTCGAGCCCTAATGTGGTGGCAGCTACTGATTATATAAGGGTTAGGAGCGTGACTCCCTCGCTAGACGCGCCCTAATGGGCCCAACAAAGATACACGGCCCAAAGGCCAATTACGGTGTCGCAGCACCGAGAGAGATTATGGACGTCGGTTTGGTCCTCCACCTTGATCCGAACGTCCTTGCTGGCCTTCCACGCCTCCAAGTCCTTCACCATGTCCTTGTTGGTCCTTTCCTTCATTCCTAAGTACAATTAATTCATTAGGTAGCACACTATTCTCAAATGCACAAGAATAAGTACATAGGAACGAGCTCACCTGTAAATTCAATTGTCTTGCGCGTGCGCGAGTAATCGGACCTTGAACATCAACTAGGGAGTGTTGTTTGTATCCATGGTAGTGATGTCCTCATCATCCTCCCCCTCTTGAAGTGGAGCTGTCCTCGACTCAAGCTCATCTTCTTCCCCCAAATACGGTTTCAAATCTGCAATGTTAAATGTAGGACTAACCCGGAACTCGGGAGACAACTCAAGTTTATATGCATCATCATTTATTTTCTCCAAAATCTTATATGGACTAGCAACACATGGCATCAATTTAGACTTTATTAACTCTAGAAATCTATCTTTTCTCAAGTGCAACCACACTAAATCACCCACTTCAAGCTTAACTGGTTTTCTACCTTGACTACCAACAATTCTATATTTTCAGTCATCTTTTCAATGTTGGCTTTAGTTGAAGCATGAAGTTTCAAAATAAAGTCAGCACGCTCCTTAGCATCACTATGTACTTGCTCGGTAGTAGGTAGAGGCAAAAGATCAATAGGAGCACGAGGGTTAAAACCATACACTACCTGAAAAGGACTTACCTTGGTGGTGGAGTGTTCCGCCTGATTATATGCAAACTCCACATGCGGCAAACACTCTTCCCACATTTTCAAGTTTTTCTTCAATATTGCTCGCAGCATTGCAGACAATGTTCTATTCACAACTTCCGTTTGTCCATCAGTTTGGGGATGACAAGTAGTAGAAAACAACAATTTTGTCCCCAATTTATTCCATAGAGTACGCCAAAAATGACTCAAGAATTTTACATCACGATCTGAAACAATAGTAGAAGGCATACCATGCAAACGAACAATCTCTTTGAAAAAGAGGTTAGCATTATGAATGGCATCATCCGTTTTGTGACAAGGTATAAAATGTGCCATCTTAGAAAAACGATCAACCACAACAAAAACACTATCGCTCCCCCTCTTCGTCCTAGGCAATCCCAAAACAAAATTCATAGAAATATCCGCCCACGGAACTGAAGGAATAGGAAGAGGCATATACAAACCATGTGGGTTCAATCGTGACTTCACTTTTTGGCACGTCGTGCATCTTGCTACAAAGCGCTCAACATCATGTCGCATTCGAGGCCAAAAGAAGTGTGTGGACAGCACAGCCTCCGTCTTCTTGGCACTGAAGTGACCCATCAAACCACCACTATGCGCTTCCTACAACAACAAAAGACGAACCAAACCAACTGGGATGCATAGGCGGTTAGCTCTAAACAAGTATCCATCATTTAGCACAAATTTTATTCCATGTATGGCCCTCTTTACAATTTAATGCAGCCTCTTTAAAATCATCATCAAAAGCATATTGTCCCTTAATTGTTTCAAGTCCAAAAATATGACAATCAAGTTGAGACAACATAGCATAGCGTCTAGACAAAGCATCGGCAATCACATTATCATTCCCCTTTTTATGTTTAATGATGTAAGGAAAAGTTTCAAGAAATTCTACCCATTTAGCATGTCTACGGTTCAGATTTGTTTGACTACGAAGATGCTTAAGTGACTCATGATCAGAACGAATAACAAATTCCTTAGACCACAAATAATGTTTCCATGTTTGCAAAGATCGTATGAGAGCATATAATTCTTTATCATATGTGGAATAATTAAGAACAGGGCCATTCAATTTCTCACTAAAATATGCAACGGGTTTACCTCCTTGCATCAAAACAGCACCAATTCCAACTCCACTTGCATCACATTCGAGTTCAAAAGTCTTACCAAAGTCAGCAAGTTGGAGTAGTGGCGCGTGAGTAAGCTTCTCTTTTAAAAGAGCAAAAGAATCCTCTTGTGACTGCCCCAATTAAATGAAACACCCTTCTTGGTCAACTCATGTAATGGGGCAGCGATGGTGCTGAAATCCTTCACGAAACGACGATAAAATCCTACAAGTCCAAGAAAACTCCGCACTTGTGTCACCGTCGATGGCGTTGGCCAACTCTGAGTAGCATGCACCTTGGCCTCATCAACCTCAATACCCTATGGAGTGACAACATAGCTAAGAAACGATACTCGTTCGGTGCAAAAGGTGAATTTCTCAAGGTTAGCAAATAAGCGCACGGCGCGCAAAGCATCAAAAATAGCACGTAGATGGTCAAGATGTTCAGATAAACAAGTGATGTAGATCAAGATATCATCAAAATAAACCACCACAAATTTTCCAATAAATGGGAGCAAAACCTCGTTCATCAAACGCATAAAAGTACTAGGGGCATTAGTTAATCCAAAGGGCATCACTAACCACTCATACAAGCCGAACATGGTTTTAAAAGCAGTTTTCCATTCATCGCCTAATTTCATTCTAATTTAGTGATACCCACTGCGCAAATCAATCTTAGAAAATAGTTTAGTACCACTTAACTCATCAAGCATATCATCTAATCAAGGAATAGGATGACGGTACCGGATAGTGATGTTGTTAATGGCTCTACAATCTATACACATGCGCCAACTGCCATCTTTCTTTGGAACCAAAATGACAGGAACAGAACAAGGGCTAAGGCTCTCACGTACATACCCACGGTCCAAAAGGTCTTGGCGCTGAATCTCCTTAGTCTCCTTAAGATTTGCTCGATATGCAGCACGATTGGGCAAGCTCGCTCCAGGAATCAAATCAATCTGGTGCTCAATCCCACGAATGGGAGGAAGTCCTGGAGGTAACCCAGAGGGAAAAACATCTCGAAACTACTGCAAAAGGTTAGTCACAGATGCAGGCAAAGTGCTAGGAATATCATCAATAGAAAAGAAAGCATCTTTGCAAACCAAGGCATAGCAACAAGCATCAGTAGCATGAGTTTCAAGAAGATCAGATTTAGTAGCAAGCATGACAGGAGCTTTCAATTTAATTTGTTGCTGAATTTCTGTCTCATTAGTTGGTTCCTTATTGGTACTTGCAGCTCTATCTTTATCAGCTTGTACAATTTCAGCAAGAGTCAAAAGTAGCAAAGTAATGTTTTTATCTTTATGCCTAAAAGTGTATGTATTAATCCTACCATGGTGACGTGCATCAGTATCATATTCCCAAGGTCTACCCAATAAAAGAGAACAAGCTTCCATAGGTACTACATCACAATCCGCATAATCAGAATACATACCAATAGAGAAATGCACTCGTACCATGTGTGTTACCTTAACCTTGCCTGAATCATTGATCCACTGAATGTGGTATGGATGTGGCTGTGGACATGTGGTCAGGCCAAGCTTCTTGACGAAATCTGAACTCACCAAATTATTGCAGCTTCCACCATCAATAATAACACGTGCACAATGATTCTCGATGGCGAAGAAAGTCTGGAACAAATTATGGCGTTGCTGCTTCTCTAATGATTCAGGCTGAGAACTAAGAACACGCTGCACCATGATGCTTAGAAGGTTCACCGTAGCATCAGCACCAAGCATGGCATCATCATTAGCAGCAACATCACTGGAGTCATCATCGTCACCCTCACCATCGGAAGCACTAATGTAGCCATCATCCGTAGCAATGTATGTTCGCTGACTCGGGCAATCCTTCTTCACGTGACCAATCCCATGACAGCGGTGGCAAACAATACCCGAAGAACGACCACTAGAAGGTGCTGCAGGTGCTGGTGAATTCTTTATTGGTGGGTACCTGCAAAGGAAGTTTACCAACATGTGCAGCTGGTGTCGAGGGAGGTCGTGTGGACGCTGGAGTGGTCGATGGTTTATGACTCGAGGCAGGTGTGTGCATCCGTGATGTAGAGGAGGCGCCAAAAGTAGCCCTAGGTCGATGTTGGCATCCCTGCAATTCCTTCTCTGCAAGCATAGAAATCTGGAACAACTTGTTGACAGTGTTAAATTCTTCATAGTCCACAATGTCCTGAATGTCACGCCGCAAACCTGAATAAAAACAGCAAAGAGCGTCCTCATGTCCCTCTACTATCCCACAACACTGCAATCCCTTCTGAACCTCAGCATAATAATCTTGAACAGATTTATCCCCTTGCTCTAAACGCATCAATTTCTTACGCAATTCTCTATGATAAGATGGGGGGAACAAATCTATCGCGCATAGCTACCTTAAGATCTTCCCAAGTCGTAGGTGCTCTACCATCCCCAACTAGACCAGTCCACCAGACAATAGCAAAATCTTTAAATTCACTACTAGCTTGTCTAACTTGATGTCGTTCAGGTACAAGGTGGGTAGCAAATTTCTATTCTATCGACATCTCCCAATCAAGATATCCCTCAGCATCATAATGACCCAAAAAGATAGTATAGAAAATTTAATCTTATCACAAGGGTCGTTAGGAGCACGATTGTTATTACCTTGCTGGCGGTGTGGCATACCTTCTGTGTTTTGATGAAGACGGTGACGTAGGCGCAAATCTCTAGTGGCCGCTTCATCATAATTACCTTCTTCATCAAACACCACATCATCAGGAAGACGTGGACGAGGAGGTGGTGGTGGCAGTGCTTGTTGTTGCGTCTCCAACACAGCAAGTCTGTCGACGATCCAAGTCTTGCCAAGGTTCATTTCAATGAAGGCATCATGCACTGACTTGTGGACCGTCTCCTCCATTTGCTCCTTCAAGAGTTTGTTGTTTGCCTCAAGATCATGATGGCTAACACATTCATCAAAGTCTGTAGGGATCCTTGCTTCTTCTTCGTCGCCTTCCATCAAAACACAAAAACAGGAAACAAACGGTGAAGGTTATCTATAATAATTTCACTACACGCTCCTCTCAGGTGGAACATAGGAACACGCTCTAATGTATCTTACCAAGCTCTTACAAGTGTCTAACGAAATACAAAGCAAAGGATGGTACAATCGGAGGCTGGTTCGTGATACTTACTAAGAGGGAGTGAAACTACGATTGCAAGGTCAAAGCTGTATTGATCAGAAGAAAGTATGTGCAGCTGTAGGACAGGCACAATATGTATGTGAATGTGGAACAAAATCGAGTGCAGATGAGCGAAGTTCAATAAATATCCAAACACAAGTCATAATTGCTGGCTAAGAGATGTATCCGAGGCGTAGCACAACAAGTTGGAACAAAGAACAATGGAACTAGCAGAATGGCAGTACCATAAATTTTGTACTAGCGAGGCCAAAAAGGCACTAGTAGGAATCACTGGTGATTTTGTTTTCCTTTTTTGTATGATTTTTTGATATTTTTCTCAGCACAAGAAGCAACAAAATAGGAGCTACACCAAGTTTCACCGAAAACAGAGATCATATGTGGTCTACAGAAAATTAGCAATTTCTCCGAAAAGCGTGCAAGAGCTTTGACAAATTTTTTTTCTTTATTTTCCTGAATTTTTTGACAATTTTATCGAAACCAAACAAGTCATAGGCGAGTTTGGTTGGCCTCAGAATGGCGTCACCAAGCTCCTGTAAAAATTTCAGATTTTTTGAACAACCGAGCGAAAAGTTATGCCCGGTTTAAGGAAGGTACCTCAAGTTATGTTTTTGGGAGGCACGACTAGAAGGCGGCGCGGTTAGGGCAAAACTTCTCTATCTGCAATCTATCTAGGGCTGGCGCGGCGGCGGCTAGCGAGGGCAAGTCGATTAATGGGTTGGATCGACTTGTGATCTGGGTAATGGTGGATGGGATAGCAGTGAAGGTGCAGTTGATCTATGATGAAGATACACCCTAAACTAGCAACACTACTCGACCATGGATACGAACTGAACAAAGCCAAACAGAAAATGAAATTGCAAAGGCTAAACAAGGGTTCTAGGACAGCGAAAATTTTTTGTATGGCAATTATCTGGAGTTATAGGATGAAAAACCTAAACTAAACTAGGGTAAGCCTGACGGTAATACCTGAGTCATTGAATACCACTTGATAGGAACGGAGGTGCCCGATCTTCCGTCAGGTGAAGGTAACTATCGATTTGGTGGAGATGTCACACAGACGATCCGGCTTCCAATCAACACGACTAGAACCCCACAATCGCAGCACCACTTCTCCTCTGGTTATCAATCGTGCACTGCGCGATTGACCTCGCCACGAGGGCTAATTCCTGCCTGAGAATCAAAGACACAAGCAAGAACAAGAAAGAACACAATCTGGAATATTGCGGATGAATGATTAAGCTCACAAGTTGGGGTCTCACAAACCGATCTACGGCGACTGTTCTTGACAGATCTAACTTAAGCAAATCCCGAGCCCTAATGTGGTGGCGGCTACTGATTATATAAGGGTTAGGAGTGTGACTCCCTCCCTGGATGCGCCTTAATGGGCCCAACAAAGATACAGGGCCTAAAGGCCAATTACGGTGTCACAGCACCGAGACAGATTACGGACATCGGTTTGGTCCTCCACCTTGATCCGAACGTCCTTGCTGGCCTTATAGGCCTCCAAGTCCTTCACCATGTCCTTGCTGGTCCTTTCCTTTGTTCCTAAGTACAATTAATTCATTAGGTAGCACACTATTCTCAAATGCACAAGAATAAGTACATAGGAACGAGCTCACCTGCAAATTCAATTGTCTTGCGCGTGGGCGAGTAATCGGACCTTGAACATCAACTAGGGGAGTGTTGTTTGTATCCATGGTAGTGATGTCCTCATCAGAAGACGTCCTTAAGGACCTACTCGGGGGACTGATACCCGAGGCCCCGTTCTCCCGTGGCCGCATCACCTTCGTCAACCTTCTCCTTGCCATGTCAGCGACGAGGCAGCGAGCCATCCTTGGAGGCCTGCTCATGCCGCTCGCTGATGCGCTTCGTGAGCTTGATGATCTCTCAGCATTCCGAGACGCTGTGGTGACTGTTGGGATGGATAGGGCATGACCCACTGTTACTTCCCTGTTGTTGTGGGCCCTTGTCGCGCTCGTTCTGGCCTCCAGCCGTAGCTGCGGTGACCGTAGCAGTAGACTGCGGCCTATCGTGGTCGTGTTTCTTCTTCTTCTTTTTGTTTCTGCCCTCGGTGGCGGCACCCGAGCCACCCATCTGGGTAACTCTGGTCTGTGGTGCCGAGTGCCATGCACGGCCCTCGGCAGCTCTGGCACATTTGTTGGCCAGAACAGAGCGTAGTGATGGTTTCCATATCATGCGTCGCCAATTTCTCCAACATCTTATCATCACGCACCCCCTGTCAGAAAGCAGTGATAATGGAGGCATCAAAGACACGAGGTATAGTCCCTCGTACCTTGGTGAAGCGGGAGAAGAAAGCCTGAAGAGTCTCCCCAGATTCCTGCCTTAAAGCATGGAGATGAGCCTCCACACCATGCTGCTGATAAGCACTAGCGAAGTTCACTGTGAACCATGCATAGAGCTCTTCCCAGGAGTAGATGGACCCCGGGGTGAGGTTCATGAGCCAGGTCCGGGCTGGCCTGGTCAAGGCTACATGGAAGTAGCTCGCCATGATGGCAGTGTTTCCACCAACTGCCGTAATGGCGGTGACGTAGACCTGCAAGAATTCCGACGGGTTTGATGTACCGTCGTACTTCTCTAGCAGGTGTGGCCGGAACTTGGGTGGCCAATGTAGCCGTGCGGAGGTGATCCGCTAGTGCGGCACAGCCCACGCCGACCAATGCGACACCCACCTGGATTGAGGTGCCCCTTGGAGTTTGTGGCGCAGAGCAAAGTCTTGGTCGAGGTTGCAAGCCTTGAAGTTTTGTCGACGCTCACGCGCCCTCTCCAGAGAGACTCGAGCATCCTCGCCCGCATGCCTACGGTTGAGCTCTGCCCGCAGGTCGTCAGCCCTCTCCAAAGAGATTCGAGCATCCTCGCCCGCACGCCTGTGGTTGAGCTCTGCCCGTAGGTCATCAGTCTATGCAGCCCTCACTGAGGGTGAGCGCACAGATGCCGACGCTTCGCGTTGACGCCGGAATGGTCGAGGCCTGGGCCTAGCCGAGCCAGAATGCGCCATGCCGAGGAGATGGTCGACATCTTCGCGCCACTGCCTCATGGCCCCCAGCGAGGCCGTGGATCTTGGAGGGTTGCATAGCAATTCCTTGGCTGCAGATAGTGCCCCACTAGGAGCAGCCCTTGACGGAGCCCTGGATGTCTACGCAGGCGTGTGCTGCTACAGCAGCATGCATAGCATTAGCACCAGGAGCAGGGCGGTAAGAGCCTCGTGGCACAGAAGATGCTGCCCCTTCCTCCATCTGGAAGTCCTCGGGAGACAAGTAACGGTGCTCGACGATTTAAACCATCGTGTTGAGCAAGAAAACAGGCGAAAAACCTAAAGTGAAGCCCCCTACCTGGCGCGCCAAATGTCGGTGGGAAAATCCTCCGGCCGGGTGGCGGAATGCATCGCCCTAATTCTAAGATGTGGAGGGGGCCTAAGCGGTTGCCTGTTTGGTGAATTGTCGATGAACACAAGAACACTCGAGGGTTTATAGTGGTTTAGGCCGCAGGAGCGTAATACCCTACCTCCACTGTGTGTAAGTTGTATTGAGCGTGTGCCTTGTAACGCTGTGTGTCTTCCCTTTTATAGTTTAAGGGAGGCACATACAAGGATGTTGAGCCCCAACATGCGAGCCCAAGAGCATAATGGAAGGAATACATTATGTGAATAATAGATGCTGACAGCACACAGAGATCTTTGTCAGACGCTGTGTTGCCCGCCTTAGTAACGCATGAGTAATTAGCGGAGGTCATGATGACTGCAGTCCATGCAGCATTGATAGGCAGTAACCCTTCTCCTAGAAACACGCCAGTAATGGTGAGTTATTACCCTTGATATGGTAACATGTGAGTAACTGCATGGCCCACGTAGCGTGGACTGGGTGCGCCGCCTATCACTGGAATGGACAGGCACACGTCTTATCCATAATGAATGCAAAATGCGTGTAGCTCAGAGGCTTCATGCTAGGTTCCGCCTGTTGGCTTATGCCGCACGCAGTAAGCCACGTGGCAGCATCGGGCCTTCGCTTGGGCGGGGAGCAGGAGTATATGCGATTAGGTCCGGATCCCACCAGACCAGGTTTGGACACGTGTCGGCACCGAACCCCTGCCTAGACCCTGATTAAGGCATGGGTATGTTCTGTCCTGGAACCCGGGGACCCCACCGTAGGCGGCCCGGACCCCATACAAGGAGGTCCGGATCCATTCCTGGGGTCCGGTTCGCACACGTGGAGGTCCTGGACCAAACTTGGAGGCCCGGACCATATATACAGGGGTCCGGCACCTTCCCATGGGGGTCCAGACACGTGGCGGCACCAGACCCACCCATGTGGTGGGGTCAGGTGCTGTTGCTGGCCTAGAGTAGTCACCCGAGGCTGGGGCGAGTCATGGCCTGGTCCCACATACAGCTCTTTTACCACGCAACTAAAAATAGCTGCGTGGGTACTGCATCTTTATACAGTAGTAAGGGGTACCCTAGTTTCAGGGTACCGACACTAGTAATGGAAAGGTTGCATGGGAAGGAGATGCACTAAACAAAATATTAGGAGCGGAAAAGTCTAGTCATGTGCATGGTTTGGGCCTTGTTCCAAATCCAAAATAGGTGTTTGACGCCTCGACATCAAGGAGTATGAAGAATCTAAATGTAACCACTTTGGATGAAACATCAAGTGAAGATGTAGTAGCTCTAAGGCTTGAACTGGATAAACTTCAAAATCGTGTACAGAAGCAAGATGATACTATACTAGATTTGCAGCATGCCTTGGAACAACAGAAATGGCAGCATGTAAATCTAATTACCTTTATTTTCTTAGTCACTAAAAAATATATTTACTTAGATTTTTCTAATCTAATATTTTTTGTGTTGTTATAGGGATGTGTAGATGCTCCTTTATCGGCACCAAAAGATGTTCACAATACTATGAAATGAAAAGTAAGTATCTCTATGAAACTATATATGTTTAATGAATTTTTTTGTACATATATCTGAAACTGATATATATTATTTTCCCTATAACAGCGAATTTATTGCCAACTTCGTAGTGAAGATTCTAGTATGCTTGATGAACTGAATAACACAATGGTATTAATGCGCTACCATGAATTCCATCTTCAATTTAATTTTTTTTCAAGCTACAATTCATCCAATAATTATATAGGGGGATGAAAACTTTTTTCATGCTACAATTCATCCAATAATTATATAGGGGGATGAAAATGAAGATGATGAGTATGAGGAACTGTAGGCACAATACAAATGTTCTAAAATTCAGGATAAGGTTAGTAAACTATACTCTTAAAGGCTAGACTCTACAGACCTCCTATTATAACTTTATATTGTTACCTATAGACAAATGCCTCAAAAGCCCAAGATGGAAAATTACACCAAAGCAAAAAAGTTCTATGTTGCAAAAGGTCAAATTATCCCCTCTTTTGATGCATAGAAAAATCCTATCTTATCAAGTCGTACTATACTTCAATAATCTCCATTCAGCCAACATTTCATTCTTTTAACCTAAGTTAGTTTTCTTTGTCTTTGTTCAGTGGCGGGTAACCCCGTGTTTGATGGTAACCATTGGATGTTTGTCTTGGGTAAAAATAGATTTAGATGAAGCTTTCTCTAGTATTTCAATTATAAACTACAATTTAATCTTATATTCATTATTTTGTTAAGTATTAGTAGTAAGTGATCAACTCATCTGGGAATTTTGGTGCTTGCCCACTTAATATAATGTGGAGATCATGAGGTAGACAGGGTTACTGAATGATTGTAAAATGCATAGATGTAGTTGTTTTCCTCACTTTTTTTGTAAAGGATTAATTCTCTAATCCCTGCAATGAATACTATCTTAATAACCCATAAACACATGTTTATTGTTGTTATCTTAACATATCACATCTATTTTTAACCTACATTTCGATGAGCTATGCTGCTACTGTATCTTTCCTTTCCCCTTTGGTTTGACATGGTAAGCATTATTCCCTTTTCAGTTTCACCATGTAACATGAAGCAATTTGTATTTAGTGGCTTCTAGTGATCAAACCATATGTGGTAGCAACATGATATTCCAATTGCTTTTAGAGATAATGTGCTCAACCTTTGCAACCCTGAGTTGCATAGAACTACCCTTGTTGAGCTCTCTAAGGTCCCTCCTATGCCTTTCCTTGTCTGCAGATTATAAATCTCAGCAACGAAAGATTTAGCCCGATTTTAGCTCTAGAGAGAATTCTTGCCTGAATTCTTATTAGTGAAACTCTGCATCTTGTGGTATGGTGTGTTTTCAGGGATTAGGATGGTTCGGTTTAATGTTGGCTGCAGGGGCTATCATATAACTAGGTAATTAAACAACATTTCTTCCTGATCAAATCTAGGTGTGCAACGACTGCACTGTTTGAAATCTTGCAGATTTTAACATGAGGGTGCATGGTTATGTTGTGCGATTAGATCCATCTATGAGTTGTTTGTGAGTCTACATTTAGGAACAATGGGCAATTAGGATTTTTTATGTATGTTTTGAATGATTCTTAATTGTTGCAGTAACAGTGACAAGATAGGTTGTTTAATTATGTCCTCTTTGCAATATCATTGGTAAAGTAGGCAGTAGTCATAGGATATTCTATACCAAGGTTGCTTTTTATAGGAATTACTTGAACTAAATAAAAACAATGTATGATCTGTCTAGGAATAAGATTGTTTATAACATATTGTATACATGTTGGAAGTAGTAGCAAGCAGCAGATTTCCTAAACTATGTTCCCAAGTAGTTCACATGTAATTGTGTGTTCATGAAGTGCAGAGCAATCCACCACAGCCACGACGTGAAGCACTCCAAGCTAGTACAATTTTTGCATCACTAAAACAAGAAACAACATTAATGCAGCCAAGGTGCTCACTCAGGTCCTTCCGTTCTCTTAAAATTTTATATGTGTAAAATATCATGCTGACTGTAGTCGACAACATATAGGTGATGAAACAGGACATGACTCGGAAATCCTATAATCATGCACCAAATAAGAACCAGGTAACTACTTATTAGTAAACAAGTTTATGCCTCCTTCATAATTATAGTTACTTTGTTGAACCACTATTATGCAAAATTCCCTCGTAGGATTCCATAGAAGTATTTTTAAAGAGCACAAGACATCCGAATAAGAAGGTTGCCTTAGGCAGAGTACTTAGTCAGGATCCCAAAACCAAAGTTGGAGATGTTGCTCTAGGCAAAGAATTTTGGATGGTGCGTGTTAGTCTGGTATCTGTGCGTGATGAACCACTAATAAGGCCATATAACAACCTCAAGGTTCTTGGACAAGTAGGCAATAATCATATTGCATGGCCTTCAAGTTGTGTAAGTTTAGTCACTTCACTTAACAAGACATTATTCTCTAAACTGTTGCATTTGATTAAAGTATTCTAACCCCATTTGTAGGTTGAAAAGGTTAACTAATAACATCAAATGCACAACGGCGTCAGATTGTAAAGGTATTTGACTGGTCCCATAAATACTCTATATCCTGCATGAACATAGACATCTTGTTTGATGAAATAGGTTGGGAGACATCAGTATGTTAGAAGTACATAGATAATATTGTGTAAGGCCATCCATGTTTTACAAGTCATCACTCATATATGCCAAACTAACTAAAACCATACTAGGGTGCAGAAGTTATTATGTTACTAGTTAATAATCAAGTGCATTAGTCCAAGAAAAGCTTTGGGCATTTGGTGAGGAGCGCAAGCAAAAGACGGCAAAAACATCATGGCTGGGGACTAAATTTGTTTCCAAACTTCCTGTCACTAATGTGTTGCCCTTGCACTATTGGTCTCACCTTGCCATGCCATGCTAGGGCAGTGCAGTTGTGCAGGGCTTGGAGCTAAAGTTTGGTAGCTGAAGGCGAAGAGGCAGGGACTTTGTGCAGAAATAAGAAATAATGATTAGATCAGTCTAGGCTATACATGCTTCCAATTGTATGAATTTTTGTGCTATAATATTTTTCCTTCCCCTTCTTTGAAATGCGATATTTGCACATCTCTTCTCAACTTTGCATTACTTATTCCTTTCATTTTGTATATATTAACCTGTTATATTTTATGTGCTTCATTTTCTCAGTTCTGAACCTGGAACACTATGAAGATGCAAGGGCTTGCTGCATATGGGTATTTGTTTTGTTTATTGGTTTATTTAGGATCTAGATCATCGATGACTATGAGTCATATGTAAATATATTTTTATCCTACCAAAAGTGTCTCGAACATATATTATATATGAAACTATAGATCAACTTCTTGTAATGCAATTATTGATTTTTAATATATATTATTTTTTCTTATTTGCCATGTGTGTCTAGATGATTCTAGAAATATCAAATGTGCATTGTTCAGCATGTTATACTCTTAACCTCAAAATAAAATATTCAAATATTTATTTATTGGTTTATTTTTTGCAACGTATAAAAATGTTGCCACTACACGAATCTAAACATTGTAGCATCCTATGATGACGAGATAGTCATGGGCGACACCAACACATGTAAGCGTTGTTGTATCTTATAAAAATCCATTGCAGTTTACCAACACTTATTTATATGACTTACCAACGTATGTATAAGCGTTGCAGTAGCCCATAGCAACGGCAGTATAGGCAACACATAATTATGTGTTGGTATAGACCCTATCAACACTTATATAGGCTTGTACCAACACATATATGTATTGCTAAAGGGAGGGGGGTCATTTTGTAGTGTTCTGTCGTTTTGTGTCGAACTCAGAGCTTGATCCTCCGGTGATCATATGAATGACCCCATGAAAGGGTTAATCGGCGAAGTCCTCTTGTTTCGGTGCTGGTAGTGGAGGCGGTTGATTTTGGTGATGTGGTGGTGGTGGAGGCGGTAGAGCTAGGATTTCTTGGTGTTGCTGGTATATGTTGTGGTTTTGCTGGTGGGGATGGTAATGCTCATTGTGGAATTGGTGATGGTTGTATTGTTGGGGATGGTAGGTGTGGGCGACAACTCTTTGGTTGTCAGCCAGTTGGTTTCTGGCCATTCTGTCCTTTGTGGCCTTGGTTTCAGGGTAGTCCCTGGCGGGATGTGCCGAGTCTTCACCATGGAAAAGGCAATAGAACCTTCGCTATTGTGGGCCTCGGCCTCTGCCTCTAGTGTTTCCGCTGGGGCCCTGCTGTGTGGGGTATTCATGACAACGAGAGGTGTCTCCAGTCTGCTGCTGATTGGTGATGTTGTGCACTTGGGACTGGTTACGGTTTTGCTGGCCTGAGTCCGATTGCGTAGGCCTAACCCATGTCCTGCTGGACTGTGGAGTGTCCTTGGGCTCTTGCTATGATTCGATTTTTCTTTGGTGGTGCTCTTTAGACTGGCGTACTTTTCGAATAGCTGATATAACTCTTGCAAGTTTTTGAGTGGGTCTCTTATGTAGTGACTGTATAGGACGCCGGCGCGAAGACCACTGATTGCATAGTGGATAGCTATGTGGTCGTCGACTGAAGGTAGTTGTGACTTTAGTGTAACACCCTGGTGTTACTATCATCAAAACTTGAGCATAACATCATGAGCATTAGCATATCATGTGTTTGTCACACCTAGAGTGCATTCACTAGGTAAAAAGGTCAAAAATTTTGGACTAATATGACTTGATGTGTGTGAAACCCTAGGTTAGGGTACTCAACCCTAAACTAGGCTTAGGAGTGACAATAAGGCCCAAGCATGAGAAAACTTCAAAACTCATTAGAAATGGTCATAGGATAACACATTTAATGGACTTTGATAGCACCAAAACCCTAGATATGTCAAAACCCTAAAAAGACCCCTAAAAACCCTAAACTAAAACGCTAGGGGGCTAAGTGTAAATTTTGTGCACTTTTTGGACCTAAGGTACTAGGGCACCTCAAATCATATGGTTCACACATTTGAGGATTTGCAAATCAAACCATGAGATTTGGGCTTATTTGCAAAAAGTCACTCTATACCTCTTATGTGACTAAGTCCAAAATCAGTTGAATAGGGCTGACTTTGGAGCTCTGCATTTCTAAAAATGTAAGGAATTTGCCTAGGGTCAACACATCAAACTTGTAGAGATACTGTAGAAGTACAACTTTGCTTAAGTAATTAAGCTTTGGTGTCATGCAAAATTTGGAGATAATTAGGTCTAAAGTGAAGCTGACAGTCAGCCAATGAACTAAAGAAGGGGTAACAGTGAAGTTGGGCAAGCTTTGAGATCGAATTCGACTATGATCCATTAATTGTTTGACCATGGTTGCTATAGCAAGGTTGTAGCTAGATCATAGGGCTACAACTTTGATATAGAGAGCAGGTCAAGTCACTACATGAATTTGGGAACAAATCTCCCTGCAAGTTGCTCTGTTAGGCTGACTGAATGAGAATCCAATGGTACAGTGAACAAAGATCTTCTGTTTAGCCCCCTCACTGCCGGCGGCCTTTGCGCCCAGGATTCGCGCCGGCCGTCGCGATTCGTGCATCAGGCGAGTGGATTACGCTCGATGGTGAAAAGGTCTCGTCGCGGATGAACACAAGGCACTGTGGCCGCTCTGTCTCTTGCCCACTTGCGCCGGCAACGTGGC
The DNA here is from genome assembly GCA_029449295.1 of Zea luxurians. NCBI lineage: Eukaryota > Viridiplantae > Streptophyta > Magnoliopsida > Poales > Poaceae > Zea > Zea luxurians. The sequence continues at coordinate 44,462,124 of JAOPSE010000004.1, read as the reverse complement.
CAAGTGGCCATCACCAGAGTGTGCACCCTTCACCACGGTCGCACCACGCCTAAGGCTAATTACCACAGTCACACTAAGCCACCTAAGACAACCAGGTCCTCGCTGGTGCTCTTGCCACGGTAACAGCCACGATTTGCTTGCGCCAGTAACTCTTTCCATCTCTGGTCACCAGCGCAATCCTTTCGAATTGGACACCACCGCTCACTGACTCTATAAATTGAGCGCGCCATGAGCTCCGTAGGGTAATTACTCATCCAAAGCACCAACACTTGCCTCCAATTGTTCACCAGAGCCTCCGAATTGCTCACTTCCCCCAAATCGGTTTTCCGCCGTCCGTGAAAGACTCTCACCGTGTCCAACGCGTTACAAGTTCATTCCTGCCCTCTATTCCTTTGTTTCAGTGCTCTGATATGTCCTTGAAGCTCATCGGCCCAACCAATTGCACTAGACCGGGGTAGATCACCGGGAACGCCTCAGGTTATCTGTTGATCGCACTGTCACCGTGGGTAGAGCGATTGGGGCCTGGAATCTTGAAATTGGTGGAGGGGAAATGATTATTAGGGGTCGAATTAGGTGGCAACCACTTCTGAGCATCGGTCATTATGTGTCCTGGCCAGTACAGGCTCATTGGAGTTCCTGCTCTGCCCTCCACAGTCGTGGACTTCACCTTGTGAAGAAATAAAAAGGGGAGGGCCTATCTGCATTTGTCAGTGACTCAAGAGAATAGTGCGGGGGATTCTTCGCTGGTTTTTCATATCGCTAGGGTCTTATGTGTAAACCCGACAATGCTGAGCGCGCGTGGGCGCGTTTTCATCCGTCATGGGCCGTCCCGGGCCAGATTAAGCCCAGCACTGTTGATCCTTTTTCTTTTTCTTTTTCTACTGGACTTAGGAAATCCATAGAAAATTCTAGGAAAATGCTAAAAATATGGGACCAATTTTGTTGCATTTCTAAATATTCATAGTATTTAATAAAATTAATTTTAGAATTATTAATTCAAACCAGGAATTATGAATTAATTAAAACAGCTAAAACCTATACTCCTGGAATTTTAGAAATTTATTAATAACTCCAAAAATCACTAAACTTTTTGGATAAGCTTAAAATGATATTTAGAAACCTTGGGTATAGTTTGACTTGATTTGGACACTGTTTGATACCTAAAACCCAAAACCCTAAACTTCTAAGCAGTGCCTGCCTTATGTACCATTCTAGAGAACCGTGAAGGAAAATTGTATTCAAGACCTAATATGATGTACCTTTATTATCTTTTCACTTTCATAAGCATCACATAAGCATTCATGATTATGTATGGTTGTATATAAAAAACGAGGAAGAGGTAATAGTTGAAGAAGAGGGTGTTGCACCATCACCACCCGAAGACACACCTGCCGGGAACTACTTTTATTTTGATATTTGTGGAGTAGAGCCTGACTCTCCTATAACACAAGGCAAGCCCTGGTGCATTTGCCACCTCCTTGCTATTTTAAAATCTTTCTCACTTGCTTGATGCATTAAGTGATAGGAGTTGTGTGCTAAACAATTGATGCATTTCCTTCCTTGGAAGATTGATTACCTTTCCTTGATCACCTGTTTTTTGAAAAGATTTTTCTTATGCTTAGTCTTGCTCTAGAAAAACAAAATGTTTTGTTTTCACAAAATATGATGCTTCAAGTGGGATAGGATGTTTTCAAAAATAAAACTTGATGGTGGATCCATCATGGCCATGATGGGTTCAACATCGGAAAAGATGTACCTCTGTCATGTACCAAACTTTGGGTTGAAATGATAAAGTTGAGACCGGGCGGGTGACTTGCACAAGAAGAGAGTCTCGGTGTAGTGTCTTCGTTTGAGTCGATTAAGGACCATCTCGATGTAGGCTTGCTGATCGAGGACCTTTTAACTGGTCACATGCCTCATCATGGGTAAGCTTTGCCTTGGGCAGACTAATACCAGAATAAGATAACACGCAATGGGAGTGGAGAGACAGCGAGAGTAGCATGTACCCTTCGTGGCAAGAGACTAAATGGTGGTGTATCTATGCTCTCGGTTGGCGTGAACCTGATCTGGTCTTAAGAACCTTGGTGGTGAGTTGACATATGCAAGGGTTAAGTGCTACATTTGTCGTGTGATTGGAGATCCCTAGCTGGGTATTAATCGATTCGGATCGCAGTTACTTCTCGGACATGAAGACTTGGTCATTGCCCTACACGTAGCATTCCAGTAAGCAAGAAGGGTTGATAAAAAGATGGCTAGTATAGGCAAAGTGCTTGAACTAGGGTACAAAGAACTCTAGATTCAGGTAATGACTTAACATGCTAATAAAACTAGATTTTTAAGGATCCACTGTTAGTAAGCATTTTTGCAAACAGAGTCTTGATCCTTGCTTAAGCCTTACCTTGACTCCCTCAAGCCAGCATATCCTTGAGAGTCTTTTATTTTGACGGGTAAGACTTGCGAAAGTACACTTCGTACTCAAGGTTTTCGAACCCATGTTGTTGTAGGTTAGGAAGCAGTGAACTTTTGTTGCTTTTGCTCTAAGGTGGTGTCGTAGGAAGAAGCTCAAGAGTGAAGCCTCGGGAGGATGTTGTCCTCCTTTTAAAAAACTTTATATCTGTATGCGGGAGGGGTTTATGCCTCTCGAATTTGTAATAATAATACTTCTGCACTCATATACTACTAGTTTGTATTAATAACACTCTTTCTATATTTTAATGTAAATTAAGTTGCTGTAATTGCTTCCGCTTATTCATTCCTCCGATGTGTTGTAATATCTGCGTGACGGGTGAAACTGCTCTTGGGAAAGGTAAAGGATACATATACCGAACTTGTCGAGTAATTAGAAGCATCTACATGGTTGCCCAAGGTCCGCTGGATAAGAACAACTGTAGGTGGGCCTAATGACTTGGGAGGTTCCGTCACAGGCTAGTATCGGAGTGAAGCCCATCTCTTCAGATATTATGAGACATTTTAAAAAGAATTTTCAAAGACTTATCTAAAGAAAATTTCTTTCATTCTCATCTTACTACTATCTGAAGTACTCATCTTCTAAGACCAGGTAGCAGAGTGCAATGTATAGGAGGTTGTGAATCAACAAAAGTTGATTCTGTAATTATGCATGCATCATGTTTAAAAACTATATTAATAAAGTCTTCCCCTTATGGAGATATGCCACCACGCATGAAGAAAACAGCACGTAAGTCCACTGGACCTATTGACGTACCTCGGCATCAACTGGCTCCAAGACATGAAGGGAGCAGCAGCGGTAGTAACGACCCCATCAGAGACCTAGAAGCCCAAGTGGAGCAGCTTCGGACGGAGCTACGTCACTGGAACCGGGTGTGGATAGAAGAAGGTCAGCATATGAATGAGTTGAGAACTGACATTAGACGTCTGCAAGATGAGCTTGCTGAACGGGATTTAGCAATCGATTGGGTTGTCAATTCACGTTCGATTGCTTGGGCTCGAGAAGCCAAAGCTCGTGCCCGTGTGGATGAGCTCAGCATAGCCCTTGACAACTTGCAGGTGTATTGCAATACTTTACATGAGGAAGTCCATGTGCTGTATTCGCGACTGCACCTAGACATACCTACCGACCCTGTTGCAATGGGAGCCGGACCCTTAGGAGCAGCAGGTGAAGGACTTGGTGGGCAATTGGACCTTTTTAAGCCCCCTCCTTCTATGAATCTAGCTGACGAGCGGTCCCCTACGACAGACAGTGAAGCAACCAAAGACAATAAAAACTAGAGTAGTGTAGTTTAGTTATAATCCTAATGTAAAATAGGTAATAAAGTCATGTTGTACAATTGAGTCTGTATCATTACATCTTGGTAATGTAAAATGATGGGGTGTATCGGCATATTATATTTTTCCCAAATGTTTTTGTGCCTCAGATGCCATCAAGGACTCATGCGCATGACACTGCGGGTACTTCCCGCAGTCAAGAAGACACACCCAACCCACCGCCTGTACCGCCAACGTTGGCCGAGGCTATCGCTGCCTTGGTCAATGCGACTGTCGACAATACCCGCTTTTTACGTGAAATGGCGGGAAATCAATTTCAGCAACAAGGCGGAAGGGTTTATCTGCAGGGACCCCGTGAAACTTCGTACTTGGATTTCTTGGAAACCCGTCCCCCACTCTTCGTCAAAGCCGAAGACCCTCTGGAAGCCGATGAATGGATACGGGTTATCGAGTAGAAATTTGGACTCATCCGCTGCACTGAAACTCAAAAGTCGTTGTTCGCAGCTCAACAGTTAAGAGGCCCTGCCAGTACGTGGTGGGGAAATTATGTGGCCATCCAACCTGCCGGACTTCAGGTCACGTGGGATGAATTTAAATTGGCGTTTCGTGAGCACTATATTCCAGAAGGAGTGCTACACATGAAACAAGAGGAATTCATGCGCCTCAAGCAAGGAGGAGATACTGTTATGCAGTATCTCAACAAATTTAATCATTTGTCCCAATATGCAATTGATCAAGTGAATACTGACCTGAAAAAGAAGAATTGCTTCATGAGAGGTCTCAACGACCGGCTTCAAAGAAAAATGGCCACCTGCCTAGATCTCTCCTACAGCAGGGCTGTTAGCACAACGCTGGTAGTAGAAGCTAAAAACATAGACCATGGAAAATCGAAAGGATTCGGAGGTGACAGGTCCAATCAGGGACCTGAAAAGCGACCAAGGTTGGTAATCCGACCTTTCAATCAAAACTGTTCTTCATCTCATCCACCCTCCTACCCATTTAAACAGCCTGTCTTCATTCGCCCTGCCACTGCCCCCACTTCAACAAGTCAGCCGAGTGCCCCTGGTGCTCGTTTCCCCGCCCTCCCTAGTTCCACAACTGGCTGCTTCAACTGTGGGAAGTCTGGTCATTTTATCAAAGACTGCCATATCCAAAACAGAATAAATCCAACAATCAGCAGAACTCCGGGAGCTCAAATCAAGGCAAGGGAAACATGGCAAATAATTCTATGGGCAAGAATATTAAGAAGACTGGGTGAATATATTACACTCAAGTGGCCACTACACCGGAGGGAGAGCCAGTTATGATGGGTACGTTTCTTGTGGCCAATCACCCAGCAATCATTCTCTTTGATTCTGGTGCTTCGCATACATTCATAAGCAAGAAATTTATGGAGAAATATTGCATTCCTTGAATTGAATCAAGGGAAGGGTTTATTATTCATTCACCTGGGGGAAAATATTCACTAAAGAAGTAGCCTTCAAAGTGCCAGTAACATTGGCTAAACGAGACTTTCCCACTAACATGATTGTTCTGAATGGCCAAGATATAGATGTAATTCTAGGCATGAATTGGTTAGCCCAGCACAAAGCTATCCTCAACACTAGTTTGAGAACCATCAGGTTGAGTTATGGCTGTTGGAACTCGCGCTCCTGAGCAAGATGATCCAACGGGAGAGTGAAAAAGACGCAAGTACGGTCTAACTCGAAATGGCAATTGCTCTGTTAATCTAGCCTCTCAAAGGCATTGTACGGGGGTATTTATAGGTGCCCGGGTGCCCAACGTCCCGATGCAAGGACGTTTATGCCCTCGGGCACCTGGATTATCCCCAGGATATTCCCATAATGGAGGGTTATAGACTGTCATTACAGAAAAGCCATTACAAATCGGGCCCGTAACACGCTTCTCCGTGTGGGGCCTGTTACAATGGGCCGCATCCCACTTGGGCCTCCAGGTTGGGTGATGATGTGGGATGGGGGGACTTCATCGTGTGCCTTCATCTTGCAGTGAGGAGGACGAAGGGTGGGCTACGCCGGTCATCTAGCTTCCGTTGGTGCAGCGAGGTGACGAAGGCCTGGAGCGAAGGGTAGCGTCTTCGCCTTCGCCTCAACATTTGCCCTCCGAGGGACCAGTTCGACTGAGTCATCTAGTGCCAAAGATGTCGCTAGATGGTGGAGATGTTGCCCTCGCTCGAAGTGGTTCCCCTGGGGTTTTTGATGTGACCGTTGACGGACGTGGTACTGTTGGACTGCGGGCTTCCCGAAGTGTCACGTCCTGTGTATAAAAAGGGGGAGCAGCGCGGCTCAGGCTCTCTTACCTTTTCGTGTGCCGCGAAACCCTAGCATTTTGAAACTACCCGCTCGCTCGCCTGCCCTCCTTGCTCCTGTTCATCGGAGATATGGCCCGCGTCAAGCAAACCGCGCGCCACCGCCGATGGTATGTAGCCATGCCATCTTCCTCTTCATCCGCTGCAAATACGCCGTTGGGCGAATTGTCGTCCGAGGGTACCTTCAGTGATTTAGCGGCGGTGGAGCTGCACCTAGGCCACATGGTGGAATTTGGCGTTTCGAGGATCTCCTCGGTTCGCGTGTAGGACATGCAGCGGTTGGGTTATTTTGGGAATGGAGTTGGACGCGTGCCAGTGGCGGAAGAGATTCCTGAGCCGGAGGGTGAGATAGTAGTGTTTGAGGCATTTTTCATCGCTGGCCTTCACCTGCCTGCACATCGTTTTGTGGCGGAGGTCTTGCAGAGATTTGAGGTCCAGGTCCACCAATTGACACCTAACGCCTTGGTGGCCCTGGCGAAGTATGTCTGGGCAACGACTTCTTATGGCGGTCAGCCTTCCGTAGAGGTCTTCGCCAAGAACTACTGTCTGCATTGGCAGAAAAGAAAGATTGGAAACAAGATTGCATAGTTTGGATCGTGCATGTTTACGCCAAGGACCGGAAAGACTTCGATGGAAGTCGTGGAGTTGGTTCCCTATGCTTGTAATAAATGGGGCAAATGGTAGGATTTCTGGTTTTATGTTTCCGAGAGCAAAGTCGAAGACCTCCCAGGGCTTCCTGTGGTCGTGATGTGCTCTCACTATTATGTGGCGTACCCACAATTCGAGGTGGCGGAGCATGATGAGGACGAGGGGGCCCTTCGGTACGCTGCCCGTATGAGCAGTGGGCGTGATTTGGTTGAAGAGTTCATTGGTTATGGAGTGTGGCCCTTGGCGCATGGCTAGGCGCTGGGCGAAGTATGCCCTCGCAAGATGCCTTCTTTGGGTCAGCAGGTGGTACGGAGTCCAGCCTTCTCCTTGGATCTGCGCGGCCGAGACCTGGCCGCGTTCATGTGTGAAGTGGAGGATTGTGCAGCGAGGATTGTGGGGCGCTATGTGCCGAGGACAGAGGGTCTGCGGAGTTGGGATATCCGGGGGTCTAATGTTCGATTGAATCAGGTCTTCAAATTAAACTGCTTGCCATACGGTGGCTATCCTAGGGATGACGCTGCCGCGAACGTTGACCACCGTGGGAAGAAGCCAGTGGCCGTGACTGAGGAAGGCCCTTCGCAGGAGGCTGCCCCAGCCACTAAGAAGAGAAAAATAGGTACTGCAGTGGGGGAGTGGGGGTCTCTGAACATTTGGTCGTGGAGTTGATGGGAACTTGCGCGGCCCTCGGAGGAAGGATGTCTTCGCTCGAGCTCCTGGAGTCTTCGGCGCGAATGCTGAAGGTTACTAGGGGTCGATGGCCAAAGAATGTTCCGATCCCCCATGCGGCTGGCGAAGACATGTTTACGTCTCGAATGGCTCGTGACTTGAAGATTTTTCCTTATGGATGGAATATTGCTGTTGTTGTATCGGCAGTGATGGAGAAGGATCGACAAGACGCTGCGCAGAAACACCGAGCGGTCGTTAGGATCGGGGTTCCTTTCCGTGAAGCGAAGAAGGCACGGGGGCGTGAAGTCTGCCGCCCCTGGCAGCAGCAAGCTAGCGTTGGCTGCGAAGCCGGCTGCCACTGGGCCGAGGAAGTCTTCGGCGGGTGCGAGGGCTGCTGCTTCTGGTGCGAGCAAGTCACCCTCGGACGAGCCCGCCAAGGGGCGAAAGGTGCCCTCCCCGGTGCGTGCTGGCGAGGAGGGGGCGCGTGTTGCCGACTTCGACACAGACATCAGTGTGTCGTAGTATCTTGGTGGTAAGTTTTTTTTACCAATATCATGGTGCAGGGTCTGAAATGGGGCAACTACCTCTTTTCCTGACTCCAGTGGCAGCCCCTTCGTCGACGGCGGCGGATGGGGCGAAGGGTGTTCTGTGGGACCCGTAGTCCACCTTTTGCGCGAGCGGCGTGATATCCTCGGCCGCCGTTGCTAAGGAAGTGGCGGGCTCCGTATCCCAGCAGCTGAGGCAAGGGTCGCAGCAGCTGCAGCATGTAAGTCGTGTTGGACCTCGCTAGTTCGTTGTTTTTATGAGGTTGCGAGTCTCATGGTTTTTTGTGTCAGGCGACCGACTTCACTGACCGTGTCACGTCGGGTGCTCTGACTGTGGAGTTTGCTGCCCAAGTCGAGCGTCTCCAGGCGCAGCATGCGGATGCTGTTCGGGAGAAGTCGGCTGCTGAAAGCAAAAGCCGAAGGCTGATGGAGAAGTTGGCCGCTATGGAGGCCGAGAGGGGGGAGCTCCGGCGCCAGCTGGTGGAGGAGAGGAGGGAGGCGAACAAGGCCATTGCTGATGCGCAGGCTACGCAGGCCGATGCCAAGCTTGCGCGGGCAGAAAAAAGTCTCGCCTGCCAACGCGCCGAGGACTTGGAGGCAAGGCTCAACAGCCTACGCAACCGTGTGGAGAAAGCCGAGGCCTCGACACGCGTGGAGGTCGAGAGGACGCATGCGCAGTTCGTGGATGCGTACCGGGAGCTGGGTGCGCGGACCGCCGCCTTCGACGCACCCAGCCAAGAGGTGGGCCTCCGCTTCCTAGAGTGGTTACAGGAGAAGTTGGCGGTGCTCCCGACCATCGCGATGGGCCTCATGTCCTTTGCCTCCCTCGTCACCTGCGAGGGGGCCGTGAATGCTTTGTCCCACGAGGGGTGCGGGCATTTCGAGGTCTTCGACCAATCAGACGAGAACTTCGCACGCACAATCTTCCAGGTCGAAGACCCGGTGCTTAAGCAGTTGGCGGGGGCGCTCTTCGATAGGATGTGGGGTCCACACGACCAAGAGGTGGTCCGGGAGAGGTCCGACCAGGCGATTGATCAGGTAAGGGCTCATTTGCGCGGCTATATATGTATGCGTGGTTTTGTTGAACGTGCTATTACTGTAGATGGCACATGCCGAGGAGGTCGAAGACCTTGGTGATCTAGACAGTGCGCTGCCCGCGACATCGGGGGTGGAGGTGGTGCCGCCATCTGATGCCGGCGATGGCACCTCGATGGTTCCTGCACCGACCATGCCAACTGGAGCCAGCGAAGACCCCGCGCCACCCCCCGCGCCGACGGGCGAGGATGCCTTGAAGGCGGTGGTCGAGCCGGCTGCCGAAGACCCCGCGGCCGTGGCCGGGCCTTCGCAGGTGGCTGAATAGCTGAATAGGTGTTGGGGAGTTTGTAAATTTTGTCTGTGTGATACTGAACCTTGGTTGCTACGCAGGTTCCGACGTTTGGGCCTGCACACGCAACCGCTACTGACAATACTAGTTTTGTGGCGGCCCCGACCGTGGTGCCTGCCGGTGATGATTCGTGTGGCTCTGTGTCTATGTCTTTTGAGTCTGATGATTCTGGGAGTTCGGTGTCGTGGACGGAGGAGTCTTCGGATGAAGGCTTGGATTATTTTGCAGCGTTAGATGTGGCTGCAACGGAGCCTTCACCGTGCGTGGAAGGTTCCGGTGGTCTCCGGGTGCGAGTACTGGGTATAGGCGGCGAAGGGCGGTGGCGAAACAGAGAGTGAGTGAATTGTCGCGAAGTGGTAGGCGTCATCGTATTGGGATGGAGCGTGGCCGTCTTCGCGTGGACCAGACTGGTAGGCGAGAACTGTTATCCTCGCCGATTGGGGCGAGCATAGGTGAAGGGGAGCTGCGAAATCTTTTTGAGGGTGAGGAATTGAGGATAATGCTGTTCAATTACAGGGAGATGGGTATCATCCCGAAGGTTGAGCCAATGTAATATATGATGCCCTCGCTGTGTGTATGTAACAGTGATTTGTATTATGAGCCTGAGCGCCTTCGTTGATCCGGCTGCGCCCGTAGGCGACTTCTGCACAGAGAGTCTTTTTGGAAAAGAATGTGATTTTTGCGCACGTATTGTGCTGTTCCGGCTGCACCGTTAGGTGGCTTTTGCACGGAAGAGTCTTTTAGGAAAAGACTTCGATTTGGCGCACTTATTGTGCTATTCTGGCTGCACCCTTAGGTGGCTTTTGCATGGAAGAGTCTTTTAGGAAAAGACTTTGATTTGGCACACTTATTGTGCTATTCCGGCTGCACCCTTAGGCGGCTTTTGCACGGAAGAGTCTTTTAGGAAAAGACTTCGATTTGGTGCACTTATTGTGCTATTCCGGCTGCACCCTTAGGCGGCTTTTGCGTGGAGTGTCGCACGCGAGGGTAGTCTGCGCTGCCTCTCGCGGTGACTTCGGGGTGGTCGAACGCCGAAGACCGTCGATGCGGTCTTTTTCGACATGCTGTATCTGAATTTTTGCGGGGGATTTTTGCAGGTATACTACATGGCTCCGCCTCGTTAAAAACCTCACCCCCCAGGAGGAAAAGAGTGCGGGCCGGAATAACACTGTTTGATGAATTACAAGGGCGCGTAGGCCCTAAGGATTTAAACAAAAAATTTGTGGAGATTGTCAATATTCCAAGAATGGTCTAGGTCCTCGCCAGATGGCGTTGTTAGCCTGTATGCGCTGGAGGACACCTTCGACTTGACGATGAACGAACCCTCCCACTTTGGCTCCAGCTTGCCCCGTGACTCTGTCCTGGGTGGTTCGGACGAGTACGAGGTCTCCTTCGTTGAACTCTCTTGGGACGACTGCATGGTCGCGCCAGGCCTTCGTTTGAGCTTGGTATTTGTTGAGGGCCTATAGGGTGAAGACGCGGTCTCCGTCGATGAGGTCTTTGGACGTTGGCTCATCCACGTCGGGGATGGCTGATGCACTTGTTCGAGGTGACCCGTTCTTTATTTCCTGCGGGGTCATGGCCTCCGAACCATATAGTAGACGAAAAGGAGTGAAACCAGTCGCCCGGCACTCGGTCGTGTTGAGCGCCCAGACTGCTTCGGGTAGGTGGTCGGCCCATTTGCTCTTGCTGTCGTCGAGTAGTCTTTTCTTGATAGCAGTGAAAATCTTGCCGTTGGCGCGCTCGACAACGCCGTTAGATTGCGGGTGATATACTGAGGCGAAGGCGAGCTTGGTGCCAATGGAGAAGCAGAAATCCCTAAAGTCCTGGCTGTCAAACTGTTTGCCATTGTCGACCGTGAGCTCGGACGGGACTCCAAATCGGCAAACAATGTTTTGCCAGAAGAATTTCTGGGTAGTCTTCGACGTTATTGTAGATATTGCCCTTGCCTCGATCCACTTTGTAAAGTACTCGACGGCGATGAAGGTGAACTTGAGGTTCCCTTGAGCCGTGGGTAGTGGCCCGACAATATCTAGCCCCCAGCGTTGAAGTGGCCATGTGTGGGCAATCAGCTTTGTAAATTGCGAAGGGTTGCTCGAGCGGGGAGAGAACTTCTGGCAGGCTTAGCACGACCTCGTGACTCAATTTGCGGTGCAGATTATAGCGGGCTAGTAGAGCCCTCGACGGATCACCTTGGCAGCGAGGGCCCTAGGCCCCGAGTGAGAGCCACAAGTTCCGCTGTGGACTTCGCGCAGGATCTGGATGCCTTCGGTTTCGGTGATGCATTTAAGCATGGGTTGGCTGACCCCCTTCTTATATAACTGGCCCTCAATGATTGCGAAGTCCCGGCTTCGGTGCTTGAGGCGCTTGGCCTCGTTGACATCCCTTGGATGATAATATCCTTGTAGGAACAGGGTTATTGGGGCTCGCCAATCTTCGGTCATGATGAGGTTGACTATGTGATGGCCCTCGGTGTCGTTGGTTATTTGTAGGCCCTCTAGACTGCGGACGGCTGGCGTGCCGATGACGTGGTAGAACACGTCGGAGGGCAAGGCTTTGCCTCTGGCAGCCGATTTGGCCAATGCGTCGGCCTCCTCGTTCCTTACTCGGTCCACATGCTGCAAGGTAAAGCCCTTAAATTGTCTCTCAAGAATGCGAACAGCCGTGAGATACTGCATGAGTGCGGGGTCTTTTGCTGAATATTCTTTCTCGTCCTGACCGGCAACCACTTTAGAATCTGTCTTGATTATGCAGGTGGTGACCTCGAGCGCTCTTAGCTTGCGAAGACCTAGGATGACAGCTTCATACTCTGCTACGTTGTTGGTGCATATGTCGGACTCCAAAGCAAAGCTGAGGCGTGCTGCATATCTGTGTTTGACCCCTGTGGGTGATGTGATGACTGCAGCTGCGCCCGCCCCCGCATGGCACCATGCGCCGTCACAGTGGATGGTCCACACTTCATCTGCAGGCTCGTCCCGTTGTGCTACTGGCCCTGTCCAGTCCACGATGAAGTCTGCCAGGACCTGTGACTTGATTGCTATACTAGGTTCGAAGATGATATGGTAGCCGAAGAGCTTGGCTGCCCATTTGGAAATCCGGACAGACACCTCCGTGTTGCGGAATAGCTCTCCCAGTCCCCTGTCCGAGGTGACCCGCACCTTGAATGCTTCGAAGTAATGGCGCAGCTTTCGTGATGCCATGACGACTACGTAGGAGATTTTTTCCAGCTCGGTCATGTTACACTTGGAGGCTGTGAGGACCTCGGAGACGTAATAGACTGGACACTGCCGGGTCGTGCCCTCCCTGTTTTGATCTTGGACTAGGGCTGCGCTGACTACATATGGCTAGGCGGCGATGTATAGCAGCAGCGGCAGCGAAGGGTCTGGACTGGTGAGAATGGCCAAGTCGGACAGGTGCTGTTTGAGTGATGCGAAGGCTGCCGCCTATTCTGGTCCCCACGCAAAGTCCTTCGCACCACGCAGTCTTAAGGAAAGGTAGACTCCGTTCTGCGGACTTGGAGATGAATCTGTTCAGAGCGTCCAATCTGCCTGTTAGACACTGGACGTCCCTGGTTGACTGCGGGGGTGTCACGTTGATTATTGCCTGGATCTTGGTCAGGTTGGCCTCGATCCCGCGGTGCGACACCAGGTAGCCCAGTATCTTCCCCTGGCGGACCCCGAAGATGCACTTCTCGGGGTTGAGGCGAAGTCGTGCGTCCCTCATGTTTGCAAATGTCTCTGCGAGGTCGGCCAGGTGATCCTCCTTATTTTTCCTGGCGACGACGATGTCGTCCACATATGTGAAAATGTTCTGGCCTGCTTGGCTCTCGAGCACCGTCTTGGTGAGGCGAGAGAAGGTTGATCCAGCATTCTTGAGTCCCTCCGGCATCCTGATAAAGCAGTACGTGCCGAAGGGTGTGATGAAACTGGTACTGGCCTTGTCTTCCTCCTTCATATATATTTGGTGGTAGCCAGAGAAGCAGTCGAAAAGTGACATGACATCGCATCCGACCGCACTATCGACTATCTTGTCGATCCGTGGCAGCGGGAAATTATCCTTGGGGCAGGCCTTGTTGAGGCTGGTGAAATCGATGCACATCCACCACTTGCCGTTCTTCTTTTGCACCATGACTACGTTGGATAGCCACGTAGGGTAGGCGACTGGCTCGATGAAATTGTCCTCCAGCAGGTGGTGTACTTCGGCTTTGGCGGCTTCTATTTTTTCATCAGACATTTTGTGCAGCCGCTGCTTCTTTGGGCGCACTAAAGGGTCGATGCCCAGACTGTGCTCGATGGCGGAGCGACTGACTCCGACCATGCCAAGGGCAGACCAGGCGAAGACGTCTTTATTTCTGGAGAGACAGGAGACGAGTTTCTCCTCCTCTTACGAAGTCAGGTCTTTGCTTATGATGACTGTCTGCTTGGGTGTTGCCGGGTCAAGGGGAACTGTCTTCGTTCCGTCGTTGCATTGTAGCTATGCCTTTTCATTTTTGTTGGCGGCTGGGTGGGTAGCCTCGGGGACTTCACACTGTGTCGTAAGGCAGTGTACGTTCCGTTGACCGGGAATGAAATCTCTCTCAATGTTACACGCAGTCTGCTAGTTCCCGTACACCGTTATTACGCCCTGCGGACCCGGAATTTTCATGCAGAGATATAATCCGTGGATGGCCGCTTCAAATTTGTTGATAGAGCCTCGACCCATTATGGCATTGTAGGGATAGACCATGTCAACGATGTCGAAGGTGACCTGCTCGCTTCACGCATTGGGTGCTACGCCGAAGGACAGTGGTAGCTCTATCTTGCCCACAGGGAAGGTGCCCTTGCCGCTGAAGCCATATAGGGGATTGTTCGAAGGCTTGAGCAAGCTGTGGCTGATGCCCATGCGGTCGAAGGCGTGGAGGAAGATGATATCTGCTTGGTTGCCGTTGTCAACTAGGACTTTGTGCTGGCCCCAGCCTGCCACACTGCAGTTGATTACCATGGCGTCACAGTGGGGTGCGCTGCGCAAATCAACATCTCTAGCGTCGAAGGTTAGCGGCACATGCGACCACTTCGTTTGCATGACTGGACCGGTGATGGCGACATGGTTGATGCTTTGGTAGTGGTCCCACTTTTGTCGCTTCGTGTCGAAGTCGACGCTGGACCCTCTGGTTATCATGTGAATGACTCCGCGATACGGCTGATCAGCGAAGTCTTCCTGTTTTGGTGCTTGGGGGTGATTTTGGTGGTGGATGTTTGGTTGATGCGGAGGCGGGGGCGGGGGTGGTAGGAATTGTACCTCCTGGTGGTGTTGATATGCGTGGTTGGGTAGATGCTGGGCGGGGCCGTGGATGTATGGTTGTGGGTGGTGGTGTTGATATGTGTGCGCGACAACTCTTGGGTTGTCGGCGGGTTGTGCCCGAGACATCCTATCCCTAGTGGCCTTTGTTTCTGGGCAATCCTTGGTTGGGTGCGTGGAGTCTTCACCGTGAAACAGGCAGTAATATCTGCGCGGCTGCTGCGCCCGTCCCCGTCCCCGACCACGCGTGCCATTGCCACGGCCCTAGGGGGGATAATCTTGACGGCGAGGGACCTCGCCGGCGGGGTGCTGATTGGCGATGTAATGCACCTGCTGCTGACTGCGGCTGTCCCGACCGGAGTCTGACGGCGAAGGTCTTGTCCATGTTCGACTAGACTGCGGAGGGTCCTTGGGCTTTCTTTGTGACTCGACCTTGCGCTGGTGGAGCTCTTCAGATCTGGCGTACTTTTCAAACAACTGATTGAGTTCTTGGAGGTTTTTGGGTGGGTCCCTGATGTAGTGACTGTACAGGACGCCAGCCCGAAGGCCACTGATGGCGTAGTGTATGGCAATTTGGTCGTCGACCGAAGGCAGTTGTGACTTGAGAGTCAGGAACTTGCGTTAGTACCCCTGGAAAAGACCCATGTAAATTTTGTGCACTTTTTGGACCCAAGTGCAAAAACCAAGGTATTAGGGCACCTCAAATCATATGGTTCACACATTTGAGGATTTGCAAATCAAACCGTGAGATTTGGGCTTATTTGCAAAAAGTCACACTATACCTCTTATGTGACTAAGTCCAAACTCAGTTGAATAGGGCTGACTTTGGAGCTCTGTATTTCTAAAAATATAAGGAATTTGCCTAGGGTCAACACATCAAACTTGTAGATCTACTGTAAGAGTACAACTTTGCTTAAGTAATTAAGCTTTGGTGTCATGCAAAATTTCGAGATAATTAGGTCTAAAGTCAAGCTGACAGTCAGCCAATGAACTGAAGAAGGGGTAACAGTGAAGTTGGGCAAGCTTTGAGATGGAATTCGACTATGATCCAGTAATTGTTTGACCATGGTTGGTATAGCAAGGTTGTAGCTGGATCATAGGGCTACAACTTTGATATAGAGAGCAGGTCAAGTCACTACATGAATTTGGGAACAAATCTCCCTGCAAGTTGTTCTGTCAGGCTAACTGAATGAGAATCCAATGGTACAGTGAACAAAGATCTTCTGCTCAGCCCCCCTTGCCGCCGGTGGCCTTTGCGCCCGGATTCACGCCGGCCATCGTGATTCGTGCCTCAGGCGAGTGGATTACGCTCAATGGTGAAATGATCTCGTCGCGGATGAACACAAGGCACTGTGGCCACTCTGTCTCTTGCCCACTTGCGCCGGCGATGTGGCCAAGCGGCCATCACCGGAGTGTGCGCCCTTCACCACGGTCGCGCCATGCCTCAGGCTAATTACCACGTCGCACTAGGCCACCTTAGACAGCCAGGTCGTCGTCGGTAGGTCTTGCCACGGTAACACCATGATTTGCTTGCGCCAGTAACTCTTTCCCTCTCCGTCCGCCAGCGCAATCCTTTCGAATTGGACACCACCGCTCACTGACTCTATAAATTGAGCACACCATGAGCTCTGTAGGGTAATTACTCATCCAAAGCCTCTAATTGTTCACCAGAGCCTTCGAATTGCTCACTTCCCCCAAATCGGTTTTCCGCCTCTATGAAAGACTCTCACTGTGGCCAGCGCGTTACAAGGTTCATTCCCACCCTCTGTTCCTTTGTTTCAGTGCTCTGATATGTCCTTGAAGCTCATCGGCCCAACCAATTGCACTAGACCGGGGTAGATCACTGGGAACGCCTCAAGTTATCCGTTGATCGCACTGTCACCATGGTAGAGCAATTGGGGCCCGGAATCTTGAAATTGGTGGAGGGGAAATGATTATTAGGGGTCGAATTAGGTGGCAACCACTTCTGAGCGCCAGTCATTACGTATCCTGGCCAGTACAGGCTCGTCGGAGTTCCTGCTCCGCCGTCCACAGTCGTGGACTTCACCTTGTGAAGAAATGAAAAGGGGAGGGCCTATCTGCATTTGTCAGTGACTCAAGCGAATAGTGCGGGGGATTCTTCGCAGGTTTTTCATATTGCCAGGGTCTTATGTGTAAACCCGACACTGCGGGCATGCGCGGGCGCGTTTTCGTCCGTCATGGGCCGTCCCGGGCCAGATTAAGCCCAACACTTTTGATCCTTTTCCTTTTTCTTTTTCTACTGGACTTAGGAAATCCATAGAAAATTCTAGGAAAATGCTAAAAATATGGGACCAATTTTGTTGTATTTCTAAATTTTCATAGTATTTAATAAAGTTAATTTTAGGATTATTAATTCAAACTAGGAATTATGAAGTAATTAAAATAGCTAAAACCTATACTCCTGGAATTTTAGAAATTTATTAATAACTCCAAAAATCACTAAACTTTTCGGATAAGCTTAAATTGATATTTAGAAACCTTCGGTGAAGTTTGACTTGATTTGGACACTGTTTGATACCTAAAACCCAAAACTTCTAAGTAGTGCCTGCCTTATGAACTAAAATAATGACTCCACAAACCCTAGTTTTCTAGAGAACCGTGAAGGAAAACTGTATTCAAGACCTAATATGATGTACCTTTATTATCTTTGCACTTTCATAAGCATCACATAAGCATTCATGGTTATGTATGGTTGTATATAGAAAACGAGGAAGAGGAAATAGTTGAAGAAGAGGGAGTTGCATCATCACCAACTGTTGGGGACTTGTTCTCAAATGCTATGAATTAAGAACAAGGCAACACAGAAAAAGGGTTAATAGTTAGAACCCTTCGTCCTTCGAAGCATTATGTCCCTTAGGATATAATGATCTTCAGACGAAGGATGTGAAGGACATACCTTCGACATTTCAATACATATTAATGAAGGAAGAAGCATATAAAACATGAGAAATAATATAAACAATCATATGGCATCATTGGTATCTTCAAATTATATTATTATGAACAAACATAAACAATATCGAATTACATTTATACCTTCGGCTTGACAGAAGGCAAAGATCCAAGTGTGACACACTAGTGAGTACAAGTCAACGTGAACAGTATGGGGGTACTGTTCATCTGTTTATAGGCATAGGATACAGCCTACGAGAAATAACAATTATGCCCTTTACATTTACTATTGGCTTATAGAAAAATCTATTAGGACTGAACAGCCTTTTCCCTTTTAAGTCGGTTCCCTTTCTCCGCCATTTAGCCGAAGCTCCCTTGCGCATAGCTTCGAAGCGACGGCCACCTTCGTCACGATCAAGCTCCCCATCGTGTAAGCTTTTATCATAAATCCGAAGATACCTGTCCATAAACCATACTTGGAAGACATTGTTAAATTATGTTTTTGAGGACCTTCGGAGGACGAAGGCCACCAACACCACCCAAAGACCCACCTGTCGAGAACTGCTTTTATTTTGATATTTGTGGAGCAGAGCCCGACTCTCCTATAACACAAGGCAAGCCCCGGTGCATTTTCCACCTGCTTGATGAATTAAGTGATAGGAGTTGTGTGCTAAACAATTGATGCATTTCCTTCTTTGGAAGATTGATTACCTTTCCTTGATCACCTGTTTTATGAAAAGATTTTTCTTATGCTTAGCCTTGCTCTAGAAAAACAAAATGTTTTGTTTTAACAAAATTTGATGCTTCAAGTGGGATAGAATGTTTTCAAAAATAAAACTTGATGGTGGATCCATCATGGCCATGATGGGTTCAACATCGGAAAAGATGTACATCTGTTAGGTACCAAACTTTGGGTTGAAATGATAAAGTTGAGACCGAGCAGGGTGACTTGCACGAGAAGAGAGACGGCGAGAGTAGCATGTACCCTCCGTGGCAAGAGGCTAGACGGTGGTGTATCTGTGCTCTCGGTTGGCGTGAACCTGATCTGGTCTTAAGAACCCCGGTGGCAAGTTGACATATGCAAGGGTTAAGTGCTACATATGTCATGTGATTGGAGATCCCCAGCTGGGTATTAATCGAATCGGATCGCCGTTACTTCTCGGACATGAAGACTTTGTCACTGCCCTATATGTAGCATTCCAGTAAACAAGAAGGATTGATAAAAAGATGGCAAGTATAGGCCAAGTGCTTGAACTAGGGTAGAAAGAACTCTAGATTCAGGTACCGACTTAACTTGCTAATAAAACTAGATTTTTAAGGATCCACTGTTAGTAAGCTTTTTTGCAAACAGAGTCTTGATCCTTGCTTAAGCCTTACCCTGACTCCCTCAAGCCAGCATATCCTTGAGAGTCTTTTTATTTTGACGTGTAAGACTTGCGAAAGTACACTTCGTACTCAGGGTTTTTGAACCCATGTTGTAGGTGAGGAAGCAGCGAACTTTTGTTGCTTTTGCTCTAAGGTGGTGCCGAAGGAAGAAGCTCAAGAGTGAAGCCTCGGGAGGATGTTGTCCTCCTTTTAAAAAACTTTATATCTGTATGCGGGAGGGGTTTTTGCCTCCCGAGTGTAATAATAATACTTCTGCACTCATATACTACTAGTCTATAATAATAACACTCTTTCTATGTTTTAATGTAAATTAAGTTGCTGTAATTGCTTCTGCTTATTCGTTCCTCCGATGTGTTGTAATATCTGCGTGACGGGTGAAACGCTCTTCGGAAAGGTAAAGGATACATATACCTAACTTGTCGAGTAATTAGAAGCATCTACAAGGTTGCCCGAGGTCCGCTAGACAAGGACAACTGTAGGTGGGCCTAATGACTTTGGAGGTTCCGTCACATTTAGGAGGAGGAATTTTTTGTAGTACTCCCAAAGGGTTTCTTGCTCATGCTGCTTGCAGAGTGATAATTCTGTCAAGGCATATGTTTCTGGCCTATACCCTTGAAAATTTAACAAGAACTTGTTGCGGAGGGTTTTCCATGAGTCAATTGATAATGGCGGTAATCTTGTGTACCATGTGAGGGCTAGGCCTTTGAGTGCTACAATGAAGGATTTGGCCATGGTGGTGTCGTCCCCTCCAGATGACGCGACCGCAACTTGGTAGCTCATGATGTACTATGCTAGGTCGGTGCTTCCATTGTACTTGGGATAGGTACCCATCCTAAAATTGCTAGGCCAAGGTGAGGCTTAGAGCTGCGGTGCGAGAGGGCTTTGCTCGTCAAGGTAGTTTATTCCTTGGAAACTAGCTAGGGTCATGACTGGTATGTGGAGAGGGTTCTGTTGCAATTGGTGGTGGCCTTCGCCTTGCATGTCTACTATTTGTTGTTCTAGCTCTTTGGACTTCTTTTCCTCATCTAGTATCATCTGCCTGACCTTGGCCTACATGGTGATGCACTAGCGCTTGGCTGCAAGTATTTCTTTCTGCTTCTGTAAGTGATTGTTCTTGATGCGAAGGGCTCACAACTTGAGCTGGTCTTCGGCTAAGATGCCTAGGACTTCGTCGTCTTCGATGACGTCATTAGCCTCTAGGGGGTGAAACCTTGTGGAGGTGCCCGAGGTAATCCCTTAGAGCTGCATGTGCGAACGGTGCCCTCTGGGTGGATGGATTCTCTTGGCGATGTCGCTTGCTGTTGACTACGTCATCCTCAAGGGCCTCATGAGGTATGTCGTCAGCGAGGGCTGCCTTGCCCTTCTTCTCAGCGAGAAGGGCCACCTTCGCTGCATCTTCGATGGAAGTGGTAGCCTTCGAAGTTGCTTTCTTGGGAGCCATCGTGGGAATGTTTTTTCAAAGCACGAACAGTGGCCACCGAATGTTGGAACTTACTGACACGTGGTCAAGCTAATCTGAACAGTGGGAGAACAGGGATGATTTTGTAACACCCCAGGTGTTACCATGGCTAGAGCCCACTTTGCTATTGAAGGATATGAGCACCTGTGGAGGGACTTAATGAATGAAAGCATAAGGGCCTTGGAAAGCTAGAGGTTAACCAAGGATGGTGAGTAACCAAAAGCATTACTCCAATCTTTGCACACTTATTCCCTAGGGTGAGAGGGGAGAAGAAACCTAGATCTCTCTCAGACCCTATCTCCCAAAACCCTAGTTAAGGAGGGAAAAGAGAGTGAGCAAGTGTGCAACACATGAGTAACTTTTACCCAAACCTTAAGTGACCTTGTAACCAGCAATTAGGGGAGGGAATTATTGCAAAAAGGCCCCTGGTGAAACCCCAAATCACATCCTTAAGTGGAGAGAGAGCTAGAGCTCTCTATTCCTCTCTAAGTCCTTTTTTTAACCCTAGTTTAAGGATCAGCCGTGTTCACCTTGAAGATGGCATCAAATCCACTTGTGATCTATACCAAAAACGTAGCATACAACCTGGGGCACCCACTGGAAAAAGTTGAGCCCGAGACTCGGACGTTTGACATGCCATGGCATGGCTTTTGTCGCGAAGTGCCCAGTATGACACACCTGTTTTGGCATCCAAAGATCTCCCTCCCTAGGCCGTATCTGCCCCGACTCCTCACAGTTGAGTGACAGCCCTAGGTGCCAGGAAGAGGTCTGCGCCGAACCTTTGCAAAGATTCGCACGTTTGCGACCTCTGTCGACGTTTGAACACTGGAAGAAACAAACCGCCACTGTGTTCGACGCGTTCTGCCGCGCCAGAGCACGCCCACGCGCGCCCCCGCGAGCCCCTGCGCCGCGCCCGAGCCAAGCCAGCGCCCTGGTCCGCGTCCGCGCCTATAAAACGCCCAAGAACCTTGGCCGTACCCCTCCGCACACTCCCAAGTCTCACCGGAGCTCAGTTCGCCGCCGTCTGCCTGTGCGCGACGTGCCCGCGGCCACTCGAGCCACCGCCGCCGTAGACCGGCCAGCCCAGCCCTCCACAATCCCGTCCAACCCTCGGACGCGAGTGTGCACCCACCAGTAAAGCTCCCCGGGCAAGGAATCGAGCTCTGCGTCACCGGAGTAGCCGAATCACGCTCACCGGACTTCACCCGACCGCCGGCAACCGTGGACCGAGGTGCACGGTGAGTCTCTCTTCGATTCCTTGCACGGTTAGATTCCTTAGACCTCCATGAAGCTCCCCATGCCCCTGGATTGAACCGTACCGCCGTGGATAGGCCGGAGCCCACGCCGCCGACGAGCTCACCCGCCTGCGCCCGTGGTCCGGGCGATTCCGGCCATCCCCGACGACGAGCCGTACCTCGACGTGATCGCCAGAACCTCCCCGAGCGAACCCAGCCCTTCGCCGGACCTCCCTCGCCGCCGGTAAGCCGCGCCATTCTTTCCTTCTCCGCGGTTACTGTTCCAGTTGGGGGAGGGGCCGCGGGTGTGAGGGAGAGAAACCCTGGGGGGTTAAGTGTAAAGCCAAAGACTCAAGGGAATAGTGGCATAAGGGCAGATCTGTGAGGTTGGATTCAGTTTAAACCTAGGGGTCTCGGCGCAAACTGCGTTTTCAGAAAAACCTAATTAAAACCTGTTTTAAATTCAAACAGAAACTTGAAAAACCCATAACTTCTGTTTGGTTTATCCAAATTTGGTCAAACAAATTTTTGCCAGACTCTAAATAATATAACCTGTCTAAGAAAAATATAAAACCCCATAAGCACTAGAGAAAAATATAAGGTTCTGATTTATTTTCAGTTTTGGCCAAAAGCTTAATAATAGCAAGAAAAATGGTTGCACTATTTAACTAGAGTTGGAAAAATTTGGAGGAATTTATATCTACCTACTGACCTAGTTAAAAATGCTAAACCCCTCTGTTCACTACATTAAGTTAGTTTTAACCCCTTATTCTATAATATGCTTAAGTTTAAGGAAAATAGAAAAAGTGAGATAAATAATGAACCAGAGGGCACCCCTATTTTTGATGAGATATTTAGTCAATGTAGTTCCCTGGAAAAAATGTATCATACCCTGTTGTAGTGTAAGATAAGCAAGATGCCTTTTAAATGAAGAAAATAGGGATAACTTAGAAAAAACCCTACAAAAATACCCCTAAAGTGAAACCTCCCCAAACCTTAGGATAACTAATGTTTTGATAATAAGAACTTAAGAAAAATCTGAAATCTGTTGTTTGATATTTTTCAAATAACAAGTTAGTTCTAATCACCCTTTTTGCACCAAAGTTTAAAAATCCACCATTAATTAACAATCATGTGGCTCTCTGCCATTTTTGGTACAAGAGCTTTTTATCACTGTTAGAGGCTAGCAAAAGTAACCATTAGGTCAGAATCCACTTTAATAAAAGACTTGTAGTGTAAAGTGGCCCATTTTGCCTAACTATTGTTATTTTTGTTTAAAGCCTAGCTTTTGTACTTTAAGCCTCAAATTATTAAAACAAGCTAGAAAAGCCAGTGACAACCCACTGTAATTTTTATAGAATTTGTGGAAATTTTTAAAAACTACTATCATAGTTCAAACCCCTACTAGAAACCCTAAAGGGAAATTAAGGAGAGGAAAAGGGGTAATGGAATCTAATGTCCTCCTAAGACCTTTATAACTTGTCCACTGAAATCCATTAAGGCAATGCAAATCCAATATGTTATCCTAAAGGAAAAAAAAACCTAAACCTAAAAGGTAATGAGTCTGTATACCACTAGAAGATGCACATAGCCGGGAAACCCTAAGTTAATTCTTAACCTAATTTTAGTGGCTTAATGTTCTTAAATCTTGCATAATCATGACATACATGTTCATTGCATTTCGATAGACTGTAATCTTGCTGACGGAGAGTACGTCCTCGTGCCGGAGCAAGGAGCTACCCAGGAGGTTGCCCCAGACCCAGCACCAGAGCCTGCACCAGAGGACCTGCCTGCCACTGCTTTGGAAGGCAAGCCCCGGTTTTATGCATAACCAGTTATTTATGCTATTTTACTTCACTTAATGATTGTAGGATTGATTGTGCACTTAGGTGTAGGAATTGTTTGAAACCCTAGTTGCATGATCTCAGGAATCCTATTGAGATGAATACTAGTTTGCTAGGTCGAGTAGCTGCTTTATTAATTAGGATCTCGGTAGAAGTCGAGTGATTTTTCTAGCACTCGCGCGAGGTCAGGAATTGGCTGTATCCACCTTCTTATCATATTGAGGTTGGTTTGTGGGCAACAATCCATGGGGATTGGTTGTTCACAGGGATAAAAAGTTGATTAAGGATTAAGGTGTGGTACCGTGAGTCAAGCGTTTGAACGTACTAAACATATGCCGAGAAATATGGTAAATCGGTAAGCCTAGTACCTGATTGAACCTGGCAGTGGACTTTACCCCTCACGCGACCTGAGACGTAGTCTCCCATTCCGGTTATGGTGGGTACAAGTGCGGTCACTGCACGACGGCCAGTCGGGGTCAGTGGGGCATTGTACGCCAAGGCGGTGAGCCCTGATCTGCTGACGGGGAATCGATGGGGACGGTTGAGGTGTGTGGGGACGGAGTGCCCCTGCATGTCGTATGTTTAGGTTTACCTTGCAAGGATAAAAACTCGATTCGAATCGTCTGCTTCTCGCAGCTAATGAGACTGCTTGATCCATGCTGCTACATTGAGTAACAAGTGGAACTGGTTGAGATGATACAAACTGTTGATTGCTAATAATGCTTGCTACTATGTATGAATAGATAGTACACTTTTAGCCTTAAGAGAGTCACACTTAATTTTGATTAAGTTAAAATCTTGATTTAGAAACTCAGCTAGTGCTTTTGGCAACCAAACCCCACAGCCAAACAGCTGCATGTCTAGAGGTAGAGGAGTATAGACTCCTCACACCGGGTAAGTCTAGCTGAGTATTAGTATACTCAGCCTTGCTTGTGGCATAATTTTACAGGTTCTCTGGAGGACATGGTTGCTGGAGTGACTTGGCCATCCACCCTGCCACCGGGTTGGACTGTCGAGTGGGACCCTGCCTCGGCTGAGGAGGAGCATGAGGAGTGATGGGATAGGCTTCCCCATCTCTCCATTTATTTATCGTTAGTTTATTTCCGCTGCACTTCAAAAACAATGATGGTTACTTTTGCGAAAACTCCGATGGTGACAATGGTGATGTAATAATGTAATACTCTTCCATGCCTGGTTTTATGCTTTATTGTATTTGCTCTGTGACTCACCATCGAGTGAGACTGTGGTACTTGAACCTGTCAGTGGCCGTGTCGGACTAGATCCGAGGGATTGACGGGTTATTCCCATTTAAGTGTGGTCTAGCCTCTAAGGTCGGACTTAGGCACTTAAGTTGGAATAATTCGGGCAGTTCCGCCACAGCTGGTATCGGAGCTTGTACCACCACAGAGGAATCCAATAAAACATGAATACCGTCCCTTTTCTAAAGTAAAACTTGATAGAAACAATGTTGGATAGATAGTAGGGCGAGCAGGATAGACCCAGGACGTGAAGCCTTAGGAAGGTAGAAGGGTAGCTAGGTGGCTAATTAACTAGGCCCTACAGGCCACTTTTACAGGATGGGAGTTCTTCCCTGTTCCTTTTATTTTTCTTGTGAGGTCGTTCAGGACAAGCATGCATGTATTCTTAATTAAGTAAATGAATAACTAAGTAAAAGGACTTAAAAATGAGATAGCAGCCAACTAGGTCCCCAATACCTTTTTCTTCTAACTAGATGTAGGCTGAGTTTTGTGTTTCCTTGTTCTTTTTTGGTACTTCTGTTTCTTTACTTACGCTTAACCGTGCACAGATGACTTCCCACGGATCCTCCGAGGATGGAGATGCACTGACCCACACTGACGGACTCGCACGAGAGGGTTTTCCCCGCATCTTGTGGGAAGTACTTCAGGGGGCAGGATATTTGACACCCCCTCAGTACGCGGTGCAGCAGTTCGAGAAGCACCGGGTACCTCGCTGTCGGGTGAGGATGACTTTGGAGCCTCATCCCCTGCAGCCAGGCTGGCGCTCCTTGGACTCCGAGTCTTTCGGGTACCGAGCGGAGGACACAATTGAGGCAATTGCTCTGCATGGACTGACCACCTTCTGTGGATTTCACCCTTTGGAGCTGGCTACTCACCCCATTGGGTTGTTCCCTGCGGAAAAGGAGGACGACCCGATGTGGAAGGACCGGGTGGAGCATGCCAAGGACATCTGGGCTCTCTACCCAGGCCACACCGCTCACTTGTCTGTACGATGCATGAACGCTCTGTATCATCTGCAAGTGATGCGTGGGGAGGCCATGTCCCACCTGATGGCATTACTGGAGGCCACCAAGATCACCCTGGACAACAGGGAGGAGCTCGTGGTGGATTTATCCCAGGAGCTGGTGGAGAAAGATTTACAGGTGGAGCAGCTGACTGACGAGATTCATGAGTTGGAAGAGCTAGTGGGCACCAGGGAGAATACCATCGAGGTCCTCGAGGATCAGCTCCTCAACACCCAGCAGCAGCTAGCAGAGGCTAATGCGCATCTGGACATGCATCACCAAGAGATCCATGATGCGGAGGCTGACGAGGACGTTGACATTGAGGGAGGAGATGAGCCTGCCTCCAGTGTAGACACCGCTGGCTCAGGGAGACCACCTTCCCCCGAGTCTAGCGTTGCCTCGTTCGCTCACTAGATGCCAGGCTAGTATTAGAAGTTGATGATAGTTGGACTCCTCGCCGCTAGCTTAGCTTTTGCACCCTTAGGGTACTAGGCTAGGTAGAGTTGAGTCTTTTGACCCTTGATGTAACCAGTGTTAAAACTCTTTTGGATGTTTAGGGATGATTAATGGTAATTTAAATTTGGACGGAAGGATTATGTTTTCGTTTGTTTTATTTGGAATCTATCAAAATTACTTGACTCCCCTACCATGTTCGAACCTTAAGCTTGGAGATGTGTTATTGAGCAACCATGTGACTTTTTCAGATGGCTGGGAGAGCGCGCCGTGGTCAGAATGAGCACGTTCCTCCACCGCCACCGCCTCCCACTCTGCAGGAGCTCATGGCCCAGCAGAATGAGATTCTGAGGCAGCTAGCTCAGCGTCAGCCACCACCTCAGCATTATGGTGGAGACCATCAGCGTCACCCCGTCGCTGCTACTTACCAGGAGTTTCTCAGCACCCAGCCCCCATTGTTTACCAGGACGGAGGACCCACTTGATGCCGATGTGTGGTTGAGGGTGGTAGAATCCAAATTCCCACTGCTCCATGGGGCTTGCTCAGAGGTCACCAAGGTCAGGTTCGCCACCCAGCAGCTTCGCGGACCCGCAAGGACCTGGTGGGACCATTTTCTTGCCATGCAGCCAGAGGGCAGAGAAGTGGAATGGAGAGAATTCAAGGCCGCTTTCAGAGGGCATCATATTCCCGCTGGCATCATGGACCGGAAGCTCAATGAGTTTCTGGCACTCACTCAGGGCAGCAGGACAGTGTTGCAATATGCCCAGGCCTTCAATGATTTATGCCAGTATGCCGGATACCATGCAGATACGGATGAGAAGAAGCAAGACAGGTTCAGGAGGGGGCTCAGCACTAAGCTCCGTGACCGTCTCAACACCGTCAGAGCCAACAGTTACAATGAGTTGGTCAACATGGCTATCTCCCAGGAAGACTGCATCTTGGCTCGACAGGCGGAGAAGAAGAGGAAGACCCCTGTGGCCGGACCCTCATCTCAGCCACAGCGCTTCAGGATTGTGTCGGACACGCAGAACAAGGGACCTCAGCAGCAGCAAGGAAGATGGGTAATCAGACCACCGCAGCAGCAGCAGCAGCAGGCACCCAACCGTGCCCAGTTTCCAGCTCAGAGGAACAATCAGCAGCAGCAGTACCGCCAGGCCAATGATAACAGGTGTTTCACTTGTGGCAGCACTAGGCATTATGCCAAGAATTGCCCCAAGAATCAGCAGAGGCAGGGGCAGAATGTTAATCAGAACCAAGGAAAGAGGCAGAAAGTGCAAGTGAGGCAGGGCAAGCTGAACTTCACTACAATGGCTGACATCCCAGAGGGAGTACCCGTCATGACTGGTATATTTACAGTTTTAAATTTTCCTGCTATTGTTCTTTTCGATTCTGGTGCTTCACATAGTTTTGTCAGTGCCAAATTTAGTGTCAAATGCCAGTTGCCTTTTTGCCACACCCACGGGGCTATTACCATTTCAACCCCAGGAGGCAGGATTGCCACAAATCAAATCAGCAGACATGTGCCCATAAAGTTTGGTAGTCTAATAATTAAAACCACCCTCCTCATTTTGGGTTTGGACAGCGTGGATATCATATTAGGGACTGACTGGTTAACAAGGCACCGGGCGGTTCTCGACATTGCAGCTAGGGCCATTGAAGTGCACTCACCAACTTGTGGAGAAACCACATTGTTTTTGCCCGATCAGAGTTGCACCCGTTCTTGTGCATTCCTTATGACGGAATCCCCAGTGGAAAAGATCCCCGTCGTCTGTGATTACCCCGGTGTTTTTCCAGATGAATTGCCAGGAATGCCACCGGACAGAAATATTGAGTTTGCCATTGAATTGCAACCCGGGACTGCCCCTATTTCCAAAAGACCTTATAGGATGCCTCCCGCGGAACTGGCAGAATTGAAGAAGCAATTGCAAGAATTGCTGGACAAAGGATTTATTCGTCCAAGCACTTCACCTTGGGGATGCCCAACTTTATTTGTGAAGAAAAAGGATGAAAGTTTGAGAATGTGTGTGGATTACCGCCCTCTCAATGCGGTGACTATCAAGAACAAGTACCCGTTACCCCGCATTGATGTTTTGTTTGATCAGTTGGTAGGAGCCAAAGTATTCTCCAAGATAGACCTTCGCTCAGGCTACCATCAGATCAAGATCCGTGCCAGTGACATTCCCAAGACGGCTTTCTCTACCAGATATGGGTTGTATGAGTTTTTGGTGATGTCATTTGGATTGACCAATGCCCCGGCTTATTTCATGTACTTGATGAACTCGGTATTCATGCCAGAGCTGGACAAGTTTGTGGTTGTTTTCATTGATGACATTCTGGTCTATTCCAAGAACGAAGACGAGCATGCAGAGCATCTGCATGTTGTGCTTCAAAGACTTCGTGACCATCAGTTGTATGCTAAGTTGTCCAAGTGTGAGTTCTGGTTGAAGGAGATAAAATTCTTGGGTCACACAATCTCTCAGGAGGGGATATCAGTTGACCCTGAGAAAGTGCAAGAAGTGATGGACTGGAAACCCCCGACTACAGTGAAGCAGATCAGAAGTTTTCTAGGATTGGCAGGGTATTACCGACGATTTATTCCGGATTTCTCCAGAATTGCCAAGCCAATGACTGAGCTGCTGAAGAAGGGAGTCAAATTTGAGTGGAGCCAAAAATGTGAAGATGCTTTTCATACCTTGAGGCAACAATTGACAACAGCCCCAGTGCTAGCCCAACCCGACAATACCAAACCATTTGAAGTTTATTGTGATGCTTCTGGTACAGGATTGGGATGTGTCTTGATGCAAGAAAATAGAGTGATTGCTTATGCTTCCCGAGCACTCAGGCCCCATGAGCAGAACTACCCGACACATGATTTGGAGTTGGCAGCAGTCGTTCATGCCCTCAAGATATGGAGACACTACTTGATGGGAGCTCACTGTAACATATACACTGACCATAAGAGCCTCAAGTACATTTTCACTCAGGCAGATCTGAACATGAGGCAGAGAAGATGGTTGGAATTAATCAAGGACTATGATTTGGAGGTGCATTACCATCCCGGCAAAGCCAATGTTGTGGCAGATGCCTTGAGCCGAAAGGCCCAATGTAATTGCATGAACATGGATGCAAGAGTTACCACCTTGTGTGATGAGTTATGCAAGCTGAACCTGGAAGTTGTTCCTTCCGGTGAATTGAAATATATTGCAGTGGAGCCCACATTGCAAGAACAAATAGCTCAGGCACAGTTTGGGGATAAGGGAGTTCAGGTTATTAAGGAAATGATCAAGCTGAAGGCCGAGAAATACAAGTGTTTCCGTCAGGATAGCAAGGGAACTTTATGGTTTGAAGATCGATTGGTTGTTCCCAAGAACCCTGAGCTCAGAAGGAAGATATTGGATGAAGCTCACCTATCCAAGTTTTCCATGCACCCTGGTAGCAACAAGATGTACCATGATCTCAGACCTCTTTATTGGTGGACCAGGATGAAGAGGGAAATTGCTAAGTACGTTTCAGAATGTGACACTTGTCAGAGGGTAAAAGCTAGTCATCTGAAATCAGCAGGCCCTTTGCAACCCCTTCCCATACCATCTTCGAAATGGGAGGACGTTTGCATGGACTTCATACTGGGATTACCCAATACCTCCAGGCACCATGATTCCATATGGGTCATTGTGGACAGATTGACCAAGACTGCTCATTTCTTGCCAGTGCACACCACCCACCGGACGGAGAAGTATGCGGAAATCTACATCGACCAGATAGTTCGTCTGCATGGGATACCAAGGACCATAGTCTCCGACCGAGGAGCACCTTTTGTGGCACGATTTTGGGAGCAATTACAGGAATCACTTGGGACCCATGTAATCCGAAGCTCAGCATATCACCCTCAAACAGATGGTCAGACAGAAAGGGTAAATCAGATTTTGGAAGACATGTTGAGAGCATGTGCACTACACTATGGGAAGGACTGGGACAAGTGTCTTTCCTTGGCAGAGTTTTCTTACAATAACAGCTATCAGTCCAGTCTGAAAATGGCACCTTTTGAGGCTTTGTATGGGAGAAGATGCAGAACCCCGTTAAATTGGTCTCAAGCAGGAGAGAGGGAGATATTTGGGCCAGATTTGGTAATTGAAGCAGAGGAAAAGGTCAGAGTCATCAGGAAGAACTTGGAAGCTGCTCAGGCCAGGCAAAAGAGTTATCATGACGAGAGGCGGAAGCCTCTACAGTTTGAGGTGGGAGATCATGTCTATCTTAAGGTATCACCAACCAAGGGTGTCCAGAGATTTGGGATCAAGGGCAAGTTGGCCCCTCGCTACATTGGACCATATAAGATCAAGGAAAGTTGTGGACCCGTAGCCTACCAATTGGAATTACCATCCCATTTGTCAGCAGTCCACAATGTGTTCCATGTATCTCAGCTGCGGAAGTGTGTTCGTCTACCCACTGAAGTGCTACCAGAACCAGACATTGAGATAGAACCCGACTTGTCCTACCAAGAGTACCCCGTCAAGGTATTGGATCAGAAGGAAAGATCAACTCGGGCAAGGTCAATCAAAATGTATAAGGTTCAGTGGAGTCATCATTCAGCAGAAGAAGCTACATGGGAGACGGAGGGGTTTCTACGCTCTCGCTTCCCCGACTTTCTGCCCAAGGAAATCGGTATGTAACCCCAAAACCCCACCCCCGCCTGCCCTTTGAAGTCAATTATAAGAAAAACTTAGATAACAAGACTAGTCTAAGTTATGGATTTAACTTAAGAAGGGCTTCCTTCTGAAGTTGCAAAGAGGATGACATTCGAAGAGCAGTTAGGAAAGTGGAACTTGAGTTTAAGGGGGGGGGGAAGTAGCACCAACACACCTTCAAAGCATCCCTCCAAGGGACTCTACCTAAAAATCTCGGGACGAGATTCCTTTAAGGGGGGAGGGCTGTAACACCCCAGGTGTTACCATGGCTAGAGCCCACTTTGCTATTGAAGGATATGAGCACCTGTGGAGGGACTTAATGAATGAAAGCATAAGGGCCTTGGAAAGCTAGAGGTTAACCAAGGATGGTGAGTAACCAAAAGCATTACTCCAATCTTTGCACACTTATTCCCTAGGGTGAGAGGGGAGAAGAAACCTAGATCTCTCTCAGACCCTATCTCCCAAAACCCTAGTTAAGGAGGGAAAAGAGAGTGAGCAAGTGTGCAACACATGAGTAACTTTTACCCAAACCTTAAGTGACCTTGTAACCAGCAATTAGGGGAGGGAATTATTGCAAAAAGGCCCCTGGTGAAACCCCAAATCACATCCTTAAGTGGAGAGAGAGCTAGAGCTCTCTATTCCTCTCTAAGTCCTTTTTTTAACCCTAGTTTAAGGATCAGCCGTGTTCACCTTGAAGATGGCATCAAATCCACTTGTGATCTATACCAAAAACGTAGCATACAACCTGGGGCACCCACTGGAAAAAGTTGAGCCCGAGACTCGGACGTTTGACATGCCATGGCATGGCTTTTGTCGCGAAGTGCCCAGTATGACACACCTGTTTTGGCATCCAAAGATCTCCCTCCCTAGGCCGTATCTGCCCCGACTCCTCACAGTTGAGTGACAGCCCTAGGTGCCAGGAAGAGGTCTACGCCGAACCTTTGCAAAGATTCGCACGTTTGCGACCTCTGTCGACGTTTGAACACTGGAAGAAACAAACCGCCACGTGTTCGACGCGTTCTGCCGCGCCAGAGCACGCCCACGCGCGCCCCCGCGAGCCCCGCGCCGCGCCCGAGCCAAGCCAGCGCCCTGGTCCGCGTCCGCGCCTATAAAACGCCCAAGAACCTTGGCCGTACCCCTCCGCACACTCCCAAGTCTCACCGGTGCTCAGTTCGCCGCCGTCTGCCTGTGCGCGACGTGCCCGCGGCCACTCGAGCCACCGCCCGCCGTAGACCGGCCAGCCCAGCCCTCCACAATCCCGTCCAACCCTCGGACGCGAGTGTGCACCCACCAGTAAAGCTCCCCGGGCAAGGAATCGAGCTCTGCGTCACCGGAGTAGCCGAATCACGCTCACCGGACTTCACCCGACCGCCGGCAACCGTGGACCGAGGTGCACGGTGAGTCTCTCTTCGATTCCTTGCACGGTTAGATTCCTTAGACCTCCATGAAGCTCCCCATGCCCCTGGATTGAACCGTACCGCCGTGGATAGGCCGGAGCCCACGCCGCCGACGAGCTCACCCGCCTGCGCCCGTGGTCCGGGCGATTCCGGCCATCCCCGACGACGAGCCGTACCTCGACGTGATCGCCAGAACCTCCCCGAGCGAACCCAGCCCTTCGCCGGACCTCCCTCGCCGCCGGTAAGCCGCGCCATTCTTTCCTTCTCCGCGGTTACTATTCCAGTTGGGGGAGGGGCCGCGGGTGTGAGGGAGAGAAACCCTGGGGGGTTAAGTGTAAAGCCAAAGACTCAAGGGAATAGTGGCATAAGGGCAGATCTGTGAGGTTGGATTCAGTTTAAACCTAGGGGTCTCGGCGCAAACTGCAGTTTTCAGAAAAACCTAATTAAAACCTGTTTTAAATTCAAACAGAAACTTGAAAAACCCATAACTTCTGTTTGGTTTATCCAAATTTGGTCAAACAAATTTTTGCCAGACTCTAAATAATATAACCTGTCTAAGAAAAATATAAAACCCCATAAGCACTAGAGAAAAATATAAGGTTCTGATTTATTTTCAGTTTTGGCCAAAAGCTTAATAATAGCAAGAAAAATGGTTGCACTATTTAACTAGAG
The DNA here is from genome assembly GCA_029449295.1 of Zea luxurians. Taxonomy (NCBI): domain Eukaryota; kingdom Viridiplantae; phylum Streptophyta; class Magnoliopsida; order Poales; family Poaceae; genus Zea; species Zea luxurians. The sequence continues at coordinate 44,429,230 of JAOPSE010000004.1, read as the reverse complement.
TTGGAAAAATTTGGAGGAATTTATATCTACCTACTGACCTAGTTAAAAATGCTAAACCCCTCTGTTCACTACATTAAGTTAGTTTTAACCCCTTATTCTATAATATGCTTAAGTTTAAGGAAAATAGAAAAAGTGAGATAAATAATGAACCAGAGGGCACCCCTATTTTTGATGAGATATTTAGTCAATGTAGTTCCCTGGAAAAAATGTATCATACCCTGTTGTAGTGTAAGATAAGCAAGATGCCTTTTAAATGAAGAAAATAGGGATAACTTAGAAAAAACCCTACAAAAATACCCCTAAAGTGAAACCTCCCCAAACCTTAGGATAACTAATGTTTTGATAATAAGAACTTAAGAAAAATCTGAAATCTGTTGTTTGATATTTTTCAAATAACAAGTTAGTTCTAATCACCCTTTTTGCACCAAAGTTTAAAAATCCACCATTAATTAACAATCATGTGGCTCTCTGCCATTTTTGGTACAAGAGCTTTTTATCACTGTTAGAGGCTAGCAAAAATAACCATTAGGTCAGAATCCACTTTAATAAAAGACTTGTAGTGTAAAGTGGCCCATTTTGCCTAACTATTGTTATTTTTGTTTAAAGCCTAGCTTTTGTACTTTAAGCCTCAAATTATTAAAACAAGCTAGAAAAGCCAGTGACAACCCACTGTAATTTTTATAGAATTTGTGGAAATTTTTAAAAACTACTATCATAGTTCAAACCCCTACTAGAAACCCTAAAGGGAAATTAAGGAGAGGAAAAGGGGTAATGGAATCTAATGTCCTCCTAAGACCTTTATAACTTGTCCACTGAAATCCATTAAGGCAATGCAAATCCAATATGTTATCCTAAAGGAAAAAAAACCTAAACCTAAAAGGTAATGAGTCTGTATACCACTAGAAGATGCACATAGCCGGGAAACCCTAAGTTAATTCTTAACCTAATTTTAGTGGCTTAATGTTCTTAAATCTTGCATAATCATGACATACATGTTCATTGCATTTCGATAGACTGTAATCTTGCTGACGGAGAGTACGTCCTCGTGCCGGAGCAAGGAGCTACCCAGGAGGTTGCCCCAGACCCAGCACTAGAGCTTGCACCAGAGGACCTGCCTGCCACTGCTTTGGAAGGCAAGCCCCGGTTTTATGCATAACCAGTTATTTATGCTATTTTACTTCACTTAACGATTGTAGGATTGATTGTGCACTTAGGTGTAGGAATTGTTTGAAACCCTAGTTGCATGATCTCAGGAATCCTATTGAGATGAATACTAGTTTGCTAGGTCGAGTAGCTGCTTTATTAATTAGGATCTCGGTAGAAGTCGAGTGATTTTTCTAGCACTCGCGCGAGGTCAGGAATTGGCTGTATCCACCTTCTTATCATATTGAGGTTGGTTTGTGGGCAACAATCCATGGGGATTGGTTGTTCACGGGATAAAAAGTTGATTAAGGATTAAGGTGTGGTACCGTGAGTCAAGCGTTTGAACGTACTAAACATATGCCGAGAAATATGGTAAATCGGTAAGCCTAGTACCTGATTGAACCTGGCAGTGGACTTTACCCCTCACGCGACCTGAGACGTAGTCTCCCATTCCGGTTATGGTGGGTACAAGTGCGGTCACTGCACGACGGCCAGTCGGGGTCAGTGGGGCATTGTACGCCAAGGCGGTGAGCCCTGATCTGCTGACGGGGAATCGATGGGGACGGTTGAGGTGTGTGGGGACGGAGTGCCCCTGCATGTCGTATGTTTAGGTTTACCTTGCAAGGATAAAAACTCGATTCAAATCGTCTGCTTCTCGCAGCTAATGAGACTGCTTGATCCATGCTGCTACATTGAGTAACAAGTGGAACTGGTTGAGATGATACAAACTGTTGATTGCTAATAATGCTTGCTACTATGTATGAATAGATAGTACACTTTTAGCCTTAAGAGAGTCACACTTAATTTTGATTAAGTTAAAATCTTGATTTAGAAACTCAGCTAGTGCTTTTGGCAACCAAACCCCACAGCCAAACAGCTGCATGTCTAGAGGTAGAGGAGTATAGACTCCTCACACCGGGTAAGTCTAGCTGAGTATTAGTATACTCAGCCTTGCTTGTGGCATAATTTTACAGGTTCTCTGGAGGACATGGTTGCTGGAGTGACTTGGCCATCCACCCTGCCACCGGGTTGGACTGTCGAGTGGGACCCTGCCTCGGCTGAGGAGGAGCATGAGGAGTGATGGGATAGGCTTCCCCATCTCTCCATTTATTTATCGTTAGTTTATTTCCGCTGCACTTCAAAAACAATGATGGTTACTTTTGCGAAAACTCCGATGGTGACAATGGTGATGTAATAATGTAATACTCTTCCATGCCTGGTTTTATGCTTTATTGTATTTGCTCTGTGACTCACCATCGAGTGAGACTGTGGTACTTGATCCTGTCAGTGGCCGTGTCGGACTAGATCCGAGGGATTGACGGGTTATTCCCATTTAAGTGTGGTCTAGCCTCTAAGGTCGGACTTAGGCACTTAAGTTGGAATAATTCGGGCAGTTCCGCCACAGATTTGATGCTTGTCAACATGGTGTATTAGAGCAATAGTGTTTCTCAGCCTCTCGCAATAGGGTACAGTGTGGGGGTATTTATAGGTAACCAGGGGACGGTTTCACCTTGGCAAATACAATTATGCCCCCGGTTACCTACGTTATCCCTGTAATATTCCCCTCTCAAGGGTTATTACAGGTCATTACAGCATGATTAGATACAACAAGGACAGACACACCATCAACTCTACCCACACAGTGGCTTACAAGTGGGACCAGGCGGCCTAGGACGATTTTACACGGGCCCACCATTTCAACAATGCGCCGGTGGCGACAGAAACCTTCGCGCTCCATGTGCCAGGTCTTCGGTAGTCAGTGAGGCCTTCATTGTTCCTGGCTCTAGCAGGAACATGCAAGGCCTTCTGTCACACCCGGTTTTGGAAGGCAAACCGAATGCTAACCATGTATGTGTCAGGATCAGAAACTCACGTACACAACGATTACATAATTGGACATCATCACACAATGCTCAAAGTAAATAGCAGAAAGGTACTTTTATTACAATAAGATGTCCAAGACATCCACAGAGTCTATTACATAGCATAGTCATTAATGTCATCAAAGTGCGGAAATACGAAACATAGAAGATAAGGCCTTCATAGGCAGCTGACTGGGGGTTTGCCACTAAGATAACTAGAACTCATCGTAGTCCGGAAACTCCTCAAAGTCCTCCATGTTATCGGCATCTCCTCCTAAGCACTGAGTACAGTAGGGACAACCTAGCGTGGGGTGGTTTGTATAGCAAGGGTGAGTACACATCAACGTACTCAGCAAAATGTCCTATTTGGCTAAAGTGGACTAACTGTATATGGAGTTAAGGCTAAGCAGTTGCTTTTAGTTGGTCAAGTATTTATTACTATTAGTACAACCAAATTTTAGTAATAAAACCCAGTTATTACCCAAATTTACTCCCTCCAAGAGGAAATACCAGAGATCATAATTATACCATCATCATTAATCATTATCATAAAATTAACGAAAGTTCTTCTAATCAATGAGGATCCCAAGGCCGCTCATAACCGTGAGCACGACTGATACATCAGTTTCTAGCAGTCTACAGAGGTCGCACACTTTACCCACAAGTCGTGATTCCCGTTCTGCCTGGGGTTCTAGCCTCCCCATTGATCACTACCAAGGTGACCTAGTAGGGTCTCACTACATAGCCTTTACAAAGATTTCCAAGAGGTCATAGCCGCCCATTAGGTTTCTCCAGTTTGATAAACACAGTACCTCTCCCCAAAGGAAGGGTGACAAACAAAACCAAATCAAGGAACCTTTGCAACCAGCCTCAGCAGAGCAACTACTGTGCCCAGACCCCATTGACGGCCCTAAGGCAAAGCCAACTACTCCTCTGGTTCCTCTAATTAATCGGCTAAGTGCGTCCCATTCCACCCTCATGGTTGCACTGTTATCGCGGGTTGTCACTCCCCAAACAAGTCCTTACAGAGAGGTACTCAGGAGAATGGCCTGAGTCCCCTAAAGTATCACAAGAACATCAATGGGATAACATCATCATATCATAATATTCACATCATGTTCATTGATTAAAGTAAAGCGATAGCATAACGCTAACCATGATAACCTAAAAGGTAAACAAGGATAAGTAAATATAGACTAGTCAATCCTTAGGTTTCAGTGATGTAGTCCGAGACAGTGAATTATAAAGTAAATAGGACATGATAGGTCTGAGGACACTTGCCTTCACCAGGTTGTTGCTCAAGAAGATCTTTGGCAACACACTCAGGAACCACGGGCAGCTCGTTGTCTAAACAAAGTGATCATACATTCAATACATTCGGAAAGTACAAATGAACAGCACACCAAACATGTACAATCAAGTATATACTAGTTTGACAAGACATTATGGACATAAAAGGGGTAGACCCAAATGTTAGGGTTTAATATAGTTAGAGATCAGTGACTCCCTAGATACTATGGACTATATTGATTAGTGCCACTAATTTTAGTGAGACACAAAATTATTCTAGGGATCATTTCATGCATAACATTTTATTAACCTCACAAAATTAAACATCTAAGTGCCATTATCTTTGCCTTTTTATTTATTTTATGAAATAAATAAATCAACTCATAAACTAACCTATAGCTTAGACCAAAAATTAGAGTACTCAGACTATGGATGAACATAATTTATTTGGACAGAGAATATTTCTACGAATATTTTGCAATTTGAATCAGTAAATTTGGAGTTCATATGAAAAAGATATGAAATAAACAAGTTTTGAAGTTTGAAATATGAAAATAGGCCCAATTCTGTAATTATCTAAAAGTGCAGGGGTCTGTTTATAAGAGTTCAGGGGCCTATGCGTAAAGTCTAAGGACGGCGGGTTCTATTACCCGAGAACCCAGGGTCTCTTTAGCAAAAATCACATGTGAGGGGGTACGGGTTGTTCTCGGCCATCGGATCAGCGAGCAACGACCCAGATTAGATCTGGCCGAGCAGACGTGCGCACGAACACGAGCACGGGCTGACCAGCGGGCCAAGGGTGTCAGCGGCCTAGGGCGAGAAGGCCTAACCGGCCGGCTCCAGCTGCAGGGCATGGGTGAGAGAGAGTGAGAGGAGAGCGGTCAGATCTGGATCGGGCGGTCGGGTTTAGATCGGGTTTAATTGAAACTGGACCGTCCGATTTGGGTTGGACGAACAGGATGCGCGCCAGGGGACTTTGTTTCCACCGGGAAGCAAGGGGTGGCGCTCCCCGCGGGCATGGCAGCACCGTCACCGGAGGCGAGGCAGACTGGCTCTCCCAGGGCATGAGAGGTCAGTCCGGGTAGCTGAAGAGGTTGGGGAGGGTCTAGCGAACACTATGGCGGGGTCGGGTTTGTGTGAACGGGGCTGAGATGACCAGACGGCGGAGAGAGATCCTCGGTGGACCGAGGCACTCTGGCGAGCAATCGCGGGAAAGAAGGTGCACGACACGGGAAATAAGGGCGGGGATAGGACGGTTACCTCAAGTGGAGACTCAGGGGCTCATGAACGAAGGTTGGGGCGCGACAAAGCCACACGAGGCCTCTCCCTTATCACTAGCTGCTGATTTTTTTTCTCAGCCATCGCTCACTTCTAAGCCAAAAAGGTGGTTGATCTCCTAGCTTCTATCGTCTGTGGTCCTACCTCTGCCTCTCACGTGCTCAACGTTCATCGCATAGCCACCATCGCCCTCAACTGCAAGTCACCAAGCCTCCTACTGTCATGGATGCACCCTCTCCCAGCTCGTGCTGGCCAATCTCGACGTTGGCCCTCTGTTGTTGGTGGCCAGCGCTCACTAGGGTCGACCTCAACACCGGTGCTCCTCCACCAAGCCTCACCGGCGTATTTTGCAGCGTCCACTCCACTGCGACATCAAGCCTCCCTGCTGTCCGTGACTGTCACGCTAGCCATCCTAGCGTTGTTATTTCCTGCTGTACCGCGACATCGTCATGCTCCGGTGCTTAGCGTCAAAGTCACTGTGCCGTTATCGCTCTGACTTGCTTGTCCTCGCGTGTTGTGTGGCGGTCGTGTCCACATCCGCGGCATCAACGTCCGCATTCCCGGCGTCGTCGGGATGTCCTGGCTACAGCACCAACGCCCTCGACCTCGCCCAAAGCTCTACGTTGGGTTCATCATCGTGCTACTCGTCCGCACTCCTCACGTCCACGATGTTGTTGCCTGTCTGCTCACTGACCGTGTCCGCGATCCCGTCAGCCTTTACTCACCTCTACTCACTCCATGGCACGCTGATCACCCAGCGGCTCATCTTGAGACCGGGTGTCGAGCTCCTTTCCCAGCAAACGACGTACCTGCCCCTGCTCCTGCGTTCGCCATCAGCCTTAGCTCGTCGGTCACGCTCGCCAGATGTTCGATCGAGGACTTGAACTGAAGGCCATTGTCGTTCATGCAAGCTTCGAATCAAATCATGATGTGGTAAGCTAATTCGTTATTTTTGCTACTGGTTCGATGATTGGATTAAGTAAATTTATTAGGTGTTGTTAGTATTGTGTATGATAGATTTCTTTTGTTTGTATGGAGTCGATATCCTGTCATATCAGACATCACATTCTCTAGGTTTATTAATAGATTAAATGTCATAAATAAATAATTGTTGTTACCCAAAATAATTAGGAGGTGAGTAAAATCGATAAGTCTGTTTCTGTGAAAACCTGAGAACTGCCAGTGGAGAGTGCTTATAAGCGCATTAGATCTTTAGTTGTTAGGAAAGCCGTTTTGTAGAACTCTATGCTGTAGAATTATGTTCTACTTATTAGAACAATTAGTGTGGTGTTTATCCGCGATCGCTCATGTCGCCATCATCGTGTCGTCACTGGTGATAGCTTCATGTGCCGTCGGGCCCATCGTTTTTCTTGTGCGGCCTTACCCGAACCGCGATGTCGTTGACGCAATGTGGGGTTAGCTCTCTACTCTGCCCAGCACGTCGTAGTCGGTGCCCAACATCTTTGTATCGCCCTATGTGCTCAACTTTGTCTTGTCGCAAAACCCCAACACCGTCGAGCCTCGCTGCCCATCGTGAAGTTCCCTGTTGTCAGCCTCTGCACCCGTCCTAGGCCATCGTAGCTAGTTTGCCTCCATCCCGTGGTGGTGTTGCGCTACCGTCGAGTCCCGATATCGATCTGGTGGTCGCCGAATGTCACTCCAGTACTCGCCAGAAGAAGATCTTCAACAGTTGATTACTGAAGAAAAGAAGATCCCTGGGTGACGTCTACCTAGTACTCGACGAAAAGTCTGAAGTAGAATTTGTCGCCGTGTCCATGGAAGTGAAGCGACTTAATTTTGGTAAGCAAACTCGATACTTCGGATAGTTGGTTTGATAATTTGATTGGATAGATTTATTAATTGTGATGGTCTTCGTGTTTAGCACAGGCACGTGGTTGTAGTGTTAAATATGTGTGAAATACGATGCAGTTAGTAATGCGAAAGGTAGATTAAATTATACGATATTCGGGTGAGCTGATGACGTAAAAGATAGGCTTAGTATTCCTATCAGCTAATTGATAGATTTTCTAGTGTCGTTATGTCAATTTGGTTAATTGATTTAGTCGATGCCCTACTTAATTAGTTAGTTTATTTTAGGTTTGGTATTTAGTTTGATGACATGAGGGATGTGCAAATTACCTCGTGTAATTAACAGTGAATGGCATCGACCTATCTAATTAGCGTGGAATTCAAGATTATTGAGAAACACAATTTAGAAAGTTAGTTAAGGTGCCCCGTTACTCTAAGTTGTAGGTATTCAAAAATAGTGAATAAAAATGTGACGAGTAATTTGATAATGGGTGTTTTGGCAAAAGACTTGTGCTTATCTTATTATTACTTGATGTTTGAAGTAGATGCGATTACGCTAAAAAAAGTGTAATAATTGGGCATAGTCGTATATCGATAGCTAGTATTTCCGTATGAACTTGTACAACGCATCGCCGCTAGGTGTTTAATTTGTTATCACGTAGCACTATTTAGGTTTGTGATATTCTTGCCTATATGCATTCATATGCATAATGCATTTCATTTAGGTACGTTAATTAATCGCGTAACGCGGAAGACAAGCCAAGTCGACTCCAAGTGTGGGCTACTCCACGTGGTGATGCTGATGAACGAACCTGAAGATGGATAATCTGACGAATGCCAAGACAAAGGATGGTCGTCAAGTGATTGACAGTCTAACCACACTAACCTAGTGTTATCTAGGCAAGCCCCTGTGCATTTGCCACCTCCTTCTGTTTTAAAAAAAGTTTTATCACCTTGAATGATGCATTAGGTGATTGGAGTTGTGTGATCAAACAATTGATGCATTTCCTTCGTTCATTAAACAACCCTACTACCTGTTTTACAAAAACTTAGTGATGCTTAGCCCGCTTATTAATTTAGGATGGTTTTTTTAAAAAGATGATGTGTAACACGGGATATGGGAGTTTGTGAAATAAAAGTACTTGTGATGATGAACCCATTGTGGCCGCAATGATTTCATCATTCAATTAGGGCACCTCTCTCAGGTATCAAGTTTTGGGGAAATAATATGTAATGTAGACCAGACGTTGAGCAGGAAAGTTCGCCCGTCTGTGTCGATTAAGGACCGTTCGATGTAGGCCTCATGAGGTGAGACTTTGCAACTAGCCACATGCTTCGGTAAGCCTAAACCTAGCTATTTCATACGTGGAAAGACAATCGCGCACTGGGCGTGGGAGATGGTGGGAGTAGCGTGTACCCTCCTGGCTAGAGGCTAGACGGAGGAGTACTGTGCTCCCGGGTAGCGCGGACCGGTTCACGTTGTGGAGGATCTATGGGAATGGTTGACATATGGAAGGGTTAAGGGCTACATATGTCGTGTGGTTAGGGATCCCCAGCTAGGTATAATCGGTTCGAATCGTCATTGCTCCTCGGTTATGGTGACTCATCTCACTGACCACTCATCGTAGTTATTAAGTGAAATATCAATTGTGGCGGAACTGCCCGAATTATTCCAACTTAAGTGCCTAAGTGCCGCCTTAGAGGCTAGACCACACTTAAATGGGAATAACCTGTCAATCCCTCGGATCTAGTCCGACGAGGCCACTGACAGGATCAAGTACCACAGTCTCACTCGATGGTGAGTCACAGAGCAAATACAATAAAGCATAAAACCATACATTAAGGAGTATCAAGCTTATTACATCATCATCGGAGATTTAGCAAAAGTAGTCATCATTGTTCGAAGTGCAGCGGAATAAAACTAACGATAAATAAACAGAGAGATGGGGAAGCCTGTCCCATCACTCCTCATGCTCCTCCTCAGCCGAGGTAGGGTCCCACTCAACTGTCCAACCCGGTGGCAAGGTGGATGGCCAAGTCACTCCAGCAACCATGTCCTCCAGAGAACCTGTAAAATTATGCCACAAGCAAGGCTGAGTATACTAATACTCAGCTAGACTTACCCAGTGTGAGGAGTCTACTCATCTACCTCTAGACATGCAGCTGTTTGGCTGAGGGGTTTGGTTGCCAAAAGCACTAGCTGAGTCTATAAATCAAGTTTTAGCTTTGTCAAATTTTAGTGTGACTCTCTTAAGACTAAATGTATACCTATCTAATCACACATGGTGTCAAACATTTAGCAATCAACCACTTTTGCCAAGTCATCCTATTTCCACTTGTTACTCAATGTAGCAGCATGGATCAAGCAGTCTCATTAGCTGCGAGAAGCAGATGATTCAAATCGAGTTTTTATCCTTGCAAGGTAAACCTAAACACACGACGTGGCGAGGCACTCCGTCCCCATCGATTCCCTGGCAGCAGATCAGGGCTCACAGCCTTGGCGTACAATGCCTCACTGACCCCGACTGCCGTCGTGCAGTGACCGCACTTGTACCCACCTCAGGTCGCGTGAGGGGATATGTCCGCTGGCAGGTTCAATCAGGTACTAGGCTTACCGATTTACCATATTTCTCGGCATGTGCTTAGTATATTCAAACGCTTGACACACGGTACCACACCTTAATCCTTATTCCAATTTCCGTCTTATAGACAACGCATCCCCATGGACCGTTGTCCACAGACCATCATCAATACGATATGTAAATAGATACAAGCAATTCCTGACCTCGCGCGAGTGCTAGAAAAATCACTTGACTTCTACCGAGATCCCTAATTAGTAAAGCAGCTACTCAACCTAGCATACTAGTATCCATCACAAAAGGAATCCTGAGTTCATGCAACTAGGGTTGCAGACAACTCCTACACTTAAGTGCACAGTACAAGCCTACAAACATTAAGTGTAGTAAAATAGCATATATAAACGGTTATGCATAAAACCGAGGCTTGCCTTCCAAAGCTGGGGCAGGCAGATCCTCTGGGGTAGGTTCTGGTGCTGGATCCGGGGCTACCTCCTGAGCAACTCCTTGCTCCGGCACGAGGACGTATTCTCCGTCAGCGAGGTTGCAATCTATCGAATGCAAGGAATAAGAATATGTATACCATGATTATGCAGGATTTAGTGATCATTATACTAAGTGAAGAAAAACTAAGTTAGTTAGTAACTTAGGGTTTCATGGTTATACGGGGCTCTTGGTGGTTTATGCTTATCATTTTAGGTTTGGGTTTTGGTCTAGGGATAATCATAGTGGATTGAAACTTGGATTTCCCTTAGATGTTTTAGTAGGCATTTTAAGGGGTTTTGCTGGTTGGGTTAGGGTAACATTAATCTCCACTATTAATTCCCCTTTTTCATTTTCTATTTGTGAATTCTAGTGTGGGTTTGAACTACAACAGTGATTTAACTTTTTCCAAAAATTCTGCAAAAAATTACAGTGGGTCACTAGTTGCCACTGTGGCTTGTCCCATAAATTTGAGGTCCAGAACAATTAGAATAATCCCTGGACAAAAATACAAATGTTGGGGCAAAAGGGGTCAATTTGCACTACAACTCTTATCTAGGGGTGGGTTCTGTTCTAATAGTCATTTTTACTGGTATCTATATGTAATAACATACTTCTGTGCCAAAAATCACAGAGGGCTACTTTGTGGTTATTTAGTTATGATTTTCTAAAGTTTAATGCTTAAAAGACACTTACTACTAACTTGTTATTTGAAAAATATCAAACAACAGAACTCATAATTTTTCTATGTTCATAATAATAAAACATTAGTTATCCCAAGGTTTGGGGTGTTTTCTCCTCAGGGTTATTTTCCTAGGGTTTTTCTATGTTTTCCTTGTTTTCTTGAAATGAAAGGTATTTCATTTCTTCTGTACTAAATAAGGGTATAATAAAATTTTCTAGTGGACTAGACTGAATAAGGGAGCTAACAAAAATGTGGGTGCTTCCTGGTTCTTATTTTAAACTACCTTTAGTATTTTTCTCTAACTTTAGGCTAAAAATGATTTAAATAGTAAACTCTACCTTAAATGGGTGTGCAAAGGGGTTTAGTATTTTTAATCAGGTTAGGAAGTGATTAAGTACCTCTCTAAATTTTCTTAACCCCAGTCTAATAGTGTAGATATTTTTCCTTATTTCTTGTAGCTTTTGACCAGTTAATCATTTAAATCAAAACTTTGAAGTTTTCTGTAACACTTAGGGGTTTTATATTTTTCCTAAGTAGTTTACATTGTTTAGGATCTGGCAAAATTGGTTTGACTTGATTTGGGTGAACAAAACAGAAGTTATGAATTTTTCAAGTTCTGTTTGGATTAAAAATCAGATTATTAATAAGGTTTCCTGAAAATCCATTTTGCATCGAAGACCTCAGGTTCTTTCTAAACTAACTCTTTCAGTTATACCCCTACGCTACTATTCTCTTGAGTCACTTACAGCGCACAAAACCCCCTGCCTTTTTCTTCTTCTTCCCCGCGGTCCCTCCCCTTAAGTAAACAGTAACCGTGGAAAGGAAAAGGTTGGTGCGGCTCACCAGCGACGGGAGAGGTCCGGTGAGGGGTGGGGTTGGCTTCGGGAGGTTCTGGCGGTCACAGCGATGTACGGCTTGACGACGGTGGTGGCTGGAATCGACCGGACCACATGCACAGGTAGGTGAACTCGTCGGCGGTGAGTGCTCCGGCCTAACCACGGCGATCTAGTTCAATTAAACAGCACGATGAGCTCCACGGGATGACGTAGAGGCTATGTGCGCAGGGAATCGGAAAATGGTGCAGAGGCTTACCCGGTCTACGTTCACCAGCGATCGGGTGAAGTCCGGCGACCGTGGACTGGCTTCTCCAGTGAGGCGAAGTCCGATTCCTTGCTCGGTGAGCTTCACCAAGGCACGCACAGCCTATTCCGAGGGTCGGACGGGGTCGAGAGAGTCTCTATTGGCCGGTCTACGGTGGCAGGGGATCGGGTGGCCGCGGGCACGCCATGCGCAGGGCAATGCCGGTGATCTGGTGCTCCGGTGAGGTCGAGCGCGTGTGGAGGAGTACGGTCGAAGTCCCTAGGGGGTTTATAGGCGCGGGCGCGGGCAGCGGCGCCGGCTCGCCTTTGGCGCGATGCAGGGCACGTGGGGGCGCGCGTCGGGCGTGCTCTGGCGAGCTCAGAGCGCGTTGAACACGTGGCTCTTTGCTTCTGCCCTTGTTCTTCCCTCTGCTGAGCGGCCAAAACGTACGTATCTTGCCCTAGGACCTGTGAGAGATCTCTTCCCTGCACCTAGAGCTATCTAGTTCATGTGAGTACCGAGGGTAGATATGGTCTGGTTTGAGAGATATGGGGGTGGGTAGTTGGCTATGTCAGGGCTGTCCAAACCAAGATAAACTTGTGCCAAGTCACGTCAAATGACTTAGGGTTGGGTTCAAACTTTTCCAGGGTGTTCTAGAGGTATTTTGGCGCCATTTTGTCAATTGGGCCAAGTGGTTTTGAGTTTGGGATCAAGGTGAACATGTTTGATCTTTGCAAGAGGGTTGATTTTGGACATATTTTTCTTTTGTGCTCATCCCTTTTGTGACCCTTTTGGGGTTTTTCTGAAATCTTTTTGGGGTTACTTTCTGACTATTATTTGTAGGGTATTAAGTGTACCACAACTTTTATAATTGGCCCAAGTCATGATCATGTGGTTTTCATAACCTTTTGGTCATACTTACTTCTAGGGTTCCCATTGTCCAAAGGGGTTTGGATTAGGGTTTGGGAAATTCTCCCCCTCATATGAGCATGACAAACCAAGGTATAACCTTTAAGATGGGTTACACTTATTTAGGATCTTGATTTCCAAGTTTGAAGTTCTTCTCTCAAGATAAGTCACATGTGATGATGAGCTTTTCTTGTGTAGTCCTTAGTGGAAGTCCCAAGTAACACCTGAGGTGTTACAGCCCTCCCCCCTTAAAGGAATCTTGTCTAGAGATTTTTAGGTGGAGTCCTTTGGAGGGGTGCCATGAAGGTGTGCTGGTGTGGTTTCTTCCTTTATCCAAGTTTCTCTAGTTAACTGCTCTTCGAATGTCATCCTCTTTGCAACTTCAGAAGGAAGTCCTTCTCACATTATTTTCAAAACTTACTATACCTTTAACAGCTAAGTTTTTCTTATATTTAGATTCAAAGGGCAGGTGGGGTGGGGTTTTGGGTTACATACCGACTCCTTTGGGCAGAAAGTCGGGGAAGCGAGAGCGTAGAAAATCCCCTAGTCTCCCATGTAGCTTCTTCTACTGAATGGTGACTCCACTGAACCTTATACATTCTGATCGACCTTGCCCGCGTTGATCTCCCCTTTTGATCCAACACCTTGACAGGGTTCTCTTGATAAGACAAGTCTGGTTCTATCTCAATTTCTGGTTCAGGTAGCACTTCCGTGGGTAAGCGGACACATTTCCGTAGCTGATATACATGGAACACATCATGAACTGCTGACATGTGGGGTGGCAACTTCAACTAATATGCTACAGGTCCACAAGTTTCCTTGATCTCATAAGGTCCAATGTAGCGAGGAGCTAACTTGCCCTTGATTCCAAATCTCTGGACACCTTTGGTGGGTGACACTTTAAGATAAACATGATCTCCCACTTCAAACTGTAGAGGCTTCCTTCTCTTGTCATGATAGCTCTTTTGCCTGGCCTGAGCAGCTTCTAGGTTGTTCTTTATAACTTTGACCTTTTCCTCTTCTTCAAGTACCAAGTCTGGTCCAAAAATTTCCCTTTCTCCTGCTTGAGACCAATTCAGCGGGGTCCAACACCTTCTCCCATACAAGGCTTCAAAAGGTGCCATCTTTAAACTGGACTGATAGCTGTTATTATAAGAGAACTTTGCCAAGGAAAGACACTTGTCCCAATCCTTTCCATAGTGTAGCACACATGCCCTTAACATGTCTTCCAAAATCTGATTCACCCTTTCTGTCTGACCATCTGTTTGGGGATGGTATGCTGAGCTTCTTATTACGTGGGTTCCAAGTGACTCCTGCAATTGCTCCCAAAATCGTGCCACGAATGGTGCTCCTCTGTCTGATACTATAGTCCTTGGTATTCCATGCAAGCGAACTATCTGGTCAATGTAAATTTCAGCGTACTTTTCCGTCCTGTGGGTGGTGTGTACCGACAAGAAATGAGCTGTCTTGGTCAATCTGTCCACAATGACCCAAATGGAATCATGGTGCCGGGAAGTATTGGGAAATCCTACAATAAAATCCATGCAAATGTCCTCCCATTTCCAAGATGGTATGGGAAGGGGTTGCAAAGGGTCTGCTACCTTCAAATGACTGGCCATGGTTCTCTGGCAGGTGTCACATTCAGATATATACTTAGCAATTTCCCTCTTCATTCTGGTCCACCAGTACAAGGATTTAAGGTCATGGTACATCTTATTGCTGCCCGGGTGCATGGAGAATTTTGAAAGGTGAGCTTCATCCAATATCTTCTTTCTGAGCTCAGGGTCCTTGGGAACAACTAATCAGTCTCCAAACCATAGGATTCCCTTGCTGTCCTGACGGAAGCATTTGTATTTTTCTGCCTTTAATTCGATCATTTCCTTAATGACTTGAACGCCCTTGTCACCAATTTGTGCCATGACTATTTGCTCTTGTAAGGTGGGTTCCACTAAAATATAACTCAAAGCACCAGAGGAAACGACTTCTATTTTCAACTTGCACAACTCATCACATAGGGTGGTGATTTTAGCATCCATATCCATACAATTACACTGGGCCTTCCTGCTCAAGGCATCTGCCACAACATTGGCCTTGCCAGGATGGTAATGCACCTCCAAATCATAGTCCTTGATTAGCTCTAACCATCTTCTCTGCCTCATATTAAGATCAGCCTGGGTGAAGATGTATTTGAGACTCTTATGATCAGTGTAAATTGTGGTGGAACCACCCGAATTATTCCAGCTTAAGTGCCTAAGTCACGCCTCAGGGGCCATAACACACTTAAATCGGAATAACCCGTCAGTCCCTCAGATCTAGTCTGATAGAGCCACTTAACCAGGATCAAATTCCACAATCTCACTCGAAGGTGAGTCACAGAAGAAATACAATAAAACAGGAAACCTCAAATTAAGTATTGAGTTATTACATAAATCAGGGTTTTTGAGTAGCAAATGAAGTTCACAAAATAAAGTGCAGCGGATAATCGATGTCGTCGGTATCGAGGAATTGGGCAAGGCCTAGCCCACTACTCCTCGTGCTCCTCTCCTGCCGGAGCAACATCCCACTCGACCGTCCAACCCGGTGGCAGGGTGGTAGGCCAAGTCACACCATCAACCATTTCCTGAATGGTACCTGCAAAAATTGTGCCACAAGCAAGGCTGAGTATACTAATACTCAGCTAGACTTAACCGGTGTGAGGAGTCTACTCCTCTACCTCTAGACTATGCAGCTGTTTGGCTGAGGGGTTTGGTTTGCCAAAAGCACTAGCTATTTCTAAAATCAGTTTTTACTTTTTCAAGTTCTATTATCATTAGCTAGATTTGCTCCTTCTAAGCATACATGGTAACAAGCATTTAGTTCAACCAACAAGTTATCTCATGTAACCTCATTTCACTTCTTACTCAATGTAGTACAAGGGGTCAAGCAGTCTCATTAGCTGCGAGAAGCAGACGATTCGAATCGAGTTTTAACCTTGCAAGGTAAACCTAAACATACGGCATGTCAGGGTATTCCGACCCCACACATGACAACCGTCCCCATCGATTCCCCGTTCGCGTCCAGGCCTCACCGCCTTGGCATACAATGCTCCACTGACCCCGGCTGCCGCCGTGCAGTGACCGCACTTGTACCCACCATAGCTAGCATGGGAGACCCAGTCTCAGGTCGCATGAGGGATAAAGTCCGCGCCCGGCTTCAATCAGGTACTAGGTTTACCGGTTACCATTTTTCCCGGCATGTGCTTAGTACGTTCAAAAGCTTGACTCAGGTATCCACACATTAATCCTTAATTCTTTTTCCCGTCTCATGGACAAGGCATCCTCCCTGGATCCAAGTCCATAGACCAACATATATCCCGTTATCAAGATGAATACAATCAATTCCTGACCTCGCGCGAGTGCTAGAAAAATCACTCGACTTCTACCGAGATCCTGATTAGCATGTAGCTACTCGACCTAGCATACTAGTATTCATCTCAAAAAGGAATCCTAAGTCCATGCAACTAGAGGTTTCAAGCAACTCCTACACTTAAGTGCACATTACAGTCCTACAAGCATTAAGTGTAGTAAAGTAGCATATAATAATACGGTTATGCATAAAACCGGGGCTTGCCTTCAATTGCTAGGGCTGCGGGGAGATCCTCAATGGCAGCCTCTGAAGCCTGCTCCTGGTCCTGCTCTTGGACAGGTCCTTGCTTGGGGATGAGCACGTACTCTCCGTCGGCAAGATTACAGTCTAACAAATGCAATGCGTAAGATATATGCATGATATGACATGTGCTTTTAGAAATTACAACTTGAAGGTGTATGATCTTCTTGAGTTTAAACAAAGTCAACTTTACTTATGTAAGACCCTTGGGTGGTATACTTGGTAGAATTGGGTCAACTTTATCTATGGTAAGTGGTAGGTTTATTTTTGGGGTTCCACTGAATTCCTTTTAGGTCTTAGGGAGAATTGGTAAGTACTTCAAGTTAGATTTATTGGAGTGGGGTTTATTTCTTCTTTCCTTTTCTTTTATTCTCTTTAATGTTTGGGAGTGGGTTTGAACTACAAGTGGCATTTATAAAATTCTAAAAATTCTGCAAAAATTATAGTGGCTTGGAACTGGTGTATGTTTCTCTGTCTCAAAATTTGGGGATCAGAAAGTGAATAGTTTTCGCTGGACAAAATTATTAAATTCTAGGGCAGAAGGGGTGCTTTGAACTACAACTATTATTTAACAGTGGGTAATTCTCCAAAACTTATTTTTGCTGGTCTATAGGTGTTATAACATGACTTGATACAAATTTCTAGTCTGTTGGGGGCCTTCGTCCTCCGAAGGTCCTCAAAAACATGATTTCACAATGTTTTCCAAGTGGATTATATGAACAGGTATTTTCGGATTCAGAATTATGGATATGGAGCACGACCAGGACGAAGCCTGAACCAGACGAAGGTCGAGGGCAGCCGAAGCTGTGTGCAGGAAAGCTTCGGCGCGATGGCATAAGGGGGAACCGACTTAAAGATGAAAAGACTTCGGGGGCCTCGACAGATTTCCATAAACCGTTAACAAATGTAATGGACATGGATGTAATTTTACGTGGGCTGCGTCCCACGTCTATAAATAGATGAACAGTACTCCCGTACTATTCACGCTGACTTGGCATTGGCTTTTGCGTCACGCTTGTACTACTACCTTCTCTCAGGACCGAAGGTACATTTGTAATTTGAAAATCATTTCTATTTCTCCGTGTTAATAAAATAGAAATGATCCTATGTTGATATTTATATTTCATGCTTTATATGAATCCTTCGGCATTATTTATTATATTTACGAAGGTATGTTTCTTGTGACCTTCGTCCTAAAGCATTATTTCCCGAAGGGGCGTAATGTTTCGAAGGACGAAGGACCTTAACGTTTAATATCTTCTATGTTGTCTTGTTCTTAACTCTTAGCATTTGAGAACAAGTTCCCAACATTGGCGCCCACCTCCGGTGAACTCACTTCCATTTCGAGTTTTTGTGAACACCTTCGGAAGCTATAGACCTTCGCTATGGCGCCGAAGAAAGCTTCAGCGACTGGGGCAGGAGCACTACAACCGCTAGACCACAACCAAGAGACCGTCTCTCTTCGGGAGGCCCGAAGCCAGAAGAGAAAAGCCGTCAGCCCGACGCTTGAGGAAGAAGAGCTAGACCAAGAAATCAGAGAGATGGAGATGCTACATCAACAAGTGCAGAGGAAAAAGGAGAAGATGGCCCGCCTAGCTGAGTTGCAAAGGCAAATAGACGAAGCCTCTGAGGAGGTTCGCCATCTCACTCACGATGAGCAGAACAGAAGGCCTCATCAGAAAGACCTTCATCAGGAGGGCTTCGTCAACGAAGATGACTGGTACGATAATTTCCATCAGGGAAATTTTGTTTTCGATGATGCTTCTCCTCTGTCTGCTGAGCTGCAGGCTACACCTTGGCCTCCATCCTATAAGCCACCCCAGCTTCCCATGTTTGACGGCCACTCCGACCCGAAGCAATTCTTGATGAGCTACGAAGCAACAGTGTCTTCGTACGGGGGCAATGCTGCAGTCATGGCGAAGTCTTTCGTTATGGCCGTCAGGAATGTTGCTCAGACTTGGTATTCCTCTCTTCGGCCAGGAACAATCACTTCATGGCAGAAGCTGAAGGATATGTTACTGACCAGCTTTCAAGGATTTCAAACGAAGCCGGTCACAGCTCAAGCCCTCTTCCAGTGTATTCAGGATCACGAAGAATACCTTCAGGCGTATGTCCGAAGGTTCTTACGATTGAGGGCGCAGGCACCAACGGTGCCCAATGAAATCGTTATCGAAGCCATGATCAAGGGGCTTCGTCCTGGACCTGCAGCTCAATACTTTGCTCGGAAGCCTCCTCAGACCCTGGAGAAATTGCTCCAAAAGATGGATGAGTACATTCGTGCTGACAATGACTTTCGCCAAAGAAGGGAGGAGGCCTTCAGATTTTCTGAAATGACCAGGGGCTTCGGAGGAAGATACTACCCGAGGCATGTTCGTTCCATCCACAACACTCAGAATGATGATAAGGGGAGTCAGCAAAACAGGCCGCAGTGCTCCTCACAGGCTTCGGGGCAACAACAAACCTCCTTCCGGCCACCAGCTCCAAGAGGCAGAGGCGCCAGGGGCTTCGGTGGAAGATTCGGAGATCAGCCAAGGAGACTGTTTTGCTTGCTCTGTGGAGAAGGCAAGGGCCATACCACTAGGACGTGCCATGTTACAATCCAGAAGCAAAAGGAAATAGCCGAAGCTGCATCTCAACAAGCTCAACCGAAGCAGGTCATGCATACTGCTTCGTATCATCCGCCTTATATCCCACAATACATAGACAACCACCCTGCAGCTTCTGTAGCTTCGGCAAGTCAACCTCAAGCTTCCTGGCAGCAGCTTCCGCCTCCACCTCCATTGCAGCAAGGTCAACAGCCAGAAGGGAGTCAATACGCTCCACATCAGAGGGACTTCAGAGAACAGTCCGAAGCTCGAACAGTCAACAGCACTGTGCCAGAGTCGAAGCACATTTATTGACATATCCTACCTTTGATAGCAGTCTTTTTTATTTAGTTTTATTTTCTGTGAAGCAAAAAACATTGATAGTTTTCATGTAATAATTTCGTTGTTTCCTACGAGGAAAATTTATTTGCTCCACAAGCCTAAGTTGCTGAAGCCTAAAACTTTTTTCGTTACCAAGGAGTACCTTCGGATCAAAAATCCTTCGGAGTAGCAGAAAGTCGTTCTAAGGAACGCAGAGTAAGTTTATGAAGTCACAAAAAGCCGTTCCAAAGGGAGCGCAGTGTAAGTTTTCTGCTCAGAAGTCGTTCCTAAAGGAATGCAGAGCCCACAGCGAAAAGTCAACGCTGATACCGCCTAAGTAAAAGGCGAAGAAGCTCCTAAGGGAGGCTTACAGCGAAAAGTCAACGCTGAAACCGTCTAAGTAAAAGACGAAGAAGCTCCAAAGACGTTCCTAAGGGAATGCAGAGCTTACGAATATATTTTATGTGTATCTTCGGAACAAATGACACATGCATAACATAACATCATCACATCATTTTGCATAGCATAAGCATCATACATCATATTGCATTTGGCAAGAGAAGGGGATACTCTCAACCTTCGAAAGGATGCTTTGAGAAAGTGACACCGAAATTGTATAGCTTCGGAATACAGTTTCGAAGAATATTTTTACGAAACATGGGCGAATTTTATCAAATCAATATCAAAGTTGTATAGCTTCGGAATATAGCTTCGGAGAATGTTTTCACGAAGCATGGATATCATTCATCAGAGTAATTTTAACGAAGAATGTCTTCTTCACGAAGCATGAAAAGAAGGGAAGGTGTTTTTTCGCCGAAGGCTCAAAAATGGTATGTATTTAAAGTTTCATGCATCGTAAAGAATTCAATAATGAAAAGAGACTTGTATATTACATTCAAATGTACAAAGTGTTGCATAGATTACACTTTAAATGTTTTTTCCAAATAGTATCTAATCTTCTCTTAATACTGCTTCGGCGGCTTCATTCAGAAGTTGGTCAACAACCTTGTCCATGATAGTTTCGGCCATCTGTTTAATTTCTTCATCCCCTTTTGTGTGGGGGTCGGCAGTTGGTTCAACAGTTTCTGAGCGAAGAGAACACTTCTTCATTACTTTTACAAATCGCGAGCAAAGTTTAAAATGGAAATTACAACGCAACAAGAACGACTAATTGGTACCTAATTGTCTTTCGGGCTCCGTACTCCTTTCGGCAGCTTCTGCTACTTTTCTAGCATCATGAATGCCTTTTTCGCTTCTTTGGATGATCTCTTGCGCCATTCCTCGGCCGCCGTCGTTCCAGATATCAGTAAAAAATTTGCCACCAACCACGCTTGCTTCGGCCGAGGGGTCCTTGATATCTTCGGAAGATAAGGTAGCTTCGGACTGAGCTAAAAATTTTATATGCCCGCAACCTTTCTTCTCTAAGACAGAAGCAATTCCTCTGGCGCCCAAAAAAGCGCATATGTCGCCACGACTGTTTAGAATCTCTTCGAAGGCCTCTGCTTCGTGGCTAATCCATTCCAGCGGATCTTCGGGATTGCCTCGAGAAAAATTCTCTTCGCTGGAAAAGGCGCCGACGCTAGCAAAGCTGGTTTTAATTTTATTCACGCATTCTATAGATTTAACATAGCATTTCCCCTGAGATGTGCGAAGCTCCTTAACTCTTGATTCCAATTTGCTGACCATAAAATCACTAAGTTCTCGTTTCGTTTCCTCAAGCGCGCGCTCCTCTTTAGCTCTAGCCAGCTGTTTCTGAAGATCTTTAATCTCGCGTTTTTGAGCTTCGGTTTGGGCCTTTGAAGCAGCTTCGTCTCTTTTCACTTTATCTACCAGTGTAAGCAGAATTTTATCTTTTTCCAAAGCTTCGTTTCTCAGTTTGATAACTTCGGAGCGTAAATTATTAAACGCAATTTCATAACTTTCATCTTCGGCGCTCTTTTGCGCTCTTAGTGCGTTGCTTAGGATCAGGCCCTATACGAAAAAAAATTCATATAAGGAAAAAGGAATGAGTTGCGTAAAAAATAATAATAAGGGGGTTTTTTCAAGCGTTTAATTCTCGTACCTTCAGGCTGTTGTACGCAAGACTGTCTGCGAGATCTTCTTTCGTCATGGCGCTTAATCCAGATTCAAGCTTCGGGAAACCAATACTCCTGGCCATCTCTCGGCAGACAGATAGCTCTTTGTTGTCGGGCAGGCAGTATAAGAAATCATCTTCATTTGTCCCATTGAATATTACTGCCCCCTTTGGATATTTTAGCTCCTTTGCATAATGGTTAGCTTCATGAGTTTCTTCTTCAGATAGTTTTTTCCCCGAAGCATGTCGTATGATGTAATCACACATGCTGGCAGGCGCTTCGGGGATGGCAGTGTCAGTTTCTTCAACTAAAATTGGTTCTGGTATTTTTATTGCTTCGGCTTCCAAAGTTTGCTCCTTGAAGGGCTCTGAAGGCCCAGCTTCAGCTTCAGCTTGTTGCGTCGGAGCTTCAGAAGGAGCTTCAGCAATTTCAACACTCTTTTTTGGAGTTGTGCTTGAAGACTTAATTGTCTCCAAGACATCTAGTACATTTACCATTCTCTTCCTTTTTGGGGTCACCATTGTACCCTTTTGGATTTTTGCTGCTTCGACATTTGCTACAGGACTCAAAATTTCTGATGCTTTTTCCTTAATCGGATTTATCGTTTCTTCCATTTTTTCTGTGAACGGCGCGTCGGCCATCTCTGCAATTTCTGGCAGCAAGGTTGGCTGTTCAGCTTCGGCGGCCGAAGAAGTTTCTCCGGTGAACTCAGGCACCGAAGCTGGTTCAATATGGCGTGGTCGGTGTGTGAGGACCTTCAACCTTTTTCCTTTCGGTTCTGGCTCGCTAGGAGCAGTTGCAGCTTCTTCTT
Organism: Zea luxurians; assembly: GCA_029449295.1. Lineage (NCBI taxonomy): Eukaryota > Viridiplantae > Streptophyta > Magnoliopsida > Poales > Poaceae > Zea > Zea luxurians. The sequence continues at coordinate 44,406,678 of JAOPSE010000004.1, read as the reverse complement.
TTTTTTCAGAGGTTATGTTTTTCCTTTTTTGCCTTCGGATGGGATAACGATAATCAGGGTAGAAGAACCCGACTGCATCAAACACTCGGTTGAGTCTCTTCTTTTTTCGGCCTCCGAAGGCTGCTGATAGTGCAGTATTTTCAGCCTTCGAATATGCCCCAAGTAATTCATCACTTAATGTTTCAATGCTTTTCAGCCAGTCATCATCAGGTTCAATAAATTTATCTGCATATTTGAATGTGTACTTTAATCTGACTAGTCCGCCCTCGTCGGACTCTTTGATGGTTTCCTTCGGCATTTCCCACTTTTCTGCAAGTGGCCATACCCTGAAGGCAATGTGTTCTTGGACCAAGTCCCTTGTCCCAATAAACGAGCAGACTACCCCGAAGGCTCTTTGGCATTCTTCGGCGGCTTCGTCCATTTCGACCTTCGGCCTTCGAAGACCGAAGCGTTGCCAGATTGGGTGCATAATGATACTCTTCACATTCTCTTGAGCTGTTAGATCATTCTTTACATAAAACCATTCAGTCATCCAGGCTCCGGGCCACCTCTTCCGAAAGGTCGGCACAGGGCAGCTTGACCCGGAGCGGGCGCCGAAGCTGTAGCACCCAAAGTTGTTGTGGTATTGCTCCTTTCCCCAGGGCTTCGTCTCGTATAATAACTCATGAATGTTGCAGAAGCTTTTAGCGTTCGGTTCCAAACCTTGGCTCCTCGCAGCCCAGACAAACACTCCCATTCTTATGATGGCTTCGGGAGTGATTTGATGCAGATAGACTTGAAATGTCTTTAGTACCTCAACAACAAAGTTGCTCAGGGGGAATCGAAGCCCTGCCTTGAGGAAGCTTCGGAAAATCACAACTTCATCTTCTTCGGGGGTGGGAGAAGTTTTTTCCCCGGCATCAGCTCTCACAATAGATATGTCTCGGAAATATCGCCCCCTCATATTATCAATGTGACTCTGCTTGATGGTCGTTTTCCCAAAAACTGTGTGGCTTGGTCGCCACGGTCGATCTTCGGCCTCTTCCCCACCACTTTCCACATCATAGCTGTCGCTGTCATCAGTATCTTCGGACAAACCTTCGAGAATCTCCTTCGTGATTTTCTCTGTATTGGTCTCTGCCATCGCTATCAGGAACCCCAGATTCTTCTCCTCCTCGAGACTCAGCTTCGTCTCAGCAGGGATCTTCAGCTTCGTCTCAGCAGGGATCTTCTTGCCTTCAGACATCTTCGGGAACGCTAAAAAATTGTTCCCGAGGCCGAAGCTTCGAAATCAAAAAGACCAGCAAATCTTAACGAACAAGAGCTAAAAATTTTAGTGGGCCGAAGCAAAAGGCAAGTGTGCGTACCAAATGAGTTCGCGATGTGATCTTATTTATACGCCTAGGGCGTTGAAAATTGAAAGGCCCCGCTTGTCAGTGAATGTTGCTATTCTAGCAAAGGGAAGGTGTTTTTTCGGACCTTCGGCTCAAGGCCTTCGTCCATATCGCAATCTGAATTTATTATTTACAAATTAATATTGCGAGGGGCTACTGTTGGGGGCCTTCGTCCTCCGAAGGTCCTCAAAAACATGATTTCACAATGTTTTCCAAGTGGATTATATGAACAGGTATTTTCGGATTCAGAATTATGGATATGGAGCACGACCAGGACGAAGCCTGAACCAGACGAAGGTCGAGGGCAGCCGAAGCTGTGCGCAGGAAAGCTTCGGCGCGATGGCATAAGGGGGAACCGACTTAAAGATGAAAAGACTTCGGGGGCCTCGACAGATTTCCATAAACCGTTAACAAATGTAATGGACATGGATGTAATTTTACGTGGGCTGCGTCCCACGTCTATAAATAGATGAACAGTACTCCCGTACTGTTCACGCTGACTTGGCATTGGCTTTTGCGTCACGCTTGTACTTCTACCTTCTCTCAGGACCGAAGGTACATTTGTAATTTGAAATCATTTCTATTTCTCCGTGTTAATAAAATAGAAATGATCCTATGTTGATATTTATATTTCATGCTTTATATGAATCCTTCGGCATTATTTATTATATTTACGAAGGTATGTTTCTTGTGACCTTCGTCCTAAAGCATTATTTCCCGAAGGGGCGTAATGTTTCGAAGGACGAAGGACCTTAACGTTTAATATCTTCTATGTTGTCTTGTTCTTAACTCTTAGCATTTGAGAACAAGTTCCCAACATAGTCATTAATACCTTTTAATAAATTTTCTATGGTTTTCTCAAGTTTCTAGCCAAATGGGTGCTTTCTACTACCACTATACTTGAAAAACATCAAACAACAGAGTTCTTATTTTTCCTGGTTATTATTTTGTGCAAGAGCAATCATTCTGAGATTTGGCCTCTTTTTGCTTAAGGAAAGGGGTGGTATGCATTATTTGAATTAAATGGCCTTTCTCATAAAATACTAGCAATAGGTATGAGTTTGCTTCCTTTTCATGGGTTTCCATTTTTCTCTGGTGGTTTACCTTACTATGGATTTAGCTAATATTTGGTTGCCCATTATCACATCATTAGGGGTTGTTCAAGATTTATATGGAAAATGCCTTATTATCACTTTATATTTATCTTCCTAACTTAAACAGTTGGGCTGAGGTGTTCTTTATTTTTGTAGTAGGGCTCTATTGGTTGTAAGTCCACTGGATTTTTATTACTCATTTTGGTTATAATTTTGCTACTCTAATAATTGATTTTCAGTCCAAATGAGGCTAAATAAAACATTTTAATTTAAAATTGGTCTGAACTAATAGTCTCTGTATTTTTCCTAGGTTCTCTGCTACATAAGCAAACTAGGAAAAATAATTTTACTCACTGTTCACCAATTTCTAATGCCTTTCTGGTTTTTCCTAAGTTTTGGGCAGAATAGTTTTAAATGAATAACTACATCATATTTTCCAATGCTGGGGTTCCTACTATTTTTAAACAATGTCTAAATGAGGTTTGAACATCTACAAATTTTCTCAAGTTCAGCACAGAAGAAAAACTAATTTTCCTTAATTAAACTAGGTTTGGAAAGCTTCTGTTTTTGATTTTAAACTCTAAAATTTAGATCAGAAAGTATAGGTTTATCATTTTTAAATGATAGTTCATAATATTCAGGAGCTAACAAAATTAGTTTGACAACTTTTTATGAAGAATTCATCAAGTTATGGGTTTTCTAAGTTCTCTGGTCATTTTAAAAAGATTAACAGAATTGGTTTAATGGAAATCCACTTTGCACTGGGGTCCCTGGCGGGTTTTTAAGTTTTCCTTGCGGATCAGTCCTTAGGCTACTATTCACATGAGTCACTGACGTTACAGAAAACACCTCGGGTTCTACAAATCCTAACCCGAGGTCCTTCTTCTAACTTAAATAGTAACCGCGGCGGAATAAAGGGCGGAGGGGCTTACCGGCGGCGAGATGGCTCCCGTGAAGTGGTCGAGGACGTAGGGGAGGTCTCGGGGATCACAACGAGGTGCGGGTCGCCGTCGGTAGATGGCCGGAGTCGGTCGGTCCACGCGCGCAGGCGGGGATGCTCGTCGGCGGCGAGGAGTCCGATCTGGTCACGACGAGATAGAGCAATTGGATGGGTCAGAGAGGTTCACGGGGTGCCAGAGAAGATATGGGTGCAAGGAATTGGTCGGAGACTCACTGGTTAGCTCGGTCCACGCGCAGCGGCGGAAGACCGAAGTCCGGTGAGGTCGATCTCGGGCCTCCGGTGAAGTACGGCCTGGTCCGAGGGCTTGGCGAGCTTCACGGGCTACTGGTGGAGCTAGCCGAAGCACTAGCTCTACTCGAGGGTGGTTGGAGTGGGCTGGCCACGGCGGCCAAAGCTCTGCGGCAATGGCGGGCGGAATTGAGCTCGCCGGAGCTAAGGGAAGGTGGTCGGCCGGTGCTGGTGAGTGTAGGGCAAAGTGGGGCGCGCCTGGGAAGGCTTTATAGGCACGGCGCGGTGCACGGGCGGTCGTGGACTGGCGAGCGCGCGCGGTCGTGCATTGGGAGGCACGGTGCACGAACGGGCGTGAACCGGGGGTGTCAGCCATGGTCGAACACGTGTTCCCGTTGCCCCTGCCCATGTTCAAGCGCCGATTGGGTGCAAATCTTCGCGAATTTGGGCAAGATCGCTGTGAAGGATTTGTTCACCTGACCAAGCTTTGTCTTTTGTGTATGGACATCGCGCGGTTTTAGGCTAGGGATAGGGAGTTGTAGCGTCACCAAGGTGCCAGTGTCAGAATGCCTGGTCCCGAGGTCAAACTGCGCCAAAACCATGTCAAATGAATTTGGTTTGAGTTCAAACTTTTCCAGGGCGTGTTCAAGGGAATTTGGCACAACTTTGATATTTGGATCTCCTGGCTTTGAGTTTCGAAAAACAGAAAACGCAGTTGATCTTTGGAAAGAGGTCTGAATTTCAGAAATTCAGAAATCTGAATTTCTCCAAGAGTTCATAGTCCAAGGGCTGATTTGGGGATTTATTTGAGTTATTTTGGCTAAGCTTTCTCAACCTTTCTTGTTTCTTATTAAATATACTTTAATTTTCATAATTGGCTCAAGTCATAATTTTAAATTTTTCATACCCTTTTCCTTATTTTCTTGAATTTTGCTCATGGGGCTTACTTAGGGTTTTTATTAGGGTTACACATTCTTGCCTTCTTAAAGGTCTCAATTGTTTTGATCATGATACTTTTAAGCATATGCTTGGTGAATTCCTTCTTACTTAGGTTAATTTGATGCTCATGCTTACTTTGGTTCACATAAAATGATGGTTCCTGGTTTGGCACTTTGAGAGAAACCCTAGGTGACACTGGGGTGTCACAGCCTTCCCCCCTTAAAGGAATCTCGTCCCGAGATTCGGGCCAGAGTCCTTCCAGGGTGAAGCGAAGGGTGAGACTTATAGGAAATGGGTGATTATTGCTATTATTAAGGTAAAACTGCTCTTCGAATGTCATCCTCTTTGCAACTTCAGAAGGAAGCCCTTTTTAAGTTTTACTTCATAGTTACTTCATTCTGAATTAAGATCGTATTTTTGAAAATTAGATTCGAAGGGCAGGGGAAGGGGTTGGGGGTGATTACGTACCTGCTTCCTTAGGTAGGCAATCGGGGAAGTTGGATCTCAAGAATTCCTCGGTTTCCCAAGTAGCTTCTTCCTCTGAGTGATTACTCCACTGGACCTTGTACATCTTGATCGATTTAGCCCGAGTTGATCTTTCTTTGCAATCCAGAATCTTGGAGGGGCACTCTTGGTACGATAGATCTGGCTCTATCTCCAATTCTGGCTCTGCTATGATCTCGGTCGGCAATCGAACACACCTCTTTAGCTGAGATACATGGAATACATTGTGAATGGCAGACATCTTTGAAGGTAACTTCAGCTTGTATGCCACGGGTCCACATGCTTCTATGATCTCATAAGGTCCAATGTAACGAGGGGCTAGCTTGCCTTTGATCCCAAACCTCTGCACTCCCTTGGTGGGTGATACCTTGAGGTATACAAAACTTCCCACCTCAAACTGGAGAGGTTTCCTTCTTCTATCATGATAACTCCTTTGCCTGGCCTGAGCAGCTTCTAGATTCTTCCTGATTAGTTTGACCTTCCTTTCGGCTTCAGTCACTAAGTCAGGTCCAAAAACTTCTCTTTCTCCAGGTTGAGACCAATTGAGCGGTGTCCTGCACCTTCTTCCATAGAGAGCTTCAAAAGGTGCCATCTTTAGGCTGGATTGATAACTATTTTTATAAGCAAACTCTGCCAAGGAGAGGTGCTTATCCCAGTTTTTGCCACTATCGATCGCACAAGCTCTCAGCATGTCCTCCAGGATTTGGTTTACCCTTTCCGTCTAACCATCAGTCTGTGGGTGCTAAGCTGAACTCCTGATTAGCTTGGTTCCCAAAGACTCTTGCAACTGTTCCCAAAATCTAGCAACAAATTGGGCTCCTCGGTCAGAAACAATGGTCCGAGGTAATCCGTGCAAACACATGATCCGGTCAATATACAATTCTGCATACTTCTTAGCCTTATCAATGGTGTGCACAGGAAGAAAATGTGCCACTTTTGTCAATCGGTCCACAATAACCCAAATGGAATCATGATGACGAGAGGTGTTGGGCAGACCCACAATGAAATCCATGCTGATGTCATCCCACTTCCACGAAGGTATGGACAGTGGTTGCAAAGCTCCAGCTGACTTCAAGTGGCTTGCCTTTATCCTCTGACAGGTGTCACATTCTGATACATACTGGGCTATCTCCCTCTTCATTCTGGTCCACCAGTACAAAGGCTTCAGATCATGGTACATCTTGGTGCTTCCCGGATGCATAGAGAATTTGGAGAGATGAGCCTTATCCAAAATTTTCCTCTTGAGATCCTAGTCCTTAGGAATCACCAATCTGCTTTTGAACCATAACACACCCTTTTCATCTTGGCGGAAACAATTGTACTTCTCAACCTTCTGATGGAGATTCTTCTTGATAATTTGCACTCCCTTGTCACTGAACTGGGCCATGATAATCTGGTCTTGCAAAGCTGGCTCAACAGAAATGTGAGACAAAGAACCAGAAGGAATCACTTCAATTTGCATCTTGCTCAACTCATCACACAAGGTGTTAATGCGAAGAATCCATCAGAATACAATTGCATTGCAACTTCCGACTCAAGGCATCTGCTACCACATTAGCTTTTCCTGGGTGATAATGTACCTCCAGGTCATAATCCTTGATCAGCTCTAGCCATCTTCTCTGCCTCATGTTGAGATCAACCTGAGTAAAAATGTACTTAAGGCTCTTATGATCAGTGAAGATGCTGCAGTGGGTTCCCATTAGATAGTGCCTCCACATCTTCAATGCATGAACCACTGCTGCCAACTCGAGGTCATGAGTGGGATAGTTTTGCTCATGAGGCCTGAGTGCTCTTGAGGCATAAGCAATGACTCGGTTGTCTTGCATCAAGACACAACCTAGCCCGGTGCCAGAGGCATCGCAGTATACATCAAAAGGCTTGCAGCTGTCGGGTTGCGCCAATACTAGAGCTGTGGTCAGATGCTGCCTTAATGCATGGAAGGCATCTTCGCACTTCTGACTCCAAACAAATTTGACTTCTTTCTTCAGCAACTCAGTTATAGGCTTCGCAATTCGAGAGAAGTCCGGAATAAATCTTCGGTAATAACCAGCTAATCCCAGAAAACTCCGAATCTGGCGAACAGTTGTTGGTGGCTTCCAGTTCATCACCTCTTGCACTTTATCAGGATCAACAACTATTCCAGCATGAGAGATAGTGTGACCCAAGAATTTGATTTCCTTCAGCCAAAAATCACACTTGGATAACTTGGCATAAAGGTGGTGCTCTCGCAGACGTTGAAGCACTACATGCAAATGCCCGACATGTTCTTCTTCGTTCTTTGAGTACACCAAAATGTCATCGATGAAAACCACCACGAATTTGTCCAATTCTGGCATGAAAACAGAATTCATCAGATACATGAAATATGCTGGTGCATTTGTCAGTCCGAATGACATCACCAAGAATTCATATAGCCCATATCTGGTTGAGAATGCCGTCTTCGGAATATCACTCGCTCGTATCTTGATCTGATGGTAGCCAGAGCGAAGGTCTATCTTGGAAAACACCTTGGCCCCGACCAACTGGTCAAAGAGAACATCAATACGAGGCAAAGGATACTTGTTCTTGATAGTTACCGCATTAAGAGGGCGGTAATCTATACACAGCCTCAAGCTTTCATGCTTCTTCTTCACAAACAGTCCTGGACATCCCCAAGGTGAAGTGCTTGGGCGAATAAATCCCTTATCTAGCAACTCTTGCAATTGCTTCTTCAATTCTGCCAACTCGGCGGGTGGCATCCGGTAGGGCCTCTTGGAAATTGGGGCCGTTCCCGGTTGCAATTTGATGGCGAATTCAATATCCCGGTCCGGTGGCATTCCTGGCAATTCATCAGGGAAGACATCTGCATACTCACAGACCACTGGGATCTTCTTCAGAGGTAACTCTGTCATAGAGAAAGCACATGACTGAGTAGAACCTTGACTAGGCAGAATTAAGGCGAAGTTCCCGCAGAACGGAGAATTAACTTCCACAGTACGGCTGGCTACATCAAGCACAACTTGGTGCAAGGTCATGCAATTTGCTCCTAGAATAATGTCCACATTTTCCAATCCCAACACAAGAAGAGTGGTTTTGATGATGTGGCTTCCTAGTTGAATAGGCACACTTTGGTTTAATTGATTAGTTGCAATTTTACCCCCAGGTGTGACTATCATGAATGACCCTTTAGAGTGAGAGAATGGCAGTTCTCATTTAGCACTGAACTTTTGGCTAATGAAACTATGAGATGCACCAGAATCAAACAGAATTAAAGCAGGTTGATTATAAACTGAAAAGATACCGGTCATGATAGGAGCTCCTTCTGGTACTTCCTCAAGAGTAGTGAAGTTGAGCTTTCCTTGCCAGACTTGCATCTTCTGCTTTCTTCCCTTGTCTTGATTTGGTGCTGGCATCTGCCTCTGCTGGTTCCTGGGACAATTCTTGGCATAGTGGCCCACATTGCCACAAGTGAAACACTTGTTCCCATTGCCCTGGCGGAACTGCTGCTGCTGCGGAGGCTAATTGTTCCTTGGCGCGGGAGCTAGAAAGCGGTTGGGTGCCGGCTGCTACTGCTGAGGTGGCCTGATCACCCATCTGCCTGCCTGCTACTGAAAACCCCTGCTCTGATTGCGAGAAACAATCCGGAACCTCTGAGCCTGGGCGGATGGTGCTGCCATTGGTGCCTTTCTCTTCTTCTCTGCCCGGTGAGCAACAATGCAATCCTCCTGGGAGATGGCCATGTTGACCAACTCATTGAAGCTATCAGCCCGGATAGTGTTGAGTCGTTCCCGCAGCTTGGTATTGAGACCCCTGCGGAAGCGATCCCTCTTCTTCTCATCAGAATCAGCATGATACCCTGCATACTGGCATAAGTCGTTGAAGGCTTGCGCATACTGCAGTATCGTGCAGGTTCCTTGATTAAGGGCCAGAAATTCATTCAACTTCCGATCAAGAATGCCAGCTGGGATGTGGTGTCCTCTGAAGGCAGTCTTGAATTCCTCCCAAGACACCTCACGATCAGTGCGGAGCATAGCACGGAAGTGGTCCCACCAAGTCCGAGCAGATCCGCGAAGCTGCTGCGCGGCGAAGCGAGTCTTGGCCTCATTAGGGCAGTCTCCTGTGAGGAGGGGAAACTTGGACTCGACGACGCGAAGCCATACGTCGGCGTCCAACAGATCCTCTGCCTTGGTGAACAAGGGTGGCTGCGTGCTCAGAAACTCCTGGTATGTTGCCATAGCCGGAGGTCGCTGATGCTGGCCTCCACCATGCTGCTGAGGGTGGGGCTGGCGCTGCAAGAGCTGTCGCAGAATCTCATTCTGTTAGGCCATCAGCTCCTGCAATGTGGGAGCTGGAGGAGGTGGCGGGGGAACCTGCTCGTTATGCCCGCGACGCTGCCTAGCTGCCATCTGAAAACAGAGATTGTCGCCATTGTTATCCCAACTCACAGTTTCGAACGATAAGATATCATCTCATATGGAAGGAAAAATGCCATAATCATAATATTAGGTTCGAAATGAAGATAGCATGGTGACAATTATCCCACAGATTTCAAAAGTTCACAGGGTTACATCAATTAGGGGAAAAGTACCCATAAGCCTAGCCCAAAATCTGGCACTACTAAGCTCGCATAGGTTTCTATCCACCTAAATGTGTCGAAGTGACTGCTTAACCCTGAGGGGTGGAAGCGACACTGGATACGGGTGAAGGAGGCATCGCGGAGGTAGTCCCATTTGCACCAGGGGCTGGTCCTAGCTCCTCGGGAGCCTCTTCTCCCTCGCTTCCGGCTTCATTGGCCTCCATCTCCAGGTGGTGCATGTCCAAGTGGTCATTCGCCTCTTTGAGTTCCCTCTGCACATCGTGAAGCTGGTTCTCCAAGACATCAATAGTGTTGTCTCGGATCTCCACTTGTCGCTCCAAGGTGGCAATGCGCTGGCTCAGCCTCTCCACCTGCAGATCCTTCTCTACCAACTCGGTGGATAGATCGACCACAAAATCTTCCCGACTGTCGAGAGTGAGCTTGGCGATCTGAGCGATGTTAGCAAGGTGTGCCATAGCGTCGCTCTGAAGGGCCTGAAGGCGGTACAACGCACTCATGCACTGAACAGTGACCCTCCCAACCAAGTCAGGATACATTGCCCACACATCCTTTACATGGCTCACGCGGTTACACCACATGGGATCATCCTTCTTCTCAGCAGGGAAGAGTCCCAAGGGGTGCATCACCATCTCCAGGGGATGGTAGCCACAGAAAGTCGTCAGAGTCTTCATGGCTGCTGCTTCAACGGTGTCGTCCGTCCTGAGTCCAATCGTCTCAGAATCAAGAGAACGCCAACCCGGCTGAAGGGGATGAGCCTCCAAGGTTAGCCAGACCCGACAACGAGGTACCCGATGCTCCTCATACAACTGCACCGTGTACAAAGGGGGCGTAGGGTAACCGGCGGAGTTAAGCACTTCCCACAAGATGGAAGGAAAGCCATCGCGAGAAAGGAAGTCAGAACTGAAACAAGAGTCTCCTCCACTGGCGGGGGTGGGTGAATTCATCTGCGGAAGGGAATCAAAGGTAAAGATTATGGTGGAAGAAAAAGAAAAAGAGAGCCCGGATGGTTTAAAGAGAGTGGGTTAGCTCAAATTTAATTTCCTCTTTGTGTTTTAGAATGCATGCATGCTGGAAGTAACGTTGCCTCTCAAAAGAAAATAGGGTGCTTTTTAGGGCATCCTTAAAATATAAGTACTGACCCACGGGGCCTAATTAGTTAGCCACCTATTTCTCCCTCTGTGCCTAAGGCCTTTCGTCCTAGGTCTAGCGGTCTAGTCCTGACGATCCATAGCAGTTTCTAGGCAAGTTTTAAGTTTTGAAAATTGGTATTCATGGTTTATTGTCCTTCTCTGTGGTGGAATTTGCTCCGATACCAGCTGTGGCGGAACCACCCGAATTATTCCAGCTTAAATGCCTAAGTCACGCCTCAGGGGCCGTAACACACTTAAATCGGAATAACCCATCAGTCCCTCAGATCTAGTCTGATAGAGCCACTTAACCAGGATCAAATTCCACAATCTCACTCGAAGGTGAGTCACAGAAGAAATACAATAAAACAGGAAACCTCAAATTAAGTACTGAGTTATTACATAAATCGGGGTTTTTGAGTAGCAAATGAAGTTCACAAAATAAAGTGCAGTGGATAATCGATGTCATCGGTATCGAGGAATTGGGCAAGGCCTAGCCCACTACTCCTCGTGCTCCTCTCCTGCCGGAGCAACATCCCACTCGACCGTCCAACCCGGTGGCAGGGTGGTAGGCCAAGTCACACCATCAACCATTTCCTGAATGGTACCTGCAAAAATTGTGCCACAAGCAAGGCTGAGTATACTAATACTCAGCTAGACTTAACCGGTGTGAGGAGTCTACTCCTCTACCTCTAGACTATGCAGCTGTTTGGCTGAGGGGTTTGGTTTGCCAAAAGCACTAGCTGTTTCTAAAATCAGTTTTTAGTTTTTCAAGTTCTATTATCATTAGCTAGATTTGCTCCTTCTAAGCATACATGGTAACAAGCATTTAGTTCAACCAACAAGTTATCTCATGTAACCTCATTTCACTTCTTACTCGATGTAGTACAAGGGGTCAAGCAGTCTCATTAGCTGCGAGAAGCAGACGATTCGAATCGAGTTTTAACCTTGCAAGGTAAACCTAAACACACGGCATGTCAGGGTATTCCGACCCCACACATGACAACCGTCCCCATCGATTCCCCGTTCGCGTCCAGGCCTCACCGCCTTGGCATACAATGCTCCACTGACCCTGGCTGCCGCCGTGCAGTGACCGCACTTGTACCCACCATAGCTAGCATGGGAGACCCAGTCTCAGGTCGCATGAGGGATAAAGTCCGCGCCCGGCTTCAATCAGGTACTAGGTTTACCGGTTACCATTTTTCCCGGCATGTGCTTAGTACGTTCAAAAGCTTGAATCAGGTATCCACACATTAATCCTTAATTCTTTTTCCCGTCTCATGGACAAGGCATCCTCCCTGGATCCAAGTCCATAGACCAACATATATCCCGTTATCAAGATGAATACAATCAATTCCTGACCTCGCGCGAGTGCTATAAAAATCACTCGACTTCTACCGAGATCCTGATTAGCAAGCAGCTACTCGACCTAGCATACTAGTATTCATCTCAAAAAGGAATCCTAAGTCCATGCAACTAGAGGTTTCAAGCAACTCCTACACTTAAGTGCACATTACAGTCCTACAAGCATTAACTGTAGTAAAGTAGCATATAATAATACGGTTATGCATAAAACCGGGGCTTGCCTTCAATTGCTAGGGCTGCGGGGAGATCCTCAATGGCAGCCTCTAAAGCCTGCTCCTGGTCCTCCTCTTGGACAGGTCCTTGCTCGGGGATGAGCACGTACTCTCCGTCGGCAAGATTACAGTCTAACAAATGCAATGCGTAAGATATATGCATGATATGACATGTGCTTTTAGAAATTACAACTTGAAGGTGTATGATCTTCTTGAGTTTAAACAAAGTCAACTTTACTTATGTAAGACCCTTGGGTGGTATACTTGGTAGAATTGGGTCAACTTTATCTATGGTAAGTGGTAGGTTTATTTTTGGGGTTCCACTGAATTCCTTTTAGGTCTTAGGGAGAATTGGTAAGTACTTCCAATTAGATTTATTGGAGTGGGGTTTATTTCTTCTTTCCTTTTCTTTTATTCTCTTTAATGTTTGGGAGTGGGTTTGAACTACAAGTTGCTTTTATAAAATTCTAAAAATTTTGCAAAAATTATAGTGGCTTGGAACTGGTGTATGTTTCCTTGTCTCAAAATTTGGGGATCAGAAAGTGAATAGTTTTGTCTGGACAAAATTATTAAATTCTATAGCAGAAGGGGTGCTTTGAACTACAACTATTATTTAACAGTGGGTAATTCTCCAAAACTTATTTTTGCTGGCCTTTAGGTGTTATAACATGACTTGATACAAATTTCTAGTCATTAATACCTTTTAATAAATTTTCTATGGTTTTCTCAAGTTTCTAGCCAAATGGGTGCTTTCTACTACCACTATACTTGAAAAACATCAAACAACAGAGTTCTTATTTTTCCTGGTTATTATTTTGTGCAAGAGCAATCATTCTGAGATTTGGCCTCTTTTTGCTTAAGGGAAGGGGTGGTATGCATTATTTGAATTAAATGGCCTTTCTCATAAAATACTAGCAATAGGTATGAGTTTGCTTCCTTTTCATGGGTTTGCATTTTTCTCTGGTGGTTTACCTTACTATGGATTTAGCTAATATTTGGTTGCCCATTATCACATCATTAGGGGTTGTTCAAGATTTATTTGGAAAATGCCTTATTATCACTTTATATTTATCTTCCTTACTTAAAAAGTTGGGCTGAGGTGTTCTTTATTTTTGTAGTGGGGCTCTGGTGGTTGTAAGTCCACTAGATTTTTATTACTCATTTTGGTTATAATTTTGCTACTCTAATAATTGATTTTCAGTCCAAATGAGGCTAAATAAAACATTTTAATTTAAAACTGGTCTGAACTAATAGTCTCTGTATTTTTCCTAAGTTCTCTACTACATAAGCAAACTAGGAAAAATAATTTTACTCACTGTTCACCAATTTCTAATACCTTTCTGGTTTTTCCTAAGTTTTGGGCAGAATAGTTTTAAATGAATAACTACATCATATTTTCCAATGCTGGGGTTCCTACTATTTTTAAACAGTGTCAAATGAGGTTTGAACATCTACAAATTTTCTCAAGTTCAGCACAGAAGAAAAACTAATTTTCCTTAATTAAACTAGGTTTGGTAAGCTTCTGTTTTTGATTTTAAACTCTAAAATTTAGAACAAAAAGTATAGGGTTTATCATTTTTAAATGATAGTTCATAATATTCAGGAGCTAACAAAATTAGTTTGACAACTTTTTATGAAGAATTCATCAAGTTATGGGTTTTCTAAGTTCTCTAGTCATTTTAAAAAGATTAACAGAATTGGTTTAATGGAAATCCACTTTGCACTGGGGTCCCTGGTTGGTTTTTAAGTTTTCCTTGCAGATCAGTCCTTAGGCTACTATTCACATGAGTCACTGACGTTACAGAAAACCCCTCGGGTTCTACAAATCCTAACCCGAGGTCCTTCTTCTAACTTAAACAGTAACTGCGGCGGAAGAAAGGGCGGAGGGGCTTACCGGCGGCGAGATGGCTCCTGTGAAGTGGTCGAGGACGTAGGGGAGGTCTCGGGGATCACAACGAGGTGTGGGTCGCCGTCGGAGATGGCCGGAGTCGGTCGGTCCACGCGAGCAGGCGGGGATGCTCGTCAGCGGCGAGGAGTCCGGCCTGGTCACGGCGAGATAGAGCAAATGGATGGGTCAGAGAGGTTCACGGGGTGCCAGAGAAGATATGGGTGCAAGGAATTGGTCGGAGACTCACTGGTTAGCTCGGTCCACGCGCGGCGGAGGAAGACCGAAGTCCGGTGAGGTCGATCTCGGGCCTTCGGTGAAGTCCGGCCTGGTCCGAGGGCTTGGTGAGCTTCACGGGCTACTGGTGGAGCTAGCCGAAGCACTAGCTCGACTCGAGGGTGGTTGGAGTGGGCTGGCCACGGCGGCCGAAGCTCTGGCGGCAATGGCGGGCGGAATTGAGCTCGCCGGAGCTAAGGGAAGGTGGTCGGCCGGTGCTGGTGAGTGCGGGGCGAAGTGGGGCTGCGCTTGGGAAGGCTTTATAGGCACGGCGCGGTGCACAGGCGGTCGTGGACTAGCGAGCGCGCGCGGTCGTGCACTGGGAGGCGCGGTGCACGAACGGGCGTGAACCGGGGGTGTCAGCCACGGTCGAACACGTGTTCCCGTTGCCTCTGCCCATGTTCAAGCGCCGATTGGGTGTAAATCTTCGCGAATTTGGGCAAGATCGTTGTGAAGGATTTGTTCACCTGACCAAGCTTTGTCTTTTGTGTATGGACGTCGTGCGGTTTTAGGCTAGGGACAGGGAGTTGTAGTGTCACCAATGTGCCAGTGTCAGAATGCCTGGTCCCGAGGTCAAACTGCGCCAAAACCGTGTCAAATGAATTTGGTTTGAGTTCAAACTTTTCCAGGGCGTGTTCAAGGGAATTTGGCACAACTTTGATATTTGGATCTCCTGGCTTTGAGTTTCGAAAAATAGAGAACGCAGTTGATCTTTGGAAAGAGGTCTGAATTTCAGAAATTCAGAAATCTGAATTTCTCCAAGAGTTCATAGTCCAAGGGCTGATTTGGGGATTTATTTGAGTTATTTTGGCTAAGCTTTCTCAACCTTTCTTGTTGCTTATTAAATATACTTTAATTTTCATAATTGGCTCAAGTCATAATTTTAAATTTTTCATACACTTTTCCTTATTTTCTTGAATTTTGCTCATGGGGCTTACTTAGGGTTTTTATTAGGGTTACACATTCTTGCCTTCTTAAAGGTCTCAATTGTTTTGATCATGATACTTTTAAGCATATGCTTGGTGAATTCCTTCTTACTTAGGTTAATTTGATGCTCTTGCTTACTTTGGTTCACATAAAATGATGGTTCCTGGTTTGGCACTTTGAGAGAAACCCTAGGTGACACTGGGGTGTCACATAAATATTTACAGTGAGCTCCCATCAAGTAATGTCTCCATATTTTGAGAGCATGAACCACAGCTGCTAACTCCAGATCATGTGTGGGGTAGTTCTGCTCATGGGGCCTGAGTGCTCAAGAGGCATAAGCAATGACTCTGTTGTCTTGCATTAAGACACATCCCAATCCAGTACCGGAAGCATCGGAATAAACTTCAAAGGGCTTGGTGTTGTCAGGTTGAGCTAGCACTGGTGCGTTGTCATGTGCTGCCTCAGTGTATGGAAGGCATCCTCACACTTCTGGCTCCATTCATACTTGACTCCCTTCTTCAACAGTGCAGTCATTGGCTTGGCAATTCTGGAGAAATCTGGAATAAATCGTCGATAATACCCTGCCAATCCCAGACAACTCTGAACCTGTCTCACTGTGGTTGGAGGTTTCCAATCCATTACTTCTTGTACCTTCTCAGGGTCAACTGATATCCCATTCTGAGAAATTGTGTGACCCAAAAATTTTATTTCCTTCAGCCAGAATTCACACTTGGACAATTTAGCATACAACTGATGGTCACGCAGGCTCTGAAGTATAGTATGCAAATGCTTAGTGTGCTCGGCTTCGTTCTTGGAATACTCTAGAATGTCATCAATGAAAACCACCACAAATTTGTCTAGCTCTGGCATGAACACTGAGTTCATCAAATACATGAAATAAGCCAGGGCATTGGTTAGCCCAAAAGACATCACCAAAAATTCATAGAGCCCATATCTGGTAGAGAAAGCCGTCTTGGGAATGTCGCTGGCACGGATCTTGATCTGATGGTAACCCGAGCGAAGGTCTATCTTGGAGAACACCTTGGCTCCTACCAATTGATCTAACAAAACATCAATGCGGGGTAGAGGGTATTTGTTCTTGATAGTCACCGCATTGAGAGGGCGGTAATCGACACACATTCTCAGACTTTCATCCTTCTTCTTTACAAACAAGGCTGGGCATCCCCACGGTGAAGTACTTGGGCGAATAAACCCATTGTTCAACAACTCTTGAAGTTGCTTTTTCAATTCAGCCAATTCCGCTGGAGGCATCCTATAAGGCCTCTTGGATATAGGAGCAGTCCCAGGTTGCAATTCAATTGCGAACTCTATGTCTCTATCTGGTGGCATCCCTGGCAATTCTTCTAGAAAAACATCTGGGTAGTCACAGACTACTGGGATTCTCTCAACCGGGGACTCTATCATAACGAAGGCACAGGAACGGGTACAACCCTGATTGGGCAAAAATAATGTGGTTTCACCATAAGTAGGTGAGTGCACCTCAATGGCCCTTGCTGCAATATCAATCACTGCCTGATGCTTGGTTAACCAGTCAGCTCCCAATATGATATCCACGCTATTCAAACCCAAAATGAGAAGGTTGGTTTTAATTATCAAACTACCAAACTTTATAGGCACATTCTTGCTGATTTGATTGGTGGCAATCCTGCCTCCTGGTGTTGAAATTGTAATACCCCCATTGGTGTGATGGAAAGGTAGCTGACAATTGGCACTAAGTTTGGTACTGATAAAACTATGTGATGCACTAGAATCAAAAAGAATAATAGCAGGATAATTCAAAACTGAAAAGATACCAGTCATGACGGGTGCTCCCTCTGGAATGTCAGCCATGGTGGTGAAGTTCAGTTTGCCTTGTCTTACTTGCACCTTCTGCCTCTTGCCTTGGTTCTGGTTGGCATTCTGTCCCTGCCGCTGCTGGTTTCTGGGGCAATTCTTGGCATAATGCCCGGTGTTACCACAAGTGAAACACTTGTTGTCATTGGGTTGACGGTACTGCTGCTGCTGTGGCTGATTGTTCCTCTGAACTAGAAACTAGGTGCGGTTGGGTGCCGGCTGCTACTGCTGTGGTCAGATCACCCAACGTCCTTGCTGCTGCTGAGGTCCTCTGCTCTGAGTGTCAGATACGATCCTGAAGCATTGTGGCTGAGCTGAAGGTCCTGCCACAGGGGTCTTCCTCTTCTTCTCCGCCTGCCTTACTGTGAGAAATGGCCATGTTGACTAACTCATTATAGCGGTTGGCCCTAACTGTGTTGAGACAGTCACGGAGCTTAGTGCTGAGCCCCCTCCTGAACCTGTCCCTCTTCTTCTCATTGGTGTCTGCATGATACCCAGCATACTGGCACAGGTCATTGAAGGCCTAACCATACTGTAACACTGTCTGGTTTCCCTGAGTGCCAGAAACTCGTTGAGCTTGCGGTCCATAATGCCTGCTGGGTTATGGTGCCCCCTGAAAGCTGCCTTAAACTCTCTCCAATCCACTTCATAGTCAAATGGTTGCATAGCAAGGTAGTGGTCCCACCATGTCCGCGTGGGTCCGCGAAGCTGCTGGGTGGCGAACCTGACCTTGGTCACCTCTGAACAAACTCCATTGAGTAGTGGGAATTTGGATTCCACTACCCTAAGCCATACATCAGCATCAAGTGGATCATCTGCCCTGGTGAACAACGGTGGCTGAGTACTAAGGAACTCCTGATAAGTGGCTACCGCGGGGTGATGCTGAAGATCACCACCACCATAATGCTGAGGTGGTGGCTGGCGCTGAGCTAACTGCCGCAAAATCTCGTTCTGCTGAGCCATCAGCTCCTGCAGAGTAGGAGGCGGTGGCGGTGGTGGAGGAATGCGCTCGTTTTGTCCACGACGCGCTCTTCCTGCCATCTGAAAAATTATGCATATTCCCAACATTATATTTCCGAGGTTCAATGTTACATCGCGGTGAAAGAGTCAAAAATGGTAAAACCAATATATTCTTGCATAATTATAACAGATTCCGCATGGCATAAACTTTTCTTCTTAAATTAAAACTGACATCATTTATCATCCCTACTTCCAAAAGAGTTTGTCATGATTACATCAATAACTCAAAAGACTCAACTCCATCTAGCCTAGTACCCTAAGGGTGCAAAAGCTAAGCTAGTCCCAAGGAGTCTATCGTCACAGACTTCTGACTCTATTTCTGCGTCCTAGTGAGCAAACGAGGCAACGCTCGACTCGGGAGAAGGTGGTCTTCTCGAGCCAGCAGTGTCCAAGCTGGAGGCAGGCTCCTCTCCCCCCTCGATATCGACATCCTCATTGGCCTCCATGTCCTGGATCTCCTGGTGGGGCATATCCAGATAATGGTTAGCCTCCGCAAGCTGCTGCTAAGTGTTGATAAGCTGATCCTCGAGAACCTCGATGGTGATCTCCCTGGTTCCCACTAGCTCCTCAAGCTCGTGAATCTCATCTGACAAGTGCTCCACATGTATATCTTTTTCCACCATTTCAGTTGATAAGTCAACCACAAGCTCCTCTCTGTTATCCAAAGTGATCTTGGTAGCCTCCAATAGTGTCATCAGATGAGACATGGCCTCTCCTCGCATCACTTGCAGACGATACAGGGCATTCATGCACCGCACCGTCAAGTGAGCAGTCTGGCCTGGGTAGATAGCCCAAATATCCTTGGCATGCTCCACTCGATCCTTCCACATTGGGTCGTCCTCCTTTTCCGCAGGGAACAACCCAATGGGGTGAGTGGATAGCTCTAAGGGGTGGAATCCGCAGAAGGTGGTCAGTCCATGAAGAGCAATCGCCTCGATCGTATCTTCAGCTCTGTATCCAAAAGACTCAGAGTCCAGCGAACGCCAGCCTGGCTGCAGGGGATGAGGCTCCAGGGTCATCCTCACCCTACAGTGGGGCACTCGGTGCTTCTCAAACAGTCGCACCGCGTACTAGGGAGGTGTCGTGTAACCAGCTCCCTGAAGTACCTCCCATAAAATACGGGGAAAGCCCTCTCGTGCAAGCCCGTCCGTGTGGGACTGTGCATTCGAGCCTAAGGATCTGTGAGAAGTCATCTGTGCACGGTTAAGCGTAAGTAAAAGAAAAAGAATTATGAAATAAAAAGGGATCGCGATTCAGCCTCTCTAAAACTACGACAACGGTACTGGGGTACTTAATTTGTTATTACTATGTATTAAGATTCTTACCTACTTATTAAATAGTTTACTTAAGGATGCAAGCATGCTTGTCCTAATCGACCTCACACCAACTTAAAGGGAATAGGAAGGAATTCCCATCCCTTATAGTAGCTGGTAGGGCTTACTCAATTAGCCACCTAGCTACCCCTCTATCATCCTAAGACTTCGTGTCCTAGGTCTATCCTTATTGCCCTAACGATCTATCCAACATTTGTTTCTATCAAGTTTTTTTTATTTTGAAAAAGGATGGTATTTATAGTTTATTGATTCCTCTGTGGTGGTACGAGCTCCGATACCAGCTATGGCGGAACTGCCCAAATTATTCCAACTTAAGTGCCTAAGTCCCGCCTTAGAGGCTAGACCACACTTAAATGGGAATAACCCGTCAATCCCTCAGATCTAGTCCGACGAGGCCACTAACAGGATCAAGTACCACAGTCTCACTCGATGGTGAGTCACAGAGCAAATACAATAAACCATATAACCATACATTAAGGAGTATCAAGCTTATTACATCATCATCGGAGATTTAGCAAAAGTAGTCATCATTGTTCGAAGTGCAGCGGAATAAAACTAACGATAAATAAACAGAGTGATGGGGAAGCCTGTCCCATCACTCCTCATGCTCCTCCTTAGCCGAGGTAGGGTCCCACTCGACTGTCCAACCCGGTGGCAAGGTGGATGGCCAAGTCACTCCAGCAACCATGTCCTCCAGAGAACCTGTAAAATTATGACACAAGCAAGGCTGAGTATACTAATACTCAGCTAGACTTACCCGGTGTGAGGAGTCTACTCCTCTACCTCTAGACATGCAGTTGTTTGGCTGAGGCATTTGGTTGCCAAAAGCACTAGCTGAGTCTATAAATCAAGTTTTAGCTTTGTCAAATTTTAGTGTGACTCTCTTAAGACTAAATGTATACCTATCTAATCATATATGGTATCAAACATTTAGCAATCAACCACTTTTGCCAAGTCATCCCATTTCCACTTGTTACTCAATGTAGCAGCATGGATCAAGCAGTCTCATTAGCTGCGAGAAGCAGACGATTCGAATCGAGTTTTTATCCTTGCAAGGTAAACCTAAACACACGACGTGGCGAGGCACTCCGTCCCCACACACATCAACCGTCCCCATCGATTCCCTGGCAGTAGATCAGGGCTCACCACCTTGGCGTACAATGCCTCACTGACCCTGACTGCCGTCGTGCAGTGACCGCACTTGTACCTACCATAACCGGAATGGGAGACCACGTCTCAGGTCACATGAGGGGATATATCCGCTGGCAGGTTCAATCAGGTACTAGGCTTACCGATTTACCATATTTCTCGGCATGTGCTTAGTATATTCAAACGCTTGACACACGGTACCACACCTTAATCCTTATTCCAATTTCCGTCATGTAGACAATGCATCCCCATGGACCGTTGTCCACAGACCATCATCAATACGATATGTAAATGGATACAAGCAATTCCTGACCTCGCGTGAGTGCTAGAAAAATCACTCGACTTCTACCGAAATCCCTAATTAGTAAAGCAGCTACTCGACCTAGCATACTAGTATCCATCACAAAAGGAATCCTGAGTTCATGCAACTAGGGTTGTAGACAACTCCTACACTTAAGTGCACAGTACAAGCCTACAAACATTAAGTGTAGTAAAATAGCATATATAAACGGTTATGCATAAAACCGGAGCTTGCCTTCCAAAGCTGGGGCAGGCAGATCCTCTGGGGCAGGTTCTGGTGCTGGATCC
Organism: Zea luxurians; assembly: GCA_029449295.1. Lineage (NCBI taxonomy): Eukaryota > Viridiplantae > Streptophyta > Magnoliopsida > Poales > Poaceae > Zea > Zea luxurians. The sequence goes on along the minus strand of JAOPSE010000004.1, from coordinate 44,385,266 downwards.
GGGGCTACCTCCTGAGCAACTCCTTGCTCTGGCACGAGGACGTATTCTCCGTCAGCGAGGTTGCAATCTATCGAATGCAAGGAATAAGAATATGTATGCCATGATTATGCAGGATTTAGTGATCATTATACTAAGTGAAGAAAAACTAAGTTAGTTAGTAACTTAGGGTTTCCTAGTTATACGGGGCTCTTGGTGGTTTATGCTTATCATTTTAGGTTTGGGTTTTGGTCTAGGGATAATCATAGTGGATTGAAACTTGGATTTCCCTTAGATGTTTTAGTAGGCATTTTAAGGGGTTTTGCTAGTTGGGTTAGGGTAACATTAATCTCCACTATTAATTCCCCTTTTTCATTTTCTATTTGTGAATTCTAGTGCGGGTTTGAACTACAACAGTGATTTAACTTTTTTCAAAAATTCTGCAAAAAATTACAGTGGGACACTAGTTGTCACTGTGGTTTGTCCCATAAATTTGAGGTCCAGAACAATTAGAATAATCCCTGGACAAAAATACAAAGGTTGGGGCAAAAGGGGTCAATTTGCACTACAACTCTTATCTAGGTGTGGATTCTGTTCTAATAGTCATTTTTACTGGTATCTATAGGTAATAACATACTTCTGTGCCAAAAATCATAGAGGGCTACTTAGTGGTTATTTAGTTATGATTTTTTAAAGTTTAATGCTTAAAAGACACTTACTACTAACTTGTTATTTGAAAAATATCAAACAACAAGACTCATAATTTTTCTATGTTCATAATAATAAAACATTAGTTATCCCAAGGTTTGGGGTGTTTTCTCCTTAGGGTTATTTTCCTAGGGTTTTTCTAAGTTTTCCTTGTTTTCTTGAAATGAAAAATATTTCATTTCTTCTATACTAAACAAGGGTATAATAAAATTTTCTAGTGGACTACACTGAATAAGGAACCTAACAAAAATGTGGGTGCTTCCTGGTTCTTATTTTAAACTACCTTTAGTATTTTCTCTAACTTTAGGCTAAAAATGATTTAAATAGTAAACTCTACCTTAAATGGGTGTGCAAAGGGGTTTAGTATTTTTAAACAGGTTAGGAAGTGATTAAGTACCTCTCTAAATTTTCTTAACCCCAGTATAATAGTGTAGCTATTTTTCCTTATTTCTTGTAGCTTTTGACCAGTTAATCATTTAAATCAAAACTTTAAAGTTTTCTGTAACACTTAGGGGTTTTATATTTTTCCTAAGTAGTTTACATTAATTAGGATCTGGCAAAATTGGTTTGACTCGATTTGGGTGAACAAAACAGAAGTTATGAATTTTTCAAGTTCTGTTTGGATTAAAAATCAGATTATTAATAAGGTTTCCTGAAAATCCATTTTGCATCGAAGACCTCGGGTTATTTCTAAACTAACTCTTTCAGTTATACCCCTGCGCTATTATTCTCTTGAGTCACTGACAGCACACAAAACCCCCTGCCCTTTTCTTCTTCTTCCCCGCGGTCCCTCCCCTTAAGTAAACAGTAACCGTGGAAAGGAAAAGGATGGCACGGCTCACTGGCGATGGGAGAGGTCCGGCGAGGGGCGGGGTTGGCTTCGGGAGGTTCTGGCGGTCACAGCGATGTACGGCTCGACGGCGGTGGTGGCCGGAATCGACCGGACCACGTGCGCAGGCGGGTGAACTCGTCGGCGGCGAGTGCTCCGGCCTAACCACGGCGATCTAGTTCAATTAAACGGCACGATGAGCTCCATCGGATGACGTAGAGGCTATGTGCGCAGGAAATCGGAAAATGGTGCAGAGGCTTACCCGGTCTACGTTCACCAGCGATCGGGTGAAGTCCGACGAACGTGGAGTGGCTTCTCCGGCGAGGCTAAGTCCGATTCCTTGCTCGGGGAGCTTCACCAAGGCACGCACAGCCTATTCCGAGGGTCGGACGGGGTCAGGAGAGTCTGTATTGGCCGGTCTACGGTGGCGGGGGATCGGGTGGCCGCGGGCACGCCGTGCGCGAGGCAATGCCGGTGATCTGGTGCTCCGGTGAGGTGGAGCGCGTGTGGAGGAGTACGGTCAAAGTCCCTGGGGGGTTTTATAGGCGCGGGCGTGGGCAGCGGCGCCGGCTCGGCTTTGGCGCGACACGGGGCACGCGGGGGCTCGCGTCGGGCGTGCTCTAGCGAGCTCAGAGCGCGTCGAACACGTGGCTCTTTGCTTCTGCCCTTGTTCCTCCCTCTGCTGAGCGGCCAAAACGTACGAATCTTGCCCTAGGACCTGTGAGAGATCTCTTCCCTGCACCTAGAGCTATCTAGTTCATGTGAGTACCGAGGGTAGATATGGTCTGGTTTGAGAGATATGGGGGTGGGAAGTTGGCTATGTCAGGGCTGTCCAAACCGAGACAAACTTGTGCCAAGTCACGTCAAATGACTTAGGGTTGGGTTCAAACTTTTCCAGGGTGTTCTAGAGGTATTTTGGCGCCATTTTGTCAATTGGGCCAAGTGGTTTTGATTTTGGGATCAAGGTGAACATGTTTGATCTTTGCAAGAGGGTTGATTTTGGACTTAGACAAATTCGGATTTTTCTTTTGTGCTCATCCCTTTTGTGACCCTTTTGGGGTTTTTCTGAAATCTTTTTGGGGTTACTTTCTTACTATTATTTGTAGGGTATTAAGTGTACCACAACTTTTATAATTGGCCCAAGTCATGATCATGTGGTTTTCATAACCTTTTGGTCATACTTACTTCTAGGGTTCCCATTGTCCAAAGGGGTTTGGATTAGGGTTTGGGAAATTCTCCTCCTCATATGAGCATGACAAACCAAGGTATAACCTTTAAGATGGGTTACACTTATTTAGGATCTTGATTTCCAAGTTTGAAGTTCTTCTCTCAAGATAAGTCACATGTGATGATGAGCTTTTCTTAGTGTAGTCCTTAGTGGAAGTCCCATGTAACACCTGAGGTGTTACAGCCCTCCCCCCTTAAAGGAATCTCGTCTCGAGATTTTTAGGTGGAGTCCTTTGGAGGGGTGCCATGAAGGTGTGCTGGTGTGGTTTCTTCCTTTATCTAAGTTTCTCTAGTTAACTGCTCTTCGAATGTCATCCTATTTGCAACTTCAGAAGGAAGTCCTTCTCACGTTATTTTCAAAACTTACTATACCTTTAACAGCTAAGTTTTTCTTATATTTGGATTCAAAGGGCAGGTGGGGGTGGGGTTTTTGGTTACGTACTGACTCCTTTGGGTAGAAAGTCGGGGAAGCGAGAGCGTAGAAAATCCTCAGTCTCCCATGTAGCTTCTTCTACTGAATGGTGACTCCACTGAACCTTATACATTCTGATCAACCTTGCCCGCGTTGATCTCTCCTTTTGATCCAACACCTTGACAGGGTGCTCTTGATAAGGCAAGTCTGGTTCTATCTCAATTTCTGGTTCAGGTAGCACTTCCGTGGGTAAGTGGACACATTTCCGTAGCTGAGATACGTGGAACACATCATGAACTGCTGACATGTGGGGTGGCAACTTCAACTGATATGCTACGGGTCCACAAGTTTCCTTGATCTCATAAGGTCCAATGTAGCGAGGATCTAACTTGCCCTTGATTCCAAATCTCTGGACACCTTTGGTGGGTGACACTTTAAGATAAACATGATCTCCCACTTCAAACTATAGAGGCTTCCTTCTCTTGTCATGATAGCTCTTTTGCCTGGCCTCAGCAGCTTCTAGGTTGTTCTTTATAACTCTGACCTTTTCCTCTGCTTCAAGTACCAAGTCTGGTCCAAAAATTTCCCTTTCTCCTGCTTGAGACCGAATTCAGCGGGGTCCTACACCTTCTCCCATACAAGGCTTCAAAAGGTGCCATCTTTAAACTGGACTGATAGCTGTTATTATAAGAGAACTCTGCCAAGGAAAGACACTTGTCTCAATCCTTTCCATAGTGTAGCACACATGCCCTTAACATGTCTTCCAAAATCTGATTCACCCTTTCTGTCTGACCATCTATTTGGGGATGGTATGCTGAGCTTCTTATTACGTGGGTTCCAAGTGACTCCTGCAATTGCTCCCAAAATCATGCCACGAATGGTGCTCCTCTGTCCGATACTATAGTCCTTGGTATTCCATGCAAGCGAACTATCTGGTCAATGTAAATTTCAGCATACTTTTTCGTCCTGTGGGTGGTGTGTACCGGCAAGAAATGAGCTGTCTTGGTCAATCTGTCCACAATGACCAAATGGAATCACGGTGCCGGGAAGTATTGGGCAATCCTACAATAAAATCCATGCAAATGTCCTCCCATTTCCAAGATGGTATGGGAAGGGGTTGCAAAGGGCCTCCTACCTTCAAATGACTGGCCTTGATTCTCTGGCAGGTGTCACATTCAGAGATATACTTAGCAATTTCCCTCTTCATTCTGGTCCACCAGTACAAGGTTTTAAGGTCATGGTACATCTTATTGCTGCCCGGGTGCATGGAGAATTTTGAAAGGTGAGCTTCATCCAATATCTTCTTTCTGATCTCAGGGTCCTTGGGAACAACTAATCGGTCTCCAAACCATAGGATTCCCTTGCTGTCCTGACGGAAGAATTTGTATTTTTCTGCCTTTAATTTTATCATTTCCTTAATGACTTGAACGCCCTTGTCACCAATTTGTGCCATGACTATTTGCTCTTGTAAGGTGCGTTCCACTAAAATATAACTCAAAGCACCAGAGGAAATGACTTCTATTTTCAACTTGCACAACTCATCACATAGGGTGGTGAGTTTAGCATCCATATTCATACAATTACACTAGGCCTTCCTGCTCAAGGCATCTGCCACAACATTGGCCTTGCCAGGATGGTAATGCACCTCCAAATCATAGTCCTTGATTAGCTCTAACCATCTTCTCTGCCTCATATTAAGATCAGCCTGGGTGAAGATGTATTTGAGACTCTTATGATAAGTGTAAATATTACAGTGAGCTCCCATCAAGTAATGTCTCCATATTTTGAGAGCATGAACCACAACTGCTAACTCCAGATCATGTGTGGGGTAGTTCTGCTCATGGGGCCTGAGTGCTCGGGAGGCATAAGCAATGACTCTGTTGTCTTGCATTAAGACACATCCCAATCCAGTACCGGAAGCATCGGAATAAACTTCAAAGGGCTTGGTGTTGTCAGGTTGAGCTAGCACTGGTGCTGTTGTCAAGTGCTGCCTCAGTGTATGGAAGGCATCCTCACACTTCTGGCTCCATTCATACTTGACTCCCTTCTTCAACAGTGCAGTCATTGGCTTGGCAATTCTGGAGAAATCCGAAATAAATCATCGATAATACCCTGCCAATCCCAGAAAACTCCGAATCTGTCTCACTGTGGTAGGAGGTTTCCAATCTATTACTTCTTGTACCTTCTAAGGTCAACTGATATCCCATTCTGAGAAATTGTGTGACCCAAAAATTTTATTTCCTTCAGCCAGAATTCACACTTGGACAATTTAGCATACAACTGATGGTCACGCAGTCTCTGAAGTACAGTATGCAAATGCTTAATGTGCTCGGCTTCGTTCTTGGAATACTCTAGAATGTCATCAATGAAAACCACCACAAATTTGTCTAGCTCTGGCATGAACACTGAGTTCATCAAATACATGAAATAAGCCGGGGCATTGGTTAGCCCAAAAGACATCACCAAAAATTCATAGAGCCCATATCTGGTAGAGAAAGCCGTCTTGGGAATGTCGCTGGCACGGATCTTGATCTGATGGTAACCCGAGCGAAGGTCTATCTTGGAGAACACCTTGGCTCCTACCAATTGATCAAACAAAACATCAATGCAGGGTAGAGGGTATTTGTTCTTGATAGTCACCGCATTGAGAGGGCGGTAATCGACACACATTCTCAGACTTTCATCCTTCTTCTTTACAAACAAGGCTGGGCATCCCCACGGTGAAGTACTTGGGTGAATAAACCCTTTGTCCAACAACTCTTGAAGTTGCTTTTTCAATTCAGCCAATTCCGCTCGAGGCATCCTATAAGGCCTCTTGGATATAGGAGCAGTCCCAGGTTGCAATTCAATTGCGAACTCTATGTTTGTATCGGGTGGCATCCCTGGCAATTCTTCTGGAAAAACATCTGGGTAGTCACAGACTACTGGGATTCTCTCAACCAGGGACTCTATCATAACGAAGGCACAGGAACGGGTACAACCCTGTTTGGGCAAAAATAATGTGGTTTCAACATAAGTAGGTGAGTGCACCTCAATGGCCCTTGCTGCAATATCAATCACTGCCTGATGCTTGGTTAACCAGTCAGCTCCCAATATGATATCCACACTATCCAAACCCAAAATGAGAAGGTTGGTTTTAATTATCAAACTACCAAACTTTATAGGCACATTCTTGCTGATTTGATTGGTGGCAATCCTGCCTCCTGGTGTTGAAATTGTAATACCCCCATTGGTGTGATGGAAAGGTAGCTGACATTTGGCACTAAGTTTGGTACTGATAAAACTATGTGATGCACCAGAATCAAAAAGAATAATAGCAGGATAATTCAAAACTGAAAATATACCAGTCATGACGGGTGCTCCCTCTGGAATGTCAGCCATGGTGGTGAAGTTCAGTTTGCCTTGTCTTACTTGCACCTTCTGCCTCTTGCCTTGGTTCTGGTTGGCATTCTGTCCCCGCTGCTGCTGGTTTCTGGGGAAATTCTTGGCATAATGCCCGGTGTTACCGCAAGTGAAACACTTGTTGTCATTAGGTTGACGGTACTGCTGTTGTGGCTGATTGTTCCTCTGAACTAGAAACTGGGTGTGGTTGGGTGCCAGCTGCTACTGCGGTGGTCGGATCACCCAACGTCCTTGCTGCTGCTGAGGTCCTCTGCTCTGAGTGTCAGATACGATCCTAAAGCGCTATGGCTGAGCTGAAGGTCCTACCATAGGGGTCTTCCTCTTCTTCTTCGCCTGCCTTGCTGTGATACAATCCTCCTGAGAAATGGCCATGTTGACTAACTCATTATAGCTGTTGGCCCTAATTGTGTTGAGACAGTCACGGAGCTTAGTGCTGAGCCCCCTCCTGAACCTGTTCCTCTTCTTCTCATTGGTGTCTGCATGATACCCGGCATACTGGCACAGGTCATTGAAGGCCTGAGCATACTGTAACACTGTCCGGTTTCCCTGAGTGAGTGCCAGAAACTCGTTGAGCTTGCGGTCCATAATGCCTGCTAGGATATGGTGCCCCCTGAAAGCTGCCTTGAACTCTCTCCAATCCACTTCATGGTCAACTGGTTGCATAGCAAGGTAGTGGTCCCACCATGTCCGCGCGGGTCCACGAAGTTGCTGGGTGGCGATCCTGACCTTGGTCACCTCTGAACAAACTCCGTTGAGTAGTGGGAATTTGGATTCCACTACCCTAAGCCATACAGCAGCATCAAGTGGATCATCTGCCCTAGTGAACAACGGTGGCTGAGTACTAAGGAACTCCTGATAAGTGGCTGCCGCGGGGTGACGCTGATGATCACCACCACCATAATGCTGAGGTGGTTGCTGGCGCTGAGCTAACTGCCGCAAAATCTCGTTCTACTGAGCCATCAGCTCCTGCAGAGTAGGAGGCGGTGGCGGTGGTGGAGGAATGCGCTCGTTCTGTCCACGACGTGCTCTTCCTGCCATCTGAAAAATTATGCATATTCCCAACATTATATTTCTGAGGTTCAATGTTACATCACGGTGAAAGAGTCGAAAAGGGTAAAACCAATATATTCTTGCATAATTATAACAGATTCCACATGGCATAAACTTTTCTTCTTAAATTAAAACTGACATCATTTATCATCCCTACTTCCAAAAGAGTTTATCATGATTACATCAATAAGTCAAAAGACTCAACTCCATCTAGCCTAGTACCCTAAGGGTGCAAAAGCTAAGCTAGTCCCGAGGAGTCTATCGTCACAGACTTCTGACTCTATTTCTGCGACCTAGTGAGCAAACGAGGCAACGCTCGACTCGGGAGAAGGTGGTCTTCCCGAGCCAGCAGTGTCCAAGCTGGAGGCAGGCTCCTCTCCCCCCTCGATATCGACATCCTCATTGGCCTCCATGTCCTGGATCTCCTGGTGGTGCATATCCAAATGATGGTTAGCCTCCGCAAGCTGCTGCTGAGTGTTGATAAGCTGATCCTCGAGAACCTCGATGGTGTTCTCCCTGGTTCCCACTAGCTCCTCAAGCTCGTGAATCTCAACTAACAACTGCTCCACTTGTAGATCTTTTTCCACCATTTCAGTGGATAAGTCAACCACAAGCTCCTCTCTGTTATCCAAAGTGATCTTGGTAGCCTCCAATAGTGCCATCAGATGAGACATGGCCTCTCCTCGCATCACTTGCGGACGATACAGGGCATTCATGCACTGCACCGTCAAGTGAGCAGTCTGGCCTGGGTAGATAGCCCAAATATCCTTGGCATGCTCCACTCGATCCTTCCACATTGGGTCGTCCTCCTTTTCCGCAGGGAACAACCCAATGGGGTGAGTGGACAGCTCCAAGGGGTGGAATCCGCAGAAGGTGGTCAGTCCAAGAAGAGCAATCGCCTCGATCGTATCTTCAGCTCTGTATCCAAAAGACTCAGAGTCCAGCGAACACCAGCCTGGCTGCAGGGGATGAGGCTCCAGGGTCATCCTCACCCTACAGCGGGGCACTCGGTGCTTCTCAAACAGCCGCACCACGTACTGGGGAGGTGTCGTGTAACCAGCTCCCTGAAGTACCTCCCATAAAATACGGGGAAAGCCCTCTCGTGCAAGCCCGTCCGTGTGGGACTATGCATTCCCTTTGCCCGAGGATCCGTGAGATGTCATCTGTGCACGGTTAAGCGTAAGTAAAATAAAAAGAATTATGAAATAAAAAGGGATCGCGATTCAGCCTCTCTAAAACTACAACAATGGTACTGGGGTCCTTAATTTGCTATTACTATGTATTAAGATTCTTACCTACTTATTAAATAGTTTACTTAAGGATGCATGCATGCTTGTCCTAATCGACCTCACATCAACTTAAAGGGAATAGGAAGGAATTCCCATCCCTTATTGTAGCCGGTAGGGCTTACTCAATTAGCCACCTAGCTACCCCTCTATCATCCTAAGACTTCGCGTCCTAGGTCTATCCTTATCGCCCTAACGATCTATCCAACATTTGTTTCTATCAAGTTTTTTTTATTTTGAAAAAGGATGGTATTTATAGTTTATTGATTCCTCTGTGGTGGTACAAGCTCCGATTCCAGCTGTGGTGGAACTGCCCGAATTATTCCAACTTAAGTGCCTAAGTCCCGCCTTAGAGGCTAGACCACACTTAAATGGGAATAACCCGTCAATCCCACGGATCTAGTCCGATGAGGCCACTGACAGGATCAAGTACCACAGTCTCACTCGATGGTGAGTCACAGAGCAAATACAATAAAGCATAAAACCATACATTAAGGAGTATCAAGCTTATTACATCATCATCGGAGAATTAGCAAAAGTAGTCATCATTGTTCGAAGTGCAGCAGAATAAAACTAACGATAAATAAACAGAGAGATGGGGAAGCCTGTCCCATCACTCCTCATGCTCCTCCTCAGCCGAGGTAGGGTCCCACTCGACTGTCCAACCCGGTGGCAAGGTGGATGGCCAAGTCACTCCAGCAACCATGTCCTCCAGAGAACCTGTAAAATTATGCCACAAGCAAGGCTGAGTATACTAATACTCAGCTAGACTTACCCGGTGTGAGGAGTCTACTCCTCTACCTCTAGACATGCAGCTGTTTGGCTGAGGGGTTTGGTTGCCAAAAGCACTAGCTGAGTCTATAAATCAAGTTTTAGCTTTGTCAAATTTTAGTGTGACTCTCTTAAGACTAAATGTATACCTATCTAATCATACATGGTATCAAACATTTAGCAATCAACCACTTTTGCCAAGTCATCCCATTTCCACTTGTTACTCAATGTAGCAGCATGGATCAAGCAGTCTCATTAGCTGCGAGAAGCAGACGATTCGAATCGAGTTTTTATCCTTGCAAGGTAAACCTAAACACACGACGTGGTGAGGCACTCCATCCCCACACACATCAACCGTCCCCATCGATTCCCTGGCAGCAGATCAGGGCTCACCGCCTTGCCGTACAATGCCTCACTGACCCCGACTGTTGTCGTGCAGTGACCGCACTTGTACCCACCATAACCGGAATGGGAGACCACGTCTCAGGTCGCGTGAGGGGATATGTCCGCTGGCAGGTTCAATCAGGGACTAGGCTTACCGATTTACCATATTTCTCGGCATGTGCTTAGTACATTCAAACGCTTGACACATGGTACCACACCTTAATCCTTATTCTAATTTCCGTCTTGTAGACAACGCATCCCCATGGACCGTTGTCCACAGACCATCATCAGTACGATATGTAAATGGATACAAGCAATTCCTGACCTCGCGTGAGTGCTAGAAAAATCACTCGACTTCTACCGAGATCCCTAATTAGTAAAGCAGCTACTCGACCTAGCATACTAGTATCCATCACAAAAGGAATCCTGAATTCATGCAACTAGGGTTGCAGACAACTCCTACACTTAAGTGCACAGTACAAGCCTACAAACATTAAGTGTAGTAAAATAGCATATATAAACGGTTATGCATAAAACCGGGGCTTGCCTTCCAAAGCTGGGGCAGGCAGATCCTCTGGGGCAGGTTCTGGTGCTGGATCCGGGGCTACCTCCTGAGCAACTCCTTGCTCCGGCACGAGGACGTATTCTTCGTCAGCGAGGTTGCAATCTATCGAATGCAAGGAATAAGAATATGTATGCCATGATTATGCAGGATTTAGTGATCATTATACTAAGTGAAGAAAAACTAAGTTAGTTAGTAACTTAGGGTTTCCTGGTTATACGGGGCTCTTGGTGGTTTATGCTTATCATTTTAGGTTTGGGTTTTGGTCTAGGGATAATCATAGTGGATTGAAACTTGGATTTCCCTTAGATGTTTTAGTAGGCATTTTAAGGGGTTTTGCTGGTTAGGTTAGGGTAACATTAATCTCCACTATTAATTCCCCTTTTTCATTTTCTATTTGTGAATTCTAGTGTGGGTTTGAACTACAACAGTGATTTAACTTTTTCAAAAAATTCTGCAATAAATTACAGTGGGTCACTAGTTGTCAGTGTGGTTTTCCCATAAATTTGAGGTCTAGAACAATTAGAATAATCCCTAGACAAAAATACAAAGGTTGGGGCAAAAGGGGTCAATTTGCACTACAACTCTTATCTAGGGGTGGGTTCTGTTCTAATAGTCATTTGTACTGGTATCTATAGGTAATAACACACTTCTGTGCCAAAAATCACAGAGGGCTACTTAGTGGTTATTTAGTTATGATTTTCTAAAGTTTAATGCTTAAAAGACACTTACTACTAACTTGTTATTTGAAAAATATCAAACAATAGAACTCATAACTTTTCTATGTTCATAATAATAAAACATTAGTTATCCCAAGGTTTGGGGTGTTTTCTCCTCAGGGTTATTTTCTAGGGTTTTTCTAAGTTTTCCTTGTTTTCTTGAAATGAAAGGTATTTCATTTCTTCTGTACTAAACAAGGGTATAATAAAATTTTCTAGTGGACTACACTGAATAAGGGAGCTAACAAAAAATGTGGGTGCTTCCTGGTTCTTATTTTAAACTACCTTTAGTATTTTCTCTAACTTTAGGCTAAAAATGATTTAAATAGTAAACTCTACCTTAAATGGGTGTGCAAAGGGGTTTAGTATTTTTAAACAGGTTAGGAAGTGATTAAGTACCTCTCTAAATTTTCTTAACCCCAGTCTAATAGTGTAGCTATTTTTCCTTATTTCTTGTAGCTTTTGATCAGTTAATCATTTAAATCAAAACTGTAAAGTTTTCTATAACACTTAGGGGTTTTATATTTTTCCTAAGTAGTTTACATTGTTTAGGATCTGGCAAAATTGGTTTGACTCGATTTGGGTGAACAAAACAGAAGTTATGAATTTTTGAAGTTCTGTTTGGATTAAAAATCAGATTATTAATAAGGTTTCCTGAAAATCCATTTTGCTTCGAAGACCTCGTGTTCTTTCTAAACTAACTCTTTCAGTTATACCCCTGCGCTAGTATTCTCTTGAGTCACTGACAGCGCACAAAACCCCCTGCCCTTTTCTTCTTCTTCCCCGCGGTCCCTCCCATTAAGTAAACAGTAACTGTGGAAAGGAAAAGGATGGCGCGGCTCACCGGCGGCGGGAGAGGTTCGGCGAGGGGCGGGCTTGGCTTCGGGAGGTTCTGGCGGTCACAGCGATGTATGGCTCGATGGCGGTGGTGGCCGGAATCGACCGGACCACGTGCGCAGGCGGGTGAACTCGTCGGCAGCGAGTGCTCCGGCCTAACCACGGCGATCTAGTTCAATTAAACGGCACGATGAGCTCCACAGGATGACGTAGAGGCTATGTGCTCGGCTTTGGCGCGACGCGGGGCACGCGGGGGCGCGCGTCGGGCGTGCTCTGGCGAGCTCAGAGCGTGTCGAACACGTGGCTCTTTGCTTCTGCCCTTGTTCTTCCCTCTGCTGAGCGGCCAAAACGTACGAATCTTGCCCTAGGACCTGTGAGAGATCTCTTCCCTGCACCTAGAGCTATCTAGTTCATGTGAGTACCAAGGGTAGATATGGTCTAGTTTGAGAGATATGGGGGTGGGAAGTTGGCTATGTCAGGGCTGTCCAAACCGAGACAAACTTGTGCCAAGTCGCGTCAAATGACTTAGGGTTGGGTTCAAACTTTTCCAGGGTATTCTAGAGGTATTTTGGCGCCATTTTGTCAATTGGGCCAAGTGGTTTTGAGTTTGGGATCAAGGTGAACATGTTTGATCTTTGCAAGAGGGTTGATTTTGGACTTAGACAAATTCTGATTTTTCTTTTGTGCTCATCCCTTTTGTGACCCTTTTGGGGTTTTTCTGAAATCTTTTTGGGGGTTAATTTCATACTATTATTTGTAGGGTATCAAGTGTACCACAACTTTTATAGTTGGCCCAAGTCATGATCATGTGGTTTTCATAACCTTTTGGTCATACTTACTTCTAGGGTTCCCATTGTCCAAAGGGGTTTGGATTAGGGTTTGGGAAATTCTCCCCCTCATATGAGCATGACAAACCAAGGTATAACCTTTAAGATGGGTTACACTTATTTAGGATCTTGATTTCCAATTTTGAAGTTCTTCTCTCAAGATAAGTCACATGTGATGATGAGCTTTTGTTGTGTAGTCCTTAGTGGAAGTCCCAAGTAACACCTGAGGTTTTACATCAATTGGCTAAAATCAAGCTAGATCGGGACAACTGAATGATCTAGATTAGGCAAATTTAGAATCAGGTAAGAACTTAACTTGATAATTAAAAGATGGCTTAAGGATCCACTATTAGTAACCGTTTCTACAAAATGAGTCCTTGATTATTGCTTAGCCTTACCTTGATTCCCAATAAGCCAGCATATCCTTGAGAGTCTTTTCTTTAGTCGGGTAAGTCTTGCTGAGTAATTGCGTACTCATGGTTTTATTCCCTGTTGTTTTTCAAGTTATAACTTTGTACTGGTGTTGATGGTGTTAAGTGCCGGTGGGCTCGGCCTTCCTATAAGTCTAAGTAATTCTTCTATACTTCTTATTGAGGATGGTCAGTTGAGCTAGCTTATATTTCAAAACTACAAATAATTTATAATAGTTCAAAGTTATTTCTCTGAATCACTTTTGTAATCACTCCGATCATGTACAAAGTAAATTTTTTGTAACTTGTAAAATTTGGTAATAAGATTTCCGCTGCAAACTGTTGGTGTGTGATTTGTGTTACTTAATCTCACGATCTTGGTTGTAAGTGGTTTATCCGAGGTCCTTGGGGCACTCGGACAGTTCCTGTTAAGTTATCTGGTGCACATGCATAGCTGTCGAAGGTCTTCGAGACAATGGCAGGTGCATGTGGGCCCAATAACTTGGGAGGTTCTGCCACAGGCTGGTATCGAAGCAAGATTAAGTATATACAGTCAGATACACATTTTCAAAACAAAAGTTTTGGTTTTGAAAAACCTATTTTCAACTAAACACATTGTTTGGATTTGAAAAACATATTTGAAAAACTATAATGCTACTGACATCCTCGGTTAAGCCCTAAACTGAGGACTATCAGGTGGCTTAGTTCAAAACCACTAACCTACAACCGAGGGTATTGCATACATGTGTATTGTTATTTTTGAGGCCATTCAGTTTTGAATGGATCGACGCTCAAGGTAAGGTGAGATGTGAGAGCATGACCGAACAAACGTCGGTCTAGGGAAGAGTATAAAAAGCGCTTGATTATATACATGTTACACATATGTATATATGAAGGCTACGATGTGGAGTAATTACTTTTCCGGGAATTCGGTACCCCATGGATGTGTATGGGTATACAGACAGGGACTACTGAGAAGTGTAATGTACTTGTAACGACGCACCTACGCTCATGTAAAAAGGTGAGTTACCATAATGAGTTGCCCTATGGTTAAAGTGTGGCAACGGTGCCTATGCGTGGCTCGGCACTTAATGATGAGCTGGCCTCCATATAACAATATATGGAGTATAAACTATGATAAACTGTCATGTTTGAATTGCATCATGGGAAATTGGGCTGTGATGGATTTTTCTACAGGTACACTAACCTCGAAAACGTATGTGTAGCTGATGACTAGCAAAATACCGTGAAAAACGTAAGTATGCCACCGATATAGAACGCTATTGCCACAGTATGTTGGCAAAATCAGTGAGGACGAATAGGTTGAGCATGCATCCTGATTGTTGCATCGTGTTTGTCACCTATACATCCAAAATGCTTCTCTCGCCTTTATTCCAGTAACCAGTGACTGTAGACAATGTGGTGTAATGTTGTATTATGAACGTCAGTGAAATAGTTGTCCTCCGTTCTTTAGGTAATATGTTTAGATGTTATATGTGTTTGCTCTGGTACTTGATGTGCCAATAGAAGGTTGGTAGTTGTTTGCTTAAACCGAAAATTAGGCCATGTTCTTAGTTGGTGAACCATGTCCCAAAATTGAATCTTCTGCTATCACTCTATGACCAAACTCATGTAAATGAATGCTTAGATAATCTCTTTATTGGACCTAAGATGTACTTGGACTTCAAACAAGGATCTTGAGTCCCTGTTCTTGGTAATTAACTTTTAACCCCCTTAGTGGTCGTGTTTCCATCCTAGATCCTGCCATTGCTCAGTTGATACAGGTTGAGGTCTCTATTGTATTTGGCCTCTCCTTGTGGATTATCTAGTCACTTTATCGAGAATCAAAACCTATATCTATCTAATCATGTGAGAAAAATCTATCTTCTCATGTGTGGTCTCTTTTCCTTGACTTTGATGATGACTTCACACATACGAGTTCCCTTTGCATCCTTTCTTGTAAAGGAGTTTGTCCATTCGCTCTCTTATTTAATCCATGTATTTCCAAACCAAGTTAGTTCATCTCGTATGCAGAAACGGATGAACCACATGACCAAATGGATTTCTACCCAAGTGCCTGAACTCCTGTTAGCAAATGTGAACTCTCAACCCTTGGCTTACTGATGGTACTGAAAGGACCTGCTCAATGTCAAAGGTAGTTCAACAAGTTGGTTTTACTAACTTGTAATTGCCCAGTGAACAAAGGTTGAGCTTAGAGATCGTTTTATCAAGTTGTCTAAACTCACTTTGGTTCAAACCTCTCTTAAGGAAGTACTTTCAAGAATCAAGATTAAGTTAGCCAGTAACCCCCTAATCATCGCTCTAGTCGTGCCTCGATCGCCTCACGTGTACATTTCCAACGTGTGTGATCAAGTCGAGCCATGATTAGTGCTAGAGAAAATGGACTAGTTGCAAAGTCCGCATCTACAGATCCCTTTGCTGGTGATTTTTCGAGTCTCTATCATTTTCTTGGACTCGGATTTTCTGGCTAGCCGCGGGTCAACTGTGATGTTATTCGACATGCACACCCGTCTCGTGTGCTATGAACTTATCATGACCACTTGTTGGTAAACCTCTCTCGGTGTGTTTTACCGAAGAGGTTGCATCTAGTTCTGTTTGGGTAAAGTCGTATATCTACCGCTCGCTCAACATACTCAGATAGTATAGTGTCGTGAGAAAAAGCAAACTGCACACATGGAACCTTATGTGTTCATCGGGCAGACATCGTCTCTATTGGTGGACATTTCTAAATTAGCCTAAGGCGATACATGTTATGTCCACTAGATAAACGACATCCTAGGACACTCGCCTTTATTTAGAAATGTCTCACGATTATCGCTGATAGGGACATGGGTTACATGCTTCTCTACTCTTAAAAGTCTTTCGCTCCGAATCTCGGGACAAGATTCTTTTAAGGGGGGAGGGCTGTAACACCCCTGGTGTTTATATTCCGCTCGACAACGAGTATAAATTTAAGCACGTAATATCAGTGGATAAAACAGATGTGAAAATTTAATCATCTTCGTCTATCACGATTTTAATATCGCATCTGTTTCGTCTGTCGTGAGTTCGACATCATTTTTATTTTTATCTATCCTGGCTCTTCCTAAATTTTTGTGATGTTAGGAACATAATTGTTCCAAAAATCGGTGCGTCCGGTGATTATTTAAAACTCATCGCTCGCGCGAATACGAATTCGGAAGCTTGACCTACTTTTACGATTTTTATACCGGGCAAATTAATTTGAACTCGACGACTAAAATACTCAGTGCAAAATAATTAGGATCGCGCATCGTCTAAAAGAAATTGTGCGCGAGGTTATGCTTCAATTTATTCTTTAGCACACTCTGTAAGAAACTAACATCAACTGTGTTTAGATGGCGGATAAATTTTTATCCGAGATCGACTAAACCAGTGTTGTCTCAAATAATGTATCCAATATCCAATCCATTTACGTGTTGCCCAAAATAGTCTCGAAAACTATCTAAACGAAATATAGTCAGAATCGTAAACCTCGGATTTTCCGTTTCGTGATTCAAAAAATAGAGTGTATAGCCGTTGCCGTTCTTATCTCCCACACCGCCTCTGGCTTCACCCTCCTCCATGGGGGATTTTGTTAAAGCAGAGAAAATATCTTCTCTTGATTTTTATCCTCATCCAAGTGATCTTTGGAAAAATCTACACCATCAGCCTTATCTCTCAGCCTCACCAACTGCCTTCCTCTGATATTTTTTCCATCACCGCTCATGACTGGTTCTTATCTGGTCACCAGATTTTTCTGTACGAGCGCTTATCCCTTCGTCTGCTTACTCCCTAGACGTCATCTCTTCCATGCCTCTTCTCACCCTGATATTTCTTCGCTCGTCTGCCTCCCGCAGATTTTTTTTTCACGGTCGTTCTCATCTCCTGTCACCGTTCTCTGATATTTTTGCTCACCACCGCGTACAGCCTGAGGCTTTATCCTGTGGACGGTTCTATATCTCCCAGGTCGTTGCTTCTCCTTGCCTCCCCCATTGCCGACGTTCTTCCTCATCTTGCCGCTGCTGGAGCTCTAGAGCCCACGCGCGCAACCTCCTCTGCTAGCCAGCGCGCCTGCTTCCTGCTCCACGGCTCGGCCTGCGCGCCCAGCGCCGCGTGCCCATCGCCTCTGCTCCCTATGCTTGCCATGGTGCCTGTCTTCCTGATGCGCACGCCCAGCCGAGGTCTATTCCATGGACGAGCGCTCGCCCTGCCGCGCGTTCCTCCAGCTCCAGCGTTGCGCCCATCCCCTGCTCTCCCTCTAGCTCACGAAGCTCCCTTCGCTACACCCTAGCGCTTCTTCCTATGCAGCGCCCTGGCCCCTCTACAGAGCTCATCCATAGCTGGCTTCGAGCTCGCCCAGCTCGGCCATGGCGTGGACACCAGATGAGCTCCCTGGTGCTCGCGCCATATCCCTGTCCGTTAGCGACGTGCGGATCCCTCTCCTCCCTAGCCCCTGTTCATATTTCGCCTAGTCATCGCTGCTCCATCGGATTGCCCAGTCTACGTGCCGAGCTTCTCCCTGGTCTGCCATGGCACGCCTCGAGTTTCTCCCTACGCGCGCGAAGCTCTCTGCTTGCCGGCATTTCCCCCTACGCACATCCCAGCTTCGCTTTGCTCTCTAGCCGGTGTTCGGCTGCAAGCTCGCCCACGGCCCTTGCTTTCCCCAGCCTGGATCTCGCCCAGTTCACCCCAGCGCTCGACTTCTCTGGCGCTGATCCGCGCTCGCTCATGTCGCCATCATCGTGTCGTCTCTAGTGATAGCTTCGCATGCCGTCGAGCCTGTCGTTTTCCTTGTCTAGTGCTTGCACGGCCTTACCCGAACCGCGCTGCCGTTGAGGCAACATGGGGTTAGCTCTCTGCTCTGCCCAACATGTCATAGTCAGGTGCCCAATATCTTCGTGTCACCCTGTGTTTATAATCGGTTCGAACCGTCGTTGCTCCTCAGTTATGGAGACTCAACTCACTGACCACTCATCGTAGTTATTAAGTGAAATATGAATTGGCTAAAACCAAGCTAGATCAGGACAAGTGAATGATCTAGATTAGGCAAATTTAGAATCAGGTAAGAACTTAACTTGATAATTAAAAGATGGCTTAAGGATCCACTATTAGTAAGCGTTTCTACAAAATGAGTCCTTGATTATTACTTAGCCTTACCTTGATTCCCAACAAGCCAGCATATCCTTGAGAGTCTTTTCTTTAGTTGGGTAAGTCTTGCTGAGTAATTGCGTACTCAGGGTTTTATTCCCTGTTGTTTTTCAGGTTATAACTTTGTGCTGCTGTTGATGGTGTTAAGTGCCGGTGGGCTCGGCCTTCCTATAAGTCTAAGTAATTCTTCTATACTTCTTATTGAGGATGGTCACTTGAGCTAGCATATATTTCAAAGCTACAAATAATTTATAACAGTTCAAAGTTATTTCTCTGTGATAGCATATATTTCAAAGCTACAAAAGTTTTTTGAGCTCTAAGCATGACTCGACCTGATCACATATGCTGGAAAAGCACACGTTAGGCGATCAAGGCTTGACTAGAGCGACGATTAGGGGGTTACTGGCCGACTTAATCTCAATTCTTGTAAGCACTTCCTTAGGATGGGTTGAACCAAAGTGAGTTCAGACAACTCGATAAAATGATCTCTAAACTCAACCTCTGTTCATTGGGCAGTTACAAGTTAGTAAAAACCAACTCGTTGAACTACTTTTGACATTGAGCAAGTCCTCTCACTACCATCGGTAAGCCAAGGGTTGAGAGTTCACTCTTGTTAACAGTTGATCATGTATTTGGGTAACAATCCATTTTGTCAGGTTGTTCATCCATGTCTAAGCATTCATTTACAGGAGTTTAGTCATGGAGGGATAATGGTAAATTCAATTTTGGGTCATGGTTCACTAAATAAGAACATGGCCTAGTTTTGGGTTTAGGCAATCAAATCACCATCATTCTATCGGCACATCGAGTACCAGAGCAAACACATATATAACACCTAAACATAATACCTAAGGAAATGGAGAATAACTATTTCATTGAAGTTCATAATATAGCATTACACCACATTATCTACAATCACTGGTTACTAGAATAAAGATGAGAGAAGCATTTTGGGTGTATAGGTGACAAACATGATGCGACGATCAGGATGCATGCTCGTCTTATGCGTCCTCACAAATTTTTGCCAATCTAATGTGGCAATAGCATTCTATATCGGTGGCATACTTACGACTCTCACGGTATTTTGCTAGTCGTCAACTACAAATACGTATTCGAGGTTAGTGTACCTGCAGAAAATTCCATCACAACCAGTTTCCCATGATGCAGTTCACACATGACAGTTTATCACATTTTATACTCCATATATTTCTATATGGAGGCCAGCTCATCATTTGTAGCTTTGAACTGTTATAAATTATTTGTAGCTTTGAAATATATGCTAGCTCAAGTGACCATCCTCAATAGGAAGTACAGAAGAGTTACTTAGACTTATAAGAAGGCTGAGCCCACCGGCACTTAACACCATCAATAGCAGCACAAAGTTATAACCTAATAAACAACAGGGAATAAAACCCTGAGTACGGAATTACTCAGCAAGACTTACCCGACTAAATAAAAGACTCTCAAGGGTATGATGGCTTTAAAAGGAATCAAGGTATGGCTTATCAAGAATCAAAGACTCTATTTTGCAGAAAAACTTTCTTTGAGTGGATCCTTAAAATCCATTTTTACTTGGCAGGTTAAGTAAAGTTACCTGCATCTAGAGTTCTTTCTGCCCTAGTTCAAGCACTTGGCCTATACTAGTCATCTTTTATCATCCCTTCAGTTCACTGGATTGCTACGTGTAGGGCAGTGACCAAGTCTTCATGTCCGAGAAGTAACGGCGATCCGAATCGATTAATACCTAGCTGGGGATCTCCAATCACACGACATATGTAGCACTTAACCCTTGCATATGTCAACTCGCCACCGGGGTTCTTAAGACCAGATCAGGTTCACACCAACCGAGAGCACATATACACCACCGTCCAGCCTCTTGCCATGGAGGGTACACACTACTCTCGCCATCTCTCCACTCCCATTGCGTGTTGTCCTATTCTGGTATTAGTCTGCCCGAGGCAAAGTTTACCCATGATGAGGCAGGTGACCAGTTAAAAGGTCCTCGATCAGCAAGCCTACATCGACAAGGTCCTTAATCGACTCAGATGGAGACACTACACCGAGACTCTCTTCTCGTGCAAGTCACCCGCCCGGTCTCAACTTTATTATTTAAACCCAAAGTTTGGTACCTGATAGAGGTACATCTTTTTCGATGTTGAATCCATCACAGTCATGATGGATCCACCATCAAGTTTTATTTTCGAAAACATCCCATCCCACTTGAAGCATCATATTTTGTCAAAACAAAACATTTTGTTTCCTAGAGCAAGACTAAGCATCATAAAATCCTTTTTATAAAAGAGTATCAAGGAAGGGTATTCAATTTTTTCCAAGGAAGGAAATACATCAATTGTTTAGCACACAACTCCTATCACCTAATGCATCAAACAAGCTGATAAAAGATTTTAAACCATCAAGGAGGTGGCAAATGCACCGGGGCTTGCCTGAATAACACTAGGTTAGTGTTGTTAGACGACGACCACTTGATGATCATCCTTTGTCCCGATACTTGCTTCATTCATCCATTTTCAGGTTCGTCCATCAGCATCATCCTGT
Source organism: Zea luxurians (assembly GCA_029449295.1). Taxonomy (NCBI): domain Eukaryota; kingdom Viridiplantae; phylum Streptophyta; class Magnoliopsida; order Poales; family Poaceae; genus Zea; species Zea luxurians. The sequence goes on along the minus strand of JAOPSE010000004.1, from coordinate 44,364,141 downwards.
GGATTAGCCCGCGCTTGGGGTCGACTTGGCTCGTCTTCCACATCACGTGGTTAATTCACGTACCTGAATGAAATGCATTATGCACATGAATGCGTATACACAGAAATATTTAAAACCTAAATAGTGCTACGCGATAGTGAATTAAACACCTAGCGGCGAGGCGTCGTACAAGTTCATACGGAAATATTAGTTATTGATATACGACTACGCACAATAATTACGCTTCTCTAGATTAACCGAATCTAACGCAAACATCACGAAGTAATAAACTAGACATACTAAGTAGAATACTTGTGTTTTTCCTGCTCAACTGATGCTAGTTCAAACATCACGAAACACTAAACCACGAAGTTTTCAAGTTTCAGTTGTAACCAGCTTATTTATATTACTTATGTTTAGACACTCGGAACAACAATCACCATCTTAGTCAAGACATCTAACTGATCACTAGTTATAATATAACGATCACTAAAGCCGAGCATTGACTTCATCTTACGTGTACAGAACACAATTAGCATCGACAGATTAATCGATAATTGCATAAAATACTAAATTTAACCTACGCGTCACCGAAATACTACTCTGCAATATAGAACTAGTTCGAATATACTCAGCAACTAAACTCATCGAAGCACACCTTGCATCACTGGCATTTTTAACTTAAACTTCATACGCAAACTAAGCATCTTATTTCACGATCATAAAATCAATAGTAAAAATAGTAAATCGGCTCACCATAATCAACTCGACTCAATATTGGCGAGAACGACGATAGTCTCCGATTAAATCTTTGATTAAACATCTGACGAGCATTGAACTGAGCTTCATTTTCTCTTTAATCCATAACTCTTGGAATCTCCCCTCGACTGAATAATTTTGATGAACCGAACTTCAGTCGCGCAGGATGTTCACTTGGCTTGTGCATTTCAGACGAGCAGCGCATGAGGCACGATTACAATAGCAGGGTAAATAACAACACCGTGAGGAAGGACGACCACGGTGTTGCTGAGGCATCGGACGAGATGAGCGCGAGATAGAAAGACGCGCGACCAGAGACCCAAGCATCCACGGTGGTGATTTGGACGAAAGCAAACTAGTGGCAACAACTCCCGGCCAGGCGACGATGCACCAGCACGAGTGTCACGGGATAGCAGCACCACAATAGAAAGCGAGCTGCGAATGACGCAGTCCGGTGCGCGCAGCCAAGGCGTACAGAGGGGCACGGGTGTTGAGAACGTGTGCACGGCAACGCACGGCCCAACGAGCGAAGACGGCGCGACGGCCATGGAAGGCAAACAAGGAACGAGCGGAGGGAGCAAGGACAGCCGGCTCAGACCGGCGTGTCGAGCTCGAGGAAGACAATGGAACCACCACCAGCGCATGGCGACTATGGAACGAGCGTGGCAGGGAGCTGGGCGCGAGCAGCGAGGAGCACGCGATGATTGGAGAAGGCGAGCAGAGAGATGAGCGTCGGGCTTGAGTGAGCAAAGGCCGAACTCGGCAGGTGAAGCTGGAGGTCGCGACGAGCTGGAGCAAGGAAGCCGCTGGGGCGTCCATGGCGATAGGGGCGCGAGCAGGGGGCTTCATGGTGCAGCGAGCTGAGGCCAACGCCAGCCATGGGAGAGAGCAGAGAGACGGACGCGCAGGGGAGGGACGTACCATGGGAGATGGCTAGGCACGGCGTGAGAGAGCTCAGCACGGCGTGCAACAGGGAGGAGCGCGCTGGAGGAATAGAAGCCGAGCTCGACGAGCATCTAGGTAGCAGGGAGGAAGGAGCCGAGCAGGGAGATCTGGGCTGGGGCATCACGGTCTGCTGCGCAGCCATGGAGACGAGCAAAGGGAGCAGGGGCTGCGCGGGCTTGGGCGAGCGCACGGTAGGGAGGACCGCCGCGAGCTGGAGGCGACCGGCGGCGACCCGGGCAAGCTGGGAAGCTCCCTAGAGGAGCGCTGGAGTTCGGCGCACAGACGGAGAAGTAGAGGGAGGGAGAGATGCATGGCAGAAGAGAATATCCCGCGACGGGATAAAGATGCAGTGAGCGCCGAGTGAACAAAATATCTCCATAATGCAGCAGGGGATTGGATTGGCTAGAGAGATTTTTCCTTTCCAAAGACTCGACGCATACCAGATAAGGAAGAGAGAGAACAATGGGATAAGAAGGAGAAGCAACGGCTGTAGAGGAGATTTTCTTTTCCTTTCTTTTTTTACTCGAAAATTCATAGATATTTTTGAGTTGGGATTTTTGACGATGATTAAAGGGTCGACGCGTCACACGACTACACATATTATTTTCTCAGATTTTGAAATAGGAAACCAAATTGGCTAACAATTATTCTGGTTTCGGTTTATTTAAACAGCCTGCATTAAGTAGCGCACTTACCGAATTTATAGAGATTACTCGAACCGAGCGAAATACTTAAGTGACAATTTTAGTTCGTCTTAATCGATTAATTTTAAACTGGCACTAGGCTCGACATTTTAGAAATAAACAAATTTTAAACAGTGCAAGCCGAATGCGGCATCGCAATCGGAATTCCCCGAGGCGACGTCAACATTGTCACGGGAGCGAGATATAGACGGATTAAACTAGACGAAATTAGATTCGATATTTTAGTCGACGTTTGATTTAGTTGAACCTAAACAAATTTCGCCTGCTATCCGAATATTCAATCAGAGAACAATTCAAGTAACAATCCTACACCTAGTTTTTCTCGGATTCCGAGTGTGGTCCGATTTAATTTTACATTAAAACTTTTGTCACCTGAGTTCAAATTAATTTGCCCAGGACAAAAATCACAAGACTAGGTGAAGTTTCCAGACTCATGTCGCGTAATTAATGAATTTTAAATAGGCACAGGACTCGCAAGCTTTCAGAACAATTACGTTCTGAAATTCGCGAAAATTTTAGGAAGAGTCTAAATAGACAGAAATAGATGCGATATTAAAATCGCGATAGACGAAGATGATTAAATTTTAGCATCCGTTTTATCCACTGATATTATATGCTTAAATCCATACTCGTTGTCGAGCAGAATATAAACACCAGGGGTGTTATAGCCCTCCCCCTTAAAAGAATCTCGTCCCGAGATTTGGAACGAAAGACTTCTAAGAGTAGAGAAGCATGTAACCCATGTCCATATCAGCGATAATCGTGAGACATTTCCAAATAAAGGCGAGTGTCTCAAGATGTTGTTTCTCTAGTGGACATAACATGTGTCGCCTTAGGCTAATTTAGAGATGTCCAACAATAGAGACGAGGTCTGCTAGAAGGACACATAAGGTTCCATGTGTGCAGTTTGCTTTTTCTAATGACACTGTACTATCTAAGTCTATTGAGCGAGTGGCAAATACGTAATCTTACCCAAGCAGAATCAGAAGCACCATCTTAGGTAAAACACATAAAAGTAGGTTTACCAACAAGTGGTCACGGTAAGTTCATAGCACACGAGACGGGTGTGAATGTCGAATAACAACACAGTTAACTCGTGTTAGCCAGAAAATCCAAGTCCAATGATGCTAATGGAGACTTGATGAAACATCAGTGAAGATTATCAACAAATGTTGGCTTCACAATCAATCCACTTTTTTTGAGCTCTAAGCATGACTCGACCTGATCACATATGCTGGAAAAGCACACGTTAGGCGATCAAGGCACGACTAGAGCGACGATTAGGGGGTTACTGGCCGACTTAATCTCAATTCTTGTAAGCACTTCCTTAGGATGGGTTGAACCAAAGTGAGTTCAGACAACTCGATAAAACGATCTCTAAACTCAACCTCTGTTCATTGGGCAGTTACAAGTTAGTAAAAACCAACTCGTTGAACTACTTTTGACATTGAGCAAGTCCTCTCACTACCATCGGTAAGACAAGGGTTGAGAGTTCACTCTTGTTAACAGTTGATCATGTATTTGGGTAACAATCCATTTTGTCAGGTTGTTCATCCGTGTCTAAGCATTCATTTACAGGAGTTTAGTCATGGAGGGATAATGGTAAATTCAATTTTGGGTCATGGTTCACTAAATAAGAACATGGCCTAGTTTTGGGTTTAGGCAATCAAATCACCATCATTCTATCGGCACATCGAGTACCAGAGCAAACACATATATAACACCTAAACATAATACCTAAGGAAATGGAGAATAACTATTTCATTGAAGTTCATAATATAGCATTACACCACATTATCTACAATCACTGGTTACTAGAATAAAGATGAGAGAAGCATTTTGGGTGTATAGGTGACAAACATGATGCGACAATCAGGATGCATGCTCGTCTTATGCGTCCTCACAAATTTTTGCCAATCTAATGTGGCAATAGCATTCTATATCAGTGGCATACTTACGACTCTCACGGTATTTTGCTAGTCGTCAGCTACAAATACGTATTCGAGGTTAGTGTACCTGCAGAAAATTCCATCACAGCTAGTTTCCCATGATGCAGTTCACACATGACAGTTTATCACAGTTTATACTCCATATATTTCTATATGGAGGCCACGCATAGGCGCCATTGCCACACTTTAACCATAGGGCAACTCATTATGGTAACTCACCTTCTTACCTCAGCGTAGGTGCGTCATTACCAGTACATTACACTTCTCAGTGTTCCCATGTCTGTATACCCATACACATCCATGGGGTACTGAATTCCCAGAAAAGTAAATACTCCACATCACAGCTTTCATATATACATATGTAGAACATGTATATAGTCAAGCGCAACAATTAAGCACTTCCCTAGACCGACGTTTGTTCGGTCATGCTCTCACAACTCATCTTACCTTGAGCATCGATCCATTCAGAACTGAATGGCCTCAAAAATAACAATACACATGTATGCAATACCCACCCGGTTGTGGGTTAGTGGTTTTGAACTAAGCCACCTAATAGTCCTTAATTTACGGCTTAACAGAGGATGTCGCTAGCATTATAGTTTTTCAAAGCTGTTTTTCAAAGCCAAACAATGTGTTTAGTTGCAAATAGGTTTTCCAAAACCAAAACTTTGTTTTTAAAATACGTATGTGACCGTATACACTTAATCTTGCTCCAATACCAGGCTGTGGCAGAACCTCCCAAGTTATTGGGCCCACATGCACCTGTCCTTGTCTCAAAGACCTCAGACTGCTATGCATGTGCACCAGATAACTTAACAGGATCCGTCCAAGTGCCCCAAAGACACTGGATAAACCACTTACAACCAAGATTGCGAGATTAAGTAACACAAATCACACACACCAACATTTTTGCAGCCGAGATCTTATTATCAAATTTTACAAGTTACATCAAGTTTATATTGTACATGATCGGAGTGATTACGAAAGTGATTCAAAGAAATAACTTTGAACTATTATAAATTATTTATAGTTTTAAAATATATGCTAGCTCAAGTGACCATCCTCAATAAGAAGTATAGAAGAGTTACTTAGACTTATAAGAAGGCCGAGCCCACCGGCACTTAACACCATCAACAGCAGCACAAAGTTATAACCTAAAAACAACAGGGAATAAAACTCTGAGTATGGAATTACTCAGCAAGACTTACCCAACTAAAGAAAAGACTCTCTAGGGTATGCTGGCTTTAAAAGGAATCAAGGTATAGCTTATCTAGAATCAAAGACTCTGTTTTACAGAAAAGCTTACTATGAGTGGATCCTTAAAATCCATTTTTACTTGGTAGGTTAAGTAAAGTCACCTACATCTAGAGTTCTTTCTACCCTAGTTCAAGCACTTGGCCTATACTAGCCGTCTTTTGTCATCCCTTCAGTTCACTGGATTGCTACGTGTAGGGCAGTGACCAAGTCTACATGTCCGAGAAGTAACGGTGATCCAAATTGATTAATACCCAGCTGGGGATCTCCAATCACATGAGATATATGGCACTTAACCCTTGCATATGTCAACTCACCACCGGGGTTCTTAAGACCAGATCAGGTTCACGCCAACCGAGAGCATAGATACACCACCATCCAACCTCTTGCCACAGAGGGTACACGCTACTCTCGCCATCTCTCCACTCCCATTGCGTGTTGTCTTATTCTGGTATTAGTCTGCCCGAGGCAAAGCTTACCCATGATGAGGCATGTGACCAGTTAAAAGGTCCCCGATCAGCAAGCCTACATCAACAAGGTCCTTAATCGACTCAGACGGAGACACTGCACTGAGACTCTCTTCTCGTGCAAGTCACCCGCTCGGTCTTAGCTTTATTATTTAAACCCAAAGTTTGGTACCTAACAGAGGTACATCTTTTCCTATGTTGAACCCATCACGGTCATGATGGATCCACCATCAAGTTTTATTTTCGAAAACATCCCGTCCCACTTGAAGCATCATATTTTGTCAAAACAAAACATTTTGTTTTCTAGAGCAATACTAAGCATCATAAAATCCTTTTTATAAAAGGGTATCAAGGAAGGGTATTCAATTTTTTCCAAGGAAGGAAATGCATCAATGGTTTAGCACACAACTCCTATCACCTAATGCATCAAACAAGGTGATAAAAGATTTTAAACCATCAAGGAGGTGGCAAATGCACCGGGGCTTGCCTGAATAACACTAGGTTAGTGTTGTTAGACGACGACCACTTGACGATCATCCTTTGTCCCGATACTTGCTTCGTTCATCCATTTTTAGGTTCGTCCATCAGCATCATCCTGCAGATTAGCCCACGCTTGGGGTCGACTTGGCTCATCTTCCACATCACGTGGTTAATTCACGTACCTGAATGAAATGCATTATGCACATCAATGCGTATAGACACGAATATTTCAAACCTAAATATTGCTACGCGATAGCGAATTAAACACCTAGCTGCGAGGCGTTGTACAAGTTCATACGGAAATACTAGTTATTGATATACGATTACGCGCAATAATTACGCTTCTCTAGGTTAACCGAATCTAACGCAAACATCACGAAGTAATAAACTAGACATACTAAGTAGAATACTTGTGTTTTTCCTGCTCAACTGGTGCTAGTTCAAACATCACGAAACACTAAACTACGAAGTTTTCAAGTTTCAGTTGTAACCGGCTTATTTATATTACTTATGTTTAGACACTCGGAACAACAATCATCATCTAGTCAAGACATCTAACTGATAACTAGTTATAATATAACGATCACTAAAGCCAAGCATTGACTTAATCTTACGCGTACTGAACACAATGAGCATCGACAGATTTATCGATAATTGCATAAAATACTAAATTTAACCTATGCATCACCGAAATACTACACTCTGCAAAATAGAACTAGTTCGAATATACTCGGCAACTAAACTCATCGAAGCACACCTCGCATCGCTAGCATTTTTAACTTAAACTTCATACGCAAACTAAGCATCTTATTTCACGATCATAAAATCAATAGTAAAAATAGTGAATCGGCTCACCATAATCAACTCGACTCAATATTGGCGAGAACGATGACAGTCTTCGATTAAAGTCTTCAACTAAACATCTGACGAGCATTGAACTGAGCTTCATTTTCTCTTCAATCCATAACTCTTGGAATCTACCCTCGACTGAATAATTTTGATGAACCGAACTTGAGTCACGCAGGATGTTCACTTGGTTTGGGCATTTCAGACGAGCAGCGCGTGAGGCACGATTATAATAGCAGGGTAAATAACAACACCATGAGGAAGGACAACCACGGTGTTGCTGAGGCATTGGACGAGATGAGAGCGAGATAGAAAGACGTGCGACCAGAGACCCAAGCATCCGCGGTGGCGATTTGGATGAAAGCAAACTAGTGGCGACAACTCCCGGCCAGACGACGATGCACCGGCACGAGTGTCGCGGGATAGCAGCACCACAACAGCAGGCGAGCTGTGAATGACGCAGTCCGGCGCACGCAGCCAAGGCGTACAAAGGGGCAGGGGTGTCGAGCACGTGTGCACGGCAACGCACGACCCAACGAGCGAAGACGGCATAACGGCCATGGAAGGCAGACAAGGAGCGCACAGGGAGCAAGGATAGCCGGCTCGGACCGGCGTGTCGAGCTTGAGGAAGACGACGGAACCACCACCTGCGCATGGCAACCATGGAACAAGCGCGGCAGGGAGCTAGGCACGAGTAGCGAGGAGCACGCGACGATTGGAGAAGGCGAGTAGAGAGATGAGCGCCGGGCTGGAGCGAGCAAAGGCCGAACTCGGCAGTGGAAGCTGGAGGTCACGACAAGATGGAGCAATGAAGCCGCTGGGGCGTCCATGGCGATGGGGGCACGAGCAGGGGGCTTTAGGGCGCGGCGAGCTGAGGCCAAGCGCCAGCCATGGGAGAGAGCAGAGAGACGGACGCGCAGGGGAGGCGCGCGCCATGGTAGATGGCTTGGCGCGGCGTGAGAGAGCTCAGCGCGGTGTGCAGCAGGGAGGAGCGCGCTGGAGGAATAGAAGCAGAGCTTGGCGAGCATCCAGGGAGCAGGGAGGAAGGAGCCGAGTAGGGAGATCCGGGCTGGGGCATCACGGTCTGCTGCATAGCCATGGAGACGAGCAAAGGGAGCAGGGGCTGCACTGGCTTGGGCGAGCGCACGGCAGGGAGGACCACTGTGAGCTGGTGGCGACCGGTGGCGACCCGGGCAAGCTGGGAAGCTCCCTGGAGGAGCGCTGGAGTTCGACGCACAAAGGGAGAAGTACAGGGAGGGAGAGATGCACGGCAGAAGCGAATATCCCGCGATGGTATAAAGATGCAGTGAGCGCCGGGTGAACAAAATATCTCCATAAGGCCTTGTTCGTTTCGCTATTAATCCATGTGGATTGTGTGGTATTGAGTCGGTTTAAATCCATAATAAATCAAAATACATCTTAATCCATCTCAATACACACCAATCCACATGGAATTGAAATAACCGAACAAGGCCTAATGCGGCAGGGGATTGGATCGGCTAGAGAGATTTTTCCTTTCCAAAGACTCAACGCATACCAGATAAGGAAGAGAGAGAACGATGGGATAAGAAGGAGAAGCAACGGCTGTAGAGGAGATTTTCTTTTTCTTTCTTTTTTTACTCGAAAATTCATAGATATTTTTGAGTTGGGATTTTTGACAATGATTAAAGGGTCGACGCGCCACATCACTACGCATATTATTTTCTCAGATTTTGAAATAGGAAACCGAATTGGCTATCAATTATTCTGGTTTCGGTTTATTTAAACAGCCTGCCCCAAGTAGCGCACTTACCGAATTTATAGAGATTGCTCGAACCGAGCAAAATACTTTAGTGACAATTTTAGTTCGTCTTAATCAATTAATTTTAAACTGGCACTAGGCTCGACATTTTAGAAATAAACAAATTTTAAATGGTGCGAGCCGAATGCGACATCACAATCGGAATTCCCCGAGACGACTTCAGCATTGTCATGGGAGCGAGATATAGACAGATTAAACCAGACGGAATCAGATTCGATATTTTAGTCGACGTTTGATTTAGTTGAACCTAAATAAATTTCGTCTGCAATCCGAATATTCAATCGGAGAACAATTCAAGTAACAATCCTGCGCCTGGATTTTCTCGGATTCTGAGTGTGGTCTGATTTAATTTTACATTAAAAATTTTGTCACCGAGTTCAAATTAATTTGCCCGAGACAAAAATCACAAGACTGGGTGAAGTTTCCAGACTCGTATCGCGTAATTAATGAATTTTAAATAGGCATAGGACTCGCAAGCTTTCATGAACAATTACGTTCCAAAATTCATGAAAATTTTAGGAAGAGTCTAAATAGACAAAAACAGATGCGATATTAAAATCGCGATAGACGAAGATGATTAATTTTAGTATCCATTTTATCCACTGATATTACGTGCTTAAATCTATACTCGTTGTTGAGTAGAATATAAACACCATGGGTGTTACAATGGCTAAGACGCGGGTCGACAGCGGCGGTTCTGCGGCTGCGCAAGAAATGCTCCGGTGAGCGTGGACTAGACGAACCAGAGGGGGAGAAGGCGAACCAAGGGGCGTTCCAGGTGGCGGGTGATAGGGCGGAGCTTACCGGGGCAACAGACGTGGCGAGGAGTTCCACAGCGACCGTAGAACGGGTGGCGAACATCGGTGAGTGGTGGAGCTATCTGGTGCGCATGTAGGGCGAGAGAGGGGGCGAGAGACCTTGGCGGAGGGCACAAGTGAGCAGGGGGAAGTGGGCGAACGAGGCGTGGGCTCTAAAGGGGCAAGGGCGTGTGGGGTGGCCGGTGATTGCGCGAGCGTGGGCGCATCCACGGCGGGGGCGTGGGCGGGAGGTTAGGGACGAGGTCTGACGGGTGGGGTCCGTAGGGCAAAGAGAGAGGACGAGCGCAATGCAAAAAGAAACGGCATCGATAGACTGGCCCCATAGAGTAGCGAGAGGGAGAGAGGAAGAGAAGGGGCACGTGGGCTGGCACCGACAGGCGGGGTCCACCTGTCAGGGGCTGAGGGCGCGCGGGCGCAGGCGCGCACGTGCGGGGCTGGGCCTGCTGGGCTGACTTGGGCTGAAATGGGGTTTTCCATTTTCTAGGGAATTTCTAATGCTTTTCTATTTATTTTCTCTAGGGTTTTCAATTCAAATTCAAATCAAGTTTCAAATTCAAACCAAATCAAACATGTGTAACAATTCAAAGAATATTTGGAGCTCAGCATGATGCAACATTTCATGACTCATATTGTTTTGAAAAAATAAAATAAATAATCCTTCACCATTTAAGCTAATTCTACCAAAAAGAAAAAGAGAGAGAGGTAAACTAGAGAGAGAAGAGTAACACCTGAATTTGGTAGGTAATTAGAAAGAAATTTTATACCCCCAAATTCAGGGTGTTACAGACCTATCCCCATTAAAAGAATCTCGCCCTCGAGATTCAGGGTTGACTAGAAAAGAGTTCAGGGTACTTGGCTCTCAGATCATCTTCTCTTTCACAGGTTGCTTCTTCTTCTGAGTGATGGCCCCATTTGACTTTGCACATCCGGATAGTGCTCCTCCGAGTGACCCGATCTGTTGTCTCTAGAATTTGAGTTGGCTTCTCAATATAAGTCAGATCTTCTTGAACTTCAAGGTCCTCTATTGGCAAATGCTCTTCTGGTACTCGCAAGCATTTCTTTAGCTGAGACATGTGAAATATGTCATGCATGGCAGACAGATTTTCTGGTAAGCTGAGTTGATATGCCACTTCTCCACATCTTTCTTGAATCTAGTACGGTCCGATATATCGAGGTGCTAGCTTGCCTTTGACTCCAAACTTTTGGTTCCTCTGATGGGTGACACCTTTAGTTAGACATAATCTCCCACTTCAAAACTCAGTTATCTTCTTCGGGTGTCTGCATAGCTTCGCTGTCTGGACTGTGTCGTCTTCAGATTCTCTCGAACCATTCTGATATTCTCTTCAGCTTCAAGCAAAATATCTGTACCGAACACCTACCTTTCACTGGGTCGGTCCCAATGCAACGGAGTTCTGCAATTCCTCCCATAAAGTGCATGGAATGGTGACATCTTCAGACTGGCTTGGTAGCTGTTGTTGTAGGAGAATTCTACATACGGTAGCCTCTTGTCCCATCCTAACTTGTCTTGCAAAGCACAAGCTCTCAACATGTCTTCAAGAATCTGGTTGGTCCTCTCTGTCTGACCATCTGTCTGCTGGTGATAAGCTGAACTGAACTTCACGTGTGTGCCCAAAGCTTCATGTAGCTGCTGCCAGAAATGAGAGGTGAACTGGGTGCCTCTGTCTGATACTATCTTCTTTGGAACACCATGTAAGCACACAATCTGAGACATGTATAATTCTGCCAACACTGCACTGTTATAGGTGGTCTTGACTGGTATAAAATGAGCCGCCTTTGTTAAACGGTCCATTGCTACCCAGATGGAGTCATAACCAGCTCGAGTGTGGGGCAGACCAACTATAAAGTCCATCCCAATCTCATCCCATTTCGACTGAGGAATCTGCAATGGCTGCAACAAACCTGAGGGTCTCTGATGTTCTGCCTTGATCCTCTGACAACTATCGCATCTGGCAACATACTCTACTATCTCCCTTTTCATAACGTACCACCAGAACCTTTTCTTCAGGTCTTGGTACATCTTCTCGCTACCAGGGTGTATAGAATATGATGTCTCATGAGCTTCCTTGAGAATTAGTTCCCGGATCGATTTGATGTCAGGAACGCACAGCCTATCCTTGAACCATACCACTCTGTCAACATCTTCATGGAAATCTAGACCTTTCCCATCCATGATCAGCTGTCGAATCTCGTTGGTCTTCTCATCGTATTTCTGACCTTTCCTGATGTCTTGCTCCAGAGTGGGTTCCAACTTGACTATCACTCCTTGAGTGTTGTTCAGAAATCCGAGACTCAGCCTGTCGAATTCCTTTGCTAGTTCGTACGGCATCGGGTGAGCGGCCAACATATTAACTTGACTTTTTCTGCTCAGGGCATCTGCAACCACATTTGCTTTGCTTGGGTGATAATGTATTTCCAGCTCATAATCTTTGATCAACTCTAGCCATCTTCGCTGCCTCATGTTTAGCTCTGACTGAGTAAATATGTACTTGAGACTCTTGTGATCTGTGTAGATATCACACTTTTGCCTATATAGATAATGCCTCTAGGTCTTCAGTGCATGAACCACTACTGCTAGCTCCAGATCATGAGTGGGGTAAGTCTTCTCATGAACCTTCAGCTGGCGGGACGAGTATGCCACTACTTTCCCTTCCTGCATTAACACACATCCCAGTCCGGTGTACAAAGCATCATAATATACTGAGAATGGCTTGTGAACATCTAGCAGAACCAATACTGGTGTTGTTGTCAATTTCTGCTTCAACATCTCAAATGATTCTTGGCATGCGGGGGTCCACTTGAACTCAACCTTCTTTGCCAGCAAGGCTATCATTGGCCTAGCAATCTTGGAGAAACCTTCAATGAAACACCAATAGTAACCGGTCATTCCGATGAAACTCTTGATTCCTCAGACATCTTTTCGTGCTTTCCAGTCCTGAATTGCTGCTACCTTCTTTGGATCCACAGCTAGTCAATCTCGGTTTATAATATGACCCAAGAATATAACTTCGCTGATCCAGAACTCGCACTTGCTACGCTTGGCATACAGCTGACAATCTCGTAGCCTCTGAAGTGCTTTCCTCAAGTGTTCTTCATGCTCTTACTCATTCTGAGAATATACAAGAATATCATCAATGAACACCACTACGAACTGGTCGAGGTAGTCCACGAACACACTGTTCATCAGGTACATGAAGTAAGTTCGCGCATTCGTCAAACCGAATGACATAACCATGAACTCATATAGTCCATACTTGGTGATGAATGTTGTCTTCGGTATATCTGAAGGTCGGATTCTGAGCTGATGATAACCTGACCTTAGATCTATCTTTGAGAACAGACTGGCTCCTCTCAACTGATCAAATAGGTCCTCGATTCGAGGCAAGGGGTACTTGTTCTTGAAAGTGACTTCATTCAAAGATCTGTAATCAATGCACATCCTCTTCGTACCATCCTTCTTCTCCACAAATAGCACCGGGGCTGCCCAAGGTGAGGTACTTGGTCTGATGTAGCTTTCTCTAACAATTCATCAATCTGCTTCTTGAGTTCCACCAATTCTGGTCCGGACACTCGATAGGCTCTCTTGGAAATAGGGGTGGTTCCTGGATAAGCCCTATGACAAATTCAACTTTCCTTTCAGGTGGCATGCCTGGTAACTCTTCAGGAAACACATCGGGGAATTTCGACACAATTCTAATATCCTCAATTGGATTGGCCTCCTTTTCATCTACTGATAAATGGTGACAAGCTCCTTCTTCTAGTTCAGGCAAGTATAATTTAGTTACTACATTTCTTGATGGGGTCACCAACTTGACTGTTCTCTTGTCACAACTGACAGTGGCTTGGTTTCTATGTAGCCAATTCATCCCTAGGATGACATCTAACCCTTGAGTACCCATTATTACTAGGTTACCGGGGAAGTCTATCCCCCTTATTTCAATCCTTTGATTCGGACAAATCCTATCAGACTGAACTTTTCCCCCAACTGAATTAACTCTTAAAGGTGGAATCATTGGTTCTATGGGGATGTTATGTGCTTCTACCCAAGTTGTAGAAACAAAAGAATGTGTGGCACCAGTGTCAAATAATACTTTTGTTGGATGAGATTCGACTAGAAACATACCTACTGCCACGTCCTGTGCATCCTGGATTGCTTCAACCTCCAGATGGTTCACCTTTCCACGGTTGTAAGCCTGACCACGGCGTCCTGGTGCTTGCTGTAGTGCTCCTTGTCTGGCTAGGGTATTGACTGCTGGCGACTGCTGAGTTGCCTTCTTCGGATAGTGCTTCACCTAGTGGTTTTGTGCCCCACAATAGAAGCATGTGTGGCCTCCTACTTGCGCTGGAGCTGCTTGGTTGTTCTGGTTGGTTGCTAGGGCAGGAAGGAGAGTTGTCTGGTTGTTCTGACGCTGGTACTGATTTCCTCCCTGCTGGTTGGTCTGACGGTACTCCTGCTACTGAGGAAACTACCTCTGGTACTGGTGCTGGTGCTGACGCTGATGCTGGTGCTGGTGACCTTGCTTGAATTGCTGGGGTGGGTTGCCTGAGTAGCGGGGACAGCTGCTACTCCCAGCCTGAGATCCACCAATCTTGTCTTTCCTATCCTCCATTTCTCGGCGCTTCCTTTCAGTTATGATTGCTCTATCGATCAAATGCTGGAAGGTGGGGAAAATGTGGTTCATCAACTGGTAATGAAGGGGGTCAACCAATCCTCCAAGAAAATGGTACTACCTCTTAGCATCTATGTTGACATCTTCTGGGGCATAGCTTGACAGCTGTAGAAACTTGTCCCTGTACTCACTGACGGACAGTGGACCTTGCTTCAACGCTAGAAACTCTTCCTTCTTTACTATCATCAGTCCCTCGGGCACATGGTAGCGATGGAAGTTATCCCTGAACTCCTCCCAGGTGATGGCTTCAGGGTCTCTATGGGATGCGGGGTAAGACTCCCACTAGGACTGTGTTGCTCCCCTCAGTGGACGGGGACCATACAAAACCTCCTCGTGATCGATTCCCTAAGTAGTGTGCAACTCACGTTCCACAGTACGCAGCCAAACATCGGTGTCCATGGGATCAGCAGAGTGGGAAAAGATAGGGGGATGGCCTCTTATGAATTCCGCTCGCTTGTCTCTAGGCACCTGAGGCATCTAAACTTGCACTTGGGGTTGAGGTGGTGGTGGCTGCTGCTGCATTGCTGCTAGGGTCTCACCAATTGCCTGGACTACTTGGGTCTGCATCAAGAACATCTTCTCAACTGTCATCGGGGGTGGCGGTGGAAACTGCTGCTGTTCTGGCTGAGCACGCCTTGCACCTCTGCGCCTGTTCTTAGACATCTGTAGGAAGCACACACAAATCAGATCTGACTCTGTAGTCTTTCAGCACAAGAAAAGATATATGGAAATCTTCATAGCACTGAACAACTGATCAACTTCACTGATAGCTTCTTAGATAAGGAGGAAAGTAGAAATAAAGGGATTACCCAACTAAATAACTAACTTTATTAATAACTACACCAAGTTGCAGGGGATGCCCACACCTTGGTTGTGACGGAACCTCCCAAGTAATCAGGCCCACCTACAGTTGTCCTTGTCTAAAAGACATCAGACACCCTGTAGATGTTCCTAAGTTACTTGACAAGCTCGGTATCTTTCCTTACCTCACCAGGAACGTTTCACCCGTCTTGCAGACATTACAGATCATCGGAGATAGGGATATGCGGAAGCGAATTACATAAACTTACATTTATTTCCAAAAGCAAGCTCTAGTTATGTTATTACAGACCAGTCTAAAAGTGAGTGCATAGAAGTATTAATTATACAAACCAGGGAGACACAAACTTCTCCCGAAAGATTATAAACAAAAGATCCTAGATGGAGGACCGAGTCCTCCCGCACTTCAGTCTTGTTTTTCTTCGTTGGGAACCACCTTAGCACAGAAGCAGCAAAAGTCTGCTACTTCCCCACCTAAAAACAACAAAGGGATAAACCCTGAGTATGGAATTACTCAGCAAGTCTTACCCGACTAAGGAAAAGACTCTCAAGGGTATGCTGGATAATTAGGAGTCAAGGAGAGGCTTTACCAAAGATCAACTTATACTTTTGCAGAAGTAGCTTACTAAAGTGAGTCCTGACTTTCAATCTTTTAACGCCATATTAAGTATTAATAGACTCTATTTGCATCTAGTCTAATTTCACATTACATCAAGACCACATCATTTTTATCCATAGTGTTCACATTTTGACTCTAGGTTGTAGAAAAGTGACCAAGTCTTCATAACCGCGAAGGTACGGCGATTCGAATCGATTATACTCATCTGAGGATCTCCAATCACACGACATATGTAGCACTTAACCCTTGCATATGTCAACCCGCCACCGGGGTTCTTAAGACCGGATCAGGTTCACGCAAACCGAGAGCACAGATACACCACCGTCCAGCCTCTTGCCACGGAGGGTACACGCTACTCTCGCCACCGCTCCACTCCCATTTCGTGTTATCTTATTCCGGCCTTAGTCTACCCGAGGCAAGGCTTACCCATGACGAGGCATGTGACCAGGTTAAAGGGTCCTCGGTCAGCACGCCTACATACGCGTTAATCCTTAACCAACCTGGGTAGAACATCACCTGTTCCTACTCCTAAGTCTCAATTTACGTATTTCCATCCTTAGGATTGTGTCTGTTCCTTAGGATGAAAGAGCATCACAGGGAACTTTGCAGTAAGATCCCACCATTGCTCCAAATGAAAATATTCTTGCAGGTAGAAGCCATCCTTTCTCGAGTTAAATTAAGGACAACCTCTATCCACAAGATCTAAGCAAAGCTAAGCATTTTTGTAAATCATAATTTTGATACTTCACAGAAGTATCTATAAAGGTATGGATATCAAGGAAAGCGATGCATCAAAGGGTTTCAAGTAACTCCTATGAACCTAATGCACATTTCACTAGACTTAAGTGTGCGAAAAATATTTAAAAACACAAGGAAAAGGGTTGCATGCACCGGGGCTTGCCTTTGTTATCAGAGGTGTCCTGCTCGGATCCACAGATATCAAAATAAAAGCAGTTGTCTGCTTGAGGATCAGAGGTGGGTGGTATCCCTTCTTCAGAAACTTCTTCTTCTTCTTCTTCGTGCTCTAATATAACCATATACATACATAAGGATGGATGTCATGGAATGCTCATGAGGATGCAAAGATAGCATAAACTTATTATTTATGTCTTGAGTACAACTTTCCTTCACGGTACTCCGAGAACCTAGGGTTTCCGGAGTCAGTAAAGGAGTTCATGGAGCAGGGGGGTGGTTTTGGGTTTAGTGATCAAACAAGGTTCAAATCAAACCAAACTCTACCCATGGCTTCTAAATAATGTGAAAAGCTCACATAAAAAGTTTGGGAAATTTTGGACTTATTATTTATTTTCTAAAAATCCAGAATCAATAGTCTAGGCTATTTTAAATACCCTAAAATTCCCTGTTCAAACTAAAAATCATAAAACTATTTTTATTAAATACTATGGAAAATAACAAGCCTAGGAAAATTGGTCTCATATTTTTAGGATTTTTCTACAATTTTCTACAGTTTTTCAAAGTTCTGCTGAAAAAGAAAAAGGAAAACAAGGAGCAGTACTGGGCCGATTTCAAGTCCAGGCGGCCCAAGCCCGAGCGGATTCGCGCGCGCGCCCGCGCCCGCGAAGGAAGTTTTGCGCAGAGGCCCTCGACGTTTTGACTAAACCAGAACAGGGTTGTTTACTATTGCGCAGAGTCACTGACACTTCACGAAAAAGTCCCTGCGTTTCTATCAATTCACAACCGCACGTCCCCGACGGCGCTCGCGCACGGCCACGCTCCGGCGAGCCAGCAGACCGGCCGAACGGGACAACGGCTGAGCTCTCCGAGCAACAGAAACGGAATTGGATCGACTCTAAGCATTTTCCCCAAACTAATTTGGCTATTGATCAACTAGGGGACTCTGGCCACGGTGGCCGTGAACATCACGGCGAGATAACCGTGTTCCCGGCGACCCGAGAGCCCCTAGTTCAATTCCATGGCTTGGCAAGCATCACGGAGGTGGGAGGGTACTCAAACGAAGTAACAGAGGACCGGGGCTGACCTGTGGAGGGCTGACCACGGTGAGCTCACTTCTACGGCGGCGAAGAACCGAATTGGGGGAAACGCGAAATTCGAGCTCGTCGGTGAACAACTGGAGGCAATACGGGGTGTCGAGGTGCTTGACTACCATACGGACCTAGGGGCACACTCAATTTATAGGCGCCGGGGGCGGTGGCCGGTGAATTTCAAGGAGACGCGCGGCGGTCGGAGAGGAGGAAGAGGTGCTGGCCGCGGTGAATACGTGTTCACCGCCGTGGCAACTCATTCGGCGATGATGGGACAGTCATAGGGCGTTACGGCGGTGCTGTGAACCGGCTAGGCCACGCGGCGCACGGTCGGGCAGTGGCGGTCGACGGCGAACTTATCGCCAGCCGCAAAGCAGAAGGAAGCCAGGGGGGGGGGGTCGTCGGAGTGGTGGCCAGCTCACCGGCGGTAAAGATCTTTACCGAGCGACGCTTATCCAAGGACCACAGAGCACGAATCATGATGAACCGTGATCAACGGTGGCGGCTACCGGCGATGAGCACGAAGGGATCTTCTTCAGTTTATTCAAGCACTGTACCATGGAAGCACCCTTTCAGTGCACCTGACAGGCGATGTTTTGGGTCAATTTTCTTCCAAAATCCTGTGGTAACACCCCCAAGTCACTGCATCAAAGTTGTAGTGCTACATACCAGCTACAATTCGATTATAGGGATCAAGCTGAGTTGAGCACTGGATCCAAATCAAAATCGAGCTCAAAGTTCACCCTATAGCACTGTAACTCTGAAATTCAACTTCAAGCAGTCTGACAGCCAGTTTTGGACTGGGTTTTTCTCCAAATTTCTCATAACAACTATGCTTGCACTCTTTAGCAAAGTTGTTCTCCTATAATGGGTCTTCAACTTTGATGTAGTGACCTAGGGTAA
The DNA here is from genome assembly GCA_029449295.1 of Zea luxurians. NCBI lineage: Eukaryota > Viridiplantae > Streptophyta > Magnoliopsida > Poales > Poaceae > Zea > Zea luxurians. The sequence goes on along the minus strand of JAOPSE010000004.1, from coordinate 44,345,107 downwards.
AAACCCTATACTTTGTAAGTTACAAAGCCCCAAAGTTGAGCCCATTCACTGATTTTTCAGACTTAGAGTAAAACTCAAATGAGGTCCATTTTGCATTTAAGTCCAAAACTTAGGGTTTGGCCTTCAAATCCACATATTTGTGATCCAATTGACTTAAAACACTTATTTGACTTGGTTTTTGCACTTTAGCCCAAAAGTGGACTAATTTTGCACTTAAGTCCCTAGGGTTTGGTTTTAGGGTTTCCCAGGGTTCCAATTAGGGTTTCTGGTATCCCAGGGGTATAAAAGGAATTTAACTTTATTCTGGGAGTCATTTTATGACTTTTACCCTAAAGCTTTTAGGTTTTCTCAACTTAGGTTAAGCTTTACCCCTTTAACCACTAGTTAGGGTTAAGTCCTTTAACCAGGGTCCTATTTGTAAAACATTAAAACAATACGACTTGTTTGAAATTTTTGCCTAGTGAATGCACTCTAGGTGTGTCAAACATATGCAATGCCCATGCTTATGATGTTATGCTCAAATTTTAGTTATAGTAACACCAGGGGTGTTACATCCTTCCCCCCATAAAAGAATCTCGTCCCGAGATTTAAAGTCCTAGGGTGAGTAATGGGAAAGGAAATGTGTCACATTTTTATTTCCTTATTTCTGGTACAAGGCAGGGGTGGTGTGGGGGTTCATTCCTTTATTACACGGTTATACAAACTTTACAACTTACAAGAGGCTAGAAAGCCTGGGAAATTCTTATTTAAGAAGTCTTGGGTTTCCCATGTAGCCTCATCTTCCGAATGCTGGTTCCACTGTATCTTATAAAACTTAAGAGTCTTTCGCCGGGTAACCCTGTCCTTTTGATCCAGAACTCGAATGGGATGTTCCGAGTACGTTAAATCTGGTTCCAGGACAACATCAGTCACTTCAATGGTTCGATCGGGAACCCGAAGACACTTCTTCAATTGCGACACGTGGAACACATTATGCACAGCAGACAATGTTTCGGGGAGCTGAAGTCGGTATGCCACTGGTCCACATTGCTCCAGTACCAGGAATGGACCAATGTACCTGGGTGCAAGTTTTCCTTTAACCCCAAAACGCGATACACCCTTCATTGGTGAAACTTTCAAGTAGACATAATCGCCTACCAGAAAACATAAGGGTTGTCGTCGTCGGTCTGCATAACTCTTTTGTCGAGTCTGAGCTTTCTTCATATTATGAATAATTTTCTGAACCTTTTCTTCGATTTCCTTTACCATATCAGGCCTAAAGAAATACCTTTCACCAGGTTCAGACCAATTTAGCGGAGTTCGACACCGACGTCCGTATAAAGCTTCAAAAGGTGCCATCTTGATACTTTCTTGATAACTGTTATTGTATGAAAACTCCGCTAGGGGCAAACATTCATCCCATTTTGGTGAGAAATCCAGGACACATGCCCGTAGCATATCTTCAAGTATTTGATTCACTCTCTCAGTCTGTCCACTGGTTTGAGGATGATAGGCCGAACTGTGGAGCAACTTAGTACCCAGGGATTTATGAAGTTCTTCCCAGAATTTGGATACGAATGGAGGTCCACGATCCGACACTATAGTCTTCGGAATACCATGTAGACTGAGAATACGGGCAATGTATAATGCTGCATAAGTGGCTACTGTATATGTGACCTTGACAGGTAAGAAGTGGGCAACTTTTGTGAGTCGATCAACGATAACCCAAATGGAATCATATCCTTTTGCGGTTCTGGGCAATCCCACGATGAAGTCCATGCTGATGTCTTCCCATTTCCATGTTGGGATTGGCAAAGATTGCAATGGACCAGCAGTTTTCATGTGTATGGCTTTGACACGTCTGCAAGTGTCACACTTAGCCACATAGCGTGCAATTTCAATCTTCATCTTCGTCCACCAGTAATGTTGTTTCAGATCATAATACATCTTAGTGCTTCCCGGATGAATAGAATAGCGACTAAGATGCGCTTCATCTAAAATTTGCTGGCGGAGTTCTTCATTCTTTGGCACTACTATGCGGTTATTAAACCATAACACACCTTGATCATCTTCCTTGAAACATTTGGCTGTTCTAGCCCTTATCTTCTCTCGTATGTGCTTCATGCCCAGATTATCCCTTTGAGCATCAATTATCCTTTGCAAAATGGTTGACTCAAGCTTTAGCTGATTCAGAGTTCCTTGTTGGGTTATCCCCAGGTTTAACTTCTCCATGTCTTGACACAAAGTGTTTTCGGAGGTCTTTACCATAAGACAGTGGCAGGAAGTCTTACGACTCAATGCATCTGCCACCACATTGGCCTTGCCTGGGTGATAATGGATTTCCAGTTCATAGTCTTTAATGAGCTCAAGCCATCGTCTTTGCCTCATATTTAACTCTGACTGGGTAAATATATACTTCAAACTCTTATGATCTGTATATATGTGGCAGATATTTCCCAGCAGATAGTGACGCCATATTTTCAGGGCATGAACCACAGCAGCTAGCTCTAGATCATGTGTTGGATAATGCTCTTCATGTCGGCGTAGCTGCCTTGAAGCATACGCAATTACTCGGCCCTCTTGCATCAGCACACAGCCGAGTCCACTGCCTGACGCATCACAATATACATCAAAAGGCTTAGTGATGTCCGGTTGAGCCAAAACCGGAGCAGTGGTTAATAGTGTCTTCAATTGCTCAAAGGCTTCATTACATTTAGAAGACCAATTAAACTTAGTATCATTTTTCAATAAACTTGTGATTGGCTTCACAAGCTTAGAAAAATCAGGTATGAATCTGCGATAATATCCCGCTAGTCCAAGAAAACTCCGGACTTGGTGGACAGTTGTTGGGGGTTTCCATTCCAGAATATCCTTGACCTTGCTAGGATCTACCGCAATTCCTTTAGCTGATAACACGTGCCCCAAAAATTGAATTTCCTCCAACCAGAATGCGCACTTGCTGAACTTGGCGTACAGCTGATGTTCCCTCAGGCGCGTCAATACAATCCGTAGATGCTGAGTATGCTCCTCTTCATTTTAGAGTATATCAAAATATCGTCGATGAAGACCACCACGAACTTGTCCAACTCGGGCATGAACACCGAGTTCATCAAATAGGTGAAGTGGGCAGGAGCATTTGTGAGCCCGAAAGACATTACTAGGTATTCGAACAATCCATATCGCGTAGTAAACGCGGTCTTCGGTATATCTTCGGGCCGAATACGGATTTGATGATAGCCCGACCTGAGATCAATTTTGGAAAATACCCTCGCCCCAGTCAGTTGATCAAATAAGATGTCGATCCTTGGAAGAGGGTACTTATTCTTAATGGTGACCTCATTTAGGGGCCGATAGTCCACGCACATGCGCAAGGTTTGGATCCTTCTTCTTGACAAAAATGGCGGGACAACCCCACGGGGACGAGCTTGGCCGGATAAATCCCTTATTCAGTAGATCTTGTAATTGAATCTTCAATTCTGCTAACTCATTAGGGGGCATACGGTACGATCTTCGGGAGATGGGAGCCGTACCGGGCTTTAGCTCAATTACGAATTCTACATCTCTTTCAGGGGGTAGTCCAGGCAAATCTTCCGGAAATACATCTGGAAACTCACATACTACCGGAATGTTCTTGATCTCCGGTACAATGGCTTCAAATATTCTACCAGAAGCTTTGGCTGGATTGGTTTTGGGGAGAGACAAAAGAATTTCTTCTTGATTATAACTCAACCTGACGGTTCTGAGTTCAGTGTTGAGAATTGCCTTGTGTTGGGTTAACCAATTCATACCCAAAATTACATCTATATCCTGGCCTTTCAGAACAATCATGTTAGCAGGAAAGTTCCGTCCGGCCATTGTTACTGGCACTTCATAGGCCACTTCTCTAGTAAAAATGTGTCCCCCAGGTGAAAGAATTTTAAATCCCTCTTTTGATTCATGACATGCAATGTGATGTTGCTCCACAAATGTCTTGCTAATGAAGGTATGTGAAGCACCAGAATCAAAAAGAATAATTGCAGGGTGACTGGCCACAGGGAACGTACCCATCATCACCGGCTCTCCCTCCGGTGTGGTAGCCACTTGCGTATAATATACTCGCCCCGTTTTCTTGGTATTCTTGCCCGAAGTACTTCCCTTGCCTGGAGCTGAATTTCCCGATCCTTGTTGATTATTGGCCTGATTTTGCCGAGGATAGGGGCAATCTTTAATAAAATGCCCAGATTTGCCACAGTTAAAACATCTAGTTGAAGAACTTGGCAGACCAGGGAATCGAGTGCCCTAGGCACCCGGCTGACTTTGGACAGTAGGGGCTTTGTTGGGACGAATAATTATGGGCTGCTTGAAAGGGAAAGATGGTGCACTTGAACGGTTCTGGTTAGAGGGCCGGAGAATAAACCGTTGCCTCTTTACCGGGCCCTGATTAGGCCTATCACCACTGAATCCCTTACTTTTCCCGGAATTTGCATATTTGGCCTCCACAGATAAGGCTGTGCTGACAGCCTTTCCATAAGTAAGATCAATACATGCAGCCATTTTTCGCTGCATTCGGTCATTCAGACCTCTCATAAAACAGTTCCTTTTCTTCAAATCTGTATTCACCTGATCAATTGCATATTGTGACAGGTGATTGAACTTGTTGAGATACTGATTAACAGTATCTCCCCCTTGTTTCAGTTTCATAAACTCTTCTTGTTTCATGTGCAACACTCCCTCAGGAATGTAATGCTCGCGAAATGCTGCTTTAAACTCGTTCCATGTAATTTGATGGTTGTCCGGTTGGATGGCCACAAAGTTTCCCCACCAAGTACTGGCAGGGCCTCGGAGCTGCTGCGCCGCAAACAATGGCTTCTGGGTTTCCGAACAACGAAGAAGGCCAAATTTCTGTTCGGTGACTCGTATCCATTCGTCGGCTTCGAGCGGGTCTTCTGCTTTGATGAAGAGAGGCGGACGAGTCTCGGAGAAATCCAGATAAGTGGTCTCACGGGGACCTTGTTGAAAACCTCTTCCTGCTTGTTGCTGAAGCTGTTGCTGACCCGCCATCTCCCTCAGGAAGCGGGTATTGTCGGCTGTAGCATTCACCAAGGCAGCAATTGCCTCGGCAAGCGTGGGTGGAACTGGAGGCGGATTCGGGGTAACATCCCGAGCCCCGGATGTTCCGGCTGCATCCTGTCCGCGAGTCCGGGTCGGCATCTGAGGCAAAAACATTTGAATAAACATAATATGCCAAAGAAAACCTTCCGTTTTACATTACTATGAAGAGTAATGATACAGACTCGATATTATACAACAGGATACATTACCCTTTTTACAAAAGTTTAACCTATTATACAACAGTACACCCTACAATACACTATTTTACTCTTTTTACACCATTAGTCCTGCCTTCCGTTGCTTTTGGCGGCCTCATCATCAGGTGTGGGAGTCCAGACGTCAACCAACCTCAAAGAAGGAGGGGGTTCAAAAAGATCTAACTCCCCACCCAACGCGCGTCCCGCAACGTGAGAGGGTCCGGCTTCCGCCTCAGCAGAGTGTGCAGGCTCACTAGGGTGTAGTTGCGAGTATAGCACATGGACTTCCTCATGCAATGTATTGCAGTAGACCTGCAGGTTGTCAACAGCTGAGCTAAGTTAGTTAATTCGGGCCTGAGCCCTTGCTTCCTTAGCACATACCAACATATGGGACTGTACTGCCCAGTCAAGTGCTAAGTCCCGATCAGCCAGCTGATCCTGCAAGTGACGGATGTCCCTTCTTAGTTCATTTATTCTATCTCCGTCTGCAATCCAAGCATTGGTCCTGTGTCGCAGCGTTGCTTGAAGTCGACTTACTTCGGCTTCCAAGTCTCCTATGGGGTCGTTACTCCCACTGCTACTGCTTTCGTGTCGAGGGGCCAGTTGATGCCGGGGTACTCCAATTGGTCCCGTTGACTTGCGTGCCGTTAGCCTCGTGCGTGGCGGCATCTTTCTAAGGGGGAAAACTTATTAGTATAATTTGTAGCATGATGCATGAGTAAGTACAGAATCAACCTTGGTCGATTCAACCTTCTATATGTTGCACTCTTCCTATCTGGTCTTTAAGATAAACTCTTCAGAGTACTTAGGTAAGAAGAGACAAGAATCTTTAGGTAAGACTTTTGAAAATCTTTTTGAAGATGCCTCATAATATCTGCAGAGAAGGGCTACGCTCCGATACCAGCTGTGACGGAACCTCCCAAGTAATCAGGCCCACCTACAGTTGTCCTTGTCTAACAGACATCAGACACCCTGTAGATGTTCCTAAGTTACTTGACAAGCTCGGTATCTTTCCTTACCTCACCAGGAACGTTTCACCCGTCTTGCAGACATTACAGATCATCGGAGATAGGGATATGCGGAAGCGAATTACATAAACTTACATTTATTTCCAAAAGCAAGCTCTAGTTATGTTATTACAGACCAGTCTAAAAGTGAGTGCATAGAAGTATTAATTATACAAACCAGGGAGACACAAACTTCTCCCGAAAGATTATAAACAAAAGATCCTAGATGGAGGACCGAGTCCTCCCGCACTTCAGTCTTGTTTTTCTTCGTTGGGAACCACCTTAGCACAGAAGCAGCAAAAGTCTGCTACTTCCCCACCTAAAAACAACAAAGGGATAAACCCTGAGTATGGAATTACTCAGCAAGTCTTACCCGACTAAGGAAAAGACTCTCAAGGGTATGCTGGATAATTAGGAGTCAAGGAGAGGCTTTACCAAAGATCAACTTATACTTTTGCAGAAGTAGCTTACTAAAGTGAGTCCTGACTTTCAATCTTTTAACGCCATATTAAGTATTAATAGACTCTATTTGCATCTAGTCTAATTTCACATTACATCAAGACCACATCATTTTTATCCATAGTGTTCACATTCTGACTCTAGGTTGTAGAAAAGTGACCAAGTCTTCATAACCGCGAAGGTACGCCGATTCGAATCGATTATACTCAGCTGAGGATCTCCAATCACACGACATATGTAGCACTTAACCCTTGCATATGTCAACCCGCCACCGGGGTTCTTAAGACCGGATCAGGTTCACGCAAACCGAGAGCACAGATACACCACCGTCCAGCCTCTTGCCACGGAGGGTACACGCTACTCTCGCCACCGCTCCACTCCCATTTCGTGTTATCTTATTCCGGCCTTAGTCTACCCGAGGCAAGGCTTACCCATGACGAGGCATGTGACCAGTTAAAGGGTCCTCGGTCAGCACGCCTACATACGCGTTAATCCTTAACCAACCTGGGTAGAACATCACCTGTTCCTACTCCCAAGTCTCAATTTACGTATTTCCATCCTTAGGATTGTGTCTGTTCCTTAGGATGAAAGAGCATCACATGGAACTTTGCAGTAAGATCCCACCATTGCTCCAAATGAAAATATTCTTGCAGGTAGAAGCCATCCTTTCTCGAGTTAAATTAAGGACAACCTCTATCCACAAGATCTAAGCAAAGCTAAGCATTTTTGTAAATCATAATTTTGATACTTCACAGAAGTATCTATAAAGGTATGGATATCAAGGAAAGCGATGCATCAAAGGGTTTCAAGTAACTCCTATGAACCTAATGCACATTTCACTAGACTTAAGTGTGCGAAAAATATTTAAAAACACAAGGAAAAGGGTTGCATGCACCGGGGCTTGCCTTTGTTATCAGAGGTGTCCTGCTCGGATCCACAGATATCAAAATAAAAGCAGTTGTCTGCTTGAGGATCAGAGGTGGGTGGTATCCCTTCTTCAGAAACTTCTTCTTCTTCTTCTTCGTGCTCTAATATAACCATATACATACATAAGGATGGATGTCATGGAATGCTCATGAGGATGCAAAGATAGCATAAACTTATTATTTATGTCTTGAGTACAACTTTCCTTCACGGTACTCCGAGAACCTAGGGTTTCCGGAGTCAGTAAAGGAGTTCATGGAGCAGGGGGGTGGTTTTGGGTTTAGTGATCAAACAAGGTTCAAATCAAACCAAACTCTACCCATGGCTTCTAAATAATGTGAAAAGCTCACATAAAAAGTTTGGGAAATTTTGGACTTATTATTTATTTTCTAAAAATCCAGAATCAATAGTCTAGGCTATTTTAAATACCCTAAAATTCCCTGTTCAAACTAAAAATCATAAAACTATTTTTATTAAATACTATGGAAAATAACAAGCCTAGGAAAATTGGTCTCATATTTTTAGGATTTTTCTACAATTTTCTACAGTTTTTCAAAGTTCTGCTGAAAAAGAAAAAGGAAAACAAGGAGCAGTACTGGGCCGATTTCAAGTCCAGGCGGCCCAAGCCCGAGCGGATTCGCGCGCGCGCCCGCGCCCGCGAAGGAAGTTTTGCGCAGAGGCCCTCGACGTTTTGACTAAACCAGAACAGGGTTGTTTACTATTGCGCAGAGTCACTGGCACTTCACGAAAAAGTCCCTGCGTTTCTATCAATTCACAACCGCACGTCCCCGACGGCGCTCGCGCATGGCCGCGCTCCGGCGAGCCAGCAGACCAGCCGAACGGGACAACGGCTGAGCTCTCCGAGCAACAGAAACGGAATTGGATCGACTCTAAGCATTTTCCCCAAACTAATTTGGCTATTGATCAACTAGGGGACTCTGGCCACGGTGGCCGTGAACATCACGGCGAGATAACCGTGTTCCCGGCGACCCGAGAGCCCCTAGTTCAATTCCATGGCTCGGCAAGCATCACGGAGGTGGGAGGGTACTCAAACGAAGTAACAGAGGACCGGGGCTGACCTGTGGAGGGCTGACCACGGTGAGCTCACTTCTACGGCGGCGGAGAACCGAATTGGGGGAAACGCGAAATTCGAGCTCGTCGGTGAACAACTGGAGGCAATACGGGGTGTCGAGGTGCTTGACTACCATACGGACCTAGGGGCACACTCAATTTATAGGCGCCGGGGGCGGTGGCCGGTGAATTTCAAGGAGACGCGCGGCGGTCGGAGAGGAGGAAGAGGTGCTGGCCGCGGTGAATACGTGTTCACCGCCGTGGCAACTCATTCGGCGATGATGGGACAGTCATAGGGCGTTACGGCGGTGCTGTGAACCGGCTAGGCCACGCGGCGCACGGTCGGGCAGTGGCGGTCGACGGCGAACTTATCGCCAGCCGCAAAGCAGAAGGAAGCCAGGGGGGGGTCGTCGGAGTGGTGGCCAGCTCACCGGCGGTAAAGATCTTTACCGAGCGACGCTTATCCAAGGACCACAGAGCACGAATCGTGATGAACCGTGATCAACGGCGGCGGCTACCGGCGATGAGCACGAAGGGATCTTCTTCAGTTTATTCAAGCACTGTACCATGGAAGCACCCTTTCAGTGCACCTGACAGGCGATGTTTTGGGTCAATTTTCTTCCAAAATCCTGTGGTAACACCCCCAAGTCACTGCATCAAAGTTGTAGTGCTACATACCAGCTACAATTCGATTATAGGGATCAAGCTGAGTTGAGCACTGGATCCAAATCAAAATCGAGCTCAAAGTTCACCCTATAGCACTGTAACTCTGAAATTCAACTTCAAGCAGTCTGACAGCCAGTTTTGGACTGGGTTTTTCTCCAAATTTCTCATAACAACTATGCTTGCACTCTTTAGCAAAGTTGTTCTCCTATAATGGGTCTTCAACTTTGATGTAGTGACCTAGGGTAAAAACCCTATACTTTGTAAGTTACAAAGCCCCAAAGTTGAGCCCATTCACTGATTTTTCAGACTTAGAGTAAAACTCAAATGAGGTCCATTTTGCATTTAAGTCCAAAACTTAGGGTTTGGCCTTCAAATCCACATATTTGTGATCCAATTGACTTAAAACACTTATTTGACTTGGTTTTTGCACTTTAGCCCAAAAGTGGACTAATTTTGCACTTAAGTCCCTAGGGTTTGGTTTTAGGGTTTCCCAGGGTTCCAATTAGGGTTTCTGGTATCCCAGGGGTATAAAAGGAATTTAACTTTATTCTGGGAGTCATTTTATGACTTTTACCCTAAAGTTTTTAGGTTTTTTCAACTTAGGTTAAGCTTTACCCCTTTAACCACTAGTTAGGGTTAAGTCCTTTAACTAGGGTCCTATTTGTAAAACATTAAAACAATACAACTTGTTTGAAATTTTTGCCTAGTGAATGCACTCTAGGTGTGTCAAACATATGCAATGCCCATGCTAATGATGTTATGCTCAAATTTTAGTTATAGTAACACCAGGGGTGTTACATTGGTGACAATCATTACAAACATCCAACTTCATTACATGTTCATCACGACAAGCATCCAACATATGATAAGCAAACTAACTCTAACTAAGACTAAGACACTGAATTAAGCATTATTACAGACTCCGACTCTATCGATCTATGGGTCCAAATCTATCTGGGTCCTACAGTCAGGGGCAGCATAGTCGAAGCGACCACGGGGCGGTGAACGGTAAGGGTGCTGAATCCAGACAGTGGCATGAGAACCACCATCCGGATAGTGGCGTGCTGCGCACTCAGCACGTAATTCCACAACCTCCGCCCGAACCTTGCCCAACTCGTCAAGGGCGTGGTCCAGCTTGGTGTTGAGCACGGTGGCCAGGTTGACCATGTTGTTCAGCCAGGGATTGCCTTCATCAACTGGAGAGACAATCACACCTCCAGCACTACCGGTTGAATGGCAAGGGTAATACTTCAGGTCAAGGCCATCAGCTACCCCGCTGAACAACGAGCAATACTGTGAAAGCGCACATCGTGCTGCATCTTGCATGGCTGCCTCAGCAGTATCCCTCTCAGTGATAGAATAGTGCTCTAAGAAGGCCTCTGCACCCCGGAGATCATTGTCCGGACGGCGCACCAAGCAAGTAGCCTCCCACTGGTCCGGGTATAACCTGCGATGATGCTGGTAGACTACACAACGGTACTCGATGGACCAAGTGTGTCGGTCGAATGCCCGATGTAGCAAGGTGTCGAGAGCATCGTGGAAGTGACACCCACCAGCGGCGTCACAAGTGATGGGTCTAGCGATCCATCCCTCCGGCTCCTGCTCCTCCGAGAGCTCCATGTTGTGGCTCGAACTGCCATCGACGCCGTCGGCATCGTCTCCGTCAGGGTCTCCTCCAGCAACCGGGATGCCCTGTGGTGGTGCAGGGGGCATCTCTGGCTGAGGTGTAGGGGAAGGCTGCCTCCTAGACTCCACCTCCTGCTAAGGCGAGGGGGAAGAGTCCTACTACTACTGCTCCTGCTCCTGGCGTCTGTGCTCCTACTCCTTGTGCAGGCGACGATGCAGTCTCTCTAGGTGGCTGGACTGACCTGGCACCGTGCGACGCAGTGGGCACTCTGCCAGGCGAGAAGGCAAAAAGGGGATCACTGACTTACATGTAGTGCATCTAATATGAGCCATCTACAAAAGACATCATAAGCACAAGAGTGAGAGTAGAACTATAAGACCATAAAGTAAACAGAAAGAAAAGTGAGACAAAATTTTGTGAGATGAGTAATAATATAGAATTGGTCAAGACGATCAACTTTTGAAATGACACTAAAGTCAAGATAAGGGTAGAGGTCTGTAGTCCTTAGGCCGACCATTCTAGTCTATGTTAGCGGTCCTATAGTTAGCAAGGTCTTTTATACCACTTATGCCACACCCGGTTTTCGAAGGCAAACTAAATGCAAACCATGTACGTGTCAGGATCAGAAACTCACGTACACAGCGATTACATAATTGGACATCATCACACAATGCTCAAAGTAAATAGCGGAAAGGTACTTTTATTACAATAAGGTGTCCAAGACATCCATAGAGTCTATTACATAGCATAGTCATTAATACCATCAAAGTGCGGAAATACGAAACATAGAAGATAAGGCCTTCACAGGCAGCTGATTGGGGGTTTTCCACTAAGATAACTAGAACTCATCATAGTCCTGAAACTCCTCAAAGTCCTCCATGTTGCTAGCATCTCCTCCTGAGCACTGAGTACAGTGGGTACAACCTGGGGTGGGGTGGTTTGTAAAGCAAGGGTGAGTACACATCAACGTACTCAACAAAATGTCCCGTTTGGCTAAAGTGGACTAGTTGTATATGGAGTTAAGGCCAAGAGGAAATACCAGAGATCATAATTATACCATCATCATCATAAAAGTAACCAAAGTTCTTCCAATCAAAGAGGATCCCAAGGCCGCTGATAACCGTGAGCACGGCTGATATATCAGTTTCCAACACTCTGCAGAGGTCGCACACTTTACCCACAAGTCGTGATTCCTGTTCTGCCCGGGGTTCTAGCCTCCCCATTGATCACTACCAAGGTGACCTAGCAGGGTCTCACTACATAGCCTTTACAAAGGTTTCCCAGAGGTCATAGCCGCCCGTTAAGTTTCTCCAGTTTGATAAACATAGTACCTCTCCCCAAAGGAAGGGTGACTAACAAAACCAAATCAAAGAACCTCTGCAACCAGCCTCGGCAGAGCAAGTACTATGCCTGGACCCCATTGATGGCCCTACGGCAAAGCCAACTACTCCTCTGGTTCCTCTAATTAATTAGCTAATAAGGGTGTCCCATTCCAACCTCATGGTTGCACTATTATCCCGGGTTGTCACTCCCCAAACAGGTTCTTACGGAGAGGTACTCAGGAAAATGGCCTGAGTCCCCTAAAGTATCACAAGAACATCATCGGGATAACATCATCGTATCTTAATATTCATATCATGTTCATTGATTAAAATGAAGCAATAGCATAAAACTAACCATGATAACCCAAAAGGTAAACAAGGATAAGTAAATACAGACTAGACAATCCTTAGGTTTCAGTAATGTAGTGCGGGACAATGAATTATAAAGTAAATAGGACATGATAGGTTTGGGGACACTTGCCTTCTCTAGGTTGTTGCTTAGGAAGATCTTCGGCAACACACTCAGGAACCACGGGCTACTCGTTGTCTAAACAAAGCGATCATACATTCAATACATTCGGAAAGTACAAATGAACAGCACACCAAAGATGTACAATCAAGTATATACTAGTTTGACAAGACATTATGGACATAAAAGGGGTAGACCTAAATGTTAGGGTTTAATATAGTTAGAGATCAGTGACTCCCTAGATACTATGGACTATATTGATTAGTGCCACTAATTTTAGTGAGACACAAAATTATACTAGGGATCATTTCATGCACAACATTTTATTAACTTCACAAAATTAAACATCTAAGTGCCATTAGCATTTCCTTTTTATTTATTTTCTTAAATAAATAAATCAACTCGTAAACAAACCTATAGCTTAGACCAAAAATTAGAGTACTCAGACTGTGGATGAACATAATTTATCTGGACAAAGAATATTTCTATGAATATTTTGCAATTTGAATCACTAAATTTGGAGTTCATATGAAAAAGATATGAAATAAACAAGTTTTGAAGTTTGAAATATGAATTCATACAAAAACGATGTATGGACATCTTCTTAGGATGGGTTCTCACAAAAATAGTCATGATATAATTTTAGACCGTATTCATCTCTATTTCGATTATAAACCTTGTGTTCAAAAACTGAACCTCGATGTCTTTTTTGCGGTTTTTTGTTTCCCCTTCAAATATGCACCCATCATGAAAAGCATGAAGTGGTCAAGTTCATCATCTAATTCTTCATCTTCGCGATGGATCATAGATATCATAGTTGCAGACATCAATCTGCAGGGGACATATGGCAGAAACAAATTATTTTAGTTACCCATTTACAAAATAGAAGTTGCCACATATCACAACATATAACGATATACAATGCAAAATGAAGTTGATCAAAATGTTGCATACTAGTTGCAACTATACAATAGGTTCTAAATAATTCATACAACACATGGAAAGTCACACCCGGTTTTGGAAGGCAAACCGAATGCGAACCATGTACATGCCAGGATTAGAACTCATGTACACATCAATTAATAATTGGACATCATCACACAATGCTCAAAGTAAATAGCGGAAAAGTACTTTATTACAACAAGATGTCAAAGACATCCACTGAGTCTAATACATAACCATAGTCTTCAACATTAATATCAAAGTGCAGAAATATGAAACGTAGTAGATAAGCCTACACAAGCGACTGACTAGGGTTTGCCACTAAGATAAACTAGAACTCATCGTAGTCCTGAAACTCCTCAAAGTCCTCCATGTTGCCAGCAACACCTCCTGAGCACTGAGTACAGTGGGGACAACCTGGGGTGGGGGTGGTTTGTAAAGCAAGAGTGAGTACACATCAACGTACTCAGCAAATGTCCCGTTTGGCTAAAGTGGACTAGCTGTATGTGGGGTTGACGTTAAGCAGTTGTTTTTAGTTGGTCAAACATTTATTACTATTAGTAGAGCCAAGTTTTAGTAATAAGCACAATTATTACCCAAAAGTACTCCCTCCAAGAGGAAATACCTTAGATCAGAATTATAACCAGCATTCTTAACCATCATCATAAAAGTAATCAAAGTTCTTCTAATCAAAGAGGATCCTAAGGCTGCTCTTAATCGTGAGCTTGGCTGATATACCAGTTTCTAACACTCTGCAGAGGTTGTACACTTTACCCACAAGTCGTGATCTCTTTCCAGCCTGGGTTGTACAGACCTGATCTTCACTACCGAGGTGAATGGCCAGGGATACACTATGTAGCCTTTACAAAGACTCCCCTGGTGCATAGCTGCTCGTTAGGTTTCGCCAGTCGTACAAAAGCAGTACACCTCCCCAAGGTGGGTGACTAACAAAACCAAATCGAATGAACCTCTGCACCCCTCCTGGCAGAGCGAGCACCACGCCCTAGCCCCCATTGACGGCCCTCAAGCAAAGCCAACTACACCCCCAGGTTCATCTAATTAATCAGCTAAGGGCGTCCCATTCCACCCTCATGGTTGCACTGTTATCCCAGGTGGTCACTCCATGAACAGGTCCTTACGGAGGGGTACTCAGGAAAAAGGCCTGAGCCCCTTGAGTATCACAATATCATCATCGGGATAACATCATCGTATCATAAATGTTCACATCATGTTCATTGATTAAAGTAAAGCAATAGCATAAAGCTAACCATGATAACCCAAAAAGTAAACAAGGATAAGATAAATATAGACTAGTCAACCCTTAGGTTTAAATAATGTAATGCGGGACAGTGAATTAAAAATGAATGGGACATAATGGGTCAGAGGACACTTGCCTTCACCAGGTTGTTGCTCAGGAAGATCTTCAGCAACACACTCAGGAACCACGGACTGCTCGTTGTCTAAATAAAGCGATCATACATTCAATACATTTGTTAAATGACAAATAAACAGCACATCAATCATGTACGACCATGGGAACACATCTGAAAAGAATAGTATAAACTCAAAAGGGAATTTAAATTACAGGGTGAACTAATTTTCATTTAGTGGTTGATTATTCCCTAGATGTTGTCCATGATTACATAATCTGATTTAATTCCTTTTAATGAGACATAGAAGTTAAACCAGAGATAAATTCATGTAATACATATTATTAATCTCACAAGATTAAATATACTTTAACCTCTAGGGTTTTCCGTTTATTTACTTTATTAAATGAATAAATCAATACATATATAAATTCATAGTTAAACATAAAAATTAGAGTGTGCAGATTGTGAATGGAACTAATTTATTTAAACAGAGAATATTCCTATAAGCATTTTGCAATTTGAATCACTAAATTTGGAGTTCATATGCAAAAGATATGAAATAAACAAGTTTGGGAGTTTGAAATACCAAATTAAGCCCGAATCTGTAATTATTTAAAAAGATAGGGTCTGTTTATAATAACTCAAGGGCCTACGCGTAAAGTCTAAGGACGACGGGTTCTGTTCGCAGAAAACCGAGGGGGTCTTAAGCAAAACAACCACAGTGAAAGGGTATCCGGGCTTCTCGGCCATCCGATCGGGAACGGACGCCCGAGATTAGAAGCGGGCGCGCGGGATCGGGCGCGAGGGCTGACTGTAACACAATAAAAATCATCAAATAAAAATAATACATTTAGTTATTAATGGTAGTTATGGTAATAAATTTTTCTTTTAAGTGTTTGTTATTTATTTGCATTTGGAATGATTTTTGATTGCTCATAATTGATTTTTGGATATTGAATAACATTTTTTGTTAAATAAAAATCCTAGTAAATAATATATATATAATAATTATTAGTCTAAAAATAAATATTTTATTTATAAATAATTTTGGTATAATTATTATATATTTTAGGGTTATTTTAAAAAATATTTTGAATTTAGAAAAGGAAATAGGAAAAAAACCTAACTAACCCTAACCCTAACGGTCCATTAGGCCCAACAAGTAGCCGCGCGCGCCCTAACCTAGCCGGCTGCCGCCGCTCCCCTGCCTCCCCCTGCACAGCCGCCGCCCTGGACCCCACCCTTCCTCTCTCTCCTCTTTCCCCTTGCTTCCCTTCCCTGCGCGCTAGGAAGCCGCGCAGCCGAGCACGCTCTGCCCAACCCTGAGCTCCTGCACAGCCGCCCGTAGGATCGACCCCCACGTGCCTGCCGAAGCCAGACCGCGCCCCATGCAGACCGACACGCCAGGCCGACTGTGACCCGCCTACGCCAGGCCGCCAGCCCGACCCCGATCGGCCGAGCAACACCACCCAGGCGCCGCACCAGGACGCCATGACCCCGACCGAGCAGCCCGCGCCGTGACCGTCCGTTTCTCCTTCGTTAATGGAACGTCAAAGCTACCGTTTCTCCCTCTCTCTCCCTCCATTCAAGCTCCATGAACGCCATCAATGGTGCCTTAAACCCGTCGGCGCCCTTTACTCTCCCTCCCTCAATCGCCCTCTCAACTCCTTCCTCTCCTCTATAAAAACCGAGCTCGCCCCCATCTCTCTCCCACTCTCTTGCTCGCTGTCGACCGAACCATCTGCCCCGTTGTCCATGGAGCCTCGCTGGAGACGTGCCCGAACGCCGTCCAAGCCTCACCGATCCTGTCGTGCCAAATCTTTGCCTAGTCGCACACTTGAGCCCGTTCACTGTCGTCCGTTCACCCAAGGTTGAAGACAACCCGTTAATTTATTTTCTAAAACATGTTCTGAATTTTGTGAATTATTATTGTAATATTGAGATTATTTGACGATTCACGTGTATGATTTTAGAGATTTTGATGTATACGTATAGCCAAAATCGAACCCCGCGACAATGCTTTGAACATGTGTATGATTTTATAATTTTAAAAATGAGTACGGTCACTATTCACCACCTCAGTGATTTTCATACTAGAAAACGTTTACAGATTTGATTTTGCTTTTAGTGTGTGTAGCAATAATTGGTTAGTATTGATATAAGTATAATTTTAGTAATATAAGAAATTGAAATAAAAATTAAGCCACGTATTTCCGGTCAAATGAAGATATAGATTTTACTATTCATAATAAATGTATTCATAAGTATAACACTTGATGACTTAGAATTAGTAAGATATTTATCTAGGTCATAATAACCATGAATATGTTATTAAAAGTCCCATTTAGTGATCTACATTAATCCTTAGAATATTAATAAAAGGTGATTTAGAAATAAAGATTGTAACGATACGTATAAATTCTATTTAGGAAAGAAATGATAAAAACCGAATGAATAGAATTTTATATTAATATTAAAATGACTGAATTAGGCGCTCATACTTTTCTAATAAAGAAATTGATAGTTATGTTGGTAAATATATGTTTCTTACTAAAGAATTAGATAATTTGTTTCTAATTTTAAAATGACCTTTTTAATAGATATCCTGTTTTTTATTTACCAAGGTTCGTTATAGATGTTTAAGTATAGCCGTATTAAATAGAAACTTAAAAGAATGTGTAGACCATATGTTTCTTAATAAATAAAAGATAAATATATATCCAATTAGTAGATTATTTTTATTTTCTTAATTAAAAGATAACAAAGGCCATTTCTTTTATAAACTAAAATGATAGTTTATACATAATTTTCTTTCTAATGAATTAGATCATTTGTTCCTACAATAGAATTAAAGATAATTAGTAGATTAATTATCCTTTATTATAATTTATTAATCAAACTGATAGTCAATTTGTTCTTAACTAAATTTATGGCATGATTAATGATTTCATAGAATTTAGTCCACATTATATACGAATCACTTAGTTTTTCCTAAATGATAAAATAAAGTAATAAGAGTTAAGTTCTTTTATAACTTAAAATGTTACTTTATATATTGGCTTTGAATATAATAATATAGGCTATGTGTTTTCTAATAGAAATAAAAGATAGTTATTTGTTTATTATCATTTGCATGAAAATCCACTTAAAAGCGTATATCATAATTTTTCATAAATAGGTGTTTAACAATAACGATCTTTTCATATAAAACCTATTTAGACTTATATCTTAGTTTATCATAAGTGAATGTTTAACAATGATTTATAAGATGTTCCATAATGCTTCTAAAATTAATAACGTATTTTGTAGCTCATTAACCTTAGATATATAACATATATCTTTTCTAAAAGGTTAAAATGTTTAATATGGTTATAACGTGTTTTTCCATATTATGAACCCTTAATCTTAGACATATCACATATGACATTTTATAAAAGATTAAATTGGTGAACCTAATATTTGTATATTTCAATTAAGATATTTTTAAGCTCATGTCTTGTTTTATAAAGTATAGATCACACATTTTTGAAAAGAATACCCTCTTATTATAACCATTACTTGCGACGTTTTCGAAAAACGAATGCTCTTTTCGTTAGGCTTTTTTTAGCTTTACGTATGGTGAATGTTGTATGTTATTGAGTGGTGTTTGTTCTTCTTGTTTGTTTGTGTGATATTCAATGGTTGATCTAGTAGTTAAGAATCAAGATCTATTCCGATCCGTGGAAGAACTTCAAGTTTTCAATAAGCAAGGAAAATGGACTTCTCCCTCTGCATACTCTGTTTGATCCCAAACAATACATTTAATAAAGTTTATTCTTGGATATATATGCATAATTTGATGGGTTACCTATTCGGATACACCTAACCTTTTCAACCATATTCCTCGATCAAACTTGGGTATTATACTTTACCTTCGTAGCTATGCTATTGGTACAACTTAACTTTATGCAGTCACTTCTATTATGATATTAATGTTCCAAATGGTAAGTTTACATTATTGTTGTTAACCCGATGGTTAAACAGGATTATTGCATATTAATTGGAACATGGAGTTACCACCCGGGAAAACAGTGCTACCATAAGAACTATCATGGCTCTGGTCTTGGCTAAATAACTAGTGAAATCTTATGTTGGGTGCTGGTCGTGGTCGACCGAAACGGGGGCATCTGGCAAGCGCTTATATTCCGGCTTAGGCAGATTGGATACGGGCATAGTTCCCAAAGCTTTACCCTGCAGTCTGGTCTATAAGTTGGTTACGTTAGGTGTGCTTTATGCAGTTTGACCATTTCCAACATTTGCGTAATGAGGACTCTAGGGAGAAGCCTCGTAGTGAGATCCTAGCCATTCACCTCGGAAGTGAATACGGGTCTAGCTAACCCGGGCTAGAAGAGAATCGTGACTCATGGGTAAAGATGCGCCACCTCTGCAGAGTGTAAAACTGATATATCAGCCATGCTCACGGTTATGAGCTGCCTAGACTCCTCACATGATAATTGAACTTGAAGATGGAAATAAATCGAGATCCGATGATCTGCCAATGGTTTGCTTAAGTGGTTTCACTAAAGTGTTTTTGATATACTCTTATGCCTTTGTTTAATGGGAATACTTGGGATTCACACTTATTAGTAAGACAGGTGTTGTTAATAAAATGTTGACCAACTAAAATGCTTACTGCTCAACCTTGGCCTCACCTTGTTAAACTTGCATTAATTTTCCTCCACTTGCTGAGCCCCGACCACATAAGTGAGCTTCCCCTTGCTTAATTTTGATCAGAAGTTTGCAGATGAAGTTATGATGCTGAGCTCCATGGATGCTAGTCTAGTGATACCCCTGGTCATCTTCCTATGGATGGATGTCCATGTTTCACTATACATGGATGAATAAAGGTTAAGACATTATGTTTGTTCGAAGTGTAATATGTTAATATAATCGTTATTTACGCTTTTATGCATTATTCTTTTGATATATTACACTTGCGACGTCAACATATGTGTGGAAATAGATCCTGGCACATATATGCGATGCACCCGGCTCTAGCCCCAGAACCAGGTGTGACAGAAGTGGTATCAAAGCAATGTGACCGTAGGTCGCTAGATTAGTTAGAAATGGAAAGCCCAGCCAGTCGTTCAAAACTTGACTTAATTGTCTCCGTAAAAACTTACTTTATATCAAAACTCGTCTCTTTTATCTTCAACCCTTCTTGTCTGATTCTTTGTCTATCAGAAGGTTCTAATGAGAAGCATTGCAACATGATCAAGCTAGGATTGCAAAACTTGAAGCGAAGTTGGCAGAAGAAACTTTTTCGAAGCTATCGATGATGCCCTATTCTCTGTTGTATCCCCACTCCGCAAGAAGTTTTGCTATGGATTCTTTGGATCTATTACCAGACTTCGTGGTTAGGTTGATAGGATTGTTCTTTAGTATTAAGATTTTCGGCTAGATCGGTAAGGACAATATTATATTATATTATAGTGGTTTTCTAATCCCTAATATTGCTATATAACCCTTGACTTCTTATACTATTGTTGTCTTACCATTGTATTGCCACCCTTGCGCAATATCTACCTTGATATATTGAATTCTTTGTCTCCCTACTCCTACTTGAAAATGCCTCTCTATTTTGTCTTCTTGATAAAGCTTTCTCCCTAACTCACTTCATATCCTTGGTTGTATCATTTATCCTAACTTTAATAGTTCATGGTTATCTTATTTCTCTATTGGCCACCAACAAATATGTCTTGTCTAACTCCTTGATAATTCTTACCCAACTTCTTGACTTTATAATAACCTTCTTATTTCAACCCTTGCCTCACCTTCTGTTTTGGTTGAATGAGTAGAATTGGATTGTGTTGTGCTGGTATGCTTGAGTTCATTGTCCTTTGTGTTCATGTTTGATTTGCTTCTTTGAAATGATTGTTGGTGTATTGTGTGACTTTTGTCCACAATGGCATCAATTAGCTAGGTAAAACCTTAGATAGATGGGTTTTCTCTACTCTCTATAATCTGTCTTTGCTCAACCCTTTTGTCCCTTCCATTCTTCCATACCCATACAGATGTCAGACCTTGGAATGTCAACTACAAGTGATGTCACTAAATGCAAAGAATGCGGTGTGTTGGCAAGCCAAAACAACACCATAAATAAAACAGCTGATGAACAGACATTCAAGATACAAAAGGATGCACAACCAAACCAACAATAAGTGACCTTGGAACATGTTGTTGTTGTGAGTACTATGGAATTCCTTGTCGCTAAATCAATGAAAACGAAAGTGAAACTACAAAACAGAAGAACCAGATTTTATTTTCTAGCATTGAAAGACAGATGTCTCCCCAAGAACAACTAATAGCAGTTTCTCACATACCTAATGCACTGTCAGTTGATGAATTGCAAAGTATTCCAAAAAGGAAACATCACAAGGATGCCCAGCCCCAAGAAGAAACACAAGAGTGTTACATTGACGGATGGACTATTACTTGCACACAATTTCAGCCTCGTGGTCGCATCAGGTCCAAGAAACAAAAAGGGAAACATGGAAAAAGTCAAGAAATAACTTCAAGAAAAGCTTGCTATCAATGTGGACGTGAAGGTCATTACTTCCGTAACTGTCCTAAGAAAAGTTCACTACATATCACCTTCGAGATGAAGCTATCTCAGTCTTTAGACGTGGAATATGAACAAAAATGCATAGAAACTCCTACCAACAACGTAAAGACAACTCTACCATGTAACTTATCAAGTCGTGCTTGCTTTGGATGTGGTGATATCGGCCATCTTCTTAATAGTTGCCCTAAGAAAGATGTGGAGATCAATATGGTCGAAAAGAAAAGACAACACCCTCAAACTCATGCATCAACAAAGAATTAACAACGGAAAAAGTCCATAGGAAGGATAAGTTATGCAGCGATAGGAACCATTCCATATGATAATGCAGTAATTTTTTGAACACTGGACATTCACACAACCATCGCCACCATGTTGTATGATCCTCATACAACACATTCTTTTATTAGTGCCCTGTTTGCAACAAAGTATGGTATCTTTAAGGGTCCCTTGAAATCAAGGATGACCATCAGTGCACCCGAAAAAATGTTAGTAAACTACATATGTCCAAATGTAAGTGTTAACATCAATGGGATAGATTTTCTAGCTGATCTTATAGTGATAGAATCAATGAGAAAGGATGTGATTCTTGGAAAGAATTGGTTACAAAGAACTAAGGAAGTAATCCAACATATGGAGAAAACCATGTGTTTGGAAACCCCATCTGGAGAAAGAATAGTAGTCGAAGACAATCGACCTCTAGCCCTGATTGGTGCATCTGACAAGGAAGAATAATACATCATTTAGCTAGGAGTATGTCTCACGAAAAAATGTCAAGGTGTTGCTTTCTTAAAGGATTTATAATTGTGCTAAGTGATATATGAATAAATTTGGAGAATCTCTCGCACCTATGGTGTTTTTCCTCTTAATAAAGAGAATAAAGTGTGGTGTCATCTATAACACCCCTGGTGTTACTGCCACTAAAACGTGAGCATAACATCATAAGCATTGACATATCATGTGTTTGTCACACCTAGAATGCATTCACTAGGCAAAAGTTCAAACAAGTTATATTGATGTGACATCTTATAAGTGAAACCCTAGGGTACAGTATTTAACCCTAGATTGGGCTTAAAGGGGTAACCAAAGCCTAAACAAGAGAAAACTTCAAAACTTGATTATAATGATCATAAAATACCACAATTAATGAATTTAAGGGATATCCAAACCTTAAGAGCACCAAAAACCCTAAATGGACCCTGAGAAACCCTGGACTGGAACCCTAGGGGGTTGTGTGCAAAATGTGCACATTTTGGACTAAAGTGCAAAAGCCATGAAATTAGGGTGTCTTAACTCATATGATTCACATATGTGTAGAATTGCAACCTAAACCTTGAGATTTGGATCTATTTGCAAAAAAGCCCTATTTAAACTCTATTGGCCAAGTCTGAATTTCAGTGCATAGGCTCAACTTTAAAGGCTTGTATCTTCTAAGTCATAACGTTTTTGCCTTAAGTCACCACATCAATTTTGTAGAGCTATGATAGGAGAACAAGTTTACTTATGTGACTAAGAACTAGTACTGAACAAAAATTGGAGAAAAGTGTGCCCAAAGTCGAGCTGTCAGACTATCTTAAGTCTGAACTCAGACTGACAGTGTGATTGAGTAATCTTTGGACTGAAATTCAACCAGGATCTAGTGAGAGTTTGGCTATAATTGCTATAGCAAGGTTGTAGATGGATCATTAGACAACAACTTTGCTATTGGTCGATCAACATGTTGCCATGAAAAATCAGGAGAAAATTGATGCCAAACTTGGACTGTCAGGCTGTCTACAGAACCATCCCATGGTACAGTAGCTGAATCAGATCACGGATTCATTCCCCTCGTCGCCGGTGACCTTTGCGTCGTGATTTACATCGTCACCGTGATTCATGCGTCTGGGCTGTGGATCAAGTTCGTCGGGAAAAGATCTCATCGCGAATGGGGTTAAGCTATTGTGGTCGCGCTGTCCCTTGGTTCCCCGCGCCGGCGACGTGGCCTTACGGCTATCACCGGAATCCACGATACTCACCGTAGTTGCGCCACGCCTCCAGCCTTTAACCGCACCACCGTGACTCATGTTAGCCATCCGATCATCGCCGGTGAGTCCGCCACGGTATACTCTACGAATCCACTGCGCCAGTAACCCCTGTTATCTCCAGCCACCGCGTGTCTCAATCCAAATCCACCGGCCACTGCTCTTGCCTACTATAAATTGAGCCCGCCATGAACTCCGTAGGGTAATCACCCATCCACCGCACCCACGCTTGCCTCCAATCATTCAACAGAGATCGTGAATTGCTTATTGCCCCCAATCTCGGTTTCTGCCACCGTAAAAACACCTCGCCGTGGCCAGCTTGCTCCAGGTTAGTTCAAGCTCTCTGGTCGGCTGTTCTAGTCTCCTTAAGACCTCTTAATGATGTTCGACCCATCTGATTGAACTAAACCACCCTGGATCACTAAGAACGCCCATGTTCATCCATTGTCCGCGCTGTCTCCGTGGGCAGGATGATTTAGAGTCTCATTAGTGAAATTGAGTGAGGGGAAATGGTTAGGAGGGATACAATTTGGTGTCTACCGCACGGGAGCACTGGCCTTTGCGTGATCCGGCCAGTCTAGACTCGCCGGTGCTCGGGTCTCCGCTATGCGACGTCGTAGATGTGGCGCTGTAAAGATTTAGAAGTTCAGGGGTCTAACTGTAACTGTCAGCTACTCATAAGAATAGTGCAGTGAACTCTGTTCAGGTTATTTAAAACAACGGGGGTCTATTCGCAAAGTATGCACGCGAGCGCGTGCACGGGCGCGCTTATGCCTGTGATGGGCTGACTTGGGCCGGTTTCGGTCCAATACTATTCATGTCTTTTCTTTTTCCTTTTCTACCAGAGCTAAAGAAATTCTAGAAAATTGTAGAAAAATTCTAAAAATACAAGACCAATTTTGCTAGGCTTCTAATGTCCTATAGTATTTAATAAAAATAGTTTCATGATTTTTAGTCCAAATAGGAAATTATAGAGCATTTAAAACAGCCAAAAACCATGCTTCTGGATTTTTAGGGAATAAATAATGAATCCAAAATTCACTAAACTTCTAGGGTAAACTCTAAATAATAGTTAGAAGCCTTCAGTAAAGTTTGATATGATTTGGACCATGTTTGATACTTAGAACCCAAAACCCTAGTTCCCCCCTGCCCTATGAACTTCACTATAGACTCCGAAAACCCTAAGTTCTCGGAAATCCGTGAAGGAAAGTTGTATTCAAGACTTTAAATAATAAACTTTTATTATCTTTGCACCCTCATGAGCATTACATGGGCATTCATTATTATGTATGGCTATATTTAGAAAACAAAGAGGAAGTAGAAGTCGAAGAAGTGAAGACTTCACCACCACCACCTGAGGAACATGAGGCAGGAAACTGTTTTTATTTTGATATCTCCGAAACAGAGCCTGATTCACTAGTAAAACAAGGCAAGCCCCGGTGCATTTGCCCCCTCCTTGATGCTTTTAAAATCTTCCTCACTTACTTGATGCATTAGGTAATAGGAGTTATGTGCTAAACCAATTCCTGCATTTCCTTCCTTGAAGTTGATTACCTTAGTTCCCTGTTTTACAAAAAGATTTTTCTTATGCTTAGCATTGCTCTAGAAAAACAAAGCATTTTGTTTTCACAAAAGATGATGCTTCAAAGTGGGTGGGATGTTTTCAAAAATAAAACTTGATGGTGGATCCATCATGGCCATGATAGGTTCAACATCGGAAAAGATGTACCTCTGCCAGGTACCAAACTTTGGGTTGAAATGACAAAGCTGAGACCAGGTGGGTGACTTGCACGAGAAAGAGAGTCTCGGTGTAGTGTCTCCGTTTGAGTCGATTAAGGACCGTGTCTGTAACACCCTAAAGTTCAATATTGTGAAAGTAAGTAAAATTTCCCCAAAGATTTTAAATCAAAACACCTTTCCTTAAGAATGTTCATAATTCGAAGTAGCTACTCCCAAAATTAATATATTTTTTTTACTAAAATAAAGAGATACCTAGATAAACTAAATTATACTTGGATTGAAATTATATAGAAGAACTATGATTAAACTACTTCTTAACATATAATCTACAATATAAATTATATTTTCCTAAAAATTCATGAGATGTGAACTATTCTCTATTTCATGAATGGAACTAGGTATAAAAGAACTAAAATAAAACAAATATATATATAATATATATAATTTTGCATTCATGCTGGTGTTTTCTTGGTGCATCAAAAGAAAAAAAAAGTTTGGAATTCAAACTTGAATTTGATTTGGTTTTAAATAGAAATCAGAAAATAAAAAAATAAAAATAAAAATGCCACACCAGCGGTCACCTGGGCCGAATCTCAGCCCGCGGCCCACTCATTTTCTTTCCCCCTGCGGCCGCATGGGCCAATTCCTTGAGAGCCGGGGACAGACACCTGGGCCCCACTATCCAGCCCCTCAGCCTGCGTGCTCGCTCTCCCTTTCTCACTGCTATGTGGGCCCCCTCAGCAGTCAATCCTTCTTCCCCCCCACGAGCGCTCAGGTCCGTGAGGTTCGGATCGAACTGTTGCAATCGTGTGCGGAATCCGCGGTTGAACGCCGTGATCGTCGGATTCTGGATCTTCCTCGCTTGGGATAAATACAGAACGCCTACGCTGTTGCCCATCCAACAAGTTGCCGTGGGATTCCATCGAATTTCGCCTCCGTGAGATCCATGGCGGGCGCTCCCTAACGCTGCTCCAAACCACGCGCTCCCGCGGACTCGGCCTCCTGGATCCGGCCTGCCTCGGGCTATAAGGCAGGACGCCGAGGTTGCCGTCTCTCCCTCCCTTCACTGTGAGCCACCCCCGATTGTGCAAAGGAGAGAGAGTTCGGGTGTGGCGTGAACTGAGTCCGAGAGCCATCCGTCGTGGGGTTACTTCGACCTCGGCCCGCCGTTGGACGACCAGCATTCGGTGTGACTCAAAGTGATTCCTGGGTGCGCGCCCTCGTTGCTGCCAGGCCGCGGCCGAGCAATTGCTCGTCGCCTTCGCACTCCATGGCGCATCCGCCAAACGCCCATGACCGCGTTGTCCGTTGCCATGTCGATGGTAAGGAACCATTCATCTCGATCTCCGTACGATGCCCTGGGTGTAGTATCGAGGAAGTTAACCATGGGGCTTGGAATCGCGACCATGCAATGTACCGGTGGAGCTCCGCCGTAGAACTTTGTTGCGTCGCCGCTCTGGGGGTCGAGGGGTAGAAGAAGGCGTCTCCACCATGGATCCCGTAGCTAAGGGCCGAGATTAACTCACGTAGAAACGAACTCCGGCCTTCGGATCGGTGATGAATGGCTCAGATTAGAATTAGAATGTCCCTTTGTCGATTGCATCTGAGTCGTCGATCGCATGATGTGCGATCGAGATAGTATTTGGTCGTGGAGGCCTCGGTGCCATCAGATCTTGATCCGATGGTCTGTATCACGTGCAGGTTCGACTTAATGTCGATCTAATCCTGGCCTTCGATATTTGATCGGACGGCCGAGATCTAACCGTACCCTTTCGCGCTGGCACTTTTATTAAAGAGCCCCTGTCCTTCTCACAAATCAACCCGCCGTCCAGTGTGGGGGGAAAATGAGTCTTAAGAAATTTTATGAGTTAGACCCCGGATTCTCTGTTATTGTGTGCGCAGCCCAGAACTCAGGAAAATAGGAGAAATTAATTTAGAAAATGATTTTTAATGAGAAAATAAATGCTAGAAACTTGTATAATTCATAGAAAATTCATATTAAGTCCAAATTGATCCATTCCAGTTTCTATAATTTTGTAATACTATTGTTTATCATTTTCTCTCAATGTTTTGACATGAAAGCCATATTAAAATTGATATCCTAATTAATTTTGTACTAAACACCTAAAGCCTCATAAAACCGTATCTTTTGAATCGTAGCTCCGAATTTAGTGATTCTTGTCCCCGCGATCTCGTAGCGACATGTAGATTATTATTACGCAGTTATTCTTATGTTTGGTGTAATGTTAATTTTGCCTATGCCGTGTTTGTTTGTATTACTACGACTATCGAGAGGTTACGAGCCACCCGAAGAGCAAGTTGGTACCTGGAATCTCAAGTCCCAGGCAAGTTGTGCCCTTGATCACTTCTTTTTACCCAGCCATGTTCTGATTAATCATAATGATCTGCATAGGTTAATTTTGATGGGACCCAATAGGTTACCCTAGTTTGTCTATCTTTATACCTTGTTTACCACTGAACTTTTTGGGTAGTACTTGCTAGTGCTTTATGTGGTTTTGGGTATGAAGGTACATTATTCATGATCACACTTTTATTATATGTTTATTATTACTGTTCATGATAAGATCATTATGTTAATTGGAACATGGAGCGACCACCCGGGAAAACAGTGCTACCACAAGGGTTTAATGGGATGCCCTTGGCTGATTAATTAGGAAAGCTAGTGGAAGACTACCTTACCCGAAAGGGGCAAGGGCAGTAGGGGAGTGGTCAGTGTAGGGAGGTCCTTGGTTGATTTTTCTGCGATGGCGGTCAGGCAAGAACCCTGCATTGGAGCTTCCTATAAACTTTAGCGGGTGTTCTGAAGCTAGTGGAACTTTGTAAAGGCCTCGTAGTGTTACCCTGCCTCGCCTCCTCGGTAGAGGTGTATGGGAAGTCGCGATCCCTTGGCAGATGGGTAACATGACTTGTGGGTAAAGATGCGCAACCTCTGCAGAGTGTAAAACTGGTATACAAGCCGTGCTCACGGTCATGAGCAGCTCGGACCCTCGCATGATTAAATTATGGAACTTAAACTCAATTTGTCATATGCATTGCATCGCAGGTGAGGTTGTTACTTTTGTTCTACTATTTAATTTGGTTGGTATTTACTTATACTTAGTAATTGCTAATAAAATTTTGACCAACTTTAAAAGCAATGCTCAGCTCTAACCATCCTCTTTGGTAAGCCTTACACTTCACGTGAGCTCCCACCTTTGGCGAGTTCATGCACATTATTCCCCACAACTTGTTGAGCGATGAACGTATGTGAGCTCACTCTTGCTGTCTCACACCCCCCACAGGTCAAGAACAGGTACCGCAGGATGAGGCACTTGGAGGATGCTGTGATGTGTTCGTGAGAGATCTAGGCCGTCGTCTCCCAGTCAACTTTGGGTTGCTGGACCATTGTCTCCTTATATGTAATTATTTATTTTGTATAGAACTCCTATTATATAGTAAAGTTGTGACATTCGATCCTGTGCCATGATTCATCATATGTGTGAGACTTGGTCCCAGCACACCTGGTGATTATGTTCGCGCCCGGGCTTTGGACCCCTAAAACCCGGGTGTGACAGAAGTGGTATCAGAGCAATGTTGACTGTAGGACGAAACCTAGATAAAACTTGACAACCCTACTTACCTTTGCTACTCTGATTCTTTCTGAAACTTATCTCAATCTTTTCTCATCTATTTCCGCTTTACTCTGATTATTCTTACATTTTCTTTTTAAATAACAAATGCGGATTTCACACTTTGAAACCCATATCTAAAGTGGCCTTTAGAAATAGAAGACCTACTCCTAGGAACAAAAATCAAAACTATTTTTGTAAATATTCTTATGCTTGGATGTTCGTTCTTGTGATACATGTCTGATTTGGATCTTTGATTGAGTGTGATGAGTTGTGGAGTAACATCCACAATTACATCTCTATATATATATTGAAAAAAATGTTAATAAAATAACTAAACAAACTATATTATCTCTCATTAAAGTATCTAGCCTAACAATATCCATCTCATCTTAAAAGATTCTATCCTACACTCATAGATCCATCTTATCCCAAAAGATCCTAACTTATCCTAATATATCTAGCTTAGTGGATCCATCTTATCTTAAAAGATACTCTATTACCTTAGTAGATTCATCTTATCTTGAAAAAAAATTTGTGTCATCCTAATAGATCTAACTGACCTCAAAAGATTCTACCTTATCCTTATAGATTTATCTTGTTCTAATAGGCATATCTACCCCACTCTATAGTAACAACCATGATCTAGCCTAAAATAAATAGATCTTATCTAGTTATACCAATCTGATCTAGATCCCACCTAATCTAACATGAGCTAATCCAAATTGAGTTACTTAAGTAAGTTAGACATAAATTAGGCCCTGATTCTATAAACATATCTTACCCTAAATTAATACCTTGGACTAACTCGTAACCTACATCATAGGTTGCCTAATCCAGATATCCTAAAAGCAAAGTAAAACTCTGTTTAAATCTAACTACCTCATGTACCCTAGCTATCCTAGCTATAGCCATATGTCCTCAACTCGGATAGCAACTCCAGGACTGAGGGCCAAAGAAGACCAACCACGTCAAGGGAGGATAAGCACCAACTCAAGTCTTCAATGGGCAAAACGGAATCATCAGATGAGTCAAGATCCACCATCCATAATGGAATCTTTCTTTGCCCTAATCCTTATTACCGCAACCTTCTCTACTTCTGTCTAATAGCTAAACACAGTATACCCATGTGTTCCTAATCATTTCCTTATTTAAATGACTAAAAAAAGTATATAGAAAACATTTGTGCTTAAAACCATTTGAAAAAAACTTGAAGCTAAACTGCAACCAAACATTTGGCTTTCTATATTCCTTTTCTTACAAATCTCGAGGACGAGATTTCTGTTAAGGGGGTAGAATTTGTAACACCCTAAAGTTCAATATTGTGAAAGTAAGTAAAATTTCCCCAAAGATTTTAAATCAAAACACCTTTCCTTAAGAATGTTCATAATTCGAAGTAGCTACTCCCAAAATTAATATATTTTTTTTACTAAAATAAAGAGATAATTAGATAAACTAAATTATACTTGGATTGAAATTATATAGAAGAACTATGATTAAACTACTTCTTAACATATAATCTACAATATAAATTATATTTTCCTAAAAATTCATGAGATGTGAACTATTCTCTATTTCATGAATGGAACTAGGTATAAAAGAACTAAAATAAAACAAATATATATATAATATATATAATTTTGTATTCATGCTGGTGTTTTCTTGGTGCATCTAAAGAAAAAAAAGTTTGGAATTCAAACTTGAATTTGATTTGGTTTTAAATAGAAATCAGAAAATAAAAAAAAGAAAATAAAAATGCCACACCAGCGGTCACCTGGGCCGAATCTCAGCCCGCGGCCCACTCATTTTCTTTCCCCCTGCGGCCGCATGGGCCAATTCCTTGTGAGCCGGGGACAGACACCTGGGCCCCACTATCCAGCCCCTCAGCCTGCGTGCTCGCTCTCCCTTTCTCACTGCTATGTGGGCCCCCTCAGCAGTCAATCCTTCTTCCCCCCACGAGCGCTCAGGTCCGTGAGGTTCGGATCGAACTGTTGCAATCGTGTGCGGAATCCGCGGTTGAACGCCGTGATCGTCGGATTCTGGATCTTCCTCGCTTGGGATAAATACAGAACGCCTACACCGTTGCCCATCCAACAAGTTGCCGTGGGATTCCATCTAATTTCGCCTCCGTGAGATCCATGGCGGGCACTCCCTGACGCTGCTCCAAAACACGCGCTCCCGTGGACTCGGCCTCCTGGATCCGGCCTGCCTCGGGCTATAAGGCAGGACGCCGAGGTTGCCGTCTCTCCCTCCCTTCACTGTGAGCCACCCCCGATTGTGCAAAGGAGAGAGAGTTCGGGTGTGGCGTGAACTGAGTCCGGCAGCCATCCGTCGTGGGGTTACTTCGACCTCGGCCCGCCGTTGGACGACCAGCGTCCGGTGTGACTCAAAGTGATTCCTGGGTGCGCGCCCTCGTTGCTGCCAGGCCACGGCCGAGCAATTGCTCGTCGCATCGCACTCCATGGCGCATCCGCCAAACGCCCATGACCGCATTGTCCGTTGTCATGTCGATGGTAAGGAACCATTCATCTCGATCTCCGTACGATGCCTTGGGTGTAGTATCGAGGAAGTTAACCATGGGGCTTGGAATCGCGACCATGCAATGTACCGGTGGAGCTCCGCCGCATAACTGGGTTGCGTCGCCGCTCTGGGGGTCGAGGGGTAGAAGAAGGCGTCTCCACTGTGGATCTCGTAGCTAAGGGCCGAGATTGACTCACGTAGAAACGAACTCCAGCCTTCAAATCGGTGATGAATGGCTCAGATTAGAATTAGAATGTCCCTTTGTCGATTGCATCTGAGTCGTCGATCGCATGATGTGCGATCGAGATAGTATTTGGTCGTGGAGGCCTCGGGGCCATCAGATCTTGATCCGATGGTCTGTATCACGTGCGGGTTTGACTTAATGTCGATCTAATCCTGGCCTTCGATATTTGATCGGACGGCCGAGATCTAACCATACCCTTTCGCGCTGGCACTTTAATTAAAGAGCCCCTGTCCTTCTCACAAATCAACCTGCCGTCCAGTGCAGGGGGAAATGAGTCTTAAGAAATTTTATGAGTTAGACCCCGGATTCTCTGTTATTGTGTGCGCAGCCCAGAACTCGGGAAAATAGGAGAAATTAATTTAGAAAATGATTTTTAATGAGAAAATAAATGCTAGAAACTTGTATAATTCATAGAAAATTCATATTAAGTCCAAATTGATCCATTCCAGTTTCTATAATTTTGTAATACTATTGTTTATCATTTTCTCTCAATGTTTTGACATGAAAGCCATATTAAAATTGATATCCTAATTAATTTTGTACTAAACACCTAAAACCTCATAAAACCGTATCTTTTGAATCGTAGCTCCGAATTTAGTGATTCTTGTCCCCGCGATCTCGTAGCGACACGTTGATTATTATTACGCAGTTATTCTTATGTTTGGTGTAATGTTAATTTTGCCTATGCCGTGTTTGCTTGTATTACTACGACTATCGAGAGGTTACGAGCCACCCGAAGAGCAAGTTGGTACCTGGAATCTCAAGTCCCAGGCAAGTTGTGCCCTTGATCACTTCTTTTTACCCAGCCATGTTCTGATTAATCATAATGATCTGCATAGGTTAATTTTGATGGGACCCAATAGGTTACCCTAGTTTGTCTATCTTTATACCTTGTTTACCACTGAACTTTTTGGGTAGTACTTGCTAGTGCTTTATGTGGTTTTGGGTATGAAGGTACATTATTCATGATCACACTTTTATTATATGTTTATTATTACTGTTCATGATAAGATCATTATGTTAATTGGAACATGGAGCGACCACCCGGGAAAACAGTGCTACCACAAGGGTTTAATGGGACGCCCTTGGCTGATTAATTAGGAAAGCTAGTGGAAGACTACCTTACCCGAAAGGGGCAAGGGCAGTAGGGGATTGGTCAGTGTAGGGAGGTCCTTGGTTGATTTTGCTGCGATGGCGGTTAGACAAGAACCCTGCATTGGAGCTTCCTATAAACTTTAGCGGGTTTTCTGAAGCTAGTGGAACTTTGTAATGGCCTCGTAGTGTTACCCTGCCTCGCCTCCTCGGTAGAGGTGTATGGGAAGTCGCGATCCCTTGGCAGATGGGTAACATGACTTGTGGGTAAAGATGCGCAACCTCTGCAGAGTGTAAAACTGGTATACTAGCCGTGCTCACGGACATGAGCAGCTCGGACCCTCACATGATTAAATTATGGAACTTAAACTCAATTTGTCATATGCATTGCATCGCAGGTGAGGTTGTTACTTTTGTTCTACTATTTAATTGGGTTGGTATTTACTTATACTTAGTAATTGCTAATAAAATTTTGACCAACTTTAAAAGCAATGCTCAGCTCTAACCATCCTCTTTGGTAAGCCTTACACTTCACGTGAGCTCCCACCTTTGGCGAGTTCATGCACATTATTCCCCACAACTTGTTGAGTGATGAACGTATGTGAGCTCACTCTTGCTGTCTCACACCCCCCCCCCACAGGTCAAGAACAGGTACCGCAGGATGAGGCGCTTGGAGGATGCTGTGATGTGTTCGTGAGAGATCTAGGCCGTCGTCTCCCATTCAACTTTGGGTTGCTGGACCGTTGTCTCCTTATATGTAATTATTTATTTTGTATAGAACTCCTATTATATAGTAAAGTTGTGACATTCGATCCTGTGCCATGATTCATCATATGTGTGAGACTTGGTCCCAGCACACCTGGTGATTATGTTCGCGCCTGGGCTTTGGACCCCTAAAACCCAGGTGTGACGGTGTCGATGTAGGCTTGATGATCGAGGACCCTTTAACTGGTCACATGCCTCATCATGGGTAAGCTTTGCCTCGGGCAGACTAATACCAGAATAAGATAACACGCAATGGGAGTGGAGAGATGGCGAGAGTAGCATGTACCCTCCGTGGCAAGAGGCTGGACGGTGGTGTATCTGTGCTCTCGGTTGGCGTGAACCTGATCTGGTCTTAAGAACCCCGGGGGTGAGTTAACATATGCAAGG
The DNA here is from genome assembly GCA_029449295.1 of Zea luxurians. Taxonomy (NCBI): domain Eukaryota; kingdom Viridiplantae; phylum Streptophyta; class Magnoliopsida; order Poales; family Poaceae; genus Zea; species Zea luxurians. The sequence goes on along the minus strand of JAOPSE010000004.1, from coordinate 44,310,981 downwards.
GTTAAGTGCTACATATGTCGTGTGATTGGAGATCCTCAGCTGAGTATAATCGATTCGGATCGCCGTAACTTCGCGGATATGAAGACTTGGTCACTAACCTACACGTAGCATTCTAGCGAATAAGAAGGGTTGATAAGAAATTGGCTAGTATAGGTCAAGTGATTGAACTAGGATAGAAAGAACTCTAGCTTCAGGTAACTTCACTTAACCTGACAAGTAAAATTTGATTTTTAAGGATCTACTGCTAGTAAGCATTTTTGCAAACAGAGTCTTTGACTATTGATAAGCCATTCCTTGATCCCCAAAAGGCCAGCATATCCTTGAGAGTCTTTTACTTTGACGGGTAAGCCATGTGAAAGTACACTTCGTACTCAGGGCTTTGTCCCATGTTGTTTTAGGTGAGGAAGCGGCAAACTTTTGATGCTTTTGTTCAATGGTGGTGCCCAAAGAAGAAAACCAGGAGTGAAGCTTTGGGAGGAAAGGTTCCTATGTTAAACTTTTGTTTGATGGTTATCGGGAGGGGTTTTTGCCTCCATGGGTATGTAATAATAATACTCAGCACTCTTATATTTGTTTCTGGTCTGTAATATTACAACTCTCTCTTGCTTTAATATAAGGTAAGTTATTGTAATTGCTTCTGCATTTTCGTACCTCCGATGTATTGTAATATCTGTGTGACGGGTGAAACGCTCTTGGGAAAAGTAAAGAAAGCAGATACCGAACTTGTCAAGTGATTCAGGGGCACCTGCAGGGTTGTCTGAAGTCCGTCGGACAAGGACAACTGTAGGTGGGTCTAATGACTTGGGAAGTTCCGTCATAGCTGGTATCGGAGCGAAGCCCATCTCTGCAGATGTTATGAGGCATTTTTTCAAAAAGAATTTTCAAAAAGACTTATCTAGAAAATTTCTTTTCTTCTTATCTAACTACCTTCTCTACTTAAAGTCCAGATAGTAGAGTGCAATGTATAGAAGGTTGTGAATCAACTAAAGTTGATTCTATAATTATGCATGCATCATGATAAAAACTTTATTAATAAGGTGTTCCCCCTTAAGAAATGTCACCGCGCACAAGGAAAACCGCACGCAAGTCTACCGGGCCAATCGGCGTACCTCGCCATCAACTAGCCCCAAGGCATGAAGACAGTAGCAGTGGTAGTAATGATCCTATCGGAGATCTGGAGGCTCCGGTCGAGCATCTTCGAACAGAGCTCCGTCACAAGAATGAAGTATGGGTCGAGGATGGAGAGCAGATAAACGAGTTGAGAACTGATATCCGCCACTTGCAAGACCAGCTTGCTGAACGTGATTTAGCGCTCAATTGGGCTGTTAACTCGCGTTCACTTGCTTGGGCCAAGGAACCCAAAGCTCGAGCCCACGTGGAGGAGCTTAGCACCGTCATGGACCACTTGCAAGTGTATTGTAATACAATACATGAAGAAGTTCATGTATTGTATTCCCAAGTGCACCCTAACGTACCAGCGGATCCTGTCGGAATGGGAGTCGGACCATCTGGAGTAGCGAGAGAAGCAATTGGTGGTGAGCTGGACCTTTTTAGGCCCCCTCCCTCTATGAAGTTGGTTGATGAATGGTCTCCTACGCCCGACAGTGAAGCTACTAAAAGTGACAAGAAGCAAGAGTAGTATAGTGTAGAAGTAGTAGTAATGTATAATAGGTAATGTAATCCTGTTGTAAATACGAGTCTGTATCATTACCCTTCTAAGTAATGTGAAATGGATGGTTTGCTTTGGCATATTATATTTTCCAAATGTTCTTTGCCTCAGATGCTTTCCATGACTCGTGCACAGGATAGAGCGGGGACCTCCCGTGGGAGGGAAACAACTCCAAACCTGCCCCAAGTACCCCCAACATTAGCTGAGGCCATCGCTGCCTTAGTTAATGCTACAGGTGATAACACCCGCTTTCTACGGGAAATGGCGGGACAACAATTGCAACAGCAAGGCGGGCGAGCATATCTGCAAGGACCCGTGAAACATCATATTTGGATTTCTCCGAGACACGTCCTCCGTTATTTGTCAAGGCTGAAGACCCGCTTGAAGTAGATGAGTGGATCCAGGTTATCAAACAAAAGTTCGGGCTTCTCCGATGTACGGAGACTCAAAAGCCCTTATTCGCGGCACAATAGTTGCGAGGCCCTACCAGTACCTGGTGGGGAAATTATGTAGCCATTCAGTCGAATGGTCATCAAATTACCTGGGATGAGTTCTAACTGGCTTTCTGGGAGCACTATATTCCTGAAGGGGTGCTCCATATGAAACAGGAGGAGTTTATGAAGCTCAAACAAGGTGGGGATACTGTCACTCAATATCTCAACAAATTCAACCACTTGTCCTAGTATGCCATCGATCAAATTAACACGGATCTAAAGAAGAGAAATTGCTTCATGAGGGGCCTTAATGACTGAATGCAACGGAAGATGGCCACCTGCATTGATCTTTCCTACGGAAGGGCTATCAGCACAGCACTAGCAGTCAAGGCCAAATATGCAGGCTTAGGAAAATCGAAGAGCTATGGAGGCGACAGGCCCAATCAGGGGCCTGAGAAAAGACAAAGGTTGGTATCCGACCTTTTAATCCGAATCGTTCTTCACCACGTCCACCCTCCTACCCTTTCAAACAACCAGTCTTCATTCGCCCTACCACTGCCCCCACCCCAATAAATCAGCCGAGTGCCCTTGGTACTCGTTTCCCTTCCCTCCAAAGCTCTTCAATAGGCTGCTTTAACTGTGGAAAGTCCAGACATTTTATCAAGGACTGTCCATACCCGAAGTAGAATAGATCAAGTAATCAGCAGAGTTCTGGGAGTTCCGTTCAAGGAAAGGGAAATGCAGCGAATAATACCACGGGCAAGACCATGAAGAAAACCGGGCGGATTTATTATACACAAGTGGCCACAACAACAGAAGGAGAACTGGTTATGATGGGTACATTTCTCATGGCCAATCACCCTGCAGTTATTCTTTTTGATTCTGGCGCTTCACATACATTCATAAGCAAGAAATTTGTGGAGCAACATTGCATTCCATACCATGAATCAAGGGAAGGGTTTACTATTCATTCGCCTGGGGGACTAAAGAGATGGCTTACCATGTGCCCGTAACCTTGGCTAAACTTGACTTTCCTACAAACATGATTGTTCTAAAGGGCCAAGATATAGATGTAATTTTCGGCATGAATTGGTTAGCCCAGCATAAAGCAATCCTCAACACTGATCTGAGAACCATCAGGTTGAGTTATGGCCAAGCAGAGATTCTTTTATCCATCCCCGTAGCTATTCCAGCTAAACCGTATGGCAGAGTATATGAAGCCATTATACCGAAGATCCAAGATATTCCGGTAGTATGTGAGTTCCTAGACGTCTTTCCAGAAGATTTGCCCAGATTGCCTCTAGAGAGAGATGTAGAATTTGTGATTGAGTTGAAGCCCGGTACAACTCCTATTTCTAGAAGGTCATACTGAATGCCTCCAAATGAATTGGCAGAACTCAAGACCCAATTACAAGATCTACTAGAGAAAGGATTCATCCAGCCAAGCTCATTGCCATGGGGTTGTCCAGCCATCTTTGTCAAAAAGAAGGACCAAACACTTCGGATGTGCGTGGATTATAGACCCCTTAACGAGGTTACCATCAAGAATAAGTACCCTCTTCCACGGATTGATATTCTATTTGACCAACTAACTGGAGCGAGGGTCTTCTCCAAGATTTACCTTAGATTGGCTATCATCAGATCCGTATCCGGCCCAAAGATATACCAAAGACCACATTTACTATGCAGTACGGATTATTTGAATATCTGGTTATGTCTTTCAGACTAACAAATGCTCCTGCCCACTTCACATATCTCATGAACTCGGTATTCATGCCCGAGCTGGATAAATTCGTAGTGGTATTCATTGATGATATCTTAATATATTCCAAAAATGAAGAGGAGCATGCTCGACATTTATGGATCGTATTAACGCGCCTGAGGGAACATCAACTATATGCTAAGTTCAGTAAGTGCGTGTTCTGGCTGGAGGAGATCCAATTTCTGGGACATGTATTATGTGCCAAGGGGATTGCGGTAGATCCTAGCAAGGTCAAAGATATTTTGGAGTGGAAACCCCCAACCACTGTACATCAACTCCGAAGTTTCCTTGGACTGGCTGGTTATTACCGCCGATTCATTCCAGATTTTTCTAAGCTTGTGAAACCAATCACAAGTTTATTGAAGAGTGATACCAAGTTTAATTGGTCTTCAAAATGTAATGAAACCTTTGAGCAGCTGAAAGTATTATTGACCACTGCTCCAGTATTGGCTCAACCGGACATTGAAAAGCCTTTTGATGTGTATTGTGACACATCAGGAAGTGGTCTCGGTTGTGTTCTAATGCAAGAAGGTCGAGTAATAGCCTACGCTTCAAGGCAGTTGCGCCGGCATGAAGAGCATTACCCAACTCATGATCTGGAGTTAGCTGCTGTGGTTCATGCCCTAAAAATTTGGCGTCATTATCTGCTAGGGAACATCTGTCACATCTATACAGATCATAAAAGCTTAAAGTATATCTTCACCCAGTCAGAGCTGAACATGAGACAGAGGCGATGGCTCGAGCTTATCAAGGACTATGAATTGGAGATTTATTATCACCCAGGCAAGGCTAATGTAGTGGCAGATGCATTAAGTCGCAAGGCTTCTTGCCATTGTCTGACGATGAAGCCTTCTGACATTACGTTATGCCAAGAAATGGAGAAATTGAACCTGGGAATGATTCAATAGGGAATTTCAAACCACTTAAAGCTTGAGTCAATCCTCTTGCAAAGGATAATTGATGCACAAAAAAATAATGAGGGTATGAAACACATCCATGAGAAGATCAAGGCCGGAAGAGCCAAATGTTTCAGAAGAGACGATCAAGGCATTGTATGGTTTAATAACCACATAGTTGTGCCCAAGAATGATGAGATCCGCCAAAAAATTCTAGATGAAGCGCATCTTAGTCGCTATTCTATTCATCCCAGAAGCACTAAGATGTATCATGATCTAAAATAGTATTATTGGTGGACAAAGATGAAGATTGAGATTGCATGCTATGTGGCAAGATGTGACACCTACAGACGTGTCAAGGCCATACACATGAAAGCTACTGGCCCATTACAATCTTTACCTATCCCTACGTGGAAATGGGAGGATATTAGTATGGACTTCATTGTGGGTTTACCCAGGACATCAAAAGGGTATGATTCCATCTGGGTTATAATTGATCGGCTTACGAAAATTGCTCATTTTCTGTCAGTCAAAACATATTACCCGGTCCTCACATATGCGGAACTGTACATTGCTCGCATTCTCAGTTTGCACGGTGTTTCGAAAACCATAGTGTTGGATCGTAGACCTCAATTCGTATCCAAATTCTGGGAAGAACTTCATAAATCCTTGGGTACCAAATTGCTCCATAGTTCAGCCTATCATCCTCAAACCAGTGGGCAAACTGAGAGGGTAAATCAGATACTTGAAGATATGTTGTGGGCATGTGTTCTGGAATTCCCACAAAAATGGGATGATTGTTTACCATTAGCGGAGTTCTCGTACAATAATAGCTATCAAGAAAGCATCAAAATGGCACCTTTTGAAGCTTTGTACGGACGACGGTGTCGTACTCCGTTAAATTGGTCTGAACCTGGTGAAAGAAATTTCTTCAGGCCTGATATGGTAAAGGAGACAGAAGAGAGAGTTCAACGAATAATTCATATTTGAAAGAAGCTCAAGCTCGTCAGAAGAATTATGCAGACAAACACTGGATACCTTTGTACATTCTAGTTGGAGATTATGTCTACTTGAAAGTTTCACCAATGAAGGGTGTATCACGTTTCAGTGTAAAAGGGAAGCTTGCACCCCAGTACATTGGTCTTTTTCCTATTCTTGAACAATGTGGACCAGTAGCATACCGACTCCAGTTACCCAAAACCTTGTCTGCTATACATAATGTGTTCCACGTGTCTCAGTTGAAGAAGTGTCTTCGGGTTCCCGATCAAATCATTGAAGTAACGGATCTTGCCTTATAACCAGACTTGACGTATTCAGAACATCCTATTCGAGTCTTGGATCAAAAGGACAGAATTACCCGAAGAAGAACTCTCATGTTTTACAAGATACAGTGGAACCAACATACAGAAGATGAGGCTACATGGGAAACTCAAGATTTTTTAGAAAATAATTTCCCAGACTTTTTAGCCTCATGTAATTTGTAAAGTATGCATATTTGTTGTAATAAGAGGAATGAGCCCAGACCACCCCTGCTTTGTACCAAAAATAAGGAAATAAAAGTATGATGTGTTTCCTTTTCCATTACCAGCACTAGGACTTTTAATCTCGGGATGAAATTCTTTTATGGGGGGAAGGATGTAACACCCCTGGTGTTACTGCCACTAAAACTTGAGCATAACATCATAAGCATTGACATATCTTATGTTTGTCACACCTAGAATGCATTCACTAGGCAAAAGTTGATGTGACATTTTATAAGTGAAACCCTAGGGTACAGTATTTAACCCTAGATTAGGCTTAAAGGGGTAACCAAAGCCTAAACAAGAGAAAACTTCAAAACTTGATAATAATGATCATAAAATACCACCATTAATGAATTTAAGGGATATCCAAACCTTAAGAGCACCAAAAACCCTAAATGAACCCTGAGAAACCTTGGACTGGAACCCTAGGGGGGTTGTGTGCAAAATGTGCACATTTTGGACTAAAGTGCAAAAACCATGAAATTAGGGTGTCTTAACTCATATGATTCACATATGTAGAATTGCAACCTAAACCTTGAGATTTGGACCTATTTGCAAAAAAGCCCAATTTAAACTCTATTGGCCAAGTCTGAATTTCAGTGCATAGGCTCATCTTTAAAGGCTTGTATCTTCTAAGTCATAAAGTTTTTGCCCTAAGTCACCACATCAAGTTTGTAGATCTATGATAGGAGAACAAGTTTACTTAAGTGACTAAGAACTAGTACTGAACATAAATTGGAGAAAAGTGTGCCCAAAGTCGAGCTGTCAAACTGTCTTAAGTCTGAACTCAGACTGACAGGGTGATTGAGTAATCTTTGGACTGAAATTCAACCAGGATCTAGTGAGAGTTTGGCTATTGTTGCTATAGCAAGGTTGTAGATGGATCATTAGACAACAACTTTGCTATTGGTCAATCAACATGTTTCCATGAGAAATCAGGAAAAAATTGATGCCAAACTTGGACTGTCAGGCTGTCTGTAGAACCATCCCATGGTACAGTAGCTGAATCAGATCACGGATTCATTCCCCCTCACCGCCGATGACCTTTGCACCGTAATTTGCGCCGTTGCCGTGATTCGTGCGTCTGGGTTGTGGATCAAGTTCGCCAGGAAAAGATCTCATCGCGGATGGGTTAAGGTACTGTGGCTGCGCTGTCCCACGGTTCCCCGCACCGGTGACATGGCCTTACGGCCGTCACCAGAATCCGTGATACTCACCGTAGTTGTGCCACGCCTCCAGCCTTTAACCGCGCCACCGTAACTCACGTCAGCCATTCGATCATCACCGGTGAGTCTACCACGGTATACTCCACGAATCCACTACGCCAGTAACCCCTGTTATCTCCGACCGCCGCGCATCTCAATCCAAATTCACTGACCATCGCTCTTGCCTACTATAAATTGAGCCCTCCGTGAACTCTGTAGGGTAATCACCCATCCACAGCACCCACGCTTGCCTCCAATCATTTACCAGAGATCGTGAATTGCTCATTGCCCTCAATCTCGATTTCTGCACCGTAAAAACACCTCGCCGTGGCCAGCTTGCTCCAGGTTAGTTCAAGCTCTCTGGTTAGATGTTCTAGTCTCCTTAAGACCTCCTAATGCTGTTCGACCCCTCTGATTGAACTAAACCGCCCTAGATCACCGAGAACGCCCATGTTCATCCATTGTCCGTGTTGTCTTAGTGGACAGGATGATTTAGAGTCTCATTAGTGAAATTGAGTGAGGGGAAATGGTTAGGAGGGATACAATTTGGTGTCTGCCACACGGGAGCACCGGTCTTTGCGTGATCCGGGCAGTCTAGACTCACCGGTTCTCGGGTCTCCGCCGTGCAACGTCGTAGACTAGGCGCTGTAAAGAATTAGAAGTTCAGGGGTCTAACTGTAACTGTCAGCGACTCATAAGAATAGTGCGGTGAACACTGTTTGGGTTATTTAAAACAACGGGGGTCTATTCGCAAAGTATGCACGCAGGCACGCTTCTGCCTGTGATGGGCTGACTTGGGCCGGTTTTGGTCCAATACTGTTCATGTCTTTTCTTTTTCCTTTTCTACCAGAGCTAAAGAAATTCTAGAAAATTGTAAAAAAATGATAAAAATACAAGACCAATTTTGCTAGGCTTCTAATTTCCTATAGTATTTAATAAAAATAGTTTCATGATTTTTAGTCCAAATAGGAAATTATAGAGCATTTAAAACAGCCAAAAACCATGCTTCTGGATTTTTAGGGAATAAATAATGAATCCAAAATTCACTAAACTTCTATGGTAAACTCTAAATAATAGTTAGAAGCCTTGAGTAAAGTTTGATATTATTTGGACCATGTTTGATACTTAGAACCCAAAACCCTAGTTCCCCCCTGCCCTATGAACTTCACTATAGACTCCGAAAACCCTAAGTTCTCGGAAATCTGTGAAGGAAAGTTGTATTCAAGACTTTAAATAATAAACTTTTATTATCTTTGCACCCTCATGAGCATTACATGGGCATTCATTATTATGTATGGCTATATTTAGAAAACGAAGAGGAAGTAGAAGTCGAAGAAGCGAAGACTTCACCACCACCTGAGGAACATCAGGCAGGAAACTGTTTTTATTTTGATATCTACGGAACAGAGCATGATTCACCAGTAAAACAAGGCAAGCCCCGGTGCATTTGCCCCCTCCTTGATGCTTTTAAAATCTTTCTCACTTACTTGATGCATTAGGTAATAGGAGTTGTGTGCTAAACCAATTCCTGCATTTCCTTCCTTGAAGTTGATTACCTTAGTTCCCTGTTTTACAAAAAAGATTTTTCTTATGCTTAGCATTGCTCTAGAAAAACAAAGCATTTTGTTTTCACAAAAGATGATGCTTCAACATGGGTGGGATGTTTTCGAAAATTAAACATGATGGTGGATCCATCATGGCCATGATGGGTTCAACATCGGAAAAGATGTACCTCTGCCAGGTACCAAACTTTGGGTTGAAATGATAAAGCTGAGACTGGGTGGGTGACTTGCACGAGAAAGAGAGTCTCAGTGTAGTGTCTCTGTCTGAGTCGATTAAGGACCGTGTCGATGTAGGCTTGATGATCGAGGACCCTTTAATTGGTCACGTGCCTCATCATGGGTAAGCTTTGCCTCGGGCAGACTAATACCAGAATAAGATAACACGCAATGGGAGTGGAGAGATGGCGAGAGTAGCGTGTACCCTCCGTGGCAAGAGGCTGGACGGTGGTGTATCTGTGCTCTCGGTTAGCGTGAACCTGATCTGGTCTTAAGAACCTCGGTGGTGAGTTGACATATGCAAGGGTTAAGTGCTACATATGTTGTTTGATTGGAGATCCTCAGCTGAGTATAATCGATTCGGATCACCGTAACTTCGCGGATATGAAGACTTGGTCACTGACCTACATGTAGCATTCTAGCGAATAAGAAGGGTTGATAAGAAATTGGCTAGTATAGGTCAAGTGATTGAACGAGGATAGAAAGAACTCTAGCTTTAGGTAGCTTCACTTAACCTGATAAGTAAAATTTGATTTTTAAGGATCTAGTGTTAGTAAGCATTTCTGCAAACAGAGTCTTTGACTATTGATAAGCCATTCCTTGATCCCCAAAAGGCCAGCATATCCTTGAGAGTCTTTTACTTTGACGGGTAAGTCTTGCGAAAGTACACTTCGTACTCATGGCTTTGTCCCATGTTGTTTTAGGTGAGGAACGGCAAACTTTTGCTGCTTTTGTTCAAAGGTGGTGCCCAAAGAAGAAAACCAGGAGTGAAGCTTCGGGAGGAAAGGATCCTCCGTTAAAACTTTTGTTTGATGGTTATCGGGAGGGGTTTTTGCCTCCCTGGGTATGTAATAATAATACTCAGCACTGTTATATTTGTTTCTGGTCTGTAATATTACAACTCTCTCTTACTTTAATATAAGGTAAGTTATTGTAATTGCTTCCGCATTTTCGTACCTCCGATGTATTGTAATATCTACGTGACGGGTGAAACGCTCTTGGAAAAAGTAAAGAAAGCAGATACCGAACTTGTTAAGTGATTCAGGGGCACCTGCAGGGTTGTCTGAAGTCCATTGGACAAGGAAAACTGTAGGTGGGCCTAATGACTTGGGAAGTTCCGTCACATCATCTGCTATATGCAAACAATGTGATGCTCTATTCTAGTTGCCCTAAAGTCTCGCTCGAGTCTTTCTCTCAAATTGTGCTCAAAGAAAAACTGTTGGATCAGAAAGATGATTTGGATATCATGCTCTGAAATCTATAAAGTTCAAAAGATCTCTGTTAAGGATTATAACACTTGTACACTCTTGTAGTATGATGAAGCTAGGAGAAATCTAAAACCATCCTTGTTCCTTGACTAATCTTATCTTGGAAATCAAAAAGTTGTGTTAGCTCTTTATCTTAATGTCATGTAAGCCTTTTAGGTAGTCTGTCTCACTAACTCTTTTACCCTCTGACTAGATGATGAATCCTAATGGAAATGAAGTAAATGGTGCCAACGACAATATTCCTAACTTAACAACTATGAACGAGAAAAATGAGTCAAAGAGATATTCGATAAATGGAATGAAGAACAACAAAAGGAACAGAAAAATGTTTGGATACATGATTAGTCCACCTCAACCACAAGAAAAAGCCACAAAACACATGGATACCCAAAAAGAAGAATCAAGTCAAGCTCAGCTATAGAGATACAGACACCCAGTCAACCCTCACCCCCTATTGGTCAAGCAAAGTTGACTCGCAAAGAACTCAAAGCAAGAGGTGCTTGCTACTACTGCAAAAATGGACATATTATTCGTGAATGTCCTAAGAAGCGTCTAGACCGACTAGAGAAGAAAGCTGACAAGCATGACCTAAGCAATAATTCAGAAGACCAACCATTTTATAAGTACGATAATGAAGGTTGCTTGATTAGTATACATTGCGGAGCAAAGAAGTAAGGAAGTTCCTTAATATTAGAAGAGTTCAATGTGAACTAAGAACCTACAAATGACCATGTATCTCCTTTGCTGTCGTGCTAGCCTTCCTTAATCTCGAGGACGAGATTCTTTTTAAGTGGGGTAGGTTTGTAACACTATAAAAATCATCAAATAAATATAATACATTTAGTTATTAATGGTAGTTATGGTAATAAATTTTTCTTTTAAGTGTTTGTTATTTATTTGCACTTAGAATGATTTTTGATTGCTCATAATTGATTTTTGGATATTGAATAACATTTCTTGTTAAATAAAAATCTTAGTAAATAATATATATAATAATTATTAGTCCAAAATAAATATTTTATTTATAAATAATTTAGGTTTAATTATTATAAATTTTAGGGTTATTTAAAAAAAATTGAATTTAGAAAAGGAAATATAAAAAAAACCTAACTAACCCTAACCCTAACGGCCCATTAGGCCCAACAAGCAGCCACGCGCGCGCCTTGACCTAGCCGGCCGCCGCCGCTCCCCTGCCTCCCCCTGCACAGCCGCCGCCCCCTGGACCCCACCCTTTCTCTCTCTCCTCTTTCCCCTTGCTTCCCTTCCCCACGCGCAGGAACCCGAGCAGCTGAGCATGCTCTGCCCAACCCCGAGCTCCTACCTAGCCGCCCGCAAGACCGACCCCGACACGCCCGCCGAAGCCCGACCGCGCCCCGTGCAGACCGATGCGCCAGGCCGACCGTGACCCGCCCGCGCCAAGCTGCCAGGAAGCCGTCGCCAGCCCAACCCTGACCGGCCGAGCAACACCACCCAAGCGCCGCACCAGGACGCCAAGACCCCGACCGAGCAACTCGCGCCGCGACCGTCCGTTTCTCCTTCGTTAATGGAATGTCAAAGCAGCCGTTTCTCCCTCTCTCTCCCTCCATTCAAGCTCTATGAACACCATCAATGGTGCCTTAAACCCGTCAGCCGCCCTTTACTCTCCCTCCCCCAGCTGCCCTCTCATCTCCTCCCTCTCCTCTATAAAAATCGAGCCGTTTCTCCCTCTCTCTCCCTACCCGAGCTCTCCCCCCTCTCCCACTCTCTTGCTCACTGTCAACCGAACCATCTGCCATGTTGTCCGTGGAGCCTCGCCGGAGCTTGTGCCTCGCCAGAGACATGCCCGAACCCCATCCAAGCCTCGCCGATCCCGCTGTGCCAAACCTTCGCCTAGTCGCGCGCTCGAGCCCGTGCGCCGTCGTCCGTTCACCCAAGGTTGAAGACAACTCGTTAATTTATTTTCTAAAACATGTTTTGAATTTTGTGAATTATTGTTGTAATATTGAGATGATTTGACGATTCACGTGTATGATTTTAGAGATTTCGATGTATACGTATAGCCAAAATCGAACCCGGGACAATGCTTTGAATATGTGTATCTCTACTACTCTATATGTCTCTAACGAGGGCATCCACAGGCTTCACCGTGCCCCTGCCAGTGCGGACCACGCCTTTGCTCGCGATGCCCTTACCCTGCTCGCGTCCGCCGCCATGGCCGCCGCATCATCCCCGCCTTCCCCCCCCCCGCCTATCCCCTCCTGTCATCCCGCCTCCCCCCACGCTGCACACAACCCGCTATCCACTCTCCTGCCACATCCCCGCAGCCGTCATACGCGCCCCGCTCGCCCGAGATCCGCTGCAACAAATGATTTCACCCCCGCTCGCCCGACAACGTTCGCAGATCTCACCCACGCCCGTAGATCTCGCCCAACCCCCGTCGTGTCCTTGCCCCCATCCAAGTATCTCGCCCCCACGAACGTGCAGGCACCGTCGTGCCCTCGCCGGCCACGCTCACGGATCTCAGCCACGCCTGCCAATCTTGCCATGCCCCGTCGTGCCCCCGCTCGCGATTGCCGTTCGACAATCTCGCCCGCAAGATGCGCTGTGGCCCCCCTAACCCAAGAGAGGCATGGCAACATGGAGCTAGATGGGCGCTGTTGTGAGGTTGTCCTTGACGAGAGGGCAGGGGCTGGGAGATCGGTTTTCGATGGGGGAGCCAGCGCAGTGGCTACCGGGGCGGAGGTAGCAGTCGTGGAGGAAACGAAAGTGGGGGCACCGACTGACGTGGTGGCGCATACCATGGCCAATGGCGGGGAGGATGCGTTGTGGATGGAGGCTGGTTGTACCTATTCCGATCCAACCTATTTGGGATGCAGTACTCGTGCAAGCGCTACTTCGTGCTCGAGGACGCCGCGCTCCGCTTCTTCAAGTCCGCGCCGTCCTCTAAGCGCGAGGTACCCTATTGCCACCACTAAATAACTATAGGCCCCCTCTAATCTTGTTTCGTTGTTTTCCCCTGATCCGTAATTTGATTTAGTTTTTTTTGTTCTCTGTAATTTGATTTTGGATAGTGAAGATAAACTGATGCATAATCCAGCACTTGATCCGAAGCCGGCTTCTGTCGAGCAAATGATGCACAGACATCTCTGTATCTATGTCCTTAACATCTTGTAATCATTTTGACCATTGTTTTCTATTCTTGTGCTGTTGAATTGCATCTATGTATTTTTCTTTGTAGTATCTGATGGCGAAACCTCGAAACAATCTTAGGACACCTTTGGACACATTGCTAGCAGCACTTTGAGTGATAAGTATATTATTTTCTGATGATACTGCAATTATGCTTCAATTCTGCCTTTTATTTATGTTGTTAGGTATTTTCTGTTCTTTATCATTGTTTGCTCTAGGCAGTTTCTTTATAACATTGCACTAGCATTTAATCCATACGTGAGCCAATGATGATTAGCTATACATCTGGAGTTACTTACGAAGAAAATCGTCTGGCTTGCTGAGGCTGAAGTATATGTATTGTACATCTCTTTTGCTCATGTACTCATGATAGTTTAATCTTATTATGTAGGCGCAGTTGTAGTTCCAATGATGATTTCAAGACCTAGCAATAGGAAGTGTCGTTTGTCACTGTAAACAGCAGCTGCTTCTTTCTGCTTCATGTGTCTATCTCTTGATCATAACCAATTTGGTCTAGGATACAACCCCATCTGTAGTTGTTGGATTCAGCTGTGGTGTGATTTAAATAGTATCTATATGAATTACTTGTTAGCTTATTCAACACATTTTAGTTTACGAATTGAATGTCTTGAAATTTGGGCCTGATGCCACGTCTCTATTAGCCATACCAGAGATGCTATGATTATGCCAGAACAAAGTTGTTCCAACATTTCACATGTTGATAGGATCCTGGGGATTGCTTCTATGTGTCCACAAAGTCGGTTAGTGTGATTACATTTTCCTGCACGTAGACTATTTTTAATTTGTTTGCATTGTGTATAGGTTTGTTTCTCAACATTTTCAGTAGCCCTCCAATAGCTTTTGCCCTACCAGACTTGAGAGCTACTGCTATTAATTCCTTGGATGTATGAGCCATTCATATTTGAGTGTAACCTTTTTTTCTTCCCTAAGTGTTCCATTCATTGTTTGTCAGATTTTGATTGCAAATGATGATGAAATCTAGGCTTGTGAGGCTTGAGAGCTAATGCTGCTAATTCCTTCCAAGCCTAGCTACAACTAGATTAATCTCACCAATGAAAGGTACTTGCCCTGATTGATTTTGTCTGTTATTATTACACAATTTTCTATGATTTTTTCCCTATCTTGAGCTTATGTTTTGCCTTTGCAGAATATCTTTTTTATGCCTAAGAAGTGAAGCTACAACATGCTAGAGCTATTGTGCTCGTGGCAAGACGAACCCTTCTTCTGTGATGGTGGAATCCAACCCGTTCCCCGCATTCTATGGCATCCTTACGAAGTTATGTTGCTAGATGGCTAATGCAACGATATGCATCTTACTGTGCAAGGAGCAGCACCTGGAGGCTATCCAAGTTGGACCAGTGCGTGCAACTGAAGCTCACGGCGGCGCTCGCCGACCTCGACTCGTCGAACAATTGGTGGGCAAGCCAGTTGCCACGCTCGGGGTTGACATCTTCCAGCGGTTGCTCTCCATGTTCAAGAACAATGGGCTCAAGCAGGAGATGGTGACACAGATCCCCATCAACTACGTGCAAAGCTCGCAGCATGGGTTCATGGCCAAAGACGTGCACAGGTATGTATGCCAAGTGCGGACTGGTTAAGGACGCCCGTAATGTATTTCATGGAATGCATGAGAGAAACGTTGTTTGTTGGACATCAACGATTTCTAGGTGTAGACTCATACGCTAGCAAGTACCCTTGAGCCATATCCACATCCAATACAAGAGAATGAGGATAATACAATGCCAAAATCACAAGTTAACAATAGAAAGAGCAAAAGAGGGATGAAATTTGATTACAAAATTGTGGAATAACTTGGAACAATTATTAATGTGATTTCTTTTTGAGAGAAAATAATCTTTTCTCGTAGTTTGAATTGTTGTTGGTCAAAAGATGTACCTATGTTCTTGAAAGTCTGCATGCTATCCTTCATGAGACAAGAGGCGTGAGACACTGGCGACAGGGCTGATGGGGGATGTGGATAGCAATGGAGGCAATGATGATCTCTTCGCCATCTCCTGACAGATGGGATTCTAGGTGAGCACTGTTGCCTCGGCCTCGGTGACACCGAGGACCACCACACACCACCAGCAGTATTACTCATGCCAATCACTACATGTGAGTACACTACCGAACACCAATCTTGCTTAATTGTTGTGTGTTTTGTCTTTGTTTTTTTTTGAGTAGGTGGCTTTCATCTATTTCATGCATGTATTTCTCGACACAATTTAGATGCATAGTCTAGAGAATCTGATTTTATTCTTGTTCTAAATATTGAATTTGATGGAACATAACAAGACCTTGCTATGTTGCCCTTATCCAAATTGATCATAAGTTAATTTTAACATCATAAAAAAATATCTGATTTACAGATGTCCAGCCAAAACAAACCACCAAGAAAATATTGCACATATTATCCTTCCATCTAATCTAGGTTGGTGGGCGCTACCGCTTCCCTCCCTGTCGATGCCATCTCCTCCTAGCCCCAGATTGCATCTGCCTCTTCTTCCTCTGGTTCTTTCGGCTCGGGCAGAATGCCTCTTTTTCTTCTTCTTCTTACTCGCAGGCTGCGGGCTTATGCTCAAAGGCACAATATTTACGCTCGGAGTGGCTTCATTACAGGAGACAGGGGATTTCTTCTTGCCCTTTTCCTCACCCTGCAGCTGTGGAATACCGGGGTCGGCCTGGATTTGCTCGAGAGTGAGAGGAGGGCGTAACAGTGTGAAGGAGGAGCGGGGGACAATATGGCTTCGGAAATGGTGAAGGCAGCGACGAGCGACAAGCTCAAGGAGATGGATTGGTCAAAGAACATCGAAATCTGCGAGCTCGTGGTGCAGGATCCTAGGAATGCTTGCCATCCCCCCTCCTGTTTTTTCCCTTTCGAAACCATTGGTTACCGAGTAGCATTGCAACTTTTGCTGGCTGAAGCATGTGACGATGAATTCGCCCTTACCATCACGATTTCTTTCCAGTGTACAACAAATCGATCTGGGAGCGATATCAGTTTCTCGTTGCCAGTTGGCTATGATTTTTTTTCTTGTTGCACATAAGTCGTGGCTCGTGGGCATGCCATTTGGAAATGGGTGTTTTTTATTCACTTGAATTATGTGTTGATTTTCTGTTTCCTGTCACTGCCACCAGGAAAGTGAAGGATGTGATCAAGTCTATAAAGAAGTGTATAGGGAGCAGGAGCAAGACCACTCAACTCTTTGCTGTTATGGTGAGTTGTTTTCACAGAAGCAGCCCTCCTCGATCCTGATTCCACCATCAACTATTCAACTGGTGCGCTATAGTTATCTAGATGACTATGATAGACACATGAACACGTTTGTTCTTTATTTGATCATGGATCATAGACATGTAAAGAGGAATGGCGACCTATACTTTTTGCTCACGCAGCCACCCACAATGGAAAAGTCGATGAAGGAAAAAAGAGCCACTCTTGCTAATGTTTACTGTTCATTTAATGTAAAAGGGGGCATGGAAGTACTTCACACGTTTTCTTGTCTACTGGGATGATTTTGTGCTTTATTTATGTCTTGAATTTTTTAAACTCTTATTTTATGTCTTGGTCCTGATGTCGTTGTACCTAAATGTCCTATCATTTCTCATCTTTTTTAAATTAATTAGCTCACATTACATAATGTGCGAATGTGTTTTTATGGTTAAGCTATAGTCTTGATTCTGATTCTCTTCTATTTGTTTCAGCTATTGGAGATGCTTCTGAATAATTGCGGAGAGCCTGTCCATAGGCAGGTCATTTATAATGGCCTTCTTCCAATTCTTGTGAAGATAGTGAAGAAAAAGGTAACTTATTTTTCACTGAATTTATTATGGCAATTGTGAAACCTGTTCTCATTTGGAACTTCACCAATTGGTCTTGACGTAACACACTACCTTGGTTGCAGACGGATTTACCAGTTCGAGAAAAAATATTTCTTCTGTTAGATGCAACACAAACATCCCTTGGTGGAGCTAAAGCAAGGTTCCCTCAGTACTATGAGGCATACTATGAGTTGGTGGTAGGTATCATATTTGCAGCTAAGAATTTTCCTTGATTCCCTTTGTTTATTCCCATGTATTTGTGTTGAGAATTTTGGTAGCGCTATGTTTAACTGTTGGTGCGTTTATTCCTTTTACTAGAAGTTTTTTTCCTGCTCAACTGAAACACATGTGCAAATTGTTTGTCAATTTATTTGTAAATATATGAAGACTCATAAAAATGTTGTACATACTTCTGTGGTGCTTTTGTTTACTTGGTGGTTGCAAGATTTATTCCTTAACCACTTCTATGGCTCCAATATCTGCAGCACATTCCTCCTCTTGACCACATTATTTTGTTGTTAGCTTACAATAGAAAGTAGCTGTTTTTGGTTCGTGCAGTGTTTATTATGATATATAACTGAAGCTATCATTTATCTTGCCTCCATAGTCTGCTGGTGTGAAATTTTCAAATCGGCCAAATGTTCTTGTCACACGAGCAGAAGTGCCAGTCCTAGAAACGATAACATAACCAAATAATGAAAGTTTATTGGCCCAATTGACTGAAGCTCAACAGGAAGTGCACACTCAGCCTGTTCCTGATGCAAGGTACTTTCTTAGCATTGAAATGCTAATTTTGAACTGTGTGGTACACTTCAATCTACTCGCATCTCGAGCTTTTTTTGAAATTTTGGTGCCTCTATTCGTTTTGGTTTGTATGTCCTGTTATTGTTGCAAGGTTAACTAGCTTATTAACATACTAACATGTCAAAAAGTTTGTACTGCTCATTTTTTCTATTTTTTCTGGTCAATAGATTTTTGGTGAACATGCCTGGATGCTACATTGCTAATTTGCTATGAGTCACTATGATGATATATTGCATGTGGCAATGCCATATGGTTGAATAACCATTAGTACATAGTTTGTTTTAGCTTTTGATTTACTTTTGCAATTGCAGTGTCACTTGGTCATGTTATGTGTTGTTATCTTTTTTCTATTCCATGATATTTATACATCATCATACATCTCTTCTTGGGGGAACCTATGACATGATGACCTCAGGATGCCATAGTTAGCATTTGTGATACACTAATACCTTCCATTATTGTTTTAATACTTAGGATAATATAACTGGATCTAGATGCGGCAAATTTTTCCTCGTCCTTATGGACTGTAATTCATATGTTCTAATAGCGTATTTTGCTACAACTATTATCATGACATCCTTAAAAAATATGAAACTATTATCCATTGTTGGTTGTGCATATATCTTGAGTCTGAGTTGTTCTCTTATGATTTTAGAAAGAAAGAACTGTAGTATGGATATTTTAGCAGCTACATGCAACACATGAGGCATAAGACAAGCCTCACCTGCTCATTATGGCCATAAGCCATCCTCTGTTCCATTCGTTGGCAAATCACATCAAATGGGCTTGAGCAACGTGTAGGAATTTGAGTCTCTTCGTGCAGTCCCAATAACCTACTCATGCATGATTGTGTTTTGTCAGTTCTAAAATACAACTATAGCATTCATGCTTCCTGTTTCTATTATTCCTAAATTATTCTTTGCCAGGGGGTTCTTTAACATATTAACTTGATGGCATTATTTATATTGCACTACAGCAGTTCATAAAAGATGTGGATTTTGTAGCACAGGATCAGGACTAACTTGATGGTTTTGACTATCTTAACAGCTATTTCCGTATCTTTGAAATGCCCCAACTTTAGCAGTCTGGCAATCAATTCATCATCATATCCACCAGAGGCTTCAATATCAAAGTCTGTGTTAGTTGTGGAGATATTATTAAGTAGTTCATCGAGGAAACCCTTATGTGTTGGGCGATTAGTATCTTCCAGCAGTGGATGATTTGCAGTATCAAAGAACCCAATTTTCGCCAGGGTTGCATACCTATAACAATATAACACATATGTACATAAGTTATTGTGTTATTATACGGTTCTGTTGCAACGCACGGGCGTTCACCTAGTGATTTTATAATTTTAAAAATGAGTATGGTCACTATTCACCACCTCAGTGATTTTCATACTAGAAAACGTTTACAGATTTGATTTCGCTTTTAGTGTGTGTAGCAATAATTGGTTAATATTGGTATAAGTATAATTTTAGTAATATAAGAAATTGAAATAGGAATTAAGCCACGTATTTCCGGTCAAATGAAGATATAGATTTTACTAGTAATAATAAATGTATTCATAAGTATAGCACTTAATGACTTAGAATTAGTAAGATATTTATCTAGGTCATAATAACCATGAATATGTTATTAAAAGTCCCATTTTGTGATCTACATTAATGCTTAGAATATTAATGAAAGGTGATTTAGAAATAAACATTGTAACGATATGTATAAATTCTATTTAGGAAAGAAAGGATAAAAACCGAAAGAATAGAATTTTATATTAATATTAAAATGACTTAATTAGGCGCTCATACTTTTCTAATAAAGAAATTGATAGTTATGTTGGTAAACATATGTTTCTTACTAAAGAATTAGATAATTTGTTTCTAATTTTAAAAAGACCTTTTTAATAGATATCCTGTTTTTGATTTACCAAGGTTCGTTATAGATGTTTAAGTATAGCCGTATTAAATAGAAACTTAAAAGAATGTGTAGACCATATGTTTCTTAATAAATAAAAGATAAATATATGTCCAATTAATAGATTATTTATATTTTCTTAATTAAAAGATAACAAAGGTCATTTCTTTTATAAACTAAAATGATAGTTTATACATAATTTCCTTTCTAATGAATTAGATCATTTGTTCCTACAATAGAATTAAAGATAATTAGTAGATTAATTATCCTTTATCATAATTTATTAATCAAACTGATAGTCAATTTGTTCTTAACTAAATTTATGGCATGATTAATGATTTCATAGAATTTAGTCCACATTATATACAAATAACTTGGTTTTTCCTAAATGATAAAAAAAAGTAATAAGAGTTAAGTTCTTTTATAACTTAAAATGTTATTTATATATTGACTTCGAATATAATAATATAGGCTATGTGTTTTCTAATAAAAATAAAAGATAGTTATTTGTTTATTATCATTTGCATGAAAATCCACTTAAAAGCATATATCATAGCTTTTCATAAATAGGTGTTTTACAATAACGATCTTTTTATATAAAACCTATTTAGACTTATATCTTAGTTTATCATAAGTGAATGTTTAACAATGATTTATAAGATGTTCCATAATGCTTCTAAAATTAATAACGTATTTTGTAGCTCATTAACCTTAGATATATAACATATATCTTTTCTAAAAGGTTAAAATGTTTAATATGGTTATAATGTGTTTTTCCATCTTATGAACCCTTAATCTTAGACATATCACATATGACGTTTTATAAAAGATTAAATTGGTGAACCTAATATTTGTATATTTCAATTAACATATTTTTAAGCTCATGTCTTGTTTTATAAAGTATAGATCACACATTTTTAAAAAGAATACCCTCTTATTATAACCATTACTTGCGACGTTTTCGAAAAACGAACGCTCTTTTCGTTAGGCTTTCTTTTAGCTTTACGTATGGTGAATGTTGTATGTTATTGAGTGGTGTTTGTTCTTCTTGTTTGTTTGTGTGATATTCAGTGGTTGATCTAGTAGTTAAGAATCAATATCTATTCCTATCCGTGGAAGAACTTCAAGTTTTCAATAAGCAAGGCAAATGGACTTCTCCCTCTGCGTACTCTATTTGATCCCAAACAATACATTTAATAAAGTTTATTCTTAGATATATATGCATAATTTGATGGGTTACCTATTCGGATACACCTAACCTTTTCAACCATATTCCTTGATCAAACTTGGGTATTATACTTTACCTTCGTAGCTATGCGATTGCTACAACTTAACTTTATGCAGTCACTCCTGTTATGATATTAATGTTCTAAATGGTAAGTTTACATTATTGTTGTTAACCCGATAGTTAAACAAGATTATTGCATATTAATTGGAACATGGTGTGACCACCCGGGAAAATAGTGCTACCATAAGAACTATCATGGCTCTGGTCTTGGCTAAATAACTAGGGAAATCTTATGTTGGGTGCTGGTCGTGGTCGACCGAAATGGGGGCATCTGGCAAGCGCTTATATTCCGGCTCAGGCAGATTGGATACAGGCATAGTTCCCAAAGCTTTACTCTACAGTCTGGTCTATAAGTTGGTTACGTTAGGTGTGCTTTATGCAGTTTGACCATTTCCAGCATTTGCGCAATGAGGACTCTAGGGAGAAGCCTCGTAGTGAGACCCTAGCCATTCACCTCGAAAGTGAATACGGGTCTAGCTAACCCAGGCTAGAAGGGAATCGTGACTCATGGGTAAAGATGCGCCACCTCTGCAGAGTGTAAAACTGATATATCAGTCGTGCTCACGGTTATGAGCTGGCTAGACTCCTCATATGATAATTGAACTTGAAGATGGAAATAAATCGAGATCCAATGATCTACCAATGGTTTGCTTAAGTGGTTTCACTAAAGTGTTTTTGATATACTCTTATGCCTTTGTTTAATGGGAATACTCGGGATTCACACTTATTAGTAAGACAGGTGTTGTTAATAAAATGTTGACCAACTAAAATGCCTACTCCTCAACCGTGGCCTCACCTTGTTAAACTTGCATTAATTTTCCCCCACTTGCTGAGCCCCGACCATAAGTGAGCTCACCCTTGCTTAATTTTGATCAGAAGTTTGTAGATGAAGTTATGATACTGAGCTCCATGGATGCTAGTCTAGTGATACCCTGGGTCATCTTCCTATGGATGGATGTCCATGTTTCGCTGTACATTGATGAATAAAGGTTAAAACATTATGTCTGTTCGAAGTGTAATATGTTAATATAATCGTTATTTACGCTTTTATGCATTGTTCTTTTGATATATTACACTTGTGACGTCAACATATGTGTGGAAATAGATCCTGGCACACATATGCGATGCACCCGACTCTGCCCCAGAACCGGGTGTGACAGAAGTGGTATCAAAGCAATGTGACCGTACGTCGCTAGATTAGTTAGAAATGGAGATCCCAGCCAGTCGTTCAAAACTTGACTTAATTGTCTCCATAAAAACTTACTTTATATATCAGAAGGTTCTAATGAGAAGCATTGCAAGATGATCAAGCTAGGACTGCAGAACTTGAAGTGAAGTTGCCAGAAGAAACTTTTTCAAAGCTATCGATGATGCCCTATTCTCTGTCGTATCCCCACTCCGGAAGAAGTTTTGCTATGGATTCTTTGGATCTATTACCAGATTTCTTGGTTAGGTTGATAGCATTGTTCTTTAGTATTAAGATTTTCGACTAGATCGGTAAGGGCAATATTATATTAAATTATAGTGGTTTTCTAATCCCTAATATTGCTATATAACCCTTGACTTCTTATACTATTGTTGTCTTACCATTGTATTGCCACCCTTGCGCAATATCTACCTTGATATATTGAATTCTTTGTCTCCCTACTCCTACTTGAAAATGCCTCTCTATTTTGTCTTCTTGATAAAGCTTTCTCCCTAACTCACTTCATATCCTTAGTTGTATCATTTATCCTCACTTTAATAGTTCATGGTTATCTTATTTCTCTCTTGGCCACCAACAAAAATGTCTTGTCTAACTCCTTGATAATTCTTACCCAACTTGTTAATTTCATAATAACCTTCTTATTTCAACCCTTGCCTCACCTTCTGTTTTGGTTGAATGAGTAGAATTGGATATTGTTGTGCTGGTATGCTTGAGTTCATTGTCCTTTGTGTTCATGTTTGATTTGCTTCTTTGAAATGATTGTTGGTGTATTGTGTGACTTTTGTCCACAATTGCATCAGTTAGCTAGGTAAAACCTTAGATAGATGGGTTTTCTCTACTCTCTATAATCTGTCTTTGCTCAACCCTTTCGTCCCTTCCATTCTTCCATACCCATACAGATGTTAGACCTTGGAATGTCAACTACAAGTGATGTCACTAAATGCAAAGAATGTGGTGTGTTGGCAAGCCAAAACAACACTATAAATAAAATAGCTGATGAACAGACATTCAAGACACAAAAGGATGCACAACCAAACCAACAGACAAGTGACCTTAGAACATGTTGTTGTTGTGAGTACTATGGAATTCCTTATCGCTAAATCAATGCAAACGAAAGTGAAACTACAAAACAGAAGAACCAGATTTTATTTTATAGCATTGAAAGACAGATGTCTCCCCAAGAACATCTAATAGCAGATTCTCACATACCTAATGCACTGTCAGTTGATGAATTGCAAAGTATTCCAAAAAGGAAACATCACAAGGATGCCCAACCCCAAGAAGAAACACAAGAGTGTTACATTGATGGATGGACTATTACTTGCACACAATTTCAGCCTCATGGTCGCATTAGGTCCAAGAAACAAAAAGGGAAACATGGAAAAAGTCAAGAAATAACTTCAAGAAAAGCTTGCTATCAATGTGGATGTGAAGGTCATTACTTCCGTAACTGTCCTAAGAAAAGTTCACTACAGATCACCTCTGAGATGAAGCTATCTTAGTCTTTAGACGTGGAATATGAACAGAAATGCACAAAAAATCCTACCAACAATGTAAAGACAACTCTACCATGTAACTTATCAAGTCGTGCTTGCTTTGGCTGTGGTGATATCGACCATCTTCTTAATAGTTGCCCTAAGAAAGATGTGGAGATCAATAAGGTCCAAAAGAAAAGACAACACCCTCAAACTCATGCATCAGCGAAGAATTAACAATGGAAAAAGTCCATAGGAAGGATAAGTTATGCAGTGACCGGAACCATTCCATATGATAATGCAATAATTTTTTGAACACTGGACATTCACACAACCATCGCCACCGTGTTGTATGAACCTCGTACAACACATTCTTTTATCAGTGCCCAGTTTGCAACAAAGTATGGTATCTTTAAGTGTCCCTTGAAATCGAGGATGACCATCAGTGCACCCAAAACAAAAATGTTAGTAAACTACATATGTCCAAATGTAAGTGTTAACATCAATGGGATAGATTTTCTAGCTGATCTTATAGTGATAGAATCAATGGGAAAGGATGTGATTCTTGGAAAGAATTGGTTACAAAGAACTAAGGCAGTAATCCAACATACTGAGAGAACCATGTGTTTGGAAACCCCATCTGGAGAAAGAATAGTAGTTGAAGACAATTGACCTCCAGCCCTAATTGGTGCATCTGACAAGGAAGAATAATA
The DNA here is from genome assembly GCA_029449295.1 of Zea luxurians. NCBI lineage: Eukaryota > Viridiplantae > Streptophyta > Magnoliopsida > Poales > Poaceae > Zea > Zea luxurians. Next base: position 44,286,034 of record JAOPSE010000004.1, on the reverse strand, counting down.
TATCATTTAGCTAGGAGTATGTCTCACGAAAAAAATGTCAAGGTGTTGCTTTCTCAAAGGATTTATAATTGTGCTAAGTGATATATGAATAAATTTGGAGAATCTCTTGCACCTATGGTGTTTTGCCTCATAATAAAGAGAATAAAGTGTGGTGTCATCTGCTATATGAAAACAATGTGATGCTCTATTCTAGATGCCCTAAAGTCCCGCTCGAGTCTTTCTCTCAAATTGTGCTCAAAGAAAAACTATTGGATCAGAAAGATGATTTGGATATCATGCTCTGAAATCTATAAAGTTCAAAAGATCTCTGTTAAGGATTACAACACTTGTACACTCTTGTAGTATGATGAAGCTAGGAGAAATCTGAAACCATCCTTGTTCCTTGACTAATCTTATCTTGGAAATCAAAAGTTGTCTTAGCTCTTTATTAATGTCATGCAAGCCTTTTAGGTAGTCTGTCTCACTAACTCTTTTACCCTCTGACTAGATGATGAACCCTAATGGAAATGAAGTAAATGATACCAATGACAATATTCCTACCTTAACAACTATGAACGAGAAAAATGAGTCAAAGAGATATTCGATGAATGGAATGAAGAACAACAAAAGGAATAGAAAAATGTTTGGATACATGATTAGTCCACCTCAACCACAAGCAAAAGCCACGAAACACATGGATACCTAAAAAGAAGAATCAAGTCAGGCTCAGCTATATGAGATATAGACACCCAGTCAACCCTCACCCCCTATTGGTCAAGCAAAGTTGACTCGCAAAGAACTCAAAGCAAGAGGTGCTTGCTACTACTTCAAAAATGGACATATTATTCGCGAATGTCCCAAGAAGCGTCTAGACCGACTAGAGAAGAAAGCTGACAAGCATGACCTAAGCAATAATTCAGAACACCAACCATTTTATAAGTACGATGATGAAGGTTGCTTGATTAGTATACATTGCGGAGCAAAGAAGTAAGGAAGTTCCTTAATATTAGAAGAGTTCAATGTGAACTAAGAACCTACAAATGACCATGTATCTCCTTTGCTTTCGTGCTAGCCTTCCTTAATCTCGAGGATGAGATTCTTTTTAAGAGGGGTAGGTTTGTAACACTATAAAAATCATCAAATAAATATAATACATTTAGTTATTAATGGTAGTTATGCTAATAAATTTTCTTTTAAGTGTTTGTTATTTATTTGCATTTGCAATGATTTTTGATTGCTCATAATTGATTTTGGATATTGAATAACATTTCTTGTTAAATAAAAATCCTAGTAAATAATATATATTATAATTATTAGCCCAAAATAAATATTTTATTTATAAATAATTTAGGTTTAATTATTATAAATTTGGGGTTATTTAAAAAAATATTTTGAATTTAGAAAAGGAAATAGAAGAAAAACCTAACTAACCCTAACCCTAACAGCCCATTAGGCCCAACAAGCAGTCGCGCGCGTCCTGACCTAGCCGGCCGCCGTCGCTCCCCTGCCTCCCCCTGCACAGCCACCGCCCCCTGGACCCCACCCTTTCTCTCTCTCCTCTTTCCCCTTGTTTCCCTTCCCCGCGTGCCAGGAACCCACGCAGCTGAGCGCGCTCTGCCCAACCCCGAGCTCCTGCCCAGCCGCCCGCAGGACCGAACCCGACACGCTCGCCGAAGCCCGACCGCGACCCATGCAGACTGACACGCCAGGCCGACCGCGACCCGCCCACGCCAAGCCGCCAGGAAGCCGTCGCCAGCCCAACCCCGACCGGCCGAGCAACACCACCCAGACGCCGCACCAGGACGCCAAGACCCTGACCGAGCAACTCGCGTCGCGACCATCCGTTTCTCCTTCGTTAATGGAATGTCAAAGCAGCCGTTTCGCCCTCTATCTCCCTCCATTCAAGCTCCATGAACGCCATCAATGGTGCCTTAAACCCGTCGGCCGCCCTTTACTCTCCCTCCCCCAGCCGCCCTCTCATCTCCTCCCTCTTCTCTACAAAAACCGAGCCTCAGAGCTCTCTCCCTACCCGAGCTCGCCCCCACCTCTCTCCCACTCTCTTGCTCGCTGTCGACCAAACCATCTACCCTGTTGTCCGTGGAGCCTCGCCAGAGCTTGTGTCTCACCAGAGACATGCACGAACCCCGTCCAAGCCTCACCGATCCCGCCGTGCCAAACCTTCGTCTAGTCACGCGCTCGAGCCCGTTCACCGTCGTCCGTTCACCTAAGGTTGAAGACAAGCCATTAATTTATTTTCTAAAACATGTTTTGAATTTTGTGAATTATTGTTGTAATATTGAGATGATTTGACGATTCACGTGTAAGATTTTAGAGATTTCAATGTATACGTATATCCAAAATCGAACCCCACGACAATGCTTTGAATATGTGTATCTCTACTACTCTATATGTCTCTAACGAGGGCGTCCATAGGCTTCACCGTGCCCCCGCCAACGCGGACCATGCCTTCGCTCGCGATTCCCTTGCCCTGCTCGCGTCCGCCGCCAGGGCCGCCGCGTCATCCCCGCCTTCCCCCCCCCCGCCCATCCCCTTCGGTCATCCCGCCTCCCCCACGCCGCACACAGCCCGCCATCCACTCTCCTACCACATCCCCGCCGCCATAATACGCGCCCCGCTCGCCCAAGATCCACTGCAACAAATGATTTCTCCCCCGCTCGCCCGACAACATTCGCAGATCTCGCCCAGCCCCCACTGTGTCGCTGCCCCCGCCCACGTATCTCACCTCCACAAACATGCAGGCACCATTGTGCCCTCACCGGCCACGCTCGTGGATCTCAGCCGTGCCTGCCAATCTTGCCCAGCCCCGTCGTGCCCCCGCTCGCGATTGCCATTCGACAATCTCGCCTGCGAGACGCGCTGTGCCTCCCATAACCCAAGCGAGGCATGGCAACATAGAGCTAGATGGGCACTACTGCGAGGTTGTCCTTGGCAAGTGGGCAGGGGCTAGGAGATCGATTTTCGATGGGGGAGCCAGCGCGGTGGCTACCAGGGCGGAGGTAGCAGTCGTGGAGGAAACGACAGTGTGGGCGCCGACTGACATGGCGGCGCATGCCGCGGCAGATGGCGGGGCGAATGCATTGCAGATGGAGGCTAGTTGTACCTGTTCCGATCCAACCTATTTGGGATGCAGTACTCGCACAAGCGCTACTTCGTGCTCGAGGACACCGCGCTCCACTTCTTCAAGTCTGCGCCATCCTCCAAGCACGAGGTACCCTATTGCCACCACTAAATAACTACAGGCCCCCTCTAATCTTGTTTTGTTGTTTTTTCCCTGATCTATAATTTGATTTAGTTTTTTTTGTGCTCTGTGATTTGATTTTGGATAGTGAAGATAAACTGATGCATAACCCTGCACTTGATCCGAGGCCGGTTTCTGTCGAGCGACTGATGCACAGACATCTTTGTATCTGAGTCCTTAACATCCTGTAATGGTTTTGACCATTGTTTTCTATTCTTGTGCTATTGAATTGCATCTCTGTATTTTTCTTTGTGGTATCTGATGGTGAAACCTCAAAACAATCTTAGGACACCTTTGGACACATTGCTAGCAGCACTTTGAGTGATAAGTATATTATTTTCTGATGATACTGTAATTATGCTTCAATTCTGCCTTTCATTTATGTTGTTAGGTATTTTCTGTTCTTTAGCATTGTTTGCTCTAGGCAGTTTCTTTATAACGTTGCACTAGCATTTAGTCCGTACGTGAGCCAATGATGATTAGCTATACATCTGGAGTTACTTACGACGAAAATTGTCTGGCTTGCTGAGGCTGAAGTATATGTATTGTACATCTCTTTTGCTCATGTACTCATGATAGTTTAATCTTATTATGTAGGCGCAGTTGTAGTTCCAATAATGATTTCAAGACCTAGCAATAGGAAGTGTCGTTTGTCACTGTAAACAACAACTGCTTCTTTCTGCTTCATGTGTCTATCTCTTGATCATAACCAATTTGGTCTAGGATACAACCCCATCTGTAGTTGTTGGATTCAGCTGTGGTGACACTGAGGACTGCTTCTATGTGTCCACAAAGTCGGTTAGTGTGATTACATTTGTGACACCCCAGTGTCACCTAGGGCTTTTCTCAGTGTTAACTCAAGAATCATCATTTCATGTAAGCCAAATTAAGCATGAAGCCCCAAATCAACTTAAGAATGAAAGATCCACTAAGTTTATATCTAAAGAATCATGTTCAAAACAAATGAGATTTTCAAAAGAGGGAAAAATGTTGAAACCCTAATACCACCCCTAACTAAGCTATTTAAGTGGAAATGAAGAAAAGGGATGAAAGACCATGAAGAACATAAAATCATGGCTTAGGCCAATTATAAACATTGAAGTACACTAAATAAACTACAATAAAGATTATGAAAGCTTGGCCAAAATAGTTTATTAAAAACTCCAAACAAGTCATTTAAGTGGGAGTTCAATGGGGAAATCTGAAATTCAGATTTCTGAATTTTCAGCCCTTGAACAAAAACCGAGCGCATTCAACTTGATCCTTAACTCTAATCCAAATGCTCCCATTGGCAAAAATGTGTCTAACTAACCCCTCTACCTCATACCAGAAGATGGCATCGGGACGCGTGCTCTGGACACGTCAAACCTGGGATCTTCTCTCTGTGCTCGGCAGTGAGACAAACCCAACTTCACCCCTCCATATCTCTTGATCCAGTCAGCGAAACCTGCAAGCCTCCACACACAAACGACAAAGGAATGTCAGGGGAAGAGATCTCTCAATGGGATCATGGCCATAATCTCAAAGATCCACGCTTGAACACGACCTCTCTCTACACTGCCTCGTGCTCGACGCTTTGGCAGACGCCAGAGCACGCACTCGCGCTTGCCCGCGCATGCCCCGAGCGCTTGTCAGAGCCTCGCCCTCGGCTATGCCCGCCCACGCCTATAAAGCCTCCCCGGGCATGTCTCACTTCACCCCGTGCTCACCCTCGCTGGCTAGATGCCCCTCCTTAGCTCTGGCGAGCCCTTCCTCTTCCCGCCACCACTACCGAAGCTTCGGCCACCATGGCCAGCTCCCTCCAGTCGATTCCAAGCCGCGCCAGCCCTTCAGTTAGCTTCGCCAGTGGCCCGTGAAGCTTTCCAAGCCCTCGGACCCGGCAGAACGTCACAGGAAACCCAAGATCGCCCTTGCTGGACTTCGGTCGCCCGCCTGCGCGCGTAGACTTAGCAATCTGGTGAGTCATTCTCTGATTCCTTGCACCCACGTCTTCCCTAGCATCCAGTGAAGCTCTCTGACCCATTTGATTGGACTATCGCGCCGTGAGCAGGCCAGACTCCTCACCACCGACGAGCTCCTCCGCCGGCGCACGTGGACCGGCCGACTCCGGCCATCCCCGACAGCGACCCGCACATCGCCGTGATCCTCAAGACCTCCCCTACACCCTCGACCACCTCACCGGAGCAGCCTCGCCGCTGGTAAGACCCTCCGACCCTTTCTTTCTCCGTGGCCACTGTTCCATTAGGGAAGGACCACGGGTACGATTTCCAGAACCCTAGGGGTTTTTCTGCAAAACCGTAGACTCATGTGAATAGTGCACCGAGGACCTGTCTGTAACTCACTTAAGATCTTTCATCAGGGACCCCAGTGCAAAACTGTTTTCCCTTTATCTATTTCTAATTAATTTTTAAAATTCAGCAGAGAACTTAGAAAATTTATATCTTGAGTTAGATTCAACCAAATTTAACCAAACCAATTTTGCTGAATTCAAAATATTATGGACCACCAATTAAAAATACTGAACCCTATGCTTTCTGTTTTAAATTTTAGAGTTTGAAATTAATTACAGAAACTGACCAAACCTTAGTAAAGCAAGAAAAATTAGTTATGCTTCTGTGCCGAACTTAAGAAAATTTTAGATGTTCAAACCCCATTTAGATACTATTTAAAAATAGTGAGCACCCCAATATTGAAAATTTAAGTAAGGTTATCTATTAAAAGCCATTGTTGCCCAAAACTTAGGAAAATCAGCAAGGCATTAGAGAATAATGAACAGTGAATGCAATTATTTTTCCTAGTCTACTTAAGTAACAGAGAACCTAGGAAAAATAAAGGGAACCCTAGTCCAGAACAAATTCTAGGTGAAATGTTTTATTAACCATTAATCAAACTAGAAAACAATTGTTAGGAAAATGAAAACAATTTCAAAATTGTTAATAAAAATCCAGTGGACTTGTAAACCCTAGAACCCCACTACAAAAATGATAACCACCTCAGTCCATCATTTTAAGTAGGGTAAACAAATAGACTTGATATTAAGTCATATTTCAATTAAATCATAAGCAAGCCAAAAAGTGTGCAATAGTGGGTAAATAAATTTTTACTGGATCAATAATGAAATAGGCCACCAGAGAAAAATGCAAAACCCAATTGAAAGTTGCAAAATAATACCTATTGCCAATAATTCATGAAAAAGGCCATCTAATCAAAATAATTCCTTCCACCCTTCCCTTAAGCAAAAAGTTACCAAAATTTAGAATGATTGCTCTAGCACAAAGAAGAAGATAGGAAAAATTTGAAATCTGTTGTTTAATATTTTTCAAGTATAGTGGTAGTAGAAAGCCCCCCTTTGGCTACAAATTTAGAAAATCATAACAAAATAACTAATAAGTGTTAATGGCTAGAAATTTGTACAAAGTCATGTTATAACATCTAAATGCTAGCAAAAATATGTCTTAGAGAATAACCCTCGGTTAAAATGAAGTTGTAGTTAAAAATACCCCCTCTGCCCTAATAATTTAAAATTTTATACAGAAACAACTATTCACTTTTTAAGCCCCAACTTTTAAGACAGAGAATTATACACCAGTAAGAAGCCACTGTAATTTTTACAAAATTTTTGGAAATTTATTAAGATAACTTGTAGTTCAAACCCACCATAAAAGCATAAGAGAAATAGAAGGAAAGAGAGGATGGATAACCCTCGCTCCAATAAGTTCAACTGGAAATCTTGATAAATTCTCACTAAAACATTAAAAGGAATTCAGTGGAACACCAAAATAGACTTACCACTTAGCTTAACTAAGCTTGACCCTAATTTGCTAAGTGTACCACCAAAATCTTCGAGTAACAAGATTAAGCCTTACCTTATTAAAATGATCATTCACCCTCCAAGTTTAATTGCTAAATTGCATATCATATCATGCATGTATCTTACTCATTGCATTCTTTAGATTGCAATCCCACTGACGGAGAGTACGTGCCCATCGCCGAGCAAGGAGCTGTCCAAGAGGAAGACCAGGAGCAAAAGCTCCCGAGACTGCCATCGAGGATCTCCCTGCAGCCCCAGCAATTGAAGGCAAGCTCTGGTTTTATGCATAACCGTATTTATATATGCTACTTTACTACACTTAATGTTTATAGGCTTGTAATGTGCACATAAGTGTAGGAGTTGCTTGAAACCTCTAGTTGCATGAACTTAGGATTCCTTTTTGAGATGGATACTAGTATGCTAGGTCGAGTAGCTGCTTTGCTAATCAGGATCTCGGTAGAAGTCGAGTGATTTTTCTAGCACTCGCGCGAGGATAGGAATTGATTGTATTCATCTTGATAACGAGATCTATGATGGTCTATGGACTTGGATCCAGGGAGGATGCCTTGTTCATGAGACGGGAAAAGAAATTAAGAATTAATGTGTGGATACCTGAGTCAAGCATTTGAACGTACTAAACACATGTCAAGAAATATGGTAACCAGTAAACCTAGTACATGAGTGAAGCTGGGCATGGACTTTATCCCTCACTTGTCCTAAGACTGGGTCTCCCATGCTAGCTATGGTGGGTACAAGTGCAGTCACTGCACGGCGGCAGCCGGGGTCAGTGGAGCATTGTATGCCAAGGCGGTGAGCCCTGGCCGCGAACCGGGAATCGATGGGGACGGTTGACATGTGTGGGGACGGAGTGCCCTGACATGTCATGTGTTTAGGTTTACCATGCAAGGTTAAAACTCGATTCAAATCGTCTGCTTCTCGCAGCTAATGAGACTGCTTGACCCCTTGTACTACATTGAGTAAGAAGTGAAATGAGGTTTACATGAGATAACTTGTTGATTGAACTAAATGCTTGTTACCATGTATGCTTAGAAGGAGCAACTTAGCTAAGATAATGATGCTAGAAATTGAAAAGCTAAAATTTGATTTTAGACTCAGCTAGTGCTTTTGGCAAACCAAACCCCTTAGCCAAACAACTGCATGGTCTAGAGGTAGAGGAGTAGATTCCTCACACCGGGTAAGTCTAGCTGAGTATTTGTATACTCAGCCTTGCTTGTGGCATAATTTTTGTAGGTACACTTCAGGATATGGTTGATGGTGTGACTTGGCCTACCACCCTGCCACCGGGTTGGACGGTCGAGTGGGATGCTGCTCCGGCAGGAGAGAAGCAAGAGGAGTAGTGGGCTAGGCCTTGCCCAATTCTTCGCTACCAACGACACCAATTATCCGCTGCATCTTATTTTGTGAACTTCACCAGCAACTTGAAAAACTCTGATTTATGTAATAATTTAGTACTTTAATTTGAGGTTTTCCTATTTTATTGTATTTCTTCTATGCCTCACATTCGAGTGAGATTGTGGTATTTGATCCTGGTTAAGTGGCTTTATCAGACTAGATCTGAGGGACTGACGGGTTATTCTGATTTAAGTGTGTTATGGCCCCCGAGGCGTGATTTAGGCACTTAAGCTGGAATAATTCGGGCGGTTCTGCCACAGCTGGTATCGGAGCAAATACCACCACAGAGAAGGACAATAAACCATGAATACCAATTTTCAAAATCTAAAACTTGCTTAGAAACAAATAAGAATCGTCAGGACTAGACCGCTAGACCTAGGACGAAAGGCCTTAGGAATAGTGGGAGAAATAGGTGGCTAATTAAGTAGGCCCTGTGGGCCAGTACTTAGATTTTTAAAAGAATGCCCTAGGAGCACCCCTTTTATTCGGAGAGGAGACATTATTTTCAGCATACATGCATTATAAAATTAAAAGGATTAAGAATTAAAGAAGTAAAAGTTTGAGCTAATCCACTTCCTTTTAAACCATCCAGGCTCTTTTATTTTCTTCCTTCCACCATAATCTTTACATCTGATTCCCTTCCGCAAATGAATTCACCCACCCCCGCCAGTGGAGGAGACACTCGTTTCAGCTCTGACTTCCTTTCTCATGATGGCTTTCCCTCCATCTTGTGGGAAGTGCTTAACTCCGCCGGTTACCCTATGCCCCCTTTGTACACGGTGCAGCAGTACGAGGAGCATCGGGTACCTCGTTGCAGAGTCTGGCTGACTTTGGAGGCTCATCCCCTTCAGCCGGGTTGGCGTTCTCTTGACTCCGAGGCGATTGGATTCAGGACGGACAACACCACCGAAGCAGCAGCCATGAAGACTCTAACAACTTTTTGTGGCTATCATCCCCTGGAGATGGTGATGCACCCCTTGGGACTCTTCCCTGCTGAGAAGAAGGATGGCCCCATGTGGTGTAACCGTGTAAGCCATGTGAAGGATGTGAGGGCGATGTATCCCGACTTGGTTGGGAGGGTCACTGTTAAATGCATGAGTGCGTTGTACCGCCTTCAGGCTCTGCAGAGCGATGCTATGGCACATCTTGCTAACATCGCTCAAACCACCAAGCTCACCCTCGACAGCCGAGAAGATTTTGTGGTCGACTTGTCCTTCGAGTTAGTGGAGAAGGATCTACAGGTGGAAAGGCTGAGCCAGCGCATTACCACCTTGTAGAAGCAGGTGGAGATCCGAGACAACACCTTTGATGTCTTGGAAAACAAGCTCCATGATGTGCAGCGAGAACTCGAAGAAGCTAATGACCACCTGGACATGCGCCACGTAGAGATGCAGGCCAATGAGGCCGGAAGCGAGGGAGAATAGGCTCCCGAGGAGATAGGACCAACCCCTGGTGCCAATGGGACTACCTCCGCGGTGCCCCCTTCACCCGCATCCAGTGTCGCTTCCACCACTCAGGGTTGATTAGTCGTTTTGACGCTTTAGGCGGATAGAAACCTACGCGAGCTTAGTAATGACAGATTTTGGACTAGGCTTATGGGTACCTTCCCCTAATTAATGTAACCCTTGGGAACTTTTGAGATCTGTGGGGTGTTGTAACCATGTTATCTTCATTCGGACTTAATGTTATGGTTATGGCAATTTTCTTTCCATATGAGATGATAGCATGTCGTTCGAACATGTGAATTGGGATAACATTGGCGATAATCTCTGTTTTCAGATGGCAGCTAGGCAGAATCGCGGGCATAACGAGCAAGTTCCCCCGCCACCTCCTCTAGCTCCCACAGTGCAGGAGCTTATGGCCCAGCAGAATGAGATTCTGCGACAGCTCTTGCAGCGCCAGCCCCACCCTTAGCAGTATGGTGGAGGCCAGCAGCAGCGACCTTCGGCAGCGGCAACCTACCAGGAGTTCCTAAGTATGCAGCCACCCTTGTTCACCAAGGTAGAGGATCCGTTGGATGTCGACGTGTGGCTCCGCTTCGTGGAATCCAAGTTTCCCCTCCTCGCGGGAGACTGCCCTGATGATACCAAGACTAGCTTCGCCACGCAGCAGCTTCGCGGATCTGCTCGGACTTGGTGGGACCACTTCTGTGCTATGCTACCCACTGATCGTGAAGTGTCTTGGGAGGAATTCAAGACTGCTTTCAGACGGCACCACATTCCAGCAGGAATTCTGGATCGCAAGCTGAATGAGTTTCTAGAACTTAATCAAGGAACCCGCACGGTATTGCAGTACGCCCAGGCCTTCAACGACCTCTGCCAGTATGCAGGTTATCATGCTGATTCCGATGATAAGAAGAGAGACCGCTTCCGCAGGGGTCTCAACACCAAGCTGCGGGAACGTCTCAACACTGTGTGGGCTGATAGCTTCAATGAGTTGGTCAACCTAGCCATCTCCTAGGAAGACTGTATTGTAGCTCACCGGGCAGAGAAGAAGAGAAAGGCACCAATGGCAGCACCATCCGCTCAGGCCCAGAGGTTCAGGATTGTTTCTCACAATCAGAGCAGGGGATTTCAGCAGCAGGCAGGTAGATGGGTGATCAGGCCACCTCAGCAGCAGCAGCCGGCACCCACTCATTTTCCAGCTCCCGCTCCAAGAAACAATCAGCCTCCGCAGCAGCAGCAGTTTTGCCAGGGCAATGGGAACAAGTGCTTCACTTGTGGCAATGTGGGCCACTATGCCAAGAATTGCCCAAGAAACCAGCAGAAGCAGATGCCAGCACCAAATCAAGACAAGGGAAGAAAGCAGAAGCTGCAAGTCAGGCAAGGGAATCTCAACTTCACTACTCTTGAGGAGTTACCTGAGGGAGCCCCCATCATGACTGGTATCTTTTCAGTTTTTAATCAACCTGCTTTAATCTTGTTTGATTCTGGTGCATCTCATAGCTTCATTAGCCAGAAGTTCAGTGATAAATGTTGTTGGGAGCTTGTTCTCAAATGCTAAGAATTAAGAACAAGGCAACATAGAAATGTTAAGAGTTAAAGTCCTTCGTCCTTCAAGACTTTATATCCTTTCGGGATATAATGAATTTCGGACGAAGGTTACGAAGGACATACCTTCGTAAGCATAATAACAAGGAACGAAGTGTTCATATAAATCATGAGGTACAAAATAAACATTTGAATGTTATCATAGAATTATTTCTACTTTTACTATCATGAATGAATATAAATGATTTTAAATTACAAATGTACCTTCGATCTTGAAGAAAGCAAGAATACAAGTGTGAGGCGAAGGCAAATGACAGGTTCGCGTGAACAGTACAGAGGTACTGTTCATCTATTTATAGGCACAGTTCGCAGCCTGTGACAAATTACAATTATGCCCCTTACAAAAGCTTACAACATTGACTCAGACCTTTATGGATAAAAAGGTCATTCTATCTCTATGTCGGTTCGTAACGCCGAAGCTCCATGAAAAGGAACCTTCGGCCATCGCTTGGAGACGACTTCAGCCGAAGCTGCTTCTTCGTGTAAGACCTTCGGCGCACCGAAGCACGGCCCCAACAAATGTCAATTGCCTTTCTGTCATGCAAAAGGGTCATTCGTAATAGCCACACCTGGGGGTAAAACTGTAACCAACCAATTGATCCGAAGTGTGCCTATTCAACTAGGAAGCCACATTATCAAAACCACCCTTCTTGTGTTGGGTTTAGAAAATGTGGATATTATTCTGGGCACTAATTGGATGACCCTACACCAAATAGTGCTGGATGTAGCCAGCCGCATCGTGGAAGTCAATTCCCCAATCTATGGGAGTTTCACCTTGTTTCTGCCCTGTCAAGACTCTACTCAGTCATGTGCTTTTGCAATGACGGAGTAACCTCTGAAGAAGATTCTAGTGGTCTGCGAGTATGCAGATGTCTTTCCTGATGAATTGCCGGGAATGCCACCAGACCGGGATAATGAATTTGCCATCGAGTTGCAACCGGGAACGACACCTATTTATAGGAGGCCTTACCGGATGCCACACGCTGAGTTGGCAGAGTTGAAGAAGCAATTGCAAGAATTGCTGGACAAAGGCTTTATCCGCCCAAGTACTTCGCCTTGGGGATGTCCAGCTTTGTTTGTAAAGAAGAAAGATGAAAGCTTGAGGCTGTGTATAGATTACCGCCCACTTAATGGGGTGACTATAAAGAACAAGTATCCTTTGCCTCGTGTTGATGTTCTTTTCGATCAGTTGGTCGGAGCCAAAGTGTTTTCCAAGATAGACCTTCGCTCTGGCTATCATCAGATCAAGATACGAGCAAGTGATATTCCGAAGACTGCTTTCTCAACCAGATATGGGCTATATGAATTCTTGGTGATGTCATTTGGGCTGACTAATGCACCAGCATATTTCATGTATCTAATGAATTTTGTTTTCATTCCTGAATTGGACAAATTCGTAGTGGTTTTCATCGATGATATCTTGGTGTACTCGAAGAACGAAGAAGAACATGCCAGGCATTTGCATGTAGTGCTTCAACGTCTGCGAGAGCACCACCTTTATGCCAAATTGTCAAAATGTGATTTTTGGATAAAGGAGATTAAATTCTTGGGTCACGCTATCTCTCAGGCAGGCATAGCTGTTGATCCTGAAAAGGTGCAGGAGGTGATGAACTGGAAGCCACCAATGACTGTCTGTCAGATTCAGAGTTTTCTAGGATTGGCTGGTTATTACCGAAGATTCATTCTGGATTTCTCTCGAATTGCGAAGCCCATAACTAAGCTGTTGAAGAAAGAAGCCAAGTTTATTTGGGGTCAGAAGTGCGAAGATGCCTTTCATGCATTAAGACAACATCTGACCATAGCACCGGTGTTAGCGCAACCCGACAGCAGCAAGCCATTTGATGTGTATTGTGATGCCTCTAGCACTGGACTAGGTTGTGTCTTGATGCAAGACAACTGAGTCATTGCATATGCATCAAGAGCTCTCAGACCTCATGAGCAAAATTATCCCACTCATGACCTGGAGTTAGCAACCGTGGTTCATGCATTAAAAATGTGGAGGCACTATTTGATGGGAACCCACTGCAACACCTTCACTGATCATAAGAGCCTTAAGTATATCTTTACTCAGGCTGATCTCAACATGAGGCAGAGAAGATGGCTAGAGTTGATCAAGGACTATGACCTAGAGGTACATTATCACCCAGGAAAAGCCAATGTGGTAGCAGATGCCTTGAGTCGAAAGTTGCAATGCAACTGTGTTAGGATGGATTCTCGCATTGACACCTTGTGTGATGAGTTGAGCAAGATGAAGATTGAAGTAATTCCTTCTGGTGCTTTGTCTCGCATTTCCGTTGAGCCAGCTTTGCAAGACCAGATCATCATGGCCCAACTTAGTGACAAGGGAGTACAGATTATCAAGGAGAACCTCCATCAGAAGACCGAGAAGTATAAATGTTTCCGCCAAGATGGAATGGCTATATTGTGGTTTGAAGGCAGATTGGTAGTTCCTAAAAATAAGGATCTCAGGAAGAGGATCTTGGACGAGTGTGACACCCCAGTGTCACCTAGGGTTTCTCTCAAAGTGCTAACCCATGAACCATCATCTTATGTGAACCAAATTTAAGTATGAACATCAAATTGACTTAAGAGTAAAGGATCCACCAAGCTTATACTTAAAAGTATCATGTTCAAAAACAAATGGGTTTTTCAAAAAGGCAAAATAAGCAACCCCAACAAAAACCCTAATTGAGCCCTATGAGCAAAATTCAAGAGAATGGGGAAAAGCGCATGAAATATTCAAAATCATGGCTTGGACCAATTATAAACATTGAAATACATTTAATAAGCAACAATAAATATTGAGGAAGCTTGGCCAAAATAATTCAAATAAAACCCCAAACAAGCTTCTCATGTGGGGACTCAACAGGAAATTCTGAATTTCAGACCTTGAGCCAAAGATCAAGCGTGTTCACCTTGATCCCTAACTCGAATCCTAATGGCCCCATTAACAAAAACGTGCCTAACTAACCCCTCTGTCGCATGCCAGAAGATGGCATTGGGACGCGAGCCCTAGACACGACAAAACCTTGGATTTGCCTCGGATTTGAGCAGGGAGACAAACCGGATTTCCGGGCTCCATATCTCTGCAACCAGTAGGCAAAATCCTATGACCCCCACACAAGATCGGTAGCTTGTAGGGAGGGGAAGAGGTTTTGTGCACTGACCAAGGCGAGAGCAGGCTCAGATGAGTGACCACACGCGCCATAACTTGGGCAGAACGCATGGGCACAAGTGTTTGACCCCGGTCGGCACGCCGGCGCTCGCCCAACCCGCGCGCGCGCTCGCCCCGGCGTTCGCTCAAGTCCGCCGTGCGCCCTTGCCCTCAGCCGTGCCCGCCTGCGCCTATAAAGCCTCCCCGGGCGTGCCTCACTTCACCCCGCGCTCACCATCATCGGCCAGCCACCCCTCCTTAGCTCCGGCGAGCTCTTTTCCGCCCGCCATTGCCGCCAGAGCTTCGGTCGCCGTGGCCAGCCCACTCCAGTCGCCCCCAAGTCGCGCCAGTGCTTCGGTTAGTTCCGCCATAGGCCCGTGAAGCTCTCCAAGCCCTCGGACCCGGCAGGACTTCACCGGAAGCCCGAGATCACCCTCGCCGGACTTCGGTCGCCCGCCCCCGCGCGTGGACCAACCTCTCCAATGAGCCATTCTTCAATTCCTTGTGTGCACCCCTTCATTGATCCCTGGTGATGCTTTCTGACCCGTTTGATTGGTCAATTTTGCCCTGGATAGGCCGGACTCCTCGCCGCCGACGAGCTCCCCCGCCTGCGCACGCGGACCGGGGAACTCCGACCACCCCCGACGGTGACCCGCACATCGTTGTGATCCCCGAGACCTCCCCTACAGTCCTCGACCACCTCACCGGAGCATTCTCGCCGCCGGTAAGCCCCTCCGCCCTTTCTTCTGCCGCGGTTACTGTTTAAGTTAGGAGAAGGACCTCGGGTTAAGATTAGAAGAACCCGGGGGGTTTTCTGCAATGTCAGTGTCTCATGTGAATAAAAGCCCAGGGACTGATTCGTGAGGAAAAACTTGAAATACCCGCCAGGGACCCCAGTGCAAAGTAGTTTTCCATTTAATCAATTCTGTTAATCTTTTTAAATAACCAGAGAACTTAGAAAATCCATAACTTGATGAATTCTAATTTTTAGAGTTTAAAATTAAAAACAGAAACTGACCAAACCTTGTTTAATTCAGGAAAATTAGTTTGCTTCTGTACTGAACCTAAGAAAATTTGTAGATGTTCAACCCTCATTTAAGCACTGTTAAAAATAGTAAGAACCCCAGTATTGAAGAATATAGTGTAGATATCCATTAAAAACCATTTCTGCCCAAAACTTAGGAAAATCAGAAAGGTAGTAGAAATTAATGAACAATGAGTGAAATTATTTTTCCTAATATACTTAAGTAATAGAGAACCTAAGAAAAATAAAGGGCCTTTAGTCCAGATCAGTTTTAAAATAAAATGTTTTTTTAGCATTATTCCAACTGGAAATCAATTATTAAAATTACAAAACCAGACTCAAAATTGATAATAAAAATCCAGTGGAGTTATAACCACTAGGACCCCACTGCAAAAATAATGAACACCCCAGCCCATCATTTTAAGTAAGGTAAACAAATACAATATTATAATGAGGTATTTTCCAAATAAATCATGAATAACCCATAATAATGCAATAATGGGCAAATAAAATTTTGCTAGGTCAATAATGAGACAGGGAACCAGAGAAAAATGCAAACCCATGGAAAAGATGTAAAATAATACCTATTGCTAATATTGTATCAGAAAGGCCATTTAATCCAATTAATGCATACCACCCCTTCCCTTAAGCAAAAGGATGCCAAACTTCAGAATGATTGCTCTTGCACAAAATAGAAGCTAAGAAAAATCAGAAATCTGTTGTTTGATATTTTTCAAATATAGTGGTAATAGAAAGCACCCCTTTGGCTAGAAACTTTAGAAAATCCTAATAAAATGACTAATAAGTGTTAATGGCTAGAAATTTGTACCAAGTCATGTTATAGGCCTCTAAATGCCAGCAAAAATAAGTCTTAGGGAATTACCTACTGTTAAGTAATAGTTGTAGTTCAAATCACCCCTTCTGCCCTGAAATTTGGTAATTTTGTCCAGAGAAAACTATTCACTTTTTGAACCCCAAATTTTGAGACATAAAAGTTTACACCAGTAATAAGCCACTGTAATTTTTGCAGAATTTTTGGAATTTTATTAAAACAACTTGTAGTTCAAACCCACTCCAAAAACTTAATGAGAATAAAGAAAAAGAAAGAAGGAATAAACCTCGCTCCAATGAGTCCAACTTGAATTCTTCTCAAAACTCACTAAGGCTTAAAAGGAATTCAGTGGAACCCTACCACTTACCTTAGCTAAGTTTGATCCAATTTACCAAGTATACCACCCAGAAGTCTTACATAAGTAAGGTTTAACCTTGTCTAACTCAAGTAGATCATACACCGTCAAAAGTTGTAATTTCTAAAGCACATATCATATCATGCATATATCTTACGCATTGCATTCATTAGATTGTAATCTTGCCGACGGAGAGTACGTGCTCATGCCCGAGCAAGGATCTGTCCAAGAGGAGGACCAGGAGCAAGCTTCCGAGGCTGCTATCGAGGATCTCCCTGCAGCCCCAGCAATTGAAGGCAAGCCCCGGTTTATACGCATAACCGTATTATTATATGCTACTTTACTACACTTCATGCTTGTAGGATTGTAATGTGCACTTAAGTGTAGGAATTGCTTGAAACCTCTAGTTTCATGAACTTAGGATTCCTTTTTGAGATGAATACTAGTATGCTAGGCCGAGTAGCTGCTTTGCTAATCAGGATCTCGGTAGAAGTCGAGTGATTTTTCTAGCACTCGCGCGAGGTCAGGAATTGATTGTATTCATCTTGATAACGAGATCTATGTTAGTCTATGGACTTGGATCCAGGGAGGATGCCTAGTCCATGAGACGGAAAAAAAGGAATTAAGGATTAATGTGTGGATACCTGAGTCAAGCGTTTGAACGTACTAAGCACATGCCAGGAAAAATGGTAACCGGTAAACCTAGTACCTGAGTGAAGCCGGGCGCGGACTTTATCCCTCATGCGACCTGAGACTAGGTCTCCCATGCTAGCTATGGTGGGTACAAGTGCGGTCACTGCACGGCGGCAGCCGGGGTCAATGGAGCATTGTACGCCAAGGCGGTGAGGCCTGGACGCGAACAGGGAATCGATGGGGACGGTTGTCATGTGTGGGGTCGGAGAACCCCGACATGCCGTGTGTTTAGGTTTACCTTGCAAGGTTAAAACTCGATTCGAATCGTCTGCTTCTCGCAGCTAATGAGACTGCTTGACCCCTTGTACTGCATCGAGTAAGAAGTGAAATGAGGTTACATGAGAGAAATTGTTGATTGAACTAAATGCTTGTTACCATGTATGCTTAGAAGGAGCAAATCTAGCTAAGTTAATGAGGGTAGAAATTGAAAAGCTAAAAATTGATTTTTAGAAACAGCTAGTGCTTTTGGCAAACCAAACCCCTCAGCCAAACAGCTGCATAGTCTAGAGGTAGAGGAGTAGACTCCTCACACCGGGTAAGTCTAGCTGAGTATTAGTATACTCAGCCTTGCTTGTGGCAAAATTTTTGCAGGTACCATTCAGGAAATGGTTGATGGTGTGACTTGGCCTACCACCCTGCCACCGGGTTGGACGGTCGAGTGGGATGCTGCTCCGGCAGGAGAGGAGCACGAGGAGTAGTGGGCTAGGCCTTGCCCATTTTCTCGATACCGACGACATCGATTATCCGCTGCATTTTATTTCGTGAACTCTTATTTGCTACTCAAAACTCCGATCTATGTAATAATTCAGTACTTAATTTGAGGTTTCCTGTTTTATTATATTTCTTCTGTGACTCACCTTCGAGTGAGATTGTGGAATTTGAACCTAGTTAAGTGGCTCCATCAGACTAGATCTGAGGGACTGACGGGTTATTCTGATTTAAGTGTGTTACGGCCCCTGAGGCATGACTTAGGCACTTAAGCTGGAATAATTCGGGTGGTTCCGCCACAGCTGGTATCAGAGCAAATTCTACCACAGCGTAGGACAATAAACCATGAATACCAATTTTCAAAATCTAAAACTTGCCTAGAAACTGCTACGGATCGTCAGGACTAGATCGCTAGACCTAGGACGAAAGGCCTTAGGCATAGAGGGAGAAATAGGTGGCTAATTAGTTAGGCCCCGTGGGCCCGTATTTATATTTCTAAGGATGCCCTAAAAGCACCCTATTTTTGGAGAGGCAACCTTACTTTCAGCATGCATGCATTATAAACACAAAGAGGAATTAAAAACTTGAGCTAACCCACCTTCTTTAAAACCATCCGGGCTCTCTTTTTCTTTTTCCTTCCACCATAATCTTTACCTTTGGTTCCCTTCCGCAGATGAATTCACCCACCCCCGCCAGCGGAGGAGACACTTGTTTCAGTTCTAACTTCCTTTCCCGCGATGGCTTTCCTTCCATCTTGTGGGAAGTGCTTAACTCCGCCGGTTACCCAACGCCCCCTTTGTACACGGTGCAGTTGTATGAGGAGCATCGGGTACCTCGTTGTCGGGTCTGGCTGACCTTGGAGGCTCATCCCCTTCAGCCGGGTTGGCGTTCTCTTGATTCTGAGACGATTGGGCTCAGGACGGACGACACCGTTGAAGCAGCAGCCATGAAGACTCTGACGACTTTTTGTGGCTACCATCCCCTGGAGATGGTGATGCACCCCTTGGGACTCTTCCCTGCTGAGAAGAGAGATGATCCCATGTGGTGTAACCGCGTGAGCCATGTGAAGGATGTGTGGGCAATGTATCCTGACTTGGTTGGGAGGGTCACCGTTCAGTGCATGAGTGCGCTGTACCGCCTTCAGGCCCTTCAGAGCGACGCTATGGCACACCTTGCTAACATCGCTCAAACCACCAAGCTCACTCTCGATAGCCGAGAAGATTTTGTGGTCGATTTATCCTCCGAGTTAGTGGAGAAGGATATGCAGGTGGAAAGGCTGAGCCAGCGCATTACCACCTTGGAGCAGCAGGTGGAGATCCGGGACAACACCATTGATGTCTTGGAGAACCAGCTTCACGATGTGCAGAGGGAACTCGATGAAGCAAATGACCACCTGGACATGCACCACTTGGAGATGGAGGCCAATGAAGCCGGAAGCGAGGGAGAAGAGGCTCCCGAGGAGCTAGGACCAGCCCCTGGTGCCAATGGGACTACCTCCACGATGCCTCCTTCACCCGTATCCAGTGTCGCTTCCACCGCTCAGGGTTAAATAGTCACTTCGACACTTTTAGGCGGATAGAAACCTATGCGAGCTTAGTTAATGTCAGATTTTGGACTAGGCTTACGGGTACTTTCCCCTGATTGATGTAACCCTGTGAACTTTTGAAATCTGTGGGATATTTGTCACCATGTTATCTTAGTTTCGAACCTAATATTATGACAATGGCATTTTTCCTTCCATATGAGATGATATCTTGTCGTTCGAAACTGTGAGATGGGATAACAATGGCGGCAATCTCTGTTTTCAGATGGCAGCTAGGCAGCGTCGCGGGCATAACGAGCAGGTTCCCCCGCCACCTCCTCCAGCTCCCACAGTGCAGGAACTGATGGCCCAGCAGAATGAGATTCTGCGACAGCTCTTGCAGCGCCAGCCCCACCCTCAGCAGCATGGTGGAGGCCAGCATCAGTGACCTCCGGCAATAGGCAACTTACCAGGAGTTTCTGAGCACGTAGCCACCCTTGTTCACCAAGGCAGAGGATCTGTTGGACGCCGACGTGTGGCTTCGCGTCGTCGAGTCCAAGTTTCCCCTCCTCATGGGAGACTGCCCTAATGCTACCAAGACTCGCTTCGCCGCGCAGCAGCTTCGCGGATCTGCTCGGACTTGGTGGGACCACTTCCGTTCTATGCTCCCCGCTGATCGTGAAGTGTCTTGGGAGGAATTCAAGACTGCCTTCAGAGGACACCACATCCCAGCTGGCATTCTTGATCGGAAGCTGAATGAATTTCTGGCCCTTAATCAAGGAACCCGCATGGTACTGCAGTATGCGCAAGCCTTCAACGACCTGTGCCAGTATGCAGGGTACCATGCTAATTTTGATGAAAAGAAGAGAGACCGCTTCCGTAGGGGTCTCAATACCAAGCTGCGGGAATGACTCAACACTGTCCGGGCTGATAGCTTCAATGAGTTGGTCAACCTGGCCATCTCCCAGGAGGATTGCATTGTAGCTCACCGGGCAGAGAAGAAGAGAAAGGCACCGATGGCAGCACCATCCGCTCAGGCCCAGAGGTTCCGGATTGTTTCTCACAATCAAAGCAGGGGTTTCCAGCAGCAGGCAGGCAGATGGGTGATCAGGCCACCTCAGCAGCAGCATCCGGCACCCAACCACTTCCCAGCTCCTGCTCCAAGGAACAATCAGCCTCCGCATCAGCAGCAGTTCCACCAAGGCAATGGGAACAAATGTTTCACTTGTGGCAATGTGGGCCACTATGCTAAGAATTGTCCCAGGAACCAGCAGAGGCAGATGCCAGCACCAAGTCAAGACAAGGGAAGAAAGCAGAAGGTACAAGTCAGGCAAGGGAAGCTCAACTTCACTACTCTGGAGGAAGTACCTGAGGGAGCTCCTATCATGACCGGTATCTTTACAGTTTTTAATCAACCTGCTTTAATTCTATTTAATTCTGGTGCATCTCATAGTTTCATTAGCCAGAAGTTCAGTGCTAAATGTGAACTGCCATTCTCTCACTCAAAAAGGTCATTCATGATAGTCACACCTGGGGGTAAAATTTCAACTAATCGATTAAACCAAAGTGTGCCTATTCAACTAGGGAGCCACATTGTCAAAACCACTCTTCTTGTGTTGGGATTGGAAAATGTGGACATTATTCTGGGAGCTAATTGGATGACCTTGCACCAA
The DNA here is from genome assembly GCA_029449295.1 of Zea luxurians. Lineage (NCBI taxonomy): Eukaryota > Viridiplantae > Streptophyta > Magnoliopsida > Poales > Poaceae > Zea > Zea luxurians. The sequence continues at coordinate 44,264,561 of JAOPSE010000004.1, read as the reverse complement.
GTTGTGCTTGATGTAGCCAGCCGTACCGTGGAAATTAATTCTTTGTCCTGTGGGAACTTCACCTTAATTCTGCCTAGTCAGGGTTCTACTCAGTCATGTGCTTTCTCTATGACGGAGATACCTCTAAAAAAGATCCCAGTGGTCTGCGAGTATGCAGATGTATTTCCTGATGAATTGCCAGGGATGCCACCGGACCGGGATATTGAATTTGCCATCGAGTTGCAACCGGGAATGGCCCCAATTTCCAAGAGGCCCTACCGAATGCCACCCGCTGAGTTGGCAGAATTGAAGAAGCAATTGCAGGAGTTGCTAGATAAGGGATTTATTCGCCCGAGTACTTCGCCTTGGGGATGTCCAGCACTATTTGTGAAGAAGAAGGATTAAAGTTTGAGGCTGTGTATAGATTACCGCCCTCTTAATGCGGTAACTATCAAGAACAAGTATCCTTTGCCTCGTATTGATGTTCTTTTTGACCAGTTGGTCGGGGCCAAGGTCTTTTCCAAGATCGACCTTAGCTCTGGCTACCATCAGATCAAGATACGAGCAAGCAATATTCCGAAGACGGCATTCTCAACCAGATACGGGCTATATGAATTTTTGGTGATGTCATTCGGGCTGACAAATGCACCAGCATATTTCATGTATCTGATGAATTCTGTTTTCATGCCTGAATTGGACAAATTCGTAGTGGTGTTCATCGATGATATCTTGGTGTACTCAAGGAACGAAGAAGAACATGCCAGGCATTTGCATGTAGTGCTTCAACGTCTGCGAGAGCACCACCTTTATGCCAAGTTGTCCAAGTGTGATGTTTGGCTAAAGGAAATCAAATTCTTGGGTCACACTATCTCTCAGGCAGGAATAGATGTTGATCCTGATAAAGTGCAAGAGGTTATGAACTGGAAGCCACCAACGACTGTCCGTCAGATTCGGAGTTTTCTGGGATTAGCTCGTTATTACCGAAGATTCATTCTAGATTTCTCTCGAATTGCGAAGCCTATAACTAAGTTGCTGAAGAAAGAAGCCAAATTTGTTTGGAGTCAGAAGTGCGAAGATGCCTTCCATGCACTAAGGGAGCATCTGACCACAGCACCAGTGTTAGCGCAACCCGACAACAGCAAGCCTTTTGATGTATATTGTGATGCCTCTGGCACTGGAGTAGGTTGTGTCTTAATGCAAGACAGTCGAGTCATTGCTTATGCCTCAAGAGCACTCAGGCCTCATGAGCAAAATTATCCCACTCATGACCTCGAGTTGGCAGCAGTGGTTCATGCATTAAAAATGTGGAGGCACTATTTAATGGGGACCCACTACAACATCTTCACTAATCATAAGAGCCTTAAGTACATCTTTACTCAGGCTGATCTCAACATGAGGCAGAGAAGATGGCTAGAGCTGATCAAGGATTATGACCTGGAGGTACATTACCACCCAGGAAAGGCTAATGTGGTAGCAGATGCCTTGAGTCGGAAGTTGCAATGCAATTGTATTCTGATGGATTCTCGCATTAACACCTTGTGTGATGAGTTGAGCGAGATGCAAATAGAAGTGATTCCTTCTGGTTCTTTGTCTCACCTTTCTGTTGAGCCAGCTTTGCAAGACCAGATCATCATGGCCCAGCTCAGTGACAAGGGAGTGCAGATTATCAAGAAGAATCTCCATCAGAAGATTGAGAAGTATAGTTGTTTCCGCCAAGATGAAAATGGTGTGTTATGGTTCAAAAGCAGATTGGTGATTCCTAAAAACCAGGACCTCAAGAGGAAAATTTTGGATGAGGCTCATCTCTTCAAATTCTCTATGCATCCGGGAAGCACCAAAATGTACCATGATCTGAAGCCTTTGTATTGGTAGACCAGAATGAAGAGGGAGATAGCCCAGTATGTATCGGAATGTGACACCTGTCAGAGGGTAAAGGCAAGCCACTTGAAATCAGCTGGAGCTTTGCAACCCCTATCTATACCCTCATGGAAATGGGATGACATCACTATGGATTTCATTGTGGGTCTGCCCAACACCTTTCGGCATCATGATTCGATTTGGGTTATTGTGGACCGACTGACGAAAGTGGCACATTTTCTTCCTGTGCACACCACTGATAAGGCTCAGAAGTATGCAGAATTGTATATTGACCGAATCGTGTGTTTGCACGGATTACCTCGGACCATTGTTTCTGACCGAGGAGCCCAATTTGTTGCCAGATTTTGGGAACAACTGCAGGAGTCTTTGGGAACTAAGCTAATCAGAAGTTCAGCTTACCACCCACAGACTGATGGTCAGACGGAAAGAGTAAACCAAATTCTAGAAGATATGCTGAGAGCTTGTGCAATCGATTGTGGCAAGAACTGGGATAAGCACCTCTCCTTGGCAGAGTTTGCTTATAACAACAGTTATCAATCTAGCCCAAGGATGGCACCTTTCAAAGCTCTCTATGGAAGAAGGTGCAGGACACCGCTCAATTGGTCTCAACCTGGAGAGAGAGGAGTTTTTCGACCTGACTTAGTGACTGAGGCCGAAAGGAAGGTCAAACTAATCAGGAAGAATCTAGAAGCTGCTTAGGCCAGGTAGAAGAGTTACCATGACAGAAGAAGGAAACCTCTCCAGTTCAAGGTGGGAGACTTCATGTACCTCAAGGTATCACCCACCAATGGAGTGCAGAGGTTTGGAATTAAAGGCAAGCTAGCCCCTCGTTACATTGGACCTTATGAGATCATCGAAGCATGTGGACCCGTGGCATCTAAGTTGAAGTTACCTTCAAAAATGTCCACCATTCACAGTGTGTTCCATGTATCTCAGCTAAAGAAGTGTGTTCGATTGCCGACAGAGATCTTAGCAGAGCCAGAATTGGAGATAGAACCAGATCTATCGTACCAGGAGTACCCTTCCAAGATTCTGGATTGCAAGGAAAGATCAACTCGGGCTAAATCGATCAAGATGTACAAGGTCCAGTGGAGTAATCACTCAGAGGAAGAAGCTACTTGGGAGACTGAGGAATTCTTGAGATCCAACTTCCCCGATTGCCTACCTAAGGAAACTGGTACGTAATCACACCCAACCCCTCCTCCTGCCCTTCGAATCTAAAATTCTAAAGATATAATCTTAATTCAGGATAAAGTAATCACGAAACAAAATTTAAGAAGGACTTCCTTCTAAAGTTGCAAAGAGAATGACATTCGAAGAGCAGTTTGATCTGATAATAACAATAATCATCCACTTCCTATAAGTCTCACCCTTCGCTTCACCCCGGAAGGACTCTGGCCCGAATCTCAGGACGAGATTCCTTTAAGGGGGGAAGGCTGTGACACCCCAGTGTCACCTAGGGTTTCTCTCAAAGTGCTAACCCATGAACCATCATCTTATGTGAACCAAATTTAAGTATGAACATCAAATTGACTTAAGAATAAAGGATCCACCAAGCTTATACTTAAAAGTATCATGTTCAAAAACAAATGGGTTTTTCAAAAAGGCAAAATAAGCAACCCTAATTGAGCCCTATGAGCAAAATTCAAGAGAATGGGGAAAAGGGCATGAAATATTCAAAATCATGGCTTGGACCAATTATAAACATTGAAATACATTTAATAAGCAACAATAAAGATTCAGGAAGCTTGGCCAAAATAATTCAAATAAAACCCCAAACAAGCTTCTCATGTGGGGACTCAATAGGAAATTCTGAATTTCAGAATTCTGAATTTCAGACCTTGAGCCAAAGATCAAGCATGTTCACCTTGAGCCAAAGATCAAGCGTGTTCACCTTGATCCCTAACTCAAATCCTAATGGCCCCATTAGCAAAAACGTGCCTAACTAACCCCTCTGTCGCATGCCAGAAGATGGCATTGGGACGTGAGCCCTAGACACGAGAAAACCTTGGATTGGCCTCAGATTTGAGCAGGGAGACAAACTGGATTTCCGGGCTCCATATCTCTACAACCAGTAGGCAAAATCCTATGACCCCCACATAAGATCGGTAGCTTGTAGGGAGGGGAAGAGGTTTTGTGCACTGACCAAGGCGAGAGCAGGCTCGGATGAGTGACCACACGTGCCAGAACTTGGGCAGAACGAATGGGCACACGTGTTCGACCCTGGTCGGCACGCCGGCGCTCGCCCAACCTGCGCGCGCGCTCGCCCCGGCGTTCGATCAAGCCCGCCACATGCCCTTGCCCTCGGCCGTGCTCGCCCGCGCCTATAAAGCCTCCCCGGGCGCGCCTCACTTCACCCCGTGCTCACCATCACCGGCCAGCCACCCCTCCTTAGCTCCGGCGAGCTCTTTTCCGCCCGCCATTGCCGCCAGAGCTTCGGCCGCCGTGGCCATCCCACTCCAGTGGCCCCCAAGTCGCGCCAGTGCTTCGGTTAGTTCCGCCATAGGCCTGTGAAGCTCTCCAAGCCCTCGGACCCGGCAGGACTTCACCGGAAGCCCGAGATCACCCTCGCTGGACTTCAGTCGCCCGCCCCCGCGCGTGGACCAAGCTCTCCGGTGAGCCATTCTTCAATTCCTCGCGTGCACCCCTTCATTGATCCCTGGTGAAGCTTTCTGACCCGTTTGATTGGTCAATTTCGCCCTGGATAGGCCGGACTCTTCGCCGCCGACGAGCTCCCCCGCCTGCGCACGTGGACCGGCCAACTCCGACCACCCCCAACGGCGACCCGCACATCGTTGTGATCTCCGAGACCTACCCTACGTCCTCGACCACCTCACCGGAGCATTCTAGCCGCCGGTAAGCCCCTCCGCCCTTTCTTCCGCCACGGTTACTGTTTAAGTTAGGAGAAGGACCTCGGGTCAAGATTAGAAGAACCCGGGGGGTTTTTCTGCAATGTCAGTGTCTCATGTGAATAGTAGACCAGGGACTGGTTCGTGAGGAAAAACTTGAAATACCCGCCAGGGACCCTAGTGCAAAGTAGTTTTCCATTTAATCAATTCTGTTAATCTTTTTATATAACAATAGAACTTAGAAAATCCATAACTTGATGAATTCTTAATCAAAAGTTGTCAAACTAATTTTGCCAGATCCTAAATATTATGAACTACCATTTAAAAATAATAAACCCTATGCTTTCTGTTCTAATTTTTAGAGTTTAAAATTAAAAACAGAAACTGACCAAACCTTGTTTAATTCAGGAAAATTAGTTTTGCTTCTGTACTGAACCTAAAAAAATTTGTAGATGTTCAACCCTCATTTAAGCACTGTTTAAAAATAGTAAGAACCCCAGTATTAAAGAATATAGTGTAGATATCCATTAAAAACCATTTCTGCCCAAAACTTAGGAAAATCAGAAAGGCAGTAGAAATTAATGAACAGTGAGTGAAATTATTTTTCCTAATATACTTAAGTAACAGAGAACCAAAGAAAAATAAAGGGACCTTTAGTCCAGATCAGTTTTAAAATAAAATGTTTT